>CM060364.1:110447132-111820491 GCA_030545235.1 Helianthus tuberosus | reverse complement strand
AAAGTTTTCATCATCTGGGGTACTAAACCACTGTCATTCAAAATTGACATTTGGCAAAACCTTGAATGAAAATTCTCAAAACTGTTGCTGGAATACTTGTCCTTCAGATCTGTACCATTTACCCTAACCACTGTTTTGTTCCAACATCTGATCTCTAAACACTGTCCACTACTGAAAGTTAACCACTGATCCCTCATTTTCTTGACAAGCACTGATGTTCAAAATCACTGATATGCTATCCACTGATAGTTAAAAATCCTCCACTGTTTTCATTTTTTTTTACCATTGTAACCACTGATGCTTAATACGTCAGTGGTCCTTAAAACAACTGCTCTCCATCCTTCATCCATTTCATCAGTGTTTGACACGTGGTCAGTTTTTAGCCTTCAGATCATAATAACCGCTGACACATCAGCGATCATTTTTTTTCAAAATAAAACCCTGCCCTAAACCCCAAACAGGGTTTTACACTGTCGAATTGAATTCCAAAATTCTCTTCTCATAGCAGTTTCCAACCCTTCTTCTCCAAAATCTTCAAAAACATTCTTCGTTCTTCTCCGCAAAAATGACAAAATCAAAGTCGAAATCAAAACCAAAACCAAAATCACCACCACCCTCCAAAGAGGTCGATCAAACGGCCGAAGAATCCAACGAAATCCCATACAAATCACGGCACAACTACGTGGGTCTCCTCACAAAACCCACAAACAACCATACTTTCGATTCCATTCTCGACACCATATCTACATCAAAGTACAAAACTTTGTTGATAGTAGACGCTCCCATATATCTGCAAACCCAGAGAGAGTTCTGGAAAAATGCTGTGCTTGAAAAACAAGATGACAAGACAGTAGCCATTAACTCCTCGATACAGGGAAAAGCAATCAAAATCACACCGCAATCAATCTCAGAAGTCTTCAAACTCGATGATCTGAAAGGTAAAACTTCCTTTGACAAAAATGAGTTAAAAGCTGATTTTCTGAAAAAGGGGATATGCAGAACAATCAAAGGTAGATACCTTACAAAAAGGTTATTTCCCGTCTGCACCCAGATTTTTATTTCACACACTTTTGATGTGTGTTTCTAATAAAACAACATCTTTTAACGAAATACCATTGAAGATTCAATGCCTGGGCTATGCTATTTTAAACAATAAAGATTACAACTACTCCCAGGAAATCTTTAATGACTTGATAAAAAATGTTGATAGCAAAGCATTTTTACTTTTTCCAAGATTTTTGAGTTATTATTGTGAACAAAAATTTGAAAAGGAAAATAAAAATTTGCTCAAACAAGGTGTTTATTGTCAAATAAAAAGCTTAACAAATGAAACATTTTCAAGAATGATGGCACCTATAAAAACAAAAACAGAGGTGTCTGAGCAGAATTTAGCAGTTACAACTGCTCCTCAGACATCTGTTGTTGAGCCCACTGCTCCAGGTGATCAAAGCAGCACAACCACTGCTTTGAAACCAACACCTGACATCACCAAAAAGACCAAAAGAAAATCTTCCAAAAATCCCACTAAACCCAAGAAAAAGGCAACTCTGGAAGATGAGATCCCAGAGCAACTGCTTGTGACAACACAAAAGTCACCACAAACCACTGCTGCTACTTCCTCACCGCAGTTGGATGAAAGATCTCAACCTATGCCTAAAACTCCTCCAGCATCCTCACAAAAGGATCAGGTTGTAATCACAGGGACACCAAATTATGAAGCTCTGGATCCACTCGGATCTATCTTCCACAGTCCTGATCCCAAGGACATGTCTCTTTCAACTCCCATACCCTCACCAATCATACTACCACAAACCATGCTACCTTTGTTGCATGCAGCTGCTATAGCTCAAACACAAACCAGTTCCTCTCTATCACCCATTACTGAGAGTATACTTCCACAAGTGACTGGGTCTGATGCTTATACCTCTGCTATCCCAGCAACATCTGAGGAGGTTACACCCCCTGAGTTACAAGTAACTCTCGGTGGTAGTTCAAGTGGAGCAGCAACTACAACTGATGGATCAACAGATCTTCAGTTGGACAGTTGTTTCATTAATAAGACTCCCTTGAAGGCAATTTCTTCCATGGCAACATCGGTAACCACCAGTGAGTTGATTCTAACCACCGGTACCATCAAAGGTTTATCGAGTGCTGAAGAAAGAAGTCCCCAGTACCAAGAACAAGGGGCATCAATGGATGATTTTTGGGACTCAGTTCCTAAGTCAAACATTGATACAACCACTGCTGGTGGGGATTCAGATGATCCTACTAAAGTAGGTGATGATTCAAAATATCAGGAATTGACAGACAGAGTTGAAAAACTTGAAGATTCAGTTGCTGAAATAAAGAATATGGTGCAAGAGATTTTAAAAGCTCAAAAATCACAAGCCACTGCTGTTCCTGCTCAAGCACCTGCACAACATGCATTTGCTGCAAATGAGCTTTGGAATATTTTTCAACCCATGCTTGAAAAACAGCAACATATGGCTGATAAAAAGCATGCTATTCATGTACAAATGCTGACCAACATGGTGGAATCAAGGTTTAAAGACACTCAAGCAGATATCAAGGCTATAAAGGCTAGCATTCAAAACGCCTCTGGCAAAGTTCCTTCTTCCATATCATTTCTTGTTAACCCCCCTTCAGATAATGCCAAAAAGGGGGAGAATATCAAGTTGTTGGGGAAAATGAATAAAATGGGAATAGAACATGGCCTTTGTATTGAGCCTGAAAAAGAAAAAGAAAAAGAAAAACAGGTCTCAAAACCTGTTAGTCAAACAGCTGATACACCAGTAGTTACAAAAACTGCTGTCAGTAGCCAAACAGCTGCCATTTCATCAACACACACACCTTCAACACACACCACTCTATCACACACCATCACAACCACTGTTCCACCACCATCATCATCTACAATCATATCACCACCACTGCCTCCTGCCATAAAGCAGAAGACAGCAGATGTTACAACATCTGCTGTAATGACAACAGTGATTGAAACACCAGTTGTTTCAACCACTGTCAGCCAATCACAATCACAAACCACTGCCATACAATCTCAAACCACTGATCCACCCAAAACATCATCAGCCTCCCCTACATTAAAAAGGAGAAGGGTTTTCATCCCTGATGATGAGTCACCACCACCATCACCACCATCAAAAACCCCTGCTCAAAAGCAGAAGACATCTGCTGATACATCAGCAGTTGTAATGACAACAGCGGTTGAGACACCAGTTGTTTCAACCACTGTTAGTCAAACATCCACCACTGCTCTCATCACTCCAACATCACAACCTCCAAAGCTTCACAAAAGAAAAGGAGGGACACTCCTAAAAAGTCTGACTACAAAAAGCTAAAGGAGCATATCAAGACTCTTGAAACACAAATAAATGCAGCAGAAACCTCTGTCACAATGTTGAGAAAAGAAAAGAGGGAACAACTGACTGCTGGAGGAGAAAAAGAAAAAGAAACTGATTATCTTGAAGAAGCTATCAAGAAAATAGCTTCAGATAAAGAAAAATTGGCAAAGGTACAGGACCTTACCAAAAAGGTTTTGAACCAATCATCATCATATGATAAATAAATTATTTTAAACCTTCTGGAATAATAAAAATATCAGCTTTCTATATAGAACCCAGAAACGGCTTCTAATCGCCTTTTTAAGCGTTTTTAACGCATAGTATGTACTAAAACTATTTTAAACATACAAGGGTTGATACCTGCTGATATTTTAAGTAAATTACAATATTTTAACAGTAAGCAAAATTTCTTTAACTCAGACTTCAGTTTTGAGCTTTTCGGCTTATGTGAAATTACCAAAATGCCCCTACGGTGCATAGTTTGGTTATAATTGATAAATTTCACATCTATACCATACCCTACTGTTATAACTTATTAAATTAAGTAGATTTGCTGATTATATTAGACATGTAACTCAGGTTAATACTTAAACTCTTTTAAAACCTTATAAATGACCAAATTACCCCTACGGGGCATAGTTTGTGTTTAAATTCGTTTTGGGCATAATGGAATGTATCTGTTGGGATTGAACCCTACCAGAGGAACAGATAATGTAAAGCCAAAACCTGGTCACAACAGTGGATTCACTATAAGCAGAAGTTTACTCTAAGCTATCCCCTTGACAGTGGTTACCTATCTGCTGATACACTCTAAGTACTGCTCTGAAGAACAACTGATGAACCAAACACTGATGAAACAGCTAAAGACTGCTAAAAGGCAAATACTGAGCTATATCCACTGCTGTCTCTTAAGTACTGCTGAAGACCCAAGCACTGCTCATTCAAAGACTGGTCACCTTTTGAAGAAAGCACTGATGATCAAGTAATCAGTGCTTAGGCCACAACATTGGAACGTGAACTGTGTTAGACTTGTTTTGTATTTTATTATCAATCAGTTGTTAGACATCAGTAGTTGTATAGAACAGTGTTTACAGGTTGTTAGGCTGTTAGATGTCACTATCATGGTGACGTCAGCTGAGGTACATCGGTAGTTTGGTTCGCCTATAAATATGACAGTACTATGTACTGTTATATTTGATTGGTTTTGAGAAGAGTTCTTCTCCTCAATTCAATCCTTTCATCTTGTGCAACCAATTCTGAAGTATCAGGCTGAGGGGGAGTTTAGTCTGTAAGCTTGCATTGTAACCTTTTGCTTTTGATGTAATCTTTCGACTTTATGAAAAGCAATTGTTTATCAAACTATATTCTCCTTTGATTGTGTTTACAAAGTTTGTTATTCATTTCCGCTGCACTTAAAACTGTTCATATCTATTTGATTTGTTCAAATCTCACAAACAAACACAATCATGAGAGCCTCCGATCTTAACAGTATGCTACTGATATCACAACATATTTGAGGCATATTAACTTAGGAAACCTGGTTAGGACCCTTATGATTACCCATTACGCCTCTTGCGCGTTCGGTTCGGCTTATGTAACTAGTTTACATAAATTAGCCGAAACGGGTCAAACCTTATTGGTTTTACCCCAAAATTCCGAATGTGCCTAGATTACCCATATAAGGCAAGTCTTCAATCTTGTCGGGTCTAAATCACATTCTATTCCGGTCTTCGCCTTATCATGCGATTGAACCGCATATTCCTTTTGGAAACTAACTGGTCTAAGTCAAGACTTAATTAAAGACCCGTTAGGATTCTAATAGGTTATTAAAAACCTTCGTTCCAGATTAGGAGCCCAGTAAAAGCTATCTGTACTTGCTGATTTGATGTACGGCTAGGATTGAATTTATATTTAGCTCAGGTAAATACTTTTAACTTATTTTCCCTATACGGGCTTGGGTTACGGTATATAAAATACCGCTTGGTCGGGCATTAAATCTTCCATCGTTTGGTGGTTAATTGAAAAATTTAATCGGCCCGTTTAAATCGTTTTGTTTACTTAAAGCCTTTGGGGGGTTAATGACCATGTCCCGGATATCCTTGGCATCATTTTACGAAATGGCCATGACCTAAGCGCGGAGTGTAGGCGTACACTCGTCAGTGCATAAATAGTTGATGTGGTGTGTCTATTGATCCTTAACCCGGCACGCTCCGGGCTACTGAACGCATAAGGAACATGTAATTCTTTTACAAGATTATATATTTAAATAATTATCCCAAGTTATAAAGAGTTTGTGCCACGCGCATTCAAATCAATTTTATTAAAACCTTTTCAAATGAGTCAGTTAATTGTATTTACCAGTGTAAACTGACGTATTTTCCAAAAGGCTAAATGCAGGTACTATACGTAATAGGCTGGCTACTCCAGGCATCAATAATCAAGTCTCGCAAGCTTTAGATGTTAAAGTCTGTTGAACGATATTATCTTTCTGTTTAAGATCCGCCTGTGGATCCATCTTACATTCCGTTGTAGTATTTGATATTACTTTGAATCGGATTATAATATATTTATCTTTTGCTTCCGCTGTGCATTTATATATTGTGTTGTTTGACTATGATGATATCAACTACGTCACGATACTCCCCTATCGGGCCCACCGGTCAAACGTGGAAATATCGGGGTGTGACATTTATTTATCAACATTATCTCTCATAATCTTTTCAACAAATATCCATACTTTGTTGATATTGGATCCACAATTCACGTATGATCAAGTTTTCTATTTCCCGAACATTGAAATCGCAGGTTCATCACGTCCCCTTGTTCATCACGTCTCTCCGATCATCAACCAATCAATTGCAGAAAGTCGAGTGTATCGTTGCCGTCGTTCATCACGTCACATCTCACCGGACATATTGTTTGTTACTGAGGAAGTCGAGTGTATCGCTGCCGCTAATTCGCTGGGTAGTCGCCGTCATATTGATATTTTTGCTGTCGCCGGACATCTTGATATTGCTGCAGTCGCCGGACATATTGATATTGTTGTCGTCGCCGTCAGCCGCTGGTCATCTAGAGATAAGTTGGACAATATTCCGGTGAACAACAATTGTATTCCGGCGCTAATGTCTTCGTTACAACAATGGATCGTCCAGGTAGTGTAATCGTAGGGCCATTCATTTTAACGAACATTTAAGATTTGTCATTGTTTTTGGTCGTTTCAGCAATATTTGAATTTTACTTTACTCTTTTTTTGGTTGAACTGGAGGTTCCAGTCATCTAATTTATTTTGTATAATATTCAGCTCCGTCGTACACATGTGTACTGCTGTGTTCTATACACTCTTACACGATAGTACACATGTGTACAATACACGGTACTTACATGTAAATAGCATAATCTTACACGATAGTACACATGTGTACAATACACGGTAGTTACAATACACGATAGTACACATGTGTACAATACACGGTAGTTACATGTAAATAGCTCCGTCGTACACATGTGTACTGCTATGTTCTATACACTCTTACACGATAGTACACATGTGTTCTATACACTTTTTTGGTTTTGTTATAAAATTGATTTAAAAAAATGTTACAAACAATTGAATAGAGAAAAACCGGATTTCATCTAATAATATGGAAATAATATTCTTTCCAGATTTTAAATAACTACTTAATATAATTACAATTTTACCCTTTTGATTTTAATAAAACAATAAAAATTAAACTATTAATTACAATCATGTCACCCCATCAACATATCAAGATCATATTAATCAAGGGTCCAGATCTGTTCACGCAGTTCACTCTTGGGAGGTTGTTCACGCTGGAACCCTACCCTATATATATATATATATTAGCATTTGCATAGCCAAGCCATTTCCTAGTTTTTCAACCTAAAAGGGAATATTGATATACACTTTTGTGATATTTTTGAAGTTCTCACTTACCATCCCAATTGTTAGTAACGCAATACACATTAACATGGTTGATAAACACACAAAAATGATTTTTCTATGTGAGAAAATCTTCATTCTTATTATATATCCTTTTAAAAGGGGCAATTTTATATATACCCCTACAAACTTGTAAAATATTATACATACCCCTATAAAATTATAAATATCATATATACCCTTAGAAAGTAGTCGAAATATCATATATACCCAATTCATTATAAACAATTTAATAAAAGACACTTTTACCCTTATTTTTCTATAACTTTGAAATCTCATATATAACCTTTAACTTCAAATATTATATTTACTCTTTTCTACTTCAACTTATTTTGCTTAAATATTATATAAATGGAGAATACTATTGTTTATGGAAAAAAATATAAATTTAAGCTTAAAATGTGTTATATAAAAATATGAAGTTAAAATATGAGCATATATGAAAACTTAGAAGTTAAAAAAATAAGTGTAAAATGATTATTTATTAGATTGTTTTTAATAAATTGGGTATATTTGATATTTTAACTATTTTGTAAAGGTATATATGATATTTTTAATTTTTGTAAGGGCATGTATGATATTTTTCGTTTTTATTGGGTATATATGAAAATTTTCAAGTTTGTAAAGGTATATATGAAATTAAAACCTGTAACGCCCCAAAATCCAAATGTTAGTATTTGTCGTGTGTTTCTATATGACACGTCATGAATTAATAACTAGGCTATTTAACCTAGTTAAGGGTATGGTCAAAAGTATTAAATGATGAAGGTAGTGTCGGTTATGTTTTAAAGGCAAACCCGAGGGGTTAAAGTGGAACAAGATGGAAGTTGAGTTATTAAAAAGAAAGTTCAACACACACTAACACACACTTCGTGTGTGTTCACGAATGTTCAGGAGCTCCAAGAGCTCCAAACCCTAACTCAACTAAATCACCAAATTGAAGGGTGAATCGAGGCTCAAATTCAAGAAGGAACACGGATTAATGATCACCTTCACGAGGGGATCATAAGGTATGTCTTAAATCTAAGATTTGTGATCATGTGGGAAGTGGGTTATGTTCAAATCCGTGAGTTAGTATGAAATTGATCATGTATAAGGGTTAGAATCATCGTATAGAACACGGGTTACGTATGGTTTGTGTTGATTTGATGATTAGAGGTGAAACCCGTTAGTTAGGGTGAAGATGATGACTAGAATCACCTCCTATGTCCGAGCCTTGTTGAAATATTGATATATTATGTGGGTATGATGAATTCTTGTTAGATGAATTAGGAGAAATATGATGATGATATGTTTGATGTTTATTTGGGAATGATCCATGATGGTTAGTAGAAGGTTTTGATGGGTTATGTATGAGTTTAGAAGATTTATGCATGAATTAGTTGTACGTTATGCTTAAAAGGTGGTACGCACATCAAGTGTATGATAAAATGTATATAGTGTCGTCCGTATAGTCGATTATGATGTTACTAGTATATGATGATAAATCGATAGTTAAATATGGTTAATAGTTGACTTTTGAAAGTCAACTAAGTATAAGGAACATGATTCGACTCGTTTTCGTAAAGGTAGGATTATAAGAAGTCGTATGATACACGTTATAGCAATCCGCGTTAAATGTAATGACATTATGAGTTACATGAATTTAAGCGTATATGGATATGATTATATGAGTTATGTTTGTTAAGAATGACTAATGAAAGTTAAGTGTGAGATATGTGATTGATATGATTGTTAACATGTACAAATGAGTATGCTAATAAGAGCGTGATTTTGATGAAATGAAAGTATAGGAATCACGACGAGACGGGCTCAAGCATGAGATGTTAACGGGTCAAGAGGAGGCAAGGAATCGGATACGAGCACGGACGCATAAGGTAAGTGATTTCTGTAATCACTTCTTAGTTCGATTAAGTAATATGGTGTTTTAAGTAACTAAATATGATGGTTGAGGTCAAATATGTGTCGTAGTCTTTCGTCGTAAATGATGGGATTAAAGTTGACCAAAATGCCCTTGATGGGTATTTTGGGCAAACGATCTTAAAAGTAGTTTAGAAACAAGTTATTCGATTAGTGTAATGTTTCGGTCAAGTATGAAAGTGAGGAGTATGGTTTTGTAAGTCAGAAACGTTTTAAGGCGCAAATACCCTTAACGGGTCAAAATACGCTTTTGAGCGCAAACGGGTGGAATAAGATGTAAGGTATCCGAGAATGAATCTTTTATGACAAATGACCTTGAAGTTATCAATTCATATGAAGTTAAGGTCAAACAAACAAGTTATGTGATAAAATTATGAACGGGCCAATTCTTGGTAAAAAGGGTAGTAAGCCGAAGGCTTAAAAGTCTGGAATTTTGTTAATCCGGATGTCGGATCTTAACTCCGTAAGATGGAGAATTAAATTACGGACGCGTAGGAAAAAGAATCAGGTAAAACGGATCAAAAAAGAGAGAGTTATGCTCGTTTCCGTGAAACCGGATCGTGCTGGGAATATGCAGCAATTAGCTGCAACTTTTCTGCGAAAACAAGGGCTTGGCGTCACGCGAGGCCCCCCTTGTTTGGCGAAAATTGTTCGTTTGCTCCGTTTTGGCTTAGGAACTCGTTTAAACGCGTTTTAAGTTGCGTATGACTAATTTAACTTATGTTTTATGACCATTAGGGTAAGCGCACATGTAGATAGGTATGTATGTATGTTTGTATATCTCTATACACGTATGTAGAAATGTATGAAAGCATGTATGTACCTACGTGGGTATGTTTATAAGTATGTGGGCAAGAATAAGCGGATATATGATGGTATATCTGAGAGTAGGCATGTATGAGTTTGGTATGATGCACGTAGGATTGTATGATGTAAATATGTATAATGTCATGAGTGTACGTAATGATGTTGGTATGTGTACATGTAGATACGTATTTAATGATGTAGATGTGTGTATATGTAAGTATGCATGTAGATTGGCATGTATGTGTGTGAGTATGTATGCAAGTAGGTATGTATGCATGTGTGTACGTATGTATATATGGAGATAATATGTATGAAGTTTAGGTATGTATGTAAGTCTTTCGGTATGATTAAGTGTTTACGTTGTTTATTCGTGTACCTGGAATTATAAGTGAAATGCAGGAATAGCAAAGAAGTCTCACCACGGATGGTATGACAGGATGCAAAAGCTGGGATGTAAAGAGTTAACGAAACGAGAAGAAATCGTGAAAACCTTGTATGTTTATAATGCGTACTAATGTTGTGAATTTTATGTGGTGAACGCAGGTAGTACCAGTCATGAGGATACCCAAGGATTGGAGATCGAGGATCGAGTCACAAGATAGATTGTACGGGAGTGTTGAGTACGTAATTGAGTGAAGCTAGGTTATGGCTTCTTATTGAAAATGAGTATAATAAATGTATTTATTGTGAAAGAATCAATCTTAAAAATGAATTTAAGTGCGTCAAGGTGTTTGTAACGAAAGAAATTTTTATGGTACGATTTTCCGCTGCGACTTTAGTCAGTTACGAATTAGGGTGTAACAAAACCTATATAAGTTTGCAAACTTTTTGTGCATTATTAGTTGTAAGTTGTGCTTTATGAGTTTTTCAAAAAAAAAAACTTGATTTTTTAGTTTTAACCCAAAGGTTTGTACATTTTCCAATTTTAACCCTACATAATTTGTTTTGTTAACTTTAACCCAAAACTTTTCATTATTTGCAATTTAACTTCACAACTTTTGTCACTTATACTTTTCATCTTTCGCAAATTTTCGTTTTACGTATAGTTCTAAATTTTTCGAGTTAATACGACGCAACGTGCATGTGTGGTTCAACGTTTTTGCCTCTATTTTTCCATGTTTGACAGGTTCGTCGCAATACGCATATTATAGGTCAAGTCAGTGTTGGTTGTCGATGACGGTTGTGTGACATTAGTACTATTTGACACCGTTTTACGCCCCGCCGCAACGCGGGGTGTGCTTTGAGGGTTTTCAAAGAAAAAAATGTTATGCATATTGTTGTCGTAACGTTGGCTTTGGGGGGCTTCAAAAAAAATGTTTTTTTTTTACTTTTCACCCAAAAGTATTTCATAAATTACTTTTAACCCAAAACTATTTGTTTTTTTTTACTTTTAACCCAAAACTTTTTATCCTTTTCAATCAATCCTCATAACTTTTTTTACTTTCAACTTTGGTCATTCATAGTTTCCATTTTTCGCAAATTTTTCGCTCTATGCTTGGTTCTAAATTTTGTGACTTAACACATCACAGTTGTGTCTTTGGCTTAAAGTTTTTACGTTTCGTTCTAAATTTTGCGAGTTAACACGACGCAACGTGCGTGTGTGGGTGAACGTTTTTACATCGTCTATTTTTACCCCGTTTGACAGGTTTAACATAACGTGTGGGTCGTAGATCGACTTAGTTATAAATAAAGAATCCCCGCCGCATT
This sequence comes from Helianthus tuberosus, assembly GCA_030545235.1. Taxonomy (NCBI): domain Eukaryota; kingdom Viridiplantae; phylum Streptophyta; class Magnoliopsida; order Asterales; family Asteraceae; genus Helianthus; species Helianthus tuberosus. The sequence goes on along the minus strand of CM060364.1, from coordinate 111,808,734 downwards.
GCGGCGGGTCGTAATCCTAGTTAATCCTTAAAAAGTAAAGTACAGGTCATATACTAATAAAATGATTTTTCAATTTGCCACAATCTTCGTTCTTGTTGTATTTCAAAAAGAGTTAATTACATAGTTAGTCCATGTGGTTTGCACAAAATAACATACTTAGGTACTAATAGTTTAAAATCACCTTCTAGGGTATTAACTTTTCATTTTGTAACGTTTGGAGGTATTAACTTCTAAGGTAGTAACATAGGTAGTCCATGTGGTTTGCACAAAATAACATACTTAGGTACTAACAGAATGTGATTTTAAGCCTACAAATAAGCTTAATACCCCCAAACGTTACAAAATGAGAAGTTAATACCCTATAATGTTATTTTAAACTATTAGTACCTAAGTATGTTACTTTGTGCAAACCACAGGGACTAACTATGTAATTAACTCTTTCAAAAATAAAGCACAAGTCATATACTAAAACGTTAACATTAAAATAATAACAAGTAGAATGAAAATTATTTATTGCTTACAATATAAATATAATTGTTTATTTTCACAATCATATCAAATAAATAAACAAAAGAACATAACAAAAATCCAATAGGGTTTATTTGCATATGTGATATGTGATAGTATTTCAACAAGTTGCTTACCAAAATATAGCCTTTTTCCTAATGAAACACATTTGTATATTATGTTTTAACAAGAACGAAAGAATTTACTCTAGGATGGCTTTTAAATCATGCAAGAGTGGCTATGGAATCACTATTGTAATTGAAATAAGATTTTAAATTGTTTTGTAATAGATAAAAAATAACAATAACAAGTTTGTACATTATGTTTCTAGTTCTTTGTATATTACACAAAAAATATATATAATACTGTGTTGTATATTATAGAGAACAAATTTTGAAGCAGGGGTTTAAGAACAGTTGATTTAAATGACACGGTGCCTCCGTTCAAGAATGAAGAAAGAATTTTTTATTTTTATTTTTTATTTTTTTTAAAAAGAGTCCCCACCTCTTTCTTCAAACTTTTATTCTTCTGTATAACAAGTACAATAAATATTGTGTTGTATATTACTTTGAATGTAACTATCAAGATAGAGAGTTAAAAAAATTAATGCAACCAATTGCATGAAAAAAATGCTGCACGAAAACAAAATACTTATTCACCGTCCATGTCCTGGGGCGTTCGGACACGCTCTTGTGGCACACGAGCATGCTTGCAATGACTAGGCACGCCCAACGCCATTCGCATAAGCTTTACGAAGTCAAGTTACGTAAAGTACGTCCCACATACATCTAACTTACATGTCAGTATATAGTCCACATACATCAGGCCACGGATCAAAGTACGTCCCACATACATCTAACTTACAAGTCGCTCATCACTTAGAAGGGACTACGGTTCGCTCATTCTTAAAATCTATGTCGCTAATCCCTAGAAAGCTATACAGGTACCTCATTCATCAAAAGCACCACAGACAGTTCACACGTTAAAAGCATCACAGATCCACTTTTTTCGTTACACGTTATGACTTCACATACTGACATACATTACACAAACCAGGGTTAAAACAAAAGGCAACATAGTCAAAAGGGACATAGCTGGATAACACAGTGCGTTTACTGCGCCAAGTTAACTAGACGAGACTAAGAGACTGAATATCTGAAACAACCATAATCGTGGAACAACATATACATTGAATCATGACACCCCGCCTGAACCAATCAAAGTGTTCTACATCGACACTAAACATCCATGACACAAAGCCATACCCGACCACACGCATTCAACAAAGGGAAAACAAGCAGAAAGAGGTGGGTGGAAGACACGTAGCCAACTAGTAGTGTTATTCTAGCATAACATAGTCACCACCTTATATAAAGAATCTCCTGCTATAGCGGATTCGCACACATACTACATACAGTTTATTGTATGTTATTTATATACAGTTTATAGCTTGCACATGACACTAATTTAGCTATCAAGGGTGGTTGCTTGAAACTCGAACCTAAACACCCGTTTTCTAGAGGGTTTTTTCAATGTTTGTAGCACGATCCAATGCTCTTGAACTTAAGGGCAACTGAACCTGACAACCTGGACTGACCACTTGATCGTTGTCCTATAGATCAGACATATATAGCATTGTAAGCCCTAGAAATACTTTCTATTTTCCAGATCACTACAAAATTTTGCAAGTGCTACATGGCCTATCAGTAAATGTGGATAACACGTTACATATGAACAATAAATTGTTGTTTTATTTTACATATATTTTTTATTTTCTAATTAAGTATTTATTAAATTCATCAGTCATCATTTACATGTTTACACTTACATTAGTCGTCGTGTCCTTATTTTTCATTTAACAGAAAAAAAAAAAAAAGTAAAATAGTCGGGTGAAAAAAAGTAAAATACTCGGGTGAAAAAAAAAAAGTAAAATACTCGGGTGAAAAAAAAAAGTAAAATAGTCGGGTGAAAAAAAAGTAAAATAGTCAGGTGAAAAGTTTACACAAACAACCTTGTTTACAAGAAGTAAATAAATGTAAGATGTATATATTTTTATAAGCAAACCTCAAAGCCATTTATGTACAGCAACCGTCACAACACAACAACTGAACTATAGTGACATCAGCAAATTAAATTTGTATGCAAAGCTGATGTCAACATTTTGTTTTATCCTTCTAATGGATCAACTACTTTTCATACAGAGATAGTCATACACAATTGGGTGCGTGAGTGTTGTGAGGTATCATGGTTGGTTAGCCGCCAACCGCCTGACCCGCTGTCGGAGCAACAACCTATGGCAGATCCCAACCAAACACAGGATTACCACTAGTGCTATAGCACAAAGATCAAACAGCCGCCTCACCCCTAATGTCCCTGCGAAAACGTAAATGGGTCAAAACTTAATAAGATAATCTACCCGTTTATATGCAAGCGGGTCAAAATTCTTATGCCTAATCTTCCCATTTATATGTAAACGGATCAAAATTTACAACACCCTGATCTGCCATTTATATGCAAATTGCAATCAGGTCTAATATCATAACCCTAATCCACCCATTTATGTGTAAGTGGGTCAAAATTCTGAACCCTAATCCACCCATTTATATTGTAACGGGTCAAAACTCATAATCTAATCTACATATTTATATGTAAGCGTGTCTAAGCTCATAACCCTTATCTACCAATTTATATGCAGACAAGCCAAAATTCGTAATCCTAATCTACCATATTACATGTAAACGGGTCAAGAATCATAACCCTGATCTACCCAATTATATGTAAGCCGGTCAAAATTCATATAACCCTAATCTACCCATGTATATGTAAACGGATAAAAATTCATAACCGTATTCTACCATTTTATACGTAAATAAATGGGTGAAAATTCATAACCCTAATCTACCCAATTATATGTAAATGGGTCAAAATCGCCGCCTGTAGATCTGGCTTCAGAATAATTATGTCCTAAGATGTAATAACGCAAATGGAAAGCTGGAAGGTCGCTTCCAAAGTTTGAACATATAAAGTCGTACCAAAATCGAGTAACAATTTAGCACTTCGCTAAAGTTTCATCTCAAGTGATTAAATGATTATCATAGATTATTTTCATATAGATGACATATAGAAGTAATCATTACAGAAAATGTATCATTCAAGATTGAAGAAGCAAAGAAACAGGATGTTGGGATATTTTTGCTTCTTATGGTTTGATGTTATCAGTGTACGTCATGTAGATGTAGAAGAAACATACCTGTTGGAATAAATTCGAAGGAACCGATGTTATACATGCAACTCATCAACAACTGCAATTAGAAAAGATTAACCTTATTAATGTTAAGCAAAGTCAATATAAATCCAACAGGTCACACTAGGATCATCATGTCATGAACTTACGGCGAAGGAACGCATTGCATAGTAGTTTCCCCTAAATCTATCTGGATCCATCAAACCACATAGCATTCTTGTAAACAAATTTGGAACCTCGAAGACTTTCTGCCAAAGGGAAAAGAAAATATATCGAGTTAGATATCATATACCCAGTAAAGAGTGTATTTTAAGGCAAATAACCAGTAAAGAGAAAAAAGGCTGAAGGATAAAGAAAGTGAACTACTTAAAAGTATGGGAATTGTAGCACAGATCAGAAATCTCATTGTAATACTTTGTAAAAGATAGAACATGTATACCTACCCGTATGACACCATTAATACCACCCTGAAAAAGGCGGTTATACCTCTGCACGTTTTTTAGGACTTCAACAACTTCCACTTCATTCATCATGTTTAAAGATGCCTCTGGTGTCAACTTGCTAATGGGACGTGCACAAATAGGACAGTTGCATTTTTTAAGAACTGTTCTATAGGTCCAGAATTGCAATATGCAATTGGCTGTACACAGAAAAATGAAATGCTGTTATCGAAAGAAATTTCGACCCCAATGAATATACCATTATAGTAATCAGAAGTAATAACTTCAAGAATTTTCAAGCAAGAATTGTAACTTAGTAATTTACCGCATAAATCACAATATTACAAACAAAATGACTCACGTGAAAAAGATCACTGAATGCATGAACTTTTTCCAAACATTCTCACCAGAAAACACAGATAGAAACAAATTCAATAAAATAACACAAAAGCACTAATCTAAATGGGAAGCTCACACTGGCTTAAAACTGTTCATTACCAGAGTAACTGATTAATAAAAACCATGTAGGAATCAAGAACCTGATGGGGGCCGAACCAGTATCGTTCCGTTCTTAACTTTCAATAGAATTACTAACTGGTACCGAAACAAAGTACTCCTTAGCTTATACTTTATAACCATATCAAACATAATAAGATTAACTCACTAGCACAGCCAACTAGTATTCTTAACTTCGTATGCATGAAATCAAATGAGCTTAAACCACTAATTTAGCAACTTAGTTGCTCCAATTTATTTGTTCAATCGGAATCTTAGCACCTTTAACATGTAATTAGCATATCATTCGAGATAGACGAAGCATGTAATGGGCAACCAAAACAGGCAAAACAGCATATCAGATTAATAAGGTACAATACTACAATCCAATAAACCCTTCAAAAACCACAATGACAAATATATGTATAAACAATCAACAGATAAATAGAAAAAAATTTACCACAAAACCAGTGCCCACAGTTTGTTTTACAGGCAATTGAAAAACTATCAAAGCAAATCGGACAGCAATCGTCATCAGGAGGCGTATCTCCCCCATCCTTCTTCCTCTCCGAAACAACCATTACCGCAGACTTCGAACTCTCATCCACCACCTCCTCCTCTTCCTCCTCCCCCTCTTCTCCTACAACATGATCTAAACCTAACCTAGAGTTTTCCTTTCCAGAACCTTCAAATCCCCAGCCAACATCATCCTCTCTAGAGTTTTCACCTCTCTCATCAACACCAGAACAATTAGCATCATCATCATCAACATTATCTAAACCTAACCTAGGGCTTACCTTTCCAATACCTTCCAATTCACAATCAACATCATCTCTAGAGTTTTCACCTCTCTCATCAACAACTTTATCATTATCTAAACCTAACCTAGGGTTTACCTTTCCAAAACCTTCCAATTTCCGATCAAAATCATTTCTAGGGTTTGCATCTCTCGCATCAACATCAGAACAATAAGCATCAACATTATCTAAACCTAACCTAGGGTTTACCTTTCCAGAACCTTCAAATTTCCGATCAACATAATTCCTAGGGTTTACATCTCTCTCATCACCACCGTCAGCATCGTTACGCCGCCGTGAATCTCCGGCATGAATTCCGTTGAAAATCTCAACAGCGATCGGGTGTTTAACATGATGATCAATGTTTCTCTTCCTCTTTCTGAGCAGAAACAAGACCGTCTTCCACTTCCTCTTCCTGACCTGAAAATTATTAGGGCTTGTGATCATCGCTTTCGTGAACAAAATCCTGATGGAATCATGAAATGATAACTGAAGCTGGGGGTTGTTGGTGATATTTTATTAGGCTATAGGGTGTGGGGGTCATTATTGGGACATGATTTGCCACCTAGGAACATGAATGGAAGGCTACACCACCCCCTTGATTGATCCACCATGGTTTGCATGGATTAAACCATGGCAACCATGGTCCTCCTTTCCATTGTTCAACAAATCATTTCCTTTTTTTTTTAGTCAAAGATAAATTAAAATAAATAAGGGGCTAGTGGTTTAGGTCATGACCACACCCTTAGGGTAGTGGTTTTGGATGGTGGATTAGAGATGGGTTAGATGGCACTAACATGGAGGGTCATGGTGGTCATGAGGGTCATGACCACACCCTATAGCCTTATCATCAATGATGGAAGATTCAAAGAAATATCATCGACCCCCTCAGCGATTGACACGTATTGAATCCGCATGATCCCGCCATGCTCCCCTCCTACTTTATACGTCCTCAATTTAATTAATAGAGTTAATTACCAAAATCGCCCTTGAGGTTTGAGCAGGTTTGTCATTTTCGTCTAAAATGACACTTTTGTATCAAATTGCCCCCAACGTTTGTAACTTTTTGTCATTTTTATCCAAACCACTAACTTAGTTTATTTTTTCTGTTAAGTTGAGGATATTTGGATGAAACTGGCAAATATAAAACCACATGGACGATTTTGGCAATTTACTCAAACTCTTTAAATTTCTTTTATTTAATTAATTTTGTTACATATATAATAATAAAGAATATACATGCAATTTTTATATGAAAAAAATAATAGCTTTGTAACATAATTTTTATAAATTTTCATCCAACCACTAACTAAGTTAATTTTTCTATTAAGGCGAAGGATGTTTATAAACTAAGATAGAAATTAATTTCTAATTTTTTATATAGATCAGTTTTATAAAAATAAAATCTATTTAAACCTCTAAATTTTATAAAACAAAAATGTTGGTGACCTTATTGAAAAAGATCAAATAAAAAAATCTTATCATATGTACCAAGTTTGTAATTCATTTTCTACTCTTTCAAATTCGCTCCTAAGGAAAAACATAAGCTAGTGCCCCCCCCCCCCCCCCAATCAAACAACGTATCGTTATCAAACCTTAAAATTACCCACCAAATTGAAATTATAATGATATGAACCAAAAGTTTCTTTACTCAAGTTACTCAGAATAAGTATTAGTTAGTTACCCTCATAATCTTAATTAAATAAATATTTTATTTCTACCAACATATTTCCTAGGTGCTCAACACATTTAAAAAATATGTAACGTTTTATAATTTTTTTCTATCTCTCTGATAAATACTAAAAGTTGTAATCGATTGTTATGTGTTGCACACCAATGACGCTTTCTCTTTATAAAATTGATTTATATAAAGAAGCTGTAAATTAATTTCTGTCTTAATTTATAAAATTTAAAACATCCTTCACCTTAACAGAAAAAATAAACTGAGTTAGTGATTTGGAAGAAAATATATAAAAATTATATGACAAAACTATTAAATTTTTTTTCTAAAAACTCCATGTATATTCTTTTTTTATTATATATGTAACAAAAATAATTAAATAAAAAAAATTAAAAAGGGTTTGAGTAAATTGCCAAAATCATCCCTGTAGTTTTATATTTGGAAGTTTCATCCAAATATCCTCAACTTAACAGAAAAAATAAACTAAGTTAGTGGTTTGGATGAAAATAGCAAAAAGTTACAAACCTTGGGGACAATTTGGTACAAAAGTGTCATTTTGGATGAAAATGGCAAATGTGCCCAAACCTCAAGGACGTTTTTGGCAATTAACTCTAATTAATATTAACCAAATCTTTTACACAACTTTTTAGTTTTTTCCTCAACAGGGATGTCAACTTTCTTTAGTTATTTAAGAAAAATAATATCGTTTAACATGAACTCGCATATGAAATTCAATAACGAGTTGTTATAAGACTAGGAGGTATGGTGAGGCTCATTCCTAAGGGGATGGGTACGTAGACCGCCACGTAAGCAGGTGTAAGGATGGGCCTAAAGGAGATGGACCTAAGGGGTGGGGGATGAACCCCTTTATATATGTGTATGTATGTATGTATGTATGTATGGGGTAGGGTTCCAGCGTGAACAACCTCCCAAGAGTGAACTGCGTGAACATATCCTGACCGTCGATTAATATGATCTTGATTTGTTGATGGGGTGGCATGATTGTAATTAATAGGTTAACTTTTATTGTTTTATTAAAATCAAAAGGGTAAAAGTGTAATTATATTAATTACTTATTTAAAATCAGGAAACAATATTATTTCCATAATAGATGAAATTCTAGATTAATCTATTCATTTGTTTATTATTTGTTTTGATATCACCTTTATCAAAACAAAAAAAAAAAAACCCTTTTCTCCATTCTTCCTCGACGACGGCAGAGGATACCATGTGTATACCCATATAGTTACACATGTGTACTGCTGTGTTCTATTCAGATTCAGAGTACACCTGTGTACGTTTTAGTTTGAGTGTGTTATTTGAAGAATTGGTCTGGTCATACGGTGTACACATGTGTACTGTTGTGTTCTATTGAAGCCAACAAGACAATACACATGTGTACTCGACATAGGTCATACTTTCTGTGAACATGAGCATGTGTATGGTTCTGTATGTACTAAGTACACATGTGTACTGGTCTGTATATACTTAGTACACATATGTGCAGGAAGAAACGTGTATCCTTCCGTCATGCCTACGTCACTCTTTTAAACAAAAAAGACAAATTCAACTTCCACCGGCTACGGTGGTGCTTGTGGTGGCTACATTGGTTGATAACAATGGTGATATCGCTGAATAACGACGGAGTTAACTCAGGCAAGCTCATCTAATCCTTCGAAAAAGTCTTCGTCCATTACCATATCGAAGTTGTTGCCGTCATCGCTGCCGTTTTCGTTGTCGTTATCCTCTGTTTTTTATGTCGCCGGAGAGTGGCTGGTCGGCGGAGGAACCGACGGAGATGAAATGGGTTTGTTTGTTGTGGTGTCGTCTCCGCCGGAGGTGGTGGGTTTGTTTATGCCATCTCCGATTAACGTTGGCCGGAATACAACTACAATAACCAATCAACTACCGGCGATGATACAATCGACATCGATCTTCAGACGAAATATGACGTGATGAACGAAGAAAAATGAACGTGCTTTTCTGGGTTTATGAAATTGATGAACAATGAATGTGATATCAATGTAAATCGCATGATAATAGGTAATTGGTTAAAGATATTATGATGATAATCTTATAAAAATATAAAATATGTTGAAGATTTCAAATTACTAACATATTACGTAACTGAAATCAAATTAAATAATATAATGATTTAAATTTAATTGTTTATAACTACTTTATACAATTACAATCCTACCCCTTATCATCTTAAACAAAATCAAGGGTCAAGATTAGTTCACGCAGTTCACTCTTGGGATTTTGTTCACGTTTGAACCTAATCCTGTATGTATGTATGTATGTATGTATGTATGTATGTATGTATGTATGTATGTATGTATGTATGTACGTATGTATGTATAGGTGTGTGAGGGGGTGAGGCCCGGCTTGGGCGGCTGTGGGCGGACGGAGAGGACGAGCCTGGGGCGGCGACGGAGCAAGGGGTGGGGTGACTGGGGCGGCGGCAAGGGGATGGCCCCACCATACCGTCCGGTCTAACAATCGGAAGTGGGATCTAAGAACAATCCAAACCTAAGCATGGGTTGTTACACTTTAACTTGACATATTTGGTTGTTTTAGTTTTATTGTCACCTTAACAATTAGGTGTAAGATTGTAAATTTAATCATATTATTATATATATCAATTCTTAACATAGGTTTGCGCTAGGAAACTTGGATAGTTTTTCTACTTTAGCCACAAGAGTTTAATTCCATCTCATTTGAGCCTATATTTTGCCTTTAAATTGCCATCTCACTTGAGCCTATTAAATGTGCATTTAAATCCGGTTCCTCGTGCTCATCTGTAACCAAATATTATTATCTTTATAATCTGACAAAATAAAATGTTATTTTATAAAGGGTGGTGGTGAGAAGTCATGACATTTGAAGAAGAATGAAAATTTGAAACAAAATAATATTAATATTTTTATTGATTTATGTTTATAGGTGACGTTACATTTTTTTTGTTTAGACTCATGTGATAAATTTGAGTAGACATTTGATCCATTTAATTGTTTAATATATGTTTTCAATCTACTTAATTTAAAAAAAATATATATATATTTTTTAACACATTGTATTGGATAACTTTAAAAAAAAACTAAATACTTGGTTGCGTATAACTTAAAAAAAAAACTGAATATGTGGTTGTGTATAACCTTTTTCCTCGACATACCGGTATAATATTAGCTAAAAACAAAGTTGTATTCTAGAAAGAGTATTTTCTTTCGTATCGTAACCTACACGAGTGTTGTACCGGTACCGTGACGAAACGAACTGAATCCGACTAAATACCACTTATTTCGACTGATAATATCGTATTAGTACCGGTATTCGTTTTTATGGGTTTGACCAATGTAAACACTTGTGGATATCTTTTTGGATACATTACGAATTTATTTTTTTAGTTTATCTTTCGGACGTTTTCGATATCGTCGGTGCCTTGACGTTCCAAATCAATAACAATCGAATTCCCGCCGCGTAGCGCGGGGATTCCACTAGTTTGGAATAAATATAAATGTGACCCCAAGAATACACTTGACAAAAATCTAGAGCAAACTACGGTTTTAGTCTATGTGGTTTGACCAAAATAACCATTTTAGTCCAATAGTTCTAGTTTTGCTTTTTCAATCAATATGGTTTCATTTTCGCTTCATTAAGCCCAAGACTCCTATCATTCTGTTATATATTCTATCAAATTACAAGACCTTTGAGCTTGGAGGCGATTCAAACCCATTCAATCAACAGAGATCCCTCCCCTTAGTTCTGATATGTGATTTTCCGATGAAGACGATTCAAAACCATGGTTAACTAGAAAGAGAGTAGGAGACTAGTTTTAAGTAGTAGGTCTTTTTTAACGGTAAATTTGGATCACTGATGGACCACTCAAGTATCATCGTGCCACCAGCGGAACCATCCGATCATATCCATCTCCACTAGGCATAATGTCTATACACCAATTATACACCACTTCAGAAGGAAACCCAATAAATATAGAAAAAACCTCATTGTGGGAAATATACAAGGTCTATTGTTTAATATATATTTAACTTCAGCGGCATTAATGTCAATTAAAGAAAATAATAAAAAAAAACGGTGTCAAAAGTCTAGGCTAACAAAAAAGAATCGAAAAAGAGTTATTACCATATTATAAATTACCAACATGTGGGTGTTTTGTAGACTTATACCTTAAGCTTTGGGGGTTTCCCAAAAAAAATGTTAATGTTTAGTAGAGTTGTACCTTAAGCTTGGGGGTTTTCCAAAAAAAAAAAGTTAATATTAATTCATTTAAATTTAAATAATATCAATTAATAACAAGTTTATGCATTATAGTCTTGTACATTGTGCTTTAGAACTTTGTTGTGCCATAGGTTGTTGTAATTGGATTGGAAAAAGATGATTTTTATCTTTGTTATTGGATTGGAAAGGAAATCATCGAGGTATAGGTATCATCTATCACAGGTAAAGGTATCATTTATCACAGATTCTGGCATCCTTTTTTTGTTAGGATTTGTGTAAGTTCTAATATATTTGTTACGAGGTACCATTTATTGCTATTTATAGAAAGGACGAGCACCTAAGTCTTTTTTAGGCGTCCAGAGCCACAAGAACAAGTGGTTTGGAGAAGAAAGAAGCGTATGTGATGAAACATGTCTTCACAATCCCGTTCTGAGAATTGGTGAGGAGTTTTAAGTTGACACAATCTAGATGTTTAATAAATTGATACTATAAGGCTAAATCAATGGAATCTAAATTTCATTTTCAAAAGTTTTTAGTTCCCATAATTTGTTAGACCTAGAATCTAAATTTCATTTGTTTGCTTGAGAAATGGAATTGAAATGTATTCACTAAATCGTGAGTTTGGTTTGCGATTTAACGCTTTGTCTCGCCGGCGCAACGTGCGGCGGGCAAAAATCTAGTTATAACTTAAAAATGTTATTTTAACACAAGTACTAAAAAAACAAATTCTCCTATATATTAATTTACGAATCAAATGAACAGTAAACAACTGTAATATAATAAAATATTATATACAGTTTCTTTTAATAGTTTTATTATCTTAGTATTATAATAATTGTTATCCCCTTTACTTTTTAAGTCTGATAAGTTTGCTGTTAACCGGTACTTTTGTCAAAAATACCGGTTCGTTAACGAATGAAATAAACAGTAAACAACTGTAATATAATAAAATATTATATACAATTTCTTTTAATAGTTTTATTATCTTAGTATTATAATAATTGTTATCCCCTTTACTTTTTAAGTCTGATAAGGTTGCTGTTAACCGGTACTTTTATAAAAAATACCGGTTCGTTATCGGTAAAATACCGGTTCGTTATCGGTACATGAAGGTACAAACCAGCACCAGCCTGGTACATAAAACACCAAAAGTTGGTACCAGATTGAGTTTGATAATCTTTTAGTTCGAGAAATTTGGTATTGTTACCCAGTACCATTTGCTCATCCCTGATCACGGGTACCGTACGAACACCAACGGTATCGTATAACTTTTTTTTAGTTTCAGGGGTAGGGATGAGCTCGGTGCCAACTGATACCGAATCGGTATTGGTACCGAAAATATCGGTTACGATATCGGTATATGAAGGTAAAAACCGGTAGCGAACCGGTACTAGGAACGCCAAACGTCAGTATTGAACTGGTACTTAGGATCTTTCGGTTCAGGAAATTCGGTACCGGTACCCATTACTATTTGCTCATCTCTGACTACGGGCTTCTACCGAACAACATCATTACCATACAACTTTTTTAGTTAATTTTCTTTCGGTTATTTTTTAGTGTTTTTTTATACATTTTCTTTTTATTCTTGTCAGCGATTCCGTGTGCAACGCGCTCGTAGTGATTTCAAACACATATAAACACAGACTAAATAACAAAAAAAGTTCGCCGCAACGCGGCGACGGTTGTTATAACTAGTTAGAACTAATAAACTAAAGAGTTAAATGCTTGGTTGGTCCCTGTGGTTTGCAAAAAATTGCAGACTTGGTCCTAGTGGTTTACTAATTACACGCGTGGTCCCAAAACTTTTCAAAAATGCACTCGGTTGGTCCCCAGCCCTAACCTTAGTTAGATTTCTCAGTTAACTATGTGTGAAATGACTATATTACCCTTGAACAATTAAAAACCTAAAACTAAGAATTAAAAAATTAAAACCCCCCACAACCTTCATCATCTGCATCACCGTAATCATTTTTGTGAGTGTGTGAAGATGAAGTCTCTGGTTTCATCTTCAACCTAAAGAACACCTTATCCCCAGGGGCGGATGTATAGTGTATCAAGAGGTAGCCTCCGCTACCGCTTGGTCGGAAAATTTTTGACATTTTTAGTGTAAATTTTAGAAAAATTTGACGTTTTTTCGATTTCGTTACAGCTTATTTATAAAACGCTCCCGCTTGGTCGGAATCCTAGATCCGCCACTGCTTATCCCCTCAATTTCCATTTCTTGCAACTCTATTAAACACCCACACACAAAAAAGCCCTAACACTTTTGAAAAATTCCAGCCACACATAACCAGATCCTCATCATCTTCTCCATGAAGAAACCCTATATCCTTTACATACACACACAGAACCTTAACTACAACTCAAACACACATAAATAACCCAAGCCAAACACCCTCTCGGTCACCCTCTCTCCTTCGTCCTCCCTCTCTACGGTGACCGGCCGGCCACCACAGTTGGTAGCGGCGCGTGACGGTGGCGGCGGATGGGTGCTCCGATCGGAACAAGTGGATGGTCTCGGCTATAACCAAAACCCCTAACAACTACACAAGGAGCTTGAATCTCCCTCACAATAGGAGTCACCTGATTCGGATACAACCGGAGCCTCGAAACAATCGAAACAGTTGAAACCGAACTGAAAGCCCAAGCGGATGGTCTCAGCTTCTTGGAAACGTGAATTTGATCATAACCGAAGGCAGCTGGTGATGAAATTTGAGAATCTGAATGGCGTTTGAAGCGATTAGGGTTTGTGATTGGGGATTTTGGTTGAATGATTTGGGGGTAGCTGGGTGGTGAAGAAGGTGCGGATCTGTTTTGACAGAAGAAGAAGAAAAGTCAGGTTTGGGTGTTTCTGAGAAGAGGGTTTTGGATCATGAAAATTGAAATGGTGAAATGTTTGTTTTGGGTTTTGGTTGGTGATGAAGATGATGCAGGTTGTGGTGGGGTTTTTAATTGTTCAAGGGTAATATAGTCATTTCACACATAGTTAACTAAGAAATTTAACTGAGGTTAGGGCTGGGGACCAACCGAGTGCATTTTTGACAAGTTTTGGGACCACGCGTGTAATTAGTAAATCACTAGGACCAACTCTGCAATTTTTGTAAACCACAGGGACCAACCAAGCATTTAACTCTAAACTAAATGGGTGATGTTCACCTATGGAAAATAACTATAATTTACTCAACCAACACCTATGTAATGTGATGTAAATAACAAGTGTAGTAACACACATAATGTAATGTGAGGTAAAAAACAAGTGTAGTAACACACATAAAAAGATTTAATTATGCTTCAATTTTCAAACTGAATAGTCATTGTCATATGAAGGGCTACATAAACAAGACAAAATACCGTAAATATACACAAGTTTTTAAGTTCTTGAATCTTCGTCAAACTAAGTATCGATCGTCCAAAAGCTCATTTAACCAATGTTTTAAAATTTGGTTTTTATACCATACCGGATTTGGCTCAGAAACGGTTCAACCAGGTATACCGGGCAGTTTAACCGGTTCTACCAGACAGTTCAACTGGTACAACCGGCCAGTTTGGACCGGTTTTTAAAACATTGCATCTAACTATATATGACCATGTTTACTCCCGTTGACTTAGTCAACATATGCTCAACTACAACAGCTGCCAGAACCACTAGACCGTTTTGTTGTTACCCCTTTTGTATTACTTGGTTCCGTTTCCATCATAAAACGTCATTCAAAGAAGGAAGCTGATTACAACTGAATTTACAACATAAATATGACCCCACCAAACCCGACCCACCACCCATTACAAGTAGAACATATTTCTTAAATAGAATGGCATGATCAACTGTACAAAATTCCTACACGAACTGATAAAACTTTTTTCTGAGGCCTTGAATGCAGGTTCACAAAGTCTTCTATCATGGTTCGGGTCAACATTTGCGCAGAAACCACATGAACATTTCACCAAGAAGGTAGTACTCGTCCCCCGGTATTCTGTTCCGCCTTTTGACTTGAAACATTTGTCCCCACATTATCAAAAGAATCACAGAAGTCAAGAACTTCATCGGGTATTTCATCAAAATAGTCAACAGGGTCAACGATCGGATTCGGATTCGGTTTCTCCACTACCCTCTTCTTTGAACGTGCAGTGCTTGCAACGAAATCATCAACAAAATCATCGTCGTCTTTTGATGCATCATATGTATTTATAACTGTGTTTCTTCTTCTCTTTGCAGAATCAGAACTATTGGCACTGCTGCCATTGCCACCTGTCAAAGAATGCCGCCCCTCGAAAGCATACGAATCTATGTTCATATACGTGTTACGTTTATTTCCTATATCATCGGGCCGGGTTCCACCATAGTGTTCTTTTATGGTAGCTTCAATGACCTCCAAAACTTTATCCCCATACTTGCTTACTTTCGCCCTGTGTTAAGTTAAGTTGTCATCAGAATTTGCATTTTTTTTTGTCAATTTTCTAGTTACAATGTTTCAATTATGATTACAAATACAACAATAATCAAGATCTTTAAAATGGATTAGAAAGTTGTATGTACTTTTGAGCGATTTTCATTAAGCAAGTCGACTGGTTTGGAAGATTCATGTGGTTCGGTTGGCGGTTTGATGGTTTTACAATCCAGCCAACGGTTTAAATTTCGAACCCTCTGGTTAGCCTTTTTTTGGGAATATACAAATTTGTTTATGTATTATAAACATGAACCATCTATGCTATTGTGGATTACTGTATACATAAAACAAACTTTAGATTTTAAAGAAAAATCGATTCAAACCACCCAATCGCTAAAACTGGATGATCCACCAAACCCTGCTGGTTTGGTTTGTTGTTTTCAAAACCAAGCTAGCAGCTCGACCCACAAATTACATCAAAACCAGAGATGCACAAAATACCCGAGTCCGGACCCGAACCGAACCGGAACCGGTTCCTACCCTATCCGACCCACGGGTACTCATTAGTTCCAGACCCGGGTTTAGAAAAAGGAACCGAACCGGAACCACCAGACCCAGTTCCACCTCTACCTGGTCAAAACCCGGATCCGAACCGGCCAAAACCAGAACGTACCCGGAACCGGTTCCTACCCTACCAGGTTCTTGACTTTGTTGATCAAACCCGTACCCGGTTCCAGGGTATTATAAAAACCGGATTTGCGCATCACTAATCAAAACTGGTCAAACCAGACTGTGAACAACCTTAAACGAAATCAACCAACCCATATGCAAATAGGACAAAATCACCCCTTCTAATTAGAATTACAAAAAAAAAAAAAAAAAAAAAAAAACTTACTTGCTAATGCCGTTGACTTCAAGAAGTTCTTTATTTCTGGGCACCCTTTTGCAGATATTGTGCAGTACTGTGTCCCTAAATCAAGAACAGTTGACTATGAAGATCGTTCCTTAGTTATCAAAACTACTTTATAGTACAAAATCATGATCCAATTACGTTAAAATCTATGCTTGGGGCCACTTCTATTAGCACATAAATGGGATTAATGAGTATGGAATGTAGACTTACGCAAATATGTGGTATGCGTAGACACCAGTATCTGATGCCTTAACCAGATTTCTTCGAAGAATTCGCAAAGCTGAAAATAACTTGGCTGAAAGACCCTGTAAAAACATAAACATAAAATAGCTAAAGAGTATTTTTATTTTAGGGAATTTACAGATAGATAAAATGTTTTATAAAGAAAACTTTGGCACCAAAATCAACCTACCGAGTCTACTGTTGATTGAGGCTGAGCAGAAGCAGGAGTATCTACTTGTACCGGAGTTTTCTTTGATGATGTTAGTGGGCCTTTTGCTGGGGTTGCCTCGCTTGTATAAGTTTTGGATGCTTTAGCAGTAGAAGGGAATCTACATGTTAACCGAACCACAACCATAAGAAATGGTTTGCATTGTTGACTGATTTTCATGGTATAACGAGTAGAGATCGCAGTTTCGATCCATGTATCACTTAACGGGTTTAAGCTGCCTTAGAAAAATGAAATGGGTTGAAAGTCACTTAAGAAAAGGTCTTAATGCATAAAACATCCTAAATTGTTTTTATTAGAAAAAAACTAGAATATTGTTAAAATAAGAAAAGGTCTTAATGCATAAAACATCCTAAATTGTTTTTATTAGGAAAAAACTAGAATATTGTTAAAATAATATAACTTTTAGATATTTTGACACTATAAAAAAAATTGATAAAAAGTGTTTTGCCAAGTACTCAAAACCTAATCGACACAACGTATGACGTACTCAAAAATTATCACCCAACCCGCAACCCGTTTTGCCACCTGTCCAGATAAATCGTAAAGTTTTGCTTGACAGTTGCTAAAAACAGACAAAAAAGTCCACAATTTCAACGACATTGTTTTTGACTTTTGTAATTTTCACAGACGGTTAAATAAATTTAAAAACGTCGGGAGTGTGAATAAAAGAGACGGACCTTAAGCTTATGGTTTGCCGACCAGCAAGTAGAGTAAAAGCCTTTTGTTCATTTACCTATAAACAACACATAACAAAAAGCAAAAAAACACATCATAGGCACATGAGAAACTAATGATATAGAAGCAACTATACATATTAAATAAACATAATAGAAAACAAAACAGCGAACAGAGATGTATTGCACAGAATACAACCCATTAAAAGCTAAGCAAATATTTAATGTTACTTTTATATAAAAAAAGAACTTACTTTTAAAACTGATGATGTGGATCCATAGAGATCACTTTTCTTTACATCCTCCACAAGAATCTCTTCAACAACAAGATGACGTAGAACACGTGAGGCTTCCCCCTTAGCAATATGTTTTCCAGCACCATGTAAACTTAACAAATTGTGTTTGTTCCTTTTAACCTGCATTTTCCAAAGTATATAGTTAACAAGATGGTTATAAACACGTGAAAATAAAGTACAATACCAGTAGTGAGTATTACAATTTGGCTCATGGAACCTCTGAAGACATCCAAGATGTGAGATGATGAGAATTGTTGTTTGCATGATTTCACTAACTCAACCTGCAAATGGATAGGTTGATTCAGGTTATTTAAACTCTAACGACATCAAACAAAAAAAATAGTACAATAAAACATGTTGTAGGAAGATAAAACTACATATGATCCTGACCAGTTGTTTTGCTATCATAGTGACATCCTTGTCCACAAGGGTTCGAGTGTTCGAACAATTGTCACATGTTTTTTTGCAATTAGAACAATCGAACTTTTCGCCAAAATGAACAAGTTGTAAAAATCGTCTGCAGTCAATGTCATTTTCGCAGTAACTAACCTGTGAAAGACGGTGTTTATTTTCCATAAGTTGATGTACAAATACGATTGTAATATAATAGAAGTTAGAAGAGGAATGGCTAGAACCATTCGTAAAAGGTTTTCAGAATTTGTTTCTAGCCTTCCCGAATTTATGGAACCGGTACGAGGTTGTCCATATGTGAAGGGGGTTTGCTCTGCAGCCCCATAGCTAAGCATATACTTGACCCGTATCTTCAAAACAAAAAATTTGCCCGTCATTAATAGAACATACAGAAATTTAAATATCCTAACCAAATAACTGAAAACTGAATTTAGACTCTAAACTAAATACAAAATCAACAAGCAAATGTTTCAGATATAACTTACATAATCGCTATAACTGTAATACAACACGCAAGAAGCAATCTGACCATCTCTACCTGCCCGTCCACACTCCTACAATACAGTTACAGAGTATTTAGCTCATGATCAACTTAAAAAGCAACTGAAATAAAAATTGTAACAGAATACCTGGTGGTAGCCCTCGATTGATTTAGGAAGAGAATGATGAATGACAAATCGAACATCCGGTTTGTTGATCCCTGAAATTTAGAGATGACATAATGACATATTTGATCCATTAAATATGAATGTGTCCGTTAAGGGTAGTTGACAAGCTAATTATTTGTAATTAACTTCAAAACGAAGCAACAAAGTTTTCTGAACAATCCGACCCGACCCATTTACATGTACCAATGAACTGTACATATTGACTGTTTACCTGACCCATCCATTTTTCCACCTCCATTATTCATATGACTAGTAAGTAGTAACTAGAAGTTGAATCATACCCATTCCAAACGCCACAGTTGCACATATTACATTAATTTCATCTTTACTCCACTGCTTTTGAACTGATGCACGCAGCTCAGGGTCCATTGAAGCATGGTAAAATGCTGCTTTGTGCCCATACTCCTGCAAAAGAAAGGATCTCTCCACATGAGAAGCTACAATTGGCATCCTAAAATTTCCATCAGTAAAAAAGAAATCATATAGAACACAAAACCTTCAACTTCTCAGCCACTTTTTCACAGTCCATCCTTGATAGACAATAGATGATTCCACATTGGTCAAAATGAGTCTCCCTGATAAACTTGTCAATATCCTCCAGACATTTTTTCGTCTTAGGTATAACCGAAAATCTGCAATATAAGCATAATTAAAAAGTTAACACATTGTACAGTAAGGGCGAAAATGGTGGGTTAACGAGCCAAAGTGAGTAGAAGGTCATAACTGGTAAGTTTAGTATGAGCCAAAATTGCAAGGGTCAGGTTGGGCAGACCCACAAGTCTTTTGTATTCTATAAATTACTATAACATTAAATAATAAATCTGACTTCAAAATCTATATTACTAAAAAACAAATATCTACAGTTCTTTTAAGGATTAATTTCATATAGATCCTTACAAACTTGAAAATTTTCATATACACCCAACCAAAGCTAAAAATATCATATATGCCCTTACAAAATAGTTAAAATATCAAATATACCCAATTTATTAAAAACATTCTAATAAATAATCATTTTACCCTTATTTTTTAACTTCTAAGTTTTCATATATGCTCATCTTTTAACTTCATATTTTTATATAACACATTTTAAGCTTAAATTTTGTTTTTACTCGTTTTTATTTTTTTCCGATAAACAATAGTATTCTCCATATATATAATATTTAAGCAAATAAATTAACCTAGAAATGAGTAAATGTAATATTTGAAGTTAAAGGTCATATAGGAGATTCCAAAGTTTGAGAAAATAAGGGTAAAACTGTCTTTTGTTAAATTGTTTTTAATGAATTGGGTATATATGATATTTCAACTATTGTGTAAGGGTATATATGATATTTATAATTTTGCAGGGGAATATATGATATTTTTGCAAGTTTGTAGGGGTATATATGAAATTGCCCCTTCTTTTAATAAACAGTAAAAACGACTTAGGAGGTTCTGTGCACTTGAATACCTTGTGAATGACCTGTTTGACTCGCTCAACCAATTTTCCCCATCCCTTTTTAGTTAAATCTTTTAGTTTAACTGCTTTCACCCTTTGGATATATAACATAACAAAACTGGCCCTATAAATGGGTTAATGTACCCACCATAGTAATGGCTTCATGATAATACAATATCTAGACTTGAATCATACCTTAGGTTTGGGCGGTTAAAACTCTGCCTAAAAATAATGCAATCAACGAGACCAAGAGCCTGCACAACATCTTCCTTAACGCTGGCTGTAGCAGTTGCAGTTAACGCCAAAACTGGTATTTTTGGAAACTTTTGCTTCAATATACCAAGACCCTGTACATAGTACCCTTGTTTAAAAACCTAAAACATTCCAAAATTTGGTGCAATGTGAATAAAATAAAGCAGATGAAGGTGTAACCTGATAATCTGGTCTGAAATCATGCCCCCATTGGCTCACACAATGTGCTTCATCAATGACAATTCTATCTAGCAATTCTCGTGCATGTAGGTTTTCCAATTGGCGCAGCAAAAAATCACTTCTGTACTCACGTATGAGTTGATTTATTAGTTAGAAATGTAGCAGTAGGATGGTAGATATCATAAGGAACTTTAGACTATATCTTTTTTTATGCTTTTCTTTTATGTTAGACTTGCTTACAGTTGTAAGATTGTTCAGTTTATTTTGCTCTGTATAATCAATCTAAAGTAAACACCATAGAACATAATAAGAGCTCACTTTGCCACTTTCTCTGGGGTGACATATAGCAGCTTATAAATACAGTGCTCTGAGCAAAGATCTCTTAGAATCCCTTGTTGCTCGGGCCATTCCATATTTGCACTTAAGTAAGCAGCAGGAATGTTTGCCTAAATTGTAACCAAAAAGATAATAAAGTTACCCAATCCAGATGATTAGTAAATGTTTACAGAAAAAAATTCAAATGCATACCTGCAAGAGATGCATTATTTGATCTTGGATCAGTGAAACAAGTGGTGAGATTACCAATGTTATACCAGGACTGATAAAAGCAGGCAGCTACAATAAAGCCAGCATCGTTCAAAAAAAATAAATCTAAATTCCAGAAGTAAAACAGATGAAACGATTATAGAAAATCAATTAGCAAAAATCACCTGATATGTGAGGCTTTTTCCACCTCCAGTTGGCATTAAAACAAAAACATCATGTCCACTCATTGTAGCGTTAATCACCTCTCTTTGGTTTGGTCGGAATGAGTGATTACCAAACACCTTCTTGTTGTTATCCTGGGGTGAACCAAGAAACAATATCACCCAAAAACATAGCTATATCTCCAGAAAGTATGTAAAACTCAGGACAAAATACTAGTATGCAATTAATATCGGTGATATATTGGCCCCCCATGTAAAATATTGGTGTCAAACATCGGTCAGAATATCGATATTATGATATTATCGGCGATATTGACCAATAAAAACACCGCTATTTATCGGTACCTTTCTTCTTAGTTCTACCATTCATCTTTCTTCTTATTGCTACTATTAGTGTTTTAAGTTTTAGTTGTTGATTGTTAGTGTTAAATGTTGGTGTTTCTTCATAAGTCTTAATCAGTTTTCACTTGCTAGAATTGTTAGGGTAGAGGGTATAATCCTCGGGGACTTGTGCGGGGAGGGTATGTCACAGATCGGTGACTATACCGTGTGTTTGTGGGTATTCGGTGAGGAGGAGAGAGGGTGGGTATTTCGGTGAGTGTTTACCGAAAATGGGGGAGAGAGAGTGATTGAGAAAATGGTGGGTCCCAACCCCTTTTAACCAATCACAATTTTTTTATTTTTTAACCTACTCAAACACCCTAGGGTGTTTGACTATACCCTCTGATTGAGTGCAAAATGGGGAGTGGAATGGGGAGTTGACATGGCATAATATTATTGGGTAGGATTTCACTCAAACACCCTAAGGTGTTTGACTATACCCTCCACCCTTAGTGTTTTGCAAGTTGCAAAAGGTTAATTTGTTAATGGTAGGAGAGTATACTGAATTGTTAGTGTTAAATTACTATACATATCAATTCTACATGATATTAAGATAACCGATATCCCACCACGATAACCTATATCTCAAATATCAGTCCTTGACCGATATCCGATCTTTTACCGCACTAACTGCTTAGGACTACCAAACCCAAACCACAATGCACCAAACCAGAACAAGTAGTCTCGGTCTGGTTTGAGGTCCAATTTGGGCCCAACCGGCTGTGAGCCAATGCTATGGTCCGGTTCAGCGGTTATTAATTCAAATATTATCAAATTACGGTTCCAGATCAGTACCACATACCTCCAACTCTTTGGTCCATGGGAAATCGCGTTTACTCCACTTTTTGTCATTTGAACCTTCAATATAATTGACTTCCACATACTTTGGGATGTACGGTTCTCTCTCCGCAGGAGCTGAAGATATACTAATATTATTATTACCAGCTGAGGAATATGAATATGATACTGATGGTGAATTCCATCTATTAGACCCGTCTATCTCGTTATTCGTGTAAAACTGATTATTAAGTCTGATGGGATCAACCCTAGAAGCAAGTGTTGGAGGACTTTCGTACTGAAAAGCTCTGGTGACGGTAGTTTGCGTAGAAGCAAAGTTTGATTTGGATCCTCTGTCATTAACTGACCGAGACTGAAGATATTTCTCAAGCTGTTGAATTTGTTTATTCAACATTAACCTATGATTAAAGCATCCAAACAAATATCAGGTAACAGGTCTAGTAATCTTGTAAATTCAGATGCAACTAAATATCAGGGAATGATACCTATCTTGACGCAGCTTTTCTATTTGACTGGAATTCAGGTCAACGTTGTCAAGCAGATCATTTGATATGGAAATGAGCATGTCCTTCATTATTTGCAAATGGTCTGAAGCTTCAGGACAAAGTCCTAACTGAAACAGTTTCAGAAGTTATTCAAAACGTATGCCACAAAACTAACATGATAATAAAGATTTCATGTCTAGAGTAAGCAGTAAGTTAGTAACTTGCCTTAAAACCATGAATGCAGTCGACACACAGTTCTGGAGGCAAACTTGTGCCGTCATGTCTTGCAGTGTTATTGTTTATAGCTGGAATGACTGATGACTGCGGTGTGCCAGCTGACTGATAGTGTTGGGATACTATTTGATCCACATCAAGATTCTGAAATTTGAAGTTACGCGATGATAAAAGAAAGCTACTATAAGATACATCAAATGTGAACAATCACTCAAAAATTCAATTTTATTTTCTGTTATTTAAGAGTGATCTGGATAGACAAGTAGACCTAGAGGTGTACAAAAAAACTGGTTTTAGAACCGAAACCGGAAAAAAAAACCAAAACTGGTTTTTTTTAACCGGTTTTTTTATAACCGGTTTTTTTAACCGGTTTTTTTTAACCGCCGGTTTTTATACCGGTTACTATTCTTGACTTCAAAAACCGGTTATTAAAAAACCGGTTAAAACCGGTTTTTTTGGGAAAAACTGGTTAAAAACCGGTCCCAACCGGTTATTGTTTTGGACCTCAAAAACCGGTTAGTAACCGGAACCGGTTATAAAAAAAACCGGTTTTTATTTTGGGTGAAAAAACCGGTTTTTTAATAACCGATTAACCGATTTGTACACCTCTTGTAGACCTACAGGGGCCAATTTGAGTTAGCTATATAGTAGGTGATACAGAAGGCAATTTCAACTCATTTACTTATATATGGGCCACTTTGAGTTGTATTTTAACTTTTACGGTTTTATCTCAAACAGATAAAACCCGAGAATTAGCCAAAACAGAACCAAACAAATGGCCTAAGAGTGTCTCAACGTTTGTTTTTAATGCATACAACCTCATAAATATGATAGCGAACAATTTTAGAGAGAGAAACTCGTCAAGTCTTAGCTATCTCATTCATTCTTTCAACTAAATACATATAGCCCTAACTAACAAAGTTAACGACTAACGGACTACTTTACAACTTGATGCCACTATCAATCAATCAATCATACCCAGTAAAATCCCACAAAGAGCAAAGCTATTTGTAGGGTCTGGGGAGGGTGGGATGTAGGCACACCTTACCTCTACCCCTAGGGATAGAGAGACTGCTTCCAGAGAGACCCTCGGCTCCAAAACTACTTGATGCCACTAGAATGAGCTAATTACAGAACTAGCCCATATTGCAAATGAATTGACACGTTTACCTTTCCAGCCCCTGAACTTCTAAACTCAGCTAAAACCTATTTCAATCGTAACAAAATAGTTCTATATATCTATTCAAAGTTTATATTATTATTGTAATAATATTTTGGATAGTCGAAGGCACAAAGCGCACTCAAAGCGCAAAGACTGAGCCTCGAACCTAAGCACAAAATGGTTAAAATGTGAGGGCTTTTTTAAACAAGACTCACAGTATAAATATACCATATTTAGAAGTTTTAAACATGTTTAGGCTGTTTTATGGCTTGTTTCATAATTCAAGCTTATAATATTTACAACTAAGATAGAATTGAACCAAAAAAACTGTCCAATTCTGGAATTATTAAATTAGTAGCACGACTTACCAGGAGAATATCATCATCGTCGTCATCAATACCACGAGCATCAGTCTCCTCAAATCCTTTGAAGTGGCTTGCATTTGTGGTGTAACAGTAGCCTGAATTTGTGTCATTGCTGTATGAGCTGTTCATGTTTCTATAACCAGCACCACTAGAACTCGATGCATAAGTGGAAGCTGCTGCAAACCGATTGGTCATAGGCCTGGGCTCACTGTGCTGAATATTATTGATCTCATTGGAATGATCTGCTTGATTTTGCCCCATTTTTTTGTTATTTACATCAGAGAAGTATTGTTGGGTAGGTCTTCTAACATCTTGAAAAAAGGCAGTACCGCCATTATTATTAGCTACTGGCCGGCTTTTACCAGGTTTAATATAGTTTCTAGAAGACACTTTAAGGTTGGAAAACGCTTGCCAAGCCTGCCAAAAAAGCGTAAAGGAATTAGTATTGAAACATGTTAATTTTGAAAATATGTGTTACCTTTTCAGCTAGTGGACTCTGTGAGTTTGTAGCATTTTGAAACTGGCAAGACAACGATCTGCAATAAAGGTATAAAAAGTAAAGTTCGGACTCTGATAAAAACTTCGCTAGCCTGAACACATGCTAACTACTAAGAGATACCAATGAAGTAGTTGAAATGAAAAAAGAAAAACATCCTAAAATAGATTAAATGCTCAGCTTTCTAAAGGGGTGATGAGTATATGCATTTAAATACCTCATGAAACAAACAAATATGTGAAACAGATGGATTACAGCACCAAGATGATGTGCGATTATCAAAATAGTAAATAAAAGTTGGGTATGAAAAGACCAAAGTATTAACCGATAAGGCAATAACAAAAACCATTTGAAGCGAAATGAGGTGGGTATAAAGTGTACAAATCTACATGAAAGTACTCAGGATAAAGCTGAGCAAGAGACATGTTTCTGTGAATATATGTAGAGCATCAAATTAAGATAGTACAGAAGTCCCAACAAAACCTAACATATGCAACAAATATAATGTGTTAACAGCAGAAGACATACCTTAAAGATGCTGCCATTGCTCCTTCAACACACGGTTTTTGTGTTGGCAGAGAGTAAAGAAAATTGGATTTCAAAAATTTATCTTGGTTCGAAAAATTATTATGGGTTTCAGCATGTTGAGACCAATTATTTTTCGTCACCTTGTCCACATGTTTAGAACCACCACCAAAATTGCTTCCGCTAAAATTCAACAAACAGGAAACCATAAAAAACGGAAAAAAGACAGAATTACAAATATTAAAGCAAGTATAGTTCTTACCTCATGTGCTTTGCCTGTCAGTTGCTAGCATGATCATATACTAACAAAAAAGTTCCACCATCTTGTCGATCAACACAAGAAGCATAAAAACAACCTTTGACGCCAATTGCGAAAGATCTCTGCAAAAAACACAGCGTAGATGACAAACATAACATTAAAGTATTAAACACAACACGCATAAGCAAAAAAACCAACGCAAACATGTGTATAAATGGTATGATTTTCCTCAAAGTCTACTTAGAGGTTAAAACTTTACACATCCAACTAGCATCAATGTAAATAGAAGTAGCCAGTTGATAAATAATCTAGATACTCAAACTGCATATAACAAGATTTAACTTCAAGAAACTAGCAATTTGAAAGCAAACGCAGCCACAGAGATTTAACTAACTTATCATATGCTAGCATTGCCATATGGTTGCGCTCTCCATACACTGACTGATGTTGAAAACAAATTAAGCCAAATCCAAATACAGTTTACGATAATACATTAGTCATTCCGGCCTCCGAATTTTGATAAAACTTATTCAAATAAAAGAATAACCTCAACTAAATTCATGTTAAATCACCAAAACTTTAGCCCTATCGACTCCATCAATCCTAATTTCTTCATTGACAACTTACACCAGTTAAAGTACCCGATTTAACATCTGAATCGATACAAAACAAGTATCTATGACCTAAAACAAGGAACATTTACTGGTCAGGGATATGTTTTTAAGTTTTACAGACACATTTACATATGAAGCCACAAAACCAGCATGGAAGCCCTAATTAAACATGAATTTGGGGAAATTGAAGCTACCGTACCAACCTAACATATTATATAAAGGATTAGAGAGACAAACGAACCGATGTAATATCAAATTGGCCGAGGAAAGGTTCAGTAAGATGACGGTAGTCCAGCGGCGGCGACGGTGGTGGTGGTGGCGGTGGCGGTGGCTGGTGGAGATGTGTGTGTGTGTGTTTGAAATCGAAGGGGTCTGTGAAATGGCGGGATATTTGTGCGCGATATTCGCTAAATTGTGTAATTTGGAAGCTTCACCGTGGAATTTAATGAAGGTTTTGTAAATTGTAGAGGTTAATTTTAATTTTAATTGGGATTTATGAATGTTTTTATTTTTACAACAATGTTCCAATTGGAGAGGTTTGATGTCACGTTTTAATTATGATACCTCCTCTCCCCAATTCGGTTAAAAAAACAAAATAGAAACAAGTGCTATGACAATTTCATTTATACTTATCTTATCACGAATACGATTCAATGCTATGATCGTGATCGGATTAGATGTGTAGTTATCAAAACTTTCATATAACCGATATTTATAGTTGTAATGGTAGCCTAAGACCATTTGTTATACATTTGTTGTTAGGGCTAAGGTGGAAGAATGGTGTCGTCGGGAACACTACGTCACAGTATGCAGCCCCCTTAGTGTGTCCTAATGCACGGTTGAAGCGTCACTCGGTGATGCATGCAGTGAAGAACAAAGGTGGTTGTAGGTTGGAACCTTGGTATGGCACTTGCGGGGCCACGGGAACATCATGCCACACCCGCGGGACGAGTGTTAGGCCACGAATGCAAACTCTATGTCCTAATCGATTTTGGTAACACATATGCTTTTTGATTGTGATAAATCATTATCACAAAAACACTTTACTTTGAAGCCCGAAGTCACGAAGAAGCATCAGAGGATCCTAGTAAAATTAACCATATCGGAATAACACCACTCGCTTATGAGTTATGAACATAACATTGCCCACATATGATCAAACCATGATCGGGAAGATGCACTCTTTTGAAAAAGTTGTAAAAAGACAAATAAGTAGAGTAAAATGCCAAAATTGTCCATGAGGTTTGGGCACTTTTACGTGTTACATCCAAAATAAGAATTATTCGTAAGTGGTCCATTGAGGTTTGACATTTATTGTCATTTCTATCAAAATAGCTAACCCAATTAAAATGTATCGTTAAATCATGTATGATTTTGACAATTCACATTCTCAAGAACTATTTTGGCAATTTACACCTTTATTCTATTGTTTTTTATTTTAATTTTATTTTCTTCTTTATCTTTCAATTAAAAAAACAATAAAAATAACTATAAATATAATATATATGCATATAAACAATAAAAGTAAATATAATATATATTAAATTTTTATTTTTTTATTTACATATAAAACATTAAATAAAATTTAAAAAAATAAATTGGTAAATTCCCAAAATCATCCCTGAGGTTTGGGAATTACCAAAGTCGTCCCTGGTTTAACGATATATATTTTAACTGGTCTAGTCATTTGGATGGAAATGACAATAAAGTTTAAATCTTAGGGGTCAAGTTATAAAAAAATTTATTTTAAATATAACAGATAAAAATGTCCAAACCTCAACCTCAGGGACGATTTTGTCATTTTATTGTTAAGTTTTATATCAATATTAAAGGCATGTTATTCTTCAACAAGTTGTTGATCGTACTTCCAGATAATTTCATAAAAGTACATGTTTTCTTGGTATAATGCCTAAAATAATAATATTTTTATTTATAATAAATAGAACACATATGCCTTGGTAAAATTATATATTCTTTGAATGATCCTATAGAAAGCAATAAAGCATCCATATAAACTTTCATGATTCTCTAAACCTTATAGCGAATGAAATACAAATTTCTATTTCAAAAAGCTTTACCAATGATCCAAAACATTTCATAACGTCAAGACTAAATGATAACATCATCTTAAATTAAATTGTGCATATGTATTATGTTGAAAATACGAGTGTACACTTATCAACAAACAAAATGTGTGGAAACAGTATTTTGCTATAATTATCATTTTGCTTAATATTCAAAATCATAGTTAATTTTTATAAATTGTTGCATAAGTGATTCAGTAAATACATGAATTGAATTAAACTGAAATAAGACACTAAGGCTACATTCATTAGTGACTTTTGAGAAGGGTTAGTTGTCAAAAAGTGAAAAAAAAAACATATTCAGCGACCAAGTTGAGCCAACAACCTTGGTTATTGATTTTTTTATTATTTTAACAATGCCACATGTTGGCTTATGATTGGTTCTTTTATAATTATGTTTTTCATTTTGGTTTTATAACAATAAATCTATAGACCTATATAAAGCATCTTCTATGGATACAATGGTAAATCTCCAGCAAAATTTTAAGACGGCAGATCAAACATCACGACTTCTTACCCTAATCTTCCATCCTTTCTCCCAAATTTGCCCCCAATTCAATGTCAGTGGCCAATTGATGATTCAAACCGTCCCTGCAATTATATGTATAATCAATTAGGTTTATGATTGAAACCGTCCCTGCAATTATACGGATTCCCTGAGCTTTTGAATGCGAATGTTAATATCTGAGTGAATGTTGTAGTTGAAGCGTCGTGTTATCAACCAACGTGCTTCAACCTCCCTTCACCCTTTCAAGGTATTGAATGGCATAAACAACCATGTTGAATGTCGTAACCACTCCACTCTCTGTTAAGAAGTCTGCAATCCTTGACAATGGAACACAACAGCCTCTGAATTACGCAAGACAGTTGGCCGGATTCTCTCTCTTTCCCAACATTAATCGTCATTGATTTCCCATCGTTGCTGGTTATTAATCGGCTCAGGTAACTACACAAATTCCCCTCTTTAAATTGATCAACTTTTATTTTTTATCGAATTGATTATTATTTTTGTGATTATACGACCATTCTCAAAGAGTTTATTTAGAAGGATTAACCGTTCTTTATCGCTTTATGTTAGCATCGATGAAATTGGAGGTTTTATGTTATCAATATCATCGATGAAATTGGAGGTTATGGTTGTATCTGTACGTACAAATCTCGGATTGATTTGTAGATTATGCAGGATTGGATGATTTTCTTGTTATCCTTTGGAAGTTGGATCCCTAATTACTTTAGTATCCTCTATAAAACAATTTGTTTATGTTGAGTTTGTTATGTTACTAAGTAACTAAAATTACAGATGATTTTACAGTGAATCCCAACAGATTATGTAGGTAGTATATCCAAAGGTATGCTTTCTGTGTGTCAGTTCAAGTTACTGGTATTTTTTCGGTTTAATCGTAAGATTTATCAAAACCGTGATCTGTTTTCGCCTGTATTTTAAATGTCATGGTCCTTTAATCTGTATGACGTGGTTATTATACCCTCTAAAACGTATCTTATTATTATTTTTTTTACAAAATGCTTATTAATATCCACTATCAATTGATTAACTAGAGTTGACGATAGACACAATGAACGATTATAGGACCTCAGAACACATAATTACAAAATGAGTAGGTTTGATTGACTTTCAAGAGGTCGATAGACTCTCCATTGATGTAAATTTGTGGGCTATTTGTTTTTATAAATCATAAGATTGATTTGGGATGAATTTTAGTAAAGTGTTAACTGTACAATCGTACTAATATCTAATAATGACTTTTGTAGTCAATTCTGATTGTGGAGTGCCGTCATCTTTGCTTGAGAATATGTCTACTAGACGAACGGAAGAGATGCCGATGGTAAGGATTTTTTTATGGTTGTATACTTGTATTCGTGTTGCTATTGGTCCATTGAACATTAATATCTGCTAACAATGTACACAACTGTTATTAATTACTAATGAAATTATGCAGGTATATGGTACGAATACTGGTACAGTGACCTGGATGGTGTGAGACGGGAGAACCCCCCGCAATGGCATAACCTACAGGTATATACATAACACATTACTCATGTTTTTTTTTTTTTGCTCAACTGAAGTGTTGACCACGGTAATCATTTTGTGCTGGTCTGGAGTAGGTTGGTTGGGATGAAGCAACCGCTGGTGAAAGGCGTAACCGTGTATCGATTTGGAAGACTGAGCTCGTATTACTGCTTCTTTTTTTAGTAAGTTGTGCCAATTTAAAAAAAAAAGACTGATTAAACTCATGAATTTATGAGCCCCAAGATTCAAGGGCTTTTACAATAATTAAGAATCAGTTAAAAACGATAAATAACAACTTTATTTCTCTAATATAACACTTACCAAAAAAAATCATGATAATTGTGGTCTACTAGGTTGTTTTTTTAACCTTTTTTTTATGATGGCTACATATGCTAAATATATGATAATCTTTACCCTTGGAAGTTTTCTGGCAGATAATAACTTCACTAGAACCCTACTAAATACTTGCTCCAGAGGTTAAGCAAGGAAAGTAAGTAAATTACTTTTTGATACCTTGTTAAAAAAGAAGTTGTTGTATAAAGAAGTAACAAACCATGGTCTGATTTCTATATTTATTTTCACCCATAAAAAGGCTTAAACTTTAAAAAATTGTTCATTCTGGGTAATCTGACCCTGTCAAAAATCCGAATGCTGACAAGGCAGCTGGCATGCTAATAACTTCAACCATGTTGGTCTTTTTCCCATCATGTAGGCGAAAACTGTTAACTTACAAGATTAACCTAAATGTAAACTTATTGAAAGTATGAGCCTTTATATATATGGATGAAAACAAAGCACATTATCCAAAAGATAAATCAGACCAAATTGGGTTTTTATTAGCAATGCATGAATACCTTTGTATGCAATGGCTTCTGAACGAATATCATGCTTTAATTTTAAAAATTTAATTTTACATTATTCTATATTTACTCTTTTTTGTAACATAGATTTAATAATCTGTCTATTCTATCAGCAAAATTTCTTTCTTGATAGCTTGCAGTCAGCTGCTTGCATTCAATGCTCTAAGTAATGCATTTACATAATTTGACAGATTGGCAAAACCAAAGTTTTCCTTAGAGCGGGTCAGATGGCGGAATTGGATGCACAGAAAGCACAAAAACTTAGCAGTGCAGCCAAACTACTTGAAAGAAAGATGAGAACATACATTGCTAGGAAAGATTTTCTTGCCTTGAGGAAATCTGCTATAGTCTGGCAATCTTTCTGCAGAGGTTGACTTTCCAGAAGTTTTTTAACGTTAAATGTTTTCTTAGTTACGCATTAACGCTTTCGAGACGGGTTTGGTCGGGTGGGTAACTTGTCCAAGCGGGGTCCAGGTTGAAAGGGTAATTTTATACATGAATAACCATAGTTATTAAAGGCGCTAGGCGCACTCAAGGAGCATAGGCCTCGCCTAGGGCCTAGGCGCAAAGCGTAAAAAAAGCGGTATTGAGCTGCTAAAATAGTGCAGCGAACAGGACAACAACATCACGCATTCAGGCGCACTTTTGGGATCAAAACATGTGAAATAGTGCAAAAATAGATGTTTTAAACGTAGCATTGTTATGGTTTAATAATTCACATCAAGTATCAAACTACACCAAATATCAAATATTGTTCAAAGATTAATTAACTACGTGGGTTTCTAAGCATCACCCTAGCTTGATTCACTTGTTTCCACAGCATCCTATCTGTCACACCCCCAAAATCCACCTGCGGAGTACTACCGCTTGGAGGCGTGACTGACCAGGATCCAGCCACCAATCATATTGAACAAGCATATAATTAGTTATAAAAATCCACCCAATACAATTGGTGTTCAAACAAAACATAGTTAAGTTGCAAGCGGAAGCATAAGTCTTAAATCAAAACATAAGTTTAATTGTTTCATAGATTAACATGGCACACGGTCGTCCATGTCCCACAACGATCCTCCTCCATGCAAGCTCCAGCTTAAGAACCTAAGGACCTGCAAAGCATGTAGTAACGAGTCAACAACTAGTTGAGTGAGTTCACGGTTGGGTGTTCGTTTTAAGTTGTTTTGAAAACAGTTTCCTTTAGCTGGCATCCTGCCGTGGGGGTTACCCCATAGTTGAAAACGTGACTTGTTTATTCCCGGTTACTCTGGCAATCCTGCCGTGGGGGCTACCCCATGTTAGTTATCTGGCATTTCGGCCGTGGGGGCTACCCCATGTATACACCAGACTCGTTACCATATCGACTGCTGACTGTAGTCATGTTTATGTGCCCTGAAACTGTCAATGTCTATCAGCATTGACGTGCCCCAGATCCATTAGTTCACGCCCGTCCTCTGCGGCACGGTGTGAGGTTTGTCAGACCTAAATAGCGCTATCTAACTAATGACCCGCTCGCCATTGGCCCGGCGATTAAGTCGATATAAAAATGAGGGACTTCGTGATAGAGTTTTGGTCTAGTACGAGTTATCTGTCCGTGAGGACGAGGAATTACATTCCTGAACCTTTACTGTCCTACCCAAGGAGGACGAGGAACCCAGTTCCTTAACCCCAATTCCCGACCCCTGGGAATCCCATGCTTTGTAGAGGGTGTGAACTCACCTGGGTTTGCTCGGTAGAAAACACAGAAAAGTCAAACAAGCAACGTTGAGGCTACTCACGTCCTATCATAGTTGTATCGTACAATCAGGTTCGTATTCAAGTAGTGCACGTATGTTTCTAGCATAATGTACTCAAGTAACGTTCATGGCATACATGTTTAATCATGGCAGATTCACGTTCAACAGTAACACATAAGGTCTGTGCATTGGGCCCAAGAGTCCGGCCCAAACAGTTAAGTCCGAACAAGGTGAAAGCCCAAACAGTGTGTATAGTCTCGAGTCGCAACCAGACGTTTGCGACTCGCAACCTGAGTCGCAATCGTGGTTTCGGTCCGTGCTGATTTGGTTACGAGTCGCAACCGGACTCGCAACCGTGGTTTCGAGTCACAAGGCTGGTGTGCTGATCAGGTGTGGTTTCGAGTCGCGACCAGGTGTTTGCGACTCGCAACCGGTGTCGCAACTGGGCGGTTTCGACTCATCATGCATGGTTTCGAGTCGCAACCAATGGTTTCGGTTGGACAACTACTGATTCGGAACAGTGTACTATTCTGATTTCATGTAACAGTTTGTACTATCCAACCAAATTCCTTAAACATGTTCCTTGTCTAGCAATTTACTAAAAATGGATCAAACATATCAATTTCAAAGTATTCAACCATGTTCATATCATATTCATCAAGTTCTTCATGTTCATCAAATATTCAAAACACATTCAACACATATTCGGATATTCCTATTTTCATTCAACACTTGCTCATCTTTAGGGTTTTCATCTTTTGAACAAACAAGCTCATTAAACCGATTTATGTCAACATAATCTACTTAGTTTAATGCACCAATGATCCTTATCACTCACATATTCAATCCGAGAACATAATAGCACCACATTCAAACATTTTTCTACTTATTCATATGTTAAGTTATCTTGAAACATTAGCAACCACTCTAATCATGACTTTGCCTAGAAATCAAGCATATGCATCCTAGATGAACAACAACAATCTTAACAAGTAAACATGGCATCAAATCATCATCATCAACCGAAAATCATACATCATTATCAACTCAAAACACAAAACACATCCGGTTCACAAATATCATCAAACATACACTACACTAGTTAAGTTCTATCATTCATACCATTATTAAACAACAACAAACATCATAATTTCACCAACAAACGTCATAAACACTAACCGGTTGTGAGGTGGTGAAAGGTGAAGCTTTGTTTGGTGTGAATAAGCAAAACCCGAGAATCCCTTTGGTGGCCGGTTGGTTGGATCCGAGATGAAGGAGAGTAGTGTTGTGGTTTAGGGCTTTAATGTGAGGGTGGAGAGTATGTGTGTAGAGGAGAGTATGAGTGTTGTTCAAAATGGTAACATGGCCATCTATCAAGTGTATATATATCCGCTCCAAGCCATATACCCTAGTGGGCTCTCGGTTAGGCTAAGTGTGTATGTGTGTGCGGCCCAACCGGCCCGCATGTTATACTAGTTCACTCGAGACCACATGGTCTCGAGTCGGGTTCGTGTTATCTCGGTTCCTATATACATACATCGCATACATACACATAGCATACACACGAATAACACATAATCACGTAAAGGTTCATTTGTCATTAATCACATAAGTTATCTAGCCACACTTTTAAGCATACAACGAAAGGTTCTAAATTTCGAGTTGTCACATCATCCCCAAGTTGAAAGAAATTTCGTCCCGAAATTTGGTAGGCACTCACTGAGGAAGCTAGTTAAGTTGTATGGTTTTCCCGGTTTTCCTGGGGTGTCACATCCACCCCCCGTTGATCTGGAATTTCGTCCCGAAATTCCGTAGCTTCGGCCTCAGTAGTGGGTGTACTGTTTGCGAACAGTTGGGGATACTTTTGTTTCATCTGATCTTCGCGCTCCCAGGTGAACTCTGGGCCGCGACGTGAGTTCCAACGAACTCGAACAAGAGGTATTCTAGTGCTCTTGAGGACCTTAACATCCCGGTCCGTGATCTCGACTGGTTCCTCGACGAATCGTAACTGCTCGTCGATAGTGAGTTCCTTCAAAGGAACTACGTGGGTCTCATCTGATGGACACTTCTTCAGATTCGACACGTGAAAAACGTTGTGAACTGCACCGAGTTCCGCTGGTAGGTTAAGTCTGTAGGCCACCCTGCCTATCTTCTCAATGACCTCGAAAGGTCCAACGTATCGTGGGTTAAGTTTACCGCGTTTACCAAAACGAACCACACCCTTCCAGGGTGAAACTTTGAGTAGTACCCGCTCCCCAACCTGGAGCTCAAGTGGTTTCCTGCCCATGTCGGCGTAAACTTTCTGACGTTCACGAGCGGCTGTCATGCGTTTTCGTATCTGAGCGATCTGCTCGGTTGTATCTACCACATATTCTGGGCCAGTGATCTGACTATCTCCCACCTCTGCCCAGCAAAGAGGGGACCGGCATTTACGTCCGTACAATGCCTCAAACGGAGCAGCTCCAATGCTGGTGTGGTAGCTGTTATTGTACGAGAATTCCACAAGTGGCAGATGCTTTTCCCAGCGGTTGCCAAAGTCGATTACACATGCACGAAGCATGTCTTCTAAGGTTTGAATAGTGCGCTCGGACTGCCCGTCCGTCTGAGGATGGTACGCTGTGCTCATGTCTAGTCGTGAGCCAAAGGATTTGTGCATTGCTTGCCACAGCTCTGAAGTAAATCGTGCATCTCGATCCGAGATGATAGAGGTGGGCACTCCGTGCCTCGAAACGATTTCTTTGATGTATATTTCTGCAAGAGTGGAGAACTTATCCGTTTCCTTGATAGCCAGGAAGTGTGCAGATTTCGTGAGTCGATCCACGATCACCCAAATGGTATCGTTCCCGCGCTGGGATCTAGGTAGGCCAGTAACAAAATCCATGGAAATTTGCTCCCATTTCCATTGAGGTATCTCTGGCTGTTGGAGTAGGCCTGATGGTTTTTGGTATTCCGACTTGACTCTCGCGCAAGTCAAACACTTGCTGACGCAGGTTGCTATGTGGGCCTTCATGCTAGGCCACCAATACGTAGTCTTGATGTCGTGGTACATTTTATCCGATCCGGGATGTACCGAGTAGCGAGACTTGTGTGCTTCGTCCATCACAAGCTCTCGTAGGTTGCCATAGAGTGGGACCCAAACGCGTCCCGTTACGTAGTAAGCACCGTCTTCCTTCTGCTCTAAGCGTTGCTTCGATCCGCGTAGGGCTTCGGCCCTGACGTTTTCCGGTTTCAGTGCTTCTATCTGAGCTGCTCGTATCTGGGAGGGAAGACTAGAATGGATCGTGAGTTGTAAGGCTCGTACGCGCTTAGGCGCAGTGTCCTTCCGACTGAGGGCGTCAGCCACAACATTGGCTTTGCCCGGGTGATATCTGATTGCGCACTCGTAGTCATTCAGTAGCTCGACCCATCGTCGTTGTCGCATATTCAGTTCCTTCTGCTTGAAGATGTGCTCAAGGCTCCTGTGGTCGGTGTAGATGGCGCACTTGGTACCATACAGGTAATGCCGCCATAACTTAAGTGCAAAAACGACAGCTCCCAGCTCTAGGTCGTGCGTAGTGTAGTTCTTTTCATGAACCTTGAGTTGACGTGAGGCGTAGGCTATAACTTTATCTCGTTGCATCAACACGCAACCAAGACCCTGAATTGATGCGTCGCAGTAAACCACAAAGTCGTCTGTGCCTTCCGGCAAGGAAAGGATAGGTGCGCTACAAAGTCTATCCTTTAGGTGCTGAAATGCCAACTCCTGTGCGTTTCCCCAGCGATAAACAACGCCCTTCTGCGTTAGTGAGGTGAGAGGCTGTGCAATCTTGGAAAAATCCTTTATGAATCTCCGGTAGTATCCTGCCAAACCCAAAAATTGGCGAATTTCCTTTGGTGTACGTGGTGCAGGCCAGTTCTTAATCGAGTCTACCTTGGACGGATCAACATGAATACCATCCTTGTTTACCACGTGGCCCAGGAAATGGACTTCTCGGAGCCAGAAGTCGCATTTCGAGAACTTTGCATAAAGCTGTTCTGTTCGAAGGAGTTCCAGAATAAGTCGCAGATGCTGCTCGTGTTCTTCTCGACTCTTGGAATAGATCAGGATGTCGTCGATGAAGACTATCACGAACTTGTCCAGGTAAGGCTTGCACACTCGGTTCATCAAGTCCATGAAAACCGCAGGTGCGTTTGTCATCCCAAAAGGCATGACCAAAAACTCATAGTGCCCGTATCGAGTTCTGAAAGCTGTTTTGGAGACGTCCTCCTCCCGGACTCTCAGCTGGTGATAACCCGATCTCAAATCGATTTTCGAATAGTAGCTCGATCCCTGCAGCTGGTCGAACAAGTCGTCGATACGCGGTAGAGGATAACGATTCTTCACCGTCACCTTGTTGAGTTCTCGGTAGTCGATGCACATTCTGAAAGTACCGTCTTTCTTCTTCACAAATAGCACTGGAGCTCCCCAGGGCGATGAGCTTGGACGAATAAAACCCTTATCCAGGAGCTCTTGTAGTTGCGTGGAGAGTTCTTTCAACTCTGATGGAGCTAAACGATAAGGTGCACGAGCTATGGGCGCAGCTCCAGGAGCTAATTCAATCTGAAACTCTACTTGGCGATGAGGCGGAAGACCAGGTAATTCCTCAGGAAATACCTCTGGGTAATCGCGTACAACTGGAAAATCTTCTATCTTCTTCTCTTTCTCCGTGGTGTCAGTAATAAGAGCCAAAATAGCAGTGTGGCCCTTTCGCAAGTACTTTTGCTGGTCGAACAAGTCGTCGATACGCGGTAGAGGATAACGATTCTTCACCGTCACCTTGTTGAGTTCTCGGTAGTCGATGCACATTCTGAAAGTACCGTCTTTCTTCTTCACAAATAGCACTGGAGCTCCCCAGGGCGATGAGCTTGGACGAATAAAACCCTTATCCAGGAGCTCTTGTAGTTGCGTGGAGAGTTCTTTCAACTCTGATGGAGCTAAACGATAAGGTGCACGAGCTATGGGCGCAGCTCCAGGAGCTAATTCAATCTGAAACTCTACTTGGCGATGAGGCGGAAGACCAGGTAATTCCTCAGGAAATACCTCTGGGTAATCGCGTACAACTGGAAAATCTTCTATCTTCTTCTCTTTCTCCGTGGTGTCAGTAATAAGAGCCAAAATAGCAGTGTGGCCCTTTCGCAAGTACTTTTGGGCCTTAAGGAGAGAAATGACGTTCTCAACAGCACTCCTCTTGTCGCCATGAATCATGAGAGGTTCACCATCGGGACCTGGAATACGGACAACCTTCTCGTTGCAAAGGATCTCTGCTCGGTGTTGGGATAACCAATCCATCCCAATGACAACGTCGAAACTACCCAAGACAATAGGAATGAGGTCGATAGAGAAGGTCTGGTCAGCGAGAATAAGTTTACAACCCTTGACTACGTGTGTGGCTTCTAAACTCTTACCATTTGCTAGCTCTACGGTGTGCTTGTTGTTCAAAGGTGTTGGAATACGCTTAAGCATTCGACTAACTTCTAGTGACACGTAGCTAGTATCGGCACCCGAATCAAATAAAACTGAAACATAAAAGTCGTCGAGAAGGAACTTACCCGCCACAACATTGGGGTCGTTCCTTGCTTCACCTTGGCCGATTACAAACATTCGCCCCCTGGCGCCATTGTTGTTGTTGTTCCCATTGTTACCATTCCCCTGATTGTTGTTATTGTTGTTGTTGTTGTTCTGGTTCCTGTTCAGTTGGGGACAATCTCTCTTGAAGTGGCCCTCAGCTCCACACTGAAAGCACCCTTTGTTATCACCCTGTTGCTGTTGCTGGCGTTGGTTCTGTTGAGCTTGCTGACGATTCTGATTGGCGGGGTATAAGCTCCTGCAATCCTTTGCAGCATGACCAGGCTTGTTGCACCTATGACAGTTGCCCCTGGTGCATGGTCCGCTGTGGTGCAGGCTGCAGCGATTGCATTTGGGATGATTTCCTTTGTATCCGCCACCAGACGATTGCTGATTAGGGCTCTTGTAGTCCTCAGTCTTTCTCTGCTGAGACTGGGACTGAACAGAAGTCGAACCCTTACTTGAAGTTCCATCCCATTTCCGTTTGTTGTCACTAGAGGTACCAGTAGTAGTTGCGGCGCCAATGCGTTTTGGCAACTTGTTCTGCTCCACCGCTTGATCCGTGAGACGGTGAGCCAACTGAACGGTTTGCTGGTAGGTGGCGAGGTTCGCTGAAGTCACATGACTTTGGATTTCTGGCACTAAGCCCTGAAGAAATAGTTCGATGCGTTTGATGGGAGGATCCACCATAGTAGGACACAGAATTGCCAGTTCGTTCGACCTTTTCACATAAGCTTCAATTTCAGACCCCGTCATCTTGAGGTTGAAGAATTCCAACTCGAGTTTGTGAATCTCGTCACGGCTGCAGTATTCCTCCTTGATCATTTCCTTGAAAGTTTCCCATGGAGTGGCGTTGGCAGCAACCAACCCTAGCATCTGAACTTGAGCGTTCCACCACGTGAGGGCTAAACCCTCGAGAGTACCAGTAGCGTACTTCACCCTGCGCGCCTCAGGGCATTCACACATTTCGAAGACAGATTCTAGTTTCTCAAACCAGTGTAGGAGACCTACTGCTCCTTCAGTGCCGCTAAAAGTAGTCGGTCGGCAGTCCATGAAAGTCTTAAAAGTGCACACGGGTGGCTGAACATGCTGACCTATCGTAGGTGAAAGAAAAGACAGAGTTTAACACAAAGGTTGGTTCACGAGAGTAGGATCCTAAAGATCCCAGAATAAGTTCGGACTGCAGGATATACCTCCTGCGTGTGCAGCTGCAAGTGCTGCGGCAACTCGTTCGTTGATCAGAGCCGTCAACTGGGCTTGTGTCATGTTAACGCGTCCAGACATGATCTTCGCATCAAGAAGAACGTGAGTGAGAGGGGTTCGCGAAAGTACGATGGTAAGATAGGGTAAGCACGCACGTGTTCAAGCAACAGTAGTTATACTAACCAAGCATACCATAAGCAATGTACCATGTAACTAACAAGTAGGCAATATACACACAGATCATATTACCTAGAATGTCGAGCCTTGCTTGTGGAGTGAAGCATCGTTGTGGACCGTTGAGCACTGTACAGGTTATAGTCTGGTTTTAACAAAAACGTTTTCCCCTTTATTAAAACCAAGTTCTCTATAACCAATGGCTCTGATACCAATCTGTCACACCCCCAAAATCCACCTGCGGAGTACTACCGCTTGGAGGCGTGACTGACCAGGATCCAGCCACCAATCATATTGAACAAGCATATAAGTAGTTATAAAAATCCACCCAATACAATTGGTGTTCAAACAAAACATAGTTAAGTTGCAAGCGGAAGCATAAGTCTTAAATCAAAACATAAGTTTAATTGTTTCATAGATTAACATGGCACACGGTCGTCCATGTCCCACAACGATCCTCCTCCATGCAAGCTCCAGCTTAAGAACCTAAGGACCTGCAAAGCATGTAGTAACGAGTCAACAACTAGTTGAGTGAGTTCACGGTTGGGTGTTCGTTTTAAGTTGTTTTGAAAACAGTTTCCTTTAGCTGGCATCCTGCCGTGGGGGTTACCCCATAGTTGAAAACGTGACTTGTTTATTCCCGGTTACTCTGGCAATCCTGCCGTGGGGGCTACCCCATGTTAGTTATCTGGCATTTCGGCCGTGGGGGCTACCCCATGTATACACCAGACTCGTTACCATATCGACTGCTGACTGTAGTCATGTTTATGTGCCCTGAAACTGTCAATGTCTATCAGCATTGACGTGCCCCAGATCCATTAGTTCACGCCCGTCCTCTGCGGCACGGTGTGAGGTTTGTCAGAGCTAAATAGCGCTATCTAACTAATGACCCGCTCGCCATTGGCCCGGCGATTAAGTCGATATAAAAATGAGGGACTTCGTGATAGAGTTTTGGTCTAGTACGAGTTATCTGTCCGTGAGGACGAGGAATTACATTCCTGAACCTTTACTGTCCTACCCAAGGAGGACGAGGAACCCAGTTCCTTAACCCCAATTCCCGACCCCTGGGAATCCCATGCTTTGTAGAGGGTGTGAACTCACCTGGGTTTGCTCGGTAGAAAACACAGAAAAGTCAAACAAGCAACGTTGAGGCTACTCACGTCCTATCATAGTTGTATCGTACAATCAGGTTCGTATTCAAGTAGTGCACGTATGTTTCTAGCATAATGTACTCAAGTAACGTTCATGGCATACATGTTTAATCATGGCAGATTCACGTTCAACAGTAACACATAAGGTCTGTGCATTGGGCCCAAGAGTCCGGCCCAAACAGTTAAGTCCGAACAAGGTGAAAGCCCAAACAGTGTGTATAGTCTCGAGTCGCAACCAGACGTTTGCGACTCGCAACCTGAGTCGCAATCGTGGTTTCGGTCCGTGCTGATTTGGTTACGAGTCGCAACCGGACTCGCAACCGTGGTTTCGAGTCACAAGGCTGGTGTGCTGATCAGGTGTGGTTTCGAGTCGCGACCAGGTGTTTGCGACTCGCAACCGGTGTCGCAACTGGGCGGTTTCGACTCATCATGCATGGTTTCGAGTCGCAACCAATGGTTTCGGTTGGACAACTACTGATTCGGAACAGTGTACTATTCTGATTTCATGTAACAGTTTGTACTATCCAACCAAATTCCTTAAACATGTTCCTTGTCTAGCAATTTACTAAAAATGGATCAAACATATCAATTTCAAAGTATTCAACCATGTTCATAT
Organism: Helianthus tuberosus; assembly: GCA_030545235.1. Lineage (NCBI taxonomy): Eukaryota > Viridiplantae > Streptophyta > Magnoliopsida > Asterales > Asteraceae > Helianthus > Helianthus tuberosus. The sequence continues at coordinate 111,766,203 of CM060364.1, read as the reverse complement.
CATATTCATCAAGTTCTTCATGTTCATCAAATATTCAAAACACATTCAACACATATTCGGATATTCCTATTTTCATTCAACACTTGCTCATCTTTAGGGTTTTCATCTTTTGAACAAACAAGCTCATTAAACCGATTTATGTCAACATAATCTACTTAGTTTAATGCACCAATGATCCTTATCACTCACATATTCAATCCGAGAACATAATAGCACCACATTCAAACATTTTTCTACTTATTCATATGTTAAGTTATCATGAAACATTAGCAACCACTCTAATCATGACTTTGCCTAGAAATCAAGCATATGCATCCTAGATGAACAACAACAATCTTAACAAGTAAACATGGCATCAAATCATCATCATCAACCGAAAATCATACATCATTATCAACTCAAAACACAAAACACATCCGGTTCACAAATATCATCAAACATACACTACACTAGTTAAGTTCTATCATTCATACCATTATTAAACAACAACAAACATCATAATTTCACCAACAAACGTCATAAACACTAACCGGTTGTGAGGTGGTGAAAGGTGAAGCTTTGTTTGGTGTGAATAAGCAAAACCCGAGAATCCCTTTGGTGGCCGGTTGGTTGGATCCGAGATGAAGGAGAGTAGTGTTGTGGTTTAGGGCTTTAGTGTGAGGGTGGAGAGTATGTGTGTAGAGGAGAGTATGAGTGTTGTTCAAAATGGTAACATGGCCATCTATCAAGTGTATATATATCCGCTCCAAGCCATATACCCTAGTGGGCTCTCGGTTAGGCTAAGTGTGTATGTGTGTGCGGCCCAACCGGCCCGCATGTTATACTAGTTCACTCGAGACCACATGGTCTCGAGTCGGGTTCGTGTTATCTCGGTTCCTATATACATACATCGCATACATACACATAGCATACACACGAATAACACATAATCACGTAAAGGTTCATTTGTCATTAATCACATAAGTTATCTAGCCACACTTTTAAGCATACAACGAAAGGTTCTAAATTTCGAGTTGTCACACTATCAGCCTGCAACATGTATTAAAATAGGGTCAGTACAAAAATGTACCGGCGAGTATACAAGTTTGAGTATATAGAGTACTAGATTAAAACAACTCATATCCACAATGTAAGTAATAAAATAGTTTCAGCCGTGCTAGTGTTTGCAGTCCAACAAGTGATAGCCCAAGTATCCCGATGCTTTGTTGTTTTCCCAAGTCTCAAGGAAAACTAGAATCCTCCTAACAATACCCCCAAGAATAATGGGGAGGTGCATCTCCTATAGCGCTACTATTGTTAAGGCGGAACTACACACCCTGGATTAAACGTTCACATAGCACAAATAGAATACAAGAATCACAAGTTTCACATACACGTAGGATAGAGTTTAGTTTGCAAAAGTCTCAAGTATCGTAGTTTAGTAGAATACATGTTACATCCCAAAGTTTAAAGCAAAAAGGGATTGAGTATACTCACAGTGATTGCTTAACAGATTAATTGTTATTGGATCAAAGGGAGCTCTTTAGGTTTAGCCTGATTAGATTACAACGGATAAGTGTCGGGCAGAATAACGAGATTTTAACCAAGTGTTGGATCAGTCAACCTGATCGGATGGCTGTCCGATCAGATGGCCATCCGATCGGAATGCCATTCGATGGAGATGCCACGTGTGTGAAAGGGACGGATGGCTGCCCGATCGGATGGCTATCCGATCGGGTTGCCACTCGATTCAAGATTGACCAAAGTGAAGAGAACGGATGGCTGTTCGGTCGGATGGCCATCCGATCGGGTCACCACTCGATCCAAGTTTGAGATTCAAAGTTGCCTAGATCGGATGGCTGTTCGATCGGATGGCTATCCGATCGAGCTGCCACTCGACGATTATGACTTCAAGTTTCAAGAATGTTTAGGGTTATGGGCAAGTATCACTCGATCGGGTAGCTGTTCGATCGGATGGCTATCCGATCGGATTGCCATTCGATCGGGTCACCTTGTCCCGTTCTGAATTTTGTAAAACTCTAAGTTTCTGTTCAAGCAATGATGACGTGGTACGTGTTAAGACAACGGTAAATCCATCAGTGTTCAGCCAATCCGATCGGGTGGGAATCACCCCAGTCCGTTCAGTCGTCAGTTCGTGATGATATTTATGTCAAAATCCGTACTCCGGTCATCTTCTCCGGTAACAATCCCTTTCCAAGACGACTCTAGACTAATAATCAAGTCTACAGTCCGTTTAGGTCCGGATCTTACCGTTTTATGTAAAAGTTCAAGAAAAGATGAAGATAAACATAGGTTTTTAGCTTGAAAAGTTTAGATTTAGTGTAAAACGCATGAAATGCCTTAGATCTGAGCTAGATCTTGGCTAGAATGACATCACACAACAGTTTGGTACAAACCGCCATGATGACATCACCTTCAAGAGCTCAAATCTGAGAGATTTCATGGTGAAAAGTGAGATTTCAAATGTGAATCTCATGGAGAATGATGTGTAGATCAAAGATGTACAAGAATCTAGTGTAAAACGTATCGAAATCGCCAATAAATGGAGGAAAAGAGGGGTGCGTGCGTCTGGTTCGAGTGAGGCTGTCACATCAGTGAGAATGGTGATGTGATAGGCCTATTTATAGTGTCAGAGTATGTGAAGAGAGGCGGTGTGCACGGATCGGATGGTGGTCCGATCGAGTGGCCATCCAATCGGATTGCCACTCGGTCAATCCCATCTTTCCGTTCCACCGTCTTTGATTCGATTGCGAATTAGACTTAACGTTGCGTAGTATGGGGTAATAGTATAACTAGATTATAGCAATAGCACAAAAGTTTTCAAAGTTTCATAGTTTCCGCCAGTGACAAGACTCCAGTCCCTCGTTCAACCAAGTCTCAAGTCTCACGAGCCTCAAGAGTCAAGCACCAAAGTATATAGATTTAGACATTCCAAGTATATAGAATTAGGCATTCCAAGTATATAGAATTAGGCATTTCAAGTATTTAGATTTAGTCATTCCAAGTATCTAGAATTAGGCATTTCAAGTATATAGTATATGACATAGAATTCACCAAGTACCAAAGTATTAATGGTTACATAGTTTAGGGACTAAATTGACAATCAGGCAAAGTCCAGGGACTAAACTTGCCAATAGTCTAAAGTTTAGGGACGCAGGGCGTTACAATCTCCCCTCCTTTAGGAGATTTCATCCCTGAAATCTTAGAGGAAGACTGCTCGAAGAGCTGCGGATACTTGGCCTTCATCTCACTTTTCAATTCCCAAGTGAATTCGGCGCCACGCTTTCCTTCCCATCGAACCTTGACAATGGGAATTTTGCTACGCCTCAATCGCTTGACTCCTTGATCCATGATTTCGACCGTTTTCTCCATGAAGTGTACAACTTCGTTTATTTGCAAGTCTTCGAGGGGAACCTGCAGTTCCTCATCGGCTAGGCATTTACGTAGATTGGATACGTGGAACACTAGATGTACGTTGTTTAGCTCTTGTGGTAGGTCGAGTCTGTACGCTACCTTGCCAATCCTTTCGAGTATCTTGAAAGGACCCACATAGCGAGGAGCGAGCTATCCTTTCTTACCAAAACGAACTACTCCCTTCCAGGGAGATACCTTGAGAAGAACTCGGTCACCAACATCAAATTCCAGAGGCTTACGCCTATTATCAGCATAACTCTTTTGTCTGCTCCTAGCCTTGATCAAGTTATCACGGATCTGAAGAATCTTATCCGTTGTCTCTTGAATTATTTCAGGGCCAGTAAACTGCTTGTCACCAATCTCATGCCAGCTGAGAGGAGATCGGCACTTGCAGCCATACAAAGCTTCGAAAGGAGCCATCTGAATACTGGAATGATAGCTGTTGTTGTATGAGAACTTAATCAATGGTAAATGTACATCCCAGTTACCACCAAAGTCGATGACACAAGAACGGAGCAATCCTCTAGGGTCTGAATAGTACGCTCGGTCTGTCCATCTGTTTGAGGATGAAAGGCCGTGTTAAGATTCAAATGAGTACCCATAGCGGATTGAAAGGTTTGCCAGAGACGTGAAGTGAAACGACCATCACAGTCTGAGATTATGTCAAGAGGTATGCCACGACGGCATATAATCTCATTAGTATAGATTCAAGCAAGTTTCTCCACTCTATAATCTTCACGAATAGGAAGAAAGTGGGCTGATTTGGTCAAACGATCAATTATCTCCCAGATACTATCGTGGCCGAAAGGTGTTCGAGGTAGCTTGGTTATAAAGTCCATAACGATGGTATCCCATTTCCAAACTAGGATTTCGGGTTGTTCTAAGAGTCCTGAAGGATGTTGATGTTCAGCCTTAACTTTCGTACAAGTAAGGCATTTAGAAACATATACAACAATGTCCCTCTTCATGACAGGCCACCAATAAGTTGTACGCAAATCATGGTACATCTTGTCAGCGCCTGGATGAATAGAGTAGTGGGATTTGTGAGCCTCATTGATAATGAGCTCACGGAGATTATCGCGATCCGGAACCCAGATGCGATTGAGGTAGTATTGGAGTCCATCAGGTTTTGTTTCGAGTTGATCAATTTTAGCGCCTTGGATTTCCACTTCTAGACTTCCTTCATTGGCTGACGAATACTGAGCATCTCGAATACACGCATGGAGATCATTAGAGATACAGATAGCATTCACATGAGTTTTATGTCTAAGAGCATCGGCCACTACATTCGCCTTGCTAGGATGATAGCGAATTTCGCAGTCGTAGTCGTTAAGCAATTCCACCCATCGCCTCTGTCGCATGTTCAGTTCCTTTTGGTCAAAGATATGTTGAAGGCTCCTATGGTCAGTGAAAACCACACACTTAGTACCATACAGGTAGTGTCGCCATATCTTTAACGCAAACACAACTGCACCAAGCTCCAGATCGTGAGTAGTATAGTTTTTCTCATGTACCTTGAGTTGTTGGGAGGCATAAGCAATAACCTTGTCCCGCTGCATGAGCACACAACCCAAACCACGGTTCGAGGCATCACAATATACCACGAAATCATCGTTCCCATCGGGAAGAGTCAGCACAGGGGCATTACACAAAAGAGTCTGAAAAGATTCCTCTTGCTCGGGACCCCAAGCAAAAGGCCTCTCTTTTCGAGTCAACGAAGTAAGAGGAACAACGATCTTAGAGAAGTCCGAGATGAACCGGCGGTAATAGCCCGCCAATCCTAGAAAGGAACGAATCTCAGATGCAGATTTAGGCGTACTCCAATTCTTCACAGCTTCGACTTTAGACGGGTCAACATGAATACCTTGCTTACTAAGACGTGACCAAGAAATTGCACTTCATTAATCCAGAACTCACACTTAGAAAATTTAGCATACAAACGTTCACCACGTAAGAGTTCAAGCATCAAGCATAAATGACGAGCATGATCAGTTTTAGTTTTAGAATAAATGAGAATATCATCAATAAAGACTATCACAAAACGATCCAGATAGGGCTTACACACATGATTCATAAGATCCATGAACACAGCGGGTGCGTTGGTCAATCCAAAAGGCATGACCACGAACTCGTAGTGTCCATAGCGAGTACGAAATGCGGTTTTGGGTACATCATCTTCGAGAACCCGAAGCTGATGGTAACCAGAACGAAGATCGATTTTCGAGAAACAGGACGCGCCTTGTAGTTGGTCAAATAGATCATCAATACAAGGGAGAAGATAACGATTCTTTATGGTAAGCTTATTAAGTTCATGGTAGTCGACACTCATACGAAACGAACCATCTTTCTTCTTGACGAACAGCACGGGAGCACCCCACGGGGAGGTACTTGGACGAATAAATCCCTTGTCGAGTAGTTCTTGCAGTTGGCTAGATAATTCTTGCATCTCGGAAGGTGCAAGACGATAGGGAGCCTTGGCGACAGGAGTCGCACCAGGTATGAGATCAATACGAAAATCAACAGATCTAGGGGGAGGAAGACCAAGAAGATCTTCGGGAAAGACGTCGGGGAAATCACACACTACGGGACATCGCTTGTGTCTTTCCCATTGCCCTTTTGTTCCACCACGTAGGCCAAGAAGGCAAGGTTTTGTTTACGTAAGCATCTGTTCGCTTGAGTGCATGACATCAGCCTTAGTCCTTTCGAAGGTCGCTCTCCATAAATATGCAAAGTATCACCGGACGGAAGAGGTAAACGAACAAACTTCTCGTGACAAGCAATCTCGGCATGATTCTTACGCAACCAATCCATACTAATTATGACATCAAAACTACCCAGTCGCATGGGTATGAGATCAATAAAGAAGATGTGAACGTTAAGGGTCAGGGAACAACCACGCAAAATAGAATCGACGAGTATCGACTTACCGTTGGCGACCTCGACAGAGAACGACTCAGGTAACTTGCAGCATGTACAGTTTAACAAAGATTCGAATTCTACGGACACGAAACTTCTATCGGCACCAACATCAAATATAATCGAAGCATAAAGGTTATTGATGAGAAACATACCATTCACCACATCGTTGTTGTTGCGAGCCTGATTAGTGTTGAGGTTGAATGCTCGTCCACGAGCGGCTGCTTGTTGCTCTTGGTTCAGCCGGGGGCAGCGATTACGGAAATGAGTATTATCCCCACACTGAAAGCATGCACGTACGACGTTAACGGGTCCTGGATTCTGCAGAGGAGCTGGAAGAGCTGGTTGAGCTGCCTGAGTTGGAGCTTGCTGAGCAGGGTTAGCTTGACGACAGTAAGGAGTCGTGTGACCATAACGATTGCAGTTGGTACACAAATTCCTTAGATCTGAGCTAGATCTTGGCTAGAATGACATCACACAACAGTTTGGTACAAACCGCCATGATGGCATCACCTTCAAGAGCTCAAATCCGAGAGATTTCATGGTGAAAAGTGAGATTTCAAAGGTGAATCTCGTGGAGAATGATGTGTAGATCAAAGATGTACAAGAATCTAGTGTAAAACGTACCGAAATCGCCAATAAATGGAGGAAAAGAGGGGTGTGTGCGTCTGGTTCGAGTGAGGCTGTCACATCAGTGAGAATGGTGATGTGACATGCCTATTTATAGTGTCAGAGTGTGTGAAGAGAGGCGGTGTGCATGGATCGGATGGTGGTCCGATCGAGTGGCCATCCGATAGGGTGGTCATCCGATCAGATGGCTATCCGATCGGATGGTCATCCGATCGAATTGCCACTCGGTCAATCCCATCTTTCCGTTCCACCGTCTTTGATTCGATTTGCGAATTAGACTAAACGTTGCGTAGTATGGGGTAATAGTATAACTAGATTATAGCAATAGCACAAAAGTTTTCAAAGTTTCATAGTTTCCGCCAGTGACAAGACTCCAGTCCCTCGTTCAACCAAGTCTCAAGTCTCACGAGCCTCAAGAGTCAAGCACCGAAGTATATAGATTTAGACATTCCAAGTATATAGAATTAGGCATTCCAAGTAAATAGAATTAGGCATTTCAAGTATTTAGATTTAGTCATTCCAAGTATCTAGAATTAGGCATTTCAAGTATATAGTATATGACATAGAATTCACCAAGTACCAAAGTATTAATGGTTACATAGTTTAGGGACTAAATTGACAATCAGGCAAAGTCCAGGGACTAAACTTGCCAATAGTCTAAAGTTTAGGGACGCAGGGCGTTACAATCTCCCCTCCTTTAGGAGATTTCATCCCCGAAATCTTAGAGGAAGACTGCTCGAAGAGCTGCGGATACTTGGCATTCCAAGTATATAGAATTAGGCATTTCAAGTATTTAGATTTAGTCATTCTAAGTGTCTAGAATTAGGCATTTCAAGTATATAGTATATGACATAGAATTCACCAACATCACCGATGTTATTAACACAACTAATAATAGACCGATTATGTAACATCTCAACACCCAAGCATGTTCTTCGGCTTGGATTTACTTGTCACACACCCGAAGACTTTAAAACTCCCAAAACATTACATTATTATTATTATTATTATTATTATTATTTTTATTATTTCAATTCCTATCACAACTCACTTAAATCCAACTTGAAACACACATAAAAACAAGTCAGCCTTTGTTGATGAGTCTACAGTTATATAACACACTATACTTACCCCACACACACTTAATGTACCTCCCACACTTAAATCATCCCAAATATGATAGAGTCTTACAGGTGAATATACCTAATTGATATATGTCTCTGGGTTAGTGCAAGGCCTTGAGAGCTCAGGTTAGTACCACCGTACTGACAAAGAGATGAAGGCTCGACTTAGATGTGTGTTCCACTTAGGAATCTTTTGACTGCAATTGCAATTTCTTTTGACATTTTCAATTTTGTGCAGTATTTGGGTTTAAAGCGCGAAAGTATTCTACAAGATCTAGGGCATTGCTGACGCAAAAATCAGAAGATCCTGTATAATACCCCATATATCGATTCTGTATAAAGACCTAACATCTCAGAATCAGACAATCTCTCAAATGAAATTTCGGAGTACTAAGTCCATATATCCAAGAGATGTTACCCACATACAAAGAAAGTTTTTGATTTAGGTTTATATCTTGAAAATAATCTACTAAATGTGTAAAAACCTATTGGCGTATCATCAGTGAGACAGTTTATCACTTTTTAGCTATTAATTTCTCTAGTGTGTCGTGATTGTCTAGTGATGTACTATCATTTTCTCGTTTTACACTAAACTCTTTTGTCTTTTTCTATGTTTTTGTACATTTTTTGAATTTTTAATGTTTTTGTATTTTATACCACATTTTCTCGCCCTAAAATAAACAACACCTTTAAAGAAGAAAATGACAAACCGATGTAGATTACGTTACAACATCCTCCGCCTTGGAATCATCCTCGACAATTTCACCCCCTAATGACAAAAGTCGCATACCGTTAAGTTCCAAAAGGCATTGAAATTTAGTTCTATCAAACGGTTTTGTATAAAAGTCAGCTTTCTGTTCATCGGTGTGGATTTTTTCAATTCTAATCAACTTCTTTTCGTAACAGTCACGAATGAAGTGATGTTGAATTTCAATGTGTTTTTCATAACTAGTATTCTGCTCTGATACCACTTGTGAGAACCGTTTTGGTTGTTCAAATGCTCCGATCGATCAGATATTCACCATATCATGTGCAGAATCCATGTATGATGATGACAAACACAAGAATATACTGATTGAACTTTGTTTCTATTGATAAATTTCAAGTACAAAGCCAGGAAACAATTTTGGTAGAGTCTCCCCTCAAAATGCCAAAAGTTCTATATTGAGAGAACCCATGTGTCCTATTTATAGACAGACCGTATCACACGAATGCTCCTTAGACGACTGGGTCTGTCTCGTATGAAAGGGCAGTTGGCTCCTTTCGGACGAAAGACTCTTTCATGCGAAAGTGTGACAACTGTCAAAAATCCAGGTATCTGTATAATTAATTAATCTTGATTAAGTGCTTAATGATTGTGCTGAATTACAATTAATTGCTTTCTGATTATTGCTGTATACACACATGTGCATCAAATATTGCAAATGACATATCATTGATTGCATGAGAACTTTATTGACTCAAAAGATGCGCGAAACACAGTTAACAGACAAACCGGGAAAATGCTGACGAAGTTCAGTACATAGACAGACAGGGTTTTGAGACCCAGTATGAGTCAGAAATTAAGTACTACACTAGTGTAGAGTGTAGGGAAGTAAAGATCACAAAACTACTTTTCTAGGTGATAGTTTAAGTGCCGGAAAGTGCCTAAAACTCACCCAAAGTGCTGAATTTAGCAAAATTCAGCATAAATCAGCAGTTAAACACATTAATTTTATGCAGAAACATGGTTAAATGGTCCTGAATGCTTTCCTAAGTGTCGGGAATTAAAAGTGTCACAAAAGGGTACATAAAGAACACTAAACTGCAAGTTTAGCACTTTAACGAATCAGTATCTAACCGAACAAACGGACACTACCCGAAACACCAAATTTACACTAGAAGCATTGTTTTAATGTTTCCAAGCTAGTTGTGATCCCCGAACATCATAACACCTCCTAAAAATATCTAATAACTGAAACACGTAACGAATACTTGAACTTGAACTAGATTACAACTAAAGGGTTAAAGCCTACTCTAGACCCCCCCCCCCCACCTATGGACGGCCATACCCCCTCCATGCCTCCAAGATTTTATTTCCTTATTATATTGGATCTTGTTCTTACTTTTTATGGCACGTTACACATAAGTTACTTGGAAAACATGGTTATAAGTATGTTATGGAAGATCATTCTCTCATAATTCTCACACACTAACACACACTCATCTCTCCCCCTCTCTTGCTCTCACTCTCGGCCGAACACTAGCCAAAACACCACCATCATCATCCAACTTTCTTCATCCATTCCAAGCATTCACAAAGGTGTTAGAGTCCATACAAGGAAGCTTGGTGGCTTTGGATCTTGAAGGACCTTCTCTATTTGCTTTTACCCACTCATTTTCTTCACTTGATTCATCCCTAGCCTTGAGCTAGTGGTAAGATCTTTGTACACTCTATTTTACATCTATTATTAGTGGTTAAAAGATGTTATATGTTGATTATTATGAAGAACACTAAGAATCACAAGAAAGAAACATGAACATAAGCTTAAACTATAAGAAATCATGTTATTATGTGTTGTTATACTTGATGATTGTTGTTAGCTTGTGTAAATGATGTAGATTTGCTAGATCATGATTAAAAACATGATATGGCAAGATGAGAGGATGATTGTGTTAAGAAATCAATAGATCGTCCTTATGTAGTCATGAACTTGAAATACAAATTGTTTTCTTGTAAAAAGATGATCAAAGTAAGTTGTGATACTTGTAGATCTAGAAATTTTATGGGTGATTTCTAAAGAAACCGGGTTAAAAATATAAGTTTCGTTAAAACTTGGTTCTTACATGAACAAACACTATTTTTGGTGGTTAAACAAGTGTAGAAACACTCGTGTAACAAGAAAATTTCACAAAGAAACATTTTTGGAAAATGTGATTGCAAGTTGTAAACATCTAAGTCTTTCAAGAATGATGTTTTTAAATAAACAACCCCACTTTAAAGGGTAACTAAACTCACTAAACGCACTACTAAGTTACTACAAGTTTTCATAAACTTTCAAGTTCATGAAGTAGTAGAATATGCATGATTTTGGCAAGATTGGTAAGTATAAATTGTGTAGAGTTGATTGTAAATTGATGGTTATGATTTTACAAAAGAAAATGATATGCTTGAAAGCATGGAAACCTCCATTTTTAGGGCAAACTATGGCAAAATCTTATAAAAATACAAACACTTAGAAAAAATATTTTCAAACGAATATTAACAAAGTGTATTTTAAACCATAAATTGTTACATACACTTTGCCATAAATTTTGGTTACAAAATACAAATATTGGAGGTTGGTTTTTATAAATAAAAGTGGCTAGATATATATTTAGAATATATATATACATTAAAGACACACATGTGTGATTATTTGTATACTCTGTGTAATAGTTATATTATTTTGGGACTTAAAATAATATAACACATCAAAATACCAAGAATTACAATCCAAAATATTACCAAAATATCAAGGAATAACTATACAAGTTACACACAAAATATTAGCAAAACCGAACAAGAAATGTAACTTACAAAATATTTCGAAAAAATATGTTCACAAAGTATATTTTGGTAAATAATATTTTGGATACAAAGGAACGCAAATATGATTTTTATGATTACCACAAAGTTATATCATATTTTGACAAAGGAAAATATAGCATTTTTACAAATATAAATATATATATATCTTCCTTGGAATATTTAGAAAATATATTATTTTTGGGAAAAATATATATTTTTTTGAGTAAACATGAAATACATTATTTTTGGATAAAAATAAGTTTATATGTATTTTCTAAAGTTAGACTTGAAAATATATTATTTTGGAACTATAAAAATATTTTGCCAAGAGAAATAAATAATTTTTCTAAGTAATATTTCTTAAATATATATATTTTGGAAATATATATATTGGTGGACTTTTATTAGAAATAATATTCCGGAAGGTTTAATATAAATTTAAGTATATGAATACTTAATGAATACCATAAAATACGTATTCTCACGCGTATAAAATACACACCGGAATACGACACCAATATATGGTAAGATATACAAATACAAGAATACGAATACGCATGTATAAGATACCCCCATCCTTGGGAAGGAAATACAAGTATCAATACTTGGGAAGTATTAAGTTAATATATATTGTATAACAAATATTCCAAAATGTAATAAATATAATTTAAGTTAAAATATTAATTATTTTGACAAAAATTATATAACTTGGAATAATACCAAGGGCATGGAAGAAACATAACTCAAAGACACTAATACTAAACCAAGGCACGACCCGTTCGTCTGATAGACATTAGTACGTTGTAGGTAGTCGTGTACACCGAAGGAGCTTTGAGTTACTGTGACCCGAAGACGCAAGACTGTGAGTTCATGTCCCCCTTTTCTTTTAACTGTTTTCAGTTTTGTAACTTCAGGGTGAAATACATGTTACAACTGTTTACAAACGTTTTATACATCGTATGGTTAGCTAAGGAAGGGTACTACTTGATATTGTGAGTGATGGGTACAACACTTAAGGCCATTAATCCTCGTTGTAGGACCGAGGGACATGAGTGATAGATCTATTTGGGTGTAGCGAGCCCACACCCATGCGGACCAGGGTGGCCCATGTGGTGACCATGTCTTATTCCCGGAGACAAATCTGCTAGGTTTGAATTTTCCTGCATCACTTCACACATATCAATGGCCTTGCAAACCATTGGTGATCTGTTTTCCTTGTTGCTTTCATACCAGGACTTACATACATACAAACATACTTTCAAAAGGTTTACTCATACACACAAACAAACACATGAACTCGCTCAACTTTTGTTGATGTTTTTCAAACTACATGTATTTCAGGGAATTAGTAAGTGGATCTGGCGGGCGTTGGAAGTTTTATGCTGCGTTAGGAATAAAGATGTCATCCATGGTCCGTGGGTTTGGTCAGTGTGTCTTATTCCTGGACGAGACACGTCTTCCGAACCTTGGCTTTATATAATGTCTTTGATGAGTCCTAGGTGAACTCTTAAAACAATTCGTATGGTTTGTAAAACTTGTGTTTGAAGTCTACGTTTTAAGACAATATTGTTATGTTTTAAACTTATTTAATGGATGACGAAACTATGGATTTTATCATATAGTTGTTGTTATGATTGAATGCAATGATATTAAGAAAGTCACACCATAATCACGCTTCCGCAAAAGTCAGGGTGTGACAGAAAGGACTTCAACACATACTTACCGATCCTTTTTCACGTTAATCTAAATAACCTATACAATATAAACTAGACACGACACGTGGACGTAGGCAACATACATATGTACTCACAGTTATCACTTACAATCCTTCACAAACAATTTCTTGACGGTGTGTTTTGTCAATTACAAGTTCATTCACAATGTGTTATAGTAGTTTATGTTTTAGGAAGGAGATGTGTTTGTGTAATTATTGACGTTGTGTTTTATCAGGTATTGGTTTCATCACGATGTGTTATACTAGTTATGATTCACAAATGACACGTCTTTGTATTTTCATGTCATTGTGTTTTATAGTTTGTTGGGTTCTTCACGATGTGTTATATTGTATAACACACCATACGTAAAACACATCATAACTAGTCATTCAACTATAAAACATACCATCAATTATTGCAACACAATTTTTTAATATATGTAGCAATATGGTACTCATATTAAAGATAAAAAAACACTTGTTATTATGGTATAAAAGAGTTATTGACATTTCAAAAAGATGGGGAAAGTTGCATGTGAGTTTCTAAAATTAAGGTACACTAAATTTACTTTTATACGTTTAATCTAAGAAATCAATCAATTTAATTAAAATAAATATTACAATTTTACCACTCATTTAATCTCATTAATCAATCACCCTAATCTAATGGCAATGATCACTTCTTACACTTCTAGAAAAAAAAACACACTTTGTAGATGAATCATACCTATATATCAAAATAGTATTACTTATATATATATATATATATAGCCGCTAAAATGAAAACCATCCCCAGTTGTAAGAACCACGAGAACCACTCTCCACCAATCACACTATGCCACATATGCACTTTTATATTATATTCTAAAGGGTATTTTAGTCTTTTACTTAATAATGTCTAATCCCCTAACATATACCTCTGTCATTTAAACACTTAGACATCTTCTCTCTCATCAAATTTCAAACCTCTTTCATCATCTCATCCATCTCTCTCTCTCCTGATTTGATTTTGAATATGCAACCCATCATCATCTCTCTCCTGAAAACCCCTCATCTTTCATCTTCAAGAAACCCCACAAATCATCTTTCAGTCGGTGGTGGGAGGTGTTGGTGGGGAAGACGTTGGTGGGAGGTGGCGGAAGACGGTGGTGGGGGGTGGTGTGTCTGGAAGTCAGTGGTGGGGCAGGTGGTTGGTGGGGAGACGGTGCCGGAAGACGGTCATTACTTTCTCTGACTCTCTCTTGCTCGAAACGGGGGGTTGTAGAGGTGGAGATGATGGTTTTTTGGGATGGTTTCATGTGGTAGTAGGGGGTGGTGGAGAGTGGTCGTTTGGGATGGTTTCATGTGAAGGTGCTGGCGAGCAGTTTTGTTTAACCACATTGGTATGTACCATATGTATTTTTCAATTTTATTACTTTTATTTTATTATTGAATTAGTTTTTTTTTCTAAATTTGCCGTGTTGACAGATACCAAGCTCCAAAGAAGCCATTGATTTTGTAGTTGATGTCATTCCAAGAACAAAGAATGGTTTAATTGATTGGTCACAAGTGAGGCTCTCGTTTTATTTTTTATGTTTTAGCTATAATATGATTGGTCACAAAGAATGGTTTAATTGATTGATCAGTGAACTATGTTATTGTGTTTTTGATTTCCTGGTGATTTCGTGAGTCAAAAGGTTCGATTTCGGTATGTACAGCATGTTTGGTTGTTATTGTTGTTGGATTTGATTTGTGTTCTTTGAATATGTGGGTTTCGATACGATCGATTGGGTGGCGATGATGCAAAAAAAAAACGTAGATTTTGATGACGATGGCGCGGCAAGGACGGCGGAGGGTAGGCTTTTTGAACCTGCAACCCAACTTTTGCAGCCTTTTGATTATCGGATAATCTGAGCCAAACCCTGTTTTTTTTTTCGAGATACGCTTTGTTTTGATGTCGTTGGTTATTTTATTTTCCCCCCTAGTCGATGATGATAACAATATATCTGAGACACCTCCCGAGTTTGCGATTTCTTGGTGCGTTCGTTTTTGCGTAAAAAAGTTTTTGTAAAAAAAAGGTTAAACTGTAAACTTTTTAATGTAAACCGTAAACTTTTTAACGTAAAACGTAAAAAGTTTTACGTGAAACGTAAAAAGTTTTACGTGAAACGTAAAAAGTTTTACGTGAAACGTAAAACTTAAAAAGTTTAACGTAAAACGTAAAAAGTTTAAAAAGTTTTACGTAAAACGTAAAACGTAAAAAGTTTTACGTAAAATGTAAAACGTAAAACGTAAACTTTTTAACGAGAAACGTAAATTTTTTTACGTAAAATGTAAACTTTTTAATGGAAAACGTAAAACGTAAACTTTTCAAAGTTTTAACCTAAAATGTAAAAATTAAATCGTAAAGCGTAAACTTTTTAACGCAGAAATGTAAAACGTACTCTTTTATGTAAATTTTTTTAACGTAAAAAACGGCGCGTAAAAAACCGATCGAAAAAACGACGCGAAAAAACGGAGCGTAAAAACAGGGCGTAAAACGTTCCGTAAAAAACGGTCGTAAAAAAACGGGGCGTAAAAACGGCTCTTAAAATTGTTTTTAATCTCATCCATCCATTTTGAAAATCTCGGAATTTTTTTTTAACGTAAAACGTAAAAAACGGCGCGTAAAAACCGGTCGAAAAAACAACGCGAAAAAACGGAGCGTAAAAACAGGTCGTAAAACGTTCCGTAAAAAAACGCTCGTAAAGAACGGCTCTTAAAAATGTTTTAATCTCATCCATCTATTTTGAAAATCTTAAAAAAAATTTATCATAAAAATCTGATTTTAAAAATTTTGTTTAACAAAAAATTTTGTTTTTTAATAAAAAGTAATTAATGAATAGGACAAAAAGGCAATTAAATATAATATACATAAAAAGACAAAAAAAGTAATTTTACTTAAATACCCTTTTGAATTAAAATATTAAAGACATAATAAGAAAAAAAATACTTAATATTATTTTTAAATACTTTTAATCTCATCCATCCATCATCTTGATCTAATGGCTAGAAAGTGGTTCGCGCGGTTCTTACAAATAGAGGTGGTTTTCATTTTAGCTCTCCCATATATATATATATATAAGGAGCCGCTAGAATGAGAACCACCACGAGTTATGAGAACCACGAGAACCAAGTGCCACGGAGGGCCGTTGGCCACGAAATTTTTTTTACACCTAGATCCGTATATTTTAAGACCGGGTGTAAAAAAAAATTTCAAACGGCGCGCCCAAGGGGGTAGTTTTTTACACCCAAAGTTTGTAAAAAAAAAAAGAAAAAAGAAAAAAAAATTAAAAACACCAAACTTTGGGTGTAAAAAACTACCCCCTCGGGCGCGCCGTTTGAAATTTTTTTTACACCCGGTCTTAAAATATACGGATCTATGTGTAAAAAAAATTTCGTGGTCAACGGCCCTCCGTAGCACTTGGTTCTCGTGGTTCTCATAACTCGTGGTGGTTCTCATTCTAGCGGCCCCCTATATATATAATTATCAAATCAATATTATTTTTTCTTTAGTTAGTATACTACTTTGATTACTTTATGAAGAAGTATCTAGGCTTCTCATAAAGACCCGACAACCCGATCCTATTACGAGTGTCTCATTTCAGTATATAAACAGGAACAATAAGGTACAACCCGATAACGCTTTTCCATTTCCTTCTTAACTGCCACTATGTCAAAAAAGGCTTACAACCACACAAAAAAGTGTGGCCATATGCCTTTCGCCACACTTTTATTTCCGGCTCAAATATGACCAAAGGTCGAGTCATCATAGGTATCATACGACCAGAACTTATGTGTGGTCGTTCCAACTTAAAAGTGTGGCTAAAGGGCACTCAGTTTTCTTGTTGGAATAAAGCATAAGTGTGTCTAAAATGTAGCAATGGCCATATGAATTTAATTTAAGTGTGACTATTCATGTTTTATAGTCACATATATTTACTAAAAAGTTTTGGTTTAGCCACATCAATTAAAATTAAGTGTGACAAAAATGATTGTTGTAATCAAACATTATATTCATTAAGTGTGGCTAAAGGGTAATAACTGTAGGAATCCGTTCGTGTAAAAATAAATAAAACTTTTACTATTAACTTGAATTACAACTGAAATAAGGAAAGCTCAAAACAATACTGTTACAACTGAAATAAAATGAAAAACAAGAACTGAATTACAAAAGAAAAACAGGTTCTTGGCTGAGGATCGTGTTAGACACGGGTCCCTTAAAACAAATTTCGTGTCTCCCAGGAGAACACGTTTGTTTCCAGGATACAACAGCCCTAGCAGTTGCACTGTTGGTCTTGACTCCAACCCGAAGGTGTACCTTGAATGCTTGAAAGTAGAAGAGAGAATTATGCGTAAGAAGATTGTCGAGAGCTGGTGATTTTTCGGTGTAGTTCTTCAATAGGGGTACCACCCTATTTATACTAGCTGGTCATAGATGAAACTAAAAAGGAATTAAATGGGAGAACTAAACTGCATTAAACGTCTTCAATGCACTTTAATTCGTCATTTAATTCTCAGTCAAAGCCATTAACTCATCAGTTTCAAATGCTGAAGTGTAACTGCACTGGCATTAACTGCTGGAAGACTCTGCGTGCGCGCAAGGTAGACTGGGGCGCGCGCCCTTGCGTGCGCAAGTCTGCATGCTCATGCGCGCGTGCGCCATTTTGGCTCACTTCCATGCGCGTGTGCGCCACCTTGGCTCAATCCCATGCGCACCTACGCGCGTGCGTCACGTCACCTGTGAGCCTCTACAAGCATGCCACACAGTCGCGCCGTTTTGGCTCATGTTGGTGCGCCACGCACGTCACTTCAGTGCCCATGGTCCATGCGCGCCACCGTGCGCCTGCATGCCACGTCACCAACCACTTGGTCCTTGCAACCCTTGTGCTCCACCACGCGCACGTGGTAAAAAATACAAAGGCGGCTCTCAAGCGGGCGAAGTGCAAAGTGCGCCATCAAAGCGCCACATTACGCCTCATCGCCCACGCCACGCGCGCGTGCGAGTGCGAGTGCGAGTTAGGGTGCTCCGCACCCTTCGCGAGTACACTTAGTGAGTGCTTCCATGAAACAATAAGGATGGAGAGTTCCCACTTAAATACCCCTTTAAGTTTCATCTCTCCTCCTATATGGGACAAGGTGCCACTTTCCCACTTTTTTCAGCATTTCAAGTTTCAACCACCAAACTTTGAGCATCGATATCTCATTCATCTTAGCTCCGTTTTGGACGCGGTTTAGTTCATTGCGAAACTCTTCCAACATAGAGCACAAACCCACAAATAAATATATAAAACCCGCTAATTTTCGTATATTTATTTCTAGTCCAAAATAGGAAAAAATCATTTTCCTATATTTGTGAAAAATGCTATTTTCACAAATTTCCAACAATCCCCCACATGAATAGAAATCGATCTATCAAGTTTCAACGATACACGTTCAATAGTTGAGTATTGCAAGATAGGTAGGTGTAACCTTTGAACCTTCTTTTGTGAAGCATACTTAGCCTCCTAGGGTCTTGTAGACGCGGTGTCTTTGAACAATCCCCCATTTATGTAGGCGACAATATACATTCACACAATACTCTCCCTAGTCGAGTCAAGTCCTCATGGTTGTGTTCGTTTATGGTCATGGAACACGTTCTTGGTTCTGTGAGAGCTCTAGGATTTGCGCTTCCCCACAAATCCATTCGAAGCGACCCCACTTCTCTCTAACATAGGTGATTCTCTGAATCATTAAAAGCATCATGGTTAATTTTGGATTTCCTCAAAATCCATAACCTCAACATGCTTAACCTTTCCTTCATTTCATTCATTGGAATGGACTAGGAAGTATACAACTCCCTTTATTGATTTTGGGGCACCCCCCCACAGTGACTCCCTTTGGGTTTATGATTAAGTTTTCCTATTGAACCTAGATCTTGGGATCTCCAGTCAACTAGGTTAGGTTTCTCTCAGATTCCCTTCTTCTATGGGCTTTAGTCCCATTCCTCTTGACGACTTATACACCTTATCTTTGCTTAAGCCTTTTGTTAACGGGTCCGCAATGTTCTCTATTGACCTAACATAGTCAACTGAGATAACACCCGTTGAGATAAGTTGTCATACCGTGTTGTGTCTACGTCGAATGTGCCTTGATCTGCCATTGTACATCGCGCTTTGTGCTCTAACAAGCGCAGATTGATTGTCACAATGTATGCAGATTACCGTCAACGGCTTTGGCCATCTTGGAATATCTTCCATAAATTGACGTAGCCACTCCGCCTCTTCCCCGCTTTTATCTAAAGCGACGAATTCGGATTCCATCGTGGATCTAGCTATAACCATTTGCTTGGAAGAATTCCAAGCTATAGCTGCTCCCGCAAGTGTAAACACATAACCACTTGTCGATCTATGATCTTTTATATCCGATATCCAGTTCGCGTCAGTGTATCCTTCGATCACTGCTGGATTACGGGTATAATGCAATCCATAGTCTCTTATGTATCTAAGCACCCTCGTGATAGCTTTCCAATGTTCTGCGCACGGATTACTGGTGTATCTACTTAGCCTGCTCACAGCATATGCTAAGTCGGGTCTAGTACATGTCATTAGATACATGAGACTACCAATGATCTTTGAGTACTCTAACTGAGCAACACTCTCGCCTCTATTCTTCCTTAGGCGTTGGGTATTATCAATCGGAGTTCGAGCTATACTCGTATCGTCCGAATTGAATTTCCCAAGGATCTTGTCCATGTAGTGAGATTGACTCAACACAAGACCATTTTGGGTTCTAGTGATTTTTACTCCAAGAATCACATCCGCGAGACCCATGTCTTTCATGTCAAACCTCGCTTTCAACATGTCTTTCGTTGATTTGATCATGTTATCATCACTCTCAATGATAAGCATATCATCTACATAAAGACACAAGATTACATAACCTCTTGGTGTGTCTTTAAAATAAACACACTTGTCGCACTCGTTTATTTTGAAACCATTGTCAATCATGACATGATCAAACTTTTGGTGCCATTGTTTTGGAGCTTGCTTCAAGCCATACACAGACTTGACCAATTTACAAACTTTGCCCTCGTTTCCTGGGGCGGAAAAACCCTCAGGTTGTTCCATGTAAATTTCTTCTTCTAAATCGCCATTTAGAAATGCGGTCTTTACATCCATTTGGTGAGCTTCCAAATTTCTTAGAGCCGCAATTGCAAGAACCAATCATATAGAGGTATTCACGTTACATGCGAGTAAGTATCAAAATAGTCTAGACCTTCCTTTTGTCTAAATCCTTTGATTACTAACCTTGCCTTGTATTTATCAATACTTCCGTCAGCTTTCATCTTCCTTTTGAATATCCAACGATATCCAAGTGGTTTACAACTAGGTGGAAGATCTACTAACTCCCAAGTATGATTTTGCAATATAGAATCAATTTCATTCTTAATTTCTTCTTGCCATTGAGGTCCTTCTGCGGAGGTAACCGCCTCGCGGTAGGTATTGGGCTCACCCTCAACCATGTAGCTCATGAAGTCTGGACCAAAGGATTTTTCAACCCTTTGTCATTTACTTCGTCTAAGCTCACCCTCCTCGACCTCGGGTCGTTCATGTCTTTCATCTATCCTCGTAGATGAACTAGGGCCTGCTTCATCTAACCATGTAGATGAACTTGGTCCTGCTTCATCAGCCGCTGTTGATGAAGTCGCATGTGTTTGTCCTAACATAGGAAACACATTCTCAAAATATGAGATGATGTTAGAGTTTGCCTCTATGATAGTGTGTTTGTGTACATCGGGATTCTTGGACTCATGTACAAGAAAACGATGTGCACTACTTTGATGCGCATATCCTATGAAAATGCAATCAACAGTTTTGGGTCCTATCCTAAGAGCCTTAGGAGGTGGTACAATCACCTTTTCTAGGCACCCCCACACTTTCAAGTATTTGTATGAAGGCTTCCTCTTTCTCCATAACTCATATGGAGTTTCGTCCCTATTTTTCAAGGGTATCTTGTTCAAAAGATAGTTTGCTGAGAGAATGGCGTCCCCCCACATTTCTCGGTTCACTCCCGAACTGATCAACATGGCGTTCATCATCTCCTTTCAATGTGCGGTTCTTTCGTTCCGCCACGCCATTTGATTGTGGAGAATAAGGAGGTGTACACTCGTGTACAATGCCACTTTTTGCGCATAAATCCGCAAAAGGTGCAACATATTCACCTCCTCGATCGCTTCTCACAGCTTTTATCTTCTTTTTAAGTTGATTCTCAACTTCGTTTTTGTACAAGATAAACTTCTCTATTGCTTCGTCTTTACTTTTAAGTAAATACACATAGCAATATTTAGTACAATCATCAATAAACGTGATGAAGTACTTATTTCCTCCACGTGAGGGAACCGCTTTCAAATCACACACATCAGTATGAATTAAATCAAGAGGTTCGGTTATTCGTTCAACCGATTTAAACGATGATCTAGTAAGTTTGGATTCGACACACGTCTCGCATTTGTAATTGGACTCGATATGGAATGTTGGTATCAAATTTAATTTAATTAAACGTCGTAAAGAATTAAAATTTACATGTCCTAGTCTACCATGCCAAACATTAGAAGACTCAATCATGTAAGATGAAGAAGAAGTTTCATTCATATTCTTGTTGTTTTTCACAACCATTACAGACATTTTAAACATTCCATTTAGGGCATAACCCTTTCCAACAAACATTCCACGTCTAGAAAGTACAAAATTGTCCGATTCAAACACTAGACGAAATCCAAACTTGTTGAGCATCCATCCCGACACGAGATTCTTCCGTATCCTTGCCAGACATCATCTTCAGGATGACGGTGCCTTCTCCCTTGATGCTTGCGGTAGCTTTATTCCCCATATAAAGCTTTTCTTCACCCAACGCTTCCTTGAATGTAGAGAAAAGAGCCTTGTCTCCACAAACATGGGGGGTTGCACCCGTGTTAACGAACCACCCTTTTGGGTTTTCACCCATCGCGTTGACTTCTTCAATCATAGCCGCTTCCTCGGTTATCACTGCAATTAGAGGCATACCATCCTCATCAACCATGTGCGCACGCTCACGCTTAGGTTTCTTGCATTGGTTAGCATGGTGGCCCGTCTCGTTACAATTGTAACAAGTACCTTGGAAAGGCGCAAGCTTCTTTTTCACAGCCCCCTTTTTCGGTCCAAGGTTGTTAACCTTTGCTTTCCCTTTGTTGTTGTTTTTACCCTTGCCTTTCTTGCCCTTTGAGGATTCCCCAACTTCCACCATGTTTGCCTTCGCCGAAGCTTGCAAAATGGTGCCTTTCAATGCCACCCTGTTATCCTCTTCTATACGAAGGCGGACGACAAGTTCCTCAATCGTCATTTCCTTTCGCTTGTGTTTAAGATAATTTTTAAAATCCAACCAAGCAGGAGGTAATTTTTCCAGCATGGCTGCCACTTGAAATGTCTCGCTAAGTACCATTCCCTCAGCATGGATGTCATGTAGTATAATTTGCAACTCTTGGACTTGGTTCATAACAGTTTTGTTATCAACCATTTTGTAGTCCAAGAAACGGGCGCCAACAAATTTATTTGTTCCCGCATCCTCCGTTTTGTACTTCTTATCCAAAGACTCCCATAATTCTTTGGAAGTCTATATATTGTAGTACACATTATGCAAGGCATCCGAGAGACCGTTGAGTACATAGCCTCGACAAATGAAATCCGAGTGCTTCCAAGCCTCTACCACGCTTAGAGCCTGAGCGTCGGTCTCCCCTTCCGCAGGTTGGGGAGTGGTTTCAGTCAAGAACCTCACAAGGTTCATGGTGGTCAAGTAGAAGAACATCTTCTGTTGCCACCTTGAAGTGGAGACCCGAGTACTTCTCGGGTCGTTCAGCATGATTCGCCATTGTGGACGCTCCCACAGTGTTGGCAGGGGTTCCAACGACAACATTAGTGTTGCTGGTATTCACGTTTTCAGTCGACATTCTGAAAAGTTCCAAGAAAACAAGTTAATAAAACTGTTTTCAAAATAATAAATGCGCTAATTTATTATTTTTATGTGTGCGAAAAAAACCAGCCGTGTAGCTTCTAAGTCCAACTTTGAAGACTACAACAATAGGATTTTTAGAACCCAGTTAAAGAAAGGAGTAGAAGCAGAGTTCTGTTTTGACAAAGTCGCTACTTTGAATTAAAACAGAGAAAAACCTTTTTAAAACACAACCTGCTGTGAGAAAAAAATTTAGAATCACAGCAGAATTGTTTGTGTCTTACAAGAACGGTGTTTTAAAATTTTGTTTTAAGATTGTAGAAATCCGTTCGTGTAAAAATAAATATAACTTTTACTATTAACTTGAATTACAACTGAAATAAGGAAAACTCAAAACAATACTGTTACAACTGAAATAAAATGAAAAACAAGAACTGAATTACAAAAGAAAAACAGGTTCTTGGCTGAGGATCGTGTTAGACACGGGTCCTTTAAAACAAATTTCGTGTCTCCCAGGAGAACATGTTTGTTTCCAGGATACAACAGCCCTAGCAGTTGCACTGCCGGTCTTGACTCCAACCCGAAGGTGTACCTTGAATGCTTGAAAGTAGAAGAGAGAATTCTGCGTAAGAAGATTGTTGAGAACTGGTGAATTTTCGGTGTAGTTCTTCAACAGGGGTACCACCCTATTTATACTAGTTGGTCATGGATGAAACTGAAAAAGAATTAAATGGGAGAATTAAACTGCATTAAACGTCTTCAATGCACTTTAATTCGTCATTTAATTCTCAGTCAAAGCCATTAACTCGTCAGTTTTAAATGCTGAAGTGTAACTGCACTGGCATTAACTGCTGGAAGACTCTGCGCGCGCACGCAAGGCAGACTGGTGCGCGCGCGCCCTTGCGTGCGCAAGTCTACACGCTCATGCACGTGTGCGCCATTTTGGCTCACTTCCATGCGCGTGTGTGCCACCTTGGCTCAATCCCATGCGCACCTGCGCGTATGCGTCACGTCACCTGTGAGCCTCTACAAGCACGCCACACAGTCGCACCGTTTTGGCTCACGTTGGTGCGCCGCGCACGTCACTTCAGTGCCCATGCTCCATGCGCGCCACCGTGCGCCTCTATGCCATGTGTCCTCGCGCGCGTACGCGCATGACTGCCACGTCATGCGCCTGCATGCCACGTCACCAACCACTTGGTCCTTGCATCCCTTGTGCTCCACCACGCACACGTGGTCAAAAATACAAAGGCGGCTCTCGGCGATGCGAAGTGCAAAGTGCGCCATCAAAGCACCACATTGCGCCTCATCACCCACGCCGCGCGCGCGAGTGTGAGTGCGAGTTAGGGTGCTCCGCACCCTTCGCGAGTACACTTAATGCTTCCATGAAACAATAAGGATGGAGAGTTCCCACTTAAATACCCCTTTAACTTTCATCTCTCCTCCTATGTGGGACAAGGTGCCACTTTCCCACTTTTTTCAGCATTTCAAGTTTCAACCACCAAACTTTGAGCATCGATATCTCATTCATCTTAGCTCCATTTTGGACGCGGTTTAGTTCGTTGCGAAACTCTTCCAACATAGAACACAAACCCACAAATAAATATATAAAACCCGCTCATTTTCTTATATTTATTTCTAGTCCAAAATAGGAAAAAATCATTTTCCTATATTTGTGAAAAATGCTATTTTCACAAATTTCCAACAATAACTACCACAATAATTTACTATAAGTGTGGCTGGTTCTATTATAAAGTTACTTGAATTTGTTGTAAGTGTGGCTAAAACCTATAACTAGACTCACAACATTTTTGTAATTTTATGCGTGGCTATCGTCTAACTTTTGGTCACACATATTTGTTATTCTCATGACAATGGTGGTCTCGTTATCGGTCACACAGATTGTCATTAGTGGCATAGTTTAAAGTGGTGGGTGTCTTACGACAAAAAACGTGCCTGCCAAGTGGGGTCTGTGGCTGCTGATGTCTAGGCTAACGCCGACAACAAATCGAGCAGTGGTGGTGATGGACAGAGATGGTGGTGCTTGGTGGCATATTACCCTTTAAGAGCAACATCAAGAGTTATGACTCACTACTACACAAAAAGGCAATTGTCACCAAAATTTGTTAAAAAAAACGGTAGCAAAAGCGAACTTTATATTCAGTCGAAATCTTTATTTACCCTAAATCACCATTCGCACACATATCCGCCCTATCTCATCCGCCTAAATAATCACCATTCGCAAACATCTCCACCCTATCTCCTCTGCCGAAATAATCACCATTCACCAGTGTTGTAAAAATCGCGACTAGGCGGCGATTAATCGCTAGTCGGCTAGTGTTGTAAGAACTCCCTATCAAGCTTTAATCATCTAACTGTCGAAGAAGAGTATCTATACATTGATTCAATTTAGTACCCTTGAATGAGAAACCAATATTAGTATGCATCCTCTCCTTTTAGAGGTTCATACCTATGATGATTCGAAACCCAACTTCAACCTTGACCAAAGCCATCATATGGTTGTGCCGCGGATACCATAATATCTGTGTAAAATATCAAATAAAGTACAAAAGTGAAAAAAAATAAACATAGTTAATTTTTTAAATGGTAGTAACAGGACCCCACAAAATAAAAATGCTCATATTTTGCCATGGAATATTTGCACTGTTGCAATGGACAACAATCAACATAGTGCATATATCACCATAGATTTTTGATGGTGATCTGTACCCTAAAATAATGAAGAAACATTAGCTGTAGCTGAAGCCATTTTGCAGCTGATGATGGTAGGCAAGAAAAAAAAAGGGGGGGGGGGGCAACTTTGGGAAGAGAAAGTCAATTTGGAGTTTATATTTTAGTATGAACCAAATTAGTTTATATTTTAGGCAAATTTCAAATTCGACCATACTGACTTTTGTGGATTCCTATTAATTTTAGAAAAATAACTGAAGAAATACGATTTAAATTTCCTGTTAATACAATCTAATTAAGCAAAGATAATTTGAGTTTTAAATTGAGATATTCAAACCTCTTTGATGAAGAAAACCAAGAATGATGATCAAATAACAGTGTGTAATATTCCACCAAGAAAAATAAATGGTGTCTACTATTAGCGGTAAATGTGATTGATTGATTGTTTTTTAATCTTCCCATCTCCCAGGAATGCAGAAAAAAAAAGAGCTACTAAAGAGGCTCGAACCAGCAGATCACCACAACGATTTGTTAATCGGTTCCCTTACAAAATATTAGAGGGTTCCTTCAGTATTTTGTATTTAACTTAACACTATAAATTACAAACCGAACAGGTTCCTGGAAACCTCTTTCTTGACTGTAGATCCGCCCCTGCCCAGGGATAGAGGCAAGGTCTGTCTACATCCCACCCTCCCCAGACCTTATAAGTAGCTTTGCTATTTGTGAGATTTACTGGGTATGGTTGTTGTATTTCATAAGTGTTTCGTTAATTATATCACTTACATGTATTTGAATTTTAGTTGATGTACTAATTTATTGCATCTTAAAAAAAAACACATACAAACAAACTAAATAAATCATGTATCTGACAAAACTGTATAGTATCAAATTAGTAATATGCTTTATCTAAGAATATAGAAGTTGAAGGACTCATGATGTAACGACTGGAAATTGATGGGCTTAACCTGATGTAAGGAAAGTTGAAGGGGATTCTTGGAATATTTGCACTATAAAATTAAAGAGGGCTTTTGGACCTAATACTAGGTTAGAAGACGTGACTGAGTTCTTTGCCAGTTAAGGTACTGTTCTTCAATTTTTGTCTCATCTCTTCTTCTCGCTGGTTCATTCCTCTTGTTAAGATCAATTGTAAACTCACTTTACGGATTAACTAATAGTGTAGTTGCATATTGTTTGTTGTTGTATATCACAGTTGGTAGATAACTTTCCAGATCTGTCTTCTTACAAACGTATGAATTAGCTAGCTAGGTTAAGCATTCTGTGTTCATCGTGGTTTTTTAAGGAAAATCCTTTTCTCGTGATTTTAACAGAATCATGTTGGAAGTTAATGGGTGTGAATGAAAGTCTCAAAGTGTGGTAAGACACTTTGTCCCACAATGGTGTAGGAACAAAGAGAATGGTTGGTTATAAGGTGAAACCTTTACCAAACCATTGTAGTCTTATGACATGTTTTACCATAAGTCCTATCTGCGTGAATGCAAAACCTGCCTCATGTTGGCTCGGGTTTTCGGAGCTGCATTCGTGTCACGCACGAGTTCAATCAAATTCCAGTTTCGAAACTCAATTTTTGCACCCCCCTACTCGTGCGCGGGTAGGACTTGTGGTAAAACATGTCATAAGACTACAATGGTTTGGAAAAGGTTTCACCTTACAACCAACCATTCTCTTTGTTCCCACACCAATGTGGGACAAAGTGTCTTATCACACTTTGAGGCTTGGCCCCTGTACACGAACCCATTAGGTGTCATGACCCATTTAAACAATACTTGTTCGTTTTAAATGGATAGTTAAATATAACTGTTGATATTTACATGCTTGTGTTTAAATTAAATGCACTTGGCTTGGGTCATCGGTTGAATGGTACGTTTATCTTGTCATAGGTTATTATTTAATAATAATAATAAAAATAAGAATAATAAAATGCCTTTCTCCCGACAATTATGGTCGAGAGTACGGGTTGTCACATTCTCCCCATGTTACAGGAATTTCGTCATCGAAATTTACGCTAAGCCACACGAAACGCTCTATTTATGTATTCTGCAATAATCTATTGTCATACGTAATTACACGTAGTTTCACGAAAGTCCACAAAACGAACATGTATGCCACCTAGCACGTAAAGTCACATAGCATATAAAGTCACATATTAACCACAACATACTCATTAAGACTCGTTTATCCAATCCATATAATCATAACATAAAGATGAAATCATGTAGGAAGACCCGAAGTGTCACAGGTTAGGCCAGCATATGTCGCCGGTGGAGTACCGTACTCTCCTTAAGTATCGTCTTATGATTTCTTTATTCCCAGTTGATGAGGTATGCCATGTTTGTCATAAGGCGAGTTTGGATGCTTTGGGGAGCATGCAGTTCATTGTAGAGAGCTCCCGGGGTTCAAATACCGACATGATTTGGTTAGGGCTGTCCTTTTTGACATATTCAGGCGCGCTAGTATTTCTGCTAAGAAAGAGGCACCCGTTAATTTCTTAACAGACCCGTTGGAAAGGAGATCTACCATTCGACCAACCAACATTCTGGTCTTTGGATGGGTATGAGGAAAACATGCCTGTGTGGATCTAAAAGGGGTTTTATAGCGCCAGAGGTTGTGGACCTACTTAATCGAGTTCAAAGGGTCATGCATAGTAATGTTATGACCTCGAGATCTATGGACGTAATTTTTAAAAGACTTGGTTTTGCTATTCAAAAAGGGGTAGCGGCGCAGCTTGTTGCCCGTTTACCAACTATCTCGATGTAAAAAAAGACATTGGCTTTGAATCAAGATTGGTACAATTTAGTTGTATTTTAAAAGTGAACCTAGTTCCTACAACTTTAGTGGGACGTGTGGATTAAAAAATCATTCTTATTCATGCAAGTGTATATTTTAAGAAAACTGTGTAGAGTGCTTAAACCTTGGTGAAAAACTCTAAATTCTAGAGAAATAACCAATATAAATCATTGATGTTTGTTGACGTGAAGTCGTAGTTACACGCAAATTTAATCCAATTACTACTAAATAGATAGCGGTAAGTGGGTATCGAACACAGGGAGTTTGTGGAAAATGTGTTGATTCTATAGCCTTGTAAATTAACTACAATTAATCTAATATGCAGAAATTAAAGTTCAAGAGTTTGGATTGTTTGAATTAAGAACTAAATTATTAACTAATTGCAAATCAAAATTGGATTGTTAATCAGATTACTAGAGAATGACCATCTTAGGTTTCGGTTTCTTTTAACAATTGTGCATAACTTCAACTAGAAAGAGTTACATAGACATAACTTGTGCATAAACATTTGTTGTGATAAAAGGGAACACAGTACTCGGATTATATAAACGCGAGGTTGTTACCCGATGATCAATTAATCAATATCCAACCCTAAACCTTCTCGTGATATCTCGATTGTCAATGACACCAAGAACGTACGATTTAGACTAGAATTAAAACATCAATTAACAAGCTACAATCAAACATTCATACACCATGATAAGCATAGCAAACACACCAAGTTTATCATTCTAGAAATAAAAGAAAACACACAAGAGTCATAATAGAAACTTTCACCTAAGATGATCACCGAAAGTTTAGCCGGACATGGCTTGGTGAGTCATCATTCCAACAAAATCAATGTTCATAAGCATAAAAATACAAACCGAATTGTTTAGAAATGTCTCCAATCACTTGCCAAAGCTAATTTTCGCTCAAGAACACCAGAGAAACGTCTCCAATCATGAATGACCTCAAAAGACACTTGAAAACCGTTTATTATTGGGCAGTTACGTTTTTCTCGCTGGCTCTACCATAATTTACAGTACCTACCGTAAATTACGGTAGCCTTCAGGGTGTTACGCTGGGATTCTTCTGCCTTACGGTGGAAAATGGAGGGTTTCAGGGGCTACCATAAATTACGGTAGCCACCGTAATTTACGGTGGACCCCTGGGTTCTTCCTTTTGTTCCTTCTTCCCATCCTTGTGTGACCCGTTCCGCTCCATTCCATCCAAAGCAGCGTTTTCCCACATTTTAAGCTCCAAACGCACCTGAAACATAAGCAAGTGTAGTCATCTAATTCAAGACAATTACATGATTAAATAAGGGATTAACTCGTCTTTTAACACCATTAAGGGTTGTCCCATGGACCACCCGTCATTTGTGTAAGATCAAGCCATACTTCCATGTGTGTTATGTGAACATATATGTTCTATACCTAATTTAAAAACAGAAGAAACGGGGAGACAATTTTGGATTTACTTCATACATTTCTAGATAAGATTAACATTTCCTTGCCATAGAGGCAACATACAAGTTACAAACTAAAGGACCCTTAACACTCTAATTAAACTAACATAATAAAAGACTTAGACAACACAAGTGGAACTTTGCCACACAACCTAGTTCAAATATAAATTATAACAGCAACTTAACACACCCGCGTCAAATACATTTAAGACAGCGACACACCAGAGTCCATTACATAGTTTAAACCCCCAGATCGAACAGGTTTAAGCAGATTACCTCTTGATCTCTTAACGAGGCTTCAAGCCTTTGCATCTCTTCGTTTCTGGCCTCTAACAAACTCTGGGAAATCCTAGCACTTTCTGCCCTTCTTGTCCTATTCTGTTGTAAAGTGGCTAGCGCAGCTTCAGTTCAGCCTCTTCGCAATGTTGATTCAAATTAGCCAGCCTTCGGATTACAGTGTTAAGAGTTTCATTTTGCATAGCCTCATAACCTATTACGCCATCAAGTGGATATGTCGCTCTAGTTTGACGTTGGTGGTACAGACTTTCCATGAACTGTCTTTTGAGATCCTCGTCCGTAAGGCTAGTAAGACACAAGTCTATAAAGCTTACAGTGTATACTTCTAGCAGGGAGTTGATTTCTGGCTGAGTTGTGAAGTTGCGGTTTAACACCAATCGAAATTGGCATTATTCACTTGTCAACTCCCTTTGGTTTTCCTCACAGATAACACAATCATATTGTTGGCTGGCCATTTGATTTTCTAACTTTATCTGTTCTGATGATCAAGGAAATACAAAAATTATCAGAAACACAATATTAGAAAGTAAGATACATACATCTACTATGATTGATTTGTTAGTAACCTGCTGATTGAACTCGAAATCTGAAACAGAAAAATAGGAAAGCAGAAAAGAAACAGCAACAGTGAACCGGGGTTGTGTTTGACATAATTCCCTTAAACAAAACTGCGGTCTGTTCCCAGGGTACGCCGGTTCGAAGCAGCAACAGCACACTGCCGGACTTGAGCACTTTCTTGAAAAGAAACTGGAGAGATGTCGTTGCAGAGATTGAGAGAGAACAGAAGAAGTTGTTTGTTGGTGTGTCTAAACTGATCAGCTTGATCTGGTTTTATAGTCACCTAAACATAACTGAATTCTGTCCATCATTGCAGAGAATTAAAACCATTTAATGGTCATTCGTGCATCAGTTAAAACTGACAAATAATGATCATAATAGCAGTCAGAATGATGGCAGTTTAAAACTAAAAGAAAATAATGATCATTAATACTGAATAATCATTTCAGTTTTAAACTAAAAAAACGAATCAGTTATGAGTCTCGAATGCAAAATCTGCCTCACGCGGGCTCGGGTTTTCGGAGCTGCATTCGTGTCCGCAGGACGTGCGGGCACACATGAGTTCAATCAATTCCAGTTCCGAAACTCAATTTTTGCACATCCCTGCGCGCGCAGGGTAGGACTTGTGGTAAAACATGTCATAAGACTACAATGGTTTGGTAAAGGTTTCACTTTATAACCAACCATTCTCTTTGTTCCCACACCAATGTGGGACAAAGTGTCTTACCACACTTTGAGACTTTCATTCACACCCATTAACTTCCAACAATCCCCAACATGAATGGAGGTCGATCTCAGAAACAACATTATTCCAATTAGATTTCAGCAGTTGAGTTTTGCATACGAGAGGTACGTGTTACCCTTTGAACCTTCGCTCATGAAATGCACGTAGCCCACTGGCTCTGAGTAGACATCGATGTCTTTGAACTCGTCTGCCGTTTATGTAGACGACAATACACTTCACACAAGACTCTCCCTGACAACGTCAAGTCCTCATAGTTATGTTCGTTATGGTCATGAACATGAGCCTGGTTCTGCGAGAGCCATTAAGTATTGTGCCCCAACAATACCCTTTTAAGCGACCCCACTTCTCTCTCACATAGGTGATTCACTAAGTATGGTTACCTTAGCCGAATCATTAAAAGCCATAGGCTTAGCCTCACACTTGTCACTTTTAGGAATGGATTAGGAAGTTTACTAAGCTTTGTAATAAACTCCCTTTTAAATACGTAGGGTTATCCCCCACAGTGACCTCACTCATTCATACAATTAGGTTTTCCTATTGAACTCAGTTCTTTGGATCTCCAGTCTATTGAGTTAGGTTTCCATCATATGAACTTAATTTTTCAAGGGCTTCAGTCCCATTCCTAGAGACGACTTCTGAACTAACTCTCTACTAAGGCCTTTTGTTAGCGGATCCACAATATTATCCTTTGACCTCACGTAGTCAACAATGATAATTCCAGTAGAGATTAGTTGTTGTATTGTATTTTGTCTACGTCCGATATGTTTGTTCCTACCATTATACATTGTGTTATGAGCTCTGCCAATTGCCGATTGGCTATCACAATGTACACAAATGGCCGATGACGGCTTAGTCCATCTTGGTATATCCTCACCAAATTGGCGTAACCATTCTGCCTCATCACCTGCTTTATCTAAAGCGATGAACTCTGATAACATCGTGGATCTAGCAATAACCATTTGTTTCAACGATTTCCACGATATAGCTGCACCTCCAAGTGTGAATGCATACCCACTTGTTGCTCTGGAATCATTCGTGTCAGATATCCAATTTGCATCACATTGTCCTTCAATAACTGTTGGATATCTGTTATAGTGCAACCCGTATTCCCGAGTGTATCTTAAGTAACGAAGCAACCGAATGATACTGTTCAAATGAATTGAACTTGGGTTGCTCATGTATCTACTTAGCTTGCTCACAACATATGCTAAGTCTGGTCTAGTACAGCTAATAAGATACATCAAGCTGCCGATAATTCTTGAGTATTCCAACTGGTTAACAGGTTCACCTCTATTCTTGGCTAGATGTTGACTTGTGTCAATGGGAGTTCTAGCTACATTAGAGTCATTTGCATTAAACTTCTCAAGAATTTTGTCCACATAGTGGGATTAACTTAAAACAAGTCCACTTTGGGTTCGTGTGATTTTAACTCCCAGAATCACATCCGCCAAACCCATGTCTTTCATGTCCAATCTTGTTTTTGGCATGTTCTTTGTAGTCTTTATGATTTTTTTCATCACTTCTAGCAATGAGCATATCATCTACATTTAGACACAAAATGACATATCCATCTGATGTGTCCTTCACGTATACACACTTGTCACATTCATTGATTTTGAACCCAACATCAAGCATGACATGATCAAACTTTTGGTGCCATTGTTTTGGAGCTTGTTTCAATCCATACAAGGATTTCATAAGTTTACACACTTTCTTTTCTTGCCCAATGGCTGTGAAGCCTTCAGGTTGTTCCATGTAAATTTCTTCTTCTAGATTTCCATTCAAGAAAGCTGTTTTCACATCCATTTGGTGAACTTCCAAATTTCTAATGGCGGCAATGGCAAGCACCAATCTGATGGATGTTATTCGCGTAACTGGCGAATATGTATCAAAGTAATCTAAACCTTCTCGTTGTTTATATCCTTTGATCACCAACCTTGCTTTGTACTTAACGATGGTCCCATCTGGTTTCATCTTCTTCTTGAAGATCCGTCGATATCCTAGTGGATTACATCTTTGAGGAAGATCCACTAGTTCCCAGGTATGATTTTGTAAGATAGAGTCTATCTCACTTTTGATGGCCTCCCTCCACTGAGGTCCTTTTGAGGAATTCACTGCTTGTTGGTACGTTTGGGGTTCCTCTTCTACCATATAGGTAAGAAAGTCAGGTCCAAAGGATTTTTCAGTCCTTTGCTGTTTACTCTTTCTGATTTCAACTTCCTCAGTCTTAGATTGTTCTCGAGGTTCATTATTTGCAACCTCATTCTCTGGAACAATTTCCTCAACCGGTCTAGTGAAACTTGGTTCACTTTTACCTAAGCATGGGAACACATGTTCAAACCATGATGCATCCTTACATTCTAATCATAAAGTCTACAAAGAACATGCTAAAAGCAAGATTTGACATGAAAGACATGGGTTTGGCTGATGTGATTCTGGGAGTTAAAATCACACGAACCCAAAGTGGACTTGTTTAAGTCAATCCCACTATGTTAAATAGTTGGAATACTCAAGAATTATGGGCAGCCTGATGTATCTTATGAGCTGTACTAGACCAGACTAAGCATATGTTGTGAGCAAGCTAAGTAGATACACGAGCAACCCAAGTTCAATTCATTGGAACAATTTCATTCGGTTGCTTCGTTACTTAAGATATACTCGGGAATACGGGTTGCACTATAACAGATATCCAACAGATATTGAAGGACACTGTGATGCAAATTGGATATCTGACACGAATGATTCCAAAGCAACAAGTGGGTATGTATTCACACTTGGAGGTGCAGCTATATCGTGGAAATTGTTGAAATAAACGGTTATTGCTAGATCCACGATGGAATCAGAGTTCATCGCTTTAGATAAAGCAGGTGAAGAGGCAGAATGGTTACGTCATTTTGGTGAGGATATACCAAGATGATCTAAGCCGGCATCAGCCATTTGTATACATCGTGATAGCCAATCGGCAATTGGCAGAGCTCATAACACAAAATGTATAATGGTAGGAACAGACATATCAGACGTAGACATAACTGTTGACTACGTGAGGTCAAAGGATAATATTGCAGATCCGCTAACAAAAGGCCTAAGTAGAGAGTTAGTTTAGAAGTCATCTATGGGAATGGGACTGAAGCCCTTGAAAAATTAAGTTCATATGATGGAAACCTAACTTAATAGACTGGAGATCCCAAGAACTGAGTTCAATAGCAAAAACCTAATTGTATGAATGAGTGAGGTCACTGTGGGGGATAACCCTACGTATTTAAAAGGGAGTTTATTACAAAGCTTAGTAAACTTCCTAGTCCATTCCTAAAAGTGACAAGTGTGAGGCTAAGCCTATGGCTTTTAGTGATTCGGCAAAGGTAACCATACTTAGTGAATCACCTATGTGAGAGAGAAGTGGGGTCGCTTCGAAGGGTATTCTTAGGGAAAAATACTTGATGGCTCTCGCATAACCAGGCTCATGTTCATGACCATAATAAACATAACTATGAGGACTTGACGTTGTCCGGGAGAGTCTTGTGTGAAGTGTATTGTCGTCTACTTAAACGGAAGATGAGTTCAAAGACATCGATGTCTACTCAGAGCCAGTGGGCTAAGTGCATTTCATGAGCAAAGGTTCAAAGGGTAATACCTACCTATTGTATGCAAAACTCAACTGCTGAAATCTAATTGGAATAATGTTGTTTATGAGATCGACCTCCATTCATGTGGGGGATTGTTGGAAGTTATTGTTGGAAGATAATGGGTGTGAATGAAAGTTTCAAAGTGTGGTAAGACACTTTGTCCCACATTGGTGTGGGAATAAAGAGAATGGTTGGTTATAAGGTGAAACCTTTACCAAACCATTGTAGTCTTATGACATGTTTTACCACAAGTCCTACCCTCGCAGTGGGGGGGGGGGGGTGCAAAAATTGAGTTTCGGAATTGGAATTTGATTGAATTTGTGCGTGCCTGCACGTCCTGCAGACACAAATGCAGCTCCGAAAACCCGAGCCCGCGTGAGGCAGTTTTTGCACTCGAGACTAATAACTGATTCGTTTTTTTTAGTTTCAAACTGAAATGATTATTCAGTATTGATGATCATTATTTTCTTTCAGTTTTAAACTGGCATCATTATGACTCTTATTATGATCATTATTTATCAGTTTTAACTGATGCACTAATGACCATTATTTGGTTTTAATTATCTGCAATGATGGCCAAAATTCAGTTATGTTTAGGTGACTATAAAACCAGATCAAGCTGATCTGTTTAGCACACCAACAAACAGCTTCTTCTCTTCTCTCTCAATCTCTGCAACGACATCTCTCCAGTTTCTTTTCAAGCAAGTGCTCAAGTCCGGTAGTGCGCTGTTGCTGCTTCGAACCGGCGTACCATGGGAACAGACCGCGAATCAGTTTAAGGGAATTGTGTCAAACACAAGCCCGGTTCATTGTTACTGTTTCTTTTATGCTTTCCTGTTTTTCTGTTTCAGATTTCGAGTTCAATCAGCAGGTTACTAACAAATCAATCATAGTAGATGTATGTATCTTACTTTCTAATATTGTGTTTTTGATAATTTTTGTATTTCCTTGATCATCAGAACAAAAAAAGTTAGAAAATCAAATGGTCGGCCAACAATGTGATTGTGTTATCTGTGAGGAAAACCAAAGGGAGTTGACAAGTGAAGAATGCCAATTTCGATTGGTGTTAAACCGCAACTTCATAACCCAGCCAGAAATCAATTCCCTGCTAGAAGTATACACTGTAAGCTTTATAGACTTGTGTCTTACTAGCCTTACGGACGAGGATCTCAAAGACAGTTCATGGAAAGTCTGTACCACCAACGTCAAACTAGAGCGACATATCCACTTGATGGCGCAATAGGTTATGAGGCTATGCAAAGTGAAACTCTTAACACTATAATCCGAAGGCTCGCTAATTTGAATCAACAGTACGAAGAGGCTGAACTGAAGCTGCGGTAGCCACTTTACAACATAATAGGACAAGAAGGGCAGAAAGTGTTAGGATTGCCCGGAGTTTGCTAGAGGCCAGAAACGAAGAGATACATAAGCTTGAAGTCCCGTTAAGAGATCAAGGGGTAATCTGATTGAACCTGTTCGTTCTGGGGGTTTGAACTATGTAATTGACTTTGGTGTGTCGCTATCTTAAATGTATTTGACGCGGGTGTGTTAAGTTGTTGTTATAGTTTGTATTTGAACTAGGTTGTGTGGCAAAGTTCCACTTGTGTTGTCTAAGTCTTTTTATTATGTTAGTTTATTTTAGAGTGTTAAGGGTCCTTTAGTTTGTAATTTGTACGCTGCCTCTATGGCCTGGAAATGTTAATCTTATCTAGCAATGTATGAAGTAAATCCAAAATTGTCTCCCCGTTTCTTCTGTTTTTAAATCTTACACAAACATCAATGATTTATATTGGTTATTTCTCTAGAATTTAGAGTTTTTCACCAAGGTTTAAGCACTCTACACGGTTCTCTTAAAATATACACTTACTTGAATAAGAATGATTTTTTAATCTACACATCCCACTGAAGTTGTAGGAACTAGGTTCATTTTTAAAAAAATATATTGCAATATATATATATATATATATATATATATATATATATATAATGAGACTCTCGTTATTGTGGAAAATTCTACTAGTACAATCTGGTTACAAAAACTAAATAAAAGAATACAAAATACAACTAAATT
Organism: Helianthus tuberosus; assembly: GCA_030545235.1. Classification (NCBI taxonomy): domain Eukaryota; kingdom Viridiplantae; phylum Streptophyta; class Magnoliopsida; order Asterales; family Asteraceae; genus Helianthus; species Helianthus tuberosus. The sequence goes on along the minus strand of CM060364.1, from coordinate 111,728,631 downwards.
GTACCAATCTTGATTCAAAGCCAATGTTTTTTTTTACATCGAGATAGTTGGTAAACGGGCAACAAGCTGCGCCACTACCCCTTTTTGAATAGCAAACCAAATGTTTTAAAAACTCCGTCCATAGATCTCGGGGTCATAACATTACTATGCATGACCTTTGAACTCGACTAAGTAGGTCCACAGCCTCTGGCGCCAGAAAACCAGAAGTATTAAAAGCAAATGGGATAAACACGTGCTGGTTATCAGGGCACACTTTCTCATGTTTGGTCACTTTACCCAAAGCAGCTTGACCCACCGTGAAAGCACTACCCCCTAAGCCCACAAGCGGGGAAACCCCTATTAGATCCACACGGGCATGTTTTCCTCCTACCCATCCAAAGACCAGAATGTCGGATGGTCGAAGGGTAGATTTCCCTTCCAACGGGTCTGTTAAGAAATTAACGGGAGCCTCTTTCTTAGCAGAAATACCAGCGCGCCTGAATATGTTAAAAAGGACATCCCTAACCAAATCATATCAGTATTTGAACCTCGGGAGCTCTCTACAATGAACATCATGCTCCCCAAAGAATCCAAACATGCCTTATGACAAACAGGGCATACCTCATCAACTAGGAATAAAGGAATCATGAGACGATACTTAAGGATAGTACGGTACTCCACCAGCGACATATGCTGGCCTAACCTGTAACACTTCGGGTCTTCCTGCATGATTTCATCTTTATGTTATGATTATGTGGATTGGATAAACGAGACTTAATGAGTATGTTGTGATTAATATGTGACTTTATATGCTATGTGACTTTACGTGCTAGGTGGCATACATGTTCGTTTTGTGGACTTTCGTGAAACTACGTGTAATTACGTATGACAATAGGTTATTGTAGAATCCATAAATAGAGCGTTTTGTGTGACTTAGCGTAAATTTCGAGGACGAAATTCCCGTAACATGGGGAGAATGTGTCAACCCGTACTCGACCCTAATTTTCGGGAGAAAGGCATTTTATTGTTCTTATTTTTATTATTATCACCATTATTATTATTATAATTTTTATTAAATAATAACCTGCGACAAGATAAACGTACCATTCAACCGATGACCTGAGCCAAGTGCATTTAATTTAAACACAAGCATGTAAATATCAACAATTATATTTAATTATCCATTTAAAACGAACAAGTATTGTTTAAACGGGTCATGGCACCTAATGGGTTCGTGTACATGGGCCAAGCCCAACCCACTCACAAAACCCTACCATATAAAAACACTATAACTCTCCCCATCTTCTCATTCTCAAAAACCCCTAACCCCCATCTTATCCCCACATAAAATCCGGTCACAAGATTCCGGTCTCCGACAACGTTTTCCGGCGAGCACACCCCACCTACCCCTCATTCCAAAACCCTCACTGCTCTCTCTCTTCTCGCTACTCTCACCTTACAGTCAACCACCACCGTGGAGGGCGGCGGCGACAGGAAACGACGTCAACAGATATGACGGTGATATTAGGAGGTACCGACGACTGATGGCGAATGAAACAACCTCTGGTCGTCATCGGTAGTGGTGGTGACGAAATCAGACGTGACTGGTTCAGTCGACCGGGGCCCGGGTATTTCTGGTTTGGGACAGCGGGTAGTAGTTAAGGAGGATGCAGGCTGGAGCCGATGGCAGCGGCGGCTATCGAAGCTCCAACACAGCCCCGTAGCAGTGGCAGCAGACACCTTGTTTAATTGAAACCATCGATCGGTAGATACCCACCCTTATTTGTCTCACAGATTCTGGAATAAGTATACATACACTTGTGGTGAACGTCTATATGCTAAATTTTCTAAGTGTGAGTTTTGGATTGATGAAGTGCAATTTCTTGGTCATATTAATAAGCAAGGTATTCATGTTGACCCGTCTAAAATCGAAGCTGTGAAGAATTGGAGTACACCTAAATCCGCATCTGAGATCCGTTCGTTTCTAGGATTGGCGGGTTATTACCGTCGATTCATCTCGGACTTTTCTAAGATCGCTGTCCCTCTCACCTCCCTGACCCAAAAAGAGAGACCTTTTGCTTGGGGTCCCGAGCAAGAGGAATCTTTTCAGACTCTTAAGACCCTTTTGTGTAACGCTCCTGTTCTTACTCTACCCGATGGAAATGATGATTTCGTGGTATATTGTGATGCCTCGAACCGTGGATTGGGCTGTGTGCTCATGTAGCGGGACAAAGTTATTGCTTATGCCTCTCGTCAACTAAAGGTACAAGAAAAAAACTACACTACTCATGATCTGGAGCTTGGTGCATTGGTATTTGCGTTAAAGATTTGGCGACACTACCTGTATGGTACAAAGTATGTGGTTTTCACCGACCATAAGAGCCTTCAACATATCTTTGATCAAAAGGAACTGAACATGCGACAGAGACGTTGGGTGGAACTGCTTAACGACTACGACTGCGAAATTCGCTATCATCCTGGCAAGGCGAATGTAGTGGCCGACGCTCTTAGTCGTAAAACTCATTTTAAGGCTATTCGTATTTCTAGTGATCTGCATGCGTGTATTCGTGAAGCTCAGTATTCGTCAGCTGATGAAGGTAGTCTATCTGTTGAAGTTCTTGGTGCTAATGTGGATCAACTCGAAACTAAATCTGATGGTCTTCAATACTATCTCAATCGCATCTGGGTACCAGATCGCGATAATCTTCGTGAGCTCATCATGAATGAAGCTCACAAGTCTCGTTACTCCATTCATCCAGGTGTCGATAAGATGTACCATGATCTGCGTATGACTTATTGGTGGCCTGGTATGAAGAAGGACATTGTTGTATATGTTTCTAAATGCCTTACTTGCTCGAAGGTAAAGGCTGAACATCAGCGTCCTTCTGGACTCTTAGAACAACCCGAAATCCCAGTTTGGAAATGGGATAGCATTGCTATGGATTTTATTACTAAGCTACCCCGTACACCTTATGGTCACGATAGTATCTGGGTGATTGTTGATCGTTTGACCAAATCAGCCCACTTTCTTCCTATTTGTGAAGATTATAAAGTGGAGAAACTCGCTCGAATATATACCGATGAGATTATATGCCGTCATGGCATACCTCTTGACATAATCTCAGACCGTGATGGTCGTTTTACTTCACGTCTTTGGCAAACCTTTCAATCCGCTATGGGTTCTCATTTGAATCTTAGCACGGCCTTTCATCCTCAAACGGATGGACAGACCGAGCGTACTATTCAGACCCTAGAGGATATGCTCCGTTCTTGTGTTATCGACTTTGGTGGTAACTGGGATGTACATTTACCATTGATTGAGTTCTCGTACAACAACAGCTATCATTCCAGTATTCAGATGGCTCCTTTCGAAGCTTTGTATGGCCGCAAGTGCCGATCTCCTCCCAGCTGGCATGAGATTGGTGACAAGCAATTTACTGGCCCTGAAATTATTCAAGAGACAATGGATAAGATCCTTCAGATCTGTGATAACTTGATCAAGGCTAGGAGCAAACAAAAGAGCTACGCTGATAATAGGCGTAAGCCTCTAGAATTTGATGTTAGTGACCGAGTTCTTCTCAAGGTATCTCCCTGGAAGGGAGTAGTTCGTTTTGGTAAAAAGGGAAAGCTCGTTCCTCGCTATGTGGATCCTTTCAAGATACTCGAAAGGATTGGCAAGGTGGCGTACAGACTCGACCTGCCACAGGAGCTAAACAATGTGCATCCAGTGTTCCACGTATCCAACCTACGTAAATGCCTAGCCGACGAGGAGCTACAGGTTCCCGTTGAAGACTTTCAAATAAACGAAGTTGTACACTTTGTGGAGAAACCGGTTGAATTCATGGATCAGGGCGTCAAGCGACTGAGGCGCAGCAAAATTCCCATAGTCAAGGTTCGATGGGAAGGAAAGCGTGGCGCCGAATTCACTTGGGAACTGAAAAGTGAGATGAAGACCAAGTATCCGCAGCTCTTCGAGCAGTCTTCTTCCTAGATTTCGGGGACGAAATCTCCTAAAGGAGGGGAGACTGTAACATCTACGTCCCTAGACTTTTAGTTATTGTCAATTTTGGTCCCTGATCTATGTAGTCATTAATACTTTTGATACTTGGTGAACTTTATGCTATATACTAAATACTTGGAATGTCTAAATCTAGATACTTGGAATGCCTAAATCTAGATGCTTGGAATGCCTAAATCTATATACTTGGAATGCCTGGATTCTTGACTCTTGATACTTTGGTGCTTGACTTTTGAGGCTCGTGAAACTTGAGACTTGGTTGAACGAGGGACTGGAGTCTTGTCACTGGCGGAAACTATGAAACTTTGAAAACTTTTTGTATGTAATCTAGTTACACTATTACCCAATAATACGCAACGCTTAATCTAGCTTTCAAATCGAATCAAAGACTGTTGGGATTGAACCCTATCAGAGGAACAATTGATTAAAGCCAAAACCGGATCAGAGCAGTGGATCCAAAATAAGCAGATGTTATGTTTTCATTCTCTCCCCTTGAAAGTGGTTTCAACATCTGATGGCCTCCATCCACTGATCCTTACAACAACTGCTCACTTACAACTGTTGATCAAGTCAAAGACTGATGAAGACTAAAGCTCTGTTGATCAATCTACTGGTATGGGTCAAGCACTGCTGAACATATCAAGTATTGCTAGAGTCACAACAGTGGAAGGATAAAGCAGTAGTTTAGTTGTTTATATGTAATGTATTGTTATCAGTAGTTAGCATAGCAGTGTTTAATAGATCAGTTGTTAGAGTTTGTTAGGAGGTTAGATGTCACTTTCATGGTGACGTCAGCAAAGATGCCACAGTGGTTTGTCCGTGCCTATAAATAGAACATTACTATTAGCTCTTCACCACTTTTCTCCTGTACGAACAAACACTGTGAGCTTAGGCTGAGGGGGAGTTTGTTACATGCATGCATTGTAATCGTAGTTGAAATAAATTCATTCATTCGGTTCTATGTGAAAATGCGTGTTCAAAGCAATTCTCCTGTTTGATTGTGTGCAAAGTTTATTTCCATTTATATTCCGCTGCACTACTTGTTCATCTTTCATCTTAATTCAAACGTAAAACACAATCAATCCAAACTCAGATCCTAACAATTGGTATCAGAGCCCGGACATTCAAATTTGATTTAACAATGATTTTGACATAAATAGTTCAGCTCACAATCGTTGATACTGATAGTTGTTCGTTTTGTTGAAAAACAGAGTAAGGCTTAATCACGTTCAAAGTTGATTAATCAGTGTCTGTAAAACAACCAGGATGACGTCACAATCACAAGATGATAAGAATAACATTGGTTCACTTTTCAAACCACCCATGCTTAAACGTAATGAATACAACATCTGGGAGAGAAGGATGGGTCACATCCTTGCTCAACAGAACACTGGATGTTGAAGATTTGTTGTTTTTGGGCCCCATGTTCCAATGGTGCCGAGTGCTGAGGATTCAAAGAAGTTCGAACCTAAATAATATGAAAACTATACTGAAACTGATTTTCAAAAGTTCGAACTGGATGCCAAAGCATTCAGCATCATTGCATCTGCATTACCCAATAAAATTTATGCTGGGCTGTTACATTGTAACAGTGCCAAGGAATTATGGGATGCACTTAAGGAACAATTGGGGGAACTGAAGAAGTAATTGAAAATAATAGGGAAATTCTGAATCAGCAGTATGAAACCTTTTGTCACATTAAGGGAGAGTCATTGACTCAACAGTTTGAGAGATTCAGTTGTCTCATTAGTGAGCTAAGGCTTGTTAAGGTTGAATTTCCTAAATCTACACAAAATAGCAGGTTTCTTAGATCACTACCTGAAAAATGGGATACAATTGCCTTTGTGACTAGAAATTCTGTTGAGTTCAAAGACCTAACACTGACCCAACTTCATGGTAGACTCCTGACCTATGAAAGGGAGTTAAACCAGAAAAAGAAGTTGCAAGAGTCTGGCAAAGTTACAGATGACTATTCATTTGGCAACACAGCTCTTCTGGGTCAAGAAGAGTCTGGCAGTAGTAAGGATCAGAGTTATGATCATTTTATTGACATAACTGCGGGAGGTAATTTCAACTCTGATCCTCACTCATCCAACTTTGCTTTCACAGCAAATGGAGAAAGCCAGAACTCTGATAATTTGTGCTTTGAACTCAATGATTTGCAACATTTTGATCCCACTGACTTAGAAGAAATGGACATTTTGCATCAATTGGCATTGCTTAGTGTAAGAACAAGCAAATTCTATAAAAGAACAGGGAGAAAATTCCCAGGGTTACATGGGAATTTAAAAGTGGGTTGGATAAGTCAAAAATCAAGTGTTATAAGTGCAATAGGCTAGGTCATTTTGCTAGGGAATGCAGGAGTCAAACCACTGGTCCAATTATAACTCATCCCAGCTCGAACCCTAGACCACAACACCAAAGCACTGTGCACTGTGCCCAATATACCCCTGCAACCCATGTTAACACTGCTCACTATGCTGCAACCCCTGTGCCTGTGCATTATGTTCAAACAACTGTTCCATAAATTCAGTATGTTCAAGCCCCTGTCCCTCAGGCACAAGTGCAACCTGTTGCACCTCAACCAGCTGCTCCAGCAGTGGTTCAACCAGATCAGCAAAGCTTTTTCACACAAGGCTTTGTTGACTGGAGCAGCATGCCTAATGAGCTTGGTGATGAAAATTTTTGCACTCTATGCTTCTAATGATACTTTTAATGATGCATTTTGTCTGATGGCATTAGAGTCAATACCAGAAGGGGTAGAAGCTGAAGGTGAACAACTAAGTGCTGAAACAGTGGATGAAGTGGCTGAAGCAGTGGTTACTGCAGTTGCTGGTGAACTACTACTGGGAGAAAATTCAGAAACCCTGATTGAACCACTGTTTGACCCCTGGTCCAAAGAAGACAAAGAAGAAAAAGAAGAGAAGAAAGAACGTGAGAAAGAAGAGAGAGCTGATGAAGAAAGTGATCATCAATGTGATTGTGCCATGATGGCTGCTACCAAGGTATCACCTCAGGTTCTTGAAAATATGTGTTCAGACAAATGCATTATTGCATTTGCTAGCATTAAAGAGGTGAATGAAAACCTTAGGGATAAAGCCTTAACTGATGAAGTCAAATTTGAAAAGTCATTGAAAGAACTTAAAAACAAATTGGCTGAAAAGGACAAAGAAATCTGCAGTCTCAAAGAAGAGCAAAGCATAACCAAGAACCAACTCCAAACTATGGTAGAAAAATACCAAGTTTGTAAAAAAGAGTTGGAGTCCACCCAAATCACTTGTGAAAGATGGGTGGAATCTTGCAAAGGTTATGAGGTCATGCTTGAAAAACAGCTTGAAAGCAATGTAAAGTTTGGAATAGGATATAGAAAATATGTTGACCTTGAAAACACTGCTGTAAAACAAGCTGGTTCAGCTGAAATAAAACCAACCAATAAGAATGGCCAAGAAGTTAAGATAACTGACAAACTTGGTAACAAAATTACTCTGGAAAGATCTGTGGGGTCCTCAACCTTTGAGGAAATTGAAAAATACCAATTCAAACCCACATGGTCTGATGAGTGTGACATTCTTGAAAATTTCAAGCCTATGGATTTCATAACCACTGATGGTGTCACAGCTCCAAAAGCAAAGGTCATTCCTCTCAAAGACAACCCAACAGTGGTTCAAAACTCTGTTGCTAAGGAGTCTGAGAAAAGGAAGAAAAGAGAAAAGATCAAAAACCTGTTTTGTGATTTTTGTGAAAAGAAGAATCATCTAACAAAAGACTGTTTTCATCTAAAAGCGTATTATCTTAACAAAACAAGTGTCATTGTACCTGCTGAGAGCTGCACCATCTGTGGTAAAACAAACCACAAAACTCAAGAATGTGTGTATCTCAAAAACTTTGATGTAAAAAAGAATGAGTACTGTCACACCCCGACCACGTATAACATACAAAACGTGGCGGAAAACGTCGGGGAGTGTTGTAACAGAATTAATTGTTTCATAACCATGGCATTCAAAGTTGTATTTTATTTATCAACATAAGAGTTACATTGTCTTAAACAGGAAATAAAGAGTACAAAACATAATTAAACTAAGTCTATCTTCGTTTTATGTCTCTAAGGCACAGGTCCGCCCTAGTGTCACGATCATTGTCCTAAGCAACAGCTCCTGAAAACACATATGAAAATAGGTACGTCAGCATAAAAATGCCTGTGAGATACATAGGTTTTGTGAAAATAGGATTCATGACTTGTAAGTTTAAGAAAATGTTTAATAAATTTTAGTCATGAACCTAGTAAATCGATTTGTTTTGTAAATCGTTTGAAAAAACAATAAGATCAGATGATATGTATAAATAAATGTAAGGTTAAATGAATAACCATGTAAGATGAGTTTGTTTGTAAAACAATATCTCGTGAAAAGTATGTTATTTGTATAAAATGTTATATGTCTTAAATTGAAATGATTTAAATAACGATACGATATGTAATATTATACAAACACTTATATATAGGAAGTACCAACGGCGTATCCACCGTGTTTGTATCATATTACACACGCCTCGTTACTCAAACCATTTACCCAAACCAACCACCAATGTAAATTGTTCATGTATAAATCACTTGTCAAGTGTTATTGTGTAAACCATATCAAAATGTCCATGTCTAATGTGAATGACCAAATGTGTATATCAATGTCAAAATGTTTATGTTTAATGTAAATCGTATAATGTGTATCCAAAAATATCATGTATGGCATGTGAAATATATCAACTAAACCATAGGTAAAATGCACAAAAACAGGGTATTGAATTAAACATAGTTTAAGTCAAAGTTATGTTTTGTGGAACAAATGCATGCTATACTGATATAAACATCTACGCGGTATTGTTATACTGCATACATCCAAGCCTTGTGACTGTGGTGATAGACCTTTAAACAAATTAAAGGTTTATCTAAGTTATGTGTATCGAATTCGGTCATTCCTTCCATCCAAACATACCTAGGATGTCCGGAATAGGAGTTGTTAATTCCTATGGTACCACTACCTACTAACGAACGGCGTAGCTAATGTTAATGAATGTATATTGTCCCATTTGAACAAACCAAATGTCATACCAAAATGTAAGCATGTGAAAACAATGCACTAAGTATGAAATCAAATGAACATACATAGCGTGAAATGTAATGTAAAACAATGTACTAAATATGCACACAATGGGCATACATAACAAGAAATGTAATGTAAAACAATGTACTAAATATGCACACAATGGGCATACATAGCGTGAAATGTAATGTAAAACAATGTACTAAATATGCACACAATGGGCATACATAGCATGAAATGTAATGTAAAACAGTGTACTAAATATGCACACAATGGGCATACATAGCATGAAATGTAATGTAAAACAATGTACTAAATATGCACACAATTGGCATACATAGCATAAACACAATGAAATCATGTACTATAAGTGTACTATTGAATATAACAAGCATATGATATGAAAACATGGAAAAGCAGGAAAAGTAACAAGTAGGCACATGTGTTTCACCCCAAAATGTTTGGAAAACAGTAAAAGAGGGGTCTATGTACTCACTTGAGATTGCTCAGAAGTCCTAAGATAACCACCAAGCAATGCTAGAGATCACGTAATCAAACGGCACCTAATACAGGTAACTATGTTAATAAACCGGACCTATATCGGAGGATCGGATAGAATGAGGGCTCGTAAACCAAATGAGTATGGGAACTCATGTAGTATGGTTTAACAAAGCCTACATACTAAATGAAACCTAGCCTAAGTGCTTACGACCCATTACGGCCCGCTTAGGTAGCTTATGCTACTTTAACGCGTCGTTCGCGTAAAACGCGTTCGGAACGCCTAACTAGTCCTATGACAAGTAAAATATGCCTTAACATATCTAATATTGTTACCAAATCAGTTTAGATACCAAAAGTTATGTTACATATGCTTAAAATGAATTTTGGCGTAAAAAGGGCATTTTGGTAATTTACCTAAGGCATATAAACTACCTATCATACAACTACTTAAACGAAGCGACCATAAGGTATAACCTCGGAAGGTTATTCCCTATATACTATGGTCACCTAATGTGTTTGGTCGGATCCTAATGATCGACCAAATGGGTCGGGTTCGAAGGTATAAGCGATTTATTAGATCGCTTACCCTTACGACCCTAGACAACGTGGTAATTAGTAGGCATAGTCACAAGGGACTATAACCATCGTGATTACGCTCACGTTGCGAAGTTCAAACGAACTTCGCATTGACCATAAACTGGTCAATGCAGAAAGTCAAACAAAGTTTGATTTTCGGACTCGAAAAGCAATAAAAGAACGAAGGAATACTTACAAAGGGTCCCCGCAAGATTGATAATCCAAGTATTCTCAGGTATGAGGTGATGAAACACCCAACTTAGAGAAATCTCAGATTTCAAGTGGGTTTTGCAATGAATGGGGTTGGGTATATATAGTGTTCGGACCTCTGTTAGGATCGTTTCTTGGAGAAGAGGGAATGATCACCTCCCTACACTTGTTGGCAAGCTCATGTACATCATATTGGCCCCCCATAAGCAGCAAACAACACTTGGAATTGGATTGGGAGTACTAAACAGCTGTTAACAGCTGTTAAAAATGGCTTTTGCTGATCAGAAGGGGCCTCGCGTGACGCCAAGGGGGCTAGGTGTCACGCTAAGGTCCTTCTGATCAGCAACCAATTTCCAAAGTTTCTAAATCAGTCCCCGTTGTGTATTAAGGCCATTTCCGACATGTTTAAGGCTCATTAAGCCATTTTCAAGGCCCTAAAATGATGCCTAAACATTGTGGACATGAAACATGCTCAAAAATATCCCAGATGTCGGTTCGTTTGGTCGTACGATCGCGATGTTCGCTTAATTACGACGGAATGCGCATAAGCGCGAAAAAAGATCCAAATGACGCGACGAATGGATTTTTCTCAAGCCAAACACTAAAATAAAATATTTTAGTGCTTACATAAATTTTTGGATGTCCGGATGTATTCAGAACGTAAGTTATGCGCGAAAATGCAAACTTGTGCACTTTTTGACGCTTTTAGTCCCTGAATGACCCAAAAGTTTATTTTAGCATACCGAACCCATCAAAGCCTATTTCTGAGCTATGTAAAGGATATTTATGGTATGTTTAACTTATGGTCATGTTCCGGAATGTTCGTTACAGTTCAAATTGGCATACTTTCGCAGTTTGTCAAATTTAGTCCCTGTAGGCGAATTAACTTGTTTTTGCCATACCAAAGCCTTCAAAACTTATTTCTAAGTTATGTAAAGGTTATTTAAGGTATGTTAAGTATATGTTGATGTTCCGGAGTATTTTTCGCATTAAACTGATTACGTTTACGCACCAGTTTGCGTATAACTCTCCAGAAAGCGATATAGAGTTTAAAATTGGACAAAAGTCAAAACATGAAAAATGTAAAACATAACCAAACAAACATTGGGATCAAATAACATTGTTTTATTGATAATTGAATTGTTTACAATGATTACAAGCACAGATGTTACAGTCTCCCCTACTTGTGGAAATTTCGTCCCGAAATTTATTTGGAGGAAACTCGTGGGAAAAGATGCGGATATTTTGCCTTCATTTGGTCTTCGCGTTCCCAAGTAAACTCGGGTCCACGTTTGGATTCCCAACAAACCTTGACCAAAGGAATGCGTTTGCGTTTAAGCCACTTGACTTCACGTTCCATGATTTCCACTGGCTTCTCAACAAATTTCAGTGTTTTATCAACACGAATTTCATCAAGTGGTATGTGGAGGTTCTCATCAGCTAAACACCTCTTGAGATTGGACACGTGAAAGGTTTGTTGAACATTTCCAAGTTCAGGAGGTAACTCGAGTCTGTAGGCTACCTTACCGATTCTTTCGACGATCTTGAATGGTCCAACGTATCTAGGTGCAAGTTTTCCTTTCTTTCCAAATCTGATCACACCTTTCCAAGGTGAGACCTTAAGTAATACACGATCACCGACTGGAAATTCCAAGGGCTTGCGTTTTGGGTCCGCGTAACTCTTTTGACGGCTTCTAGCTGTCTGAAGGTTATCACGAACTTTCTTAACCTTATCTGTTGTCTATAAAATGAGGGCAGGTCCAGTAAGCTGAGCCTCGCCGATCTCATTCCAGCAGACTGGTGAACGACATTTTCGACCATAGAGAGCCTCGAAAGGAGCCATTTTGATGCTGGTGTGATAATTGTTGTTGTAGGAGAATTCAATTAACGGAAGATGTGAATCCCAACTACCACCAAAGTCGATCACACAAGCTCTAAGCATATCCTCCAGAGTCTGGATTGTTCTTTCAGATTGACCATCTGTTTGCGGATGATAAGCTGTGCTCAGGTTAAGTTGGGTCCCCATAGCAGATTGCATGGTTCTCCAAAAATGAGAAGTGAAACGAGCATCTCTGTCAGAAATGATGTTCAAAGGAACACCATGTCGAGCTACAATTTCATCCACATAGATTTTAGCAAGTTTGTCAGCAGGAAAATCCTCACGGATTGGCAAGAAATGCGCTGACTTAGTAAGACGATCAACAACTACCCAGATGGCATCATGACCTTTCTTTGTGCGCGGAAGTTTAGTAATGAGATCCATAGTAATGTTTTCCCATTTCCAAAATGGTATCTCTGGTTGCACCAATAAACCAGAAGGACGCTGATGTTCAGCCTTAACCTTAAGACAAGTAAGGCATTTTGATACATATAAGGCAATGTCTTTCTTCATACCAGGCCACCAATACTGAATACGAAGATCCTTATACATCTTATCTGAGCCAGGATGAACAGAATAACGAGACTTATGGGCTTCATCCATAAGCAAGGTGCGAAGGTTATCTATGCTTGGGACCCACAAACGGTCCATGAAGTAATACGATCCGTTGTCCTTCAGTTCCAGATCAGGGGTTATGTGATAAGGAAATTCCTTATCCATCAAACCTTGTGAAACACAAGATTGTTGAGCCTGAGAAATGCGTGCTTGGATATCAGATCGAGCTTGAATAACAGATTGAATACGAACACAATGAAGCTTAGTACGTTCCTTACGACTCAATGCATCGGCTACGACATTCGCCTTACCAGGATGGTAGCGAATTTCGCAGTCATAGTCGTTTAGAAGCTCGACCCAACGTCGTTGCCTCATGTTGAGTTCTTTCTGATTGAAGATATGCTGAAGACTTTTGTGGTCCGTGAAAACCACACATTTTGTACCGTACAAATAGTGTCTCCAAATCTTAAGAGCGAAGACAACTGCACCCAACTCAAGATCATGAGTGGTGTAGTTTTTCTCATGTATCTTCAACTGCCTCGATGCATATGCTATAACTTTGTTCCTTTGCATCAGAACACAACCAAGACCAAATTTAGATGCATCGCAATAAACGACGAAATCATCATTGCACTCAGGCAAAGTCAGAACAGGCGCGTCGCAAAGCTTCTGCTTCAAAGTCAGAAATGCTTCCTCTTGTTTGAATCCCCAATCAAAGGGCTTGTTCTTCTGAGTTAGAGCAGTTAGAGGAACTGCAATCTTTGAGAAGTTCTCAATGAAGCGGCGGTAATAACCCGCTAGACCAAGAAAAGAACGAACTTCAGTAGGAGTAGAAGGTGTATCCCAATCCTTAATCGCACTGATCTTGGAGGGATCTACATGAATACCTTGTTCGTTGACAATATGTCCTAAGAATTGAACTTCTTTAAGCCAGAATTCACACTTGGAGAATTTGGCGAAAAGTTGCTCTTTCTTTAGGAGTTCCAGAGTAAGACGAAGATGTTGCTCGTGATCAGCTCGCGTCTTAGAGTATATCAAGATGTCATCAATAAAAACAATGACGAACTGATCCAAATAAGGCTTGCAGACCCTATTCATTAAGTCCATGAAAACAGCAGGAGCATTAGTCAAACCAAATGGCATGACTGTGAACTCATAATGCCCATAACGAGTGCGGAACGCTGTCTTGGGAATGTCTTCTTCATGCACCCGAAGTTGATGATATCCAGATCGCAGATCGATCTTTGAAAAATAAGAAGCACCTTGTAACTGATCAAAGAGATCATCAATGCGAGGTAGGGGATATCGAATCTTGATGGTAAGCTTGTTAAGCTCACGATAATCGATACACATCCTAAAAGATCCATCCTTCTTCTTGACAAAAAGAACGGGAGCACCCCAAGGTGAAAAGCTAGGACGGATAAAACCTTTGTCAGAGAGCTCCTGAAGCTGCTTAGACAACTCTTGTATCTCAGACGGTGCAAGACGATATGGAGATCTGGCAATGGGATTTGCACCAGGTACGAGATCAATACGGAACTCGACTTGGCGTGCTGGAGGTAGACCAGGTAACTCTTCGGGGAATACTTTAGAATAATCCCGAACAACAGGAATATCTTGAATAGACTTACCCTTACCCTTATCTGCTACAACATGTGCCAAAAAGGCCACATAATACTTTCGCAGATACTTCCGAGCTTTAAAACAAGACATGAGTTTGAGACCACCAGCAGGTTTCTCACCACGAACCTGTAGGATCTCGCCTGTCGAAAGCGGCACACGAACAATCTTCTCAAAACAAACTACCTCTGCGCGATGCTTGGCTAACCAATCCATACCCACAATAACGTCGAAGCTTCCAAGTTGCATAGGCGTGAGGTCAATAGGAAAAAGATGGTCGTTAAGGTTCAACTGGCAGTTGCGAAGAACAGAATCAAGAACAATGGGTTCACCACTAGCAACTTCTACTGTCAAAGGTTTACCTAGTTTCGTTCTAGACACGTTAAGTAATGGTTCAAAAGATAATGACACAAAACTCTTATCGGCACCCGAATCAAAAAGAACAGATGCAGGCTGATTATTAATAAAGAACGTACCGTTCACCACTTCATTGTCTGCTTGTGCCTCTTGTGCATTCATGTTGAAGACGCCCTCGAGCCTGAGCCTGATTCTGATTTGCATTCACCAATCTTGGGCACTGGTTACGGTAGTGGGTCAGATCCCCACAGTTGTAATAAGAACCTGGCGGGTAGTGTGGTCGTGCAGCTTGACCTTGCTGCTGAGCAGGAGGCTGAGCAACTCGTTGAGCCGGGTTCTGAACTGCCCGATTCTGAGCAAACCGACAAACATCGGCAAGATGACCTGACTTCCCACAGTTAGTACAGAAACGGCACGGATGATGCGGCTGATGGTGACTGTTGCATCTATTGCACAAAGGTGCATTCCCTGTATAGGGCTTCTTCGCTGGAGGCTGTGCGGGTTGGTTGGGAGCTGCCTGGTTAGCTTGGGCAGTGACAGCAAAATTTTGGGAAGCCTTTCGCTTCCTAGAACCCTTTGAGGAACCAGAATTCTTTCCCTTCTTGTTTTGACCTTTCTTGCTATCTTCCTTGTCAAACGCCTGCTTCTTACCCTTGTCACCCTTTTTATGCAGCTTTCCCTTTCGAACCTGCGACTCAGTCAATGTTGCTGCTAACTCGATCGCCTGACGGAGTGTGGCAGGGTTACTACCAGTAATGATGTCTTGTACTGAGTCAGGTAGACCATCGATGTACCTTTCGATAGCCTTGTCGAGTGGGGTAACCATTGTTGGGCATAGCAGACTCAACTCCTCAAACCTATCAGTATACGCCCGATGCTCACCACTATCTTATTTCAAGTCATCGAACTCTCTCTCCAAAGCTCGCTGTTCGTGACGAGGACAAAACTCCCTCATCATAAGGGCCCTAAGTTCGGCCCAAGTTTGTGCTAGAGCAACTTCTGCACCACGGTCTCTCATAACCCCGTTCCACCATGTGAGAGCCCTCTTCTGAAACACACTCGAAGAAAACTCGACCTTGCGATTATCCGGACACTGAACATGACGAAATGTGCTCTCCGTGCTCTCGAACCACTGAAGGAGCCCAGTTGCTCCTTCCGTACCACTAAACTTGAGTGGCTTAGCCGAGTTAAAACTCTTGAAATTGCAAGGAGCATTGTTGTTGTTGTTGGCTTGGTTCCATTGAGCAAAGAGGTTCGGGAATTGAGCAGCCATTTGCTGCGCAATGATTTCTGCCAGTTCGGCAGTCGCTATCTGATTTTCGCGTCGAGGAGGCATTCTAAAAGGGGAAACATGAAAGGAAACGAGTGAGATGTTTGGGTGAAAAGAATGAGATGATGCAAAAATTGATAATGGCAAAGATGGTGGTCATTTGTTTGTTACCACAAGGTAAACAAACGACACATTGTGACTAATCAAAGTAAATGGGTGAAAAATAATGTATCGCGAAGACATGCTCTCCTATAAGTGAACACTCACCCCAAGAGTTCCCAAGTAAGAGTGAGTGGTCCGAATATGTGGATTTGTACGAACACACTAGCCTTAGACAGAAAACCCAGGGTACAGGCATTCACTCTTCCAGTTTGCACGTGTTCACACTATCTAAAAACCCAAAACTTTGACGAGATTTTGAAAATTTGGAAGGCAGAAGGCCAAAAATCAAACTGGAAGGGTTCAAAACCTTACAACAGAGGGTTCAAAACCTAGTAATCAATCATCCTAGAACAGATGATTAGTTTTCAAAGCGGATTCGAACTTGATGTTCCCGTTGTGGTTATCACCTAAGGATAGGTGAAGTGCATGTTTTAAAAATCTAAACACAAGATAACTTGTGTTGGGGTCCTAGAAAGGTTATAGTCTAGGTCAAAGCATTACTAATAACCTAATTCCCTATAACCATTGGCTCTGATACCAACTCTTCTGTCACACCCCGACCACGTATAACATACAAAACGTGGCGGAAAACGTCGGGGAGTGTTGTAACAGAATTAATTGTTTCATAACCATGGCATTCAAAGTTGTATTTTATTTATCAACATAAGAGTTACATTGTCTTAAACAGGAAATAAAGAGTACAAAACATAATTAAACTAAGTCTATCTTCGTTTTATGTCTCTAAGGCACAGGTCCTCCCTAGTGTCACGATCATTGTCCTAAGCAACAGCTCCTGAAAACACATGTGAAAATAGGTACGTCAGCATAAAAATGCCTGTGAGATACATAGGTTTTGTGAAAATAGGATTCATGACTTGTAAGTTTAAGAAAATGTTTAATAAAGTTTAGTCATGAACCTAGTAAATCGATTTGTTTTGTAAATCGTTTGAAAAAACAATAAGATCAGATGATATGTATAAATAAATGTAAGGTTAAATGAATAACCATGTAAGATGAGTTTGTTTGTAAAACAATGTCTCGTGAAAAGTATGTTATTTGTATAAAATGTTATATGTCTTAAATTGAAATGATTTAAATAACGCTACGATATGTAATATTATACAAACACTTATATATAGGAAGTACCAACGGCGTATCCACCGTGTTTGTATCATATTACACACGCCTCGTTACTCAAACCATTTACCCAAACCAACCACCAATGTAAATTGTTCATGTATAAATCACTTGTCAAGTGTTATTGTGTAAACCATATCAAAATGTCCATGTCTAATGTGAATGACCAAATGTGTATATCAATGTCAAAATGTTTATGTTTAATGTAAATCGTATAATGTGTATCCAAAAATATCATGTATGGCATGTGAAATATATCAACTAAACCATAGGTAAAATGCACAAAAACAGGGTATTGAATTAAACATAGTTTAAGTCAAAGTTATGTTTTGTGGAACAAATGCATGCTATACTGATACAAACATCTATGCGGTATTGTTATACTGCATACATCCAAGCCTTGTGACTGTGGTGATAGATCTTTAAACAAATTAAAGGTTTATCTAAGTTATGTGTATCGAATTCGGTCATTCCTTCCATCCAAACATACCTAGGATGTCAGGAACGGGAGTTGTCAATTCCTATGGTACCACTACCTACTAACGAACGACGTAGCTAATGTTAATGAATGTATATTGTCCCATTTGAACAAACCAAATGTCATACCAAAATGTAAGCATGTGAAAACAATGCACTAAGTATGAAATCAAATGAACATACATAGCGTGAAATGTAATGTAAAACAATGTACTAAATATGCACACAATGGGCATACATAGCATGAAATGTAATGTAAAACAATGTACTAAATATGCACACAATGGGCATACATAGCATGAAATGTAATGTAAAACAGTGTACTAAATATGCACACAATGGGCATACATAGCATAAACACAATGAAATCATGTACTATAAGTGTACTATTGAATATAACAAGCATATGATATGAAAACATGGAAAAGCAGGAAAAGTAACAAGTAGGCACATGTGTTTCACCCCAAAATGTTTGGAAAACAGTAAAAGAGGGGTCTATGTACTCACTTGAGATTGCTCAGAAGTCCTAAGATAACCACCAAGCAATGCTAGAGATCACGGAATCAAACGACACCTAATACAGGTAACTATGTTAATAAACCGGACCTATATCGGAGGATCGGATAGAATGAGGGCTCGTAAACCAAATGAGTATGGGAACTCATGTAGTATGGTTTAACAAAGCCTACATACTAAATGAAACCTAGCCTAAGTGCTTACGACCCATTACGGCCCGCTTAGGTAGCTTATGCTACTTTAACGCGTCGTTCGCGTAAAACGCGTTCGGAACGCCTAACTAGTCCTATGACAAGTAAAATATGCCTTATCATATCTAATATTGTTACCAAATCAGTTTAGATACCAAAAGTTATGTTACATATGCTTAAAATGAATTTTGGCGTAAAAAGGGCATTTTGGTAATTTACCTAAGGCATATAAACTACCTATCATACAACTACTTAAACGAAGCGACCATAAGGTATAACCTCGGAAGGTTATTCCCTATATACTATGGTCACCTAATGTGTTTGGTCGGATCCTAATGATCGACCAAATGGGTCGGGTTCGAAGGTATAAGCGATTTATTAGATCGCTTACCCTTACGACCCTAGACAACGTGGTAATCAGTAGGCATAGTCACAAGGGACTATAACCATCGTGATTACGCTCACGTTGCGAAGTTCAAACGAACTTCGCATTGACCATAAACTGGTCAATGCAGAAAGTCAAACAAAGTTTGACTTTCGGACTCGAAAAGCAATAAAAGAACGAAGGAATACTTACAAAGGGTCCCCGCAAGATTGATAATCCAAGTATTCTCAGGTATGAGGTGATGAAACACCCCAACTTAGAGAAATCTCAGATTTCAAGTGGGTTTTGCAATGAATGGGGTTGGGTATATATAGTGTTCGGACCTCCGTTAGGATCGTTTCTTGGAGAAGAGGGAATGATCACATCCCTACACTTGTTGGCAAGCTCATGTACATCATATTGGCCCCCCATAAGCAGAAAACAACACTTGGAATTGGATTGGGAGTGCTAAACAGCTGTTAAAAATGGCTTTTGCTGATTAGAAGGGGCCTTGCGTGACACCAAGGGGGCTAGGTGTCACGCTAAGGTCCTTCTGATCAGCAACCAATTTCCAAAGTTTCTAAATCAGTCCCCGTTGTGTATTAAGGCCATTTCCGACATGTTTAAGGCTCGTTAAGCCATTTTCAAGGCCCTAAAATGATGCCTAAACATTCTGGACATGAAACATGCTCAAAAATATCCCGGATGTCGGTTCGTTTGGTCGTACGATCGCGATGTTCGCTTAATTACGACGGAATGCGCATAAGCGCGAAAAACGATCCAAATGACGCGACGAATGGATTTTTCTCAAGCCAAACACTAAAATAAAATATTTTAGTGCTTACATAAATTTTTGGATGTCCGGATGTATTCAGAACGTAAGTTATGCGCGAAAATGCAAACTTGTGCACTTTTTGACGCTTTTAGTCCCTGAATGACCCAAAAGTTTATTTTAGCATACCGAACCCATCAAAGCCTATTTCTGAGCTATGTAAAGGATATTTATGGTATGTTTAACTTATGGTCATGTTCCGGAATGTTCGTTACAGTTCAAATTGGCATACTTTCGCAGTTTGTCAAATTTAGTCCCTGTAGGCGAATTAACTTGTTTTTGCCATACCAAAGCCTTCAAAACTTATTTCTAAGTTATGTAAAGGTTATTTAAGGTATGTTAAGTATATGTTGATGTTCCGGAGTATTTTTCGCATTAAACTGATTACGTTTACGCACCAGTTTGCGTATAACTCTCCAGAAAGCGATATAGAGTTTAAAATTGGACAAAAGTCAAAACATGAAAAATGTAAAACATAACCAAACAAACATTGGGATCAAATAACATTTTTTTATTGATAATTGAATTGTTTACAATGATTACAAGCACAGATGTTACAGTCTCCCCTACTTGTGGAAATTTCGTCCCGAAATTTATTTAGAGGAAACTCGTGGGAAAAGATGCGGATATTTTTCCTTCATTTGGTCTTCGCGTTCCCAAGTAAACTCGGGTCCACGTTTGGATTCCCAGTAAACCTTGACCAAAGGAATGCGTTTGCGTTAAAGCCACTTGACTTCACGTTCCATGATTTCCACTGGCTTCTCAACAAATTTCAGTGTTTTATCAACACGAATTTCGTCAAGTGGTATGTGGAGGTTCTCATCAGCTAAACACCTCTTGAGATTGGACACGTGAAAGGTTGGATGAAAATTTCCCAGTTAAAGTCATGAGTCTTAGGAAGAAAAGATATTGTCCGGTTATTGTTGATGACTTTTCTAGGTTTACATGGACTTACTTTTTACACTCAAAAGATGAGACTGCAGGCATTCTGCAAGACTTTGTGAAACATGTTGAAAAGCAGTTTGACCTTCCAGTAAAAATTTTCAGAAGTGATAATGGCACAGAGTTCAGGAACAATGAGTTAGATGATTTCTGTGTGTCAAAAGGAATTGTGAGGCAATACAACATTCCAAGAACACTAGAACAAAATGGGGTTGTTGAAAGAAAAAAACAGAACCTTGATTGAGGCTGCCAGAACCATGCTTGCAGATTCAGGTTTGCCATTAACTTTTTGGGCAGAGGCAGTAAACACTGCTTGCTATGTCCAAAACAGAGTTTTAATCAACCCCAGGCATCAAAAGACTGCCTATGAACTGCTGTATAAAATAAAGCCATTAATTTCATATTTCAAAGTTTTTGGCTGCCCATGCTTCATTTTAAACTTAAAAGATTCTATCTCTAAGTTTGCAGCTAAAATTGATTGTGGTTATCATCTAGGATACTCAACCACTGCTAAGGCCTACAAAGTGTTTAACACAAGGACCAAAACAGTGGAAGAGACTTTGAATGTAAAGTTCAATGAACTTTCATCAATGAAAATCCCCGCAAATCCTGCAGAATTGTTTGATCTTGATAAATTTACTTTTGAAAATACTGCTGTCAAGACTAACAGTGCAGGTCCATCAAAGGATTCATCATCAGACTATGGGTATGAAGTCATCATTCCTCAACAAAATTCTGTCTCAATGGGAAGAGCAGCATATGTTCAAAACAGCTGTCAAAGCTCAACCACTTCTACCTCAACAATTGTTGACCAAAGTAGCCCTTTAACCCCTGCTTCCACATCATCAAACACTGCTGATAGTCCTCCATCAGTGGATAAAAGTCAGCATGTTTTCACACCAGTTCCACATATTCCTCCACCTCCATTTGAAGCCACTGCTGGATCATTAAAGTCACCACCAGTGGTTAGCTCAGATGATTTACATCTGCAGCCTTCACCATTAAATGCCATTGTTGCATACCAAGGAGATCTAATCTTCTTGAAATCTCATCCACCTAACCAAATCATTGGCAACATCAATGAAGGGGTGCTCACAAGAAGTCAATCCCAAAACATTTGTCTTTTTGCTGGTTTCCTATCTCTCCATCAGCCAGTTAAGTACCAAGAGGCACTGAAAGACAACAGCTGGGTAGAAGCCATGCAAGAGGAGCTCCAACAGTTCAAAAGACAACAAGTATGGAAACTTGTACCACTGCCAGAGGGTGTAAGTCCTATTGGCACAAAGTGGGTCTTCAAAAACAAAACTGATGAAAGGGGCATTGTTGTCAAAAATAAAGCCAGGCTTGTGGTTCAAGGGTTCAGACAGGAAGAGGGCATTGACTATGATGAAACATTTGCCCCTGTAGCAAGACTTGAAGCTATCAGATTATTTCTGGTCTTTGCTGTCAACCACAACATCAAGGTGTATCAAATGGATATCAAATGTGCATTCCTCTATGGTAAAATTTAAGAAGAGGTTTATGTTTGTCAACCTCCAGGCTTTGAGGATCCATTTAATCCAAATCATGTCTACAAGCTAAATAAAGCTTTGTATGACCTGAAACAAGCACCAAGAGCCTGGTATGAAACTCTTTCCACTTTCCTACTATCCATTGGTTTCACAAGAGGTAAAATAGATAAAACATTGTTTTTAAAATAGAGAGGAAAGGATTTGATTATTGTCCAGATTTATGTGGATGACATCATCTTTGGAAGCATATGTAATAAAATGTGTGAAGAGTTTAGGCAACTCATGACAGCTGAGTTTGAAATGAGTGCAATGGGTGAACTCCAGTGCTTTCTTGGTCTCCAAGTAAGGCAACTGCAAAATGACACTTTTATCCATCAAGGAAAATATGCCAAAGAACTTTTAAAGAAATTTAAGATGGATGATTGTAAGCCATGTAGTACACCCATTGCAACCAATAAAATTGTCATGTCTGATGAAAAGGATGATTTGGTTGATCAAACTTTATATAGAAGCATGATTGGGTCTTTATTGTACCTAACTGCATCTAGGCCAGACATCATGTTTGCAACATGTGTTTGTGCAAGATCCCAGTCAGCCCCTAGAAAGTCAAACCTTATTGCTGTAAAAAGGATATTCAGATACCTCAAAGGTGCTCCCACACTTGGTATCTGGTATCCAACTGATGGTAAAATTGAGCTTTCAGGTTTCTCAGATAGTGACTTTGCTGGATGTGACAAGACAAGGAAGTCCACTTCAGGAGGGTGCCAATTCCTAGGAAATTGCTTAGTGTCTTGGCAAAGCAAAAAGCAAGCAGCTGTTTCCACATCCACTGTTGAGGCAGAGTATATAGCTGCTGCAAGCTGTACAGCCCAACTGCTCTGGCTTCAAAATCAATTGCTGGATTTTGGTATCACTTCCTTAAAGACACCTCTCATGTTGGACAGCCAGGCAGCAGAAAATATCATCAAAAATCCAGTCTCCCATTCAACCACCTAGCACATTGATATCAGACATCACTTTGTGAGGGATTGCTATGAAAAATGTTTGATTTCTCTGCACCATGTACCAACTAAGGATCAGCTGGCAGATGTGCTAACCAAAGCATTAGACAAATCCACCTTTGAAAGCTTGATCTCTAGGATTGGCATGCTGAACATGGAATAACAGGCAAAATCCTGTTTTTCTATGAATAAAAGCATTAAAATGTTTTCAGAAAATCAAAAATCCATCCTTAAAAATAGCTAAAAATGAATTTTTCATTAAATCCTTAAAAGTCTGCCATAACCACTGTTTTGTTCAAACATCTGTTCCACTAAAGTCTGTCCACTGCTGAAAGTCATCATCTGTTCTCTCATTTTCTTGGTAATCATTGTTGTTCAAAATCAGTCTTTTTTAACCACTGATATGCTATCCACTGATAGTAAAAATCACCCACTGTTTTCATTATTACCGTTACACCCACTGTTATTCCTTCATCAGTGGTTTCATAAAACAACTGTCCTCCATTATTCATCAGGGGTTGGCACGTGGACAGTACATAGCGGTCAGATCTTTTGTAACCTCTGCCACGTCAGCATTCACTTTTTCCTTATAAAACCCTGATCAAAACCCCAAACAGGGTTTTACTGTCGAATCGAATTCAAAAATTCCTTTCTCAAAGCAGTTTCCATCTTCTTCTCTCAAATTCATCTTCGTCTTCATCATCTTACAAACCACTCATGTCTTCTTCTCCAAAATCACCGTCCTCGTCTTCTCAAAAAGACGCTGAAACGAACCCCAAACCCATTGAAATTCCGTAAAAAGCTCCTCACAACTATCTGGGTTTACTCACAAAACCTGGTAACATTGATATCTACGATTCCATTATTGATACTATGTCAGCATCAAAGTACAAAACTTTGTTGACTGCTGATGCTCCAATTTTCCTGGCAACCCAAAGAGAATTTTGGAAGAATGTCACCCTTAAACTTCAAGGTAAAACAACAACAGCCATCAATTCTTCAATAAAGGGTAAAGCAGTGAAAATCACCCCACAATCCATTTCAGAAGTCTTTGAACTCGATGATTAGCAAGGTAAAACTTCTTTTCCCAAAATCGAGTATAAAACTGATTTTCTTGAAAGGGAGTATGCAGATGAAATGAAAAAGGATACCTTACAAAAAGGTAGTTTTCCTCCTGCAACAAGATTCTTATTTCATACCCTCTTGATGTGTGTTTCAAATAAAACAACTGCTTTTAATGAAATACCATTAAAGATCCAATACCTGGGTTATGCTATTCTACAAAAGGAAAATTTTAACTACTCCCAGGTGATCTTTAATGATTTGGTTAAAAATTTTGATAAAAAACCATTCTTACTATTTCCAAGATTTCTAAGTTTTTACTTTCAAAAGAAATTTGGAAAGGAGGATGCTCATTTGCTTCAACAAGGTGAATCTTTTCAAATAAATAGCTTAACAGTTGAAACCTTTACAAGATTATCAACACCTTGCAAAACAAAAGCAGAGGTCCCTGGGCAGAATTTAGCAGCTACCACTGCTCCTCAGGTATCTGCTGCTGAGCCCACTACTCTAGGTGATCACAGCAGCAAAACAACTGCTGCGAAACCCACACCTAAAACCACCAGAAAGCCAGGACAAAAGTGTAACATCTGTGTCTGAAATCATTGTAAACAATTCAGTTATCAATAAAACAAAGTTATTTGATCCCAATGTTTGTTTGGTTATGTTTTACATTTTTCATGTTTTGACTTTTATTCAATTTCAAACTCTATATCGCTTTCTGGAGAGTTATACGCAAACTGGTGCGTAAACGTAATCAGTTTAATGCGACAAATTCTCCGGAACATCAACATATACTTAACATACCTTAAATAACCTTTACATAACTTAGAAATAAGTTTTGAAGGCTTTGGTATGGCAAAAACAAGTTAATTCGCCTACACGGACTAAAATTGACAAACTACGAAAGTATGCCAATTTGAACTGTAACAGACATTCCGGAACATGACCATAAGTTAAACATACCGTAAATATCCTTTACATAGCTTAGAAATAGGCTTTGAGGGGTTCGGTGTGCTAAAATAAACTTTTGGCTCATTCAGGGACTAAAAGTGCCAAAAAGTGCATAAGTTTGCACTTTCGCGCATAACTTACGTTCTGAATACATCCGGACATCCAAAAATTTATGTAAGCACTAAAATATTTTATTTTAATGTTTGGCATGAGAAAAATCCATTCGTCACACAATTTGGATCGTTTTTCGCGCTTATGCGCATTCCGTCGTAATTAACCGAACATCGCAACCGTACGGCCAAACGAGCCGACATCCGAGATGTTTTCAAGCATATTTCATGTTCCCTATGTCTTAACATCATTATGGAGCTTGAAATTGGGTTTGACGGGTGTTAGAAGTGCCGTTACGCAACGAAACAAGGCGCAGGGACCAAATCTGCCAAATCTGCATAGTTGTTGGCTTACGGACCGTAAGCCATGACCCTTACGGTCCGTAAGGGGTCACCAGCACATCAGAAACTTCCAGCCAGCTGTTTACAGCTGTTACCCACTCCCAATCTCAATTCCACATGTTGATCTCTGATGGTGGGGGGCCAATTTGGGTTCCATAACATTCCAACAAGTGTACGGGTGAGATCAAAGCACGGTATTCGAGAAACGATCCTAACGGTGGTCCAAATCCTATAAATACCCAACCCATCAAAACTCAAAACCCACTTAATTTCTGAAAACTTCTCTAAGTTGAGGTGTAAGAACGCTTCATACCTGAGAAATATTTGGAAATCAAACCTTTCGGGGACCCTTTGTAAGTGTTCCTTCGTTCTTTTATTCTTTATGCGTTAAAAGTCAAACTTTGTTTGACTTTCTGCGTTAACCAGTTTATGGTCAATGCGAAGTTCGTTTGAACTTCATAACGTGAGCGTAATCACGATGGTTATAGTCCCTAGTGACTATACCTACTGATTACCACGTTATCTAGGTTCAGTGACGAGTCGTAGTTTCGGCCAAAATGCGCATTCGTGCGTATTTTGTAACCAAACTACTCTTGGGTATCAAAACCGTTTGTTTTGATACCAAACCTGTTTTCTAAACTTAGTTAAGCATGTTTTAACATGCTTAGCTCGTCACTTTTAGTTTAGTGCTTATATAGGGTCGTAAGGTAAGCGATCTAAACAATCGCTTATACTTTCGAACCCGACCCGTTTGGTCGATCATTAGGATCCGACCAAACACATTAGGTGACCATAGTATGTAGGGAATAACATTCCGAGGTTATACCTTATGGTCACGATGTTTAGTTAGTTGTATGATAGGTAGTATATATGCCTTAGGTAAATTACCAAAATACCCTTTTTACGCCAAAATTCATTTTAAGCATATGTAACATAACTTTTGGTATCTAAACTGATTTGGTAACAATATTAGACATGTTAAGGCATATTTTACTTGTCATAGGACTAGTTAGGCGTTCCGAACGCGTTTTACGCAAACGACGCGTTAAAGTAGCATAAGCTACCTAGACGGGTCGTAATGGGTCGTAAGCACTTAGGTTAGGTTTCATTTTAGTATGTAGGCTTTGTTAAACCATATTACACGAGTCTCCATACTCGTTTGGTTTACGAACCCTCATTCTATCCGATCTTCCGAGTTAGGTCCGGTAAATTAACATAGTTACCTATATTAGGTGCCGTTTGATATCCGTGATCTCTAGCATTGTTTGGTTGTTACTCAAGGACTACTAAGCAATCTCAAGTGAGTACATAGACCCTTCTTTTACCGTTTTCAAACTGTTTTGGGGTGAAACACATGTGCCTACTTGTTACTTTCATGCTTTCCATGTTTTCACATCATATGCTTGCTATGTTCATTAGTACACTATTAGTACATGATTTACTTTACATTTATGCTATGTATGTTGACTGATAGCATGCTAGCACATTGATTTACATGACTTTTCTGCTTCCTATGTTAACTTAGCATACTTAGTACATTGTTTTCATATAACATGTTCACATTTGCTATGACATTTGGTTTGCACAAACGGGACTTATATACGTTCATTAACATTAGCTACGCCGCTCGGTAGTAAGTACTGGTACCATAGGACTTGACAAATCCCATTCCTGACATCCCGGGTTTGTTTGGATGTAAGGAATGACTAAATCCGAAAACATTTCTTTTGATAACCTTGACTTAGGGTTATCCGACTGTCTCAAGGCTTGAATGTATGCGTTAACTTACCACATAAGTGTTTGTATCAATGTAACATGCATTACTTTGCAAAACATAACTTTTTGATATATTCAAAATACTTTGTTTTGTACATTTCTTACATTTGGTTTATGTAACAACACATTTCTTACCAGACATACATTTGCTACACATTACTTGACTACAGTTGGATTATTAACATTTGATATGATTTATACAAGGACTTTTGAAAATTGGTTTAAACATAGACTTTATACATTGGTGGATCGTTTAAATGACTTAAGTAACGAGATGTGAGTAATATGATACAAGCATGGTGGATACGCCGCTGGTACTTTCTATATATATAAGTGTTTGTATTATATTGCATATCATAGCGTTATTTAAATCATTCAATTTGGACTTATACATTTTACACAAGTAACATGATTCTCACAAGACTTTGGTTTACAAACAATTTACTTTATTCAACTCATTTTACTTGGTTATACATTTAACCATACATTATTCTTTTATTTATACATATCATTTGATCTTATCGCTTTTCAAATGATTTACAAAACAAAACAATTTACACGGTTCATGACTAAATGTTATTTAACAATGTCTTAAACTTAAGTCACGAATCCTATTTTCACAAACCTATGTATCTCACAGGCATTTTTATGCTGACGTACCTATTTTCACATGTGTTTTCAGGAGCTGTCGCTTAGGATGATGATCGTGACACTAGGGCGGACCTGTGCCTTAGAGACTTAAAATAAAGATAGAACTAGTTTAATTATGTTCTGAACTCTTTATTTCCTATTTTGAGACAATGTAACACTCTTGTTTGATAAATAAAATATAACTTTGTATGCCATGGTTGTGAAACAATAATTCTGTTACAACACTCCCCGACGTTTCCGCCACGTTTTGTTGTCCTACGTGGTCGGGGTGTGACAGAAAAGTTGGTATCAGAGCCAATGGTTATAGGGAATTAGGTTATTAGTAATGCTTTGACCTAGACTATAACCTTTCTAGGACCCCAACACAAGTTATCTTGTGTTTAGATTTTAAAACATGCACTTCACCTATCCTTAGGTGATAACCACAACGGGAACATTGTGACACCTGTGTCACTGAGACCATCAAACAAATGCCCAACCAATGAAATATTGTATTTCATACTTGGGATTTGTAAAAATATGTGTATCGTTTACACATATCAATTCTTGTTCGATTTCAAACACTATATCGCTTTCTGGAAGGTTATACGCGCACTGATGCGTAAATATAACCAGTTTAACGCAACAAACACTCCGGAATAGTGAGATAGGCTTAACATACCTTAAATAACCTTTACATAACTTAGAAATAAGTTTTGAAGGCTTTGGTATGGCAAAAATCAAGTTAAATCGCTTACAGGGACTAAAGTTGACAAACTGCGAAAGTATGCCAATTTGAACTGTAACAGACATTCCGGAACATGACCATAAGTTAAACACACCTTAAATATCCTTTACATAGCTTAGAAATAGGCTTTAAGGGGTTCGGTGTGCTAAAATAAACTTTTGGGTTATACAGGGACTAAAAATGTCAAAAAGTGCACAAGTTTGCATTTTTGCGCATAACTTACGTTCTGAATACATCCGGACTTCCAAAAATTTATGTAAGCACTAAAATATTTTATTTTAGTGTTCGGCATAAGAAAAATCCATTCGTTTCGTCATTTGGATCGTTTTTCGCGCTTATGCGCATTCCGTCGTAATTAAGCGAACATCGCGTTCGTACGGCTAAACGAACCGACATCCGAGATATTTTTGAACATATTTTAAGTTCCCTATAATTTAACTTCATTTTAGAGCTTTGAAATGGGGTTAACGGGCCTTAAACGTGTCGAAAATGGGCTGATTTCACTGCAGGGACCAAAACTGTAAATCTGCCAAAGTTGTTAGCTTACGGACCTCAACATTGGCAGCTTTGAGGTCCGTAAGGCAACCTGCAGAACAGATCAGACTTAACAGTCAGCAATTTCCAGCTGTTTTAAACACAACCACACACTCACCACTTGACATTTCAGCTGATAAGCACCATTTTTAGCCACCACAACTTTGCAACACTTGTACGGTTACGATTAAGGCACGTTTTCCATGAAACGATCTCAACGGTGGACTAAAAACTATAAATACCCCAACACCCCCATTGCTAAACTTACAAGAACTTTGATTTGAGAAACTCTAAGTTGAAACTATTGTTTCATACCTGAGATTTTTGAATCGAGGTTAGCATTCGGGGACCCTTCGTAAGTATTCTTTCGTTCTTTTCCTTATTTTATTGCTTTTCGAGTCAGAAAGTCAAACTTTGTTTGACTTTCAGCGTTGACCAGTAATGGTCAATGCGAAGTTCGTTTGAACTTCGCAACGTGAGTGTAATCACGTTGGTCATAGTCCCTTGGGACTATGCCCACTGATTACCACGTTGTCTAGGGTCGTAGGGTAGGCGATCTAATAAATCGCCTATACCTTCGAACCCGACCCATTTGGTCGATCATTAGGATCCGACCAAACACATTAGGTGACCATAGTAGGTAGGGAATAACCTTCCGAGGTTATACCCTATGGTCACATCGTTTGAGTAGTTGTATGATAGGTAGTTTATATGCCTTAGGTAAATTACCAGAATACCCTTTTCATGTATAATTGGTAATTAAGCTTATGTAACCTAAACTTTTGTCACATAACTGATTATGTAACATGTTTAGGCATATAACACTTGTCATAGGACTAGTTAGACGGTCCGAACGCGTTTCACGCGAACGACGCGTTAAAGTAGCATAAGCTACCTAAACGGGTCGTAATGGGTCGACAACACTTAGGTTAGGTTTCATTTAGTATGTAGGCTTTGTTAAACCAAATGACACGAGTCTCTACACTCGTTTGGTTTATAAACCCTAATGCTACCCAATCTTCCGATCTAGGTCCGGTTTATTAACATAGTTACCTATATTAGGTGACGTTTGATATCCGCGATCTCTAGCATTGTTTGGTTGTTACTCAAGGACTACTGAGCAATCTCAAGTGAGTACATAGACCCCTCTTTTACTGTTTTCCAAACTGTTTTGGGGTGGAACACATGTGCCTACTTGTTACTTTCATGCTTTCCTGTTTTCACATCATATACATGCTATGTTCGTTAGTACATTATAGTACATGATTTCATTACATTTCATGCTAGGTGTGCCCATTGTGTGCATTACTTAGTACATCGTTTTACATTGCCTTTTTGTTGCATATGCTCATCCAGTATATGAACACATTATAGTACATTTTGAACCGTTTATAACTATTTGACTAAGTGAACCGTTTGTATCTGTGAACCGTTTATATCTGTGAACCGTTTATATCTGTGAACCGTTTGTATCTGTGAACCGTTTGTATCTGTGAACCGTTTGTATCTGTGAACCGTTTATATCTGTGAACCGTTTGTATCTGTGAACCGTTTGTATCTGTGAACCGTTTGTATCTGCGAACCGTGTGAACCGTATTTGACCATACATAAACATTTCTACTATTGTTAAACATTACTTTGGTGGTGTGGTTTGATTAAATGATTAAGTAACGATGCGTGTGTAATATGATACAAGCATGGTGGATACGCCGCTGGTACTTCCTATATATAAGTGTTTGTATGGTATTACATATTGTAGCGTTATTTGAATCATTTCAGTTTGAGACATAGAACATTTTATACAAATAACATACTTTTCACAAGACATTGTTTTACAAACAACTTATCTTATACAAACTCATCTTACATGGTTATTTATTTAACCATACATTATTCACTTATTTATACATATCATCTGGACTCATTGTTTTTCAAATGATTTACAAAACAAAGCAAATTACAAGGTTCATGACTAAACATTTTCTCAAACATAAGTCATGAAACCTATTTTCACAAAACCTATGTATCTCACAGGCATTTTTATGCTGACGTACCTATTTTCACATGTGTTTTTCAGGAGCTGTTGCATAAGATGATCAAGATACACATAGGCAGACTTGGGCTTTAGTGACAATAAAAGATGCAAGACTAGTTGATTATGTTGTATTTATTGTTTGTTAAGACATTGTAACACTTTTAATCAATAAAACGAAACTTCAATTGCCATGGATTTGAAACAATTAATTCTGTTACAACACTCCCCGACATTTCCGCCACATTTTGTATGTTCTACGTGGTCGGGGTGTGACAAACATCAAGTTCGAATCCGCTTTGAAAATTAATCATCTGTTTTTGGATGATTGATTACTAGGTTTTGAACCCTCTGTTGTAAGGTTTTGAACCCTTCCAGTTTGATTTTTTGGCCTTGTGCCTTTCAAATTTTCAAAATCTCGTCAAAGTTTTGGGTTCTAAATAGTGTGAACACGTGCAAACTGGAAGAGTGAATGCATGTACCCTGGGTTTTCTGTCTAAGGCTAGAGTGTTCGTACAAATCCACATAATCGGACCAGTCACTCTTACCTGGGAACTCTTGGGGTGAGTGTTCACTTATAGGCAAGCATGTCTTCGCGATACATTATTTTTGACCCATTTACTTTGATTAGTCACTGTGTGTCGTTTGTTTGCTTTGTGATGCGGACAAATGACCACCATCTTTGCTTTTGTTGATTTTGTTTCATCTCATTCTCTTCATCCAATCATCTCACTCGTTTCCTTTCATGTTTCCTCTTTTAGAATGCCTCCTCGACGCGAAAACCAGATAGCGACTGCCGAACTGGCAGAAATCATTGCGCAGCAAATGGCTGCTCAATTCCCAAACCTCTTTGCTCAATGGAACCAAGCCAACAACAACAACAATGCTCCATGCAATTTCAAGAATTTTAACTCGGCTAAACCACTCAAGTTTAGTGGTTCTGAGGGAGCGACTGGGCTTCTTCAATGGTTTGAGAGCATTGAGAATACTTTCCGTCACGTTCAGTGTCCTGACAATCACAAGGTCGAGTTTTCTTCGAGTGTGTTTCAGAAGAGGGCTCTTACGTGGTGGAACGGTGTTATGAGAGATCGTGGTGCTGAAGTTGCTTTAGCGCAGACATGGGCTGAACTTAGGGCCCTTATGATGAGGGAGTTCTGTCCTCGTCATGAACAGCGAGCTTTGGAGAGAGAGTTTGATGACTTGAAACAAGAAAGTGGCGAGCACAGGGCGTATACTGATAGGTTTGATGAGTTGAGTCTGCTTTGCCCAACAATGGTTACCCCACTCGACAAGGCTATCAAAAGGTACATCGATGGTCTACCTGACTCAGTACAAGACATCATTACTGGTAGTAACCCTACCACACTCCGTCAGGCGATCGAGTTAGCAGCGACATTGACTGAGTCGCAGGTTCGAAAGGGAAAGCTGCACAAAAAGGGTGACAAAGGTAAGAAGCAGTCGTCTGACAAAGAAGATAGCAAGAAAGGTCAAAACAATAAGGGAAAGGATTCTGGTTCCTCAAGGGGGTCTAGGAAGCGAAAGGCTTCCCAAAACTATGCCGTTACTGCACAGGCTCAAGCTGCACCAAATCAGCCTGCGCAACCACCCGCCAAGAAGCCTTATCTTGGCAATGCACCTTTGTGCAACAGGTGTAACGGCCATCACCTACCACATCTCCAATGTCGTCATTGCACTAACTGTGGGAGAATTGGTCATCTTGCCGCTACTTGTCACATTCCTGTTAACCAAAATCAGGCAGTTCAGAACCAAGCCCAACAAGTTGTTCAGCCTCTTGCCCAGCAACAAGGTCAAGCTGCACGACCTCATTTTCCTCCTGGTTCGTGCTACAATTGTGGGGATCTAACCCACTACAGAAACCGGTGCCCAAGACTAGCTAACGCAAATCCAAATCAGAATCAGGCTCAGGCTCGAGGTTGAGTCTTCAACATGAATGCACAAGAGGCACAAGCGGAAAATGAAGTGGTGAACGGTACGTTCTTTGTTAATAATCAGACTTCATCTGTTCTTTTTTATTCGGGTGCCGATAAGAGTTTTGTGTCATTATCTTTTGAGCCACTGCTTCACGTGTCTAGAACGAAACTAGGTAAACCTTTGACAGTAGAAGTTGCTAGTGGTGAACCCATTGTTCTTGATTCTGTTCTTCGCAACTACCAGTTGAACCTTAACGACCATCTTTTTCCTATTGACCTCACGCCTATGCAACTTGGAAGCTTCGACGTTATTGTGGGTATGGATTGGTTAGCCAAGCATCGCGCAGAGGTAGTTTGTTTCGAGAAGATTGTTCGTGTGCCGCTTTCAACAGGAGAGATCCTACAGGTGCTTGGTGAGAAACCTACCGGTGGTCTCAAACTCATGTCTTGTTTTAAAGCTCGGAAGTATCTGGGAAAGAACTATGTGGCCTTTTTGGCACATGTTGTAGCAGATAAAGGCAAAGGTAAGTCTATCCAAGATATTCCTATTGTTCGGGATTATTCTGAAGTATTCCCTGAAGATTTACCTGGTCTACCCCCAGCAAGCCAAGTCGAGTTCCGTATTGATCTCGTACCTGGTG
Organism: Helianthus tuberosus; assembly: GCA_030545235.1. Lineage (NCBI taxonomy): Eukaryota > Viridiplantae > Streptophyta > Magnoliopsida > Asterales > Asteraceae > Helianthus > Helianthus tuberosus. The sequence continues at coordinate 111,694,680 of CM060364.1, read as the reverse complement.
CAAATCCCATTGCCAGAGCTCCATATCGTCTTGCACCGTCTGAGATGCAAGAGTTGTCTAAGCAGCTTCAGGAACTCTCTGACAAAGGTTTTATCCATCCTAGCTTTTCACCTTGGGGTGCTCCCGTTCTTTTTGTCAAGAAGAAGGATGGATCTTTTAGGATGTGTATCGATTATCGTGAGCTTAACAAGCTTACCATCAAGAATCGATAACCCCTACCTTGCATTGACGATCTCTTTGATCAGTTACAGGGCGCTTCTTATTTTTCGAAGATTGATCTACGTTCGGGGTATCATCAACTTCGTGTGCATGAGGAAGATATTCCCAAGACGGCTTTCCGCACTCGTTATGGGCATTATGAGTTCACAGTTATGCCATTCGGTTTGACTAATGCTCCTGCTGTTTTCATGGACTTAATGAATAGGGTCTGCAAGCCTTATTTGGATCAGTTCGTCATTGTTTTTATTGATGACATTTTGATATACTCTAAGACGCAAGCTGATCACGAGCAACATCTTCGTCTCACTCTGGAACTCCTAAAGAAAGAGCAACTTTTCGCCAAATTCTCCAAGTGTGAATTCTGGCTTAAAGAAGTTCAATTCTTAGGACATATTGTCAACGAACAAGGTATCCATGTAGATCCCTCCAAGATCAAGGATTGGGATACGCCTACTACTCCTACTGAAGTTCGATCTTTTATTGGTCTTGCGGGTTATTACCGCCGCTTCATTGAAAATTTCTCGAAGATTGCAGTTCCTCTAACTGCTCTAACTCAGAAGAACAAGCCCTTTGATTGGGGATTCAAACAAGAGGAAGCTTTTCAAAACCTGAAGCAGAAGCTTTGTGACGCGCCTGTTCTGACCTTTCCTGAGGGCAATGATGATTTCGTCGTTTATTGCGATGCATCTAAATTGGGTCTTGGTTGTGTTTTGATGCAAAGGAAAAAAGTCATAGCATATGCATCGAGGCAGTTGAAGATACATGAGAAAAACTACACCACTCATGATCTTGAGTTAGGTGCAGTTGTCTTCGCTCTTAAGATCTGGAGACACTATTTGTACGGAACAAAATGTGTGGTTTTCACGGACCACAAAAGTCTTCAGCATATCTTCAATCAGAAAGAAGTTAACATGAGGCAACGACGTTGGGTTGAGCTTCTAAACGACTATGACTGTGAAATTCGCTACCATCCTGGTAAGGAGAATGTCGTAGCCGATGCATTGAGTCGTAAGGAACGTACTAAGCTTCATTGTGTTCGTGATCAATCTGATATTCAAGCTCGATCCGATATCCAAGCCCGCATTTCTCAGGCTCAACACACTTGTGTTTCACAAGGTTTGATGGATAAGGAATTTCCCTATCACATAACCCCTGATCTGGAACTGAAGGACAATGGATTGTACTACTTCATGGACCGTTTGTGGGTCCCAAGCTAAGATAACCTTCGCACCTTGCTTATGGATGAGGCCCATAAGTCTCGTTATTCTGTTCATCCTGGCTCGGATAAGATGTATAAGGATCTTCGTATTCAGTATTGGTGGCCTGGTATGAAGAAAGACATTGCCTTATATGTATCAAAATGCCTTACTTGTCTTAAGGTTAAGGCTGAACATCAGCGTCCTTCTGGTTTATTGGTGCAACCAGAAATCCCAGTTTGGAAATGGGAAAACATTACTATGGATCTCATTACTAAACTTCCGCGCACAAAGAAAGGCCATGATGCCGTCTAGGTAGTTGTTGATCGTCTTACTAAGTCAGCACATTTCTTGCCAATCCGTGAGGATTTTTCTGCTGACAAACTTGCTAAAATCTATGTGGATGAAATTGTAGCTCGACATGGTATTCCTTTGAACATCATCTCTGACACAGATGCTCGCTTCACTTCTCATTTTTGGAGAACCATGCAATCTGCTATGGGGACCCAACTTAATCTGAGCACAGCTTATCATCCGCAAACGGATGGTCAATCTGAAAGAACAATCCAGACTCTGGAGGATATGCTTAGAGCTTGTGTGATCAATTTTGGTGGTAGTTGGGATTCACATCTTCCGTTGATTGAATTCTCCTACAACAACAGTTATCACTCCAGCATCAACATGGCTCCTTTCGAGGCTCTCTATGGTCGAAAATGTCGTTCACCAGTCTGCTGGAATGAGATCGGTGAGGCTCAGCTTACTGGACCTGCCCTCATTTTAGAGACAACTGATAAGATTAAGAAAGTTCGTGATAACCTTCAGACAGCTAGAAGCCGTCAAAAGAGTTACGCGGACCCAAAACGCAAGCCCTTGGATTTTCAAGTCGGTGATCGTGTATTACTTAAGGTCTCACCTTGGAAAGGTGTGATCAGATTTGGAAAGAAAGGAAAACTTGCACCTAGATACGTTGGACCATTCAAGATCGTCGAAAGAATCGGTAAGGTAGCCTACAGACTTGAGTTACCTCCGGAACTTGGAAATGTTCATCCAACCTTTCACGTGTCCAATCTCAAGAAGTGTTTAGCTGATGAGAACCTCCACATACCACTTGACGAAATTCGTGTTGATAAAACACTGAAATTTATTGAGAAGCCAGTGGAAATCATGGAACGTGAAGTCAAGTGGCTCAAACGCAAGCGCATTCCTTTGGTCAAGGTTCGCTGGGAATCTAAACATGGACCCGAGTTTACTTAGGAACGCGAAGATCAAATGAAGGCGAAATATCCGCATCTTTTTCCACGAGTTTCCTCTAAATAAATTTCGGGACGAAATTTCCACAAGTAGGGGAGACTGTAACATCTGTGTCTGAAATCATTGTAAACAATTAAGTTATCAATAAAACAAAGTTATTTGATCCCAATGTTTGTTTGGTTATGTTTTACATTTTTCATGTTTTGACTTTTATTCAATTTCAAACTCTATATCGCTTTCTGGAGAGTTATACGCAAACTGGTGCGTAAACGTAATCAGTTTAATGCGATAAATACTCCGGAACATCAACATATACTTAACATACCTTAAATAACCTTTACATAACTTAGAAATAAGTTTTGAGGGGTTCGGTGTGCTAAAATAAACTTTTGGCTCATTCAGGGACTAAAAGTGCCAAAAAGTGCATAAGTTTGCACTTTCGCGCATAACTTACGTTCTGAATACATCCGGACATCCAAAAATTTATGTAAGCACTAAAATATTTTATTTTAGTGTTTGGCATGAGAAAAATTCATTCGTCACGCAATTTGGATCGTTTTTCGAGCTTATGCGCATTCCGTCGTAATTAACCGAACATCGCAACCGTACGGCCAAACGAGCCGACATCCGAGATGTTTTCAAGCATATTTCATGTTCCCTATGTCTTAACATCACTATGGAGCTTGAAATTGGGTTTGATGGGTGTTAGAAGTGCCGTTACGCAACGAAACAAGGTGCAGGGACCAAATCTGCCAAATCTGCATAGTTGTTGGCTTACGGACCGTAAGCCATGACCCTTACGCTCCGTAAGGGGTCACCAGCACATCAGAAACTTCCAGCCAGCTGTTTACAGCTGTTACCCACTCCCAATCTCAATTCCACATGTTGATCTCTGATGGTGGGGGGCCAATTTGGGTTCCATAACATTCCAACAAGTGTACGGGTGAGATCAAAGCACGGTATTCGAGAAACGATCCTAACGGTGGTCCAAATCCTATAAATACCCAACCCATCACAACTCAAAACCCACTTAATTTCTGAAAACTTCTCTAAGTTGAGGTGTAAGAACGCTTCATACCTGAGAAATATTTGGAAGTCAAACCTTTCGGGGACCCTTTGTAAGTGTTCCTTCGTTCTTTTATTCTTTATGCGTTAAAAGTCAAACTTTGTTTGACTTTCTGCGTTGACCAGTTTATGGTCAATGCGAAGTTCGTTTGAACTTCATAACGTGAGCGTAATCACGATGGTTATAGTCCCTAGTGACTATACCTACTGATTACCACGTTATCTAGGCTCAGTGACGAGTCGTAGTTTCGGCCAAAATGCGCATTCATGCGTATTTTGTAACCAAACTACTCTTGGGTATCAAAAGCGTTTGTTTTGATACCAAACCTGTTTTCTAAACTTAGTTAAGCATGTTCTAACATGCTTAGTTTGTCACTTTTAGTTTAGTGCTTATATAGGGTCGTAAGTTAAGCGATCTAAATAATCGCTTATACTTTCGAACCCGACCCGTTTGGTCGATCATTAGGATCCGACCAAACACATTAGGTGACCATAGTATGTAGGGAATAACCTTCCAAGGTTATACCTTATGGTCACGATGTTTAGTTAGTTGTATGATAGGTAGTATATATGCCTTAGGTAAATTACCAAAATACCCTTTTTACGCCAAAATTCATTTTAAGCATATGTAACATAACTTTTGGTATCTAAACTGATTTGGTAACAATATTAGACATGTTAAGGCATATTTTACTTGTCATAGGACTAGTTAGGCGTTCCGAACGCGTTTTACGCGAACGACGCGTTAAAGTAGCATAAGCTACCTAGACGGGTCGTAATGGGTCGTAAGCACTTAGGTTAGGTTTCATTTTAGTATGTAGGCTTTGTTAAACCATATTACACGAGTCTCCATACTCGTTTGGTTTATGAACCCTCATTCTATCCGATATTCCGAGTTAGGTCCGGTAAATTAACATAGTTACCTATATTAGGTGCCGTTTGATATCCGTGATCTCTAGCATTGTTTGGTTGTTACTCAAGGACTACTAAGCAATCTCAAGTGAGTACATAGACCCCTCTTTTACCGTTTTCAAACTGTTTTGGGGTGAAACACATGTACCTACTTGTTACTTTCATGTTTTCCATGTTTTCACATCATATGCTTGCTATTTCATTAGTACACTTATAGTACATGATTTACTTTACATTTCTGCTATGTATGTTGACTGATAGCATGCTAGCACATTGATTTACATGACTTTTCTGCTTCGTATGTTAACTTAGCATACTTAGTACATTGTTTTCATATAACATGTTCACATTTGCTATGACATTTGGTTTGCATAAACGGGACTTATATACGTTCATTAACATTAGCTACGCCGCTCGGTAGTAAGTACTGGTACCATAGGACTTGACAAATCCCATTCCTGACATCCCGGGTTTGTTTGGATGTAAGGAATGACTGAATCCGAAAACATTTCTTTTGATAACCTTGACTTAGGGTTATCCGACTGTCTCAAGGCTTGAATGTATGCGTTAACTTACCACATAAGTGTTTGTATCAATGTAACATGCATTACTATGCAAAACATAACTTTTTGATATATTCAAAATACTTTGTTTTGTACATTTCTTACATTTGGTTTATGTAACAACACATTTCTTACCAGACATACATTTGCTACACATTACTTTACTACAGTTGGACTATTAACATTTGATATGATTTATACAAGGACTTTTGACAATTGGTTTAAACATAGACTTTATACATTGGTAGATTGTTTAAATGACTTAAGTAACGAGATGTGAGTAATATGATACAAGCATAGTGGATACGCTGCTGGTACTTTATATATATATAAGTGTTTGTATTATATTGCATATCATAGCGTTATTTAAATCATTCAATTTGGACTTATACATTTTACACAAGTAACATGATTCTCACAAGACTTTGGTTTACAAACAATTTACTTTATTCAACTCATTTTACTTGGTTATACATTTAACCATACATTATTCTTTTATTTATACATATCATTTGATCTTATCGCTTTTCAAATGATTTACAAAACAAAACAATTTACACGGTTCATGACTAAATGTTATTTAACAATGTCTTAAACTTAAGTCAAGAATCCTATTTTCACAAACCTATGTATCTCACAGGCATTTTTATGCTGACGTACCTATTTTCACATGTGTTTTCAGGAGCTGTTGCTTAGGATGATGATCGTGACACTAGGGCGGACTTGTGCCTTAGAGACTTAAAATAAAGATAGAACTACTTTAATTATGTTCTAAACTCTTTATTTCCTATTTTGAGACAATGTAACACTCTTGTTTGATAAATAAAATATAACTTTGTATGCCATGGTTGTGAAACAATAATTCTGTTACAACACTCCCCGACGTTTCCGCCACGTTTTGTTGTCCTACGTGGTCGGGGTGTGACAAAAAGAAAACTCAAAAGCCCCCCAAACCCAAATCAAAGGCAACTCTGGATGATGAGATACCAGAGTAACTGCCAGTGACAGCACAAAAGTCACAAGAAACCACTGCTACTACTTCCTCACAGCAGATGGTAGAAATATCTCAACCCATGCCTCAAACTCCTCCTGCTTCTTCACAAAAAGAACAGGTTGTACACATCGGGACACCACAATATGATGCTCTAGAATCACTTGATTCTATCATCCACAGCCCACTTCCCGGGGCAAATTCGCTTTCTACACCAAACCTCACCTCCACAATTCCCCCATAAACAAAACTATTGTTGGATGCTCTTGATTTGAACCAGACACAAACCAGTCCTTCTCACTCACCTGTCAATGAGAATATACTCCAACAAGTGACTGGGTCTGGTATTTCAATCATTACTAACCCACCAACAACACCTGAGGAGGTTACACCCTTGAGTTACAAGTAACTCTTGGTGGTAGTTCAAGTGAAGCAGCCACTACAAGTGCTGAACCCACTGGTTTGCATTTGGACAGTGGTTTCATCAATCAGACTTCCTTGAAGGCAATTCCTTCTCTGGGAACATTTGTGTATCCGGTCTTTACTGGTTCACTAAAAAGTGTTTCTCAATTTGAAGGAAGAAGTCCCCAGTACCAAGACAAAGGGGCATCAGTGGATGAATTCTGGGATACATTTCCTGGGTCAACCACTGTTATAACCACTGCTAGTGGGAAATCCGATGATCCCATTAAATTGGGTGATGGTTTAATGTACCAAGAATTAACGGGTAGAATTGATAAACTTGATACAACTGTTGCAGAAATTAAAGATATGATGCAACAGTTGTTGAAAGCTCAAAAGGTACCAACCACTGCTGCTCCAGCTTAAGCACCTGCACCACAACCTGCACCTGCTGCAAATGAGCTCTGGAATTTGTTTCAACCACTGCTTATCCATCAAAGGCAGCTAGCTGATCAGCAACATGAGATTCAGATTCAAAAGATCAGAAATGCCATGGATACAAGGTTTATGGATAATCATGCAGACATTAAAGCTATCAAGGCTCACTTGTTGACAACCACTGGCACTGCTCCTCCTTCTATTATCTTTGTGGATGAACCACCACCAGCTGATGCCAAAAAGGGGGAGAAAATAAAGCAGTGGAAGAAAAAGGGTTATGATGATGGTGTCTACATTGCACCAGATAATTCTTGCATGCTTGCAGACATACCCTTGCCAGATGGTTCTAAGAAAATTGATGTCACCACTGATGCAATTGCTAAGGCAAAAGCTGATGTGAAAAAGGATAAGGAGGCTAAGGATAAAGCCAGGTGGGAACAGAAGAAAAGAGCTTTTATGGTGTTAAATGAGCAGGGTACTTTTGAGCCTAAGGATGATGAAAATCCTGAGCCAAAAAGAAAGCAGCCCACAAGAAATGTGAGGCAACCCAAAACTACACCTTCCAGAAAAACAAAACATGCTTCCAAATCCACAAAAGGCTTCAAAAATCAATCTCCCAAACCAGCAGTTGCTAAGACACCTGCTGTATTAACAACTGTTGATACTTCAGTGGTTTCAACAACTGCTAGCCAAACAACTGCCACCATCTCAACACACACCACTTCAACACACACCACAACCACTGCCTTACCACCACCACCAAAGATCACCTCACCACCAAAAACATCATCATCACCACCATCACCTCCTGCTAAAAAGCAAAAGACATCAGATGTTACAACATCTATTGTAATGACAACAGTGGTTGAAACACCAGTTGTTTCAACAACTGTTAGTCAGCCACCTTCTCCCACTTCACAACCATCCAACACACCACCAGCCTCTCCTAAACTAAAAAGGAGAAGGATAATTTTACCTGATGATGATTCTTCATCACCACCACCAACATCTTCACAATCTCTTTCACTTGTCAATATCCCAAACCCTGTTCCCCTCTCTTCAGCCTAAGTTCAACAACCAATCACTGCCATCACTCCTGTTGGTTTCCAATATCCTCTAGAACTTATAGCAGTAAGAGAAGAGATCAAATCTTTCTACTTTGAGGATGACCCTGCTAAAAGGAGGTTGCCATCAGTTGAAGGATATCCTAGGCCTAACAACATTGAAGAATATTTGAAAGTTAAGGCTCAACTAACAGAGGATATCTCCAAAAGAAATTCATAAGGAAAAACTGACAAAGAAATTCAAAGGCATTATCAATTTCTACTCACACAAGTCAGATCCTTGGAGCAGTTTGCCAAGAATGTATGTCAACAGATATCAGAAAGAGCAGATGAATCACTGAGAAAAGACTACATTGACAACATCATGGCTTATAAGAAATACAAAGGAGAAAAATACATGTATAAAGAATGGACCATTCCTGAGCTTGAAAGTGAGGCAGCCAGGATTCAAGACATGATCAAAAAGAAGGTTAGACATACTCCTCCTGATTGGTCAAAATACAAGAAGAATGTACCTGATAAGGTATTGAAGCTGAAGAGAATAAAAGAGGAATTATTCACTGCTGATTTGGGTCAAGAAACCAAGTGATGAGGTGGAAAGAAGACAAAGTCAGGGCCACTTACAAAAAGTTGGAGGAACTAAGGAAGAAAAATCCAAAGATTCCACAAAAACCTGACTATCCTGAAGCAGAGGTTTCAACAAGACCACCAAAGCTGCCAGTCAGGAAATCTACTGCTCCATCTGGTGCTTTCATTTATCAAAGAAGAAGACAAAAAGAGATGGAAAAAGAAACACCAGAAGATATAGCTGCTAGTGATGATATTATAAAATCAGTCATTAAGCAGATGATGGCTGAAAATGCTGAACTTGCTCAAGCTCAAAGCACTGCTCAGCCAGTCATCACCAGGCCACAGTCTCCAAATTCCTCATCTAATAAAAATCTCCCAAGAAACCCACCAGACTCAAAAGTACTAAAATGGAAAACTGATAAACAGACCCATGTGCTGACAGTGATCAAGTCTAGTGGAGAATGAAGAAAATATCAAGGGAACAAGCACTTGGCCTAAGTGTTGAAGATCTGCAGGATCTCCTTGATCTTCCACTTTGTAGGGATGAAGATGATACAGATGCCCTAGACTTTGAGTTGCAACTTAAAGGTCAGATAAGGGAACTGCTGATGAGGCAATAAAGTTCCACAATAATGAAGGGTTTTGGCATCATCTGTTCCAGGGGAGATTGTTGGGATTGAACCCTATCAGAGGAACAGTTGATTAAAGCCAAAACCGGATCAGAGCAGTGGATCCAAAATAAGCAGATGTTATGTTTTCATTCTCTCCCCTTGAAAGTGGTTTCAACATCTGATGGCCTCCATCCACTGATCCTTACAACAATTGCACACTTACAACTGTTGATCAAGTCAAATACTGATGAAGACTAAAGCTCTGTTGATCAATCTACTATTATGGGTCAAGCACTGCTGAACATATCAAGTACTGCTGAACATATCAAGTACTGTTGGAGTCACAACAGTGGAAGGATAAAGCAGAAGTTTAGTTGTTTATATGTAATGTACTGTTATCAGTAGTTAGCATAGTAGTGTTTGTATAGATCAGTTGTTAGAGTTTGTTAGGAGGTTAGATGTCTTTCATGGTGACGTCAGCAAAGATGCCACAGTGGTTTGTCCGTGCCTATAAATAGAACAGTACCCTGTACTGTTCTATTAGCTCTTCACCACTTTTCTCCTGTACGAACAAACACTGTGAGCTCAGGCTGAGGGGGAGTTTGTTACATGCATGCATTGTAATCGTAGTTGAAATAAATTCAATCATTCAGTTCTATGTGAAAATGTGTGTTCAAAGCAATTCTCCTGTTTGATTGTGTGCAAAGTTTATTTCCATTTATATTCCGCTGCACTACTTGTTCATCTTTCATCTTAATTCAAACGTAAAACACAATCAATCCAAACTCAGATCCTAACAAAGACGGTTAAACGGAGAAGATGGGATTGACCGAGTGGCAATCCGATCGGATGACCAACCGATCGGATGGCCACTCGATCGAGTTGCCATCTGATCCGAGTGCACACCGCCTTCTCTCCTTCTCACCCTATAAATAGGCCTGTCACATCACCATTTTCACTGATGTGACAACTTCACTCGACCAGACGCACGCACTCCTCATTTCTCCCATTTCTCAGTGATTATGGTACGTTTTACACTAGATTCTTGTACATCTTTGGTCTACACATCATTCTCTATGAGATTCTCCTTTGAAATCTCACTTTTCACCGTGAAATCTCTGGGATTTGAGCTCTTGAAGGTGATGTCATCATGGCGGTTTGTACCAAATTGTTGTGTGATGTCATTCTAGTCAAGATATAGCTCAGATCTAAGGAATTTCATGTGTTTTACACTAAAACTATGCCAGATCTAAACTTTTCAAGCTAAAACCAATGTTTATCTTCATATTTTCTTAAACTTTTACTTAAAGCGGTGAGATTCGGATCTAAACGGACTATAGACTTGATTATTAGTCTGGAGTCGGTTTGAAGAAGGATTGCTGCCGGAGAAGATGACCGGAGTATGAATTCTGACATAAGCACCGTCATGAACGGACTACTGGACGGACTGGGGTGATTCCCATCCGACCAGATCGGCTGTACATTGATGTGATTACCATTGTCTCAAAGCGTACCAAGTTGTCGTTGTTTAAACAGAAACTTAGAGTTTTTACAAGTTTAGGAATGGGACAAGGTTAACCCGATCGAGTGGCAATCCGATCGGATAGCCATCCGATCGAACTGCCACCCGATCAAGTAACACTTGCCCCTTATGTAAGGACTCTCAAAAATTATCCTAAAAAACCCGTAAGTATAAACCCGGACCCCTGAAACCATACTGTGCATGAAAAACCAAGAAAATCAGAAGTGTGGCCTTCAGGCGGGCCGCGTAAAGGTTAAACATACCCTACGCAGGCCGCGTCAAACTTGTGTTGACCGGATAAGTGTTCCGGAGCCACGTAGCGACCACCTGGCTAACCTACTTGTGACTGGTCAAGGCTAGTCGTAGACTGGGCGGCCACACGGGCCGCGTAAGATATAAGAGATGGGTTACGCGGGCTGCGTAAACCCTTAATTTCACCTATAAATAGCTTGCATCAGGGACTTTCATTCTGTGTCGAAACAAACTTTCAAAAACGAAGTTTTAGTACTCTGAAGTCGAAAATATCAATTATATTAGCAAGGTGCTGCTCCGATACCGGGTATTAACTCGATCGCTGATACGATTCAATGTCCGATCGATTAAACTATCCAATAGATGTTTAAGTGCTGCCCACATTAGGGTTTATGCTTTGTCATTTGTTGTTAATTCAATGGATGTTTAAGTATCGCACTTTGTCATTCGTTGTGAAGGTTTTAATCTCGTGAGTTATCGTAAATGTTGTATTAGTTATTAACCGAGTTCGTGTGCATGTTATTAATTTAGGTTAAAAGGCTAATCAGTAGGCTAGGCTCTGCTCAATTAAATCTGCAATGTGAGTCATTCTCTTTTTATCAAATTACTTTCAAATCATGTTTATTTTCAAAGGTTATAATTACAGTGATTAAGTTTATGTAATCACCAAGTTACAGCCGGTATGTGGGGTTTTGTATACATTACTTGATAACAGTGGCGGACTCAGGATTTTTTTCCTGGGGGTGCGGAAATTTTTTAAAGATTTTAGACCCCTAGCTACATAAAAAAATCGGTTCCTAGCGGGTCAGATCGGGTCGGGTCATGTAAAACAAGTAAAAACAAACAAACAAAGTTTAATGGCGGGTCGAATCAGATCGGGTCGGGTCCATTTCAATCTCAAACAATCAAACTCTAGTTCCTAACTTCCTATCACATTAACAAACAAAAAAACATCAAAGTTCAAACCATCCCTACTTTTATTTCTCCTAATCATTCAATAAAAGAACAAAAAAACTTATCTATAATATACCTTGGTCTTTAATTAGAATAATCCGGCGAAAAAAAAGTGGTTCAACCCCTTTCCTCTTGAGAAATCGCGGCATAACTTTCCTACTCATTGTTCATTCCTAGTCCTATCACATACAAAATAAACAAAGATCTTCAAGTGTTCAACCATAGCCCATGTTCCGTAATTTTCAATTTAAAATTTTGAATTTCAAGCCCTAGTAATTATTATTTGCCAACCAACAATCATATAATCAACAAACATGTTTGCCAAGTGAGGAAGAGGGAGGGCGGGCGGGGGTCGCTGGCAAGTGGCAGCGATTTGGGTTTTTTTTAATTACGTTGACTGATTTATTTAACAAAACTAGTAGTTGGGTTGGGCTTGAATGGGTATTAAGTTATTGGGCTTGATGGATTGAATTTAAGTTTTATTAAAGGAGTTAGTAGGCTAACTTGTTTACATAATTTGATCGGGTTTCAATCCCTCAATTTTTTTACATAAATTCCTAACATTTTTTTCTAAGGGGTGCGGTCGGAATTTTTCAAGGGGTGCGGACGAAAATTTCCAAGGGGTGCGGTCTGGATTTTTCGTAAAAAATACCACTAAAATATTTTTTTTCAAGGGGTGCGGCCGCCCACCCACCACATAACTTGGGTCCGCCCCTGCTTGATAACCGTCACTATTGGACAACGGGTTAGCCAATGAGTGATATGACCATAGTCACAGACACCATTGGACAATGAGGTTACCGATGGATGGTTAAGTGACAAATATCGTGGGTAGTTGGTTGATATCTGGAAACATTGTAATCTCTCTTAATACTGTAAATTATAACAAACGGGTCGTTTTAATAAATATAATGATTCACCAGTAATTCCCGCTGACAAAACCTTTTTCAAACATGTTTCAGGTGATCTGTTGTGATCCAAGAAAAGTGCTGTGAAGCACTACAAGCTTAAGGAAGTGGCTCAATATAAAATAAAGAAACATGCTTTTGTAAAAGGAAGATTTCTCCGTGAAATCATATGATTGTAAATTACCGGGGTTTTATCCCGAGTTGTGAAATAAAATTTCAGTTTTAAAAAGATCCTGAAGAAACTTCCGCTGTTAAATAAATACCACAGGATTTTCTGTTCCGCGGCTCCTGAAACGGGTCAAACCGGGTCGGGGGCCGTGACAGAAAAAGGTGGTATCAGAGCCACTGATTTAAGCCAATTAAGTATTTAGAAAATACTTAATTTTACTAATTTCTATTCTGTGATTATGTGTTTTATTATTTGAATATTTGTGTACAGTATGGGTAAGCAAAAGCTTTCAAACATCTATCTTAAATTAGATAGGTCATTCAACGAGAAGGGAAGTTCATCCCAAACAAAATCCTCAAAACCCTATGTAAATCCTGAAGAAGGAATATTTGTCCGTAAGGCACAATATGAGGAACCACTTTCTCCTAATAAAAGAAGTTTGATTATTAGGAAAAGTCAAGAGAAACTAAAGAAATCCAAAGGAGGGAAAGTTAATCAGAAAACCCAAGAATTAGGCAATAACCCACCATGGGAAGACAAGTTAGATGAAAAATGGGCAGATCTTTATATGCTAGCCACTGTAGCAGTTAATGCAAATCTTTAAATAATCTAACTCAAGTTTAGTACCTTTATCACCTACAAATCCAGAAACCTTATCCAGTAAATAAATAAGTTTACAATAAACCCTAGTGTGTTTTAATTTTCAGTTGTTTTATAGTTACCCAGTATGAAATAATATTTAAAGGTTATCTATGAAATTTTGTTATAAAATTTTTAACTTAGTATTTGTGTGTATTTTGCATGTATACTAAACAGCATGAGTGACTTGTCTGACGCCCTTCAGAATTTAAATCTCTATCCGGTAAAAATAGAAGTTTTCAGAGATTTCAATAGATATATACCCGACATAGAAGAACCTATGGAATTCAATGCCCCACCTCCGGAGAAACCCAAGCCCAAGAAAAGGAGAAGATTCGTGGGATGGAGGCGTGTGCGTAGGAGGAAACCCGCCACTAGAAAGATTCCCAAAATAGAAAATCCCTTAGACAAAGGGAAGGGGATTGAAGTCGGGGAAGAGTCTAGGCAGATGGGAATACAGTTTGAAGAATATTCTAAGCAAATAGAAATAGAGATTGGAGGAGGTTCTAAACAAACCCAGATAGAAATTGGAGAAAGCTCTAAGCAAACCCAGGAAATGACATTGCAGGAAGAGCCGGATTTTATATTGGCAAGTTGTGATACTATTAAGCCTGTCAATAAAAATGTTTTTACTCATCCTATTGAAACTCAACTTCCAATGAATTTGGAACCAGCAATCCCAGAACATATAATTCACACCCAGCCTTTAGGAATGGATGAATGGTGGACTAATGATTGGCAGTTCCAAAACCTGCTCAACAGTCCTTATTCCTTTCTTCCTCAATTCGACCCAGAACCTATACCTAATCCACCTATGAGCAATGAGAATTTAGCTGAACTCCGCCACTTTGGCGAGGAGTTAATGGATGCAGGGAAGTAGGAGAACAGATCTCCTGGAAATACGATGAGAGGGAACGTCGTTACTAAAATATCAACTGACAAGGGATAAGGGGTTTATGAGACTGTGGTTGTATAATAGCAATAATAATATAATCATGTGAAATAACTACAAATAAAACTTTGTAAAATAATGGTGTGTATGGACGCATATTATAAAATATATAAATGGAATCGAGAAATTGATAAGTTTTGACTATATGTGTGTTGTGAAATTTGTATGATTGTTTTATGTATAATTGTTATTTATTTTGATACTAATAAATTATATATATCAGATGGAAAACGCTAATAACGAACCAGTTAATGAAGTTAATCAATCTGAGCAACATCCTGAGGATCAATTTCTAAATAGGCAAGATATAGAAAATATCGTTGCTCAAGGGATAGCCAACGCTATTCCAGCAATAGTTGCTGCTGTTAGAAATCCAAGCGAACCTCAACAAATCATTCCTAGCAAACGTATTTCTGAAGATAACTTCAGCAATAGCGTAAATGGAGGCGGTAATCATACTAATCACAATAATAATCCACGGCAGGCCCCACTCCCTAAGAAAATGAAAGCTGCAACACCTGGTTGCACTTATAAAGAATTTCTTGCTTGTAAACCATCTGAGTTTGCAGGCAATGAAGGAGCAACTGCGGTACTGCGTTGGTTAGAGAAAACCGAGGCAGTAATTACAATAAGTAAATGTGCCCAAGATGATCAGGTCATGTACGCGTCAAATCTTTTTAAAGAAGGGGCACTAGAATGGTGGAACACGGCGTTACAAGCAAAGGGAAGGATGATGGCATATGCTATAAATTGGGAAGAATTTAAGAGTCTTGTAGAAAGAAAATTCTGTCCCGAATATGAAAAAGATCAAATGGCAAATAAGTTCCTAAATCATCGAATGATAGGTGTAGATTGTCACGGTTATACTTCGACATTCTTTGAATATGCTAGAGTGGTACCAACACTGGCTTCGCCAGAACCGGTACTCATTTCTCGCTATGTGTGGGGAATGATTAGCGAAATCCGTAACATCGTTAAAGCTGCGAGACCTCGTACTATTGACGAGGCAGTGGAATTAGCCAACACCCTAACTGATGAACTGGTGCGCACAAGAGATGATAACAGGAAAAAGGAACTGGCTCAGAAAATTACCCAAGGAGTTCGTATGGGTAATAGTAGCAACTTCAAGAGAAGAGGAACAGGGCAAATTTCAAATCCGCCATTCTGCAGGAATTGCAGAAAGAAACATTTTGGAAGATGTAGTGTAACCTGCAATTTTTGTAAAATGGTAGGACACTGTGAAGAAAACTGCAGAAAGAAAACCATAGTCTGCTTTAACTGTGGGGAAGCGGGGCATTTCAAAACAGAATGTCCTAAATTAAGCAAATCAATAGACAACAAAGTCAAGACGGCCGATGGAGCTACTAAAAAGAATGTCAGAGCATTCCAGCTAACCACTCAAGAAGCAGAACTCATTCCAGATGTGATAGCTGGTACGTTCCTAGTTCACAACGTGTATGCAAAAGTATTATTTGACTCTGGTGCAAACCAAAGTTTTATCAATACTTCATTCTGCCAAGCTCTTAACTTACCCTTAACCAAACTTAGGCAGATTTTTACAGTCGAAACGGCAGACGGAAATTCTGTTAGCATAGATAAAGTTTTGCAAAAGGAAAATATAGAACTCTCAGGTCATAAATTCTTTGCAAACCTATTACCTATGAAATTAGCCGAATTTGATGTTGTGTTAGGAATGGATTGGTTAGTAGCCAACCATGCTCGAATTCTTTGTGATCAGAATTCCATAGAAATTCAGGCACCTACTGGAGAAGTAATCATAATTACAGGAGACAAACCACGTAAGCCCATGAAGTTCATATCAGTAATGAAAGTTGCTAGTTATGAACGAAAGCAAGGAATAGTATATATAATTTCAGTAATCATTAGTACTAAGGGTAAAGAACTTAAGGAGATTCCTGTAGTCTCAGAATACCCAGATGTATTCCCAGAAGAGTTACCAGGATTACCACCAGATAGGGAGGTAGAATTTAGAATTCATTTAATTCCCGGAACTATACCGATAGCCAAGGCACCTTATCGGTTAGCTCCCACAGAAATGTTAGAACTGAAAAAGCAATTAGATGAATTACTAAGTAAAGGTTTCATACAACCTAGTTCATCCCCGTGGGGAGCACCAGTATTGTTTGTTAAGAAAAAGGATGGTTCAATGAGAATGTGTATTGATTATAGAGAATTGAATAAGGTTACAATTAAGAATCGATACCCATTACCTAGGATTGATGATCTTTTCGATCAACTTCAAGGAGCTAGATATTTTTCTAAGATTGACTTACGCTCCGGATATCATCAGTTAAAGGTACAAGAAGAAGACATATCTAAGACTGCTTTCAGAACTAGGTATGGTCATTACGAGTTTACAGTCATGCCCTTCGGATTAACGAATGCACCTGCAGCATTCATGGACATGATGAATAGGATTTGTAAACCGTACTTGGATAAATTTGTAATTGTCCTCATCGACGATATACTTATTTATTCCAAAAGTCAAGACGAACATTGTCAGCACTTGCATGCACTCTTAACTTTATTAAGAAAAGAAAATTTGTACGCCAAATTCTCGAAGTGTGAATTTTGGTTGCAAGAAGTGCAATTTCTAGGTCATATGGTGAATCACGAAGGTATTCATGTAGATCCTGCTAAGATAGATGCAATTACCAAATGGAAGGTTCCGCAATCCGCAATGGAAATTAGAAGCTTTATAGGTTTGGCCGGATATTATAGACGGTTTATTAAGGATTTTTCTAAGATTGCTGTACCATTAACTAAGCTAACCTGTAAAGCAGTTAAGTTTGAATGGGGAACTAAACAAGAAGAAGCCTTTAAAATCTTGAAGCAGAAATTAACCAATGCTCCAATCTTAGCTTTACCGGAAGGAACTGAAGATTTTGAAGTATATTGTGATGCTTCAAAACTAGGATTTGGATGTGTGCTGATGCAACGCAAGAAGGTAATTGCGTATGCTTCAAGACAATTGAAAAGGGGCGAGGAAAACTATACGACTCATGACTTAGAATTAGGAGCCGTAATTTTTGCCCTGAAGATCTGGAGACATTATCTGTACGGAAGTAAGTTTACTGTCTATACGGATCATAAGAGTTTAAGATATATATTTGGGCAAAAAGAATTAAACATGAGACAAAGGAGATGGATGGAAATCCTAAGTGACTACGACTGTGATATTCAATATCATGAAGGAAAGGCAAATGTAGTTGCAGATGCCTTAAGTCGTAAGTACCATGAGAAACAACGACGAGTTCGTGCTCTTAGGTTAAATCTACAGTTAGATTTAATGGAACAATTGAAGAATATTCAAGAAACAGCAATCAAGGATGATGCTGAAGGAATGAAGGGACGAATAAAAGAATTAGAACAAGGAGCTGATGGAATTTGGAGATTCCACAAAAGCAGAATATGGGTACCTAAGCAGGGAGAATTAAGAAATAAGATTTTAGAAGAAGCCAATAAAGCTAGGTATACCATGCACCCTGGAAACAATAAGATGTACCAAGATTTAAGAAATAACTTTTGGTGGATAGGAATGAAAAAGGATATAGCCCAATATATTTCTAAGTGTCTTACTTGTTCACAAGTTAAGGCAGAACACCAGAAACCTTCAGGTCTACTACAACAACTGGAAATGCCTGTATGGAAATGGGAACTCATAACAATGGATTTTGTTACTAAGTTTCCCAAAACCAGAAAAGGTAACGATACAATTTGGGTAATTGTGGATCGATTAACTAAATCAGCTCACTTTCTACCTATGAAGGAAACCTTTAGCATGGAAAGGTTGGCAAAGTTGTATGTAGATGAAATAGTATCCTTACATGGAGTTCCACTCTCCATTGTATCGGATAGGGATAGTCGTTTCACTTCTCATTTCTGGACCAATTTCCAAGAAGCAACGGGAACTCGATTAAACCTAAGCACTGCATATCATCCTCAAACAGACGGACAAAGTGAAAGGACAATCCAAACTCTGGAAGACATGCTCAGAGCATGTGTAATAGATTTTGGTGGAAATTGGGACGATCACTTACCATTAATTGAATTCTCCTATAACAATAGTTATCATTCAAGTATTGAAACTGCCCCATTCGAAGCACTATATGGAAGAAAGTGCAGAACTCCAGTTTGTTGGGCAGAAATAGGAGAAAATCAATTGTCAGGTCCTGAAATAGTGCAAGAGACGACAGACAAGATTACTCAAATCAAGGAAAGACTGAAGACGGCTAGAGATCGTCAGAAGAGTTATGCAGACAATAGACGGAAGCCGTTGGAATTTCAAGTAAGAGACAAAGTACTATTGAAAGTTTCTCCTTGGAAAGGAGTAGTTCGATTCGGTAAGAAAGGAAAACTAAGTCCACGATACGTAGGACCATTTTCAGTAATCCAACGTATAGGACCGGTTGCTTATCGCTTACAACTACCAGAAGAACTAGCTGGAGTACATGATGTATTTCATGTATCCAACCTCAAGAAATGTCTATCTGATGAATCGTTGATAGTACCTCTCCAAGATATAGAGGTAAATGAAAAGTTAAAATTTGTTGAGAAACCTCTTCAGATAGAAGACCGAAAGGTGAAATTCCTTAAACACAAACGGTTAGTACTTGTCAAGGTCAAGTGGGATTCAAAGAGAGGACCTGAATACACTTGGGAGCTGGAATCAGAGATGAAGCGAAAGCATCCTCACTTGTTCCAATGAATCTCGAGGACGAGATTTTAAATAAGGTGGGGAGGATGTAAGGACTCTCAAAAATTATCCAAAAAAAAAAACCCGTAAGTATAAACCCGGACCCCTGAAACCATACTGTGCATGAAAAACCAAGAAAATCAAAAGTGTGGCCTTCAGGCGGGCCGCGTAAAGGTTAAACATACCCTACGCGGGCCGCGTCAAACTTGTGTTGACCAGATAAGTGTTCCGGAGCCACGTAGCGACCACCTGGCTAACCTACTTGTGACTGGTCAAGACTAGTCGTAGACTGGGCGGCCACGCGGGCCGCGTAAGATATAAGAGATGGGTTACGCGGGCCGCGTAAACCCTTAATTTCACCTATAAATAGCTTGCATCAGGGACTTTCATTCTGTGTCGAAACAAACTTTCAAAAACGAAGTTTTAGTACTCTGAAGTCGAAAATATCAATTATATTAGCAAGGTGCTGCTCCGATACCGGGTATTAACTCGATCGCTGATATGATTCAATGTCCGATCGATTAAACTATCCAATGGATGTTTAAGTGCTGCCCACATTAGGGTTTATGCTTTGGCATTTGTTGTTAATTCAATGGATGTTTAAGTATCGCACTTTGTCATTCGTTGTGAAGGTTTTAATCTCGTGAGTTATCGTAAATGCTGTATTAGTTACTAACCGAGTTCGTGTGCATGTTATTAATTTAGGTTAAAAGGCTAATCAATAGGCTAGGCTCTGCTCAATTAAATCTGCAATGTGAGTCATTCTCTTTTTATCAAATTACTTTCAAATCATGTTTATTTTCAAAGGTTATAATTACAGTGATTAAGTTTATGTAATCACCAAGTTACAGCCGGTATGTGGGGTTTTGTATACATTACTTGATAACCGTCACTATTGGACAACGGGTTAGCCAATGAGTGATATGACCATAGTCACAGACACCATTGGACAATGAGGTTACCGATGGATGGTTGAGTGACAAATATCGTGGGTAGTTGGTTGATATCTGGAAACATTGTAATCTCTCTTAATACTGTAAATTATAACAAACAGGTCGTTTTAATAAATAGAATGATTCACCAGTATTTCCCGCTGACAAAACCTTTTTCAAACATGTTTCAGGTGATCTGTTGTGATCCAAGAAAAGTGTTGTGAAGCACTACAAGCTTAAGGAAGTGGCTCAATATAAAATAAAGAAACATGCTTTTGTAAAAGGAAGATTTCTCCGTGAAATCATATGATTGTAAATTACCGGGGTTTTATCCCGAGTTGTGAAATAAAATTTCAGTTTTAAAAAGATCCTGAAGAAACTTCCGCTGTTAAATAAATACCACGGGATTTTCTGTTCCGTGGCTCCTGAAACGGGTCAAACTGGGTCGGGGGCCGTGACACCTTAACTTTAAACACTTGAAACTTTGAAGTCATGATCGTCGAACGGCAACTCGATCGGATAGCCATCCGATCGAACTGCCATCCGATCAGGTGACGTGCCTCTTGAAGTCTTTCAAACACTTAGAACCTTGGATCGAAAGGCAAACCGATCGGATAGCCATCCGATCGAATAGCCATCCGTCCCCCACACAATAGCCATCCCAATCGAATGGCAATCCGATCGGATAGCCATCCGATCGAACAACCATCCGATCAGGATGACTGATCCGTCACTTGTGCAATCTCGTTGTTTTTGTCCGACACTTATCTGTTGTAATCTAATTAAGCCAAACCTAAAGAGCTCAATTTGATCCAATAACAGTTAATCTGTTAAGCAATCACTGTGAGTATACTCGATCCCTTTTTGCTTTAAACTTTGGGATGTAACATGTATTCTATTAAACTACGATACTTAAAACTTTCGCAAACTAAACTCTGTCCTACGTGTATGTGAAACTTGAGATTCTTGTATTCTATTTGTGCTATGTGAACGTTTAATCTGGGGTGTGTAGTTCCGCCTTAACAATAGTAGCGCTATAGGAGATGCACCTCCCCATTATTCTCGGGGGTATTGTTAGGAGGATTCTAGTTTTCCTTGAGACTTGGGAAAACAACAAAGCATCGGGATACTTGGGCTATCACTTGTTGGACTGCGAACACTAGCATGGCTGAATCTATTTTGTGACACTACATATGAATATGAGTTGTTTTAATCTATTATGCTATTATTCAAACCTGTATACTCGCCGGTACATTTTTTTTACTGACTCTATTTTAATACATGTTGCAGGCTGATAGATGTTGGAACTATGGAAAACAAGCTAGGATTAATACTTAGAAACTCACCTAGTTTAATTCTAGAATTTGAAACAATGATTTTTATGATTGTATTCGATATTTATGGTTATGTGGATGTTTTAGACAAATTTTGCATGAAACTTATTTAATCTATATTGAAATCAATAGTGTTGGAATCTCATGAGCAATCTGAACGCTTAGTGCTCGCACCCTGATGTTTCCGCCATCGGTTGGGGTGTGACATGTATTCTCGGTGGTTGGGAACGGAACGATCAACACTTTCCCCTTGTGTGGGATACGGGTAACATTATCTCCTTGTATGGGATACGGACAACATTATCTCCTTGTGTGGGATACGGGTAACATCTTCCCCTTGTGTGGGATATGGGTAACATTATCTCCTTGTGTGGGATACGGGTAACATCTTCCCTTTGTGTGGGATACAGGTAACATTTTCCCCTTGTGTGGGACGCTCAGCTAAATACTATTTATATTTGATGAACTAGCCTACTAAACGGAACTCTATCACAAAGTCCCTACATTACTATACCGATTAGTCGCTGGGGCCAGGCGAATGGGATATTAGTTAAATAGCGCTATTTAGGTCTCACTAACCTTACACCGTGCCTTGAGTGGACGGGCGTGACCTAATAGTCCTCGGCAATCGTCAATGATGCTAGACATTGACAAACGTGGCAACAACAACTTAAGTGCGATAGTTTCGGTATGATCATGGAGTTTAGTAGCTAGAAATTATGGGGTAGCTCCCCATGGCATGGTATAAATGAGTAATTTAACAAACAAAAGTTTTTGGAAATAAAACTGGAAATCTTTGAACTCGTGAACTCGCCAACTTTATGTTGACACCCTACTACATGCTTTGCAGGTTGCTCGTTACAGTTTTGGACGGACATTGCAATCTGCTGGAGTGCGTGGTTTGTAAGTCTCATGTTAATATATCATTAAAGAACTCGTGGTTTTAAATTATAATGGGATTTCTTTATACTTCCGCTGTTAAAGTAAATTGTGTTTTTGGACAATTAAAACTTGAAAACTAATCATGTCAGTTGGATAACTTATAATATACGTAAATGGTTCAACATGATTAGTGGCTAGATCCTGGTCAGTCACATGCCTCGCCGTAGTACTCCGCGTGTGGATTTTGAGGTTGTGACAGATTGGTATCAGAGCCATTGGTTATAGTCAACTAGGTTTGAGATATAAAATATTTTGGTTTAAGATGTAAAATATTTTTATACGCAAACCAGACTATAACCGATACTTAATGGAAACCACAACGACGCCACACTCCGGATTGCAAGGTTCGTCAAACTCAGATGCTCACCTGGTAATTGTAAGCTATCGGCATTTACTTGTGCATAACATATATGTATGTGTATATTTAGAATATATGTGTAAAATATGTAGGTGTATGTTTAGTATTCAACCCTGTGATTTATATGTGAACAAAAATGATGCAAACATGATATGCGTTATGAAGGAGTGAATTCTCCTAACCCTAGCACGAAACCACAACACGCTAAGGGCAAGGGACCTGTTATTCCTAACCCTCGTCCACATATTTTCCCGATCTCATCCCTGGACTAGAACAAACCGATGCGATGGACGTTTACTCGAAATACCTATTAGTGGGAAGCCTGCTACGGATCCCAGAAAGCGGCTACGAAAGCGAAACGATAGGGGAGAGTCATCCCTAAATCGCGCATTATTAGGAAAAACAAACGATCGTAGCACAACGGTACCACAACTTGACCACATGCATGGAACAATTGAAGGCATCGGTGCTCGGAAATACGAAGCAGTTACGACACTCACGCACGCAAACCAAGAGTGGAAGCTGAAACGCGAAGCGTCAAGCTAAGTTGAGAAGTACCGACGACATCATTTACTCTCTTTTGTTCACATACCTCTTTCCCGAACCTAGAAGGAGACTCGTTCCCTTTGTCCGATTGAATAATCTAGAGTTCTACTGCTCGATTAGAACTATTTTAACCATGCCTGCACTATTCTTTTTCGTAGTATATGGACCTTTTTGCTGGCCTTTACATCGATCGATGTTTCGTTCTAGCTATGAGGATTCGACAAGCTTGACTTTCGGCCATTGGTGATTATTTCTCAGACAGTGACTATGGCAATGTGTTGAGGAAGCAAACCTGCCTTTTTAAGCCTATTTTCACAATCTCGCATTGGAACCTCTTAACGACCCACGCGTTATTTCAAACTCGTTCGCACAACTTACGATAACTCCTTAAAATTTGATTGCCTCCCAATTTGGTAAACCGCACACTCATCCAAGAACATGGATAAAGGTGAATCACCCGTCTCTCATGCACGACCTAACTTGAAAACTTTGACAGACATTTCAACAAACCTTAACCTTACAAGCTAGTGCTATAACCATCCTTCTTTGGCTGATTCTTGTTGTATCAACATCATTGACGTGACCCTTGTATTGACAAAAAGCATCCTTTATTTCTATTCTACACTACTTAGGTACGACCGGCCACATCCGCGATATCGAATAAACCCTTACTCTTGATTTTGAGTTTTTATATACCACATCAAGTTGAACGCGTCGAATCTAACTACATCTTAGAATGTTTCCCACGTCTTATCTTGTTATGCTTCATAAATAATATCATTTTGTCTGACACTATCTTTGTGCGAAATTCCGCTTGAATGAATTTCCCCTGCGTACATTACCCAAGGAGCAACGAACCATGGATACCTCGAAGATGAGGATATCTCAAGCATACGCGTTGCTGGTCATATCGTTCGAATTAACGGACGCACATGCGGTCTTCATGAAACTCATGAGCCATGTGTGCAAACCCTACCTCGACAAGTTCCTCACTTGTTTTCTTTAGCGACATCTGAATCTATTGAAAGAGTCGGCAAGAACCCTAACAACCTATACACTTTATCTCAGAACTCCTATGAAAGGAAGGACTCTACGCAAAATTCCCGACATGTGACTTTTAGCTTCGTGAAGCCCATTGTTTTCAACCACATGCACAAACCCCATACTGCTTAGCTCGAAAGAATATCAATTATCAGTAGAGGGATGGTCAAGAATACGTGACTCCAACAAGTGAAGAATAAGCTAGGTAGTGCATCTATTCTCTTGTTACCTGCAGGCACCAATGATTTTTATCGTCCACCGTGATACGCCTATCCAAGTATTCGGTCGCGGGTTGATGCAACGCGAGAGAGTTATTGCTTACCCCTCTCGACAACTAAAATTCCCGAAAGGGGTTGCACTACACATGATTTTGAAACTGGGAGTAGTAGTTTTCACACCCAAGATATGGAGACATTACTTCTATCACCTCTGATCGTGACCCACGTTTTACATCTGAATTGTGGCAGGCTGTTAGACCCTTAATAGGTTTATGGATTAGTAGCAAAGTGATTTAGAGGCTTAGAAGATTAATGTTTAGTGGAATGGGCTATTTTGGGTAAATGGGCTTAGGGTTTAGGGAGTCTCCTCCCTAAACACTTACTATAAATAGAAAGTCATGTATTAGGTCATAAGGGGTTGGTGACATTAGCAAAATCTTGTATTGGACATGGATTATGTATGCAAGATAATCATCATCAATCAAAGAACTTTCTATTTCATCTCATTTCTTGTATCGATTGCTCGTTTGTGTGATTCCGCCACCATTCGAGCTTGTGTTATATCGTTGTGATCTTATTACGGGACTTACAATTGGTATCAGAGCCTGTTGAACCTGTTTCCAGGCTTGGATCTGATATCACGACGTTTCTGATATCGGACTGTTGTTGCTGTTACTGTTTCTGGTTATCTCGGACGTGTTTAGGTGGATCTCGGATCATCATCATCGTGTCTCGGACCATCTCAGATAAACATCAACAATCTCGGACCATCATCAACCATCTCAGACCATCATCAAGACATCTCGGACCATCATCATACCATCTCGGATTGTCATCAAGCCATCTCGGATTGTTATTAAGTTATCTCAGATAAACATCAAGTGATCTCGGATTGTCTTCAAATCATCTCGGATCAACTGTTTGAAGATTGCCTTTGTCATTCATCTCGGATAAACCTCTCATCTCAGACAACATATCATCTTGGACCACTTTTCATCTCGAAACCTTCATCTCGGATCAACCATCTCGGATAAGTCATCTCAGATGACTGTTCAGACCTCTCGGACACTATGTTGAACCTAAACGGTGTTATGAACGGCGTTGTGACTGCTGATGATCTCGCCAATGCTACCATTGCTGCTATTCAGACTCAGTCACTAGCTTTCCATCAAGAACTCGATCAAATCATTGGCACGTCTACCAAGGTTCCAAGATTTTTGTACGGAGACGACTACTATGAGTGGAAGTTTAGGTTTTAGCAATACTGTAAGGCGAAGGAACCTCATGTTTGGAGGAGCATTAAGAATGGGCCATGCACTATCATGTACGCTACTGAAGATGACCCTCAGACTCAGATTCCAAAACCCGAAAACATTTTTACTGAAGAGGACAGAAAGGTCATAGCTGAGGATGAAGCTGCTTTTGGAACTCTCTCAGTGGCTCTTGGTCCGGACATTTCAATTGCTGTCCGAAACTGCAAAAGTGCAAAGGAAATTTGGGATCACCTGATGTAACGCCCTGCGTCCCTAAACTTTTACCTTTTGTCAATTTTAGTCCTTATACGATGTGAAACTTGTCTCTTATGATACTTGAAACTTTGTGAATCTTGATACTTTGAAGCTTGGATCTTGGTGATACGTGATTCTTGATACTTGATACTTAATACTAGATGCTTGATTCTTAAAATTAGAGACTTGATGCTTGACTCTTGATACTTGATTCTTGACTCTTGAGACTTGTAAAACTTTAAGACTTTGTTAAACGAGAAACTAGAGACTTGATGCTTGACTCTTGATACTTGATTCTTAACTCTTGAGATTTGTGAAACTTTGAGACTTTGTTAAACGAGAAACTAGAGACTTGACACTTATGTAAACTTGAAACGTGGAAACTTTGTGTTAGTTATATAATCTCGTCATGTAATAATATTACACAATAATACGTAACGCAACACTTAATCTGGCTCGCGAATCGAACCGAAATCGGAAAATCCAGCAAACCGATCTCGGCTGTCTGAATGGACATCCGATTGGAGGGCCATTCGACCGAACGGCCATCCAACCCAGCTTCCTTGCACCGCCTTTCTCACCTCTTGCACTATAAATACGAGCTGTCACATCATTCTTCACTGATGTGACAGACTCCTCCGACCAGAAGCACGCACTCTCCGTTCTAAGGCACTTTTCTTCTATTTTTCGGCGATTCTTGTAAGTTTTCTACTTAATTCTTGTATAACTTTCCTCTATACACAATTCCTCACATGATTCTTCATCAAAATCACACTTTTCACCGTGAAATCACTAAGATTCGAGCTCTTGAGGATGACGTCATCATGGCGGTTTGTACAATCAGCTGTGTGATGTCATTTTCGTCAAGCTTTAGCTCAGATCTGAGAAATTTCTACGTGTTTTATCATGAATCTTTACAAGATCCAGATGTTTTCGGTTAAATTCATACTTTCTTCAAACTTTCTTATACTTTTACTCAAAACGGTGGAATCTGGATCCAAAACAGGCTTAGGACTTGTTCCTTAGCCTGGAGTCGGCTCGATAACGGATTCCCACTGGAGAAGATGACCGGATTACGGGTCAGACACGAAACCCAGCTGATGTGCGGTAAAGTGTTATATATATTAGGTGTATATTTTAAGCCCTTTTTAACACTTATTTTAGCCAAGTTTTAAATTTATAAAACACGATATTTCACTAACACTAAACACACATATGGGCAAGTGCACCCATCGTTGAGTGTAGTATAGCGTTGGTAAGATACCGAGGTCGTCCAAGGACACAAGAGCTTTTAGTACCGGTTTATCCTCAACGTCTAACCAAAATAAAAGTTTAGAAAAATGTTTTAAACTAAGAAAAATAAAACTAACTAAAATGCTGAAAATAAAAATAAAAATAAAAACAGATAGACAAGATGAATCACTTGGTTCCGACTCGTATCTAGTATAACCTTTGATTATTTCCGCACTTTTGCACATAATTAAGAGATTATCTTAGTTATTGTAGTAGGCCCCTCTTTTGAAGGCGACGTTACCCTCACCCCAGTAGTTTGAGTCAGCAGGGATACAATCCTAAAAGGGTGGATTATTGGAAGATAATGAATTAAGTTATTAATGCAGTATTGTGGTAGGCCCCGCTTTTGGCGGTGACGTTACCCTCGGCTAAGTAGTCCGAGTCAGCAGGGATACAGTCCTAAATAGCCGGGTTATAGTATTAATAGTAGTTAACTTATGAGGGGATCAAAGAGTTTGGACCCCCGCCATCCAATACCGTGAAGTATTGAAGGAGGTCCTACTAAATTTGACCCAGGTCCATTGCAGGACCTCTAAACGCTGAACAATGGCAAGACCTTTACCAAACCGTTCCCTTAACCCCCTACCAGGTAGCCAACATATCTCCATATAGACCGTGGAGATATGAATGGTGAAAATCCTTTATTTTATATAGACAGTAAAATAATGCCAAGACACCACGGACAAACGATAAGGAAAGATCACCTTCAACATAAGTAACTAGTTATTAAAGTCATTAATACAAAACCAAATAAAAAGTGCAAAAGATTAGAAATAAAAAGTATTATACTAGACACTTTGTCTTCACCAAGTGATGTAAGAGACTTAGGCAAACATGGCCTTGATTGTCAAGAACTCTTACGATCAATCTTGGATCCCGAGACGACTCACACACTCTACGATGGACAATGGATGATGGTGGTGGATGATGGTGTTGTGATGGTGGTGGGTGGTGGGTGGTGGATGAAGTGTGAGAGAGGTGGTGTGCCAAGGGATGAGATGAAATGAATCCAAGCACTCCTATTTATAGGCTGAACAGAGAGCTGGACACGGCCCCGTGTCCGCTGGGCACGGCCCCGTGTCCGTCTGACACTCTCTCTCCTCATTAATTGTAATTCGCAATTACAATAAATGCGCCTGCTGTACTTTCGACACGCCCCCGTGTCCGCTGAGCACGGCCCCGTGATGGGCAATAGAAGCTTCTATAGGTTTGTCTTTTCTGCTGCTTCTTGGGCACAGCCCCGTGCTGGCTGAGCACGGGGCGTGTTCAGTCTTCTGTTTTCTCTATTTTGCTTTGGAAGGTGCCGTTGAGGGTTCGGGCAGTCCACTAATGTTCCTTTTCTTGTATTTATGTTGGATTTAGCTGTCTTTTTGCTTCTTTTGCGTTTTTGAGCTCATTTAATCCTGAAAATACAAAAGGAAGACAAAAACACTCTTTTTCCAATATTAGCACTAAAAAAAGGGTTAGTTTTATGCCTCATTTGATGTAATTTATATGTTGCATTTTACACACATCAAATACCCCCACACTTGAACTTTTGCTTGTCCTCAAGCAAAACTCTTTAATATGTGGCTTACACTCTGTTGGTGCACTTGTGTCTGTACTTTGTCTGTATTTTGTTATGATATAAAACGATGTCTTTTGTTAGTCTTGTTTACGTCTTAGGTGTGGTAATATGTGTGTTTAATGTAAGTTTGACCAAGTCAACCATCCTCCTGGTTTGACTTGGTCAAACAGTTAGAACAAGTTTGTAAGTCGTGTGTGTCGAAGGATGAGTCATCGAAGGATAGTTTATATCCTTCGATGAGCTCGAAGGATAACCTTCGATGGATATAGATGGACCTCGAAGGATATCATCCTTCGAGGTATATGTGGATCCTTCGATAGGTTTGGTGCACTTGTGTCTGTACTTTGTCTGTATTTTGTTATGATATAAAACGATGTCTTTTGTTAGTCTTGTTTACGTCTTAGGTGTGGTAATATGTGTGTTTAATGTAAGTTTGACCAAGTCAACCATCCTCCTGGTTTGACTTGGTCAAACAGTTAGAACAAGTTTGTAAGTCGTGTGTGTCGAAGGATGAGTCATCGAAGGATAGTTTATATCCTTCGATGAGCTCGAAGGATAACCTTCGATGGATATAGATGGACCTCGAAGGATATCATCCTTCGAGGTATATGTGGATCCTTCGATAGGTTTTATCTCGATAGATGATCTTTCGATCAGTCTATCTGATCCTTCGACCAGACGACCTGTGATGGATATATATACTGATGTAATGTGTTCACTTCAGGATGTGAGTGAACTTAGTCTTGTAGAGAGTGTATTTTCAGTTTGGTCAAGGGCTGTAACCGTGTCCACTAAAATACAAGAGAAAACTTTGATATCCTGTGTGTCTACCCTTTCTCTTTGTAGCTTGTGTTCTCATATAAACTACCGGTTTGCATTCTAGC
This sequence comes from Helianthus tuberosus, assembly GCA_030545235.1. Lineage (NCBI taxonomy): Eukaryota > Viridiplantae > Streptophyta > Magnoliopsida > Asterales > Asteraceae > Helianthus > Helianthus tuberosus. The sequence continues at coordinate 111,664,662 of CM060364.1, read as the reverse complement.
TTGGATTCCGCACTTGCTAGTGTGTTAAACTTAACAAGGATAAGGTTTAACCTCAACCTCCGAGGGACCTACAAGTGGTATCAGAGCCGTGGCTCTTTTCCTTGTTAAAAACCGAGTTTATACAAGACTTTGGAGTGTTTGGACAAAAACTCACATGGTTTAGCATCTGTTTTTTTTTTTTGTGTTTTTCTCACAGTTCTAGACGTAAAAACGTGTTCTAAACTAACCGGGTGTGTTAAAGAACGGGTTGGGTAACTTAAAAACTTGTTTTTAAGAAGTTTGGTAATTTCCGGCCAAATTCCGGCTTACTCCGGTGACCGGTTTCTGGATAAGAACCTTCTTTTTAGGCAATATTTTATTGGTCAAATCTGGGTTGGCAGAAAGTATGGTCTGAACATACCTTCTGCCGAAAGTTCTTACCTACCAATCACCTTTTCACCAACCTGTCAACTTTTGTCAACTGTGTCAGTGCAGATCGAAGGATATCCTTCGAAGTCGAAAGATCATCTTTCGATCAAAGGAGGTTCGATAGATAATCATCCTTCGAACATCCTTCGAAGTCTGTGACTTATCCTTCGATCCAAGGAATCTTTTCGAAGGATATATCTGTCGATCTACAGGTCTTATTCGAAAGACAAGGATCCTTCGATTGGAGAGTCTTTCGAAATCATTGTTCGAAACTCAACAGTGATCTTTCGAACATTGTTGATCCTTCGAACAAGTTCTGTTCCTTCGATTCTAGTCTGTTTAAGTTTAACAAGTTTGTGTTTTTCAGGTCTTTCGATCAAGGATCCTTCGACTGGTTGTTATCATTCGAGATATTAACATAGTTTGTGAAAATTATATTTTTTTTAAAAAAAAAAGGAAACTTGTTTTTCAATTTTTAAATCAATTTTCACTTAATATATTAATTTTCTTTACAAAATGGGAACAAACGGTCAGTGGGATCCAACTGCGTGGACTCAAACAACTTTGACTCCACAATCATCAGCTACGCAATCATCAGCTACGCAATCTACGTCAGATTTCAACAAAACTGCATGGATGCAGGCTATTGCCCCACCTCAAGCTGCAATGATAACTGCAAATCAATGGGCATTGGTCACAAATCAAAGCAGTAGCATTCAAGCTATGATGCAGAACGACAGTGAAACTGGTACAAGCACAAAACCGCCAAAGCTAAATCACATCAATGATTGGGGATGGTGGAAATAAAGGTTGAGAACTTATGTTCAGGGGCAAGGTCAAGATCTATGGATGTGCTTCTTCACCGCATTTGACAATGATTTGGAAGTTGCAGGATCTAATCCACAAACTTACAGCACTATGTCTGAAGATGATAAGAAGAAATTTGAGTTAGAAAAGAAAGCATTCATGATTCTCACACAAGCTCTTCACAGAGACATTTACCACCAGTTTGTTTACTGCACGACTACTAAAAGCTTGTGGGATATGCTCACGTTACGATGTGAAGGAAATGCTCAATCTAGAAAGATCAAGCAAGAATTACTGAAGAAAGAGTTTGAAGGTTTCACGTGTATGGAGAATGAGACCTTGGCAGAGTTATCTACAAGGTTCCATCACTTGTTGAGCGAGATGTTTGCTTTTAGAGTCACTGTCACTCCACAAGAAATGGTGAAGAGATTCGCTGATAGCTTACCAGCAAAGTGGAGCAGTTATCTTGAAATTCTCAAAGAAAATGGTGTTCTAGACACAATCACCGTTTATGAGTTAATTCAAAAATTGGAGAACAAGGATGTAGAAGAAAAGCTTAAGGCAAAAAGAACACTAACTCCTCAAAATCCAGAGATGTACTATGGGATTGCAGGAGGTATAAGTGGAGAAAAACCAGTCTCTCAACATGCGAAGCTTCAAACAGCCTTCATCTCAAACACCGGGCCGTCCACAACAAATCAGTTTGATCCTTCAGCATACACGATGTTTTCAAGACCAGATTCTTCTTCTCTACGACAGGATGTGCAACCGACAACTCAGCAATTCACACCACCGCCTTTCTTAGACCCAAGCAGAGCTCAGCAGCAACAACCGCAACAGCAAGGGTTTTATGGAAGCTCTTCAAACTTTCAAGCCACTTCCAATCCGAACACAGTCAGATTAGACACTTCCAACTTTTCCAAAGTCAGTGTCGAAATAGCCAAGGAGCATATGGAGATGTTGAACACCTTGGTTAGTGCTTATTGTGGATTGGTCGCAGGTCAGATTGGGAATATCAATCTAACCAATGAAGATTATCAGCAAGTGGATAGAGAAGAGTTTGAAATGATGGATATCAAATGGGCTCTTGCTAGTGCAATTCGAAGAGCAAAGGAGTTTATAGAAAGGACGGGGAGAACCAACTTGAATAGCAACAACAACACCAAGTATGGTTTTGATAAGAATGCTGTCACTTGCTTCAATTGTGGTGAAAAGGGTCACTTCAAGCGGGAGTGTCAGAAGCCACCTAAGCAAGGAAATCAGAATCCCTTCAGGAATCAAGGACAGCCACAACAGCAACCGAACAACAATTCTGACAGATCATTAGTTCCCGTTGGAGGAAATGCATCTGGATCCACAAACACTAATTCCCACAGAGGATTGGTTGTTCAAGCTGATGAAATCTACAATTGGAACGTTCAGCTTGGAGAAGGAGGAAATGGTGGAACAGCATGTTATGCTAAAGTGATTGAGAAGGTAGTAGAACCCGTGTCTGCTGGTGAATCTTCAGAAGATGAAGATAGTTCGGGTTATAGTGGGAGCATGGATGGGGAATCACTTGATGCTGGTGATTTATCAAGTGATGCTTTAGATTTGGAAGTTGATGAGCTTTTGGCTGAAGCTGAAGCATTATGCAAGAGGAGATCTATTCTTTGCCAGAAATCTGCTGGAACTTCCGAGAAGCTTGCTCAGTTCTTCTCTGAAGATGGATCTTTTTCTTTCCATTCAGCCTTTATGGCTAATGTCGACAGTTCATCAAGTCAGGTATGTGTCGATAAACCCACTGTAGTTAGTTGTGAAAATTGTGATAATTTAAATGTTAAATATGCTGAAAAGGAAAGTCAGTTTGAAATCACATACAAACACAATCAAGAATTGATTGTAGATCTTTCTAAAGCAACTGAAGCTAACCTGTTTTTAACCAGAAATGAAAAGGAATTTAAGGCAACAATTGCGTCATTAAGACATGATGTTTCAGAATTACAAAAGGCTGTTTTGCGAAAACAACATGCTAACAATAATCTTATTGACACAATCGAAAAGCAAATGGTAGAGTTGGCAACAGCTCGATGTGAATGTGAGACAATTAAGCAGAAACTGGAAAGCTATTCCAATTCCCGCTATGTATTGGATCACATCATTGACGTTCAAAAGAAAAAGGGGGATAAAATATGTATTGGATTCAAATCATGTCCTCCCCCAATGAATCACAATTATTCCAAATTGCCAGATGACGAGGATATGCCCCGTTTTGAACCTACTGTGCCACTCGATCTAGATGACTTTGCAGCAGGCCTCGGGTTCACAACTGGTGCATCATCCTCGGGTCAATCAGAATTTGAGAGTGTGACAGATTCATCGTGTGTTAAGGAACAGAGTCCTCCCATTATTGAGGATGCTGATTCTTCGGATGATGAATCTGAAGAAATTATGAAACAACAGTCTAACTCGGTTACAACAGATATTCCTATCGAGAATCACATCCTGTGTGATCCACCAGTGAAACCGAGTAAGACTGAAATGTTAAAAGCAATGGAGTCCCTTGTATCTAGCCGTGAAGAGAATAACTTGTTGTACACGCTCAAAGGAGATAGCAAAATCTACTCTAACAAAGATTTTCCACTTAAAAATGTAAATCAAGATTTAATTGAGCAAATTTTTTAAGGATGCACTGATAAGTTTTTGGGGAACAAAAGTGGCAAAGTTACCGTCACTCAATGTGATCCAATTCCGTGTGAACAAATTAGAAAACAATACGGAAACCAAAAACTACCAATTGAGCGAAAACAACAAGTCAACTCCGGAAAGGGTAAGGTACAGGGAAAGAAGGCTCAGAACAAGAATGTTCAAGCACCTAAAGTTCAGCAGCCTAAGACTGAACAACCAAAGGTTCAACAACCTAAAGTTGAACAGTCTAAGGCTACTCAACCTAAGGCTGCACAACCTAAAATTCAACAATCAAAGGTTGAGCAACCTAAGGTTCAACAACAAAAGGTGCAAAACAAAAGAGCTCCTGTTAAGAAGCGAGGACCGAAAATGAACTTCGTTGGATCCACGGGTTCAGACAAACTTGAAACATTTCAGGATAAATCTAACCTTGAGTTTATAAAATAATTTAGAATTTTAAAACGAAATGATCAGAATAATTACACCCAACACACCAACGGATGTGATTTAGGTCCAAGCACGTCTAGATCACAAAGTTCATTATCTGGTTCTCCGTCTGGTCATCAACATGTTTCTCCGAAGTTTGTAGAGCGGAGAACATGTTTTGAATGTGGGACAGTTGGGCATATTGTAAGATATTGCCCACACGTGCAAAAGCTGAAGTCAACAACGAGTGCTCCCCAAGAAATCGATTACCGAAAACGATCAGTTTCCCCGAAACAAGACCCACGTGTCTTGAAAGAAAGGGAAAAGAAGTTAAAGCAAAAGAATCAAAAGGTAATTGAAAAGGCCTTAAAATCAGAGGTCAAAGAAGAAAAACCTGTACAAGCAAAATCTGAAACTCTAAAACCAGTAAATGCTAAAACAATAAATTCAAATACTGGTAAAGGACAAACAGCTTGGAAGCAAAAGCAGGTAATTCAATCAGGGGGAGCACCACAGGTTCTTTTTCCTAATCATCAAGTGATTGAAATCACTTTCCTTGATGATCAAGGGCGACCCAAGTCCACAAAGGCTTGGGTCCCCCCCTCAAACTGATAAGTTAATTGCATGTGCAGGCGGCTCCAGGAGGAACTATTAATAGTCATTGGATTGTTGATAGTGGGGCTTCCAGGCATATGACGGGCGACTATCGTCTGCTTTTCGATGTGCGAAGTATAAGAGGAGGATATGTTGCGTTTGCTGGAGGCAAAGGAGGGTATATCACCGGCGAGGGAATGATCTCAAATGGAGTTGTGAGTTTCGACAAAATCAATTATGTGCAACAGTTGGATCACAATCTCCTGAGTGTTTCTCAGATCTGCGACAAGAAGTTCACCGTGCATTTTGATGATGCCGGTTGTTATGTGCTGAAGCCAGGATTCAAGATTCCCGAAGAATGGATTCTCTTATCAGCACCAAGAGTTAATGATTTGTATGTCCTCGATATGAGCCAAGCAATAACCAAGTCCAAACAAGTTACTTGCTTTATTTCAAAAGCCACTGAAAAGGAGACGATCTCTTGGCACAGACGGATGGGTCATATTCACCTCAGAAAAATGAATCACCTTGTCAAAAACAATCTGGTGAGAGGTGTTAATGTGAAGAATTTTCAACTTCAAGATGTCTGTGTGCCGTGTCAGAAAGGGAAGCAGATCAAGAAATCACATCCATTGAAGAAGGTTAACACTGTAAACATGCCACTCGAACGTCTGCATATGGACCTTTTCGGCCCAGTCAAACACAAGAGTGTGCACGGGGAAGTTTTCTGCTTGGTAGTCACTGATGACTATTCAAGATTTTCATGGGTTGATTTCATGGTCCACAAGAGCGAGACTCCAGAAATTCTAAAGAATTTGATCACCTTGTTGGAAAATCTTTATAATCTAAAGGTGAGGCGAATTCGAAGCGACAACGGAACCGAGTTCAAAAACAGGGTTATGGATGAATTTTGCACTGCAAAAGGAATCCTTCATGAATATAGCTCTCGGTACACGCCACAACAAAACGGAGTCGCTGAAAGAAAGAACAGAACCTTAATTGAGACTGCTAGAACCATGTTGGTTGAGTCTCAGCTTCCAGTTCGATTCTGGACTGAAGCTGTTGCCTCGGCTTGCTACACGTTAAACAGGGTTCTCACAGTGAAAAGACATGGCAAAACGTGCTTCGAACTTCTACACAAGAACACTCCTGACTTAGAATATCTAGAACCTTTTGGTGCACCATGTACCATGATTGAGCCTGACGGGAAGTTTGGTGCCAAAGCTATCGAAGGTTACTTCCTTGGGTATGCTACTCCTAATCTGCGAGTATGGAACCTGACTACCAAGAAGATTGAAGAGTGGGGTGAAGTAAGAGTTCAAAGATATTCTAATCCACCGAAGCCTTCTGGAGATCCATGGATGTTCGATTATGATGGTCTTTTCGACTCATTCAATCTGCCGACATTTGATGATGACAATGCAATTGCTCAAATGTTGTCTGAAAGCGAGAATGCGACTGGCTCTCAGTTAGCTCGCCCAATCATTGTTGACTCACAAGCATCTTCTTCTGTCAACAATCTCGTTTCAAATGAGGTGTTTAATGATGCTGTCGACTACAATTTGTCATCGGAAGATGAGGAGTATGTTGATGCAAATGATGGTGAAGCACGGGGTCCGGTTCAAGGTACTTCAGAAGCAACGGATCCAGTGTCTGCGCCAATTGTCCAAGAAGAAAATGCATCATCTTCTACAACTCAACAGCTTCAGAATGATATCGGGAATTTAAATATCAATAACTTGAGGACCAATGTTGACATTCCTCTAGTTCCTGAAACCCGAATTCATAACATTCATCCTCAGCAGAATATTATAGGTGATGTTCTCAGTGGTGTAAGGACAAGGAATCAAATCAGAAATAACGAAAATGCTGGCTTGTATGCTGAGATACGAGAATCGGGACAACAAAATGATTGGTCTTTCGCCTGCTATGTTAGCCAAGAAGAGCCTAGATCTTGGAAGGAGGCATTGAAAGATGATTCCTGGGTGGAAGCCATGCAAGAAGAACTTCAGCAGTTCGAGAAGTTGGGCGTATGGAAATTGGTTGATAGGCCCGATCACTACAAGAAGATCGGAACTCGTTGGGTGTTTAAGTGCAAGAAGGATGACCGTGGGATTGTTGTCCGAAACAAAGCAAGGTTAGTTGTTCAAGGCTTCAGTCAGATAGAAGGTATTGACTACAATGAAGTGTATGCACCTGTTGCACATCTGGAGGCTATTAGAATCTTTCTAGCCTACGCATCCTTCAAGAAATTCAAGGTGTACCAGATGGATGTTAAAAGTGCATTTCTTCACGGAGTAGTCGAAGAGGAAGTATATGTCGAGCAACCACCGGGGTTTGAAGATCCATTACATCCTGACAGAGTTTTACTACTTAACAAAGCGTTATATGGTCTTCATCAAGCACCTCGAGCCTGGTATGAGACACTGTCTACCTACCTGCTGAACAACGGTTTTAGACGGGGTTTGATCGATTGTACCCTCTTCATCAAAGAAAAAGGTGAAGATCTTCTGTTGGTACAGGTATACGTCGATGACATTATCTTTGGTTCTACCGATGATAATTTATGCAAGGAATTTGAAAAGGTGATGCAAGATCGATTCGAGATGAGTGCGATGGGTGAAATGACGTTCTTTTTGGGTTTGCAAGTTAATCAGTCCGAATCTGGAATTTTTATCCATCAAACCAAGTACGTCGGAGACATCTTGAGCCGGTTCCAGATGTCCGATTCGAAGCCAATTTCTACTCCTCTTCCGCAGAATCACGGGATTACTCCGGATGAAAAGGGGGAAGCTGTGGACTCTTCACTTTATCGTGCTATGATTGGATCTTTAATGTATCTCACCGCATCAAGACCCGACATTATGTATCCAACATGCCTTCTCGCCAGATACCAAGCGAATCCGAAGGTCTCTCACTATGCTGCTGTCAAAAGGATTTTTCGTTATCTGAAGGGTTGCCCTGACACCGGGTTATGGTACCCTAAGGATGATAACTTCGATCTCAAGGCTTACAGTGATTCTGATTTCGGCGGCTGCAAGAAAGATGGCAAATCAACTACAGCAGGATGTCAGTTCTTAGGCAATCGCCTAGTCACTTGGCAATGCAAGAAGCAGACATGTGTGGCTACGTCTACATGTGAAGCGGAATACATTGCTGCGTCTAGTTGCTGCTCCCAGGTTCTATGGATCCAACAACAGATGCGGGACTACGGTTTTGAATTTCTAACTACTCCTATTTATGTTGATAATGAAGCTGCTCTACAGATCACTAGAAATCCTGTACAGCACTAAAAAACGAAGCACATCGATATTAAATATCACTTCATACGTGATTGCTTTGAAAAGAGACTTATCGATGTGGTTCACATTCATACCGATCACCAACGTGCCGACCTTTTTACCAAAGCATTTGATAAATCAAGATTCGATTATTTACTTTTGGTAAACGGCATAAAGGTGAAGCAAGAGTAACCGACATCGGAAAATCGTTTTTGTAAATATTTTTCTAAAAAAAAATATATATATATATGTTTTTACTTTATTTTATTTTTGAATTTTAGGGGGAGAAAGTTTCAAGGAAAATACAAAAACATTGAAAAACCGCAAAAATACAAAAATATGTCTTTACTTTATTTACTTTCTGCATATAAGGGGGAGAAAATTCAGAAAAACACAAAAACAATAGAAAAACAAAAATGAGTTTCTTGGTAATATAAGAGAAAATGATATTACATCAGAGGTCGGTCGAAACATGTTTCTAGAAATCAAAAGAAAAGAAAAAGATAAGTAGCTCTACTAATGATGTACCGGTAGACTCACGATCATTTTAAAGTATGCAGGAGATATAAACATAACGAACTGAAAACCGCGTGGGAACCGCTCATTGGCATATGGTCTTGGTACCGAAATTTCGTTTGATAGATTGCCGAGGTTCTGAGATATTCGGGGTTTATGCTGTTTATCATCTGGGTATCATGGTTGTATCTTTTACCAAAAAAAAAAATAACGGGGACGCAAGTCTAGATCTTCCATGATACTATACATACGTGTACATACTGCATTCGACCTCAATAAGTGATCAACAATCACATGTCCAATCAAATAAGTGATAAAATATCACATTCATCCGGGAGTCAAGTTCGTCTCTCTGCTGTACGGAAGTACTGACCTGTTCACGGACTTGCTCCTGTGCCCTCATGCATATGAAAATCAAGTTCCTCATCAATAAGTGATTCTATCACATAGGGCTTGTTTTCAAATCAGATAAGTGACTTGTTCACATCTTATATACGTTAAAAACGGATGATAAATGGTATACTCCCCAGTAAGATGAACTCTCGTGCATACCTTGATACGGGAATGTGTCGTGAGAGGATGAACACCGGTCGGTAAGTATAAATCATACCTTAAATGTATCTCAATGTATTATGATTACACTTGATCGCTGAGTTTAAGTGGATAACAATATCGGTAATTGTGGTAGAATACTTATCCACTTCTGTAAAAGAATATTAAAAGAAAATGTGTTTTGACAAAAGACCGCAAACTGATATGATTCTCTTCGCCAGAAACTCGCAAAAATATTGTTGTGTTTGTACATATTTATTTACTGTTTAATTTTACTGTTTAACCTTTATTGTCTTATTTTAAACAGTTTTGTCGTTTGGTGCATATCAGCACGACATTAGCGGTGATGTCGTTTGATAACATTCAAAGGATATTAAAATTGTTGTCTTTTATTTTATCAGAATCCAAAAACATTTTCAATTTAATCTTATTTTTGATTAACCGATGTTGGTGCTCGATCAGATACCTGGCAAGCCGAGATACTTCATAAAACTGACCTTTGCAGAACTTCATAACGGACAATTTTTCAAAACGGTCGTTTCTGAAAACTTTTAAGAATTTGAAGGGTTTGAATTGCAAATTCCCAAAATCCAAAGTGTTGGTGAAAATCTGATCCTTCGAGGAAGCATTGGCTCTCGAAAGATCAGATGGTCAATGAAAGTCAATCTTGATGCTCGAAAGATGAATTGGTCAACGAAAGATTTGACCAATTGGATCCTTCGAGCTGATCAGACTTTTCGAAAGATGGATCAGGTCGAAAGATATCCTTCGAGGATCGTCTTTCGAGGTTGTTGAGGGTTCCACAAATATCTGGCATCTTTCGATCCAGATCTGGATCCTTCGACCCAAAGTCCCATCTTTCGAAGCACCTTTCCATCTTTCGAAAGGTAGAGGATCCTTCGAGGCGGTTCGTATTTCGAGGTCAGGGTATAAAAGGGGTCTTCTTCTTCATTTCAACATAACAGTTCAACTTCACTATTTCAAAAAACCTCTGATCCTACCGAAACTCTGCCAAAATTGAAACAAAAAGTTAGGGTATCAGGATTTTATCTACAATCTCGGTAGGATAATCCTAATACACTTAACAAACAACAACTTGAACACTTCATCTGATCATGTGTTTTTATGTAATGTGAATGTGTTGTAAGCATGTTAGTGGTAGATTTTGATGATCATAAGTTTTTGTCTTGTCTGATGCTCTGTGTTACAGTGTTTTATGCTAAATTTTAATGGTCTGAAAGTTGTTTTGTGTGTTCTTGGGTTAATCTGTTCATGTGTGTGTATTGGTATTCGGGTTTGGATTAGTGTCCGGGGTTGGTTTTGATGTTGTTGTTTCTGTTTTAAGTGTCTTGATGTTGATGTTTTAAGTGGTGTAATGTTGATCCTTTAAATGGTTTGAAACATACGTAAATCACACTTAAAACTGTCACCGGAAAAACGCCGATGTACAGTGTCACCGGAGAACATCCTTCGATCTCGAAAGATGATGTCTTAACCTCGAAGGATGGACTGCAAAATATCCTTCGAACTGAGGCTCGAAGGATACTAAGCCTTTCGAAGGATCATCCTTCGGTTGATCAGATCTTTCGATTGATCAAAATATCTTTCAAAATTTATGATCTTTCGTAAGTTGATCTTTCGATAAGACCTGTCATCTTTCGAGAAATATAACATCTTTCGATCAAATTGTCATCCTTCGATGTCTAAATAGAATCTTTCGAGAAAGAACACTTAGAAATTTTTCAAGAAACTGAAATCTTTCTAAGTGTGAAATCCTTGTTGACTGTTATGACTGTTTTCTCATTACGTGTTCCTGTTTTCATGAACAGAAATGGCACCGAAAGAGAAGAAAGAACGGGCAAAACCAACTAAGAAAGAAAAGTCGGAAGTTGAATCTATGTCGGAACCAAGACACAACATGGCCGCGTATCTGCAACCGGAAGACAAAGTTAGTCCGGAATTCAATGGGATAATGCAGTATCTTCACCGGACACGAATCAACTATGCCATTACTACACAACACACCGCTTACCAGTCCCAGATCAAGGAATTCTGGAATTCTGCTGTGGTTGATACAGTGAATAACCAAGAAGTGATTAGAGGATTCGTTACGGAGAAACCCGTGGTGATCACCGAGAACACCATCAGAGCGCGTTTGCAATTGGGAGATCAACCAGAAGATTCGACTTCTATTGATTTACAGTGTCAGCGTGGTTTATTGATGAGGCTACGTTACAGCGATAATGTGCTAGCAAACCAGATAAACAAAAGGTCCATGCCGTTACGATACAAGTTTTTATTGCATATTCTTATTCACTGTCTGAGCAACAAACGGTCTGGATACGATTTGTCGCCTATTGAATTGACGGGATTGTTTACGGCTTTAATTCTGAACAAGCCATTCAACATATCACGTTACATCTTTGACAATCTGAAAGAGAATGCCCGCAGGCCACTTCCGTCAACAAATCAACGGACGTCAACCAAGTTTTGGTTATATCCAAGATTCTTGCAAATGATGATAGATGATCAGATTCCGAACCTTCCCAAAGTTGAAGCAGATGTTCTTCCAGTCAATCCGATGAACGAGCGTACATTGCTGATCTTCAAGTCTATGTCTAAGTATAAGGAATCCGATCCAGTCAGAAAGCTTATTGGTCACCTCGATGATCTGGCCTACGAGGCTCCACAGAATCACAAGTGGCGTCGAGATGCAAGTGATTCTGATGACGAAGAGCCCAAGTTAATCGCGTTGGCCAACACACAACTCGGGGCTAAGCACGGAATTAAAGCATCGAGCAGGAAGTCTGCTGGCAGTTCCGGTGCTGCAACACATGTTGAAGTTGATGTGAATGTTGCGGCAGAAGAAGTTCAAGGAGTGTTCATCGAATCAGATGTCCGTGGTAATGTTGGTGGACCTGCAAGTCGGTCAGGCGATGACGCGACAGACAAAGGTAAAAGTAAGGTGGACGAGCCGAGGAGGTTGGCGGATGAAAGCAGTTCGTCTTCTGATGTTGAAGGAGGTTCTGGTAATGATGATTCGTCTTCAGAGGATGATAATCCTCCTCCACCAGGGATGCGAAAGGCTTATGATCAGCGCGGAAATTTTCGTGGTTTTGAACGTATTGAGAAACCGGTTAGTGCCGCAGAATCTGACAAAGATGATGATTATATTCCTGCTGCTCCTGGTTTACTTAGAAAGAAGAGGCAAGCAAGAAGAGAGGGTACTCGTACTTCAAAGAAATCAAAGGGCGGATCAAGGTCAACAGGTGAAACTGCTGGTGATGTCATTATACCTGATTCGATCCAGCATTCAACGCCTCCGGAGCATCAGCTACCACCTGTCAGTGATCAGTTAACTACATCAGAGATGCTGGAGCTGGTCTCATCCCCACAGACGTCCTCTGGGGCACGCACGGCGACTGTTGATCAACAGCCGCCTGCAACCCCTGTCTCAGGTACTCACACACGTCCTCCTCTTGTTATTTCTGGTCCAACAGGTACTTCTGGTCCATCTGGCCAGTCTGGTTTCTCAGGACCTGAGCCCTCACGGCCGACCTTAGCAGAAACATTGTCTGGGTTGTCTGATGCTGAGAAAATTCACTTCCTGATCGAACAAGTCAGTGAATTGGGTACCTTAGTTGGTCGGAATACTAGAAAGATTGAAGAATACCGTGTACAGCGAACACAGGATGCTGAGGCACACAACAAGCTGGTCTCACTTGTTAGTGCACAGAATCTCAAGATAAGAGAACAAGCTCAAGAGATTGAAAGACTGAAAGAAGCAAACAAGGCTCGTGATAGAGAAGTTGAGATAATGAAGGGGCATAGTACTGTGTTAGAGAATGAGGCAAAAGCGTTAAAGCAGAAACATACAGAGCTGTCGGATCGCTATAAAAATCGTGATGATCGATTAATAGAAGCCTTCAAGCCTATTCAATCAAACTTCAAGAAATTTGATCACAAAGTAGTTACGCTTTGGAATGAAAGGTGCAAAGCATTGGGCATCGTTCCCTCAAAGCGTGGAGACGACAAGGACGATGATGCAGCAAATCCTGATCAACCAGCTGCCACAGGTTCCGGTGCAACTGCATCCGGTGCTGCAGGTGGGTCTGGTACATCTCAAGATGCTCCTACTGCTCCTCCAACAGCTACTACTGGTCCGTCTGAGCAGACTGAAACGTTGGAAGCTTCGGCAGGGTTTGAAAATGTTAGTCTTGAACCGGAAACGTTTACCGATCTCCCTGAATCCTCAATTGTTCAACAGTATCATCCAGTCACGGGTGAACTATTAGAAGAGGGAGAACACGTTACAGAGATGTCTGATGAATGTGTATTAGCTCTGACGGAAATGGATGAAGTTGATTTGACAACGATCGATGCTACTCTGTTAGTTCCGGACGAAACCGATTTCTCTACGATTGAAGAAATCTTCATCGGTTCGGATCCGGAACGTCCTGTTGGCTGAGCACGGGGCGTGTTCAGTCTTCAGTTTTCTCTATTTTGCTTTGGAAGGTGCCGTTGAGGGTTCGGGCAGTCCACTAATGTTCCTTTTCTTGTATTTATGTTGGATTTAGCTGTCTTTTTGCTTCTTTTGCGTTTTTGAGCTCATTTAATCCTGAAAATACAAAAGGAAGACAAAAACACTCTTTTTCCAATATTAGCACTAAAAAAAGGGTTAGTTTTATGCCTCATTTGATGTAATTTATATGTTGCATTTTACACACATCAAATACCCCCACACTTGAACTTTTGCTTGTCCTCAAGCAAAACTCTTTAATATGTGGCTTACACTCTGTTGGTGCACTTGTGTCTGTACTTTGTCTGTATTTTGTTATGATATAAAACGATGTCTTTTGTTAGTCTTGTTTACGTCTTAGGTGTGGTAATATGTGTGTTTAATGTAAGTTTGACCAAGTCAACCATCCTCCTGGTTTGACTTGGTCAAACAGTTAGAACAAGTTTGTAAGTCGTGTGTGTCGAAGGATGAGTCATCGAAGGATAGTTTATATCCTTCGATGAGCTCGAAGGATAACCTTCGATGGATATAGATGGACCTCGAAGGATATCATCCTTCGAGGTATATGTGGATCCTTCGATAGGTTTTATCTCGATAGATGATCTTTCGATCAGTCTATCTGATCCTTCGACCAGACGACCTGTGATGGATATATATACTGATGTAATGTGTTCACTTCAGGATGTGAGTGAACTTAGTCTTGTAGAGAGCGTATTTTCAGTTTGGTCAAGGGCTGTAACCGTGTCCACTGAAATACAAGAGAAAACTTTGATATCCTGTGTGTCTACCCTTTCTCTTTGTAGCTTGTGTTCTCATATAAACTACCGGTTTGCATTCTAGCTTGGATTCCGCACTTGCTAGTGTGTTAAACTTAACAAGGATAAGGTTTAACCTCAACCTCCGAGGGACCTACACACTCCCAAATGGAATAGGTAGAAGAGAAGGTTTTGGGCTTGTCGTAGAGTGTCGGGATTTCCAAGATCTTTTTGGGTTTTATTTTTATTTATTTACACTCCTATTCGTAATGATTTATTTAGAACTGTTCATAAAAGAAATTACTTATTTGGGCATAACATGCCTTTTTTAAAATTCTATTTATATACAAGTTCACATACCTCGCGGGGAAATCACTCACACTCGGCCGAAGGTGTATTTTTAGTGAATCACTCGAGAGCGGCACGGAACTTATTCCTACCATAGGCTTGCCAAGAAATCAATCCTCCTCCTTTTTAACTTTTATACCTTTGTAGATATCAAGAGGACTTTGTGGGTTAAGGGTTGGCTAGGGTTAAAGGTAGGTGGTTGGGTTAGTGGTTAGTAGAAAAAGGGCTAAAAGCGTAACAAGTGTCGATTTTCGTATTTTTGCAACTTTTTATTTTGATGAAGCTTTTATTCAAACTAAGTTATTTTTTATTAACTTGTTTGTTTATTTTCTTTTTACTTCATCATTATCACAAATTTTTTTTTTTTTCGAAGAACCGAACTTGTTACTAAAATAAAGGGTTAAAAATGAAAAAGGTTTTGGTGGATGAAAGGGTTTTTGTTTGGGTGATGAAACGAAAAGGTTTAGGCTCAAAGGGCTAACTAGGGGGATTTTTGGGTAGGTGGTAAAGGAAAAAGAAAAATAATGGTGTAGAAATAAAAAGGGTTAGTCCTAATGCCTCCATCATTTACTTACTCGGGTTTAAGTTGATAAGGACCGGGAATGTATTGTCATGGCAAGTTCTAGAGTCGTAAGAACCAAGCAGCTATTCACACAAGAAACGAAAAATGAGCATTTAGTCAAAGGATATGTAATTGTGTGCTCAATAAAGGCTCAAAACTCACTTTTGTGGGAATGAGTTTTTATGTGATCAAGTATATAATCAAATTTTAAATAAGTTTGCTATGCCTTTTCATAATTTTCTTATGTTGGTTCTTTTTATCACTACGCTATCGGTTGTAAATTTGTAAAAATATAACCTTTTTTGAGAACTTGAATTTCCCGAGTTAAACCTAGACAAGTAAAAAAAATGAAATTTTTGAAAAAATTTGGGGTGATTAGCGGTTCCAATAGAGTTTTGTGTAAGGCTTGTATTTAGGACTTGCAAAATTCAAGGTTTTAGCATCCCCCCCACACTTAAATTACACATTGTCCTCAATGTGTCCCAAAAATAAATTTTTAGGTTGATTAGATGTGTAAAATAGTGTTTAAAAAGCAAAAAAATTGTGTTACTGGGCGCTGAACACGGCCCCGTGTTATCCGGGCACGGCCCCGTGTTCAAGTGCCAGTAACAAAATTGAAATAAGTCAAACAGAAGGCTGGACATGGGGGCGTGTTGGGTGAACACGGCCCATGTCCAGGTACCTGTACTGGGCGTTTTTCTGCAGGTGGTTCGGCACGGGGCCGTGTTGGTTGGGCACGGCCCGTGTTGAACCTTCTGAAATGGAGAAAATTGTCGGGTTGCCTCGTTCTTGTGCATGGGATCATTTTTCTCGTTCCACTTTTCATCCTTTACCACCATGAGTGTGTTGTACTCATTACAAACCATCCAAACCTTAAAACCATCATTTCATTTCACCATAGAGAGAACTTACATAATCCTAAATTAAAATAAAACTAAAACTTATCTAGATAGGTCAGCAGGTACACGAGGTTATCATAAGGAGTTCTACTATTTTAAGAAAATTTCGAGAACGATTTCCCGATATAGTAGGACTTTTAGCCGAACGAATTCTTCCCTAAACGTTGTTTAAAGCCATTCTTCGATCTCCCTAGGGAGGAAGAATGCGGCTTCGTTTTCCTCTGCTGCTGGTGGTTGAGGGGGAACATTCACCGGGACTCCTTGCACCACTCTTCGCGGAAGCTCTTGGTGCATGGCGTACCATTCGGCTGGAATGACAACTTCGGGCACCATGTTCCACGCCCTTTGGGTTATTATGGGAACCAAAGGCGGGGAGGCGAGAAGGTTCAACCTCTGGTGCAAGAGGTTTACTTCATGGAGACAGCCCTCCAGCCCCACAGTAAGATGGTTGATACGGTCGACCAATGCTTCTTCCACTCCCGTCATTTCATCAATAGCCTCCCTTAGAGCGTAAACATAGTTTACAAGAGAGTCTTCTGCTGTTGAAGATCTCCTCCCTTGTCGGTTATTCCTTGAAGATGATCCGCTTGTTCTGCTTGCCATTTTCTGCGAAGAAAACCGAAGAAAGCTAAATTTTTACAAAACAGAGCCCCTGGACACGGCCCCGTGCTCGTTGAGCACGGCCCCGTGTCCATTTGTCTGCAGGATTTTTGGCTAAAGAATCTTGGAGTTTTAAATTATTTTTATGATTTCTATCTGGGTTTTAAGCTCAGATAATTTAAAACAAAGTTATACAACTAACTTTAAGCCAGAATCTTTAGCAAATAATCTTACAAACTTCACATAGAGGGTTGGAATCAAGGGATTTCCAAGCTTCCATGGAGGAACTTTTGAAAAAATTTTGAAAGAGGAGGAAATGAATAAAAGTGGAAGGGACAAGAGGGTCCCTTGGAACCTTCTTTTAACACTTACCTAGGATGGTATGAGTGAAAATCCCAGGGATCTCTGTCAATTGAAGTGGTCAAAATGAGCAGGAATCAGGCTGCATTTAAAGAAAACGACAGCGCCCTGGGCACGGCCCCGTGTTGACTGGACACGGCCCCGTGTTCAGAGGAAATCCTGACACATTTTGTCCGTATTCTGACCAAATCAGCAGAGAATCTTTTGATGGACACGGGGACGTGTTGGCTGGACACGGCCCCGTGCCTAGGGACTGTTTTATGAAGTTGTCTAGTTTTTTTAAGGAACTTGTTAGTATCGGGTGGCTCCTGACTGGTTGGAACAACCCCAAAGTGCCTAATATACCTTAATTGTCCTAGACTAAGGCGAGAACGCAAGAGGTTGTCGGTGAGGGTAATTCCTATTTTCATTCTAGGTGGACAAGTCCAACCCTTTCCCGGGCTCTTGTTAAAGAAGGTATATGCCGAATCGCTCAGGTCTATGTATGCACCGAACGAAGTCGATGGAGAGTCCTTCACGGCACAATCGACACAGGGACGACTATCGTCCAAGTCTTTGCTAGGTACGAAGGTATTTTTGGGAGCAACGAGGTTGTCGGAATGCGGTTCCAACATTTCTTCATGGGTATCGTCTTGGGGTGGATTAATAAAATCCTTCCCAAGCTCTTCTATCCATTTCAGAATTAGCTCTTCTAGTTGAAATAACTCGCTAAGGAGCATTTCCCCTAGAATATCTGGCTGGGCGCATTCGAGGGAGAAATAGTGCTTATTTTTACTTTCGCCCCTCTTAAGGTTGTGAGAAGATGGTGGGTCCATGTAGTGGGGCCTATAATTTAGGAAGTAGCATTTTACTTCTTCATGTTCGCCACCACATAATTGACACCACGTACCATAAGAGTGCCGAAAGTAAAAATAATTACTATCACTCATGTTTATGTCAGAAATTACCAACCGTCGGGATCTAACGGTTCTGTTTTCAGTAACTGAAACTTGGGCACGGGGGCGTGTTGAGTGGGCACGGCCCCGTGTTCAGCTTACTGTCTGATGTAAAACAGGATTGCCAGTTCCAATGATTGAGCACGGGGGCGTGTTCAGCGGGCACGGCCCGTGCTGAGCTCTGCAGAAGCTGAAAAACTAAGAAAATCCTATAAAAAATAAAAAGAAAAATAAAAGATGATTAGGCCGTTGATTCCTAACTTTCTTAAAATCCTTGTGTCCCCGGCAACGGCGCCAAAAACTTGATGTGCGGTAAAGTGTTATATATATTAGGTGTATATTTTAAGCCCTTTTTAACACTTATTTTAGCCAAGTTTTAAATTTATAAAACACGATATTTCACTAACACTAAACACACATATGGGCAAGTGCACCCATCGTTGAGTGTAGTATAGCGTTGGTAAGATACCGAGGTCGTCCAAGGACACAAGAGCTTTTAGTACCGGTTTATCCTCAACGTCTAACCAAAATAAAAGTTTAGAAAAATGTTTTAAACTAAGAAAAATAAAACTAACTAAAATGCTGAAAATAAAAATAAAAATAAAAACAGATAGACAAGATGAATCACTTGGTTCCGACTCGTATCTAGTATAACCTTTGATTATTTCCGCACTTTTGCACATAATTAAGAGATTATCTTAGTTATTGTAGTAGGCCCCTCTTTTGAAGGCGACGTTACCCTCACCCCAGTAGTTTGAGTCAGCAGGGATACAATCCTAAAAGGGTGGATTATTGGAAGATAATGAATTAAGTTATTAATGCAGTATTGTGGTAGGCCCCGCTTTTGGCGGTGACGTTACCCTCGGCTAAGTAGTCCGAGTCAGCAGGGATACAGTCCTAAATAGCCGGGTTATAGTATTAATAGTAGTTAACTTATGAGGGGATCAAAGAGTTTGGACCCCCGCCATCCAATACCGTGAAGTATTGAAGGAGGTCCTACTAAATTTGACCCAGGTCCATTGCAGGACCTCTAAACGCTGAACAATGGCAAGACCTTTACCAAACCGTTCCCTTAACCCCCTACCAGGTAGCCAACATATCTCCATATAGACCGTGGAGATATGAATGGTGAAAATCCTTTATTTTATATAGACAGTAAAATAATGCCAAGACACCACGGACAAACGATAAGGAAAGATCACCTTCAACATAAGTAACTAGTTATTAAAGTCATTAATACAAAACCAAATAAAAAGTGCAAAAGATTAGAAATAAAAAGTATTATACTAGACACTTTGTCTTCACCAAGTGATGTAAGAGACTTAGGCAAACATGGCCTTGATTGTCAAGAACTCTTACGATCAATCTTGGATCCCGAGACGACTCACACACTCTATGATGGACAATGGATGATGGTGGTGGATGATGGTGTTGTGATGGTGGTGGGTGGTGGATGAAGTGTGAGAGAGGTGGTGTGCCAAGGGATGAGATGAAATGAATCCAAGCACTCCTATTTATAGGCTGAACAGAGAGCTGGACACGGCCCCGTGTCCGCTGGGCACGGCCCCGTGTCCGTCTGACACTCTCTCTCCTCATTAATTGTAATTCGCAATTACAATAAATGCGCCTGCTGTACTTTCGACACGCCCCCGTGTCCGCTGAGCACGGCCCCGTGATGGGCAATAGAAGCTTCTATAGGTTTGTCTTTTCTGCTGCTTCTTGGGCACGGCCCCGTGCTGGCTGAGCACGGGGCGTGTTCAGTCTTCTGTTTTCTCTATTTTGCTTTGGAAGGTGCCGTTGAGGGTTCGGGCAGTCCACTAATGTTCCTTTTCTTGTATTTATGTTGGATTTAGCTGTCTTTTTGCTTCTTTTGCGTTTTTGAGCTCATTTAATCCTGAAAATACAAAAGGAAGACAAAAACACTCTTTTTCCAATATTAGCACTAAAAAAAGGGTTAGTTTTATGCCTCATTTGATGTAATTTATATGTTGCATTTTACACACATCACCAGCCAAGAACAGCCATCCGATCGAATGGGGTGATTCCCATCAGATCAGACGAGCTAAACCTCAGTGGGTTTCTGTTGTCTTGATACGTTACATGTTCCTCATAACCTTCCACACTTAAACTATTTTAATCAGAACTTTAAACTTTGAAACTTACACTCGAACAGTCATTCGACTGAACGGTCATTTGATCGGATGACCATTCGATCGAACGACTTGTATTTATACTACAACGAAAACTTCAAAAGTTTGAACATTTTGGAAACACACCCTTTGATCGAATGACCATTTGATCGAATGGTCATCCGTCTGGATGACCATCCGATCAGATGGTGGTCCGTCTAAATCTAACAGTTCATCCGACCGGATGACCATCCGTCCGGATGGCCATCCGATCAGAAACCTGGTCCGACACTTTGCACGATTCTTCTATTCTGTCCGACGCTTATCTGTTAAACTATAATCAGGCTAATCTCAGCGCTCCCTTCGATCCAATCAGTAGGTGTCGATACTTAGCACCCACTGTGAGTATACTCGATCCCTTTTTGTTTTAAACACTTTTGGGATGCAACATGTATTCTATAAACTTGAAACTTGTTTGGAAACATACTCTATCCTCTGTGAACGTGAAACTTCATACTTTTTGGATTCTTGATACTTTATGCTATGTGAACGTTTAATCCCTGTGTGTATTTCCGCCTTAACAATAGTAGCGCTATAGGAGTAATGCACCTCCCCATTATTCTCAGGGGTATTGTTAGGAGGAGTCTATTTTGCTTTCCTTGAGACTTGGGAAAGTGGTAAACGCATTGGGATACTTGGGCTATCACTTGGACTGCGTAAACTAGCATGGCTGAAACTTTTATATGTTTACATGACGGATATGAGTCTTTTAAACTATTATACTATATACTCAAACTTGTATAATCGCCAGTACATTATTGTATTGACATTATTTTAATACATGTTGCAGGCTGATAGGATGATGGATTCAAGAAACAAGCTAGGATGATGCTTAGAAACTCACCTAGTTAATTAAATAAGTTATGAACAATATTTGAAAGTTTGATGTAATCTTGATACTTGTCGTGGTGGTTGATTGTGGTTCGTTTTAGACAATGTTTGAATTTATTTAATCTATATTGACACTATAGTGTTATGGAAACTCATGAACAATCTGAACGCTTAGTGCCGCACCCCGATGTTTCTGCCATCAGTTGGGGTGTGACACCTGACGCACTTCTTTGAGGGAAATGCTGACATGAAAGCTAGCAGTGTCAACATGATGAATCAACAGTTCAGTTCTTTTAATCACATCTACGGAGAAACTGTTGAGATTCAGATAAGGAGGTTTGTCAAACTTGTGTCACAGATGGTTAGTGTTGGAATCAACATCTCAAACAGTGGAATGAACCGTCAGTTGCTGAATTCACTACCAAAAGGATGGGATGCTGAGGTTTCTATGATCAAGCGTACAAAGGATCTGAATGAAATGACACTTACCGAGTTGATTGCCACTATCAAGTCTTGTGAGATCGACAATCAGCAGAGAGAGATAAATCACAAGAGCTTACTGATGGCTGCTGGCATGACTAGCCCCAACAATGCTGCTTTGATGTCTCAAGCTCATCCAAATTTGGTTTTCAGTCCAGTTCATGGAGTCATGAACAACAATCCAAACACTGTGTTCAGTCCTGTTACAACACCGAAATCCAACTATGTGTACGGAATGTCTCTTCCCACTTCTCAGGCACCTACCATCAATACCACCAGCGCTCAGCAGCAACCCCAGCCTCAGCCACAAATGCAAATGTTGCTTTTGGTTCTACCACCCAGTCTGCAACTCAAGGTGTTCCATCCTCACCTTCAATGGAACATATGGCCTTCTTGACAAAGCAAAATGAAGAAAAATTGGCTCTCGCAGCTTCTATGAACTCCAGTTTGAATGCTTTCTTAGCCGGTGATCTCATGTCTTCAAGTGAGATAACTCCAGATATGAATCAGGTGGTTGAAGAAGACTTGGATGAATTGGATGTGGCTTGGAATCTTGCTATGTCAGCTTTTAAGGCTGGCAAGTTTACTAAGAGGTATGGGCGTCATCCAATGAATGCTCGTCCCGGAGTGCTGAAAGACAGGCTAAGGTGCTACAGATGCTATGAGCTGGGACACTTTGCTAGGGATTGCAAAAGGGCACCAGTGGGATATGAAGCTACTCAAGCAGCTGCAGCTCGGAACAAGGAAAGGTCAATGGTTCCTGTCACACCTGCTGAGACTTCGACTTCAACTGGACAAGGAAACTCTGGAATTGGAAGGGCTTTGATTACGCAGGAACAGCGTGGCTTCAATTGGGCTGATGCAGTTACACAAGTGGAATCAATGAAGCTGTCTGAAACTGTTGCTGCTGAGAAAGTTCATCAATGCATGATGGCCTTGACCGAGGAATCGAAATCACTCTCTGAGATGGTAAATTCCCTTTTATGTATTGAACACTGTAGAAAGAAAGTTGCATTTCTGAGATCTCAAAACTCAGCATTGATTACTGATTACAACAGTGCAATGGGAAAGTGCATCAGTCTTCGAGAGAACAATAAAATTCTCTATGAAAAGACTGAAGCACTTAAGAAGGATATAGCTTAACTTCACAGAGACGTGAATCAACAACAATGTTGGGTTCATGACTACAAACATAGACTCATAGTAAAAACCCATGAATGCGACTATGTGAAGGCTGAGCTGGAACTTTTCACTGGAAAGTACAAACAAAATGAGTTAAACATTAAAAAAAATTGATACCTCTAGTGACACTGTTCGTAATCTGTGCAATGTGCAACTTACTTTTAAAGAAAACAATGGAAAGGGTTTGGGATACCACCATATAATCATAATTACTCCAGACTGCCCACTACTGAGCAAGAAATGGAGAACTATGATAAAATGATTTATGGTAAACCTAGTGATTATGTTCCATGGGAACCGTCAAAATTTAAAAATGGCCAACTAACTGATTTCAATAAACCAATGAATTTTGTCAAGAATGAAAATGAAAATTGTTCAAACGAATCAGCAGATAAATCCGAACACGTAAATGAAACAGAAACAAAAACTGAACCAGTTAAAACATCCACAGAGGAAAGTTCACTAAATTCTGATTATGTTAACAACACTAACTGTTCTAGTTCATGTGCAGAATCAGTAAGAACAAAAGAGAAGTCTAAAGAGGATGATGAATCACATCAACGTGTTGCTAATAATGTTATTTCTGATAAAAATGACCTTTATGCTTGGAACTATGTTTTTTCTTGGTTTGCTGAGACTTGGGGTGTTCCCATAAAAACTGATGAATCTGGTGCTGTTATTTTAGACTATGGTTGTGATAAAAATGGTTGTGTTGAAAATGTTGAAGATGTCTTGACAGGAGAGCCTGATATGTCGACTGATGAACTTGAGACATCTGTTTCAAGTGACTCAGAAATCAATTCTGATGATTCGGGCAACTGTTCTGGTACGCCTGAAACATCGAATGATACATCAGAAACTCCAAATAAAGATGAAAAACTTTATGTTTTTTATTGTGATAATGAAGAAATTGTTGAACAGGGGTCATCTGACGAGCCTGACAATCAAATAAAAGATTCAGGAACATCAGATAATGAGCATAAATATTCCAAAGATTCAGATTGTGATGAACAATCAAAATCTAGCAGCGTTGCGACAGAAGAAAGTTAAACTGTCTTAGACATAGACTGCTCATCATCTGACAAACCAGAATCATCTAATGTCAAGCACTCAGAGGTTGATAAAGCTGAAGAAGAGATATCCATAGAGTCCAATTCTGTAGAAGTTAATGGGAACACGGAGACTATAGAGAAGGAATCCATGGAAATTAATTCAACAGTTGAGTCAGATGATGAAACTGTAGAAGAAATTATTATGGAAACCTTCTCTACAAAAACTCCTGAGAACATGGTCTCTGAGGAAAGGGAATCTACGGAAGTCACTTCAACAGATAACTCAACTCTTGACCCTAAAGGATCAGTGTCTGAAGAAAGTGTTTTTGATAAAGTAAAATCAACTGAATCTATTCCTTCTAAGAAGAAACGATCACGTAAAAACATAAGGTCACGGAAAAAGAAAGTTCAAGAGGAAAACCTGACTCTCAAGCAAACTGAACCAAAACTTAAGGGTAAAGTTGCGGATACTTACTCTTGTGCTCATAACTTTGAGCATGGTCCATCCAAGATCAAACATGCACGCAAGCAATCAACGTTAAATGAAAAGAGAAGACGTGATCAGTTCTCGAGAATAACACAAGCAGAACTAAATGTCTTTTTCTCAAAAAGGCAAACGTGTTTTAATTGTGGAATTCCGGGACACATTGCAAGAAACTGTGTTCATCGTCCCTACTACTCTGGGAACATGTATCTTCAAAAGGCTATGCATTCTCACTTTGTCAAAGATCGACCTCCTAAAGCCAAGCCTTTTGACAGAGACTGGAATCTAGCAAAAAGAGAAAACCAAAAATTTACAAATATGAACAGGTTTCAAAGTAAGCCAAAAGTCACACCGTTTAAAGGAGATGTTTCAGACACCAAGAATTGGAAACCTAAAGTTCCTGCTAGATCCCAGTCTCAGTGTTCGCAACCGACAACATCTAATTCATCGCCAAAAACCACAAGGGATGTTAAGAGTCATATGATCTTTCGTGAGGCCTCTTACACAGATAGCAATGGTGAACTCAGGTCCACTATGGCCTGGGTTCCAGTTTCTAACTGATTCCGTTAAATGTGCAGGAACGACTATGGAGGGCTATCTTTAGACTTTGGTTTATTGATAGTGGTTGTTCTAGGAACATGAAGGGAGACATATCCCGGTTGAATGATATAAAAATATTTGACGGAGGATGTGTCAACTTCGCAGGAGGAGAATCGGGAAGAATCACCATGAAGGGCATAGTAAAAAATGGAGTCCTCACCTTTTCAGACGTCAACTATGTCCCAGAGCTGAAGCACAGCCTACTGAGCGTATCACAGATGTGCGATAAAGGAATGTAGGTTCTTTTCACTAAGAGTGGCTGTATCATTCTGAAACTAGGAATTATCATACCCGAAGACTGGTTTCTGATTGAAGCTGAACGCAGGGGAAACGCTTATGTTTTTTACATGAACAAAGCACCCATTGATCAAGTTACTTGTCTGTTTTCATAGATAGCTGAACATGATGCTATGATGTGGCATCGTCGATTGGGTCATCTGAACATGAAAAATCTGAATCGATTAGCAAAGGGAGGTCTTGTCAGGAATTTGCCAATCAAGGATTTCATGCAGATAGAAAATGTGAAGTATGCGCTCGTGGAAAGCAGCATCATAGGCCTCATAAGTCCAAACCTGTGCACACAACCTCAAAAGTTCTGGAGCTGCTGCATATGGATTTATTTGGCCTCGTCAATGTACTCAGTATTGGAGGAAAGGCTTACTGTTTGGTCATTACCAATGACTTTTCTCATTTCACTTGGGTGTTTTTCCTGGAGTAGAAAAGTGAGACATCTGGATTAATAAAGAAATTTGTGACTCTTATGGAGAATCAAGCAAATGAGCGAGTAAAGATTATTCGTTGTGACAATGGGACAGAATTCAAGAATGCCGAGCTAAATGAATTTTGTGCCTTAAAGGGAATCGATCGTCAGTACAGTTAGATCTCCTCAGCAGAATGGAGTAGCAGAAAGACGCAATCGAACTCTCATTGAAACTGCTCGCACGATGCTGATAGATTCAGGTATTTCGCTAATTTTTTGGGCAGAAGTAGTGAATACGACCTGCTATGTTCAGAATCATGCTTTGATCAACAAACGTCACATGAAGACTCCTTATGAAATAGTAGAAGGTAAAAAATCCTCGGTGCAACACTTTCGCACTTTTGTTGTCCGTGTGTGCTTCTTCTCATAGATTCCAGAGGAAAATTTGAAGCTCGAGGAGATCCTTGCTATTTCATTGGATATCCTAAGAACACCTCTTATCGTGTGTACTGTGTACAACAAGTTCAAGAAGCAGATAGTGGAAGCATATCATGTAGATTGGATGGAAGAAAATCCAAAAGATGCTCGCATTGGACCTGATTGGCTATATGATTATTCCTCTCTGTTTAAATCGTTTCCTATTTTGTCTGATGAAATTCTTAGTGCAGGTGCTTCGAGTGCAGAGATGCCTATTCCCATTGAATATGAAATGAGGATGTGCCTTTGCAAAACATGCTCAAAAAACTCATTGTGGATCCATCGGGATTTCACAAGGATACTCCAGCACAACTTCACTCTCTGACTGTTCAGGAGCCGATTTCTGAACCTGCTGCAGCTATCCCTGATGGTGCAGTCCGTAACACTGAAGCCTCCGCGGGACCTTCAAACGTTCAAGGAACTTCTTTGTTTCCAGGAGTAATTCCATCAGATTGCACTGTAGATCTTCTAGTGATCAACAACGCTACTGCACTAAATGAGGGGGAGCAATCTGGAATAGCATTAAGAAGTTTCTCAAACCTGCAATCGAACTTGCAAGCCCCTGCTGCAGCAATTCCACAACGTGTTCAGAGAAGCCACCCAATCACGAATATAATTGGCCCAGTAACTGCTGGTGTCCAGACCCGCAGCAAATCGGGAGACATCAACTCATGCCTATACTTTTGCTTCATTTCACAGATTGAGCCTAAAAACATTAATGTTGCTTTGTAAGAACGTGGATGGGTTGATGCAATGCATGAAGAGCTTAATTAGTTCTAAAGACTTGGAGTATGGAAGCTTGAGAAGTTGCCTCAAGGAAAGCATGCTCTTGGCACACGATGGGTGTTTGCAACAAACACGATGATACTGGTGTGATTGTAAGGAACAAGGCTCGATTAGTAGTCCAAGGTTTCAGTCAGGTTGAGGGTTTAGATTATGCTGAAGCGTATGCTTCAGTAGCACATCTTGAAGCCATCCGCATTTTCTTGGCATATGCATCTTTCATGGGCTTTACAGTCTATCAGATGGATGTCAAGACAACATTCCTATATGGAAAGGTCAAGGAGGAGATTTATGTTGCTCAACCCCCGGGTTTTGTTGATAAAGAGAAGGAAGGATATGCCTACAAGTTAAACAAGGCTCTGTATGGTTTGCATCAAGCACCCCGTGCATGGTATGCTACCCTAACATAACATTTGCTTGCTCATGGGTACACTCGGGGGACAATCGATCAAACGTTGTTCATCAAACATGTTGACAAGGACATCATCCTTGTTCAAATAAACGTTGATGACATCATCTTCGGGTCCACAAATGATGTGCTTTGCAAAGAGTTTGAAGAGGTAATGAAGAGGAAGTTCGAGATGAGTTCTTTAGGAGAAATGACGATGTTTTTGGGCCTTCAAGTTCGCCAGAACAATCAAGGAATCTTGATTCATCAGAGTAAATACATTCACGACATTCTTGCAAAATTCAGCATGACAGACTCAAAGTCGATAGACTCCCCAATTGTAGAGCGGCCGTTATTGACTGAGTTTCCTGAAGGAAGCCCACTTAACTAGACATTGTATCGATCTATGATCGGTTCACTGATGTACTTAACTGCAAGCCGGCCAGACATCATGTTTGCCGTCTGTCAGTATGCTCGTTATCAGGCTAATCCTAAACTCTCTCATCTAACTGCTGTTAAAAGAATTTTTAGATATCTAAAGGGAGCTCCTAAACTCGGACTCTGGTATCCCAGAGATTCAAACTTTGATATGTTTGTTTTTTCAGACAACAACTTTGGAGGGACAGACAGGGATAGAAAATCTACATCAGCTGGATGCCAATTCTTGGGAGATAGACTTATCTCTTGGCAGTGCAAGAAGCAGCAAACTGTATCTCTTTCCAAGGCGGAAGCAGAGTATGTTGCAGCATCTGCCTGCTGCTCACAGGTTCTTTCGATGCAACATCAGAGTATGTTGCAGCATCTGCCTGCTGCTCCCAGGTTCTTTGGATGCAACATCAGCTGGAGGATTACGGTTTGACTTATCCTGATATTACTATTTATTGTGATAATGATGCCGTTATCCAGATCACTAAAAACCCTGTTTTTCACTCCAAAACAAAGCACATTGATATCAAAGTCCACTTCATTCGAGATTGCTTTGACAGAGGTTTAATTAAACTTGAACAGATCTATACTGATGCTAATACAGCGAATCTTTTTACAAAACCTGTCAGCATCTCGAGGTTCAATGTGCTTGTAGACCTTTTGAAAATGATGCGCTTCACCGACTGAGCATTTAAAAGGGGGGGGGTTAAGAATAACGGTATCTCATCTGACAAATTTGAGCATAAAGTATTCTACTTTTGCACAAATTTAGGGGGAGAAATAATTACTGGGAAATGAAATAAATTTTTGTGCTAAAGAATTTGATTAACATTTGTAAGGTTTCGAAGCTGAACAGGCTAGGATCCACTGCGATGTATTGATAGGTCTAACGCTCGAAAAGCAAAGCGATACCAAGTGATATAAACCTAAACGACTGGACATCAAGTGGGTAACATACCAACGGTGTATGATTTCATGGTCTTAAATCCTGCGTTGATAGATAGCCAACATCTGAAGTTTCGGGTCTTTACACTGATGAGTCATCCGGGATATCAGGACTGTCCTTCTGTTGCATCTAGATTATATGCAGACCTAGGCACAGTCAGGATATCTTGAAAAAGAGCCACAAAAAAGGCCAAAACCTTAAAACGGAAGAAAATCTCATAAAGACAATTCCGTGAGCTTACAAAAGCCTAATTCATACCGTTAAAGGTATCTGCCCAACCCTCGTCAGACTCCTCTGGTCACTCTACTGTACGAAAGTACTGACCTGTTCACAAGAAAGTCTGGCGTTGTAAAAACAAAGGATGGACTCAGTATACTCACCTGCTACGATGAATCGTTGTGCTTACCTTGATCGCATGGGTATGCTTTGGAATGGGACACTCGGATGTCACAATATAATTTTACCCTAAAGCGTATCACAAGGTTGATAGAAGTTTGAGCGTTAGATTTAAGAGGACAAGTATATTAACAATCACGTTGACCGGTCTAAGTAAGTGAGAGCTGAAAAGTGTTCCTTAATCAGTTCGAAAACGATTTGATCCCGTGGCAGTCTTCCCAAAATACCCTAGTGTTAATATTTCATATTATTATAATATTAATATAATATTGATAGTTAATAGTTGCTCGGTGGGTTGATTCGCTGATTTTGAAGGAGGTATGTTCTGTCTTGAAGAATTTTATTAAAACAACATTAAAATAATGATCTGGCATGGCCCACCATCTCGGATAGGGCCCGTTGGTTTTGACAAAACAACAGTGAAAGTCAAAGTCTGAACAGTGTGAACATGCCCATCATCTCGGATCAGTAGTCCGAGATGGGCCTGGCCCATTCGAGATGTATAAATACAATCTGACAAGATTCGAGACACATATCTCGAACCAAATCGGACAAAGCTTCTCTGAATTCTCTCTCAAATCAATCATCTCAAACGATCTCGAACTGAAGGTATAGCATTCCGAACCAGGAAACCATCATCCCGGATGATCTCGGATGATTTCGGACAAAGAGATCCCATCCCGGATCATCTCGAACAAGATGATTATGTCATTCCGGATGAGGAGTTTCATCCGAGATGAACCCTCACAAATTCCGGACTTTGACCTGTCAACTTGGACCTTCATTTGACCTTGAACTTTGACCTATTGACCTGAACTGCTTGTTGACCCTTGTTTCTGACCCGTTGACCATCATTTGGACTGTTGACCCGTTGACCCTTTGTTGACTCGTTGACGTTCCAAATGAAGGTTAACTTTTATTTAAGGCTTATCGTTTCAAGATTTTTGCAGAATATGGGGCAAGTAATGATGCAGGAGCAGAATCAAAGACAGCTGGAGGTGGAACTCTTCCACAACCAGGCTGGATATCTTTCTGATTCTCCTGCTGAGCATGTAGAAATGTTTAGTTCGCTAATCAGAGGATTAAACAATTGCCCAATTACTCACGCACTACGAGCAGAACCGGTGATTTGCAACATCTGCATCAACACTTTATGGAATACGACCAAAGTCAACAAACAGGGAGCAGATGGAGCTGGAACTATCTAAGCCACTGTACAGAAAAAGAAGATTGTCATATCTGAAGCAATTATTCAGGAAGTTTTGAGGCTAGGAGATCAACCGCAACATCCAACTTCATATGATCAAAACAGAGTTCTTGCCGTTCTTAGAAGAATGAGCTATGAAGGAGCGTATCCCACAGTTTTGAATAAGCTATTCCCACCTTACTGGAGACTGTTGGTGCATTTCTTCCTACAATGTATCGCAGAGAACAAGGGTGGATATGATCAGCTGAACAAGACGCAGACCTGTGTGCTTGTGTCATTAGTGAATGAATGGGATTACAACTTCTCAGCTTTCATATTCGACAACATGAAGTAATTGCTCGAAGATCCGAAGAAGAAGATCTTTATATTGTATCCAAGATTCCTCCAGATGATCCTATATATCAGACATCTATATAAATATCCTTCATTTTACATTAGGTCAACCATGGTTTACATGCCTCGTGTATATGATCTTTATAGAGCGTATAGTTCTTTCTGATTTTACAACAAGATATTATAGGGCTTTATAATAACAATAGCATATTTAGGGTTTCGTCCAACAATTTTGACCAACATTTTGCCTAATAAACATATACATTTTCTATCTAAAAGTGATATTTAAAATAGTTACTTGTATGGTTTGATTTGTATGCACATTTATAATAAGACTTATGAAATGATGATTTAAATTTGGGGAGGTTTAAGAGCTTGTTCTCGCCCTCAGGGAGTTAATGGGTGTCTTCGGATTGTAGTTATTTAACACTTGTTCATATAGCTTTAAATGTAACACGCATGATAGTTATTTAACCGCCCGCCCACCCACTTTTTGTTTCCCATTAATCCATCAATGCGCTACCTTCAAAATCCTTTATACAATTCTTACTATGTGTCTGTATCACAAAATGAAGGAATGTATATTTTATTTCTTATGTTGTTCGTTTCAACAAAAGAAGAAATTGGAATCGAACAACAACATAAAAAATAAAATTTACATTTTAATTTAACCCAAACTACATTCAATTCTATGAAACGAGCACCTAAATTTCAAATAACATTTTAAATCTCATACAAACATGTCATAGAGATGGAGGACCTATAACAACATTTCGTCATATATTTTTATTTATTTATTTTATGATATCGTTGACTGTGTGAAAATTATATAACACACGAACTACAAAACTATCATGACTTGAAACCCTCACGCAGATCGAACACACATTCATCTTCACATTCGCAACCGCAATCGCCGGCGATCCCGATGCGGCCCTCCGTCAGATCCTCCGCCGTTGCAGCACTCTTCGTCACCGTTCTCCTCTTTGCATCGCCGGTGTTCGGTTCCGATTATGATCACAAGGTTAACTTCTGTTTTAAACCACAACCTTTTTATTTACGTCATGGTTATTCGATCTGTTAGGTTTTTGATTTGGAATGTGATGATTTGGTTGTTTGATTGTTAGATTAGTTTGATTGATAGATCTGTGTTTGTGCATTTTGTTTGTTTTGTGTGGATGTGTGGATTTGGAGTTAGGAGATGAGATTTGTGGTGGACTAGGGTTTTGAATTTGGATCTGCGGTGGAAAATTGTTTGTTTTTTTAGATTGTTGTGGTTGATTTGTGTGGATGAGGTTGTGTAGGTAGGGAAAGGTGTTAGTTGTTTCTGATTGTGTGTGATTTGGGGAATTTGATGTGTGATCTTGGCAATGGTGAAGAAAATGCTAAGTGATTCGGTACTGGATGCGAAACTATGTTGCTAGAGTTGACTTCTGGTATAGTTTGAGTAGAGCTTTTGACAAAGTAATTGCTTATGTCAATTGATAGAACAAAATTTAGAAAGCATGTTAAGTAAAATTAGTTACTTGTGGCAGTGAGAATTTGGGACGGTTTAGTATAGAGAATGTTGCATCTTTTTTGGTGAGAAAGAGAGAGTAATAATTGTTTAATGGAGTTAAGACTTTTTCCAATGCAAGGCTTGTGAGGTCGCCCATCAGATGTGCAGTGTGAAGATCAAGGGGGCAGCCCGCTCATGAAGACGTTAGCGTTGACAATGGTGTTACATGTGATACTGTGAGTGAAAATATGGGCTAAGGGATTGGGACTGTATACCCTCTTTTGTTGCAGTAAAATGATATTAAAACCAGCTGAATGGTGATCACTCGTATCACCTGAAGTGCATTTGTTATCTAAAGATTCATTCATTAGATTGTGATTTCTGGATTCGTGCACTTGAATACTTGATTTGTATGTTTAACTTACATGCCTCGGTTACAATAATTCTGAGCCACTTGACTTGGAATACATTTGTAACTGGATATTGATCTAAGGCACACCTGCATACTTCATATAGGACCATTAGCTACTTCCTGCCTTGATCTAGTAATACTGTTAATTTTTGACATTAGCTTTTGATGTATATTAATTTGAAGGACCGAAGATCAGCTACTGAGTACCACTTACTGTGCACATAATCTACGCTATAAAAGTCAACACACATTATAATATCTTTCGCAAGAGATTGTGATTGCAGAATGGCGGTTACACTAACACATCTTTATGCTTGAATAATGTAATATGTATTAAGTTTGTTTGAATACATATGTTTCTTGGAAAGAGATTCTTTGTTGCTTTGAAACTTGCGCTTATACAAAGATCTTTTTCGTGAACCATATTAACATGTTGAATGTGCCTTATGATTTTCCCTTAGTTACTATAGTATACGTCACAGTTAAATATGTAATGTTCTTTACTTCTTTTGTTTTGACCTTCATCATTGTTCGCCTCTGCAGTATCAATCAGATGAAAAAGTCACCCTTTGGGTGAATAAAGTTGGGCCTTACAATAATCCTCAAGAAACATACAATTTCTACAGTCTTCCGTTTTGTCGTAAAGATGATCATGCTCAAGCTGCACACAAGTGGGGCGGTCTGGGTGAAGTATTGGGTGGAAATGAGCTTATTGACAGCCAAATGGACGTCAAGTTTCAAAGTATGTAGATCAACTTATGTATTCTTGTATGTTGTGTTATTATAGCGTTAATTAGTTTCATGACATACGTTTATCCTGGCAGAGAATGTGGATAAAACGACTGTTTGCGAGCTGGAACTTGATGATTCAAAAGCCATGCAGTTCAAACAGGCTATTGAGAATAACTACTGGTTTGAATTATTCATGGGTATGCATCTTGTTCTTTATATATACATATAGGGTTGTTTAAATATACAATTTTCTAGTTGCGCTTTTTTAACTTTCACATGCGTTTCTGATCTTATTTTTTCTTTTTTCATGGCTGCGTCGAATACAAACTCAGATGACCTGCCACTGTGGGGTATGCATTAATCAAGTCCTCTTTAACTTCTTTTGTTTATGTTTTTTCAGTTACAATTCCCATTTTTTTATTTAACCACTCATTGTTATGGGATTATAGGTTTTGTGGGTGAGTTACACTCTGATAAGAACAGCGATAGCAAGCATATGCTATTCACACATATGAATATCACCATACAATACAACAAAGACCAGGTTTGCACCATTTCATTTGTATGTTAACTTGTGTATTAAATTACAACCTGTATTATACCATGGTTTCTTTTTGTTGCAGATCATTCACGTTAATCTAACTCAAGAAAACCCAAAACCTTTGGAAGCTGGTAAAACACTGGACATGACATATTCAGTAAAGTGGACTGAAACTAATGTCACATTTGCTCGTCGTTTTGATGTTTACCTGGATTACCATTTTTTTGAGCATCAGGTGAATGCTACAACCTGTGTATTATTCTGGTTACAAGCGTTTCATTATAAATCTGCAGGCATGTAAACGAACCGAACGAACACTAACAGGGGCATGTTCATGTCTGTTCATTTAACTTTAACTGAACACGAATTTATAATTGAACAAATTTTTGTTCACTAAGAAAATTGGCGGGTTCGTTTATGTTCGTTCGTTTAAAGCCTAAATGAACTGTTCGCAAATGTAAATAAACATAGTCAAACAAACTTAAATGAACATAATTTAACAAACATAAAACAATACAAACAAACAAAATTGAACAAACATAAACGAACACAATGAACATAAATGATCAAACACAAACTGGCATAAAGTAGCTTTTTATATATAAATTATTGATTATTTAGCATAATTCTATTGGAAAGCCCATTTTTATTACTAAAAAGCCCAATTATCAATTAGTTATATTTATATAAGTAGATAGAAAACCCCTTTTAAGTTTATATTTTTATAAATATAACTTCTTATGTATTTATTAAAATATAAACGAAGAAACATAAACGAACATTCACGAACATAAACGAACGAACGACACATGTGTTAATGTTCGTTCGTTTATTAAATAAACGAACTTCCTGCCGAACAAGTTCACGAACAGTTCATGAACGTTCGGTTCATTTACAGGCCTATAAATCTGATTTTGATAACATTTATGAGGCAATAAAGTTTCTGTCTTTTTGCAGATTCATTGGTTCTCCATATTCAATTCTTTTATGATGGTTATCTTTCTGACCGGGTTGGTCTCAATGATACTGATGCGGACTCTTAGAAATGACTACGCAAAATACGCTAGAGAAGACGATGATCTCGAAACCCTGGTAATGACACTAAGTAACAGGGTCATTTTAGTAATTTGGTCACCATATATTATTGTATTGTGTTAATTTTTTTCCAGGAAAGAGATGTCAATGAAGAATCTGGTTGGAAACTTGTTCATGGAGATGTTTTCCGGCCACCTCGTAATTTGGTTTTGCTGTCTGCGGTTGTTGGGACAGGTGCCCAATTGGCACTATTGATTCTTCTTGTCATCGTGTTTGCGATTATTGGAATGCTGTATGTCGGGTAAGTGACAAAATCAGTCCTGAACTAATCTATCAAGAATGTATATGAACATTAACTATGACTATTTGTTTTGTAGACGAGGATCAATTGTAACAACATTTATAGTTTGCTATGCTCTCACTTCTTTTGTTTCTGGCTATGTGAGTGGTGGGATGTACTCACGCAATGGTGGTATGTATCTTATTTAAGTTGATTTCTTATTATTTAGAGTAAAATGCCATTTTCGTCCCTGAGGTTTGGCCAGTTTTGCGACTTTCGCCCAAAGGTTTGTTTTTCCACATCTGGATCCAAAAGGTTTGAAATCTTGACATTTTCATCCAGCTCGTTAACTCCAGCCAATTTTCTCCGTTAAGTTAGGGGTATTTCTGTCTTTTTTGTTAACTTAAAGGGCAATTCGGTCTAACGGATTCGGTCAGGGGTATTTAAATGCTTGTACATAAAGTGAAAAAAACCGAATTGCCCTTTAAGTTAACAAAAAAGACGATAATACCTCTGGCTTAACAGAGAAAATGGATGGAGTTAAACGAGTAGGATGAAAATGACAAGAATTCAAACCTTTTGGATCCAGATGCAAAAAAACAAACCTTTAGACGAAAGTCGCAAAACTGGCCAAACCTTAGGGACGAAAATGGCAATTTACTCTATTATTTAAGTCTCCTGTTTTCTGATTATGACTTATTTTTTTTCAGGGAAAACTTGGATAAAGTCAATGATCCTGACTGCATCACTTTTTCCATTTTTGTGCTTTGGAATCGGTTTCATACTCAACACTATCGCAATATTCTACGGATCTCTAGCAGCAATTCCATTTGGCACAATGGTGGTAGTTTTTGTCATTTGGGCTTTTATTTCCTTCCCTCTTGCTCTTCTTGGCACAGTTGTTGGAAGAAACTGGAGTGGGGCCCCCAACAACCCGTGTCGTGTGAAAACTATTCCGCGCCCGATTCCTGTGAAGAAGTGGTATCTCACACCGTCTGTAGTATCACTCATGGGAGGACTGCTTCCTTTTGGCAGCATTTTCATTGAGATGTACTTCGTTTTCACTTCCTTTTGGAATTACAAGGTATGATCTATATTCCAACAACATTATCATAATGATAATAATAGTAATTAGTAATTATTAGTTATTAGTAATTAGTTGACATTTTTTATGCAATTCGGGTTATTCTGGTCAACCCGATAAACATTTTTAACCCAATTACCGACCCGAATACTACTTTGGGGTTTTGGGTTCCATCTTGTTCGGGTTAATCGGGTAACACCATTTATTCTGGTCGGTTTTTGGGTTTCGATTAAAAAACACTCCTACTCACGCTAAGCTTCCAGAACCCTAATTGCCCAAGTGTCTCACGCGTTTAAAACCAAACTAATGATGTGTTTTCTTGTTTAGCGATTGTATTGACGTATGAATGATTGAAGCATATTGATTCTTTATGTCGTTTGTTTATCTGACAGGTGTACTATGTGTACGGGTTTATGCTACTTGTATTTCTGATTCTTATAATTGTGACTGTGTGTGTGACAATTGTGGGGACATATTTCTTGCTAAATGCTGAGAATTACTATTGGCAATGGACTTCATTCTTCTCTGCGGCGTCTACAGCTATTTACGTCTACTTGTATTCCGTATATTACTACTATGTCAAGACTAAGATGTCTGGCTTCTTCCAAACCAGCTTCTACTTTGGATACACTGCTATGTTCTGCCTTGGATTAGGAATTCTATGTGGTAAGATTAACTCTTATTTAATCACTTTAATGTTCTCGTTCCAAGACAAACACACGTTTTCAGCTTTCTGTTTTTCCCTAGAGGGGTTAATATCAACTCATGTACTTGTATATGTGTCATTTTGGGATATGCTTTTATCTCAAACAGGTCAAAATAAGTAAATGAGTAAAGTACACGATGATCCCTGTGGTTTGCACTTTGTAACGCATTTAGTCCCCAACCAACAAATCTAAAGGTTTTAACATGTCCAAGTTTAGGACTAAATTCGTTACAAAATGTAAATCATAGGGACCATTCATGTACTCTTGGTTTAAAAAAGCAAGCTGAAAGCGTGAGGCGATGAAGCACTAGGGTTGTCGCTTTTTTTGCTCTGAGGCGACAATTCACGTGAAGCGTTTGCGCTTTAAGCCCGAAGCGCCATTGGTTTGAAGCAACGCTTCAGCCCAACCAGGTCAGATTTAGGTTTTTAATTTAGGCCCAATAGTCTCTAATAGGGTTTAATTGAGGCCCGCTAGTTCTTTACCCTAAAAAAGAACGTTAGTAAACATCTTTAGCCGCTCCCTCCCTCTTCTCCATAGATTCTTCATACTTTCTCCAATAATCGACTTTAATTTATGTTTTAATTATGTTTTTTATGTGTTAAGTGTGTTTTTTAATCATGTTTTTGTGTTTATTATTGATTAACAAGTGGAATATGTCATATTGATGTGTACAAATATATTTTTATTTTATTTTTTATTTTGAGCGCTTCGTATACGTGAAGCTCTCGCTTCGCGCTTGAAGCTTTGCTTAAAGCTTTTGGAACCAAAACGCTTCGGAGCGCCTCGCGCTTTATTAAAACCAAGCATGTACTTTTAGAAAAAGTTGGGGACTAAATCCGTTTCAAAATGCAAACCACAGGGACCATTCGTGTACTTTTAGAAAGCTAGGGACCAAATCCAAATTTTGGTACACCACAGGGACTATTTGTGTATTAGAAAAAGTGGAACAGGTTTAAGATTACCCAAACTCTTGTCTTTTTTAAGATGTTTTATTCTTGTTATTGTGATAATATCGTTTCTACAGTCCTAATTAATCCATGAATTATTTATAGAAATGGAGAAATAAGTGTTCGCGGGTCAAACGGACCTGGTTTTGCTTTTTTTGACGCTCGCTAAATTGACCCGTTTTGACCCAGCCTGCTTCAAGCTGTTAATTGAATCCGTAACAGCCTCTCATTTTGTCACATCTAGTTGGTTGAGTCACTTAGCTATGATTCCACTTTTCCTTTCTTTTTTGGCCGATTTTATTTTATAATTTCCAATTTTATTTAATCAAAATTAGTTGTCAAATGTGCTCTATGAATAAAATTTGCACATTCTAGGTTCATTTTGTTTTATGATAATTGTTGCAAAATGAGTTTTGGCTATGATGTTCCTGATATTTAAAGGTGACCACATGGGCAGTTGAAAATGGGTTCGGGCTGGAATGGGTCATTATTTTACGGGTTGACCAACAACCACTTTTTTGTCCATTTTACAACATATAAAACAATAGGTATAAATAAGTAACAGGTCAACTATCATTACAACAATTATGTAATGATTTTCAGTAAATCGATTTTTAGTTTCAATAAAAGAAATTAAGATTTTTTTTTTACTTTTATCTGCTTGACCCGTTAGAGATAAACATAATGTCCAAAGGTTCTATTCTGAAGGGTTTTTTTATTTTTAAAAAAATTGGCAGGAGCTGTTGGTCACCTGGGCTCAAACCTGTTCGTCAGAAGGATCTACAGGAACATCAAGTGCGACTAAGTCACATTCACAGGAAAAACACCGCCCACACTGGACCCCGATCTTTGTAGTAAACAGCGAATACCGATTGGAAGGTATGTGAACCCGAAGGCCCGGGCAGTGATAATTTAGTAGTATACCTAACTCCTGAGATTGAGGGAGGTTTGATAAGTTTTTGTTCCTTCCTTTTCATGGAGTGTAGAAAAAACTTAGATGAGAAATTTAAATTCAGAGGTTGTTTTATGATCCAGAAAAAAAGGGCTACTTTGGTTCCACATATGTTTTTTTTTTTGTTTTTGTCTTCTGTAGTGTGGATTTTGCTTCGAGTTTGCGGTTGTCTTTGAACAAGTGGTGGGGAGGGGGTACATTTATGTGCTTGTGAGCTTTTGTGCAAAACAGATGATGTTTATTATATATACTTGTTCTATTCATTTAGTCCAATTTGGTAACTGAAATATGTCTACTACTCCCTTAATGCATGATTTGACTTGATTCGAATGTGGGTTTCAAAAAAAGGATTCTTCGTGAAACGTTAATTCAAGCTCCAACTCTTCCGATTCAAGCAGTGGTTAAACACCCTTATATGTTATTGATAAGTTTGGTCATTTGATACCTTTTTAACATGACCCCGTTCTGACCTGTTACCATTTTTGACTTTGACTTGTTACTCTACCCACCTGTTACCTTTTTGGACATAATCCGTTCGTGACGTGGAGATTATAATCCGGTGTCCGCTAAAACTTTTGGTGTTATAGAAAACGGTATATGTATAGAATAACATGTTGCCAAAAGTACCAAAATTCATTTTGAACCGGTTGTAACAGTTTGGTCCCTCGAACAAAAAGTGTATTTTTAGAATCCATCATTTTGATCTTCATTCGTTTCTATGGGACCAACTAACACGTTCCAGACCGATTTTTTTTCTTCCTAGATCATGATTTTTTTGTTAAAGTTCATAAAAAAATATGGTTATTTTAAACAAACAGATTTCCCATAATCATTTAAAGAAAAATAATCTGTTACCATCATATCCTCTTTTTATGATATTTGTTCAAACACAATCATTTATCTGTGCGGCGATAAATAAAAGAAAAAAAAAACCCAAAAATAACTTCATTTTTTTTAACAATAATTATAGAACTGGGCCAGCATATGCAATAAAAACCCAAAAAGCGTACAAGAAAAATAAAACAAAAATAAATATGAATTATATTCTTTCTAAATTTTATATAAATAAGTACAATATATTTTTTATTTCTTTATAGTTAATTACTAAAGTACCCTTACAAAACATAAACTCCCACATCAGTGTACACAAGATACAGTTGAACAACTTCGAGTTTCACTTCTGGTCATGTTTCTGAAACAATTCTTCAAGAGTTTCAACTTTACCTTCATCATCGTCTTCCTCTTCAATGTCCTCATTTGGGGGCACATGTCTCATGGTATCCGACAAATATTCGGACATGCGGAACGATAGTTCTTGTTCTGGCAGAGGATTGGAGTCCTGCTGATCATCAAGGTGGTTAAGGGTGCCTGTGGAGGATGATTGAGACAAAGTCCCTGATGCAACTGTAATCGCTTCATCGCCCTCGTCAATGGTTGACCCGAGAGAACATGTTGACCGTGTAGCGACTGACTGAAGTGCTCTTGATCTCTCTTTTACTCGTTTGCACCAGCTGTGAAGTGAATCACGAACGCTTTCTGCGATCAGAGCTTTCTTGACCCGAGAACCCATCTGAGTAAAAAAGAACATGTCAAAATGTTGGGTTAAGTCGAAAAGTATAAAAAGAAGTCATACAGGTGTTTGGATGTGCATTTTGAAAGTGATTTTATGGTTATCAGATATTAAGTTGTGTAATAAACAGTTTATTTGATGTTTTAATAATAAATTAAAGATAAAAGTGTTAGTTTTATTAAGAAATATATAAAACTAGAGCATGATTTTTTTCTATCATTATACCAATTTTAATAATTTTTTATAGAAAAATGCTAGCTTTAACTACAAAAAATGTGGAAAAAACTTGAAAAAGGAAAAAAAAAAAAAAAAGAGCGGTAAATAAGTGATTTTAGATTTCTGTAAAGCATAATCAGTAAATGATAGGGTTGTAAAGGAGCTGAGCTCAACTTAAGCGAGCTCGATCTTGAGCTCTATGTCTACATATCGATTCCTGCTCGTGAATAATTTTACAAGCTCGAGTTTGGTTTGTCTATTATCTACTAATTATATAATTACGTTTATCAATTTTTAGTTACTTTTACGTATTATTTAAATATTTAAAGCTCTATGTATCGGGCTCATGCTCGTTTATTAAATGAGCTTCATTTTGGGTTCAAGGTCGCTTAAGCTCGACTCGATTCGAGCTCCTAGCGAGCTGATCATGAGTAGCTCACGAGCGGATCTGCTAGTTTACACCCCTACTAATCAAAATTACTTTATCAAACGCTATGTGATTTATAATAATCAGTTTCGTAACACAACAAAAAAAATGATATGATTGATGTGTGTTGTACGATATGAACCTGTGTGACGATAACATTTAGAGGCACAGTGCTGTAGCTACACCAAAACTGAACAAGAACCCTGCAACAAAGATGATATAACCATAGATAAAGATGCGATAACGTGTCGGTTTTTTTCTTATAACACAAAGGTTGGTTCTATATAATACAAAAAGTATTGAAAGGGAGTACATACCCACAAGTCAGCCTAATAATTATCATTGCATGGTTCTTCATGAAACACGACCGTTGTTTGAATCCCCACTGCACAAATCAAGATGACGGTTTCATAAAACTGCTCACGCGATATAATATAGATAAGTGAGGGTGGGGGTGGGGGGTGGGTACTTACCACAGACCAGATGAATGTTGCCATCTCAAAAGCATTCTGTAGATGAACAATGTAAGAGTAAGAATAATTGGAAGTTAATTACTATCTATATGCCGAAAATGTATGGGTTGACCGTTGACTTTTGTGAGTCAAATGGGTTGCTTTTTGACTTCAAAAGTGAAATACTATTGTTATCTGTGAGAAATAACAAAAGTGAAATACTATTGTTATCTTGGCCTTTTATTATCTGTGAGAAATAACAGAAGTAAAAAGTTTACCTGAAACGAGATGAACTGTATCAACCGCAGTAGTATTTCGGGTTTACCGAACCAGAAAAGCTCGTCACGCGGCTTCACTTGAGTTCCTCCGACAGATGGGCCACGTGGTTCTA
Source organism: Helianthus tuberosus (assembly GCA_030545235.1). Taxonomy (NCBI): domain Eukaryota; kingdom Viridiplantae; phylum Streptophyta; class Magnoliopsida; order Asterales; family Asteraceae; genus Helianthus; species Helianthus tuberosus. The sequence goes on along the minus strand of CM060364.1, from coordinate 111,622,715 downwards.
CTATTTCAAGTGCCAACAAGGACACAACATGCTGAAGTTTTGTTCCCACCAGTAACACTAGCTTTTAACCAAAAGAGGTAAAACTTTACGATGAATACACCAAGTAGTATACAGGATCGATACATCAATTAGGGGTGGCAAGTTGGGTCACGGGTCAAAACGGGTTCCGATTAAAACAATGTATTTTTCGTAAGGGTCAAAACGGGCCGGGTCAGCTTGGATTGACCAATATGCAACAAGTCAACAACCACGTTTTGTTGGTTTAATTTTATTTTGTTATAAATAACTAACTAATGTTTTAAATCTGTAATTATAATTATAATTGCTATATCACTATTATTACAATAATACTTTAAACCATTGAAAGAAAATGATTTAAGAAGTTGTATGCATTAATAAGACTTTAGGCTACATTCAGCCTGTTTGACCCCTTCCCCTTTTAACTAACGTTTTTTATTTGAGCCGTATGAAATAAACACTACCCAAATCGATCCCTTTTCACAAAACACGTCAACTTACAATCGCGGGGACAAAAGAAATCCAGAAGTAAATGTTAAGACCTGAAATACCCTCAAACATCAAGAACGCGTCACAAAGCTATGTACATTTGTTATGAAAAAAAAAAAAAGGATAATAACTATTACCATGAATGTTTACAAAGATGCATATTATGGCATATCCCCAAAGTGGCCAGCTGCAAAATGAATGCAAAGAGTTGCAGAAATTCAGAAATTATATAAAACTTCAACATTATTATAAAATATTTAACTGCAATGCAACAAGATCACGAGGCATACCTAATTCCCACAATTTCATAAAATTCATCTTCCATGCTTCGGACCATATAGTTGTGGAAGTTATAAGACAGTGGCAAGTTATGAGTCTGAAATTACACAATTGCCATTTAGGTGATCTTGCAAGAATGAAGTTTACTTGAAGAGATAAAAAGAAGGAAGAAGATGAAGTCAAATACCCACGGTGATGAAACCCAACCGCAATGCCAGATAATCAGACTTCTGCATTGGACTTTTGAATTGTCTTAGAAAGCATAGCTGAAAATAACAATAAAAAATCCACCTTTATCATCCATCATCATTATACACACAACAAACTGAATCTTGAGGTTATAAATACATCTCATAACAACATGTTAAGAACGATTCATACCATCCATATGAGGATCCGACTTCTGCTCCATGGATGAGATGCATGATGCTTAATGAAAGTAACTTGGCGTCTCATCACCTTCATCTTCCTTGCTATAAGAAAAAAATATATCACATGTAATCAAATGAACACAGTTTCTATATCTTTATTATTCGTCTAAGGAATGTTATAACGTTTATCGTTGTGTGGGTCCCATAATATGTTGCCAAAGGGAATGATGACGTGTTCTAGTCCTGTTTACTTAACGCATCAAGTCTCCTAAATCATTTTTTTTTTGAAAAAAAATAAGGTTATTAATGACATAACAAATTTTGTTATCATGTTGGACAAACTAATTACTTTTAAACAAATAAAAAAAAGTGTTTGGGCCGACCCAACAAGACCCGTACCAGAAAATGACCCATTTTGACATGTTACCGAACATGCCCATACCTTGCAAGTTTTCGGGGGCCGATTGGCTAGCTTGGTATTCCCATTTCCTCCAACTGTATATCTGCAAATACATAAACTAGAAACTTAATATAAACTAGTTGTAGAAGCCCATGGACATAATTCAAAGGGATTCAAGAAACACTGTACCTTGATCATGGCTAAACCAACCGACACACAACTATAGAGAACATGAGTTATCCCAAGAACAAACAAGAATCGATGAAGCTGCTCAAGACCTTCATAAGAAACAAACGGTTCTCGTCCCTGCAAATACAATTCAAAACAAATTTAGTCATTATTCCTCTCGGGTAAAACACATAAAAAAAGATCAAAAGGAAACAGGTCAAACGGGCCGAAAGTGGTCTAATATTTTATTTAATGCATAGAACCCCTTAGTCATTTATTCGAATAAATACACTTTTTACGAGTAAAATGTCATTTTCTTCCCTGAGGTTTGGCCAGTTTTGCGACTTTCGTCCAAAGGTTTGTTTTTCCGCATCTAGATCCAAAATGTTTGAAATCTTGCCATTTCCATCTGGCTTGTTAACTCAATCCATTTTTCTCCGTTAAATCAGGGGTAATTCTGTCTTTTTTGCTAACTTAAAGGGCAATTCAGTTTTTTCATAGGTATTCGTTCTTTTTACATAAAGTAAAAAAAACTGAATTGCCCTTTAAGTTAACAAAAAATACGGAATACCCCTGACATAACAGAGAAAAATGGATGGAGAGACCTGGATGAAAATGGCAAGATTTCAAAACTTTTGGATCCAGATGCAGAAAAAAAACCTATGGACGAAAGTCGCAGATCTGGCCAAACCTCAGGGATGAAAATGACATTTACTCTTTTTTAATCATTATACACAACAAACTAATATATAAGAACCTATTTAGTGATTTTTGGAACCAAGTGTAACCAGTCAACCCAACCCGTTTCATCCCGTAGAAGAAAGCAACGGGCCCAATTTGCCACCTCTATGAAACATGTTTACCTCACCACACTGATGAGAAGGATGAGAATGTAGGCCTTCGGGAGGTATATCAGTTTCGTTTGAAGAGGAGGATAGTAATCTTTTGAAAACGACCATTTTATCCATTTCGTAATCTTCTTTGGAGCAAAGAAAGAATTTACTGCTGAACAGTGAGGAATCCACACAGATCTGTGAGATCAGATGTGCCCATTGCCCCAATAACAAAGATATCAGTCCAAGAAGCATAAGCTCTGCATCAATCAAAATCAAAAGTATAAATTTGTATAGTTCAAACGTAGCACTTGATGTGGCTTTCACAACATTTTGGTAGTCAAGTTGAGTATTTTTGGTCAACCAGTTATCCTTGAGAAGTCAAATTAATATGAACAACAACTGTTGAGAACAAAAAATTGCATTTTATTTGATTTGGAACAAAAAAGACACTGATTTTGACTTTTAAGTCAAAGGTCAGTTGCTTTTTTTAGAATTTTGATTAACTTTTTTCAATCAAAACCCACAACATCATTTGCTCAACCCAAAATGAAATCTTATTAGATTAAGTGATTAACATAATTAAACTAATTATTAAGGACAAAATGAACTTAAAATAAATCAATATAACCATTTGTATTGTGACCAACCTTCTTTGATCTTCTCTAAAGAAGCTAACAGAGCCTTCCTTCTAGTCTTCTTCAACCACTGCACACCACAAAACCCATAAATCATTCAAATCTTGAACAAATTTGCCATCCCAAATGATATAAAAAAAAAAAAGAGAAATTAAAAATTTGAGAAAAACTTATTTTGACATCCCAAACCATAAATTAGTAAAATCTTAAACAAAAAGATTTAAAGAAATAATAGTTTTTTGTTGGGAAAAACTCAAAACTTACCTCCCAATTCTGTAAAAAAAAAATTGGGAACCAACAGACAAGCAAATAGCATAAATCATTCAAATCTTTAACAAAAATATAAAAAAAGTAAATATAAAATAGGGAAAACTCAAAACAATCTTTGAATCAACAGGCAAGCAAAAACCATAAATCATTTAAAACTTGAATAAAAATATTTAAAAAAATATATAAAAAAATATTTTTTTTTGGGAAAAACTCAAAACTTGCTCTCCCTAAAAACTGTAAATTAATCTTTGAACCAACATGCAAGCATAAACCATAAATCATTCAAATCTTGAACAAAAAGATACAGTTTAAAAAAGAAGGGTAAAAAACTTAAAACCTGCCTTCCCAAATCTTGAACAAAAATACTCAAAAAATTAAAAAAAAAATGAAGGGAAAAAAACTTAAAACTTCCCTCCCAAATTTGTAAATTAATCTTTGAACCAACAGGAAAGCAAGAAACCATAACCCATTCAAATCTTGAACTAAGGAAATCCAAAGTTAATATTTTTTTTTTGAAAAAAAAAGTGAAAACTTGCCTTCCCAAATCTGTAAATTGATCTCTGAACCAACAAACAAGCAAAGACCATGAAAGTAATAGTAGTAGCAACAGCCCATGTTGGAGTTTCAGCCAAAGATCTCCCTTCCCTGATCAAATCTTCCACCATTGTCACTTGCCCACATCAACAACCTCAACCTTTTTTCTTCTAAATCTTTGAATAAAGTTGTCAACTTTGAGAGTATTTAGGCAGTTGAGTGGTCTCAAAATGCTGCGCATTTTGTGCATCGATGTGGGTATTATTATTTAAATCATGAATCTTGGAATCTTTTCACGCAGGCAGATTGACAGTGATCTTATATAGAAGTTGCATTTGGGGTACATATATTATGTTACATTTTTGGGATGTATATGCTTTGTGGGGTTTAATTTGATGGGTTTATTAATGGGGAAGAATGCATATTAATTAATTCCACATGCATTGGAACTTATGGCTTATGAGCTTACATTTGCACTTGTTCCTTTAGACCCTACCTCCCCACGTGCAATTCTTGCAACAAAATTTTGATTTTTGTACATGTTCATTCTCTTACCATTCCTGGTCGTTGGGTGAATAATGCCCCATCTCAGGGCGTTTTGCGTCATATGACAGCCCAGTCAGCAATGGGGCATTATTGGGCATTTTTACAAAAGAGGTGTAGTGGGGATGTGGGGATTGTGAAGCATTATATTTGTAATAAAATAAAATACAAAAAACATTTAAAAAATCTTTTTGGCCAAAAAATGGAAGCTCAAATGTGATTGGCCAAGAAATTGCCCCACCAGTGTGATTTATAACACGCCATAACAAAAAAAAGGCCAAACACGCCCCAGCGTAGTGGCTGGTGGGCGATATTGGGCAGCCACTACGGGTGGTCTTATAGTGGTTTTAATTTGAGTTATCTAAGAGGGGCTCTTTTAAATCTTGAATCAAGTCGAGCTTATATAAGTTTGAGTTGGGTTGAGTTGAAGTTGATTATAAGATTAAACTTATTTAATAATCGAGCTCAATTTGCATATAGAATGATTATATTATATTTATATTTATTTATACAATATAACATATAAATCTCATGATGAGTATTGTTATATACAATTATGAAAAAAGAAACTAATCAACATTTGTTTTTTCCCTTCAAACACCATTCTTGCTAGAAAGAAAATTTTGATTTAAATACATCTTGTATAGGATTCATGATCATGTATTCGAGAACGACTTTTTAAAAACTTAAATGGACTTGAGCTTATACATACGAGAGTACTTGATACTAGAACCTCACTTATTTAATATTGGAGCTCAAGTCTCATATATCAAGTTTGATTGAAAATCGGTTATCATCTATTATATATAATTACACAAAAATATTATAATATATAATGATGATTAAGAAATTATATATCTTCTCCCTTTGTTCCTTCAAATCTTACCTGCCCACGTGCCATTCTTGCTTAGAGCATCCACAATAAGAACCATTAAAAACACCTAAAAACATGTACAGTCAGCTGCCACATCAGAAAAATACTCACCCTTCAAAAACATCAAAAACCCACCCAATAAGAAAACACAAAAACACTTAAAAATATTGCCACATCATCACCACCTTTTATATTTAATTTATCACCCAACCCCCACCCTTTGGCCCCACCACCTGACAACATACTCGTTTTTAGTCATTCTTCACCAAATATGCATCCCAAATACACATGGAAGAAATGATGCCCACAATAAGAAAAAATGGGTGAGGTGGAAAAATGTAAAAAAAAAAACACCCTCTAAATATGAGCTATTGTGGATGCTCTCAAAAGAAAATTTTGATGTTTAGTTAGTCGAGATCGTCTCTTCAGTAACTTACATTAAATCAAGCTTAAATAAGCTTGAGTTGAAGTTAGTTGTCTAACTTGTTTAATGAACGAGCGCAAGCTTCATATATCAAGTTTGATTAAATATCAATTATTATATACTAATTTATAGACCCGTGTGTTACAAGGATTTAAGGATACAAATTATCTGATTTTATAACATGTACACAAATTACATACTTTAAACCATATTAGATTTAAGATAAGATATAATCAAGATGTATATAATAATAATAATAATAATAATAATAATAATAATAATAATAATATAACATGTAATTACCACACTATAAATAAGCAACATGTTGATGCTTCATAAGCTTGTACCATATGCATAGGGTGTTTTCCAAAAAAAAAACTTAATTTTTCACTTTCAACCTATAAGTTTTTTATCTTTTACATTTTAACCTTTTTCATTTTTTTTTTTACTTTTAACCTTAAAACTTTTCATCTTTTACAATTTAACACAAACACTTTTTCCTGTTCAACTTTAGTCCCTCATACTCTTATCTTTCACAAGTTTTTCGTTTTATTGCGATTCAACACGGCGCAACGTGAATGCTTTTTCGTCTATTTTTTATTAGTTTGACAGGCTCCGTCGCAACGCGTCATTTTTTTCTCCGTTTGACAAGTTTATCGCAACGCGGAGGTCCCGGATGGACTTAGTTATTTTTTTCTACGTTTTACATTACGTCTAACTTTTGCATTAAGATGACGCAATGGGTGTGCGTGGTTCAACAACGTGAATGTACCATATGCATAGGGTGCTTTAAAAAAAAACTTAATTTTTCACATTCAACCTATAAGTTTTTTATCTTTTACATTTTAACCTTTTTCATTTTTTTTACTTTTAACCTTAAAACTTTTCATCTTTTACAATTTAACACAAACACTTTTTTCTGTTCAACTTTAGTCCCTCATACTCTTATCTTTCACGAGTTTTTCGTTTTATTGCGATTCAACACGGCGCAACGTGAATGTTTTTTCGTCTATTTTTTATTAGTTTGACAGGTCCCGTCGCAACGCGTCATTTTTTTCTCCGTTTGACAAGTTTATCGCAACGCGGAGGTCCCGGATGGACTTAGTTATTTTTTTCTACGTTTTACATTACGTCTAACTTTTGCATTAAGATGACGCAATGGGTGTGCGTGGTTCAACAACGTGAATGTACCATATGCATAGGGTGCTTTAAAAAAAAAACTTAATTTTTCACTTTCAACCTATAAGTTTTTTATCTTTTACATTTTAACCTTTTTCATTTTTTTTTACTTTTAACCTTAAAACTTTTCATCTTTTACAATTTAACACAAACACTTTTTTCTGTTCAACTTTAGTCCCTCATACTCTTATCTTTCACGAGTTTTTCGTTTTATTGCGATTCAACACAGCGCAACGTGAATGTTTTTTCGTCTATTTTTTATTAGTTTGATCGGCCCCGTCGCAACGCGTCATTTTTTCTCCGTTTGACAAGTTTATCGCAACGCGGAGGTCCCGGATGAACTTAGTTATTCTTTTCTACGTTTTACATTACGTCTAACTTTTGCATTAAGATGACGCAATGGGTGTGCATGGTTCAACAATTTTACGTATGTTTTTCGTTCAGTGTTATTTATTCCTTTTTTATTTATTTTATTTTTACGAGTTTTTCTGATGTTGGTGGTTGCTGGCAATGGTATTGCATTAGTGCTACTTGGCATGATTTTACGAACGTATTTAACCTATTAAGCTTTCTATTAATAATTTGTTTCGAGTTTACCCCTATACCTCCTTTACTTAAAAAAATATTTTTTACGTGCATATTTTTATGTATGTGTTGGTATGAATTCAATTTGCTCTACGTTTCGATGTAAACTTTTTCTGAAAACGAGCTAGGTCAAATACAATACGTTTTCCTATAAGAAAACCATTTTTAGGTACATATTTTTATGTACGTTTCGGTATAAATTCAAGTTGGTGTATCTTTTGACGTAAACTATTTTGGGAAACGTGTCAGGTCAAATATAATATGTTTTCGTGTTTATTTTATGAATGTTTTGTAAAATTTGTTTCGAATCGAGTGGAGTCAAATCAGAGTTTCTTTTTTTTCCGTTTTTTTTTTCAAAAGTTCTAATTAATCTCTTTTAATTATACGTGTCAACTTTTCCGTTACATGTGTTACGTTTTCTATGTATGAGTCGGGTCACATATAATACGTTATGATTGTACGGTATAAATTTGATTTACTTTATATTTTGATCCAATCACAATGCTTATATAGGTTACATTGAGTTTAATCGGAAATGTCGAAACACGCGTTTTCATACGATTAACGCATCACATAACGTTTGGACTAATACATTCAATGTTTGCGACGTACCCGCGCGGCAACGCGCGCGGGTCTTATTCCTAGTTAGATAATAAATAGTAGTGTATAATTTTTAAGTATTTATTTTTTAGTAATATTTAATTAATTAATTAATTAATTTGTTAGTAATAAATAGTAATTGATAATATTTAAGTATTTGTTTTTTTTTAATTTTCTTATATATTATTCAATTTGATTTTTTAGTAATAAATTATGTTCGTTAACCTTTTTAAAATAATCAAAATCCGTATATGTTTATTATTTTATTAACATTTTTTTAATTTTTCAGGTTATTTGGTCACGCGTTGTGACGGTACGTTACTGCGATTCTGCGAACATTGGATTTATATCGGTTTGGTTCGTTACAGTACCGTAATTTACATTGGCCGAAAATGAAAAAAACGAACACCTGTGCCGGCACTGTTGTTGTTCGAACGGTTCAGATTGTCATGGTACTGGTGTCTGGTACTGATATTCATTTGTTGTTGCAGACAAAGTTGTATAAATGTAAATTTTTTGAAACCGGGAACCATAAGAATGATGTTATTTGGTATGATATGGTGTCAGATTATCAAAAGAAAAACAATAAATAAAAGTGTTACCGAAACCGATGTTGTTCGTGGGTTCACTACGATAGCGGCACGATATCCGTCATCATAAAGAAAACTAAAAAACTGAATGCATACCGGTACCGATATTCGGTTCGGTATGGTATAGTAGTGATATGGTGTTTTATCGAAAGTAAAAACAATAAAAATAAATACATGTATCGATACAAATATTGTTGAGCCAGTTCCGATTTGGTTTGATAGGATAGCGGCATCCGCCGCGAAGCGCGGGAATCTCACTACTTTCATATGATTATGATTAAAAACTACACACCATTTAAATATATATAGTTGTAAATATATATATAATATATATACACACAAGATAATTAGATAAATATATAAATATAAAATAATTGATGAATAACAACTTTGTCAACAAAACTTTGCTGGAGCCTTCTCTCTTCTTGGAAGGTTACCTGCTATAATACTACCGTGGTTTGTTGTTTTGAAGTGGATATGCATATGGAGACCCACCTCCTTGATTCTGTAATGTCTGTTTGTTAGCTGTTCTTTTTATATTTTATACATTGAAAGAGAGTAGAATAGGTAAACTTTTTTATAAAAAAAATGATTTTTGTTTCAATTTAATAATTGATGTTTGTTTAAATGTATAAAAATATATAAAGATGTATGAGAAGAAGTAGACCTTTACCTACTCTTAAGTAAATATATTAGGAAACCATTGCTTTTATGTTTAATGTATAAAAAACATGGAAGATGTATAAGAAATCTTGGATTTAAGAACTGATTTCTAGATTGTGATATGTCGAAAATCCAACTGAATAATATTATTATATTCTAGAACAATTTTCATTTCAACTTTGGTTATCCAACTTTTTTTTGAATCTCCTCTAAAAGTTTACGCCTATCAAAAGCATTTTTTCTTTGAAAATTAACATTTACAACTAATATTTTCTACATAGATAATTTATACATATCCATTTGAAATGTTGTATATGCCATAAGGATATATGGTGTGGAGTGGCGCCATCCTCCACATCAGCTTGATAAAGTCCCCAACACAGCTCCGGGGGCTCCAAAGGAACTATCGTGAGAGGAATAACATGCATGAAAGGTGGACCCCATTTTGCAGCCTTGGTGGCCAATGAGAACCTTCATTTGGAGGGGGGCGTCATAGGGTATGAGTCCACACCGTTTAGTCTATTATAAACTACTTCTTTTGATAACGTTAATTGTTTAATTATGTAGGTTACGTGGTATTTAACAATATCTATATGTTTAATTGTTTAAAATGTCTCATATACTAAAACCAAATTTCAATGCAACGTGCAAGAGATCATATTCCAAGAGCAATCTCATAGTTAATGGACCGACCTCCAATATTTCGGTCAAAACTACTTCAACAACTAAGGTCCCTGAATTTAAGAGAACATCACAAAGGTCGATACCATGGTTTAACCGTGAAACGACCGTAAGGGTTGTGGACACATAAAGCTCAACACAATAGCTAAAGAAGCAAATAATGGTTATTACACTTTTTATATATTAGTTTTGATAATAATATTCAAGTGTCAAATAATGGTAAATAAGATCTTCCATAGGAGAATTGTTTTCAAATGAGCCTAGTCAAAATAGGTTGAACTACACAAACGAGGCAATGCTAAACCAAAGAAGTAGGGAAACAAAGGCAAACCATTATGCTTATCATATCAAGTTTTTTGTCTCTTTCCATCTTGGTTAACTCTGGTCCTACTTTATATTGATTGATTTTCACATTGATTAAGACCATGGGGTGTTGTTTGGGTAGTCCTTTGGGACTATCCGTTACGTAGGCGTCACGTCACATTGGGTGAAGGATCATTCATTTGGGGATTACCCAAGGGTGTGAAGGACTACCCAACTTATAATAAAAACCAAGGGAAAAGATCAAATAGGAAGATTAATTTCGCTAGGAAGGATATGAAGCAATAAGAGGATGACATGTGGCAACATTTAAAATAAAGAAAACGAGTATTTTAGTCAATCCAACCCTTTCTTCTTCCTTTTTCAAAACCCAGTAACTTCAAAACCCACCATTTTCAAAACCCACCATCTTCAACCATTTCTTCACTTTCTATCTCAATAATCACTACATTATAGTGCGATTTTCATCACCAATCAATGATTCAAACCCCCGATCAACGTGTTCTTCAGTTTTTTTTGAAGAAAACCCAGTTTAATTTCATACAAAATCTCGTTTTTTCCGGTGATTTTGAAGATAATCACTCGATTTGTTCGATTCAATCGTTGATAAGTGTTTCTATCATTTCAAATTTCGTCAATTCATGAAGAAACCGACTTCGATCCATGTAAGAAATTCTTTAATTTCATTTTCACGATCTGGGTTTTTATTTAGTCTTTGCGTTTTACGATCTTGGCGGGGGTCCGGGGGCGGCAGCCCCCGGTAGCGGGGTCCCAGGGGCGGCAGCCCCTGGCGGGGTCCAAGGGGCAGAGCCCCTGGCTGGGGTTGATTTCGAAGACAGTAATTCGTAGACAATTCAGACAGTTTTTCGATTAAATTGCTGTACTAAAAACGCATCAGAAAAATTAATTTTCCAGAAATTGGCTCATTTCGAAGACAGTAATTCGTAGACAATTCAGACAGTTCACAGACAATTCACAAACAGTTCAGAAAACAGTTTTATGTGTCCATTGCGTTTTAGAAATAAGAGAGTTTTATGTGTTTTCTGGGTATTGCGTTTTAGAAAAAACACATTTTTAAGTATCTTTAGTCATTGCGTTTTAGGTAAAACACATTTTTTAAGTGTTTTTAGTCATTGCGTTTTAGGTAAAACACATTTTTAGGTGTTTTCAGTCCATTGCGTTTTACAGAGAACACTTTCTTTTGGTTTTTTAGGTCATTGCGTTTTAGAAATGAGACATTTTTAAGTGTTTTCTGGCCATTGCGTTTTACAAATAAAACATTTCTTTGTGTTTTCTGGCCATTGCGTTTTACAAATAAGACATTTCTTTGTGTTTTTTGTGCATTGCGTTTTAGGTAAAACACTTTTTTATGGGTTTTCAGTCTATTGCGTTTTAGAAATAAGACATTTCTTTGTGTTTTCTGGCCATTGCATTTTACAAATAAGTCATTTCTTTGTGTGTTTTTGTGCATTGCGTTTTAGAAAAATGTCATTTTTTAGGTTTTTTTTTTTCATTGCGTTTTACGTAACTGGTTGTTTTTCTGTTGCGTTTTACACAACTGGGTTTAAATTTTTTTTTTAAATATAGCAATAGTATACTCGTTTTAAAGATAAAAAAACGCTCGTTTTTTTGGTGCAATTTTTATAAAAAAATAATGTCGTATGAAAGAGTTATTAACGTTTAAAAAATGGGGGGGAATTGGAGGAGAGAGAAACTATTGGCTTGGATTGACTAGAATGCCCTTGAACAAACTCGCGCGCCTCTTTTCTTTTTTTCAATTTCTCTGATTTAATCTTAGCCCTTGATTAACTAAATGGATGGTCAAGATCACTTCCTAGCCTTCCTAGCCAAATTAACTTCCTATTGTATCTCCACCCTAAAAACCAATATATAATAATATATAATAAAGGAGAGAGAGAGAAGTCAGAGAACAAACCAAAAAATTTCTATAGAACCGGGGGGTCGAAAACGTATATACCAAAAAAATTCTATACGAAAACTACATATATAACACTACTGGCTGAAAAGTTCGGGGGGTCGGGCGCCCCTCCCGGCCCCTTCAAAGCATCGCCCCTGGTCATCGACTGCTAATGACATATCTAATTATTTTTCTCTTATTTTGGTATCTTGTTAAATAATTTCTTGTATATTTAAAAAACAAAAATACTTTCATATTCTTGTATGATTATATTAATCTTTCTTGACCAGTTGCCCTCAAAGCAAGAGAACGAGTTTGATGAATTCATAGTAACTAGTGGTATCAAAACGGCGCGCTGCGCCGAGAATTGAATTCCCCATGCTACGTGGCGTGAACTTAATTAGCATTGGTTCGTTCTGTTACGGTCCCCTTGATCTTGCTGCTTTATCCATGAGTCAAACCCACCTAATCATTATGAAAATTATTTCAAGTGAATTTGTTTAGTCATTGATTTGGTTTACACATCATATTGACTTGTGTTTGCGAGTCTCGTGTTTCTTGGATGAACAATGGTGGGGAGCAGAATGTTGTTGTTAAGGACCCAACAAAAGGTACACTTCTTTTGTTCATTTCAGGGTATTTATGGCTGGGGTTGACAAGTCAAGCCGACCCAGCTAAACCAGCCGTCTTGGTTTAGTTTTTTCAAGAACCATATTTACTGGTTCGGCTCAGAAATTCCGTCAAAACTTGCCAAACCACACCGTTAACACCGCCAGAAAGTTTGCTAAATACATACATTTTGAATATCGGATTTCAAACTTGTTAGTTATCAGGTACAAAATCCATTGGATTTTGTATGTTTAGAGGTAAAAAAAGATCAACATGTAGGTTGTAGCTGCAATAGTTGACATATCAATCTTTCTTATTTACCGAATCCGAGATTATGCAATAAAAATCTAAATGTAAGTGTAAATGGTTAGATCAGAACTTCAAACCGCCTCCGGTGTTTGCCGTATTCAAGTGGTTGGACGGTAGAACCACAACAACCGCACACTGGGTTCTCACCGGAGTTAACCGGAATTCGTGTGCCGCTGCTGGACTATGAGACCACCTCTATGCCGACTTCACCATGACTTCAAACCGCCACCGGCGGTTGCCGTATCTAAGCGTGTCCGACAGAGCCACAACTACCGTGTCTTTCTCTCTCTTTATCGCGGACCAGTCGTCGGAGACTCTCCGGTTGGGGTTCTCTCTAGCCACCAGTTTTGTTTGCCTGTTTTGTTTGCATATAGAGGCCAGTAGGGGAAAATAGACACGTAGATCAATCAATAGGAGCAAACCACATCTCAAATCCACTGTTCATTTCCATTGTGACATTAATAATAAGTGATTATAAACACAATCTGATATAAAATATTTATCTAATCCAGTACAGAGCCCGGGCTTGAACTTAAACAGCGTCTTCCAATCATAGCTCGAAGCAAACCGAGTTCCATGAAGCAAACAGCCGACATAGTGAACTACAAAATTAAAAAGACGGATCAGAATACCACATTGTGATTTGAAAAGATGAAAATATCATGTTTTAAACCAAAAGAAAGAGTGGAAGACCATCGAACTTATGTGACACTAAACACTTGTATAAGTAAACATACAGTAAATTCATTAACATGTCGAATTCAGTAACCGTTAATTAGATGTCTAAATTTTTTGCTAACAATTTAAAAGAATGATGAAGAAAACCTTTATGGGCCTTGAAAATCCATGTGGCAATGTTAATTATACACTAAATTGTATTGTATTGTATTTCAATTTTCTATGGCTGGTCCTTAAAGTAGTGCAGCATTGGCAAATGTCTTCATGGATGATGTAGATAATGTTGATGCCATAACACATAACACATGACCCCATAAGATCATAAAAAATGCATACAGTACCAAAGAAATCAAGCAATAAACTTTGAAAGCCTACACAAACATTTGTAATCAATCCCATATCATAAAGCCCAGAAATTGAAATAATGGCACTTACTACACGTCTTCATCGATATCTCTATTTCTTCTTCAAAGGTCATCTTAATTCCTCAAATGCAACTATAATAATATATTCAATGATGTTGGTCTGTAATATATGCTATAATTAGGGCTCAGAATTGGTAGACCTCAGTGCGGCTGCATACCGATTGCAATGTAAAGGCAGAAATGGCTTTACATTGCCATCACGGTTGCCATGCCAAAACAACGAAAACCACACATTAATGTGCATCATCACTGCCCCACAATCTACAAAATATAATTTGCATTATCAAGGCTTCCGAAATGTTCATATCAAAGCAACAAATTTTAACGGTTGTCAAATAAGTTCAAGCAGCAGTATCAACTTATAGATTCAAGGGAGTCAAAGATGAACCAAAGTCGACAATTGTAAAAGAAATTAGGGTCTGAAGTCAGCAGGAACCATATCACAGATCAACAATTGAAGACACCGAAGGCGGACGGAATCAGCCCCACTCGTCGCCGCTGCTATACGAAGTCATAGATGGTCAATGAAACAAAATAGGGTGGCCGCTTCTGTTCACGCGATTCTCTCTCCCTGTGTTGTTATCTAGTGAAAGCCGGTGACACCTACCTGTGGCTAAAAGAAAAGACACTAAACTTTTGTTGCTGAAAATCAAAAACCACAAAGATACATGCACACACCTTGAATCAGTTCGTCGGAACCCTGATCTAACCAAAAGAACACCAAAAAAAATAAAATGAGTAAAGAACAAAAAAGCATCAATCTGAGGCTAAATTAGAAATCCATTACAACAAAACCATTCAATCGAAGTCGGATTGCCTCCGCCCTGTGGATGCCTCTTCACCATTGCCGACGCCGGAGAGCCGACATAACCCACCACCATGTACCTCGGACCTGTATGTCATGTCGACGCCGGAGAGCCATGTGCGGCGCGTCCACCGTGTCGAAGCCGGAGACTTCTCCGTCTCTGTCTCCCATCTCTTCTCTCATCTATCTCTCTCCAGACTTTCTTTCATGTGGGTTAGGGTTAGTTTGTGAAGAAAGGAGAAGGGGGTGGGTATTTGTCGGATGAGACTTGGCGAAATTCCCAAAACACCCCTGTTACTGTTCAAATTACTGTTCAAATACTTCAATTTTTAATATGTAGTATAATATAATATCTTTATAGATCCACTCTCATAGTATAGATAGGTATATATATCCTGTCATCATTACTTCTTCGAGAGAAGCTAATGTAATGTAATGCATACAGTGATTACCTTGCTTAATTTTCTTTAATCCCTGTCGTCTGTGGGACTTGAAACCAAGACCTTCCCCTTCTCAACCTATGTGTTTTAAAGGCTTTGCCTTTGCCAATGGACCACCACCCCATTGATAGTGATTACCTTGCTTCGTGTGATGTTGTTAAAGAAGATAAACGCTAGCTTGATGAATATCAAGATGGATTTGTTAACATCCAAGGTACGACTTACGTGTATTCATTTCTTTTATACTTTAGATGCTCTTACAATCGACTTTAACAAAAAAAAAACAAAAACAAAATAAATAAATAAATTCATTAAGCTAAAATATTACAAACATTAGTCATTTTAAAAGAACCTATTCACCTCTTCCCAAAAAAAAAAAAAAAAAACCTCTTCCTCTTATTTTTTTTAAACTACGTTATATTTATTTAAAAAACAAATAAGACTTAATATTATCATTCAAACAAATCATATTACATTACATTATAATGCATTATAAAAAGAAGTTGTAAATCCATGTTTCTCATATTAAATGACACCACCTGAGGGGCCGAAAGACACCTGATAAGACCGAATTGTGCTTTAGTCGTTCAAATTTACTTTTTCTTAGGAATTTTTTGTTGGTATAGTCAAGTTTGGTTGGTGAATTTGGATGGATCGAAGAGGATATGCACAAAATTTAATGGGTATCATTTATAACTATTTTTTATATATACACTGGTTATTATATAATATAAACTAGTTATAAGCTTTAAATGTATGAAACTAGTTTTATGTCCGTCTGCGTCGCGGGACGCTGAGCCGAATATTTCTTAACCAATTAAAAAAACACTATCATAGTTTTGCTAGAAAAAAAAAACTAAAACAATAGCAAGACTGTAATTTTGAGCTGGGGCAAAACTGAACTTCTCAGGACCAATGAGCGAGTGCTAGGGAGTTGTCTGACACAAATAAAAATCATATCATATCAAGTCAACCAATTAAAAAATCACTTCCATAGTTTTGCCAAAAAAAAAAAATAGCAAGATTGTATTTTGAACTGGGGGCAAAAGCATAATTTTGAACTGGGATAAAATCGTAATCGTAATTTGTCAAAAGCTAGAACAATGGTAATATTGTAATTTTTAACTGGGGGCAAAATCGTAATTTTTAACAGGGGGCATATTCGTAATTTTAAGGTAGAGATAAAATCGTATTTTATTCGGGCTAATAGGGAGTGTCAGGCAGCAGCCTGACACTATTTCCTACCATGGAGAATGTTATATAATTTATGAATTTTAGATGGAAGAACACTATACACGAAGATACATTGCTCTAAGCAAACACCGCATTAGACTCTCTAAGACTAGAAGGTATGAGGCCTGCCCCAGGTCCATCCCTCCACAGCCGCCCCGGCTCCCCCACCCCCTGCTCCGTTGCCGCCCTAGGGGTGTCCTCTTCGTCCGCACGTCGCCGCCCAAGCCGGGTCTCACTCCCTCACACACACCTATACATACATACATACATACATACATACATACATACATACATACATACATATATATATAAAGGGGCTCATCCCCCACCCCTTAGGTCCATCCCCTTTAGACCCATCCTCACACCCGCTTACGTGACGGTCTATGTGGCGGTCCATCCCCTTGAGGATGATCCAAACCATACCTTCCAGCCTAATAACATCATTCTTTTTTGAAAATCTCGTTGTATTAATGACAAATTGCAATTATGTTATCATTATGATAAAGTTGTGCAAATAGTGTTATCATTAGCCACATGTATGTTAGGCTGATTCTAAACACACAACCCCCCCCCCCCCCCCCTCTCTCTCCTGATTATACCCCCCTTGTGAGAGGAAAACTGTCAGTCCTACGCAGGCCCCACCTGTAAGTATGTGAGAGGGGGGTGTAAAAAGTAATTAGGGGGGGTGTCAGTCCCACGCAGGCCCCACCTGTAAGTCATCAGGCACTCGATGTGCTAGATATATCTCTACTTAAAAATACAATTTATATTACCCTATCATAAATTTAATATAACATTACGAGCTTGTAAAATTCGTCCATCATAGTTATGATACATACAAACTTTGAATGACAACCGGGTATAAAGAACCACTAGAACTACTAGTCTCAAATAAAAGGCATTTGTATGTTGTAATCTTTCATTCCAAACTTTAGATAAAAGAAACCGGATGTAGTAAGAGAGACGAGAGGTTGAATAACTTATTTTTATTTTGATGCATCTTTCATTTCTCTCTTGAAACTGTTAAAAAATTTGCAAATATGTAAAAACATAAGGGAAAAGTATCCATCTTATGTACATTCCTTGATTTTAATTGAGAGTTAAAATATGTTATTTAAGCTGGTACTGATCACCATTTTATCTTGTCGCTAATATTGGTAGTGATCATCACTAAAAAAAGATAAGAGATCACCTTTATAAAGTTGCCAAGGCAATGTTTACAATTTATTTCCGAGTAGAGTTTTATGGCTCACTTGTTATATAATTATAATTATTTAAATTTAAAGCTAATCTTTTTTTATTTAAATATTATATCATGTGTCTAAAAAACCTATTACACTATTTTTATAAATAATATATTACCTTTTCTTTTTCTTTATAAGCTAAAGAGTTGGTGTTTATCTATTTGATCCAAACCATATTTAGAAGTATTAATCGAAATAAGCTTTGAATTGACTTAAAAAATGTAGAAGAAGAAAAAGCGGTTCTTATTAATGTGGAAGGTATTGCACATGGATGGTTACCAAATCTTAATATAACATATCTTGACACCACCACATGGTCATTATTCGGCATCATAAATCTTCTATATTTGCACAACACGACAACCCGACCCGATAACAAGCAAGATTATCTCCATTAAGCATTATTAGTCTTATTACAAGGAGATTAAGGGATGAGTAAGCAAGTCTAACAACAACTATTGACCAAACACCAAGAAACCAAAGGGGAAAATGAAAAGTTGAACCATTTTCCCAAGTTTCCACCTCCGGTGAGTTCCCAACCAGAAAACACGACGGTTTCCGGCGTAATGACTACCAGGTGCAAGTAAGATGCAATTTTTTGCTTATATAACGGACCCACACAAACAACAAACCGAACCCAAAGGGCAAACCACGCCACTCAATAGGGAAAGCATACGACTGTTGTAATATTTGTTTTCAGGTACGCGGCTGGCTAGAAACAGGATCCAGGACAGAGCTAGTCTCTTTATTTTTTAAAGTAAGGTTTGCAAATTGGAAATCGAGTCTATCGTGACTGGCGGTTCGCCGGTGACTTTGTGGTGGCTGCTGCGGTTGTTGTTGTTGCTTATATAAGGCTCGCAGTCTCCCAATCTCTCTCTCCAAAACTTCATGCTCCACTGTGAAAATAACTGATTTAGTTTTTCCATATGAAAATAATTCTACTTGCACTGATAAAATCGCAATAAATGATTACTCTTCAAGAATTTATAGTTTTTTTTTTTTTTTAATTTTTGGTGGGGGGCAAGCACCTTACCACCTAAGCAGTTAATGCGGTAAAATATCAGATATCGGTCAATGACCGCTATTTGAGATATAGGCTATCGCGGTGGGATATCGGTAATTTTAATATCATGTAGAATTTATATATATAGCAATTTAACACTAACAATTCAGTATACTCTCCTACCATTGATAAATTAACCTTTTGGAACTTGCAAATTGTAGCAAGTGAAAACTGATTAAGACTTAAAATACCAACATTTAACAACTAAGACTTAAAACACTAATAGCAACAATAAGAAGAAAGACGAATGATAGAACTAACAAGAAAGGTACTAATATTGGGAATCGGTGATATATCGGTCAATATCGCTGATAATATCGGTGCCGATATTCTGATCGATATATGACACCGATATTTTAATGACCGATATATCACCGATATTAATTGCATAGCTTACCACTAGACCACTAGGTCATGGGTTGGTATTTCTAGGTAAAGGTGGAAAATGGGCGGGTCAAACAGGTTGGGTAGCGGGTTAAACGCGTTCGGGCTACAATTGGGTAATATGGTTTGAAATCAAGCGGGTGGCCCGAAGCACTTCCAAAATCATTAACTTCTAATTAACCATTAGCATGTTAAATATGATTACAAAATTTATTTTTTGAATGAAATGATCTGAGTGGTTTTATGCAAGCAAATACACTTTGTGTGACTTTCAATCTGTTTGAACCGTTTCCTTTTCAACTAACCTTCTTTTACCTGTTTGACCCCTCAAAGATAAACATAACCTAATTTTATTTGCACTTAAGATAAATGAGCCCATAATGCCATCTCTATTTGTGAGTTATACCAGATATTTGATTGGCTTTTAAATCTAAGATTTTTCTAACGGATGCGCCTTACTAACATCTAGAATAGGACAGTCTCATAGAAACATTCTTAAGAAGCAATATCTAGAAAAATTCAAAAGCACGGCGGGTTTAAAGAATAATGGTAATAAGCAACATCTAATTTATAGGGGTGGGTATTCCTGATGCGGCTTGAAAACATGACACGAACTTAACGCAAAATTCATAGGTTTGGGTGTAATCTTAAGGGTTCGGGTCAAACCCGCAAACACATTTAGCTGAAAAGGTTGCGCTTGGTCAGCATGGCGGGTTGACCCATTTACCCATCAATTTTTATAACTTTCTAAAGATTGTGTTTTATGTTATAACATAAAGTAATCTGGTATTTTATGCCAAAATCTAAAAGACGACTATTTATCATTAGCATGTTCATCAACTAAGTCTATTTAATGGCACTACTACTACATGCTTAACAAAATTATCTTAAACTTATATTGTACTTTGAAATTTAGATGTCAACTATCAGTAATAGGCATATATAACAAAGAACAAGCCAAAACAAATAATTAATACGTATAATCGAAACTTACAACGCTTGATTAGTTGTTCTTGAGCCAAATTCTCCAACCGCTGTTTGAGTGCTTTGTTCTCCATTCCAAGTATAAGACTTTGCTGGTTTAGAAACTCCAGTTGAGCTGATACCTCAAAACCTTCTGACTGCAATCACAGCCAGATGTAACATTACATTTAGACGTTCTCTATTCGGTCCGGAACAGAACCAATTTTGTTTTCTCCAATTTTTTATTATTCAAACCAAAAACGTCGTTTTATATTTAGATTTAGAGTAAAGTACACGGATAGTCCCTGTGGTTTTCCAAAATTTTGGATTTGGTCCCTAGCTTTCCAAAAGCACACGGATGGTCCCTGTGGTTTGCACTTTGTAACGCATTTAGTCCCCGGTCAACAAATCTATAGGTTTCAGGAGGTCCAAGTTATGGACTAAATATGTTACAAAGTGTAAACCATAGGGAGCATCCATGTACTTTTGGCAAAAGTTGAGGACTAAATGCGTTACAAAGTGCAAACCAGCGGGACCATTTGTGTACTTTTGGAAAGCTAGGAAACATTTCCAAAAATTTGGAAAACCACAGGGACTATGCGTGTACTTTACTCTTTAGATTAACCAAACTATAAGGCACCGAGTTTGTATTTATTTTATGGTTCGGTTTGAGAGCAAACAAGTTCTAAAAAACCAGACTTGTTTATATCGGTCTGGTTCTTGATTCCACTATTGTCTGGTTTCATCAAGATGAACATTGAACACACCTACATGACGTGAATCCACAAAAGATTTTTCAAGTTCTAAAATCTAAAGTACCTGTAAAGCATGTACATTCCTCTCTAGTTCAGCTATATACTGAAGCTTCCGCACCCGCGAACGTTGAGCAAATTGCCTGTATTACACACCTCTTAGACTTTTATACGCAAAAAAGAATAGATTTAAATGTTTACGCTGATTATAAATCCACATCTATGCAGTTAATATCGGTGGGATATCGGTTATCGGCCCTCTACAAACATCGGTGTCAAATATCGATTCCGATAGCATCGGCGATATTGACCATATTTTTGGATGCTATGGTTGATCATTGATGTGGACTCGGGGGAAGATTTTATGGCTTACGATTAGATCATGTTTAAATATTGGCACTTTTGAGTTTTGACTTTTAAAATTACTATTAATATTATATATGTTTTATGTTTTGTATATGTATATATACAAATTCTGCATAATATTAAAATTGCCGATATCCCACCGCGATAACCTATATCTCAAATATCTGCCCTTGACCACTATAACTGCATAGATCCACATAATGGCGTAGCGTAATGCCACGAAACTTTACTTTTTTATGATGAACTTATCAGTTCACATTAATATCTAACAATTGACCTTTCCAAACCTAACAAGCATCGTTGACTATCAAAGTTTGACAAGTCAGTTATATTGGTGTACATAATGATACCAAACCCTAAATCATGAGTAATATTTTGAACTGATTGTTTATGGGTCAAGTAACCATTCTAGCATGCAACTACCCAGCAACTTACTGTTTGGCACGTTTCGTATCCGTTTCCGATGCAGAGTTCTTGTTATTCAAACAATCCTTTCTTTCAGAACTACCATTTGCATCTTGCGGACGAGCTTCACCTGAATCTTGTGTACCCAATTCAGCTGCATCTAGTCTTTCACTACCAGTTAAACCAATTCCATCAAGCTTTTGCGTAGCACCCAAAGACACCGATCTCTGAAGTCCCAAGTTAACATCTTTCGGAGAATCCCATCCCCGCGTTCTACTTCTCATCCCGACATTCCCGTCTCCATAATACGACATATTCCGTGCATCTTTATAAACAAAATCTTGAGCTCCCCACGACGGATTCAAACTCAAACTTCTCATTTCCTGTTCGTTTCTCACAGCATATTCCGTATTAACCGCATTCGCTGCTTCCAAATACGTAAACGAGTCACTCGACGACCGTCTATGCCCTCTTTGCACCGGCGTTTCGGGTTCGTTAAGCAGCTCGTCCAACCAAGAAGGCTGCTCTTCAATCACAAGGCTTTCGGACGAGGTGCGATGATGATGCCAATGATTCCCATCTCTGTATTTAGGTATCCTTTTCGGTCCGTTAACAGAATTTGAAATATGATCACCGTATGATGGAGGTATGCTGGGAAATGGACATTTAGGTGGAAGTAAAGAGTTTCTTGCACTGCACGTCATGTTTCTTGCAGCCGAAGGTCCTCTAGAGTTTGCCATAACTAAATCACAACAACATAATAATAATATAATAATATTATTGTTAATCCAACACATATTCTTCCAGATTTCTTACTTAAATTTGATTTAAATTTGTTCATAATCATACAATTAATCATCTAATATTCAAACAGAATCATCTAACATATCATATATTGTTTTTTACCGAAACCGAGTTGTGAACAGTAACGTTCAAATGATCGAAACACAAACATATAATTAAAATCATATTATTAATCCAACACGTACTCTTCCAGATTTCTCACACACTCAAATTCGATTTAAATTTCTTCATAATCATACAACTAATCCATCAATAATCAACCAGAATCATCTAACAGAGCATGTAAGAACTTAATTCTGCTTAATTTAACATTTTGTAATAATAATCGAATGAATTTTAAGCTAAAATTAAGCAAACAAGAGATAATTGGCGGTGAAACAAGGTTTGAATGGGTGATTACCTTGATGTTAAGCAGTGATTGATGTTTATTGCAATGTGATTCGCGTGAATTTTGATGGGATCGAAGTAATTAGGGTTCTTGTTGTTGGTGATGCATTATTAGGGTTTTTTTTTTGTTGATGGAAGACCGCTTTTGGCCCCTTTTTTTGTGTTGTGCTGTCTTTCGAATCTTTTTTGCTCTTTCTTGACGTGGCTTGGGTTGTTTGGTGCATAAGGTGAGAGAGACTCTACAGGTGTAAAAAAACCCAGTTTAGGTTTGGTGACCCGGAAATTGACCTAACTGGTTTGGGTCTAACTTGATCTGGCGATTTGGTATAGGTTTGGAATTTTGTGTTCAGAATCAATTCCAAACCAAAGCGGTTTGGGCTTGCCTAAAAAAACTAATGAAAAAAACCGTTTTAAACACTAAAACCGGTTTCAAACCTGATCCAAATCGGTTTGGGTAGGATGGGATTTTCAACCCAAAAACCGTTTCTTGACCTAAATTGGGTTTTCCAGTGGCGTCTCTAAGAATTCACGTACCCTGTTCGAGCTCGAAAAATGTGCCCATATGCTTTAACGATAAACAATATACTTACGAAAATGACAAAAATTATAGTATTTGATAAACAATGCAATTATGATAACGATAAAATCATAGTATTCTAATGAGTTGCATACAGTAAGTAATATAGGACAACATGATTCCAATATAGGATAATACTCAATAGTCAATTCAATAAGATACGATACGATACGCCGTACACGAATACGGGCAACATGGTTTTGATGTTAACAACAATTAACAGACTAACGGTTTAACAATTAACACTAAACCGACGAACGGACCTTTTGAATTCTGAATCTTCTGATCGATGTTCTTGTTCGCGTCTCTGATCGATGTTGTTCTTGTTCACGTCTCTGAATCTCCTGTTCGCAGCAGCCCAGGCTGTGACAACCCAAGATTTCAAGGTCCTTTTTCCTACGAATCACTTGTTTCATAATCCTGTTTTGATTTCAATTCGTCTATGTGATGTTATGTGTAGTTATTTGAATGTTAAATGTTAATGTGTAAAGCTGGGTTGTTAAATGTGAAAATATTAAATATAGTTTATTTAATGTTTTTCGCCGCAAATCTCACTCGACGAAGAAAGGGTTTTTCGCCATCTTTAGTCTCGACGAAGAATGGGTTCTTCGTCGAGCAGGTTCTTCGCCGAGAAGGGGCTTCGGCCCAGGTCGTTCGAGGCCCAGAATGGGCTGCTGTTATTTCATAACTCCTTATAATCTGCGAAACTTAGAACCAACGCAAAACTCTAGAACTTTTCTCTCCTTTCCTTGCACTCGACGGCTGCCATAGTTCTTCTTTGAAGCTTCTTGATTTTCGTCTTATCCATCTCGGTTAGTGTAACAACTCTCATTTAAAATGACTATTTCTTATTTTATTTTGTCCAATAGGAAACCCTAATTGAGACCCCCAAGAAATATTGCACAAACCCTAAAATTTTCAGAACAATCGGAACTAGGATCAGGACCCCTAAAACTCAAGGGGGGGGGGGGTATTCCCTAATTGATATTATCCTCACAGTTCGTTGTAGAACGCGTATTTCGTCGAAATGTCGACTCACCCAGGCTACAAATACATGAGGCTACCCTATGCTAGAAGGGTACCCGTCGCGCCACGCGACAGGGACCATTTTTCAGTATAAATTCAGGGGCTTGGCACTTGCATTTTGGCGTTGGTTCGACGTTAAAATTCAATTTGTACGCTGAGATATCATCTGTTTAGTCCAAAAACACACACAAGCACGAAATTCTGCCGCGATAACAGGGTAATAACTCGATCACTGCTATGATTCAATGTCCGATCGATAAAAACCAATCTGATGGATGTTTAAGTGCTGCCCGTAATTGGGCTATACTTTGTCATTCGTCGTGAGGGTTTTGATCTCGTGAGTTGTCGTAAAAGTTGTATTAAGTTACTGACCTAGTTTTCGTGTGCATTGTTAATTGAATTAGGTTAACAAGGCTAAATCAGTAGGCTAAGCTCTGTCCATCTAAACTTGCAATGTGAGTCATTCTCTTTTTACTAAATTGTTTTCCAAACCCTATTTATTTTCAAAGTTATAATTACAGGGATTAAGTCTTTGTAATCTTCAATTACTGCCGTTATGTGGGGTTTTGTATACATTACTTGATACCCGTCACCATTGGACAACGGGTTAGCCAATGGGTGATCTGACCATAGTCACAGATACTGTCGAGTGACAAATACCGATTTGGGGTAATTGGTAGATAGAAACAATATAATCACCCTTAATATTGTATATTATAACAATGTGTCGTTTTGTGCAACTTGAATGACTCGCTAGTATTTCTCTGCTGATAAAACCTTTTTAAAACATGTTTCAGGTGATCTGCTGTGATCCAGGAAAAAGTGCTTTGGAAGCACTCCAAGATTGAATAAGTGGCTCAATAAAATGAATAAACATGTTTTTGTAAAACAGGGAATTTCCTCGAGAAATTCCTCTATTGTAAATTACGGGGTTTGTCCCAAATTATGGAATAAAATAATTGGGCATTTTCAAGTTTTAAAAGATCCTGTTAAAATTCCACTGCCAACATAATAATTACCACGGGTTTCTGTCCCGCGGCTCATGGACCGGGTAAAACCGGGACGGGGGCCGTGACAGAAAAAGGTGGTATCAGAGCCACTGATTTAAGCCAATTAAGTATTTAGAAATGCTTAATTTTTCTGATTGCCATTCTGTGATTATGTGAAAATGGGTTTACAAAATTTTAACTTAGAATTTTTGTGTGTTTCTTCATATATGCTAACAGCATGAATGGGTTGTCTGAAGCTCTTCAGAATATCACTATCCATTCAGCTGACATGGAAGTTTCCGAGGGCTTTTCCAGTTATTGGGCCGACACTGAGGAACCTATGGAATTCCAAGCCCAACCTCAGGAGAAACCCAAACCGAAAAAGAGAAGACGATTCGTGGGCTGGAGGCGTGTGCGTAGGAAGAAACCAGCAACACGGAAAATTATAAAGACTGAGGATCCAAATGATAAAGGCAAAGGAAAGGAGATCGGGGAAAGTTCAGGGCAAGCCCAGGAAATGCCATCATGGGAGGAGCTGGATCGTAAACTGGCACTTAGTGACCTCATCGGACCTGCCGATGAAAACCTCTTCAATTACCCAGCGGAAGCACAACTTCCAGTTAATCTGGAACCTGCTATCCCAGATCCTATTATCCACCCCGACCTCTACCATGAGAGCTAGAAGAATGGTGGACAACTGACTGGCAATTTCAGAATCTCTTGAATAACCCTAATACCTTTTCCCTCAGTTTGACCCCGAGCCTGCACCAAACCCACCTATGAGCAATGAGAACTTGGCTGAACTCCGCCATTTTGGCGAGGAGCTGGTGGACGCAGGGAATCGAATCCGGGAGGTGGGAGAACAGATCTCCTGGAAGCACGACGAGAGGGAACGTCGCTTCTGAGATGCCAGCTGACAGTGGTGGTGTGACTGTGTGGTTGTGATTATATAATAATAAAATAATAATAATAAAAATATAATCATGTAAAATAACTTAAAATAAAACTTTTGTAAGATAACCGGTGTGTACGGACGCATACTAATATATCAAAATATCAACGTCGCAAAGTCGACAATTTTGGCTATACTTGTTGACGTGATTATGTGCGATGGTTTTATTGTGTTTGGTTGTTATTTATTTTGGTGCTAATAACTTATATATATTAATTACCAGATGGAACACGCTGGTAATGAACCAGTTAACGAGGTTAACCAATCTGAGCAAAACAATGAGGACCATTTCCTGAATAGACAAGATATAGAAAACATCGTTGCTCAAGGAATAGCCAATGCTATTCCAGCAATTCTTGCTGCTGCCCGAAATCTAGTTGAACCTCAACCAATCATTCCTAGCAAACGTACTCATGAAGACAACTTCAGTAATAGCGTAAATGGAGGCGGCAACACTAACAATAACGATGATTTGATGCAGGCCCCAATTCTTAAAAGAATGAAAGCTGCAACGCCTGGTTGCACTTACAAAGAATTTATTGCCTGTAAACCTGTTGAATTTGCAGGCAATGAAGGGGCGACTGCTGCACTGCGTTGGTTGGAGAAAACCGAGGCAGTAATTAAAATAAGTAAATGTGCCGAGGAGGATAAAGTCATGTATGCTTCTCATCTTTTCAAGGAAGAAGCATTAGAATGGTGGAATACTGTGTTACAAGCCAAGGGAAGTGACATGGCCTATGCTATGAGTTGGGAAGAATTTAAGCATCTGGTGGAAAGAAAATTCTGCCCAGAATATGAAAAAGAACAAATGGCGAACAAATTCCTGAGCCACCGAATGGTGGATGTTGATTGTCGAGGGTATACTTTGAAGTTTTTCGAATATGCTCGAATTGTGCCTACTCTGGCTTTGCCGGAACCGGTACTTATTTCTCGCTACATTTGGGGTTTAATTAACGAGATCCGTGATATTGTCAAAGCTGCGAGACCCCGCACGATCGATGATGCGGTGGAATTAGCCAACACTTTGACTGACGGACTGGTGCGTACGCGAGAAGAAAATAGGAAGAAGGAATTGGCTTAGAAAATTACCCAAGGATTTCGTGTGGGTAATTATAGCAATTTCAAGAAAAGAGGAACCGGGCAATCTTCCACTCCGCCGTTCTGTAGGAGCTGTAAAAAGAAACATTTTGGAAAATGTAATGAATCCTGCAACTTCTGCAAAGCTACAGGACATCTTGAAGAAGATTGCATAAAGAAAACAAAGATTTGCTACAACTGTGGAGAACCTGGGCATTTCCGACCAGAATGCCCTAAATTGGTCAAACCAGCGGATAACAAGGCCAAACCTGCTAAAGGAACTAATAAGAAGAACGCAAGAGCCTTCCAATTGACCACGCAGGAAGCTGAACTAATTCCTGACGTAATAGCTGGTACGTTCTTAGTTCACGACGTTTATGCAAAAGTATTATTTGACTCTGGTGCAAACCAAAGTTTTATAAATACTTCATTCTGCCAAGCTCTTAAGCTACCCTTAACCAAACTTAGGCAAATTTATACAGTAGAAACGGCAGACGGGAATTCTGTTAACATAGATAAGGTTTTGCAAGAAGGAAAGATAGAACTCCTAGGCCATAAATTTTCTGCAAACCTGTTACCCATGAATTTAGCTGGATTCGATGTCGTGTTAGGAATGGATTGGTTAGTAGCCAACCATGCTCGAATCCACTGTAATAAGAATTCCATAGAAATTCGTGCACCCACGGGAGAAGTAATTATGATTACAGGGGATAAGCCGCGTAAACCCATGAAGTTCATTTTCGTAATGAAAGTTTCTAATTATGAATGAAAGCAAGGAATAGTGTATATGATTTCGGTAATCATTAGCACTAAGGGTAAGGAACTTAAGGAAATTCCTGTAGTATCAGAATACTCAGATGTATTCCCAGAAGAACTACCAGGATTGCCACCCGATAGGGAAGTAGAATTTAGAATTCATCTAATTCCTGGAACTACACCGATAGCCAAGGCACCTTATCGGTTAGCACCCACCGAAATGTTAGAACTGAAAAAGCAGTTAGATGAATTATTAAGCAAAGGATTTATATAACCTAGTTCATCCCCTGTGACAACCCTCACTAAACCAGGTATCCGTACGACTTAATTAATAATTAATTACTGCTTAATTATTGTGCTTGCTTGAACTTGTGAATAAACTGCTACTTGAATACTGATACATGTACTTACTTGCATCATACTTTACTTGCTGTCACTACATTATTTACATGCTGAACCTTAGTGACAAACATGATGCACAAAAGCACAGTAGCACTATAAACGGATAACCTATTGAACTTGCTGATAAGCCAGCATCAGGCAGACACTGCCTCTAAGGCCTGTATGAGCCAGAAATATTTTGCTACACTAGCGGTGAGTGTAGGGATACAAGGGTTGTAGAACTGCGTCTCTAGGAATAAGTTACGATGACTGGATGTGCCTAAAACGTACTCTAAGTACAAAACTCAGCACTTTACATAACAATCCAGCTTTTAGCTAACTAATAAAGTGCCAAAACATGAGAAAAATATTGCTAGACACTTTCCAAAGTGTCAGAGACAAGTTGTGTCACTAAAAATAATTATAACGACACTTTAAAGCTTTGTTAAGCACTTCAACGGATTACTATCCAACCGAACAACCGGACTCTACCCGGAATATAATAATATTGTCATTTTCATTATTTACCTTTTTCTGAGCCAGTTAGGGTCCCTGAATACCCTAACACCCACTATAAAGCATGACACACTAGTAACCGGGTTAATCACTTAACTAACTAGATTAACCTAACTATACATTAACTAATTGGTTGGATTTGAACTAGTACCCCCCCCCCCTCTTTACAAACCGTCCCCATGTAGGGGGACACCCTTTTGTCCTTCTTGAATATTTTAATCCTAGTGTTTAATATCTTGCATACATATGATCCCTTGGTTAATACTCAAGTTAAATGTCTATAAGTTCAAGGTTAAACCCACCATCACTTCACTTAACACAAACTCAACAACAAACACTCCTCTCTCTCTCTCTAAGGCTTCGGCCGAACACCCCCTTGAGCATCCATCATATTTTCGGTCTTGATCAACCAATTCCAAGTTCATACAAGCGTTGAGGATCGCGTATAAGGAAGCTTGGTGCAATCGGAAGGCGAAGGACCTCTTCTCATTCCTTTTATCCACCCGATTTTCGTCTAGATTCTTCCCTAGCCTCGAGCTAGTAGTAAGTTGCTTAAATCACCTTCTTGAACTATTTTAAATTGGTTAATATGATTTGTAACGGTTAAAACTCGTTAACATGCAAGATGATACATAAAAGTCTACTTAAAACACTAAAAATGTTGGTTAAAAGCTCATATGTTGTGTAAATCATGTAGTATTTGATTTGTGTGATTATTTGGACCCGATCTATGTTGTGGTAGCTCGGATCATCGTTTAACCCGGATTGGTCGCGACCTTGGATCATGACATAAGGTTGTTTTGGAAGTAACAAGGGTTAAAGGATGAAACTCTACCACACACGAATCATGAACTTGTGTAAAAGCGATTTAGCTTGTGAAATAGTGTTTAAAACTAGTAGATCTACGTATCTACAAGCGGTATTTTCAAAGAACCAAGTATCAAAGAAATCATGTTTTCTAAAGACGGATCTCACACTAACACGAATGGTTTTTAGAACACACAAGTGTGTAAACACTTGTGTAACACAAAGTTTCGACAAAATAATTATTTTTGTAAAAGTTGACAAGAAGTTGTAAAGATGGAATTTCTTTAAAAACAAGACTTTTACGAAACCGGATTGATTTATACAAAAGATCCACTAAAAGTATAGGATTTACTTCATAGTTTGGATAAATCACAAGTTCATGAAATTTATGCGATTTATATATATTTTGACTAGTTTGTGGTTTGAACATTGTTTTGATTGAATGATAAAAATGGTTTGTTTGATTTATAAAAGAAAATGATACGCTTAAAAGCGTGGCCACCTCCAGTTACAGAGGAAACTCTGGCGAAATTTTCCCAAAAGCCTAACACTTAGAAATATTTTCACTATAAGTGTTAGAAATACTTTTCGACATGTTTTCAAAATATAAGTTTCGCCACGACTATATTTACAAAACATCGGAGGTGGGATTTCACAAAATAAAACGTGATACATATATATATTTAGTATATATTTTTCACAACGTCACTTGATATGTGTTTATGATTATTTTGTGAAAATACTAGTATTATTCTTAGGGTAAAAAAAATACTATCGAATGTTAACGAATCCAAAATAATACGAACGCCTCTACGATAAATACATAAGTTACACCGGTAATTATTATTACCACTCGATCATTAAAACGTAACTTACGCATTTTGGGAAAATATGACTTAACGCGTATTTTTGTCAAGGTATTATTTTGGAAAATTATGTAATAGAAAATATAATATTTTTGAGAAGAATATTTATATTTTGGGAGTTAGAAATAAAATATATTTTAAGTGAGACTTAATAATATATCTCGGAATTATACGAACACACATGTATTAAATCCCCCATCCTTGGGAAGGAAAAATGACTACCAAGTATATACAGAATGTAAACACGAAATAGTTGCCTAACTATTTCCCAAAAACTTAAACCATAAAAGCTAAGGCACGGCCGTCCGTCTAATAGAATTAGTACGTGTAGGTCGTCACACAGCTGTTTGATTTGGAGGCATACTTGGTAGAGACGCACCACGGTGAGTTCATGTCCCCCTTTTCTCTAACTGTTTTCAGTTTTCTTAACTACGGGGGTGAAATACATGTTACTTCGATTACAAGTACTTTATACATGGTATGGTTAGCGTAAGGAGGTTTACTACTTAGATCATGTGAGTGGGTAGGAGCAATATGAGGCCATTAGTCCTCATGACAGGACCGAGGGACAGGAGCGGTAGATCTATCTGGGTATAGCGAGCCCAGCCCCAGGCCAAACTAGAAACGGACCTCGGGGTGACTTTGTCCACATACTAATGCCGTGGCGAAATCTGCTAGGTTTGAGTCTCCCTACTTGCACTTCACATATATCAGTGGCCTTGCAAACCATTGGTGATCTCAATTCCCTTATTTGCTACATACCAAGACTATTTTTATACATACAAAGGTTTATTTACTCACTTACACATGAACTCGCTCAACATTATTGTTGATTTTTCAACTTACATGTATTTCAGGGAATTAAAGGATCTGGCGCGGTATGACACGTTTTCCCGCTGCACTAGTTACGAGGTCATCTGGGTTTGGGGAATGTGACTCTTTCCTGGACAAGTCACAGTCCTTAAACTGTGTTTATGTCATGTTGATGTTTGTGTTTGTTGAACAATGTCGTTAGGATGTGTTTCCGTTAAGACAATGTTATTGTATTTGGTTTTTAAAACTTAATCGAATGGATGATCTTGCATGGTTTTATTTCATATAGCTTTGTTATGGTTAAGCTATGGTATTAAGAAGTCACACCAAATTAACCACACTTCCGCAAAGCCAGGGTGTGACATCCCCGTGGGGAGCTCCAGTGTTGTTTGTGAAAAAGAAGGATGGTTCGATACGAATGTGTATCGATTATAGAGAATTGAATAAGGTTACAATTAAGAATCGATACCCATTGCCTAGGATTGATGATCTTTTCGATCAACTTCAAGGAGCTAGATATTTTTCTAAGATAGATTTATGCTCCGGATATCATCAGTTGAAGGTACAAGAAGAAGACATACCTAAAACTGCTTTCAGAACTAGGTATGGTCACTACGAGTTTACAGTCATGCCCTTTGGATTAACAAATGCTCCTGCAGCATTCATGGACATGATGAATAGGATCTGTAAACCGTACTTAGATAAATTTGTAATTGTCTTCATCGACGATATACTTATTTATTCCAAAAGTCAGGATGAGCATTGTCAGCACCTGCATGCACTCTTAACTTTGTTAAGAAAGGAGAAGCTTTACGCCAAATTCTCAAGGTGTGAATTTTGGCTACAGGAGGTGCAATTTTTAGGACACATGGTGAATCACGAAGGTATTCATGTAGATCCCTCCAAGATAGAAGCAATCACCAAATGGAAGGTCCCGCAATCAGCTACAGAAGTTAGAAGTTTTCTAGGCTTAGCTGGATACTATAGGCGTTTCATTAAGGATTTCTCTAAGATAGTTGTGCCATTAACTAAGCTAACCTGTAAAACAGTTAAGTTTGAATGGAGACCTAAGCAAGAAGAGGCTTTTAGGATTTTAAAACAAAGGTTAACAAACACCCCAATTCTTGCCTTACCAGAAGGGACAGAAGATTTTGAAGTTTACTGTGATGCTTCTAAGCTAGGATTAGGATGTGTGCTAATGCAACGCAAAAAGGTAATTGCGTATGCCTCAAGGCAATTGAAAAAGCACGAGGAAAATTATACTATGCATGACTTAGAATTAGGGCCGATAATTTTTGCCCTTAAGATTTGGAGACACTATCTGTATGGAAGTAAGTTTACTATTTATACAGATCATAAAAGCTTAAAGTACATATTTGGGCAAAAAGAATTAAATATGAGGCAAAGAAGATGGATGGAAATTCTAAGTGACTACGACTGTAATATTCAATATCACGAAGGAAAAGCAAACGTTGTTGCAGATGCCTTAAGTCGTAAGTATCACGAAAAGCAAAAGCGAGTTCGTGCTCTTAGATTAAGTTTACAATTAGACTTAATGGAACAACTGAAAAATGTTCAAGCCACAGCAATCAAGGATGACGCTGAAGGAATGAAAGGAAGAATAAAGGAATTAGAGCAAGGAGCTGATGGAATTTGGAGATTCCACAAGAAGAGGATTTGGGTACCTAAGCAAGGAAATTTAAGAAATGAGATTTTGGAAGAAGCCCATAAATCTAGGTATACCATGCATCCTGGAAATAATAAGATGTACCAAGATTTAAGAAATAATTTCTGGTGAATAGGAATGAAAAAGGACATAGCTAGATATGTATCTAAGTATCTAACTTGTTCACAAGTTAAGGCAGAACACCAGAAACCTTCAGGGTTACTTCAACAATTAGAAATGCCTGTTTGGAAATGGGAACTAATAACCATGGATTTTGTTACTAAGTTGTCCAAAACCAGAAAAGGTAATGATGCGATTTGGGTAATTGTCGATCGATTAACCAAATCAGCTCATTTCATACCCATGGAAGAAACCTTTAGCATGGAAAGGTTAACAAAGTTGTACGTAGACGAGGTAGTATCCTTACATGGAGTTCCACTCTCCATTGTATCGGATAGGGACAGTCTCTTCACTTCACATTTCTGGACTAGTTTCCAGGAAGCAATGAGAACCCGATTAAATTTAAGTATTGCATACCATCCTCAAATAGACGGACAAAGTGAAAGGACGATTCAAACCCTGGAAGACATGCTCAGGGCATGTGTGATAGATTTTGGTGGAAATTGGGATGACCACCTACCCTTAATTGAACTCTCCTATAATAATAGTTATCATGCAAGCATTGAAGCTGCCCCATTCGAAGCACTGTATGGACGAAAGTGCAGAACTCCAGTTTGTTTGGCAGAAATAGGAGAAAGCCAATTATCAGGTCCCGAGATTGTGCAAGAAACCACCGACAAGATCACTCAAATCAAGGAATGACTGAAAACGACTCGTGATCGTCAGAAGAGTTATGCAGACAATAGACGCAAGCCGCTAGAATTTCAAGTTGGAGAGGTACGCTTAAAAGTTTCTCCTTGGAAAGGGGTAGTTCGGTTTGGTAAAAAGGGAAAACTAAGTCCAAGGTACATGGGACCATTCCCAGTAATCCAGTTGATAGGACCAGTTGCTTATCGCTTACAACTACCAGAAGAATTAGCTGGGGTACATGACGTATTTCATGTATCTAACCTCAAGAAGTGTTTGTCCAACGAATCCCTGGTAGTACCTCTTCAAGATGTAGAGGTAAATGAAAAGTTAAAATTTGTTGAGAAGCCACTGCAGATAGAAGACAGAGAGGTCAAGTTTCTCAAGCACAAAAGACTAGTACTGGTCAAAGTCAAGTGGGATTCAAAGAGAGGACCTGAGTACACTTGGGAACTGGAATCAGAGATGAAGCGAAAGTATCCCTACTTGTTCCAGTAAATCTCGAGGACGAGATTTTAATAAGGTGGGGAGGATGTAACAACTCTCATTTAAAATTACTATTTCTTATTTTATTTTATCCAATAGGAAACCCTAATTGAGACCCCCAAGAAATATTGCACAAACCCTAAAATTTTCAGAACAATCGGAACTAGGATCAGGATTATCCTCACAGTTCGTTGTAGAACGCGTATTTCATCGAAATGTCAACTCACCCAGGCTACAAATACACGAGGCTACCCTATGCTAGAAGGGTACCCGTCGCGCCACGCGACAGGGACCACTTTTCAGTATAAATTCAGGGGCTTGGCACTTGCATTTTGGCGTTGGTACGACATTAAAATTCAATTTGTACGCTGAGATATCATCTGTTTAGTCCAAAAACACACACAAGCACGAAATTCTGCCGCGATAACAGGGTTTTTTGTTGATGGAAGACCAGTTTTGGCCCCTTTTTTGTGTTGTGCTGTCTTTCGATTCTTTTTTACTCTTTCTTGACGTGGCTTGGGTTGTTTGGTACGTAAGGTGAGGGAGACTCTAGAGGTGTAAAAAAACCCGGTTTAGGTTTGGTGACCCGGAAATTGACCTAACTGGTTTGGGTCTAACTTGATCTGGCGATTTGGTATAGGTTTGGAATTTTGTGTTCATAATCAATTCCAAACCAAAGCGGTTTGGGCTAGCCTAAAAAAACTAATGAAAAAACCGTTTTAAACGCTAAAACCGGTTTCAAACCTGATCCCAATCGGTTTGGGTAGGATGGGATTTTCAACCCAAAAACCGTTTCTTGACCTAAATTGGGTTTTGCAGTGGCGTCTCTGAGAATTCACGTTCCCTGTTTGAGCTCGAAAAATGTGCCCATATGCTTTAACGATAAACAATATAATTACGAAAATGACAAAAATTGTAGTATTTGATAAACAATGCAATTATGATAACGATAAAATCATAGTAGTCTAATGAGTTACATACAGTAATATAGGACAACATGATTCCAATATAGGATAATACTCAATAGTCAATTCAATACGATACGCCGTACACGAATACGGGCAACATGGTTTTGATGTTAACAACAATTAACAGACTAACGGTTTAACAATTAACACTAAACTGACGAACGGACCTTTTGAGTTCTGAATCTTCTGATCGATGTTCTTGTTCGCGTCTCTGATCGATGTTGTTCTTGTTCACGTCTCTGAATCTCCTGTTCACAGCAGCCCAGGCTGTGACAACCCGAGATTTCAAGGTCCTTTTTCCTACGAATCAGTTGTTTCATAATCCTATTTTGATTTCAATTCGTCTATGTGATGCTGTGTGTAGTTATTTGAATGTTAAATGTTAATGTGTAAAGCTGGGTTGTTAATTGTGAAAATATTAAATATAGTTTATTTAATGTTTTTCGCCGCAAATCTCACTCGACGAAGAAAGGGTTTTTCGCCATCTTTCGTCTCGACGAAGAGGTTCTTCGTCGAGCAGGTTCTTCGCCGAGAAGGGGCTTCGGCCCAGGTCGTTCGAGGCCCAGAATGGGCTGCTGTTATTTTATAACTCCTTATAATCTGCGAAACTTAGAACCAACGCAAAACCCTAGAACTTTTCTCTCCTTTCCTTGCACTCGACGGTTGCTATAGTTCTTCCTTGAAGCTTCTTGATTTTCGTCTTATCCATCTCGGTTAGTGTAACAACTCTCATTTAAAATTACTATTTCTTATTTTATTTTTTCCAATAGGAAACCCTAATTGAGACCCCCAATAAATATTGCACAAACCCTAAAATTTTCAGAACAATCGGAACTAGGATCAGGACCCCTAAAACTCAAGGGGGGGGGGGTATTCCCTAATTGACATTATCCTCATAGTTCGTTGTAGAATGCGTATTTCGTCGAAATGTCGACTCACCCAGGCTACAAATACACGAGGCTACCCATGCTAGAAGGGTACCCGTCGCGCCACGCGACAGGCTGTCGTGCCACTCGACAGGGACCATTTTTCAGTATAAATTCAGGGGCTTGGCACTTGCATTTTGGTGTTGGTTCGACGTTAAAATTCAATTTGTACGCTGAGATATCATCTGTTTAGTCCAAAAACACACAAAAGCACGAAATTCTGCCGCGATAACAGGGTAATAACTCGATCACTGCTACGATTCAATGTCCGATCGATAAAAACCAATGTGATGGATGTTTAAGTGCTGCCCGTAATTGGGCTATACTTTGTCATTCGTCGTGAGGGTTTTGATCTCGTGAGTTGTCGTAAAAGTTGTATTAAGTTACTGACCTAGTTTTCGTGTGCATTGTTAATTGAATTAGGTTAACAAGGCTAAATCAGTAGGCTAAGCTCTGCCCGTCTAAACTTGCAATGTGAGTCATTCTCTTTTTACTAAATTGTTTTCCAAACCCTATTTATTTTCAAAGTTATAATTATAGGGATTAGGTCTTTGTAATCTTCAATTACTGCCGGTATGTGGGGTTTTGTATACATAACTTGATACCCATCACCATTGGTCAACGAGTTAGCCAATGGGTGATCTGACCATAGTCACATATACTGTCGAGTGACAAATACCGATTTTGGGTAATTGGTAGATAGAAACAATATAATCACCCTTAATACTGTATATTATAACAATGTGTCGTTTTGTGCAACTTGAATGACTCGCCAGTATTTCTCTGCTGATAAAACCTTTTTAAAACATGTTTCAGGTGATCTGCTGTGATCCAGGAAAAAGTGCTTTGGAAGCACTCCAAGCTTGAATAAGTGGTTCAATAAAATGAATAAACATGTTTTTGTAAAACAGGGAATTTCCTCGAGAAATTTCTCTATTGTAAATTACAGGGTTTGTCCCAAATTATGGAATAAAATAATTGGGCATTTTCAAGTTTTAAAAGATCCTGTTAAAATTCCGCTGCCAACATAATAATTACCACGGGTTTCTGTCCCGCGGCTCATGGACCGGGTAAAACCGGGACGGCGGCCGTGACAGTTAGTTGTCGTTATCACTGTTTTACTCGATTCTCTGGTTATATGTGATTATGTGGTTACATGATAGGGTGTGAAATCGTATCGATACATGATGAAGTAGGGTTGTATGTTAATAAGAATTATCAATGAAACCACTTGGGTTTAATCTAAAGGAACGATCGTTATTGAGTGCTCATGAAACCGCCTGACTGATTGTATTCTGTGTTGATTTGATCTGATTATCGGGTACATATATGTTATAATCTGGATCGTATGTGGTTATTTTATGATTTAGGGCATGCATTAGATGTTAAATGTTGTGATGCTATTAGAGTGATGATGAATAACAATTAGGGTTTGTTGAACGTGGAAAATAACTCCTGTTTGATCCGATGATCATGCCCAAGGAATTGTTAACTGTTGTTACTGGATTATAGGGGAATGTAACTGACTGTTGTAGGCAGTGACGAAAGACGCCCCGACGAAGAACGTCGACGAAGAACATGGTCCTTCGTCGACTGGATGTTGACGAAACACTAGGGTCTTTCGTCATATGTATCCTCGAAGAAGGATAGTTCTTCGCCAAAAGGGTCTTTCGCCGTAATGATGCACCACGAAATATGGTTCATCGTGGAAGA
The DNA here is from genome assembly GCA_030545235.1 of Helianthus tuberosus. NCBI lineage: Eukaryota > Viridiplantae > Streptophyta > Magnoliopsida > Asterales > Asteraceae > Helianthus > Helianthus tuberosus. Next base: position 111,584,144 of record CM060364.1, on the reverse strand, counting down.
TGTTACATGTGAACAAATGAACAGAACAGTTTATGCAGTGTATATGTGTATGATGATGAGTCTATGCTATGTGATAATCTTTGTGATGAATGCAAGTTGTGAAATTACGTGACTTGAACGATTATGAAACTGACTTCACTTGGTAACCACGGTTGGGTTGGTTGGCTAACTAGAACGGGTAACTTTTTATACCAAGCAATTCTAAGGTGAGTTCACTGCTCTTCTTCTAAGCAAGTCTCCCGGGGAAGGACATCTGGTGTCACACCCCGACCACGTGGAACAGTTAAACGTGGCGGAAAACGTCGGGGAGTGTTGTAACATAATTAATTGTTTCATAACCATGGCATTCAAAGTTGTGTTTTATTTATCAACATAAGAGTTACATTGTCTTAAACAGGAAACAAAGAGTACATAACATAATTAAACTAAGTCTATCTTCGTTTTATGTCTCTAAGGCACAGGTCCGCCCTAGTGTCACGATCATCATCCTATGCAAAAACTCCTGAAAACACATGTGAAAATAGGTACGTCAGCATAAAAATGCCTGTGAGATACATAGGTTTTGTGAAAATAGGATTCATGACTTAAGTTTAATAAAATGTTTAATAAAATTTAGTCATGAACCTTGTAAATTGTTTTGTTTTGTTTTGTAAATCATTTAAAAAGCGATAAGATCAGATGATATGTATACATAAAAGAATAATACATGGTTAAATGAATAACCAAGTAAAATAAGTTGTATAAAATAAGTTGTTTGTAAAGCAATGTCTTGTGAAAGATATGTTATTTGTATAAAATGTTATATGTCTAGATTGAAATGATTCAAATAACGCTACGATATGTAATACCATACAAACACTTATATATAGGAAATACCAGCGGCGTATCCACCATGCTTGTATCATATTACACACGTCTCGTTACTTAAATCACTTAAACAAACCAAACCACCAATGTATAAAGTCCATGTTTAAACCAATTGTCAAAAAGTCCTTGTATAAGCCATGTCAAATGTTAAAAAGTCCAAATGTAGTCAAGTAATGTGTAACAAATGTTATGTATTGTAAGTAAAGTATTGTCACATAAACCAAATGTAGAAATGTACAAAACAAAGTATTTTGAATATATCAAAAAGTTATGTTTTGCAAAGTGAATGCATGTTACATTGATACAAACATTTATGTGGTAAGTTAACGCATACATTCAAGCCTTGAGACAGTCGGATAACCCTTTTAGTCAAGGTTATCAAAAGAAATGTTTTTGGATTCAGTCATTCCTTACATCCAAACAAACCCGGGATGCCAGGAATGGGATTTGTCAAGTCCTATGGTACCACTACTTACTACCGAGCGGCGTAGCTAATGTTAACGAACGTATATAAGTCCCGTTTGTGCAAACCAAATGTTATAGCAAATGTAAACATGTTATATGAAAACAATGTACTAAGTATGCTAAGTTATCATACAAAGTAGAAAAGTCATGTAAATCAATGTGCTAGCATGCTATCAGTCAACAAACATAGCAGAAATGTAAAGTAAAACAATGTACTAAGTATGCTATCAGTCAACATACATAGCAAAACAATGTAATGTAAATCATGTACTATAAGTGTACTAATGAACATAACAAGTATATGATGTGAAAACAGGAAAACATGAAAGTAACAAGTAGGCACATGTGTTTCACCCCAAAACATTTGAAAACATTTAAAAGAGAGGGTTCTATGTACTCACTTGAGATTGCTTAGTAGTCCTTGAGTAACAACCAAACAATGCTAGAGATCACGGATATCAAATGGCACCTAATATAGGTAACTATGTTAATAAACCGGACCTAAAATCGAAGGATTGGATAGAATGAGGGTCCGTAAACCAAATGAGTATGGGAACTCATGTAATATGGTTTAACAAAGCCCACATACTAAAATGAAACCTAACCTAAGTGCTTACGACCCATTACGACCCGTTTAGGTAGCTTATGCTACTTTAACGCGTCGTTCGCGTAAAACGCGTTCGGAATGCCTAACTAGTCCTATGATAAGTAAAATATGCCTTAACATGTCTAATATTGTTACCAAATCAGTTTAGATATCAAAAGTTATGTTACATATGTCAAAAATGAATTTTGGCGTCAAAGGGGTATTTTGGTAATTTACCTAAGGCATATAACCTACCTATCATACAACTAACTAAACGTCGTGACCATTAGGTATAACCTCGGAAGGTTATTCCCTATATACTATGGTCACCTAATCTGTTTGGTCGGATCCTAATGATCGACCAAACGAGTCGGGTTTGAAAGTATAAGCGATTGTTTAGATCGCTTACCTTACGACCCTATATAAGCACTAAACTAAATGTGACGAGCTAAGCATGTTAGAACATGCTTAACTAAGTTAGAAAACAAGTTTGATATCAAAACAAACGGTTTTGATACCCATAAGTAGTTTGGTTACAAAATACGCAAGAATACGTATTTTGGCCGAAGCTACGGCTCGTCACTGAGCCTAGATAACGTGGTAATCAGTAGGTATAGTCACTAGGGACTATAACCATCGTGATTACGCTCACGTTATGAAGTTCAAACGAACTTCGCATTGACCATAAACTGGTCAATGCAGAAAGTCAAACAAAGTTTGACTTTAACGCTAAAACGAATGAAGAGAACGAAAGAACACTTACCAAGGGTCCCCGAAAGCTTTGATCTCCAAGTAATCTCAGGTAGGAAGTGTATGAACACAACCACTTAGAGAAAAACTCAGATTTCAAGTGGGTTTTGAGTTGTGAATCAAGGGGTATTTATAGGATTCTTGGAACCGTTAGGATCGTTCCTCGAATGCCGTGCTTTGATCTTGTCCCTACACTTGTTGCAAACTTGTGGTAACTCAAAATGGCCCCCCAATATCAGGGATTTACATGTGGCATTGGCCTTTGGGGTGTCTAGAAGTTGTTTGCAATTGATTAAACAACCTTTGCTGATCTGAAAGTAGGGGGCCAGGTGTCACGCCTAGGTCCTTCTGATCAGCAAACAGTTTCAAATGTTTCCATTTCAGTCCCCGTTGTGTATTAAGGCCATTTCCGACATGTTTAAGGCTCGTTAAATGATTTTCAAAGCTCCACAAGGATGCCTAAACATTGTGGACATGAAACATGATCAAAAATATCCCGGATGTCGGTTCGTTTGGTCGTACGATCGCGATGTTCGCTTAATTACGACGACATGCGCATAAGCGCCAAAAAACGATCCAAAGTGCGTGACGAATGGAATTTTCTTATGCCAAACACTAAAATAAAATATTATAGTGCTTACATAAATTTTTGGATGTCCGGATGTATTCAGAACGTAAGTTATGCGCGAAAGTGCAAACTTATGCACTTTTTGACACTTTTAGTCCCTGAATGAGCCAAAAGTTTATTTTAGCACACCGAACCCCTCAAAGCCTATTTCTAAGCTATATAAAGGATATTTAAGGTGTGTTTAACTTATGGACATGTTCTGGAATGTTCGTTACAGTTCAAATTGGCATACTTTCGCAGTTTGTTAAGTTTAGTCCCTGTAAGCGAATTAACTTGTTTTTGCCATACCAAAGCCTTCAAAACTTATTTCTAATTATGTAAAGGTTATTTAAGGTATGTTAAGTATATGTTGATGTTCCGGAGTATTTGTCGCATTAAACTGATTACATTTACGCACCAGTTTGCGTATAACTCTCCAGAAAGCGATGTAGAGTTTGAAATTGAACAAAAGTCAAAACATGAAAAATGTCAAACATAAACAAACAAACATTGAGATCAAATAACATTGTTTTATTGATAACTGAACTGTTCACAATGATTACAAGCACAGATGTTACAGTCTCCCCTACTTGTGGAAATTTCGTCCCGAAATTTATTTAGAGGAAACTCGTGGAAAAAGATGCGGATATTTCGCCTTCATTTGATCTTTGCGTTCCCAAGTAAACTCGGGTCCACGTTTAGATTCCCAGCGAACTTTGACCAAAGTAATGCGCTTGCGTTTAAGCCACTTGACTTCACGTTCCATGATTTCCACAGGTTTCTCAACAAATTTCAGTGTTTTATCAACACGAATTTCGTCAAGTGGTATGTGGAGGTTCTCATCAGCTAAACACCTCTTGAGATTGGATACGTGGAAAGTTGGATGAACATTTCCAAGTTCAGGAGGTAACTCAAGTCTGTAGGCTACCTTACCGATTCTTTCGACGATCTTGAATGGTCCAACGTATCAAGGTGCAAGTTTTCCTTTCTTTCCAAATCTGATCACACCTTTCCAAGGTGAGACCTTAAGTAATACACGATCACCGACTTGAAAATCCAAGGGCTTGCGTTTTAGGTCCGCGTAACTCTTTTGACGGCTTCTAGCTGCCTGAAGGTTATCACGAACTTTCTTAACCTTAACAGTTGTCTCTAAAATGAGGGCAGGTCCAGTAAGCTGAGCCTCGCCGATCTTATTCCAGCAGACTGGTGAACGACATTTTGACCATATAGAGCCTCGAAAGGAGCCATGTTGATGCTGGAGTGATAACTGTTGTTGTAGGAGAATTCAATCAACGGAAGATGTGAATCCCAACTACCACCAAAATCGATCACACAGGCTCTAAGCATATCCTCCAGAGTCTGGATTGTTCTTTCAGATTGACCATCCGTTTGCGGATGATAAGCTGTGCTCAGATTAAGTTGGGTCCCCATAGCAGATTGCATGGTTCTCCAAAAATGAGAAGTGAAACGAGCATCTCTGTCAGAAATGATGTTCAAAGGAACACCATGTCGAGCTACAATTTCATCCACATAGATTTTAGCAAGTCTGTCAGCAGAAAAATCCTCACGGATTGGCAAGAAATGCGCTGACTTAGTAAGACGATCAACAACTACCCAGATGGCATCATGACCTTTCTTTGTGCGCGGAAGTTTGGTAATGAGATCCATAGTAATGTTTTCCCATTTCCAAACTGGGATCTCTGGTTGCTCCAATAAACCCGAAGGACGTTGATGTTCAGCCTTAACCTTAAGACAAGTAAGGCATTTTGATACATATAAGGCAATGTCTTTCTTCATACCAGGCCACCAATAGTGAATACGAAGATCCTTATACATCTTATCTGAGCCAGGATGAATAGAATAACGAGACTTATGGGCTTAATCCATAAGCAAGGTACGAAGATCATCTTGGCTTGGGACCAACAAACGGCCCATGAAGTAATACGATCCATTGTCCTTCAGTTCAAGATCAGGTGTTATGTGATAGGGAAATTCCTTATCCATCAAACCTTGTGAAACACAAGATTGTTGAGCCTGAGAAATACGGGCTTGGATATCGGATCGAGCTTGAATATCAGATTGAACACGGACACAATGAAGTTTAGTACGTTCCTTACGACTCAATGCATCGGCTACGACATTCGCCTTACCAGGATGGTAGCGAATTTCGCAGTCATAGTCGTTTAGAAGCTCAACCCAACGTCGTTGCCTCATGTTGAGTTCTTTCTGATTGAAGATATGCTGAAGACTTTTGTGGTCCGTGAAAACCGCACATTTTGTACCGTACAAATAGTGTCTCCAGATTTTCAGAGCGAAGACAACTGCACCTAACTCAAGATCATGAGTGGTGTAGTTTTTCTCATGTATCTTCAACTGCCTCGATGCATATGCTATGACTTTGTCCCTTTGCATCAGAACACAGCCAAGACCCAATTTAGATGCATCGCAATAAACGACGAAATCATCATTGCCCTCAGGCAAAGTCAGAACAGGCGCGTTGCAAAGTTTTTGCTTCAAGTTTTGAAAAGCTTCCTCTTGTTTGAATCCCCAATCAAAGGGTTTGTTCTTCTAAGTTAGAGCAGTTAGAGGAACTGCAATCTTCGAGAAATTTTCTATGAAGCGGCGGTAATAACCCGCCAGACCAAGAAAAGAACGAACCTCAGTAGGAGTAGTAGGCGTATCCCAATCCTTAATCGCACTGATCTTGGAGGGATCTACATGAATACCTTGTTCGTTGACAATATGCCCCAAAAATTGAACTTCTTTAAGCCAAAATTCACACTTGGAGAATTTGGCGAAAAGTTGCTCTTTCTTTAGGAGTTCCAGAGTAAGACGAAGATGTTGCTCGTGATCAGCTCGCGTCTTAGAGTATATCAAGATGTCGTCAATAAAAACAATGACGAACTGATCCAAATAAGGCTTGCAGACCCTATTCATTAAGTCCATGAAAACAGCAGGAGCATTAGTCAAACCGAATGGCATGACTGTGAACTCATAATGCCCATAACGAGTGCGGAACGCTATCTTGGGAATGTCTTCTTCATGCACACGAAGTTGGTGATATCCAGATCGCGGATCAATCTTTGAAAAATAAGAAGCGCCCTGTAACTGATCAAAGAGATCATCGATGCGAGGTAGGGGATATCGATTCTTGATGGTAAGCTTGTTAAGCTCACGATAATCAATACACATCCTAAAAGACCCATCCTTCTTCTTGACAAAAAGAATGGGAGCACCCCAAGGTGAAAAGCTAGGATGGATAAAACCTTTGTCAGAGAGCTCCTGAAGCTGCTTAGACAACTCTTGCATCTCAGACAGTGCAAGACGGTAGGGAGCTCTGGCAATGGGATTTGCACCAGGTACGAGATCAATACGGAACTCGACTTGGCGTGCTGGGGGTAGACCAGGTAAATCTTCAGGGAAAACTTCAGAATAATCCCAAACAACAGGAATATCTTGGATAGACTTACCTTTGCCTTTATCTGCTGTGACATGTGCCAAGAAGGCCACATAATTCTTTCGCAGATACTTCCAAACTTTAAAACAAGACATGAGTTTGAGACCACCAGTAGGTTTCTCACCTTGAACCTGTAGGATCTCACCTGTCAGAAGCGGCACACGAACGATCTTCTCAAAACAAACTACCTCTGCGCGATGCTTGGCTAACCAATCCATACCCACAATAACGTCGAAACTTCCAAGTTGCATAGGCATGAGGTCGATAGGAAAAAGATGGTCGTTAAGGTTCAACTGGCAGTTGTGAAGAACAGAATCAAGAACAATGGGTTCACCACTAGCAACTTCTACTGTCAAAGGTTTACCTAGTTTCGTTCTAGACACGTGAAGCAATGGCTCAAAAGATAAAGACACAAAACTCTTATCGGCACCCGAATCAAAGAGAACAGATGCAGGCTGATTATTAATAAAGAACGTACCGTTCACCACTTCATTGTCTGCTTGTGCCTCTTGAGCATTCATGTTGAAGACTCGACCTCGAGCCTGAGCCTGATTTTGATTTGGATTTGCGTTAGCTAGTCTTGGACATCGGTTTCTGTAGTGGGTCAGATCCCCACAATTGTAGCATGAACCAGGAGGGAAATGAGGTCGTGCAGCTTGACCTTGTTGCTGAGCAAGAGGCTGAGCAACTTGTTGGGCTTGATTCTGAACTGCCTGATTCTGGTTAGCAGGAATGCGGCAGGTGGCAGCAAGATGACCATTTCTTCCACAGTTGGTGCATTGACGACACTGAAGATGTGGTGAGTGATGGCCGTTACACATGTTGCACAAAGGTGCATTGCCAAGATAAGGTTTCTTGGCTAGTGGTTGCGCAGGCTGATTTGGTGCAGCTTGAGCCTGTGCAGTAACGGCATAGTTTTGGGAAGCCTTTCGCTTCCTAGACCCCCTTGAAGAACCAGAATTCTTTCCATTCTTGTTTTGACCTTTCTTGCTATCTTCTTTGTCAGACGCCTGCTTCTTACCCTTGTCACCCTTTCTGTGAAGCTTTCCCTTTTGAACCTGCGACTCAGTCAATGTCGCTGCTAACTCGATCGCCTGACGGAGTGTGGTAGGGTTACTACCAGTAATGATGTCTTGTACTGAGTCAGGTAGACCATTGATGTACCTTTCGATAGCCTTGTCGAGTGGGGTAACCATTGTTGGGCAAAGCAGACTCAACTCCTCAAACCTATCAGTATACGCCCTGTGCTCACCACTATCTTGCTTCAAATCATCAAACTCTTTCTCCAAGGCTCGCAGTTCATGACGAGGACAAAACTCCCTCATCATAAGGGCCCTAAGTTCAGCCCATGTTTGTGCTAGAGCAACCTCAGCACCGCGGTCTCTCATAACCCCGTTCCACCACGTAAGAGCCCTCTTCTGAAACACACTCGAAGAAAACTCGACCTTGCGATTGTCAGGACACTGAATGTGACGGAAAGTATTCTTAATGCTCTTGAACCATTGAAGAAGCCCAGTCGCTCCCTCAGAACCACTAAACTTGAGTGGTTTAGCCGAGTTAAAATTCTTGAAATTGCATGGAGCATGATTGTTGTTGTTGGCTTGGTTCCATTGAGCAAAGAGGTTTGGGAATTGAGCAGCCATTTGCTGCGCAATGATTTCTGCCAGTTCGGCAGTCGCTATCTGGTTTTCGCGTCGAGGAAGCATTCTAAAAGAGGAAACATGAAAGGGAACGAATGATTGGATGAAGAGAGTGAGATGATTGGATGAAGAGAATGAGATGAAACAAAATCAACAAAAGCAAAGATGGTGGTCATTTGTCCGCATCGCAAAGCAAACAAGCGACACACAGAGACTAATCAAAGTAAATGGATCAAAAATAATGTATCGTGAAGACATGCTCGCCTATAAGTGAACACTTACCCCAAGAGTTCCCAGGTAAGAGTGACTGGTCCGATTATAAGGATTTGTACGAACACTCTAGCCTTAGACAGAAAACCCAGGGTACATGCACTCACTCTTCCAGTTTGCATGTGTTCACACTATTTAGAACCCAAAACTTTGACGAGATTTTTGAAAATTCAAAGGGGTTCAAAACCTTATAACAGAGGGTTCAAAACCTTGTAATAAATCATTCAAAAACAGAATATTGTTTTTCGAAAATAGTTTCGGAAAAATTGGGTTCTTGTTTTGATAATCACCTAAGGATAGGTGATGTGCATGTTTTAAGATCTAAACACAAGATAACTTGTGTTAGGGTCCTAGAAAGGTTATAGTCTAGGTCAAAGAATTACTAATTACTTAATTCCCTATAACCATTGGCTCTGATACCAACTCTTCTGTCACACCCCGACCACGTGGAACAGTCAAACGTGGCGGAAAACGTCGGGGAGTGTTGTAACAGAATTAATTGTTTCATAACCATGGCATTCAAAGTTGTGTTTTATTTATCAACATAAGAGTTACATTGTCTTAAACAGGAAACAAAGAGTACATAACATAATTAAACTAAGTCTATCTTCGTTTTATGTCTCTAAGGCACAGGTCCGCCCTAGTGTCACGATCATCATCCTATGCAAAAACTCCTGAAAACACATGTGAAAATAGGTACGTCAGCATAAAAATGCTTGTGAGATACATAGGTTTTGTGAAAATAGGATTCATGACTTAAGTTTAAGAAAATGTTTAATAAAATTTAGTCATGAACCTTGTAAGTTGTTTTGTTTTGTAAATCATTTAAAAAGCGATAAGATCAGATGATATGTATACATAAAAGAATAATACATGGTTAAATGAATAACCAAGTAAAATAAGTTGTATAAAATAAGTTGTTTGTAAAGCAATGTCTTGTGAAAGATATGTTATTTGTATAAAATGCTATATGTCTAGATTGAAATGATTCAAATAACGCTACGATATGTAATACCATAGAAACACTTATATATAGGAAGTACCAGTGGCGTATCCACCATGCTTGTATCATATTACACACGTCTCGTTACTTAAATCACTTAAACAAACCAAACCACCAATGTATAAAGTCCATGTTTAAACCAATTGTCAAAAAGTCCTTGTATAAGCCATGTCAAATGTTAAAAAGTCCAAATGTAGTCAAGTAATGTGTAACAAATGTTATGTAATGTAAGTAAAGTATTGTCACATAAACCAAATGTAGAAATGTACAAAACAAAGTATTTTGAATATATCAAAAAGTTATGTTTTGCAAAGTGAATGCATGTTACATTGATACAAACATTTATGTGGTAAGTTAACGCATACATTCAAGCCTTGAGAGAGTCGGATAACCCTTTTAGTCAAGGTTATCAAAAGAAATGTTTTCGGATTCAGTCATTCCTTACATCCAAACAAACCCGGGATGTCAGGAATGGGATTTGTCAAGTCCTATGGTACCACTACTTACTTCCGAGCGGCGTAGCTAATGTTAATGAACGTATATAAGTCCCGTTTGTGCAAACTAAATGTTATAGCAAATGTAAACATGTTATATGAAAACAATGTACTAAGTATGCTAAGTTATCATACAAAGCAGAAAAGTCATGTAAATCAATGTGCTAGCATGCTATCAGTCAACATACATAGCAGAAATGTAAAGTAAAACAATGTACTAAGTATGCTACCAGTCAACATACATAGCAAAACAATGTAATGTAAATCATGTACTATAAGTGTACTAATGAACATAACAAGTATATGATGTGAAAACAGGAAAACATGAAAGTAACAAGTAGGCACATGTGTTTCACCCCAAAACATTTGAAAACATTTAAAAGAGAGGGTTCTATGTACTCACTTGAGATTGCTTAGTAGTCCTTGAGTAACAACCAAACAATGCTAGAGATCACGGATATCAAATGGCACCTAATATAGGTAACTATGTTAATAAACCGGACCTAAAATCGAAGGATTGGATAGAATGAGGGTTCGTAAACCAAATGAGTATGGGAACTCATGTAATATGGTTTAACAAAGCCCACATACTAAAATGAAACCTAACCTAAGTGCTTACGACCCATTACGACCCGTTTAGGTAGCTTATGCTACTTTAACGCGTCGTTCGCGTAAAACGCGTTCGGAATGCCTAACTAGTCCTATGATAAGTAAAATATGCCTTAACATGTCTAATATTGTTACCAAATCAGTTTAGATATCAAAAGTTATGTTACATATGTCAAAAATGAATTTTGGCGTCAAAGGGGTATTTTGGTAATTTTAACTAAGGCATATAACCTACCTATCATACAACTAACTAAACGTCGTGACCATTAGGTATAACCTCGGAAGGTTATTCCCTATATACTATGGTCACCTAATCTATTTGGTCGGATCCTAATGATCGACCAAACGGGTCGGGTTCGAAAGTATAAGCGATTGTTTAGATCACTTACCTTACGACCCTATATAAGCACTAAACTAAATGTGACGAGCTAAGCATGTTAGAACATGCTTAACTAAGTTAGAAAACAAGTTTGGTATCAAAACAAACGGTTTTGATACCCATAAGTAGTTTGGTTACAAAATACGCAAGAATACGTATTCTGGCCGAAACTACGGCTCGTCACTGAGCCTAGATAACGTGGTAATCAGTAGGTATAGTCACTAGGGACTATAACCATCGTGATTACGCTCATGTTATGAAGTTCAAACGAACTTCGCATTGACCATAAACTGGTCAATGCAGAAAGTCAAACAAAGTTTGACTTTAACGCTAAAACGATGAAAAGAACGAAAGAACACTTACCAAGGGTCCCCGAAAGCTTTGATCTCCAAGTAATCTCAGGTAGAAAGTGTATGAACACAACCACTTAGAGAAAAACTCAGATTTCAAGTGGGTTTTGAGTTGTGAATCAAGGGGTATTTATAGGATTCTTGGAACCGTTAGGATCGTTCCTCGAATACCGTGCTTTGATCTTGTCCCTACACTTGTTGCAAACTTGTGGTAACTCAAAATGGCCCCCCAATATCAGGGATTTACATGTGGCATTGGCCTTTGGGGTGTCTAGAAGTTGTTTGAAATTGATTAAACAACCTTTGCTGATCTGAAAGGGCCTCGCGTGACGCCTAGGGGGCCAGGTGTCACGCCTAGGTCCTTCTGATCAGCAAACAGTTTCAAATGTTTCCATTTCAGTCCCCGTTGTGTATTAAGGCCATTTCCGACATGTTTAAGGCTCGTTAAATCATTTTCAAGGCTCCACAAGGATGCCCAAACATTGTGGACAGGAAAACATGATCAAAAATATCCCGGATGTCGGTTCGTTTGGTCGTACGATCGCGATGTTCGCTTAATTACGACGACATGCGCATAAGCGCGAAAAAACGATCCAAAGTGCGTGACGAATGGATTTTTCTTATGCCAAACACTAAAATAAAATATTATAGTGCTTACATAAATTTTTGGATGTCCGGATGTATTCAGAACGTAAGTTATGCGCGAAAGTGCAAACTTATGCACTTTTTGACACTTTTAGTCCCTGAATGAGCCAAAAGTTTATTTTAGCACACCGAACCCCTCAAAGCCTATTTCTAAGCTATATAAAGGATATTTAAGGTGTGTTTAACTTATGGTCATGTTCCGGAATGTTCGTTACAGTTCAAATTGGCATACTTTCGCAGTTTGTCAAGTTTAGTCCCTGTAAGCGAATTAACTTGTTTTTGCCATACCAAAGCCTTCAAAACTTATTTCTAAGTTATGTAAAGGTTATTTAAGGTATGTTAAGGATATGTTGATGTTCCGGAGTATTTGTCACATTAAACTGATTACATTTACGCACCAGTTTGCGTATAACTCTCCAGAAAGCGATGTAGAGTTTGAAATTGAACAAAAGTCAAAACATGAAAAATGTCAAACATAAAAAAACAAACATTGGGATCAAATAACATTGTTTTATTGATAACTGAACTGTTCACAATGATTACAAGCACAGATGTTACATCTGGTAAACGTTCCGGGGAGGAATGTCGGGTTATTGGGTTTGACTGGAATGTTAAACTTGGGATGTTGGTTAGTACACTCATATCTATCATTTAAGTCCCTTCTATCGATTTGTTGCCGGGGAGGCTACGGGGTATTAGTTAATAGCGCTATTTAGGTTTGGCTCCCTCACACCGTACCGGGGGGGACGGGCGTGAACTAATGACCCCAGTCTTGACCATTGCTTTGATAGAGGCATTGGGGAATAGGGCAAATAATCTGGAACCATCGGCGGTAATCGAGTTATTAACAACATCAAATCTTTGAAATGTTTTATACTTATATCTGGTAACTAAAACATGTTAGCAAACTTTAAACTCACCAGCGTCGTCTGACACACTTGTCTGCATGCTTACAGGTCGTTAGATTCACGGATGGAACTTGCTATCTGGGAGTGCTGGGGTGGTCATGGGTCGTAGCTTTTGGATACAAGTTTAGTTATTATTGCACATTGTTTTGAAACACTTGAATAAGTATTTACATTATGCTTCCGCTAAACGAATTTGGTTTAAGTTGTGTTTTGGAATTATTTATGAAATGAATGGAAACTTTTTATCTAATACAATGTTGTGGTTCAATGTGATTGGTGGCAAGATCCTGGTACGTCACACGCCCCGCGGTGTTTTTGCATGTGGTATTTTGGGGGTGTGACAGTTTGGTATCAGAGCCACTGGTTATAGTGAACTAGGTTCTAAAACGTTTTTATAAAACCAGACTATAACCGAATAACTTCGAAAATCGACCATGACACTCAGCTCCAGATCACAAGGTTCGTAACTCGTTTAATCGTTGCATAGTATATCTAGTATACATTCATGTATAATGATGCATGTGATTGCACACTTAGCACTACAGACTAAATTCATGTGTAATTGCCTAGGTTATGTGATTGATAGAGTCACAGTGTGATATCCCGTTAGACTTTTGATTTGCTACTCGAATTTGAGGAACCTTGTAGCACGAGTTGGGAGGAGCTGAGATAAACATGCAAATTGCATTGTTATTATGGGTGCACACATAATAATAATAATGTGGGGTGCATGTGAGTCCCAGTGAGGCTTAACAAGTGTGAAGGGGGTTCCGCTCTGTAGTCTGATGTTAACCTAGTAGTCTGTGGAAGTATTGTGAGGTTGGACTCCTACCTTATCTCGATCCTTAACCTTTTCCCTTTTCTCATATAGAATCATGAGCGGATGTAACATTCCTATTTTTACCATAGGTTTGGTTAAATTATTAACCACTAGTAACTAGTTTATTTTAATATAAATATTCAACCTAAAATAGTTTTAAACACTATTTTATATAGTTAGTTGAAATATTATATTAATTAATTGGCTTGTATATGGGTGACCTTTTTAATAAAATAAAAGTTTATAAAAACTTATTAGACAAGTAGTCTACGGGTAAGTTGACTATTAGAAATACGAAGTACCTAGACGGGCCTAGTAACCGTATATTAATTAAACTATAAAAATACATTATATTTAAACATATTCTGTTTTTAATAAAACTTGGTTCAAAATGTAGATAAAATTATTCTCGTTCTAATGACATATTTATTATTTTATAAAACGTTATATTTTATAAGTTATACGCGCCAAATAAGTAAAGCAGTTGAATTAATTATAATATATAAAATAATAATAAATAATAATAAACAACTTACGAATAAAATAAAATGATAAAACAATAATTGAGATTCGTTTGAATTGTATGTCAAATATAAGAATCAAAATAATAATAAATTTATTATTTGATTTAAGAATTTTGTAGGGGTGATCGAGATATTCAGACAAAAATAAAATAAATAATAAAACTTAAAACTAAAGATAAGATAGTAAGAGTACACGTAGGTACATATGTGTTACAAGAATTTTTAATTTAATAGAAAAATCTATACGTGTCATACATGCAGTTCCAAAAATCTTAGTATAAATAGAAGAGGTATTCTTCTAACTTTTCATCTCCCGCCTACTCTCTCCATATATATATTATTTACCCTATAATAATAATAGAGCCCTGCCCCATTTTAAGTGTTTTAACTCCCGATCACCGCTACCCTTTCCGATTGATCTGAGCCCCATAACATATGTCAAGGCTCTGCCTGACTAAGTTCGTTGGGGTTCTGTCTCGTGACATAGGGACAAGGTTGACTTAGGGGTACTATACTTAACACAATTACAAATATATATTTTTATATAGCTCAGAAGTTATACCCAAAATTTATACCAGGAGACTTTCTAGTTGAACCCTAAAGTTACAAAGTGGGTCCATTCTCTTTTCTCACTATTCTATTCCCTTTTTCTTTGTGATATAATTATGTTCAAAAATATCCCAAATCGATCCATAAGTAAAACCCCGGACCCCTGAAACCCCAATCCATGTCAAAGATCAAGAAATTAAGATTTCCTGGTTCTCAGGCGGGCCACGTAAAGGATAGGCAGACCCTTACGCGGGCCGCATCCACTTGAAAGATGACCGGATAAACATCAAGGGCTACGTGTCATCTGCATGGCACACCTATGTATGACTAGTCAAACCTACGCGTAGACTGGGCGGCTACGCGGGCCGCGTAAGGTTGAGCTTAGGTTTTACGCGGGCCGCGACAGGCCTTGAATTTACCTATAAATAGCTTAGGTCCCAGGCAGTCCTCTGATGTTGAAGCAAACTTTCAAAAACGAAGTTTGGCTGCTCTAATGTCGAATTTCTAATTATACTAGCGGGGTGCTGCTACGATACCGGGTATTAACTCGATCGCTGCTACGATTCAATGTCGGATCGATTTAAACTATCCAACCGAATGTTTAAGTGCTATTCTTTGTCATTAATCGTGATTCCGACAGGATGTTTGAGTGCCACCCGAAAACGGGGAATACTTTGTCATTCATTGTGAATCCGATGGATGTTTAAGTGATTGCACTTTGTCATTCGTTGTGAGGGTTTTAATCTCGTGAGTTATCGTAAATGCTGTATTGATTACTTACCAAGTTCGTGTGCACTAGGTTACAAGGCTAATCAATAGGCTAAGCTCTGCCTGTATAAATCTGCAATATATCCAGGCTTATCTGTAGACTAAACTTTGCCGTATGAATCTGCATGCTTATAAATGCGAGTCATTCTCTTTTTATCAAATTTGTTTACAAAAGCATGTTTATTTTCAAAGTTATAATTACAGGGATTAAGTCTTTGTAGTCACCAAATTACAGCCGGTATGTGGGGTTTGTATACATTACTTGATAATCTTCACCATTGGACAACGAGTTAGCCAAGGGGTGATATGACCATAGTCACAGACACCATTGGACAACGGGAGGGCCAATGGGTCGAGTGACAAATACTGTGGGTAGTTGGTTGATATAAAAAACATTGTAATCGCTCTTAATACTGTAAATTATAACAAACGTGTCGTTTTAGCAAAATGAATGAACTCACCAGTATTTCCCGCTGACAAAACCTTTTTAACACGTGTTTCAGGTAATTACAGTAGATCGGAATAAGAGTTGAATACGGCACTGAAGGGCTTCAAGAAGTGGCTTATTTTATCAATTAAATCAAATTAAGAAATATTGTTTTATGTAATTGGGTTTATCCCTTATTAAAGCTACCTTTGTAAAACATGGGTTTATCCCATCTATTTAATAAATAAAATCCGGTGTTTCTAAACTCTGATATTTTTCCTAACTCACGGTCCTGATGAAATTTCCGCTGCAATATTTTTCAAAATAATCACCGGTACCACTTGGCCGTTCGCGGCTCCCGATTCCGTCCAGGGTCGGTCGGGGGTCGTGACAACGGACGAGGCCATAGACGTGGTCACATCGTGATGACTCAGGCTGAGTTGACAAACTTGATTAACACACGTGTGGCTGAGGCTTTAGCAGCCTACCAAGCTGGTACGAAATGTGCCAAATGTTCGTTATTCTTGTGTCGCGTACATAACTCTTACCCTTGTGTTGAATTTTCTTTCGTCCATTAGGTCAGCAAGCGAATCAGAATCAAAACAATCCGCCTGCTTGTAGTTTCAAGACGTTCATGGATTGTAAGCCACATACATTCAGGGGGACTGAAGGGGCTGTGGGGTTACTACGTTGGTTTGAGAAGGCTGAGTCAGTGTTCGCTATGTGTAACTGTCCCGAGGGGGACCGAGTGAAGTATGCTACAGGCACCCTGAAGGATGGTGCCTTTGTGGAATGCCCAGGTGCAAATGTTGGGCATCGAAATAGCTAATGCAACGGCATGGGATGATTTTAAGGAGTTGATGCGGGAGGAGTACTGTCCTCGTGACGAGATTCAGAAGCTTGAGAATGAGTACTACAATTTGAAGATAGAAGGGTCCGAGATCGAGGCTTACACGAAACGATCTCATGAACTAGCAAATATGTGCCCTAATTTGTCTCGACCTCCACCTCGAAGAATTGAGTTGTACATCAAGGGCCTGGTGTAACAATCCCAAAATTTTTATAAAATATATAAAAACTAATGTTATTAAAAGGATACATCATGGGTAAGTTGATCAATGGAAATATAAGGTGTTTTGACAAACGTAGGAACCGTTTAAAGTATTAAATTATAAAAATACATTATATTTGAACCTACTCCATTTTTTATGAAACTCGGTTCAAAATGTAGATAAAAATATGCTCGTCCTAATGGCATATTCATTATTTTATAAAACGTCATATTTTATAAGTTATACGAGCCAAATGAGTAAAGCAGTTAAATTTATTTATAATCTATATAATAATAATAATAATATAAATATAATAAAGAAATTATAAAATGAATGTTTAAATAATTGTATGTTTCGTATACATTAAATAAAATAAATAAAATAATAATATAACTTTGAAAACATAAACTAATATTCCTAAATATTGAAACCATACATAGATACATGCATTACGTGGAAAGGAAGGCTTAATTATGAATGTATATACGTGGCACTGAATACTTGAGATCTAAGAATTCAACATTCCCATATAAATAGAAAGCAGATGGCCACTCTTTCAAATTGTTCAAGTTTCTCTCGATCTCACCCTCTACATATTCTTATTCTTTTATTATTTACACTATGATAATAATAATAATAATAAAGTCCTACCCCATTTTAAGTATTGTAGCCCTGATCACCGATACCCTGTCCAAGTGACGTAGGGCCCCGTAACGTGTATCAAGGCTCTGCCTAAATTCGTTGGGGTTCTGTCTTGTGACGTAGGGATAAAAGTGGAATTGGGTCACCATACTTAATGTGAGTACACTATATATTTTATCAAATAACCCAGGAGTGATACCCAAAATATAACCACCCTCCTAACACACCCCTGACACCCTACACTTTCTAAAATACACCCCGTATGTAAAAACCGAGCCCGTGATACAATATAGTATTTAAATAAAATATAAAAGTTTAAATCTAGGGCTAAGGCGGGCTGCGTGAGCCCACCCCAAACCCTTACGCGGGCGGTATGAAAGCTAGAACTAGACTCCTTTGGTTTCTTAAGTCCAGGCAGGCCGCGTAAGACCCCTCGATAGTTAACGCGGGCCGCGAGGGACTAAAAAGGTGGCGCAGCCCGGTGCCGACACGTGTCGACATCGTGGCGGGTCTAGATCATGACCAGGATAAGCTACGCATTGACTGGAGTTTGACGCGGGCCGCGTAGACTCCTGTCTACCCTTACGCGGGCCGCGTGGAGACCAAGTATCAGCAACTATAAATAGCTGGCATCGGATTTCATTTCAACTCGCTCACATTTCAATTCTCAATCTCAAATTTCTGTAGAAGTGATATTATAGTCGGGTAGTATACCCCTAATTAGCGAGGTTCTGCTCCGTTGTAAGTATTATAACCCCAGTTTCGTAATAGATACGCTGCCCGATTGATTTAGGGTTTCGTAATAACTGTCGTGGTTCTGCCCGACGTAGTTATTGGAATACCGTCTCGGGGAGGGTATCATTAATATTTTCAAAGGGTTATGATACTAACCTATGTGCATCTCTATAAATTATAGATTATTCTCAGGAAACCCTTACACGAAGTCTAAGATAGCAATGTGAGCTTATCCTCTTTTTGTTAATGTTTTTGGAATGTTTTACAAAACCTTAATTGTTTTACAATGTGATTAAGCGGTGATTGAGTCTTTGTAGTTCTTCAATTACTGCCAGTATTATGGGGTTTTGTATACAAAATTTACTACGAGTAGTAGTAAGTCTGAATGACAGTGCATTACCATTGGACGACGAGTTAGCCAATGGGTAATTTGACCATAGCCATAGATCCGGTTGAGTGGCAAATACTGAATGAGTAATTGTGTAGACAGAAACAATGTGATCGCTCTCAATACTGTTTTAATTGATAAAATGTTTCTTGATTAAACTGGGATTCACTCACCAGTATTTCCGACTGACAAATGTTTTTAAAAAGCGTTACAGGTAACACAATGTGAACAGCCAATTAGTTAAAAGCCAGCTGGAGAGCACTGAAGGCTTGGGAAAAATGTGGCTATAAAAGTTACCTAATAAACGATGTTTTAAATTCAATAAAGTAGGGTTTATCCCTATAAGTATGTTGTAACAAGAAACTTGGGTTTTACCCATATGATTATTAAAATAAAAGAAGGTGGTTTTACTCTGATAAACATTTCCTAACTACGGTCCTGATGAAAATTCCGCTGCAAGATTAAATAACTGATACCACCGAAACTCTGAGATCGCGTCCGCCCGTTCCCGGGACAGATAAGGGATCGGGGGTTGTGACAGAAGGTGGTATCAGAGCCTAGCCACTGGTTCAAGCCAAAGAAGTGTTCTGCTGACACTTAAGTTTTAAATTCTGTGTTAGGAAATAACTTATGTGATTATGTGTTTTATATTATTTGACTATTTGTTAGTCTACAGTATGGGTAAGCAAAGAATTTCAAACATCTATCGTCAACTAGATAGTTCACCAAAAGATAAGGGAACCTCATTTCAACCAAATCCCTCAGGATACTCAGCAGAGATTGAGGAAGGAATATTTATTCGTAAGGCACAGTCTAAGAAACCGTTTACCACTAAGAAAAGAAATTGGATTATTAGCAAAAGTCGAGAGAAAATAAAGAATTTACAACCAAAGGGAGCGATAATCAATCAGGAAATAAATGCACAAACTCAGGAAACAGGCAATAACTTACTAGGGGAAGATGAATTATATGGACAATGGGTAAATCTCCATATGTTAGCCACTACAGCAGTAAATGCTAACTTATATTAAAATAGTTGAACGGCCAAACTAGTACCAGTACCCATGCCACCTATGAGCTAGAAACTTTAAAGGAACTTTGCCCATTAAATAACAAATTAGTAGAAACAGGAGATGGAATAAACCTTACATAAAAGCATGTTGAGCATAATACTCCTATAACATAGATAGACTAAAATAAGTTACTGATGCATAATCCCTAGTTTATTTTGAATTCCAGTTGTAGTTTGTAATAAATCTATATATATATATGAGTCGCAATGTTCGCCGTTTTTAATCAATTTATTTTTATGATTGTACCCAAATGTTTGTACTAGAAATTTGTCTGTGATAATTAATACCACCTATTCAATTAATATCATAATATACATCAAACTAAGTTGAGTATTAACAAAGCAGTCATGTTTATGACTTTCTTTTGGAACCAATCATTTACTTTGGTTTAAAATACATATTGAAAGATATGGTATAAAGCTTTAAAACTTTATGGTTTTAATAATAGTGTTTTAAAATAAATTTATATTCCAATAAATAAAACCGAAGCTATTAAATTAACCAAAAGAATTTTAAGAAGTAATAAAATCTTTAAAAGATTGCTTTAGTGGATCTAGCCAAAACAACTTTTGAAATCCAGGTGTATCAATTTCTCACTCTATTTTATCATTTCTGGTTTATAACTAGTT
Organism: Helianthus tuberosus; assembly: GCA_030545235.1. Classification (NCBI taxonomy): domain Eukaryota; kingdom Viridiplantae; phylum Streptophyta; class Magnoliopsida; order Asterales; family Asteraceae; genus Helianthus; species Helianthus tuberosus. The sequence continues at coordinate 111,563,507 of CM060364.1, read as the reverse complement.
GACCATAAAGCTTCATACTTTCATAGTTTTGTGAAATAATTAATGTTGGGATTACTTAAAGATTTCTATTGAAATACTTAGCGATAAAATAGACGGTTAAATGAATGTGCTAGGTATTTATGATTAAATAAAATCATTTAAAAGTTTTTAAGAGATTTGGGTTGGTTGGACTATGTAAACAAAAAAAAAAGACCTAACGAAACGTTGAAAAGCATTTCTACAAATCTTTAAGGTATGTCCAAGATAGGTCTTATGCCCGAAAATAATTAATATAAGATTATAAAATTAACCAGCCATATTAGTTACAGGATTGTGTATCCTAAATTATAAAGAAAAATATTCGAGTCAACTGGCTAATGTATAATAGTTAAATAATACAATATTAGTAAATGAATGGAATTGATAAATTGGATGTTAAACTTACCCTAAGTAGTTGCGAAATTTTTTATCTTGGTTTATATATTAGCACATGGTTTGTTGGTTTGCCTAAAACCATAAATTAGTCACTTTATTAAAATATTCTTTCTCAAAATAATTTATTAGTTTAAACTTAAATTAATTTTGTAGTACATCTTTGGAATATCTTTAACGAAATACTTGAGGGAAATATTCATTTTTCCAACAGGTGTTAAAGTTTAAAAAAAAAAATTTAGAAATCCACTAGTACATATGTGTATCTATCCTACACGGTTTTCGGTTGGAAAAATAATTTGATATCTAAAATCTAATATAAATTTTTTCAAATATTCGACTCGTACAGTAAGTCAAATACATTTTTTTATATATAACTCATAATATTTGAGTTCATCCGTACCTTTTATATTATTAATATAATGATAAAACATTTTACAATGATATATGAATAGTATATTTTACTATAAGATAGTACAGTAAGTAAAAGATATATTTTATATCTAAAATTTTAATAAAATATCATGGTGTAATAAATTCTAATAAGTGTAAAATAGTATATAGAATAGTATATGCACTTATGTTATAAGTCCGTCGCAGGTTTATTAAAATGTAACAAGGTTATTAGATCTTTTTACTAGAATATGTATACAAATTCTATTTTCTCATAAGTATAAGTATATTATACTATACGAAAATAATATACTGTATATTTTGATCCTTGCACATTTACTTATGGTAAAAGATTAGATAATTAAATTTTTAGAAGTAAGGATATTGCAACAGTGAAAATATCTTTTCTTATCATACTTAAATCAATAATTTAGTATCTATTTATTTATTTTACCTGGCACGTTAAAATATTCCTAAACATTCATTTTTCTCACACTAGAATTAAAAATGGATGCCCCACATAAGAATAGTTGAATCAAATGTGTGTTTAGTACGTTTGTCCTTTATAAAACTTTATTTAAAATTCAGATTACAATTTTAATATTGTAATATTTTCAAAATAAATTACTATTAATATTGTATCGAATATACATACATATTTCAATACATGTATATTACTCAAATATAATTAGAATCAATTTTTGAAACGTCAAAACTTTGTATTATTTACTTCTTTGAATAAATAATATAATATACAATAAATTGAGAGTTAAGTTTTGATATTTTGAATCCATATGATTCAACCCACTAGTTAAAAATAAATTTATTCCCATGAGTCCAGAAAGTTCATATTTTGAGTAATTCATTTCTTTAAATCTTTTATTAATCCATCCTTAAAACTCCAAAATAATGTGTTCAATAAATTTACACAGAAGTTTATTTCAATATACTACTTTTATCAAAGGATAAAATAAAGTCATGGAAATAAGCTTGATGATGGATACCATCGGATGTATAGTATTATTTTTATAAAATAATTTAGTATTATATATACGTGTGTAAATATTACGTAAGTTTAATATTAACTAGAAATTTGAAAATTCTATACACATATATGCATATACCTGATAGAATTTCTTAATAGTATACCCAATATAATCTCTTCTGTAAGATAAACATAAGAGAAAATGTCATTGGTAATTCATATGAAAATATGAAGTTATTATAAGAATAAACCATGAAACCTACTATGTTTTAAAATGCTATATGTCTCAATAAAATATTCCTTGTAACGGAATCTAAGATTATATATAAATAGAGTTAGCTGTAAGCTTACTCTTCACATTTAAACAAACCATAGTGTCAATGGAGACAATGATATATTTTGAAACTCCATTCTTCAACCAAAAGAAAACCACAACCCTAATAATATCTATGCTTAAATGAAAGAGTTGGGATATTGATATTCACTGGTAACAACCAGGACAGTATTTAGACTTGAACCTAAGGAGAATGCCTTAGTATAAATCTTTGAGATAAGCCAATTACTTGCATAAATAAAGTGTGATGGTTATTGGTATCCCGTGAGGATGATGACTAGAACAGTGCCTGTATGATAAATAAGCAATAACAACTGGCCACTGTTATTTCTTATTTATTGATACTACTCGGTTCTAGAATATGATCCATCATGAGAATACTGATTTCCTTGTTTCTTGATGCAAACCATAATAAACGACGTACTTTCAAAATCCTAATTTGAGAGAAGTCTATTTATGGGAAATATCATGATAGTTACCTCTCCGGTAAAACTGGGCATGGTGCGGTAGACTCTCCAGCTTGTCTGGGTGAGATGGGGTTACCTCTCTGGCGAGACCGGGTGAGATGGGGTTGCCTCTCCGGCAAGACCGGGCGAGATGGGGTATATATTATAAGAATGGAATTCCCTAGATAGTGCTATGACCTGATGTCAGACCTATTTTTGGAAATATGAATCTGTTAAATACATTGATCTTCTGAACAATGTGTATATTACAAATTTGTGAAATATATATAGATATGAATATCTATAAGGAAATCCAAAGACCATATTGATTATTAGGAATCAATCACAAACAAGTGTGTCAATGATAATTTTAGATTTATTTATTAGGAATCTTTTGTATACGTCTCTAAATTCCGATATCAAACACTATTTCGTTTGATCATCCGTCTAGTAGTTCGTGCGACAAAATAAACAACAGGAACTCAATAGGTTGGAACGCCCTCAAAAGTATAAGAATTTCCTTTGCAATTATTAACGTATTAGGAAACATGTAACTAAAAGTTGTATTAAAATACAAAACATATTTCAATCAAAGAGAATAATCTCATAGAAAATAGTTCTGGTCAAAGTAAAGTAGAATTCAAAACAAAGACCAGAATATACCTAGAAACTAAACTAACTAAAAATATTCATTCATATTTCAGGAAATCTCGAGGACGAGATTTAAAATAAGGTGGGGAGAATGTAACAATCCCAAAATTTTTATAAAATATATAAAAACTAATGTTATTAAAAGGATACATCATGGGTAAGTTGATCAATGGAAATATAAGGTGTTTTGACAAACGTAGGAACCGTTTAAAGTAATAAATTATAAAAATACATTATATTTGAACCTACTCCATTTTTTATGAAACTCGGTTCAAAATGTAGATAAAAATATGCTCGTCCTAATGGCATATTCATTATTTTATAAAACGTCATATTTTATAAGTTATACGAGCCAAATGAGTAAAGCAGTTAAATTTATTTATAATCTATATAATAATAATAATAATAATAATAATAATAATATAAATATAATAAAGAAATTATAAAATGAATGTTTAAATAATTGTATGTTTCGTATACATTAAATAAAATAAATAAAATAATAATATAACTTTGAAAACATAAACTAATATTCCTAAATATTGAAACCATACATAGATACATGCATTACGTGGAAAGGAAGGTTTAATTATGAATGTATATACGTGGCACTGAATACTTGAGATCTAAGAATTCAACATTCCCATATAAATAGAAAGCAGATGGCCACTCTTTCAAATTGTTCAAGTTTCTCTCGATCTCACCCTCTACATATTATTATTCTTTTATTATTTACACTATGATAATAATAATAATAAAGTCCTACCCCATTTTATGTATTGTAGCCCTGATCACCGATACCCTGTCCAAGTGACGTAGCCCCGTAACGTATGCCAAGGCTCTGCCTAAATTCGTTGGGGTTCTGTCTTGTGACGTAGGGATAAAAGTGGAATTGGGTCACTATACTTAATGTGAGTACACTATATATTTTATCAAATAACCCAGGAGTGATACCAAAAATATAACCACCCTCCTAACACACCCCTGACACCCTACACTTTCTAAAATACACCCCGTATGTAAAAACCGAGCCCGTGATACAATATAGTATTTAAATAAAATATAAAAGTTTAAATCTAGGGCTAAGGCGGGCCGCGTGAGCCCACCCCAAACCCTTACGCGGGCGGTATGAAAGCTAGAACCAGACTCCTTTGGTTTCTTAAGTCCAGGCGGGCCGCGTAAGACACCTCGATAGTTAACGCGGGCCGCGAGGGACTAAAAAGGTGGCGCAGCCCGGTGCCGACACGTGTCGACATCGTGGCGGGTCTAGATCATGACCAGGATAAGCTTCGCATTGACTGGAGTTTGACGCGGGCCGCGTAGACTCCTGTCTACCCTTACGCGGGCCGCGTGGAGACCAAGTATCAGCAACTATAAATAGCAGGCATCGGATTTCATTTCAACTCGTTCACATTTCAATTCTCAATCTCAAATTTCTGTAGAAGTGATATTATAGTCGGGTAGTATACCCCTAATTAGCGAGGTTCTGCTCCGTTGTAAGTATTATAACCCCAGTTTCGTAATAGATACGCTGCCCGATTGATTTAGGGTTCCGTAATAACTGTCGTGGTTCTGCCCGACGTAGTTATTGGAATACCGTCTCGGGGAGGGTATCATTAATATTTTCAAAGGGTTATGATACTAACCTATGTGCATCTCTATAAATTATAGATTATTCTCAGGAAACCCTTACACGAAGTCTAAGATAACAATGTGAGTTTATCCTCTTTTTGTTAATGTTTTTGGAATGTTTTACAAAACCTTAATTGTTTTACAATGTGATTAAGCGGTGATTGAGTCTTTGTAGTTCTTCAATTACTGCCAGTATTATGGGGTTTTGTATACAAAATTTACTACGAGTAGTAGTAAGTCTGAATGACAGTGCATTACCATTGGACGACGAGTTAGCCAATGGGTAATTTGACCATAGCCATAGATCCGGTCGAGTGGCAAATACTGAATGAGTAATTGTGTAGACAGAAACAATGTGATCGCTCTCAATACTGTTTTAATTGATAAAATGTTTCTTGATTAAACTGGGATTCACTCACCAGTATTTCCGACTGACAAATGTTTTTAAAACGCGTTACAGGTAACACAATGTGAACAGCCAATTAGTTAAAAGCCAGCTGGAGAGCACTGAAGGCTTGGGAAAAATGTGGCTATAAAAGTTACCTAATAAACGATGTTTTAAATTCAATAAAGTAGGGTTTATCCCTATAAGTATGTTGTAACAAGAAACTTGGGTTTTACCCATATGATTATTAAAATAAAAGAAGGTGGTTTTACTCTGATAAACATTTCCTAACTACGGTCCTGATGAAAATTCCGCTGCAAGATTAAATAACTGATACCACCGAAACTCTGAGATCGCGTCCGCCCGTTCCCGGGACAGATAAGGGATCGGGGGTTGTGACCAAGAGGTCGAGCGCGGTTTGCTACCGCCCCGTGTTTCTGCTAGTACCCCTGCTGCTACAGCTACCACACCTGCTAGTGATAACAAGCGTAAATGGAACGATGCTGACAAAACAACCAGTGCAAGTCAATCTCAGAAAAGGCCTGACAACAGCAATAACCGTAGTTTCAGTCAGTCGTCCTCAATTAATCAAGGCCAAGACAGCAATCAGAGTCAAGGCTCCTACGTTGGTAGGAAGCCAAAGTGCAACAAGTGTGGTTATCATCATCATGGACCGTGCGTCCGAGCTTTCCATAGGTGTGATAAGGTGGGTCATATGGCAAAAGACTGTAGAGCTCCATTCCCAAAGCAACAGCAGCATCAGAATCAGCAGCAGAATTGGCAGCATCAGCAACAATAAAGGCAACAGCCCCATCAGAACCAAGGCATTAGGAAGGGGTGTTTCGAGTGTGGGGATGAGGGTCACCTTAAACGGGATTGCCCTCAGCTAAATCAGAATGCCAACGATAACAACAACCGTCAGAACAACAACAAAAACAATGCTGGGAACAACAATAATGGCAACAATGGGGGCAATGGTGCTCGTGGAAGGGCATTTACGATTGGTGCGGGTGACGCTAGGAACGACAGCAATGTCGTGACTGGTACGTTTTCTGTGAACAACCTCTTTGCTTCTGTATTATTTTATTCCGCTGCCGATTGGAGTTATGTGTCTCTAGAGTTCAGTCAACGATTAGGGTTAGCTCCAACACCTCTAGAAGCTAAGCATGTAGTAGAATTAGCCGATGGTAAAATAATTGAAGCCTCACACGTTCTTATGGGATGTAAACTAGATCTTGTGGGTCAAGTGTTTGATATTGACCTCCTTCCTGTTACCCTCGGTAGTTTTGATGTAGTGGTTCGTATGGATTGGTTGTCTAAGCATCAAGCTGAAATTCTCTGTAAAGAGAAAATCGTGCGTATTCCTCTCCCCAGTGGAGAATCCCTAGCTGTTCAAGGACATCGTAGTGGTGCGATGGTTGGCATTATCTCAGCTATGAAAGCTCAGAAGTGTCTACGAAAGGGGTATCCTACTATTCTAGCACTTGTTACTGATACCCCGTCTGAAGAGAAGAAGATCGAAGACCTGGCAGTGGTTCATGAGTTTTCCGATGTGTTTCCTGAGGAACTTCCTGGTTTACCTCCTCACCGTCAAGTGGAATTTCAGATTGATCTTACACCAGGAGCACCTCTGATTCCTCGAGCTCCTTATCGTCTTGCACCTGGGGAGTTGCAAGAGCTATCTAATCAACTTCAAGAACTGTTGGATAGAGGTTTTATCCGACCCAGTTCTTCGCCTTGGAGAGCCCCAGTTCTGGTTGTGAAGAAGAAAGACGGGTCCTTTTGTATGTGCATTGATTATCGGGAACTCAACAAGGTGACTGTGAAGAACCGTTATCCTCTGCCACGCATCGACGATCTGTTTGACCAGTTGCAAGGGTCAAGTTTATACTCGAAAATCGATTTAAGATCGGTCTATCATCAGATGAGAGTCCAAGAGGAGGATGTTCCTAAAACGGCTTTTCGAACGCGGTGTGGGCACTATGAGTTTTTAGTTATGCCGTTTGGGTTGACGAACGCACCAGCGGTCTTCATGGACCTCATGAACCTCATGAACCATGTATACAAACCGTATCTCTACGACTTTGTTATCGTGTTTATCGACGATATTCTGATATACTCAAAGAGCAAGGAAGATCACGAGTGACACCTGCGTCTTATTTTGGAGCTTCTGAGGAAGGAGCAGCTCTACGCAAAATTCTCTAAGTGTGACTTTTGGATTCGAGAGGTACACTTCCTTGGCCAAATTGTTAACGAATCAGGGATACACGTGATCCTGCTAAGATTGATGCTATCAGAAATTGGGCGGCACCGAAGACTCCTTCGGAGGTGCGACAATTTCTTGGTCTCGCTGGGTACTATCGCAGATTTATTAAAGACTTCTCAAAGATCACTCAACCTCTTACCTCGTTAACACAGAAAGGTGTTGAATACTTATGGGGAACAAAACAAGAAGAGGCTTTCCAGTTGTTAAAACCGAAACTCTGCAGTGCACCGATCTTGTCTTTACCTGAAGGTACAGAAGATTTTGTGGTATATTGTGATGCTTCCATTCAGGGTCTCGGTTGCGTGTTGATGCAACGAGAGAAGGTGATAGCCTACACTTCTCGACAGTTGAAGGTTCACGAGATAAATTACACGACACACGACTTAGAGTTGGGAGCCGTGGTGCTTGTGCTCAAAATCTGGAGGCATTACCTGTATGGTACTAAATGCATTATTTATACCGACCATAGGAGCCTTCAGCATATCTTTGACCAGAAGGAATTGAATATGCGACAGCGTCGCTGGGTAGAACTTTTGAACGACTACGACTGTGCAATCAAGTATCATCCGGGTAAGGCTAACGTTGTAGCTAATGCCCTCAGTCGAAAGGAATTGAAACCCAAACGTGTTCACGCCTTGCAGCTCACTATCCAATCTAATTTGCCTGACCAGATCCGTTCTGCACAAACTGAAGTGTTGAAAGAGGGAAACATTGAAGCAGAGTACTTGAGGGGCATGGAAAAACGACTTGTAGAGAGATCTGATGGTATTATTTATTTCATGGAACGAGTATGGATCCCTTCGTTTGGAAATCTTAGAGAACTTGTGATGGACGAAGCACACAAATCCCGATACTCTGTTCATCCAGGTTTGGATAAGATGTATCAGGACCTCAAAGTTTTGTACTGGTGGCCGAAGATGAAGGCTCACATCGCGAATTATGTGGTTAAGTGTCTGACTTGTGCTAAAGTTAAAGTGGAATACCAGAAACCCTCGGGTCTACTTCAGCAACCAGAAATACCCATGTGGAAATAGGAGCAGATTGCCATGGATTTTGTCACTGGGCTACCTAGAACTCAAAACGGAAACGATACCATCTGGGTGATCGTTGATCGTCTCACGAAGTCAGCACATTTTCTAGCAATCAAGGAAACAGATAAGTTCTCACAACTTGCAGCTGTCTATCTGAAGGAAGTGGTTTCTAGGCACGGGGTGCCGACCTCTATTATCTCTGATCATGACCCGCGTTTCATTTCGGATTTGTGGTTGTCGATGCACAAATCATTCGGCTCACGCCTTGACATGAGCACTGCTTATCACCCACAGACGGATGGTCAAAGTGAACGGACCATCCAGAAACTTGAAGACATGCTGCGAGCGTGTGTGATTGATTTTGGCAAGGGTTGGGAGAAAAACTTGCCTCTGATAGAGTTTTCTTATAACAATAGCTACCATACCAGTATCCAGGCAGCTCCATTCGAAGCATTGTACGGACGGAAATGTCGTTCACCTCTCTGTTGGGCTGAGGTGGGTGACAGCTAGATCACAGACCCGGAACTTGTGCTTGAAACTTCAGAGAAAATTGTTCAGATCGGAAATCGTATGGCGGCAGCGCGTGACCGTTAGAAAAGCTACGCAGACCAGCGTAGGAAACCCCTGGAGTTCGCAGTAGGCGATCGAGTTATGTTGAAAGTCTCACCCTGGAAGGGTGTGGTACAGTTTGGGAAACACGGTAAGCTCAATCCTCGTTATGTCGGGCCATTCAAAATTCTGGAACGAATCGGTAAAGTGCCCTACAAGCTCGAGTTGCCTGCTGAGTTGGGTAACGTCCATGATGTCTTCCACGCGTCGCAACTAAAGAAGTGTTTGTCCGATGAAACACTTGTGGTACCGTTTCAAGAGTTGAAGACGACAAATTGCAGTTTGTCGAAGAACCAATAGAAATTATGGACCGGGAGGTCAAGGTCCATAAGCATAGTCGAATTCCGATCGTGAGGGTTCGTTGGAACTCAATACGTGGACTGGAGTTCACATGGGAACGCGAGGATCAGATGAAGCTTAAGTACCCTCACTTATTTCCAACTGACAAATCTAAATCTGATGCAACTAGTGAATTTCGGGACGAAATTTCCTTTCAAGTTGGGGATGATGTGGCACCTGGGGAAAATCCATAGTCATCCTGATCTAACACCTTGCTGGTTTGGGATTGCTTATCAAATTTCGGGACGAAATTTCTTTCAAGTTGGGGATGATGTGCCAACCCGAGATTTCAAGGTCCTTTTTCCTATGAATCACTTTTTTCATAATCCTGTTTTGATTTCAATTCGTCTATGTGATGTTGTGTGTAGTTATTTGAATGTTAAATGTTAATGTGTAAAACTGGGTTGTTAAATGTGAAAATATTAAATATAGTTTATTTACTGTTTTTCGCCGCAAATCTCACTCGAAGAAGAAAGGGTTTTTCGCCATCTTTAGTCTCGACGAAGAATGGGTTCTTCGTCGAGCAGGTTCTTCGCCGAGAAGGGGTTTCGGCCCAGGTCGTTCGAGGCCCAGAATGGGCGGCTGTTATTTGTAACTCCTTATAATCTGCGAAACTTAGAACCAACGTAAAACCCTAGAACTTTTCTCTCCTTTCCTTGCACTCGACGGCTGCCATAGTTCTTCCTTGAACCTTCTTGATTTTCGTCTTATCCATCTCGGTTAGTTGTCGTTATCACTGCTTTACTCGATTCTCTGGTTATATGTGATTATGTGGTTACATGATAGGGTGTGAAATCGTATCGATACATGATGAAGTAGGGTTGTATGTTAATAAGAATTATCAATGAAACCACTTGGTTTTAATCTATAGGAACGATCGTTATTGAGTGCTCATGAAACCGCCTGACTGATTGTATTCTGTGTTGATTTGATCTGATTATCGGGTACATATATGTTATAATTTGGATCTTATATGGTTATTTTATGATTTTGGGCATGTATTAGATGTTAAATGTTGTGATGTTATTAGAGTGATGATGAATAGAAATTAGGGTTTGTTGAACTTGGAAAATAACTGCTGTTTGATCCGATGTTCATGCCCAAGGAATTGTTAACTGTTGTTACTGGATTATAGGGGAATGTAACTGACTGTTGTAGGCAGCGACGAAAGACGCCCCGACGAAGAACACGGGTCGACGAAGAATATGGTCCTTCGTCGACTGGATGTTGACGAAACACTAGGGTCTTTCGTCATATGTATCCTCGACGAAGGATAGTTCTTCGCCAAGAGGGTCTTTCGCCGTAATGATGCACCACGAAATATGGTTCTTCGTGGAAGATGTTACATGTGAACAAATGAACAGAACAATTTATGCAATGTATATGTGTATGATGATGAATGTATGAGGATGGATGAGTCTATGCTATGTGATATGTGATAATCTTTCTGATGAATGCAAGTTGTGAAATTACGTGACTTGAACGATTATGAAACTGACTTCACTTGGTAACCACGGTAGGGTTGGTTGGCTAACTAGAACGAGTAACTTTTTATACCAAGCAAATCTAAGGTGAGTTCACTGCTCTTCTTCCAAGCATGCGTCCCGGGGAGGGACATCTGGTAAACGTTCCGGGGAGGAATGTCGGGTTATTGGGTTTGACTGGAATGTTAAACTTGGGATGTTGGTTAGTACACTCATATCTATCATTTAAGTCCCTTCTTCCGATTTGTTTCCGGGGAGGCAACGGGGTATTTGTTAATAGCGCTATTTAGGTTTGGCTCCCTCACACCGTACCTGGGAGGACGGGCGTGAACTAATGACCCCAGTCTTGACCATTGCTTTGATAGAGGCATTGGGGAATAGGGTAAATAATATGGAGCCATCGGCGGTAATCGAGTTATTAACAACATCAAATCTTTGAAATGTTTTATACTTATATCTGGTAACTAAAACGTGTTAGTAAACTTTGAACTCACCAGCGTCGTCTGACACACTTGTCTGCATGCTTGCAGGTCGTTAGATTCACGGATGGAACTTGCTATCTGGGAGTGCTGGAGTGGTCATGGGTCGTAGCTCTTGGATACAAGTTTAATGATTATTGCACATTGTTTTGAAACACTTGAATAACTATTTACATTATGCTTCCGCTGAACGAATTTGGTTTAAGTTGTGTTTTGGAATTATTTATGAAATGAATGGAAACTTTTTATCTAATACAATGTTGTGGTTCAATGTGATTGGTGGCTGGATCCTGGTACGTCACACTCCCCACGGTGTTTCCGCATATGGTATTTTGGGGGTGTGACACAGGCCCAACGATTCAACGAAGTTTTGATGAAGTGATGATGTTCGACTATTCGTTGCTCTGATGAGTTTGTTCGTCTCGTCCTTTGAGATTCCAAGAGTCCATGAAATAGCCGTTGTGTGTTATAATTTTTATTAAAATCATATTAGTATTTGGCAATAAACCTAATGTGTAGTGGTCTAAATTATGAACAATTAAAAAGTATTTGATAATGGGTCTATATTAGAATTGGTATGTGTTTATATTTTTTTTTAAAAGATTCCCGTGCCCCTCGAAATCACGGGCCTTGTGCGGAAGTCCTCCCCGCACACCATCATAGCCGGCCATGGGGTTTTGTACACCTCTACCCATGATACAACGAAGATTTTATACGTGCACATTTACAATCTAACCTGTTACCGACATGTTTCCCGCACTTTGTGCATTTAGCAACATTGGAAAAATACTTAAAGCAACTCATGAAAACTATAAAAGTGAGTGCCGTTAACAGTTGATGTTGTTTGATGGGTATTGGTTCGGTACAGTAGTGATATTCATTAAAAAGGGTATCCCTAATATAAGATAGAAAAATACTTTATTTAAATTATTTTTTTTTTTGAACGGTAAATTATCTACATTGACTCATCGCACCTCTTCATTGGAGGCTCGGTCCCACTAAGGCCAGATGGTCGTTCATTACAACAGGGCCCACACTGGCACATAGAGTGACACGACGTTCAACTGGGGAAAACCATTAAAGACTTCCCAGCAAGTGGAGTGCCCCCACCCAACGTGCAATGGGTGTGACTCGAACCCGGGTTTCAAGGAAAAACCAGGATGCCTCAACCATGTTACCATAACATCATTGGCAACTTTTTTTTTTTTTGGTTAATAACCATCTTTTTATTGTAATTAATAGAGGTGTCAACTTGAACCGAGTAGGACCAAAAACTAGTTTTGATTAACTTTGACCCAAAGCGAATGGGTTTCAAACCTAAACTACTTTGGGCCCAGAACCAAAATAGTAGACCTCTGTTATACTTAATTAAAAATGGACTCTCATTTAGTGCACGATTACATTTCAATAAAAACATGTACAATTTTTCTTAAACATTAATTTCTGATGCACGTTTGGGCCCAGAACTCCACAATTGACCATCCTTCTCCTCATCTTCCTTTGACTTTCTTTCTTTTAATTCCTTTTGTAGTTTGATTATGGCATTTAAGTCGACATATAATTTTCAAATTTATATGTTTGTATTTGTTTTCAGCTGTGGTTTCGAGTTGGATGTGTGCTTAGAATTAGTGTTTAGATCTAAATGTGTGCCGGTTTCAACTCTTGATATTTATTCCAAATTCTATTATGTTCCACTTATCTGCACAAATCGTTTCATTGTTCAGATTCATGTATGTATTTATGCATGCATTTTTGTATGTATAGGGGAAAGATCAAATACAAAACAATTTTAACTAAGGAAACGTCGGAAACCATGTCAAAAGAACTCTGACTGATCTCATTCTAGCGGCGTTCGAACTAGCTCGTCGAACTCTACTCAAATATTTATATGGTTTAGCTTTTTGGGTTTAGAGTTTTAACTTTAGGGTTTAGCATTATGATTTAGGGTTTAGCTATAGAATTTAGGGTTTACCTTAAGTTGTAGCCTTTAGGGTTTATAATTTAGTGTGCATTTAGCTTTAGGGTTTAGAATTAGGGTTTAGGGTTAAGGGGTTAGGACTTTTTGTTAGGGTTCTGTGACAACTCGTATTTCAGAACCCCTCTTTGTACTTTGATGTAACCTTTTTGAACAATACGTGATTATGTGAAATTTGATGATTAATGAAATGTTATGTTGTTATGTTATGTGCATGTATGTATGTAATAAGATCACACAAAACGAACGGATCGCACAACACTTGGCCGATCGCACAAGCCCATTCGGGCCACACCCTTTGAATCCGAAACCAATGGGCAGCCCAAGTGAGGGTTCGACCCACTCCCTTTTATGCGCATACAAGCACCCATGTGTGGGGTTGCTTCTCATTTGTTGCAAAACAAGAACACACACCAAACCCTACTCTCTCTTTCTCTCCCTCACGAACTTGAGGGCAGCCACATCCTTTCTCCACCGAAGACTCTCTATTCGGATCACTTGTCATTCCATTCTTTAATCGGTTAGTGTTTCATGATATGTGTTTGTAAATGATGTTATGATTCCATGGTTTGATATAATGGTTAGGGTTACATGTATGATGAATGATGATGTTTATACGATGATGTATTGTTATGTTGGTATGAATAATATGTGATTGATCATGAATGAATGTAATCGGCCATATATGGGTTTGGATTCGAATGGTTTGGTTGTGTTAGTATAGATTGGATTTGTTGATGAATGAAAACCGAATGCTTGTTAATCGGCTGTGTTATGTTTACGATTAGGATGATTCATTTTGTTATCATGATAGGATGTATGCTAGTAATCAAGAACATGAGCTGCGTTAATGTTTTTGGTTATTGTTCATGTGTTATTCATGATTAGGGTTCATAAGAAATCGGTTAGAATATGATTGTTTAATCGATGATTTGCATAATCTAAAACTGTTAATTGTGTTGATTGATTGTGTGTATAGAAGGAAATTGTTGAATGATATAACTAAATAGCACAAGTTTCGGATATTTAAACTAATCGCACAAGCTTGTCGGTCGCACAAGATCAGATCATACAAGTTCTGATCTGATCGCACAAGAGCTGATCGCACAAGCTAGGTACAACAAACATGGCACACTGTACTGCTAGGTTATGCATGATCGCACAAGATTTGTGGATCGCACAAGACCGTGTCGATCGCACAAGTCTTGGGCCTTACACGGTGTTTGGGCTTAACATATTATTGGACCGAATGGCCCAAATCCCAGTCGCACAAGATGTTTTGAATCGCACAAGTTGTCCGGATCGCACAAGACATCCGGACCGCACAAGTTGATTTCTGTTATTGTTTGGGCCGCACAAGCTGTTGGGCTTATTCATAAACTGGGCGGGTGAGTCATGGATCGCACAACATGATGTGGGTCGCACAAGGCTGTGCTGACCGCACAACATGTTGGGCCGAAGTGTTTAGTTGGGTTATGTTAGTGAATCGCACAAAGGGTTCGGCCCAATACATCCTGAATCGCACAAGTATGAAAATGCTATGTTCTTGACTGTTAATGTGTTGCCATGCTCAATACGTGTTCGTAACCTGTTAGCTTATGTGAAGCTTATGTGCACTACTTGAAACCAAAAACCTGACTTGTATGGTAACCATGTTAAGACGTGGTTGACCTCTAGCAGCTCGATTGACCTTTCGTTATCTGCCGAGCTAACCTAAGGTGAGTTCACTCTTTCTACAAAGCATGGAATTCCCAGGGGTTGGGAATGGGTTAAGGAATATGGATTCCTCGTCCTTCTTGGGTAGGACAATACGGGTTAAGGAATATAATTCCTCGTCCTCATGGACAGTTAAATTTCACTAGACCAAAACTCTATCACGAAGTCCCTCCTTTTTATATCGACTTAATCGTCGGGCCAATGGCGAGCGGGTCATTAGTTAGATAGCACTATTTAGGTCTGACAAGCCTCACACCGTGTCGTAGAGGACGGGCGTGAACTAATGGATCTGGGCACGTCAATGATGATAGACTTTGACGCTAAGGGCACATAAACATGACTAAAGTCAGTGGTCGATATGGTAACGAGTCTAGTAGTATAAACATGGGGTATCCCCCACGGCTGGATTGCCAGAGTAAATGGGATAAACAAATCACGTTTTCAACTATGGGGTATCCCCCACGGCAGGGATGCCAGTTAGAGGAAACTGTTTTTGGAACAACTTAAAACAAACACCCAACTGTGAACTCGCTCAACTTTGTTGTTGATTCGTTACTACATGCTTTGCAGGTCAATAGGTACTTAGCTGGAGCTTGCATGGGGAAGAGTTGTTGTGGGACATGGACAGTTGTGTGCCATGATAAACATTGAAACGTTTGAACTTAATTACTCTAATTGGGTTTTGAACTATTTGCTTCCGCTGATAACTTAGACTTATTAAATTGTTTTTGGACACCAATTATATTGTGTGGTTGAACTTTTGGATTACTTTACTCTTTTGTTCAATATGATTGGTGGCTTGATCCTGGTCAGTCATGCCTCCAAGCGGTGATACTCCGCAGGTGGATTTTGGGGGTGTGACAGGTTCGACGAGCCGGTTCTAATGTTGCTAGAACAGGCTCAATCGGAGTTCGTTTGACCTAGTTTCCTATGTTTATTAAGTTAAGGATATTTTATACCGGATCCAACCAGTATGTACGTGTGTGTTATTTATAGTGATATTCTGGTGGCGTGTAGTATTGGAACTTAAAAGAGGTTAAGATGTGAAGATGGAAAAAATTAAATGAGTTAATTACACAAATTGTTCTTTGTATATATACTAATAAATTGCACTTTTTAACATTTGTCTTTAAAAATCACGTAAAATGTCCTTTATTTTGTAAATGTTGCACACTCTTTGTCCTTTAAGCTAACTAATGTTAACTTTTAGTTAACTTTAAGGAAAAAATTACCAGTATGCCCAAAGGACATAATCTGAAGTTTATTTATAAAGGACATAACATGTAATTAACTTACTTCTTTTATTTTTTTTTCTTTGTTTTTTTTTCTTTTTATTTTATTAAATTTATCACTATTGTTTTATCGATTGCTTTAAAATTTTCTTAATTCATTGACGTGATGTCGTGGTCTCACGCAAATTTAATCCAATTACAACTAATTAGATAGCAGTAAGTGGGTATCGAACATAGGGAGTCTATGGAATGTATGTTGATTATGTAGCTTTGTGAATTAACTAGAATTAAACTAAATTGCAGAAATAAAAATTCAAGAGTTTGATTGTTTGGTTTTAAGAACTAAAATTACTAGACTAATTGCAAATCAAAGATTGGTTGTTAAAACAGATTAAGAGAAAATGACCATCTTAGGTTTCCGGTTTCATTTAACAATTGTGTCTAAATCCAACTAGAAAGAGTCACATAGACATGACTCATGCATAAACTTTCGTTGTGATGAAAGGGAACTAAGTACTCGGATTAGAGAAATGCGAGGTTGTTACCCGATGACCAATTAACTAATATCCAACCCTAACCCCTCCCGTGATATCTCGATTGTCAACGACACCAAGAACGTACGGTTTAGACTAAGATCAAAACATCAATTAACAATTTACAATCAAACATTCATGCATCATAATAAACATAGCAAACATACCAAGTTCATTATTCTAGAAATACGGATAAAAACACAAAAGTCATAGAGAAAACCTTCAACCTAAGATGATCACCGAAAGTTTAGCCTGACATCGCTTGGTGAATCATCATAACACAACGTTTAGAGTTCATACGAATCAAAACACAAACCGAAATGTTTAGAATTGTTCACAAACACTTGCCCAAGCCAAACATCGCCCTAGAACTTCTGCAAAACGTTCCCAATCATCAGATATGTGAAAAGACACTTGAAAACGGCTTAATAATGGGCAGTTACACTTTTTGCGTAAGAGCCTACCGTAAATTACGGTAGCCACCGTAATTTACGGTAGCTAATAAACCTTTACGCCCAGTTGCTACTGCCTTACGGTGGGGAAACCATGTATTTAGGAGCTACCGTAAATTACGGTACCTACCGTAATTTATGGTAGGGTCCTGGATCTCCTCCTTTGTTCTTCATTCAACTTCCATAAACACTAACTTTGATCCCTTTCCATCAAAAGCTGCATTTCCACTCTTTTTAAGCCACGAGCACACCTGAAACATGAGCAACTGTAGTTATCTAATTCAAGACAATTACATGATTAAATGGGAGATTAACTTGTATTTTAACACATTCAAGGGTTGTCCCATGGACCACCCGTCACATCCCCACACTTAACTATTGCTTGCCCCCAAGCAACCCATCAAAAACCATTTTCAAGTGCACAAGCGATCAACATTAACCAAGCAAATACATGTCATCCTTTTACTAACTGTCACACCCCGACCGCGTAAAACAACAACCGCGGCGGAAACGTCGGGGAGTCGTGTGGCAGAATTATTGTTTCACAACACATGGAATTTAGAATATTGTTTTATTACATAAGAAGTTGCATTGTCTTGGAATTTGATCAACAAACAGTACAATTGCCGATCATGTTTTATAATTACTAAGGCCCACGTTCATCCTATGTGAAGCAAGCAATCAACAGCCGTCACATAATAGAGCCTGAAACATATGTGAAAGTAAATACGTCAGCATAAAAATGCCTGCGAGTAACATAGGTTTTGAGTTGAAAATTCATGACTTTGAATGTTTAAAGAAATGTTTAACGTAAAGTAGTCATGAACCTTTGAAAATGTTTTCTTTTATAAAATCATAAGAAAATCAATATGAAAATCAGATGATGTAAAAGAATAATGTATGGTTAAATAAATAACCAAATGAAGATAATATGTACAAAATATGTCATGTCTTGTCCTTGTTGAAGTGGTTTAGATAATGCCACGATATGTAACATAATAATAGCACTTATTAATAACCATCAAATAATGTCTTGTTTAAATGTCAAATGTCATGTGTAAACAATGTCTAATGTCAAGTATAAATCGTGTCTTGTATGGCAAATAAAAAGTCTTTTCCTCAAGCCAAAAGCATAATGTCATGAAAATGAAAAGTAAAATTATGCACATATGCTTCACCCCCAAACATTTGAAAAACGTAAAATAGTGGAACTATGTATTCACCGTTGGGTGCGTTTTTATGTGTTAACACAATCCCTCAAATTCTTTATTCGTCCTAAATTGAGTAATAACGATTTAATAATCAAAACTCACAAAATACCCAAGTTTCTCCGATACATAGAATTTTCACATAACTTTGAGATTTTCTCGAAAAGTTATTATTTTTGATTATGTTGGTGTGTGTATATATATATATATATATATATATATATATATATATTAAGAACTTTGCGACTTGAACGATTTTATTGGTGACCCTCATCATGTTATAAGCAATATATCTACGATTTGCGCGTCGTAATATATATACTCAAACGTGACATATAGCAAATATCATAATACACATAATCTTGTCAACTCTTAACATGTCATCATACACATATTATAAAACACATAACACATTGTAACACATAAAGTTTACCCACGTACAACCCATTCTAGTGTATATTGAAAAACACGTATTTTAGTGATTCGGTAATGTTTTTGGGCGTCAGAAGTCACGTATGATTAACCAAACACCAAGTAAACTTAATATAAGTTAAAATACTTATTTTTATAGCAAAAATATCAGTTTAGTTACTGATCTAAAATAGTTTTATAAAAATCCTCCGAAAAGCCGATTTTTAACCGTTTTACCGCATAGTTTTGCATCAAACGTTACCATAACCATCCCAAATCGTAACGAATTGATATTTTAACATAACCCATGTTATTTACTGAATAAAATAGTGGTTATACTTATGATAGTGCAGGTCTCACATAAACCACATAAATCATGCAAATTTCATATATTTTACCACTTTCTAAGCTACATGTACTACATGCAAAGCTAGTAAACTTTATGACAAAGTTTTATGCCATTATATCACACCAAATAACATTATTTTTAATGTTTATAATCTGATTAAAATCATCTTTGTCATAATAAAACATTTTCATCATTTCTTGATCATTAAATCAACATGCATGCTTATGTATAAATATCTAATGCATGACCAACATATTATTATCATCATCCATGAGTTTAAATATATTAAAACACACATTTATTTCATCCTTATATAATCTAAAACATCATGTTCATCTAATCATTGATATCATCATCATAAGATGTATGTATGTATGATTTATGAACTAGTGAACAAAACTCATGTGCATGCATACATATATGCATATACACGACACACATATATATACTTACATACTTTCAATCATATGAACTTTTATAAATATCCTTTTTGTTCATGCATGCATTAATCTTCCAATAATCACATCAATCAAGATTTAACAAAAATCAAAACACAACCTCTAACATATATATATATATATATATATATATATATATATATATATACATTCACGACCACACACACATATATATACACTTCCATTTTTATTTTGTTTAAAAACCCATTTATTATTAGTTTCAAGTTTGTGAATAATCCAAGAACCTTGAGAAACTTCTATCATCATCAATATTACCAAAAATCAAGAACAAGGATTTAAAAATAAATTTTATACCTTCAAGATTTTTGATGGGTTTTTGGCAAAGTGTGATAATATGGAGCTTGGTTCTTACTTGAAACACCTTCAAATCACCTTTGGATCTTCAAAAGTGCTTGAAACCAACTTGGAATGAGCTTGAAATCTTAGAGAAGGGCTTGAAAAACGAAAATGGAGGACGAAGAGGGTGTTGGTCGTGAGTTTTAGTGAGAGAAAGAGGAGTGAGAAAAGTGGTCTTGGTTAATGGAGGATTATGGAAGATATAGGGGACTTGTAGATTCCAAGGTTTACATGCAAGACATCATGTGGCAAGTAGATGTGAGCGGTGTCCATCTTCTCTTCCTTACTCACGATTACACACACATATATATATGTATAAAATACATATATTTAGTATGTATAGGTTAAAAACAGGTATTTAACTAGATACCGGGTACTTTATCTAGCGTTTTAATCCCGGTTTATGGCGTTTAAAATTATTTTTATTATTCTATAAAAATAAACTTGCCATAATATTACTGAAATAAATATCAGTTGCCGAGACTAGCTGCGTTGTCCGCGTTTTGCAGTATAAGCACTGTGTTGCGCAGTAACACCCAGTACGTGCTTAAACTTGAAAAATAACGTTTTTAAGCGTTTTGATTTATTTTTCAACGCGAACATGATTAAAAATAATATTTTAAGCATAAGAGAATATCTTTAGGATTTAAATATTATCCGGGAGGGGTCACCAACGTTCGTTTCGCAGTTTTGTCGGAGATAGTTCTTAAGTTTAAACAAACATGTTTTTGCCATACCGAATCCTTCAAAACTTATTTCTAAGTTATGTAAAGGGTATTTTGGGTATGTTTAGCTTATGTCATTATTCCAGAGTGTACGTTGCGTTAAACTGACTACGTTTACGTAACAGTTTACGTATAACTTCCAGAAAAGCTCTTGCGAGTTCGAAACGTATAAGGATTGAAATGGGTAATTGTTATAAGTAATTAAACAAATTCCAAGAATGAAATTCAAGATTTCATCGGACTCGAAATTGTTCAGAATTGTATAATGGTTGTAAGGACCCAATTGTTACACTAACCTTTTCCTAACACCCGCACAACACACCCGTCACTATATCTCTCCTCTTGGTGACAATCAACAACTAGCACATATACGCTAGACACATAAAAGGAAAATGTGTGATTGTGTGATTGCACAACTATATGCTTGTACCTAAATCGATCCTCCGCCTAAATATTACCAAAACATGAATGCAAATTAAAAGGACTTGAAGGTTGTAACGTGGCTAGGCATACGGGTAGGAAATGGAAATATATATGTATAGTAGCGAATGATTTAACCCGGTCTTTTGATTACACATTAAGCAAACAAAACATAACATAAACTTCTATATACAAGACAATACATACTTTTATTCCTTCTTTTTTTTTCTTTTTCCTCTTTTTTTTTCTTCTTTTATGTTTTTTTTTAACATAGCAAACAAACATAGAACTAATAAACACATACTAGAACAAACTACCAACACTACAAGACCGGGTCAAATCGGGTAAAAAAATTTTGGAACTAGGTATGGGTTAACAATTGATTGGCTTTAGGCTCAAAATGGGCAACTAAATGTCCAAACCCCCGCCCCTCTCACTACCAAGCTCATATATATAACTTATGAGGTCCAACCCCCCAAATCCCACACTCGCGCACACTATGACGAGGCTACCTAAACGCCCTTATCCTATCCACGTTCATGTTTAACTAAGGCCTCAAACCGTATTTAGGCACAAGTTCTAATGCACCCCCACCCATTGCCACTCTCATCAAAGATAGAAAATATTTATTCGGAATAGTGGCTGCAACTCTCACCAAGAAAAAGGGGTAAATGGGGTTGCCGATGTGTCACTCGGGGTTAGAACAAAATGTTCAAATTCCAACCATGTTTCGTTTGATTTAAAAATTTTCAGAATCATCAAAATTTTCCCCCATCCCCACACTTGGGATACATTGACCCCAATGTATGGCTTTGGAAGGAAATGATCGCTAAAAACCCATTCAACATCAACATTTGCTTGAATACTCAAACCCCAAATTTCTTTTTGTTCTTTTCTCATTTTATATTTTTTTATAAAAACACAATAACACACCACCATACTACCACAACCCAAAACAAAAACATCAAAAACCAATACACCACCCATCCTCCCAACTATGAACATAAGCAAAAGAGTATCTACAAAAATGTACAAAAAAGAACACAACCTGGCTAGTAGTAACGTGGCTGAGGAGGCCTGAAGATAGAAGTGATCATCTCCGAGAATTCTCCAAAAGAAAATGAGCCGCTTCCGCTACCACTTCCTCCTTGCTGCGTGGTGTCATGCTGTTGATCCTGTCGGGGGTCCACCCAGCGTGAATGATGTAGCGGCGGTGTTGGGTAAGAAACGCTACCATCGTAAGGTGGCAATGTCGAATAATCCACCGGTGGTGGATCCAAAACTACCGGTCGCCCCGCATGCCAATCATCATGCATGTGCCGATTCTGATCATCAAGATACCTATTGTTCATTTCTTGCTCAAAAGCGTAGGCATGAGTGCGGTTCCATGAATCTTGTCGATCAAAGCTATGCTTCAAATCCCGCTCCATGCTTGCTCCCATCCAAGTTTGATGATCAAAAAATGTCCGCTCGGACCCCGACCAAGTATCAAAGACCGATGATGGTGGACGCTGATTTTCAATAACCTCTTGCATTGTTCCTTGATATGCCCAATTTGGCTCATAGGAGCGCTCCGTATAATCAAAGAATCCCCCACCATGCACATGACTCCTACTCGGACCCCCTTGGTCCACATTCATGTGTTCCACATACGGTTCATCGGCATAATCATCATCCCCACTTCGGGGCTCCTCATCACTTTCGGGCTCATCCTCCTCGCCTGGTAACAACGCTCTCGCATCCACCTTCAATGCACTCCACCGTTGACCCTCAGATTTCAGCTTATGATATCTCTCAGATTCATCATAAGTCCACCCAATTCCTATTCTTCGAATATCAAACGGCCTATGTCTCTTCATGGCACCCTTATCCTCCGGCGTAATAGCCTTGAACATCTTAAGCAATCCCTTGATTATTCGGCAATAAGGAACAATATTCCTTCCAACCTTATTCTGACATATCCACACATTGTTAATCACCAAGTACCGGAATGGAAAACGAGGTGACCCATGAAGCAAAGAATAGAGAATGGGCACCTAGGGAAATCTAACTTCTTGTTTACCCCCCCTCGTCGGAATCACATTGTAGATGCAAATCATAAGAAACAACTTGGCCTCAATCTTCAAGTTTTTTCTATAAAGCATGCCATGATGAGTACCCGATAAAAACAAAGCTTCCAACATATTGTTCCATCTTGGGTGGGATTCCGGTTTGAGAAGCAAATCGTCGAGACTTGGGATCATATAGTCTCGTGCGGGAAAACTGTCATACTTCGCCAACTTCCTCAAAGTTTTAAACGACATTTCTACTTCAATACCGTTCACTGTGCCAGTTAATTTCATTTGTTGCGGCTTGCTATACTTGTTACACGTGAGAGTGGCCATCCACTCTTGGATTTCATCTTTGAACAAATTTTTGTTATTCCGATCATAACAATTCAACGCCGCCTCCCAACCCAAAGCTCGAAATCTAGCAAACACATTGAAGGGACCAAACTCCACCTCCTTCACTTCTTTCTCACAAATAAACGCTGCCACTTTGTCTTTCAACCGGTTCATGCGGTCATTGAACAACGTTGGCTGCCACTCTATCGGTTGGTCATCCAATGGACCCGCTTCCCATACCAGCTTGTCCGACGGATCCAGATATTGCTCTTCCTCCTCGTCACTATCATCATCTCTTCCGAGATATCTCCGTTTCTTTTGTTGTGTTTCAGCTTGTTGGCTTGAAGATCCAGCATGCTCCTTTCCCTTTCGCCCCTTGCTCCTGCACATCACAACCACAACAAACAAACAAACAAAATCAACTTCCCTTTCATTCAAAAATCCCCACACTTGGTTGAAACTATGGATGTAGATGTAAGTCACAACATTTTATTATTATTTTTGTTTTTTATTTCTTTTTTTTCAAACAAAATTTTGGCATGATGTCTACACTATATAGAGATTTCCCAAAATTTCAAAAATTTAGCATCAACCTAACATTTACAACCATAGTAATCTTCCAAACTAACAATTCCTAACATTAACTATGAACAAGCAAGTGTGTGTTGTAACAAGTAGAAACATTAACCTTCAATTTCATAATGCATCATCAAAAAGAGAGTAAAAACATCACATACCTTGAGTTGTAGATGCAAGAACACAAAGAAACCCAACGAACAAGAAAATATCCAAAAACCCCAAAGAATTTCGGCACATAGGGCTTCAAAATGGTGTAGGTTGACCCGTAGTGGGTGGTACTTATGATTCATCCATGATGTTTCTAGGTGTAATAGGTGAAGTGGGTGAACCAATGATCTTGTTTTCTCGTACCAAAACTCGGTTTTGCCGCAAAGTTCATTCAATTTCCGGATCAAACGATAGTGGTGATGACTTATGAGAGCCCCTAGTATGCATACACCTGAAGTACCTGCACACTAAAAACAACCAGCGTAAACCCGAAAATAACAAACAAAAGCTACTAAATTAACACACGTTGCACACTACTCCCCGGCAACGACGCCAAAATTCGACGTGATGTCGTGGTCTCACGCAAATTTAATCCAATTACAACTAATTAGATAACAGTAAGTGGGTATCAAACACAGGGAGTCTATGGAATGTATGTTGATTATGTAGCTTTGTGAATTAACTAGAATTAAACTAAATTGCAGAAATAAAAATTCAAGAGTTTGATTGTTTGGTTTTAAGAACTAAAATTACTAGACTAATTGCAAATCAAAGATTGGTTGTTAAAATAGATTAAGAGAAAATACCATCTTAGGTTTCCGGTTTCATTTAACAATTGTGTCTAAATCCAACTAGAAAGAGTCACATAGACATGACTCATGCATAAACGTTCGTTGTGATGAAAGGGAACTAAGTACTCGGATTAGAGAAATGCGAGGTTGTTACCCGATGACCAAATAACTAATATCCAACCCTAACCCCTCCCGTGATATCTCGATTGTCAACGACACCAAGAACGTACGGTTTAGACTAAGATCAAAACATCAATTAACAATTTACAATCAAACATTCATGCATCATAATAAACATAGCAAACATACCAAGTTCATTATTCTAGAAATACGGATAAAAACACAAAAGTCATAGAGAAAACCTTCAACCTAAGATGATCACCGAAAGTTTTTGTCACACCCCGATATTTCCACGTTTGACCGGTGGGCCCGGTGGGGAGTATCGTGACGTGGTTGGTAACATAATAGTCAAACAACACAATATTTAATATGCACAGCGGAAGCAAAAGATAGATATATTTCAAACGAATATAATGGTAATATCAAGTATCACAAACAGTTGAAAATAATCCACATGTGGATCAAAATAAAAAGGAAACATTGTTCAACAGTTTTGACATCCAAGCTTGCGAGACTTATTGTGGACGCTAGGAGAAAGCCAGCCTAGTTCGCGTAGTACCTGCACTTAACCTTTTTGGGAAAATACGTCAGTTTACACTGGTAAATACAATCAACCGACTCATTTTGAAAAGTTTAATAAAATTTATTTGAATGCACATGGCACAAACTCTTTATAACTTGGGATAATTATTTGAATATAATCTTGTAAAAGAATTACATGTTCCTTATGCATTCAGTAGCCCGATCCGTAGACCGGGTTAAAGATCAATAGACACACCACATTATGTATTTTGGCACTGACGGGTGTACGCCTACACCCCGTGCTTAGGTCGTGGCCATCTCGTAAGATGATGCCAAGGATATCCGGGACATGGTCGTTAACCCCCCAAAGGCTTTAAGCAAACAAGACATTTCAAAATGGAGCATATCAATGATTTAACCTCTATTCGATTAAAGATTCAATGTCCGACCAAGCGATATTTTATATACCATACCCCAAGCCCGTATAGGGAAAATAAGTTAAAAATATTTACCTTTGCAAGCATCAATCACAAATAGAAAGTGCGTGTAGCTTTTACCGGGTCTCCTATTCTGGAACAAAGGTTTATAATAACCTATTAGAATCCTAACGGGTCTTTAATTAAGCCTAAACTTAGACCGGTTAGTTTCAAAGAAAGATACGGTTCAAACGCACGATTAAGCGAAGACCGGAATAGAATGTGTTTTAGACCTGACAAGTTTGAAGACTTTTTAATATGGGTAATCTAAACACCTTCTGGATTTTGAGATAAAAATGATAAGGTTTGACCCGTATCGGCTAATTTATGCAAACTAGTTACATAAACCGAACCGAATGCTAATAACGCATAACGGGTACCCGAAAGAGTTACTAACAGGTTTCCTAATTTAATATGCCTTAAATATGTTGTGATATCAGTAGGATATCTTCCATTATGCCCAAAACGAGTTAAATCTCAATTTAAGCCCCGTAGGGGTATTTTGGTCATTTTAAAGATTATAAAAGAGATTATATGAAACTCTAAGATTCGGGTCTGAATACATCAGTAAAATAACTTATTTTAACAGGTCATATCAGTTGTGATAAGTCTTAAGTGTCAAAAATGGTTTTAAACCTAAACTATGTGTTTAGTACGCGTAAAAAGCCATTTTAAGCGATTTCCGGGTTATACAGGAAATCTGAGTGTTCTGATCAGGTTATAGAGTTCAAAATACTTTATTTATTATATAAAATCAGTAGCAATTGGATTGGTGTCAAAATATTATGTAGAACTCATTTTATACCCAAAAAGGGTATAATCGGTATTTACCGAATCAAGGCCATAACCTTAGGTTATGAGCAGGTTAAAAATAATTAAAAATCTTTAAAAATCCCAAAATATTATATTACATCAATGGGTAAAAGGTTTGGTGTCAAAATTGGGTTTAGATAGGTTTTATGCTAATGACGTCGTTTAATTACTAAAAGGCGTTCAAATTACTCTAATGAGCATAACTCCTAATCTAGACCTCCAACTGATGTGAAAACTTTAGGGACATGTTTATAAATCAGTAACAAAGATTATTGTCCTTTCATATATCCAAAATTCTCGTTTTATGGTCAAAATGGCATATTGGTCAACATTTAAGCAATTAACGGAATCATGCATATTAATTGGATAGCTAATGAACCAAGGTGTATAATCACAGAGGGTTATACTATCATGTAGCCTGGTCCTAAGGAAGCTCTAAGGCATTTCCAAATCATACTAAATCGGGTCAGAACTGAAGTCAAAGCAAAAGTCAAACTTTTGCGACTTTCGGTTCCGAACCGGGTCTAAACAGAAAATTGTCGGGTCGAACATGTTTAGACATGTTCTTATATTTTTTACTAAGTTATATGAATGGTAAAATATGTTACATGCCTTCTACATGGCTAATTACATGTTAATTCAAAATTTAAGATTTTGTTGACTTTTTCTAAACAACGTTGACCCGACATTTGATCTAGTTAGAGTGGGAATCAGAGTGTGCCCTTTTAAGGGTTTAATGTCCACATAATTACCAACTTATAACTATCTTCAATTCGACTAATCACTGGACCATAAATGATTAATCGCTAAGTCAAACGGTAATTACGACTGTTTGACTTTTAAGCTAAAACTAAGTAAAACTCAATTAAGGAAGGTCAAGGGTACTTACCAAAGTCCTATGCACGACTAGGGATGACTTGGGTCTGCTTTGGAGCTCCAGAAGTCTTCAAGAATGCAGATGGAAGGTGTGATCAAAGTGTTGCAACATAAAGGCCTTTTATAGTGCTTGTGATTGCACAAGATCATGCCAAAACATGCTACCATTGATCCCTGATCATCAACAAGTGTCCCTAATGTCTAAAAGCAAGCCTAGGCAACCCTTGGTGTTGAGAAAAGGCAAAGTAAGTCGGTTACAATGGACATGGCAGACACCTAGCAAAGAATTCGGCATCATAGGGCCCCTCGCGGCACGCGTAGGCCCCCTTAGGTTCCCTCGCGTGGCGCGACGCCCCTTCTGATCAAATCCAAATTTTTAGATTTTTTTGTGTTTAGGTCCTTGGTCCATGTAAAGTTGTTTCGACTTTATTTCTTGCATTATGAGCCCTCCAAATTGACTTATAAGGGCTTCAAGACTTATACCCACTTTGTTAAGTCCTTGGTGAACTTTGTTATCTCCCGAAAAGTCGTAAACTTCATCGTTGACGCTTTTAACTCCTCGTATACGAATTTTATCATAACTTTCTCATACGATCATGAAACTTGGTGAAATTTTTATCATGTATTTTAGTGAGCATAATTAATCGTTACAAAGCTTCGGGTTTGCTAAAAGGTCACTCAGAGGTATAACTTAAACATGTTGACACATTTAACCCCTGTAGGTTGTAATCTCTCACTTCCTTTCACAGTTAGCTTCGTATGATCCATGATTCATTCGTTTAAGGATATGAGCATCATGTAGGGTTACTGTAAAGTATATTTATCCCTTGTTGACATTTTTGAACCCTTATATTCACCTACTTTCCGTGTTTGTCAACTTTAGTCCCTTTAGAGTATTCTTTCACACGTTCAAGCTTATGACACGTGTCAATACATTATAGGACGCGAATTTTCGAGGTGTTACATCCTCACCCCCTTAAAAGAAATCTCGACCTCGAGATTTACTGAAATAAATAAGGGTACTTTTCTTTCATTGTTGACTCAACCTCCCATGTGTATTCGGGACCTCTACGGGCATCCCATTTAACCTTTACTATTGGCACATGCTTCCTTTGAAGCTTCTTAACCTGTCGATCCTCGATCAACACAGGTTTTTCAACAAACTTCAAGCTCTCTTCTATGTGCACGTCTGTATGTGGTATGACTAGCGATTCATCAGCGAAACACTTCTTCAGATTGCAGATGTGAAATACATTGTGAATACCACTGAGCTCTTCAGGTAATTTTAACTTATAAGCAACTGATCCGACACATTCGATGACCTCGAATGGTCCTTTGTATCTCGGGCTTAACTTACCTTTCTTACCAAATCGCATCACTCCCTTCCAGGGTGATACTTTAAGCAATACTTTATCACCTTCCTCGAATTTCAGAGGTTTACGCTTTAGATCTGCGTAGCTTTTCTGCCTATCTCTGGCAGCTTTCAGGCGGTCACGAATCTGGACAATCTTGTCCGTCGTTTCAAAGACTATTTCCGGTCCTGTCAGTTGGACATCGCCAACTTCCGCCCAACAAACGGGCGTTCTGCATTTCCTACCATACAATGCCTCAAAAGGCGCAGCCTTAATGCTGGTATGATAGCTATTGTTATACGAGAACTCGATTAATGGCAGGTGGTTATCCCAACTACCACCTAAGTCAATCACACATGCTCGAAGCATGTCTTCCAAAGTTTGGATAGTACGCTCACTCTGGCCGTTCGTCTGAGGATGGTAAGCCGTACTAAAATTTAAGCGCGTGCCCAAAGATTGTTGGAAACTCTTCTAAAAATGTGACGTGTATCTAGTATCTCTGTCAGAGAAAATAGACACAGGCACGCCATGTAGAGATACAATCTTATCTACGTACAATTGGGCTAGCATGTCGGAGCTATAGGTCTCCTTAATGGGTAGGAAATGTGCTGACTTAGTGAGTCTATCTACTATTACCCATATCGTATCATTTCCTTTCCTTGTTTTTGGCAATTCGGTGATGAAATCCATTGTCACCATTTCCCACTTCCACGTGGGAAGTTCAGGTTGCTGTAGTAAACCTGACGGCTTCTGATGTTCAGCTTTGACTTGTGCACACGTCAAACATTTAGCTACACAGGTAGCTATAGACTTCTTCAAACCTATCCACCAAAAGTTTGCTTTCAAATCCTGGTACATCTTATCAGCTCCAGGATGAACGGAATATTTAGAACTGTGGGCTTCCTGGAGGATAACATCTCGAAGTCCTCCATATACTGGAACCCATATTCGTCCATTCAATCTCAGAATTCCATCCTTGCCAAGAGATAACTGCTCCTCAGTTACCCCTAGCTTTTCATTAGGATAGTTAGCTTCCAACACAGCTTCCTTATGTGCAGCTAACAACCTTTCATTCAAACTATTCTTTATCTCAATGCTCTTGGCATTGATTCTGATGGGTTTCACCCTTTCCTTTTGACTCAAGGCATCGGCGACTACATTCTCCTTGCCAGGATGGTATCTTATCTCACAATCATAATCATTCAAAGTTTCCATCCAACATCGTTGCCTCATGTTCAATTCCTTTTGGTTAAACAGGTGCTGGAGGCTCTTGTGGTCAGAATAGATCACACACTTGATACCATATAAATAGTGCCTCCATAGCTTTAGTGCAAATACAACGGCACCCAGCTCCAAGTCATGGGTGGTGTAATTCTTTTCATGCACCTTTAACTGACGTGAAGCATAGGCAATAACCTTGCCTTTCTGCATAAGCACACACCCCATGCTAGTGTGCGATGCGTCGCAGTAAACCACGAATTCTTCAGTACCTTCAGGCAATGTCAGTACAGGAGCATTGCTCAACTTTTGCTTCAAAATATCGAAAGATTCTTGCTGCTTGGGTCCCCAGTTGAACTTAATATCCTTCCTAGTCAAAGAAGTTAGGGGTGCAGAAATCCTTGAAAATTTTTCTATGAAACGCCTATAATATCCTGCCAATCCCAAGAAACTGCGAATCTCTATGGGCGTCTTCAGCTCTTTCCAATTCATGACAGCTTCAACCTTAGCGGGATCTACTTGGATTCCGCGTTCACTAACCATATGTCTAAGAAATTGGACTTCACGAAGCCAAAATTCACACATGGAAAATTTGGCATAGAGTTTTTCTTGATGAAGCAGTGAAAGAATACATCGAAGATGCTTCTCATGGTCAGCCTGATTCTTTGAATAAATCAGAATGTCATCAATGAAGACGATAACAAATTTTTCCAAGTATGGTTTGCAGACACGATTCATGAGATCCAAGAATGCCGCTGGTGCATTAGTGAGCCCAAAAGGCATCACTAGGAACTCGTAATGACCATAACGAGTCCTAAATGCAGTCTTGTGAATGTCTTCATCTCTAACCTTCAGTTGATGATAGCCTGACCTTAAGTCAATCTTAGAGAAGTAACTTGCTCCTTGAAGTTGATCGAACAGATCGTCGATCCTGGGCAATGGATACCTATTCTTGATAGTGACCTTATTAAGCTCACGGTAATCGATGCATAGGCGCATCGATCCATCCTTCTTCTTGACAAATAAGATTGGCGCTCCCCAAGGAGACGAACTAGGTCTAATGAAACCTCTGGATAGCAATTCATCAAGTTGTGTTCTCAATTTCTTCATCTCTGTTGGTACCAACCTATAAGGTGCTCTAGCAAAAGGTGCTGCTCCAGGGATGATGTCAATTCTGAATTCCACTTGCCTATCTGGTGGTAAACCAGGTAGTTCTTTAGGAAAAACTTCAGGGTATTCAGAAATGACAGGGATATCCTCAATCTTAGGCTTCGGCTCATCAATAGTCACTTGTGCCATGTAGATGACACAACCCTTCTTCAAACACCTAGAGGCCTTGAGCATAGTCACTTGCTCAGGCAGTCCATACTTGTATCTCCTTGAATGGTAAGTGATTCACCAGCCGGAGTCTTGATCACCACTTGCTTCTTATTGTAGACAATCTGGGCCTGGTTATGAGATAACCAGTCCATACCCAAAACTATGTCGAAACCGGCTAACTTCAAAGGAAGTAGGGACAAAGGAAAAGAGTGGTTCTTAATGGATATGAAACATCCATCTAATATGGTTGAGGCGGTTTCTAAGGTGCCATCTGCTAATTCCACCTCATACTTCACACTTAGGGTTTTAACAGGTAAATTCAGTAGTTTACAAAACTTATTATCTACAAATGGTTTATCAACTCCTGAATCAAATAACACTCTCGCATAAACATCATTTATAAGGAAAGTACCTGTGATTACATTGTCGTCTTGCACAGCTTCCTTTGCATCCATCCTGAAGACCCTAGCATTGGTCTTCTTTCCTTCATCAGCTTTCTTTGCATATTTTAGTCAATTTGTCTTAATGTACCCTTTTTCGTTGCAACTGTAGCACATTGCGTCCTTCAGTTTCTTGCACTCTAGGGTTTTATGTTCTGAAGATTTGCAAATCCTACAAGGCCTCGACTGAGATTGGGATTTTGTGTCAAGTCTGCACCTCCCAAAGTGGTGCTTCTGACAAATCTTACACTTGGGCTTATCTCCAGATTGATGCCCATCCTTCTTAGAGCTAGACCCTTTCTTGTGGTCATTGTTTCCTCGGTGCTTCTTGTCCGACCGTCGTGAATTTTCATCTTCACGCTTCCTCTTCTCGGCATCCGTGTTCCTCAGCGATCTCTGTCTGACCGCGTCCAGTGTGAGGGACAAAGATATATCAGCTACATATCTGAAAGTAGCTGGCCGAGAGGCCTTCACGCTTGCCTTAATTTCTGGGGATAAACCCCAATGAAACGAGCTATTCGTTTGGGTTCCGGGGTCACCAGATACGGAACCAACCTTGACATTGTATTAAAGCTCGTAAGGTAAGCTTGGCAATCCATATTTTTCATTACCAATGACAGAAAATCCGACTCAATCTTTTCGACCTCATGCTGAGGACAGTAGTTCTCCTTGATGAGGGCAACAAATTGTTCCCATGTCATATTGTACAGTGGAATCTTCCCGGTAGCTTGAACCAACGATCTCCACCAGGCCAAGGCCTCACCTTTGAACGATTGAGACACAAACTTTACTACATCCTTCTCAGCGCATCCGCTGATATCAACTACTGTGTCCATTTCATCCAACCATGTCATGCAGTCAATAGCTCCTTTCTCCCCAGTGAAATCCCTGGGTTTGCATGAAACAAAGTATTTGTAGGAGCAACCCTTATCACGGGGTCCTTGATTCAGCACGACCTTTTGAGATGGAACACTTTGCTGATTTGAGGACTGACGATCGTCATCAACTTTCTTTGGTTCTTCCTTCTTGGAGGGAGGCTTGCTATGAGCCTCAGAATGAGTCTTCGGCTTAGAATGTGGTGCGGATAGGGTCCTACTTCGAGTCCCGCTATATTCCTGATACTGCCGCTCTATGGATTTTGTAACAACATTGTCTATCAATGCTTGTAGTTCTTCACCCGCGATGTTAATTCGGGTATTACCATGATCCTCCCTAGGGTGACTGTTGATCTCATCCGAGTCAGCCATTTTGATATGTTACATAAGATATTGATAATACTTTATTTGGGAGCTTATTATGGGATTGTCTTTTAGGGCAATTCATTAACCATGGTAAACATAGACCATATTTCGTTAATTTGTTACTCACATTTATTTAGGATTTTACTATAATCTATCCTAATTATAAAACAATAACAGTATTATTAGCACAAAAGGCCTAGTCACAGGGACATTTTTAAATTATAAGCCATGATTTCAGAGAATCAAGGCATGAAGGTTTGAACATAGTTCTTTACCTTTTTCTGACAGGGAGTCATAGACTACTACTGTCTTTTTGTCACACCCCGATTTCCACGTGTCACCGGTGGGCCCGGTGGGGAGTATCGTGATGTCATGGTTGGCAACATAATGGTCAAACAACACAATATTATTAAGCACAGCGGAAGCAATTGAAAATATAATACAACCGAATTTATTATTGTAATATCAACTGTCACAATATTCGGAAGTTTATCCATAGAAGGATCGAACATAAAATGGAAACAATAGTTCAACAGACTTTTAGGCATCTTAAGCTTGCGAGACTTCTACTGATGCTAAGGAGAAATATCCAGCCAATTTCGTATAGTACCTGCATTTAGCCTTTTTGGAAAATACGTCAGTTTACACTGGTAAATACATTCAACTGACTCATTTTGAAAATGGTTTTAAGAAAATTGATTTGGATGCACGTGGCACAAAATATCTTTTATAATTTGATTAAAATGCACAGAGGCAAAATTAATCTTTTTAACTTGGGAGAATTATTTAATATTATAATCTTGTGAACGAATTACATGTTACTTATGCGTTCAGTAGCCCGGATCTAGTCCGGGTTAAAGATCAATAGACACACCACATTATTGAGTTATACACTGACAGGTGTACGCCTACACCCCGTGCTCAGGTCGTGGCCAATCTGGTAAGATGATGCCAAGGATATCCGGGACATGGTCATTAACCCCCCAAAGGCTGTAAAGTAAACAAGACTGTTTAAATGAGCCGATCAAATTATTCAACTACCCACTAAGCGTGGAGATTTGATGCCCGATCAAGCGGTATGCTATATACCGTAACCCAAGCCCGTATAGGGAAAATAAGTTAAAAGTATTTACCTGAGCTAAATATAAATTCAATCCCAGCCGTATATCAAATCAGCAAGTACAGATAGCTTTTACTGGGCTCCTAATCTGGAACGAAGGTTTTTAATAACCTATTAGAATCCTAACGGGTCTTTAATTAAGCTTAAGCTTAGACCGGCTAGTTTCAAAGGTACGGTTCGTACGCATGATTAAGCGAAGACCGGATAGAATGTGACTTAGACCCGACAAGTTTGAAGACTTGTTTATTATGGGTTTATTATTCACATTCTGGATTTTGAGATAAAACCGATAAGGTTTGACCCGTTTCGGCTAATTTATGTAAACTGGTTACATAAACCGAACCGAACGCGAAATAAGCGTAACGGGTATCCGTAAGAGCTATATACAGGTTTCCTAAGTTAATATGCTTCAAATATGTTGTGACATCAATAGGATGTCTTTCATTATGCCCGAAATGAATTTAAACACAAACTATGCCCCGTAGGGGTAGTTTGGTCATTTTAAAGGTTGTAAAAGAGTTTAAATGTTTAACTGAGTTACAGATCTGATGTAAACAGCAAACATACTCAATTTGATAAGTTATATCAGTAGGCTAAAGCATATATGTGAAATTTATCACTTGTAACCAACTATGCACCGAAGGGGCATTTTGGTAATTTCACATAAGCCGAAAAGCTCAAAACTGAAGTCTGAGTTTATCAACCTTTGCTTACTGTTAAAATATCATAATTTGCCTCATATATCAGTAGGTATCAACCCGGGTATGTCCAATATGATTTTAAGACATACTATGCGTTAATAACGCTAATTATGGCGATTAAAGGCCATTTCCGGGTTCGATACTTAAATATGATATTTTTATATTTCCAGAAGGCTTAAAATAATTTATTTATCATATGTGATCAGTAGCAAAAAGTTTGGAGTCGTTTAGATAAGTAAAACTCATTTTATGGCCCATAAGGGCAAAACCGACAATTACCGGATTAAGCCTACGACTACTAGTTATGCTCAGCCTAGAATTAATTAAAAATCTTTAAAAATCCCAAAATAATATATTACATCAGTGGGTATTAAGTTTGATACCAAAAAGTAGGCTTAACTAGGCTATACGCTAATTACGCCGTTTTATTAACATAAAGCTTTAATTTTGCGATATTGAGCATAACTCTTAATCTATAAGTCAAACTGATGTCAAACTTTGCATACAAGTTTATATATCAGTAAATAAGGTTTCTACACTTTTACATTTTCATAAATCACGTTTTAAGGTAATAAGGGCATAACGGTCAACATATGAGCAATTAACGGAAATATGCATATTAATTGGATAACTAGTGAACCAAGGTGTGTAATCACAGAGGGTTGTTCTAACAAGTAACCTAATCCAATTTAAGCTCTGAGGCATTTCTAAAATATACCTAAACGGGTCAGAACTGAAAGTCAAAGTGAAAGTCAAACTATGTGACTTTCGGTTCCGAACCGGGTCTAAACAGGAAATAGTCGGGTTGAACATGTTTAGACATGTTCTTACACTTATTACTAAGTTATAACAATGATCAAACAGGTTATATATTTTCTAGATAGCTAATTATGCATAAATGACATTTTAAGCATCCTGTTGACTTTTTACTTAAAAGTTTGACCCGACTTTTGACCTGGTTAGAGTGGTGATCAGGGGAAACCCTTTTGAGGTTTTATTACCCACATAAATACCAACTCATAACTACTTTTAATTCGAGATATGACTGAGCCATTATAGACTAATCTCGAAGTCAAACCGTAATTACGACGGTTTGACTTTTAGCTAATTAACCAAGCTAAACTCAACTAAACAAGAACTAGCAGACTTACAAGAGTCCTATGCACGAGATATGATCACTTGAGGATGCTTGATAGCTCCAGAAATGATCCACAAATGCAGATGAAGTGTGAAGAATGATTGTTGCACTACATGGCCTTTTATAGTAAAATTCTCACCACAAATCCTTGACAACAAGGTCTAGCACCCTTCCACAACTGATTAACACTTGTCCTAGTGCTTAGGGGGTGTGTAGGGGTCAAGAGAAATGTGGAAAATCGGATGGGATCGAGCAGATTACACTCAGCAGACAAGAACCCAATTATTTCGGAGCTGGGCACCCCTAGCGTGACGCTAGGCCCCCCCTAGCGTCGCGCTAGGCCTCATCTGCACAAAAATCACATTTTTAGATATTGCGATTTGATCCTTGCCCCTTCAAGCTTCGATTAGGCACTTGTTTCTTGCATTATGGATCCTCCAAATTGATGTTTAGGGGCCTCAAGACATATACCCATTTTGTTAAGTCCCCGGTTAACTTTATTGTTACCCGAAAAGTCCTAACTTTCAACATTTACGCTTTAACCCTTCGCACACGAATTTGATCATAACTTTCTCATACGATAACGAAACTTTATGAAATTTTAATCATGCATTCTAGTGAGCATAATTAACCGTTACAAAGCTTCAGGTTCGCCAAAAGGTCACTCAGAGGTATAACTTAAACATGTTGACACATTTAGCCCCTGTAGTTTGTAATCTCTCACTTTTAGTTTCGTATGATCCATGATTTATTCGTTTGAAGGTATGAGCATCATGTAGGGTTAATGTACATTATATTTATTCACAATTGGCACTTAGAATACGTATATTCACATACTTTCCATGTTTGTCAACTTTAGTCCTTCTATAATATTTCTTTCACACGTTTAAACATTTGACACGTGTCTACACATTATAGGACGTGAATTTTCGAGGTGTTACATCCTCACCCCCTTAAAATAAATCTCGACCCGATATTTACTGAAATAAGTAAGGGTACTTTTCTTTCATCGTGGATTCAACCTCCCACGTGTATTCAGGACCTCTACGGGCATCCCATTTGACCTTTACAATAGGTACTTGCTTCCTGCGAAGCTTCTTCACCTGTCGATCTTCAATAGACAACAGGTTTTTTCCACAAATTTCAAGCTCTAAACTATTTGTACATCTGTATGCGGTATAACCAGTGATTCATCAGCGAAGCACTTCTTCAGATTGCAGTTGTGGAACACATTGTGAATTCCACTGAGCTCTTCTGGTAAGTTTATCTTATAGGCAACTGACCCGACACGTTCGATAACCTCGAAAGGTCCTATGTATCTCGGGCTTAGCTTGCCTTTCTCACCCAACCGCATCACCCCCTTCCAGGGTGACACTTTAAGTAGGACTTTGTCACCTACTTCGAAGTGAAAATCCTTACGCTTAGGATCAGCGTAACTCTTCTGCCTATTCCGGCCAGCTTTGAGACGGTCACGAATCTGGACAATCTTGTCCGTTGTTTCGAACACTATCTCTGGTCCTGATAACTAGACATCTCCAACTTCCGCCCAACAAACGGGCGATCTACACTTTCTACCGTATAATGCCTCAAAAGGCGCAGCTTTAAATGCTGGTATGGTAGCTATTGTTGTAGGAGAATTCGATTAATGGTAGGTTCTTATCCCAGCCACCACCCAATCGATCGCACATGCACGTAGCATGTCTTCCAACGTTTGAATAGTACGCTCACTCTGACCGTTAGTCTGAGGATGGTAAGCCGTACTAAAATTCAAACGTGTGCCCAAAGATTGTTGGAAACTCTTCCAAAAATGTGACGTGTATCTAGTATCTCTATCGGAGATAATAGCCACAGGTATGCCATGTAAGGCTACAATCTTATCAACGTATAACTGGGCTAACATATCGGAGCTATAAGTCTCCTTGATGGGTAAGAAATGTGCTGACTTAGTCAGTCAATCAACTATAACCCATATCGTATCATTGCCTTTCCTCGTCTTCTGCAATTTGGTGATGAAATCCATCGTCACCAATTTCCACTTCCACGTAGGAAGTTCAGGCTGTTGTAGCAAACCTGACGGTTTTTGATGCTCGGCTTTGACTTGCGCACATGTCAAGCATTTAGCTACATGGGTGGCTACCGACTTTTTCAAGCCTATCCACCAATAATTTGCCCTTAGATCCTGGGTAGCTGATGGCAAATTATTAATCGTTGCCTAATTAGGGTTGCGGCATTTAATACGTAAGCAATATGAACCGTCTTTCTTATTTAATAATATAAAACCCTCAGAATATTGAGTCAGGCTATATGAGCCTATGTCTTAAACCTACTTAATCAAGGTTTCGATTATTCCATAATCAATATGGAGTTTTCACAATACTCCAGCCCACAGCGGGATACAATCTTAATTCTACCTGCCTTCCCGGAGGTAAGCAGGGAAAACTTATGAGAAGATAATCAAGATTGCAAGGAGGCTACAGAGATTTTCCATATCCCAGGCTCCAGTTCATCCATCATTGTTCGTGTCAAATGAGTGACACCTTTATGTTATAAGTCCACGAATTCCTTAATCGGGAACATTTACTTGGGAAAAAAAATTTTCCATTTTTTTTTGGATATCTTCTTTGAATACTACTAGTCGACTTTAGTACAATATGATCATTGGGATATCTCAGGGGTTCCATGTATTAAACCTCCATGCTGATCAGACATGGAAATAATCTATGGGACACACTAGGATACGCCAATCCTCATATGACACTTTTATCAAACATAGTTTGGCATTCGCAGGCGATAGAAAACAATGAGAAAAATAATTAAAATAACATATGTTGTCGTACTCTATGCAAAGAAAGAGTGCTCTTAGATTTTCGGAAGAACTCCTTGCCGATCCATAAGAATCGGTTACTATGGTTTCCTTGGTAGTTATACCTTGTGGATGATAATAAAAATTTGCTAAGTTTATGGTTCATGAAGATTTATTATTGCCTGTATTAAAAACAGGACACTTAGCAGAAATTATCATTGATAAATGATAAGGAAGTTTATTGTACAAGTGCTTATATTTAATCAATAATGGAAGTTTCACAAACTAGGCACCTAGCTCAGTTGGCTAGGCGCGCGAAAGGGTGCGGCCTAGACCCAGGTTCGATTCCGGGGACGGCCAATTCCACCATTTTTTTATGTTTAATATTTATTAATCGTACGGATACGTGTAATTACGAGGGTTGTCTCATAAGGAGTCTTGATAATTAATTGCTCCTTATCATCCACAATATGGGCTTGATTTTTAAGGCAACCAATCGATTTTTATCACTTTATTGAGTCCTTATATTTAACGGAACTAGGACATCGGAAAAATGATTCCTAATGGATATAAAACATCCATCTTATAATGTTGAAGCAGTCTCAGAGGTATACAGGCTTCTTACTGAACTTTCGTTGCTTTTTATTAAGCCTGTACTCGCTCTCTTTCTCCGATTTCTGGGAGTTATCCTCCTTCTTTGGTTCATCCTTCATATTTGAAGTGTGAACATAGCTCTCCTCATGAGTAATTTAACATGGTTTTGAATGAGATTTAGAGTGAGAAGTATTCAGCTCTTTGTATTGTCTCATGACCTTTTCAACTGTTGCGTCAACCACAGCCTGGAGATTAACTCCATTAATATTGAGGTTTACGTTTGTAGTTTTATTAACTTTCGTCGCATTAATAGTATTGCGACTGTCGTCTACCTCATCCGAGTTTTCCCATACTCGGAACTTGGTACTAATCACCAAGATTAACAATTATTAGTCATCATCCTGATGACCTGACTTAGATTAGCCACGGCACTCATAAACCGTATGGGCTATTCTGTTATGAACATTCTTAATGAATGCTATTTGAATGTCTATCTATTACATTTAGCTTAGGTCACAAAAGGACTAACAGGGAATTTAAGGTTTGGAGCGAGTCCAATACCTGCTTGACAGGGGATCTTAATGCCACAACTGTCCTTGTCACAAGGACGATTATAAATAGCTCGAAGGCTAGTCTTACAAGACTTTTTATTATATATACATGTATGGCATAGAAGCCTGTCTCGATGGACGTAGCAAGATATGGCATAAAGCCCAGTCATGAAGGACATAAATGATCATACGGCACGAAGGCCTTGTCACAAAGGACATGTAGATATGGCACAAACGGCCTTGTCATAAGGACATTTATCCAATCTGGCACAAAGGCATGTCTCCAGGAGTGTTAACATTTTAATATGTTAGCTTGTCTCGAATGACAATTTATAGCACATAGGCTTGTCATGAATGACTTTAAAACATGACTCGATGGTCTATCTTCAAGGACCTAAATTTATTAGCCGCAATCTTATTAGATTAGGGCTTCAAGGTTTGAACGTGGTTCTTCACCTTTGGACAGGGAGTCATAGACTACAACTGTCATCGTCTTTGAAAGACGATTCCTTTGGCAGAAAGGTAAGCCAAATCAACATCACTAATGGATGTTTATATATAACCATCGTATTTAATGTTATTAGTCATGATCACATCGATCACATTGACTATTAGGTTTGGGTATAATCACACCATTTTGAACAGGGGATCATAAAGATCACTACTATCCTTGTCTTACCGACACTAGAATAAAGTATAGCCCGTAGGCATTTCATCACGAGGGATGTAAATATTGTGATCATCATACTGATGATACTAGTCAGGATTTTAATGATAGTATAGACTATGGGGTTTGAGTATAGCTCACCCCCTTGGCAAAGAATCACAAAAGATTACAATTGCCTCGTCTCAATTGGACAACATAATATAGCCCTTAGGCCAAAACATCATTAAGGATGTTGAAAAATGCTTTAATCATCGTATTGATGATTTTTGTTATGCCCGCATTGATTATATAGACTATTAGGTTTGAGCATAGCTCACTACCTTGGACTGGGAATCGTAAAGATCACAATGTCTTTGTCACGCATGGACAATATAATATGGGCCATAGGCGAAACATCACTAATGGAGATTTATAATAGGTTCATCCTATTAGAAGATATAAGTCTTGATTGCATTACTCATATTGACTATTTTGGCTTGAGCATAGCTCACCACCTCAGACAAGGAATCATAAAGATAACAATGTCAATGTCTCAAATGGACAATATATTATAGCCCGTAGGCAAAACATCACTAAAGGATGTTAAATAATATTATCATCGTATTAGGTGATATTAGTCATGATCGCATTGATCATATAGACTATTATGTTTGGACATAGTCCAATATTTTAGACAGGAGGTCAAAGACCATCACTGTCGTTGTCTTATTGGACAACAAGTTTAGCCCGTAGGCACTTCATCACTAACGGATGTTCATAATATGATCATCTTATAGGATGATATAGGCCATGATTCCTAATTCACTAGGCTAGATATGGTAATTGGAAGAATCCAATATAAGGATGACTGTTGTGATTTTCTCGAATCACATTTGTCGAGGGTGCTAACACGTTCTTAGATGTTAACAAGGATCTGAATCCCTTGAGTAGGTTTCACCATCTTGGCCGCGTAGGCTAGGTTTCACTTTTAAGATTTCCTGTTAAAATGCATACTGAGAGGGAAGGAAGGATGTTTATTTTATTCAGGATTTTTATCATAAATCCTAATTCATAAGTTAATAATAATAGCACAAATGGCCTAGTCGCGTAGACAAGTTAAATTTATAAGCCATGATTTCAGAGAATCGCGGCATTAAGGTTTGAATCAAAGTTCATTACCTTTTCCTGACAGGGAGCTGTAAGCTGCCACTGTCTTCAGTCTCAGAGGACATTAACTATAGCCCGTAGGCACTTCCCTTATAAGGGAAGTTTATTACTGAATTGCCCCTTAGGGAAATTCATTAACCATGGTAAACAGAGACCATATTTGGTTAATTTATTAATCATATATTTATTTAGGATTTCTATTATAATTTATCCTAATTATAAAACATTAATAGTTTTATTAGTGGCACCCAATGGCCTGGTCACATGGACATTTATAAATTATAAGCTTATGATTTCAGAGAATCAAAGCATGAAAGTATATTGGCACAATAGGCCTAGTCACAAGGACAATTATAAATTATATGCTAGGATTT
Organism: Helianthus tuberosus; assembly: GCA_030545235.1. Taxonomy (NCBI): domain Eukaryota; kingdom Viridiplantae; phylum Streptophyta; class Magnoliopsida; order Asterales; family Asteraceae; genus Helianthus; species Helianthus tuberosus. The sequence continues at coordinate 111,521,012 of CM060364.1, read as the reverse complement.
CAGAGAATCAAAGCATTTGAGGTTTGAACCTAGTTCATTACCTTTATCTGACAGGGAGTCATCGCTACCACTGTCTTTTGGCTCATATGGAAATGAGCAGGGCCCGTAGGCATTATGTTACCACGTATGGTTAGAATATGATCATCTTAATTAATGATGTAAACCCAGGATTCAGAGATCATTAAACTGAGTTTGGAATCTTTTGAAGAATCCTTTATAAAATGAAGTGTGTGATTTTAATGAATCACCTCTTCCAAGAGTGTTAACATGTTTTAAGATGTTAACAGGGATTTGAATCTTTTAAACAGGTCTTACCATCTTGGCCCGGTCTTATAATTGACCCGAAGGCTAGGTTTCACACTTAAGATTCTTAATTTATAATTAACGCAGAACAATTTTAAATTGAGGTGTTCATATGGATCTAAATCTAATTATGGAACTACCATCTTGGCCCGGTCGTAAAATGACACGTGGCTAGGTCTTGTCCTTTTTAGACTTTGCCATTTTATTATAATGGTAGATCTTGCAAAAGGAAATGTTATTTTCCATTTATTTAATATTTCTTGTTTAGAATGAAAGTTTAAACTTAATCGTTCCATTATATAAAAATAAAAGTATAAAGTTGCCCTAAGCGGGACTTGAAAGAAATTATGTTGTCCTCGGAGGGACTGAAAGATAATTATGTCCTTATAAGGACTAATAAGGAAACGATCTTCAGTAAAAGGAGTTTCTTCTTCATTTTATTTCTGAATGCTTTCTCCTTGGATGCTCGTTTCATTCTAGCCGTGGTACGAAGCTCAGCATCTCAGGGCTCCGGGTGTGGAGAACTCCTATTACGGCTTCTTCGCTTGGCGACGTATCCAATAAAAATTTGGAAGTAAAAATTTCTAGATTAGGATTGAGAATATTCCTAAGTTAAGTCTAGACTCAGAAGTTTAGATATGTGCAATTGTGTAACCGAGACTAAACACGAAAGGTTAGTGTTTAATTCACTCAGTGTTGGCTCTGATACCAACCTGTCACACCCCGATTTCCACGTGTCACCGGTGGGCCCGGTGGGGAGTATCGTGACGTCATGGTTGGCAACATAATGGTCAAACAACACAATATTATTAAGCACAGCGGAAGCAATTGAAAATATAATACAACCGAATTTATTATTGTAATATCAACTGTCACAATATTCGGAAGTTTATCCACAGAATGATCGAACATAAAATGGAAACAATAGTTCAACAGACTTTTAGGCATCTTAAGCTTGCGAGACTTCTACTGATGCTAAGGAGAAATATCCAGCCAATTTCGTATAGTACCTGCATTTAGCCTTTTTGGAAAATACGTCAGTTTACACTGGTAAATACATTCAACTGACTCATTTTGAAAATGGTTTTAAGAAAATTGATTTGGATGCACGTGGCACAAAATATCTTTTATAATTTGATTAAAATGCACAGAGGCAAAATTAATCTTTTTAACTTGGGAGAATTATTTAATATTATAATCTTGTGAACGAATTACATGTTACTTATGCGTTCAGTAGCCCGGATCTAGTCCGGGTTAAAGATCAATAGACACACCACATTATTGAGTTATACACTGACAGGTGTACACCTACACCCCGTGCTCAGGTCGTGGCCAATCTCGTAAGATGATGCCAAGGATATCCGGGACATGGTCATTAACCCCCCAAAGGCTGTAAAGTAAACAAGACTGTTTAAACGAGCCGATCAAATTATTCAACTACCCACTAAGCGTGGAGATTTGATGCCCGATCAAGCGGTATGCTATATACCGTAACCCAAGCCCGTATAGGGAAAATAAGTTAAAAGTATTTACCTGAGCTAAATATAAATTCAATCCCAGCCGTATATCAAATCAGCAAGTACAGATAGCTTTTACTGGGCTCCTAATCTGGAACGAAGGTTTTTAATAACCTATTAGAATCCTAATGGGTCTTTAATTAAGCTTAAGCTTAGACCGGCTAGTTTCAAAGGTACGGTTCGTACGCATGATTAAGCGAAGACCGGATAGAATGTGACTTAGACCCGACAAGTTTGAAGACTTGTTTATTATGGGTTTATTATTCACATTCTGGATTTTGAGATAAAACCGATAAGGTTTGACCCATTTCGGCTAATTTATGTAAACTGGTTACATAAACCGAACCGAACGCGAAATAAGCGTAACGGGTATCCGTAAGAGCTATATACAGGTTTCCTAAGTTAATATGCTTCAAATATGTTGTGACATCAGTAGGATGTCTTTCATTATGCCCGAAATGAATTTAAACACAAACTATGCCCCGTAGGGGTAGTTTGGTCATTTTAAAGGTTGTAAAAGAGTTTAAATGTTTAACTGAGTTACAGATCTGATGTAAACAGAAAACATACTCAATTTGATAAGTTATATCAGTAGGCTAAAGCATATATGTGAAATTTATCACTTGTAACCAACTATGCACCGAAGGGGCATTTTGGTAATTTCACATAAGCCGAAAAGCTCAAAACTGAAGTCTGAGTTTATCAACCTTTGCTTACTGTTAAAATATCATAATTTGCCTCATATATCAGTAGGTATCAACCCGGGTATGTCCAATATGATTTTAAGACATACTATGCGTTAAAAACGCTAATTATGGCGATTAAAGGCCATTTCCGGGTTCGATACTTAAATCTGATATTTTTATATTTCCAGAAGGCTTAAAATAATTTATTTATCATATGTGATCAGTAGCAAAAAGTTTGGAGTCGTTTAGATAAGTAAAACTCATTTTATGGCCCGTAAGGGCAAAACCGACAATTACCGGATTAAGCCTACGACTACTAGTTATGCTCAGCCTAGAATTAATTAAAAATCTTTAAAAATCCCAAAATAATATATTACATCAGTGGGTATTAAGTTTGATACCAAAAAGTAGGCTTAACTAGGCTATACGCAAATTACGCCGTTTTATTAACATAAAGCTTTAATTTTGCGATATTGAGCATAACTCTTAATCTATAAGTCAAACTGATGTCAAACTTTGCATACAAGTTTATATATCAGTAAATAAGGTTTCTACACTTTTACATTTTCATAAATCACGTTTTAAGTTAATAAGGGCATAACGGTCAACATATGAGCAATTAACGGAAATATGCATATTAATTGGATAACTAGTGAACCAAGGTGTGTAATCACAGAGGGTTGTTCTAACAAGTAACCTAATCCAATTTAAGCTCTGAGGCATTTCTAAAACATACCTAAACGGGTCAGAACTGAAAGTCAAAGTGAAAGTCAAACTATGTGACTTTCGGTTCCGAACCGGGTCTAAACAGGAAATAGTCGGGTTGAACATGTTTAGACATGTTCTTACACTTATTACTAAGTTATAACAATGATCAAATAGGTTATATATGTTCTAGATAGCTAATTATGCATAAATGACATTTTAAGCATCCTGTTGACTTTTTACTTAAAAGTTTGACCCGACTTTTGACCTGGTTAGAGTGGTGATCAGGGGAAACCCTTTTGAGGTTTTATTACCCACATAAATACCAACTCATAACTACTTTTAATTCGAGATATGACTGAGCCATTATAGACTAATCTCGAAGTCAAACCGTAATTACGACGGTTTGACTTTTAGCTAATTAACCAAGCTAAACTCAACTAAACAAGAACTAGCAGACTTACAAGAGTCCTATGCACGAGATATGATCACTTGAGGATGCTTGATAGCTCCAGAAATGATCCACAAATGCAGATGAAGTGTGAAGAATGATTGTTGCACTACATGGCCTTTTATAGTAAAATTCTCACCACAAATCCTTGACAACAAGGTCTAGCACCCTTCCACAACTGATTAACACTTGTCCTAGTGCTTAGGGGGTGTGTAGGGGTCAAGAGAAATGTGGAAAATCGGATGGGATCGAGCAGATTACACTCAGCAGACAAGAACCCAATTATTTCGGAGCTGGGCACCCCTAGCGTGACGCTAGGCCCCCCCTAGCGTCGCGCTAGGCCTCATCTGCACAAAAATCACATTTTTAGATATTGCGATTTGATCCTTGCCCCTTCAAGCTTTGATTAGGCACTTGTTTCTTGCATTATGGATCCTCCAAATTGATGTTTAGGGGCCTCAAGACATATACCCATTTTGTTAAGTCCCCGGTTAACTTTATTGTTACCCGAAAAGTCCTAACTTTCAACATTTACGCTTTAACCCTTCGCACACGAATTTGATCATAACTTTCTCATACGATAACGAAACTTTATGAAATTTTAATCATGCATTATAGTGAGCATAATTAACCTTTACAAAGCTTCAGGTTCGCCAAAAGGTCACTCAGAGGTATAACTTAAACATGTTGACACATTTAGCCCCTGTAGTTTGTAATCTCTCACTTTTAGTTTCGTATGATCCATGATTTATTCGTTTGAAGGTATGAGCATCATGTAGGGTTAATGTACATTATATTTATTCACAATTGACACTTAGAATACGTATATTCACATACTTTCCATGTTTGTCAACTTTAGTCCTTCTATAATATTTCTTTCACACGGTTAAACATTTGACACGTGTTTACACATTATAGGACGTGAATTTTCGAGGTGTTACACTTTTGTCTTATATTACAATGAGTAGGACCCGTAGGCACTACATCACTAATGGATGTTTAATATGTGATCATCTTAATTGATGATTTAAACCCATGATTTATAGATCATTAAGTTGGGTTAGGAATCTTCTGAAGAATCCCATTATAAGGATGACGTGTGTGAATCACTTCTGCCAGGAGCGTTAACATGTTTTCAGATGTTAACAGGGATCCGAATCTTTTAAACAGGTCTTACCATCTTGGCCGAGTCTTATAATGACATGCGGGCTAGGTTATACCTTTAAGATTCTCATTTAATATATAATAGGCATATTATTTTAAAAGGAATGATTTTGATTCATTTATTTCATGTATAATATATTTATGCATAAAATGACAAAATGAAAATAAACTTAACATTCCATTAAATATTACAAAGGATTAAACATTGCCCTAAACGGGACTTTTAATAGACAAATTACCCACGCAGGGGTTAAACCGAAATACAAGTCCACGCAGGGACCAAGTACTAAAACAGATGTCCACGCAGGGACAAAAAGACAAGTCCACGCAGGGACTTAATACAAAGATGAATGTCCACGCATGGACTTAATTGAAAAGTAGGAAGTACAATAATACATACAGGGATTTAATGATCCCTCTTCTTCTTCCCCTTTAGCAAGCTAGCTAGGCCCTTAAGGAATCCTCTGTTGTTCCTGCGTTCTTCTTGAAACTCATGTTCTACTCGACTTAGTCTTTGGAGGATTTCCTCCTGTTCTGGTGGTGAAAATCGAGGTGGCTGTGACTGCTGCCGAATCGGAGGTCGTGCAGGTACTTGATACCCATGAGTTGGATATCCCATTCCCCAAGGGGCTCCATATGGTCCCTCAGGATGAAGGGCGTTGTAATTGACCGCTACCAGGTACGGGTCGGCTTCAGCATAGTTATAATGAGTGTGAGTCGGCTGCTCAAATGGGATGTACGCTGTTGACCCATCGTACGTAGGAATCGGGTTACCAAAACCCATTGGTGGCGGTTGTGGTGCAACTGGTGCAGAGTTCACCTCAGGAACTGGGTTTGAGGGCCCACCCACCTGTGGGTCTTCATGCAGTGGCGGGTAATGACTGCCACTTGAGTGATGAGGGGTGCTGAAGTGAAAATCCCCTCCTTGCGCAGATATACGTGCGCCCGTTCTCCTACGCCTTGGTGGTTCTGGAGGTGCTTGATGAACTGGCGGCGGTGGAGGTGGTGGCGTGACTGCCACGAAACGTGAATCCCCAGAGGGATCCTGCTGCTGCTGCTGCTGCTGGTGAGGTGATGAATGGTGAGAAGGTGTGAAGTACCATTCATGCTGGTTAAACCTTGCTTGGTAACTGTCCGGACCACCGTAGGGTGATCCGTGGAAGGATGAACCATCCGAGACCTCAATAGGATGGTTGGGTGTACCGCTTGCAGGTTCGACGGGATCCGTGTCCTCGTCCATGTCCATTGCATTGTCTTCTGAGAAGTGGTCCTCTGGTCCCAACGGGTTAAAACCCACTGGTTCTTGTATATAGTTTGCCGGGTTAAACCGGCCCTGAAAAACAGGAGTAGGGTTGCCAAAGGAATTGTGCGAAAGGGATCGCTGGAGAGGTATATATGAAGGTTGTGGGTTTTCGGGCTCGTTTTCCGAATGTGGCCCAAATGAATGACGGTAAGGAGGCGTTGAGCTGTGCGAAACAGACCGTCTAGCGGGCTCCGTATAGTTCCTCCAAACTCCTTGCGGTTCAGCACACGCAGTAGTAGAAGGAGCTCGCCTGTGCGAAGGCCCGGCTTCGTGATCATTGGGGGCGGTGATTGGCCCCTTGCCTCGTCCTCCTCTTCTAAATCTTGGTGGCATATTTCCTGTCAAAACAATAAAAGATACAACAAGAAATATAAAGGACAAAGTTAAAATTAAAAACAAAATTTGGATTATTCCTATGTTCTTTGTCTAGACTCGAAAATTTAGGAATGTGCAATTGTGTCATTGAGATTAAACACAAAAGGCTAGTGTTTAATTCACTCAATGTTGGCTCTGATACCAACCTGTCACACCCCGATATTTCCACGTTTGACCGGTGGGCCCGGTGGGGAGTATCGTGACGTGGTTGGTAACATAATAGTCAAACAACACAATATTTAATATGCACAGCGGAAGCAAAAGATAGATATATTTCAACCGAATATAATTGTAATATCAAGTATCACAAACAGTTGAAAATAATCAACAGGTGGATCAAAATAAAATGGAAACATTGTTCAACAGTTTTGACATCCAAGCTTGCGAGACTTATTGTGGACGCTAGGAGAAAGCCAGCCTAGTTCGCGTAGTACCTGCACTTAACCTTTTTGGGAAAATATGTCAGTTTACACTGGTAAATACAATCAACCGACTCATTTTGAAAAGTTTAATTAAATTTATTTGAATGCACGTGGCACAAACTCTTTAAAACTTGGGATAATTATTTGAATATAATCTTGTAAAAGAATTACATGTTCCTTATACGTTCAGTAGCCCGATCCGTAGACCGGGTTAAAGATCAATAGACACACCACATTATGTATTTTGGCACTGACGGATGTACGCCTACACCCCGTGCTTAGGTTGTGGCCATCTCGTAAGATGATGCCAAGGATATCCGGGACATGGTCATTAACCCCCCAAAGGCTTTAAGCAAACAAGACATTTCAAAACGGAGCATATCAATGATTTAACCTCTATTCGATTAAAGATTCAATGTCCGACCAAGCGGTATTTTATATACCATACCCCAAGCCTGTATAGGGAAAATAAGTTAAAAGTATTTACCTTTGCAAGTATCAATCACAAATAGCAAGTGCGTGTAGCTTTTACCGGGTCTCCTATTCTGGAACGAAGGTTTATAATAACCTATTAGAATCCTAACGGGTTTTTAATTAAGCCTAAACTTAGACCGGATAGTTTTAAAGAAAGATACGGTTCAAACGCACGATTAAGCGAAGACCGGAATAGAATGTGTTTTAGACCCGACAAGTTTGAAGACTTGTTTAATATGGGTAATCTAAACACCTTCTGGATTTTGAGATAAAAATGATAAGGTTTGACCCGTATCGGCTAATTTATGCAAACTAGTTACATAAACCGAACCGAATGCGAATAACGCATAACGGGTACCCGAAAGAGTTACTAACAGGTTTCCTAAGTTAATATGCCTTAAATATGTTGTGATATCAGTAGGATATCTTCCATTATGCCCAAAACGAGTTAAATCTCAATTTAAGCCCCGTAGGGGTATTTTGGTCATTTTAAAGATTATAAAAATGAAACTCTAAGATTCGGGTCTGAATACATCAGTAAAATAACTTATTTTAACAGGTCATATCAGTTGTGGTAAGTCTTAAGTGTCAAAAATGGTTTTAAACCTAAACTATGTGTTTAGTACGCTTAAAAAGCCATTTTAAGCGATTTCCGGGTTATACAGGAAATCTGAGTTTTCTGATCAGGTTATAGAGTTCAAAATACTTTATTTATTATATAAAATCAGTAGCAATTGGATTGGTGTCAAAATATTATGTAGAACTCATTTTATACCCAAAAAGGGTATAATCGGTATTTACCGAATCAAGGCCATAACCTTAGGTTATGAGCAGGTTAAAAATAATTAAAAATCTTTAAAAATCCCAAAATATTATATTACATCAATGGGTAAAAGGTTTGGTGTCAAATTTGGGTTTAGATAGGCTTTATGCTAATGACGCCGTTTAATTACTAAAAGGCGTTCAAATTACGCTAATGAGCATAACTCCTAATCTAGACCTCCAACTGATGTGAAAACTTTAGGTACATGTTTATAAATCAGTAACAAAGATTATTTTCCTTTCATATATCCAAATTTCTCGTTTTATGGTCAAAAAGGCATATTGGTCAACATTTAAGCAATTAACGGAATCATGCATATTAATTGGATAGCTAATGAACCAAGGTGTATAATCACAGAGGGTTATACTATCATGTAGCCTGGTCCTAAGGAAGCTCTAAGGCATTTCCAAATCATACTAAATCGGGTCAGAACTGAAGTCAAAGCAAAAGTCAAAGTTTTGCGACTTTCGGTTCCGAACCGGGTCTAAACAGAAAATTGTCGGGTCGAACATGTTTAGACATGTTCTTATATTTTTTACTAAGTTATATGAATGGTAAAATATGTTACATGCCTTCTACATGGCTAATTACCTGTTAATTCGCAATTTAAGATTCTGTTGACTTTTTCTAAACAACTTTGACCCGACATTTGATCTAGTTAGAGTGGGAATCAGAGGGTGCCCTTTTAAGAGTTTAATGCCCACATAATTACCAACTTATAACTATCTTCAATTCGACTAATCACTGGACCATAAATGATTAATCGCTAAGTCAAACGGTAATTATGACGGTTTGACTTTTAAGCTAAAACTAAGTAAAACTCAATTAAGGAAGGTCAAGGGTACTTACCAAAGTCCTATGCACGACTAGGGATGACTTGGGTCTGCTTTGGAGCTCCAGAAGTCTTCAAGAATCCAGATGGAAGGTGTGATCAAAGTGTTGCAACATAAAGGCCTTTTATAGTGCTTGTGATTGCACAAGATCATGCCAAAACATGCTACCATTGATCCCTGATCATCAACAAGTGTCCCTAATGTCTAAAAGCAAGCCTAGGCAACCCTTGGTGTTGAGAAAAGGCAAAGTAAGTCGGTTACAATGGACATGGCAGACACCTAGCAAAGAATTCGGCATCAGAGGCCCCCTCGCGGCACGCGTAGGCCCCCCTAGGGTCCCTCGCGTGGCGTGACGCCCCTTCTGATCAAATCCAAATTTTTAGATTTTTTTTGTTTAGGTCCTTGGTCCATGTAAAGTTGTTTCGACTTTACTTCTTGCATTATGAGCCCTCCAAATTGACTTATAAGGGCTTCAAGACTTATACCCACTTTGTTAAGTCCTTGGTGAACTTTGTTATCACCCAAAAAGTCGTAAACTTCATCGTTGACGCTTTTAACTCCTCGTATACGAATTTTATCATAACTTTCTCATACGATCACGAAACTTGGTGAAATTTTTATCATGTATTTTAGTGAGCATAATTAATCGTTACAAAGCTTCGGGTTTGCTAAAAGGTCACTCAGAGGTATAACTTAAACATGTTGACACATTTAACCCCTGTAGTTTGTAATCTCTCACTTCCTTTCACAGTTAGCTTCGTATGATCCATGATTCATTCGTTTAAGGATATGAGCATCATGTAGGGTTACTGTAAAGTATATTTATCCCTTGTTGACATTTTTGAACCCTTATATTCACCTATTTTCCATGTTTGTCAACTTTAGTCCCTTTAGAGTATTCTTTCACACGTTCAAGCTTATGACACGTGATAATACATTATAGGACGCGAATTTTCGAGGTGTTACAGTTTAGCCAGACATCTCTTGGTGAATCATTATTACACAAAGTTTAGAGTTTATACGAATCAAAACACAAACCGAAATGTTTAGAATTGTTCACAAACACTTGCCCAAGCCAAAAATCTCCCTAGAACTTCTTCAAAACGTTCCCAATCATCAGATATGTGAAAAGACACTTGAAAACGGCTTAATAATGGGCAGTTACACTTTTTGCGTCAGAGCCTACCGTAAATTACGGTAGCTACCGTAATTTACGGTAGCTAATAAACCTTTACGCCCAGTGCTACTGCCTTACGGTGGGGAAAACATGTATTCAGGAGCTACCGTAAATTACGGTACCTACCGTAATTTACGGTAGGGTCCTGGATCTCCTCCTTTGTTCTTCATTCAACTTCCATAAACACTAACTTTGATCCCTTTCCATCAAAAGCTGCATTTCCACTCTTTTTAAGCCACTGACACACCTGAAACATGAGCAACTGTAGTTATCTAATTCAAGACAATTACATGATTAAATGAGAGATTAACTTGTATTTTAACACATTCAAGGGTTGTCCCATGGACCACCCGTCATTCATCAATTAACATTTTTTTATAAAATATATATGTTTTTGTTATGTAACAACTAGAACCTATTAGCAATGTATAGAGAAGAATGGGAGAATGGGAGAATGTTTTCTTATTCATTGATCTAAATACACCATATACAAATGCCACTATATATAGGCACATACATTAATACAAAATAAACTAAAGAGATAGGAGTTATGTATGTGGAGAGTCACCATATAAATGATGCATTCATAATGCTCCCCCTTGACTATCCACATACCTTTAATACGCTTGGTGATGTTGGCTCGTTAAAAACCTTGCTAGGAAAACCCACTCGGACAAAACCTCAGCTAAGGGAAAAAAAGTGCAGCGCGTATTTTCTCCTCCTGATACTTTTGGATCAGGCATGTTGCCTCATTAAAAACCTTATCAAGAAAACCCTTTGGGATAAAACTTAGTTAAGGGAAAAAGAGTGCAACTTGTGTAATACTCCCCCTCATTTTTACATGTATCCTATAAGTGACTCGTGTCCGGCTTCTTTGAAAGTTGCTCAAAACTTCGTAATCCATTGATGTGCAACTTGGTATGTTGCTTGATCCATTAGTGTGAAATCCTTCAATGAGCATTGATGTATGATCTTCATGTGAAACTTTAATTGCCTCCACTTATAATTAGATACCATAAGATCCATGAATATGTTTTGTTAATTTCCATGCATTATAAAACTAACCAAACTTGTTAATGGGTTAATAACATATGAATCCATATCTTTTGTACCTTAAGGGTATAGAAATATATGTTTTACCCGTTACATTATCTCCTCGCTATACACGAGTTATATATTGTCAATGAATTTCATGACATGTGTCCATGCATACATACTAGCAAGATATACAATTTGTATTTAACTATAGTACTTCTGGACCAATGATCTTTGATTCTTTGATAGGAGATGATAAGAGTCATTTTCTATACCAACTACTTGCTCATCATAAAATGTACTTATACCATAAGCTTTGTGTGTATGAAAATTTCCACCATCTTCTAGATGTATTATGATTGAATAATAATAATAATAATAATAATAATAATAATAATAATAATAATACAAATGCCTATTCTACATATTGAGCCATAAATTTGCAATATCATCTTTAATTTGCAAATTCTTAGTTTAAATATTTCTTTGAACATTTCAATGTCTCTTCGCTTGACAACGGTTATATCATGACAATAAGCTCAAGTGAAAGATATTAAAACCATACATCGCTAGCAAAACATATTAATGCACATATGCAGTTCATGATGGTACTTCTAGAATGAGAACCTCTACTTTGGTAGGAGATGATAATACCTTATTTCTTATAACAAGTGACTTAATAACCTTTAACATACTTTAAGGTTCAACTATGTCCATACTAAAATGTTACAACATCATCCTCTTCTGGATGTACTTGAAGGATTGATATAATTACATATATACTCATGCCAAGGTCATTAAAAAATTCTCCCTGTAAAAGCCCGACGATTTCTCTCGATGATGCCTAGACATCATCACTGTAAACTGCGATTATCGTGAACTTTTAAAAGTAGAATATTCATAAAAACATGGATAATTTAATCAAACTTATATCCTTCTTTATGCAAATATCTCGAGTTGTACAACACTAGACCCGACTATTTTAGTCCATACGTATTTTGTCAATTTATGTAGTATGTTCTTGAGGTCTTGACATCAATGCTTTTAGCATTATCAATCCATGAGGGAGTTCGTTCCATCTTATCCATATATGAATATGCATTCACCCTTTAGGAGTTTTGCTACACAAACTTGCTCATTTAACGCATAGATTTCTATATCATATGCAAAGATATCATGAATACTTTCTTTTATTTCCAAAATTCATTTTGTACCATGTTTGTACACATTTATTGAGATATCATAATCACCGGGTACAAGAATTACATAGTTAAGAAATTAACATGTTAAGCATTCATTTGCTTTAGAAACTCATCAGGAGTTCCAATTATATCCAACATGTAAAATAATCATAACATATTCAAATCCAAATATGTATAGAATGATCACATTGTTCTCGAGAACTTACTTTACATGACTTACATAATTTAATCATTCGGGACTTTCATGTAACTTTCAGTATCAAGTGATACATAACATTAATAAGACGCATATCATTTCTCTCTTTATATTACCAGACTATAAGATATTGGAAAGTCAATACATCCACCACTGGAGAATACAACTCCTCATAATCATTAACATGTATTTGCAAAAATTCCTGTGCCATCAATTTTTCCTTATATCATAATCTTATATTCATGTGATTCGAATAAAAGACCCATTTGTATCCAACATATTTTATAACTTCAACTATGTGGATTGTTGGTCGAGAAACTTTCCATGTGATTAGAGAATTCAACTTTGCCTTATTTGCGTCTTTCCAATTCGGCCAATCATTTCTATGTTTACGTTCATAGGCAGATCTCAAATCTTGATCCTCATCATTCAATCATTTTTGGCTTATTGGGTGTGGATGAGAGGGGCATTCGTTGAGCATGCTTGGTGAGAGTAATATAAAGATAGGTGATCTCCTGGGAAGTCCTTACTCAAGCAACCAAAAACCATATCATGGGCTTATCATAGATTAAGTTAACAATATTTGTTGGTATGAAGGGATAAATGTTACATTTATGGTATGGAAGTCACTCATGGGCCGTTCCAGATGGTGAGATCAAGCCTCATCAAGATAATGAGTACCCCGTTTGAGACACCTTAGAGGAATCCTACTTCACTAGATAGAATGGTTAAGCAAACCTTCTTAAGAACAATGTACCCATAAAGGGGTGTTTGTTACACCCTAAGAGAATTTCACGTTGTCCTCACTAGGAGAAACATTGGGCTCATAAGCAATGACCAACCTCAAATACCATCAACGTTTTAAGCCTATTGGTTGCGGGATGAGAAGTCAACAATTATGTGTGTTTAGATGCGAGTAATTATAGACATTAGTTGGTGCATAAGCAACTCATCGCGGATGCCTTCTGCCTCTTTCATGTTGTATGCAATATTTCTTGTTTCATATAGACATATAGTAATAATTAACTTGTTTCATATAAACATAGAGTAAAAATTAAAAACGTTTTTATAAATGTCATACAAACAAAATTTATGATCTATAAAAGAAATATGCGAGGGGTTACTTATTGGGTGTGGATGAGAGGGGAATTCGTTGAGCGTGCTTGGTGAGAGTAATATAAAGATAGATGATCTCCTGGGAAGTCCTTACTCAAGCAACCAAAACCATATCATGGGCTTATCATAGATTAAGTTAACAATATTTGTTGGTATGAAGGGACAAATGTTACATTTATGGTATGGAAGTCACTCATGGGCCGTTCCAGATGGTGAGATCAAGCCTCATCAAGATGATGAGTACCCCGTTTGAGACACCTTAGACGAATCCTACTTCACTAGATACAATGGTTAAGCAAACCTCGTTAAGAACAATGTACCCATAAAGCGGTGTTTATTACACCCTAAGAGAATTTGTGAGTTTTTAAGAAGCTCTACTCGTCTACACCCTTAATTATAGACATTAGTTGGTGCATAAGTAACCCATCACGGATGCCTTCTGCCTCTTTCATGTTGTATGCAATATTTCTTGTTTCATATAGACATATAGTAATAATTAACTTGTTTTATATAGATATAGAGTAATAATTAAAAATGTTTTTATAAATGTCATACAAACAAAATTTATGATCTATATAAGAAATATGGGAGGGGTTACTTATTGGGTGTGGATGAGAGGGGCATTCGTTGAGCGTGCTTGGTGAGAGTAATATAAAGATAGATGATCTCTTGGGAAGTCCTTACTCAAGCAACCAAAACCATATTATGGGCTTATCATAGATTAAGTTAACAATATTTGTTGGTATGAAGGGACAAATGTTACATTTATGGTATGGAAGTCACTCATGGGCCGTTCCAGATGGTGAGATCAAGCCTCATCAAGATGATGAGTACCCCGTTTGAGACACCTTAGACGAATCCTACTTCACTAGATAGAATGGTTAAGCAAACCTCGTTAAGAACAATGTACCCATAAACGGTGTTTGTTACACCCTAAGAGAATTTCACGTTGTCCTCACTAGGAGAAACATTGGGCTCATAAGCAATGACCAACCTCAAATACCATCAACGTTTTAAGCCTATTGGTCGCGGGATGAGAAGTCAACAGTTATGTGTGTTTAGATGCGAGTAATAGTAGTATGAGTGAGTTTTTAAGAAGCTCTACTCGTCTACACCCTTAATTATAGACATTAGTTGGTGCATAAGTAACCCATCACGGATGTCTTCTGCCTCTTTCATGTTGTATGCAATATTTCTTGTTTCATATAGACATATAGTAATAATTAAAAAACGTTTTTACAAATATCATACAAACAAAATTTATGATCTATAAAAGAAATATGGGAATTTTGACTCAGCAGCCAGCGTTACAAAAAGGAAAAGGTGTGTCAAGGGGGGACAAAACAGAAGGCATCACATGCCTGACTCACAAAGAGAAAAGATGAAGCTTTGCTTTAAACTATAAAGCTTATGCTTTGCTATAAAAATATGAAAAGATAAGATAAAGGGATTATGGCTTTTAACATATATAATAAATAAATGTTACATTTTTAATTATTATTATTATTATTATTATTATTATTATTATTATTATTATTATTATTATTATTATTATTATTATTATTATTATTATTATTATTAGAGTTAATTACCCGGATGGTCCCTGTGCTTTCATGTTTTTTCACGTTTAGTCCCCACCTTTTGAAAATAGCAGGTATGCTCCCTATGGTTTGTCATTTTGTTACTCGGATAGTCCCCTGACATTTACTCCGGGGACTATCTGAGTAACAAAATGACAAACCATAGGGAGCATATCTGTTATTTCCAAACTAACTGACATCTACTCAGGGGACTATCCGAGTAACAAAATAACAAACCATAGGGGGCATACCTGCTATTTTCAAAAGATGGGGACTAAACGTGAAAAAACGTGAAACCACAGGGACCATCCGGACAATTAACTCTTATTATTATTATTATTATCATTATTATAATTAATATTATTCTTATTATTACTTTTGGATAAATCTAGTAAAAGTGAATTATTATATTGAAATTAAATGCACATTTCAATCTCACAATAGTAATATAATAACATAACCCTCAAGTTTGATAAAAAAAAGAGTAAACTGTCAAAATGATCTCTGATGTTTAGTCATTTTTGCCACTTTAGTCTAAAACTCAAACCTTTTGAATTTGAGTCCATGTGGTTTCAATTTTGTTGTCATTTTCATTCAAAATCTACTAAGATTTTTCAGTTAACATCCAGTTTTTTTTTTCTTTTTTCTCCCTTTCAATGAAGGGCAAAATGGTCTTTTTAACGTTTTATGATAACAAATTAAAAAAATATGACCATTTTGCCCTTATTAATCTCCGTTTTATTTAATCTCCGTTTTATTTATCAGGGATACCCCTAAGAGTAACTGAGAATAAGATAAAATTAAATTTGACAGTCAATGGAAACGAAAATCCCGGTGAGGTAAAAGAAGATGAAGTTCTATTAATATTTAATATAATATTGTGAGTGTTATGATAACGAATGAAAAAGGCAAAATTCACATTTAGTCAAAGACTTCAATTAATTTTTTCTCGAAACTGCAACGACCTTTAGTTTATTTATTGTAAGCATTCATTTTTTTTAATTTATTTGCAAATTACTTATTTGTTTTATTTTTACTTTTGCAAATTACTTATTTGTTTTATTTTTTACTTTGTTTGTTTATCAGGATCAAATACAAACCATATTTTATTTAAAAATTGTAAAAACCATTTTAAAAGTGTTATTTAGCATCCAATCAATTATAGAGAAGAGTTTTATTTTTACTTATCAGGATCAAATACAAACCATATTTCATTTAAAAATTGTAGAAACCATCTTAAAAGTGTTATTTAACATCCAATCAATTATAGAGAAAGGATAAAAATAATAATGTAAATAATATCAATTACATTGAATTTCCTATAATTATGCTAACGAGCAATCAGTTATTTATTTATTTGGATTCTCCTTTTATTTTCAATGTGTTATGTGCTGGTATAATTCTCCACAAAGAAAAGTTCTAATATCAATCATATATGTGCTAAAATCGATCATCTTGTTTAATTTACAAGTGCTAACATAATTCAAAAGTGTGATTTTTTATGTGTACATGTTATTTTAGTATATACTAGTTGACTTTTAAGTGCTAAGATATGTTGTCACGGTTTTAGTATAAATATCCCACACTTTTCACATGTGTATGACGGTTATTTTTTTGAACAATGAAACGGTTAAGAGTGAAAATAATACAAGAAAAAAACATTAAAATAGTTCTTTTTAAATATATGATTTAATATATTGTATTTTTTGTTTAAATGTAAAGAAATATTATATAAAATGAAGAAAATATAAATGTTTTATCTATATGGTTCTATGGATATACACGAATAAAAAAGTTTTTCAATTCCAATTATATGAAATTAAAGATAAGGAAATTAGATACGATTTATTCTAAAGCCTAAAATTTCTAATATTAAAAACTCATATAAGACTACATGTACATGTTTTAACAAATATTGAAGGATAATGAGTTTCAGTTCTTTTTTTTTATTGTGAAGATATTTTTATTACAAACTAAATATTATTTATAAAACCTATAAATAACATATAAAGTTTTATAAAAAAACTGATAACGTTCTCGTGTGTGTGGTACACGCATTAATAAAAAAAAATTATAATCAACATATGCTTTAGAATGTAAGAAGAAGAATTTAAGGGCACATTTTTACTAGCTGCACAAGACCCTTGAATTCTCAAGAAGGGGTCTAGGTAAAAGTTTTTTGGGATACCCCTGAATCTTCTTTCTAGTTCTGCCACTGATCGAAACTACAAGGATCTAGATTCAAAAGTTTTTTAGTTTTAGACTAAAATGACAAAAGTACCAAACATCACAGACCATTTTAGCAGTTTACTAACAAAAAGACAAAGAAAGAAGAAGTCAAGTCAAACAGTCTTTTTCACAATCTACATGCTATAGCTAGTACTCCAATTACAAATTATAAAATACTTAGGCTACACGGTATGGGGTTCGGCCCCGGTTCGTCGTGGGTCGGCGACGGGCGGAACACCGTGCCGCCCCCCCCCCCCCCCGTCGCGTCCTATCCGTCGAGTTGATGCCGTTGGTGACGGTCCAAAAGGTGTGGGCCCCTCCATAAAGTTACCGTTTGAAAAAAAATTTTTTTTTCCAATTCAAACATACAAACAAACGGTAATATTTATAATTTATATAAATTTCCATTCCATTTTCACTCTCATTCACCAATTTAACCCCAAAATTTCATCTCTCTCTCACATAATTTTTTTAAATCTTCTTCCACTTTATAAACCTTATACTTTAGCATGGATCCTTTCAACAACCCGAGCGACCCGAACAACTCGAACAATCCGTATAACCCGACGACTCCCATCAACCCGACCCAACCTAATGTTTTCTCGGGTCCGGGATATTATCCGACGCTAGAACCGAACCAATTCTCGCAATACTCATCAAATGCGTTTGCATCATTCCAACACTCGCCAAACCAATTCGCTCAATTCTCTCAAAATCAAGCCCTTCAACAAATGATGATGCGGGGTGCTTATAATTTCCCACCGAACCCGACACCACCCGTTCAACCCCAACCGATCCCGACGCAATCCTTTCAACAATCCGAACCCGACGACGATGTGGAGGTTGTTCCCGAAACCCAACCGCCTAAAGGAAAACGAAACAAAGGCAAGAAAGTGGTGGGTGATGAACCGTCCAAACCAAAGGGGACTAAGTGGACGCCAATCGAAGAAGAAGCCTTAGCCAAGGCTTACATTGGCACGTCTGACAACCCGATTAAAGGTTCGTATTTTTTTAAGCTTTAATTTGTTTTTTTTGTTTTTTTTTTTATTTTTTTTAAGGTTTAACAGTTTTTTTTTAAGTTTAATTTGTTTTGTTTTTTTTTATTTACTTAACAGTTCGTTTTTTTTAATTGTTTTAGAATTTGTTTTTTTTGTTTTTTATTTACTTAACAGTGGGTTTTTTTATAAGTTTTAAAGTTTGTTTTTTTTAAGGTTTATTATTTTGTTAACACTCTATATATTTTGTTTGTTTTTTATAGGTAATAACCAACCGGGTGAAGGGTTTTGGGCAAAGGTTTTGGCGAAGTTTCTCGACTATATGGGCCAAGGCGCGTATCGAGATGTCGATTCGGTCTCATCAAAGTGGTTGAAAATGAACACGCTCATCAATAGGTTTTGCGAGGAATATAATAAGTTATATACAAGTGACCGTCGTAGCGGCATGAGCGACGACGATGTGTTCCGAATGGCGTTGGACAAGTATAAGGCGAACAATGGTAATACCAATTTTGCTCACGTTCGCGCGTGGATGGTTGTAAAAGACGAACCAAAATGGAGGCCGATCCCCAACGAGGTGGCGATGGCGAAACGCCAAAAAACATCGGAAACGAGTAGTTTTAGCGCCGGTGGATCGGACGCGAGGTGTAACTTAAACTTAAATGATGACGCCGCCTTTGACGAAGAGGAGTACGCCGTACATGAACCGGAGCGTCCACCGGGCCGAGACAAATCAAAGAAGGAGCGGGCCAAGGGGAAAGAAAAGGAAAAGGTGGACCCGAACATGGTTGAGTTTATGGAACACTTAAAAGTGTACAATGACGTCACGGCCCAAAAGACGAAGGCGAAGGACCGGGCCGCGGAAGAAAAAGCTCATGTAGAGGAAGAAAAGTTACGCGAGAAGGTGCGGTTGTCGAATGAGAAAATCCGAATTTCCGATGAAAAAATTCGGCTCAAGGAATGGGAAATAATGATGATGAATGTCGAGGACGAACCCGAGCCGAAACGTTCGATGTTGAAAAAACTTCAAAACGACATCATGAAGAAGCATAATATTATTTAAGTCTATGTTTTTTTTAAGTCTTGGTTTTTTTTATTAAGTTTATGTTTTTTTTATTAACTTTATGTTTTTTTTATGTTTATGTAATGTGGTTTTAATATTAATGAAAATATTTTGTTAGTATATTTGTTAAATGTTAAAAAAAATGGAAGACTAAAAAAATAAAAAAAACATAAAAAGTGGTGGAGGACTATGACTAGGACCATCCTCCCATGCCTTCTAGTTTTGGAGGATGGACCATCCTTGGGAGGACTATGACGTGGCGCCTACGTGGCGGATCATCCTCCAAGGATGGTCCATCACCATACCGAGTAGCCTTATAACTTACCCATGAGGATCTACCCCCAATCTAGAGTAGCTAGGTGGGGAAGTAAAATTAAGCCTTGTTGCTCAAATGACTACTTTTAACAATGAGAATGTATATAACCCTATTCCGTTCTGATCCGGTATAAAATGAACTTATAATTATAGAATCAACTTGATCATCAGATTATAGATGATAAATTCATAACCGAGGCCCATTATCATTTTGGGTGGAACATAACTACTTTGATTCCAGTTAGTAAGAGAGATCTTGAACTAACCGTGAGGGACCCCCATGGCTCATCTCTTCTCGAGAATTCATACATCTTTTATCAGAATATGGACAACTATCTCTTGAGCACATGTTTAGATTCGGCCTCAGTAAGAATATAAAATGGAGCACCTCACAATGCATCTTCATAGACCATTATAATAATAATAATAATAATAATAATAATAATAATAATAATAATAATAATAATTATTATTATTATTATTATTATTATTATTATTATTATTATTATTATTATTATATTTAAATGTAGTAACCAGTAAATTTTATCATTTTATATATATTTTGACTAGACAAAGGGTGACTATATCTTTTTTTTTTTGTTTTTTTTTTGCTTTTATATATAAAACATATTAGTATTCGTAGTAGTAAAATCAATAATTCTTTGCCTTATGTATAGATTTATATCATTAATATGCCAACTCGTGTACATATAATATAGAATCATCGAAATACATATCAATTTTGACTTGAATTCATAAAACTAGCTTTTAACATTTAAAGTTTTGAATAAACAAATTCTGCTCACTTTTATTATACATTATTATATTATACATATTAAAAGCAAGTCCCCATGAATAGTAATAATTTTTTTTATGATATTGCTTTATAATTTTGATTGTTTTATTATTTGATTGATTTTTATTGGATAGATATCGATTTGGTTTATTACAGTACCGGTACGATATACGCACTCGGTATAGGAATTAACATATGTTTTACATCGATAAAAAATGATAAAAACGAACACTGGTACCAACACCGATGTTTTTCAAACGGTATCAATCGGTTGAGAGTCATGGTAGTTGTACCGATATTCATTTATCGTCGCAGACAGAGTGGTAAAATGAAATCGGAAACCATAAAAATAAATATGGATACCGTGATATAGTGATATATTGTCAGTTTATTGAAAGAAAACACAATAAAATAAATATTGGTATCAAAAGCGTTATTATATGTTAGTGTCAATATATGTAACGCAAACGAATCAAATCGAACTGATGTCAATTGAACATCGATATTCTTTTTTAATTGTTTTTATCGATGTAAGGTCTTCTCTTTCAATTACAATAGCAGGTATCAGTATCGTAATGAGCCAAACTGATACCAACCAAATTCCCGCCGCAAAGCGCAGGGGAATATTACTAGTTTTAATTATTAAGAAATCAAATAGTCAAAGTCTTAAGTGTGTTAACAATATTGTAAATACGTATCTTATATTGATGATTGTAATTAGGGTTATTACGAAAGAAGGGTTATTTACATAACCCGTATTTTACGCCATCTCTAATGTTAACTCCCAACTTAAAGTCTGTGTGTTCACAATGGTGTAAATGTGCATATGGTATCGATAATTGTAAATAGGATTTTTACAAGAAAAAGTTAAGTACTTAATTAACTCATATTACCCCCGTCCAACTAAATGTGTCTTATTTTGAATTTTCAAAGTCTTTATTTATAAACTTTGACTTTAATTATATATTTTTGTGTTATATAAAACTTGATTAAAATTAACCCGATAAAAACACTTGTAAAACACACTCAAACCATATAATTTTCATCAAGTATTATCTAACACAAATAAAATTATTTAAGGTCAAAGTTTATAAATAAAGACTTTGAAAATTCAAAATATGACACTTTTAATGGGACGGAGGGAGTATTTACAAAATACCACCTCTTACATTAACTAATTACATTACGTCTAATACAATTACACAATTGTCCTAACGAGAGTACGAGACATCCTGATGGTGAAATGTCTCTATATTCATAAGCTCAAGAGTTTAAATCCTGTAAGGATGGGAGGTGTGGTATAAAGATCCTAGGGGCTTTATTACGTCACATCAGCGTCACATCAATGCCATGTCACATAGGAGACTTTAAAGGCTTTCTCTTTAACTTGCATGTAATGGTTTAAAGCCCCATATTAATAAAATACAAAAAAGAAATAAAGATGAAAAGATTTGATTGATTGAAAAGAATGGGCCCCACCTACACCCCTTTAGTGCGCTCGTTAGCACCGTGGCGGAGAAGGGGTGGCGCCCCCCTTTTAACATGCAGGGAGTCGGTGATGACGCCATTATTGATGATGTGGCGGCAGTGGCGGAATCAAAACTTCTTTGTCAGGGGGTCATCATAAGACTCACTTTTCTACCGGCTACAACTAGAGAGTCTAAGGTGCTGTTTGTTTTTTCAGATGTAAAATGTCTGTAGTCTGCGAACCACATCTGCAGGCATCTGCAAGAGAAGATGTGGCCCAAATGTCTGCAGTCTGCAAGGAGAAGATGGTTTGTTTTTTTTCTTCAAAAACAACTTCAACCACACAACACACACAAGCCCTCTCTCTCTCTGCTCTCTCTCTCTCTACAAACTCTCTCTCTCTCTACAACCACCACCACCGCACCACCTCTGCCACCACCACCGCACCACCTCCGCTATCACACCACCACCTCTCTCTCTCTCTACGATCTCTCTCTCTCACAGAACACTCTCTCTCTACAACCACCACCGCCGCACCACCTCCGCCACTGTAACACCTGTGCCTCCACGGCCATCAAACAAATGCCAAACCAATGAAATATTGTATTTCATACTTGGGATTTGTAAAAATATGTGTATCATTTACACATATCAACTCTTGTTCGATTTCAAACTCTAAATCGCTTTCTGGAAGGTTATACGCGCACCGATGCGTAAATATAACCAGTTTAATGCAACGAACACTCCGGAATAGTGAAATAGGCTTAACATACCTTAAATAACCTTTACATAACTTAGAAATAAGTTTTGGATGGTTTGGTATGCCGAAATCAAGTTAATTCGCTTACAGGGACTAAATTTGACAAACTGCGAAAGTATGCCAATTTGAACTGTAACAGACATTCCGGAACATGACCATAAGTTAAACATACCATAAATATCCTTTACATAGCTTAGAAATAGGCTTTGAGGGGTTCGGTATGCTAAAATAAACTTTTGGGTCATTCAGGGACTAAAAGTGCACAAGTTTGCACTTTTGCGCATAACTCACGTTCTGAATACATCCGGACATCCAAAAATTTATTTAAGCATGACTATATTATGCTTTAGTGTTTGGCTTGCCAAAAATCCATTCGTTGCGTCATTTGGATCGTTTTTCGTGCTTATGCGCATTCCGTCGTAATTAAGCGAACATCGCGTTCGTACGACCAAACGAACCAACATCCGGCATATTTTTTAGCATGTTTCATGTCCACAATGTTTAGGCATCATTTTAGGGCCTTAAAGTTGGCTTTACGGGCCTTAGAAGTGTCGGAAATGGCCTTAAACACGTGCAGGGACTGAAACTGTCATTCTGCAAACTTATTTCTGATCTGTGCAGGCCAGGCGGCCCGCCTCAGTTTCTGAACATCCTCACGCGGCCCGCGTCCGACTTCCTAACCAGATTAACTGCATTTAACAGCAGATTGCAGCTGGTTGATCCACACCCACACATTCTCAATTGCCTAGTCAGCTGATAAGGATCATTTTTAGCTACCATAAGGTTCCGACACTTGTACGGATGCGATTAAGGCACGATATTCGACAAACGATCCTAACGGTTCGGGTATTCCTATAAATACCCATCCACCCCATTGCAAAACTTACAAGAATCTTGATTTGAGAAACTCTAAGTTGAAACCATTGTTTCATACCTGAGATTCTTGAATCGAGATTAGCATTCGGGGACCCTTCGTAAGTATTCTTTCGTTCTTTTCTTTATTTTATTGTTTTTCGAGTCAGAAAGTCAAACTTTGTTTGACTTTCAGCGTTGACCAGCTTATGGTCAATGCGAAGTTCGTTTGAACTTCGCAACGTGATTGTAATCACGATGGTTATAGTCCCTTGGGACTATGCCTACTGATTACCACGTTGTCTAGGGTCGTAGGGTAAGCGATCTGATAAATCGCTTATACCTTCGAACCCGACCCATTTTGGTCGATCATTAGGATCCGACCAAATATATTAGGTGACCATAGTATATAGGGAATAACCTTCCGAGGTTATACCTTTTGGTCACATCGTTTAAGTAGTTGTATGATAGGTAGTGTATATGCCTTAGGTAAATTATCAGAATACCCTTTTCATGTATAATTGGTAATTTAGCATATGTAACCTAAAATTTTGTCACATAACTGATTATGTAACATGTTTAGGCATATAACACTTGTCATAGGACTAGTTAGGCGGTCCGAACGCGTTTCACGCGAACGACGCGTTAAAGTAGCATAAGCTACCTAAACGGGTCGTAATGGGTCGTAAACAATTATGTTAGGTTTCAATTAGTATGTAGGCTTTGTTAAACCATATTACACGAGTCTCCATACTCGTTTGGTTTACAAACCCTCATGCTACCCGATCTTCCGATTTAGGTCCGGTTTATTAACATAGTTACCTATATTAGGTGCCGTTTGATTCCGAGATCTCTAGCATTGCTTGGTGGTTATCTTAGGACTACTGAACAATCTCAAGTGAGTACATAGACCCCTCTTTTACTGTTTTTCCAAACTGTTTTGGGGTGAAACACATGTGCCTACTTGTTACTTTCATGCTTTCCTGTTTTCACATCATATACTTCCTATGTTCATTAGTACATTTATAGTACATGATTTCATTACATTTTATGCTATGTATGCCCATTGCGTGCGTACTTAGTACATTGTTTTACATTTACATTTTATGCTATGTATGTCCGTTGGTTACATACTTAGTACAGTGTTTTCATTACATGCTTACATTTTGTTATGACATTTGGGTTGTTTACAATGGAACAATACATTCATTAACATTAACTACGCCGTTCGTTAGTAGGTAGTGGTACCATAGGAATTGACAACTCCCGTTCCTGAAATCCTGGGTAGGTTTGGATTGGAAGGAATGACCGAATTCGATATACATAACTTAGATAAACCTTTAAGTTGTTTAAGGGTTTATCGCCGCAGTCTCAAGGCTTGGATGTATGCATTATAACAATACCGCATAGATGTTCGTATCAGTATAGCATGCATTTCCACAAAACATAGCTTTGATTTAAACCATGTTTTACTTCAATACTTTGTTTTTGTGCATATGGTTTAGTTGATACATTTCACTAGCCATACAGATCACATTGGTTACACATTACATGATTTACATTTGACACATGAACATTATTGACATTGGATACACATTACATGATTTACATTTGACACATGAACATTATTGACATTGGATACACATCACATGATTTACATTTGACACATAAACATTTTTGACATATTATTCAATACGTTTGGCAATTGGTTTAAACATAGACATCTTACTTTTGGCGGTTTGTTTGGGTAAGTGATTTGAGTAACGATGCGTGTGTAATATGATACAAGCATGGTGGATACGCCGCTGGTACTTCCTATATATAAGTGTTTGTATGGTATTACATATCGTAGCGTTATTTGAATCATTTCAATTTAAGATATATAACATTTTATACAAATAACATACTTTTCACAAGACATTGTTTTACAAACAACATATCTTATACAAACTCATTTTACATGGTTATTCATTTAACCATACATTATTCTCTTATTTATACATATCATCTGATCTTATCGTTTTTCAAATGATTTACAAAACAAAGCAAATAACAAGGTTCATGACTAAACATTTTCTCAAACATAAGTCATGAATCCTATTTTCACAAAACCTATGTATCTCACAGGCATTTTTATGCTGACGTACCTATTTTCACATGTGTTTTTCAGAAGATGATGCATAGGACTTATCAAGACATACTTAGGCGGACCTGTGCTTTAGTGACTTAACACGAGACAGGAACTAGTTAAATTTTGTTATGTACTCTTTATTTCTTGTTTAAAGACAATGTAACTCGCTTGTTTGATGAATAAAACGAAACTTAAATTTCCATGGTTGTGAAACATTAATTCCGTTACAACACTCCCCGATGTTTCCGCCACGTTTTGTATGTTCTACGTGGTCGGGGTGTGACAGCCACCACCACCGCACCACCTCCGCCATCACACAGGTCTCTGACAGGTCTTTCTCTCTCTCACAGGTCTCTCTCTCTCTCACAGATCTCTCTCTCTCACACAGATCTCTCTCTCTCACAGGTCTCTCTCTCTTTCTACGGTCTCTCTCTCACAAATCTCTCTCTCTCTACGGTCTCTCTCTCACAAATCTCTCTCTCTCTCTCTCTCACATGTCTCTCTCTCTACGGTCTCTCTCTCTCACCGATCTCTCTCTCTCTCACAGATCTCTCTCTCTCTTTCACATATGGGTTTGGTGGTGGTGGGTTTTGACGATGGTGGTGGTGGAGGTGGTGGTGGCGGAGGTGGTGGTGGCAGGGGAGAAGAGGAAGAAGAAGAAGGGTGTGTGTGAAGATCTGATCTGTTTTTGTGAAACTATTGTCCATAGCTTTTTTTAAGCTATTAAAAGCCATTTTAAGATCTTCTCTTTTTTTTAAACAAACAGTCTTCAAGTGCTTATGTCTGCCCGCCCGCAGAATTAAGCTCTTTACAGACAATATAAGCAAAAACAAACAGAACTTAAAACATGTTTTTTCTTAGAAAAATCTGAGATTGTACATATAAAAATCTTACAAATTTCTATGTTCGGTGGGTCTCTTGACCCCCCTCTGGTTCCGCCCCTGTGTGGCGGGGTGGCGCTAGGCCACACCCTGTGGCCAGGGGCGGACCCACGTTAAGCGGAATGGGTCCCCGGACCCCAATCTTTTTTTAAAAAGTAGTAGAAGCGGTATATAAAATTTTCCATGGACCCCATAAAATAATTTAGTTGGACCCCATAACAATGAGAGTGAGCCTGGTGCAGTGGTAAAACCCCTTGCCTACACACCAAAGGTCCCGGGTTCAATACTTGTTTGTTTTGTTTTTTTGTGTTTTTTTTTAAACCTGATTTTAAATTAATCACTCTATTTTTTTTCCTATTTCAATTTTTTCTCACTTATATTTAGCTGAATGTGTAGTAAATGAAACTTGTAATTTAGTTATGATATTGTTTTCTATTATGTTTCTCGACCCGACCCGAACAACGACCGATCT
The DNA here is from genome assembly GCA_030545235.1 of Helianthus tuberosus. Classification (NCBI taxonomy): domain Eukaryota; kingdom Viridiplantae; phylum Streptophyta; class Magnoliopsida; order Asterales; family Asteraceae; genus Helianthus; species Helianthus tuberosus. Next base: position 111,493,689 of record CM060364.1, on the reverse strand, counting down.
AAAAAATTTGAACATCGGAAAAATAGGACCCCATTGTCTAAAAATCCTGGTCCGTCACTGCTGTTGCCTAAGGTACAAGTGATAAACAATAGAATTTTTTTTTTCTATCAATTTCATACCAACTGTTACAAAATTAATAAAAAATAAATAAATAATGTATTTATTGATTCTTTCAACGTTATATGTGGGACTTGCAATATAATTTACTAGTAAGTCTCTTCTTTTCATAAGAATGTTTTTGATGGGGTTTCTCTCTTTTTCAAGGTTATCTATGCATCAAGGCTTACAAGCATTGAGGCATTATACTTTGAAATGAGAGCAATGAAAGAATTCAAACATGAAGAACTAGTGGAAGCCACCCATAACTACTCAAAGTCTCATCTCATAGGCAAAGGAAGCCATGGGTGCATCTACAAAGCTACCCTGAAAAATGGCCAAACAGTTGCTATAAAGACACCATCTTTAGGGCTTTGCAAGCTAAAAGACACCTCTAAGATTGAAAATGAAGCTCATGTATTGTCATCCATATCTTCGAACCGGTTTCTAGTCAACTTGCTTGGAACGAGTCGCAATTCTAGCGGACACATGGTCCTTGTGATGGAGCACATGCCCGGGGGCATGCTTCATGACTTACTACACTTGACCACCACTGGCTCGTCCCCACCATCATGGCGCAAACGAGCCAAAATGGCTTTACAAATAGCCCGTGCAGTACAATTCCTTCATGAATCAAGGCCTTTGATCATCCACCGAGATATCAAATCCGAAAACATATTGTTTGACTCAAAGTCAAATGCTCGGTTGGCTGATTTTGGACTGGCGATGTGTTTTACCAGTTATGACCCTCTAAGTCAACTAGTTGTTGACTCAGTGAGCTTACCTGCTGGTACCATTGGATACTTGGATCCTAGTTACACTACCCCGTGTAAGCTAAGCACTAAAATCGACGTGTTTAGTTTTGGGGTAGTGTTGCTGGAGATTGTTAGTGGCACAAAAGCGATTGACGTTTCTAGGGCTCCTGCTTCGATAGTGGAATGGTCAATACGCTTTATGGAAGAAAATCGAATAATGGAAATATGTGACAAAAGGGTCGATATGCCACGACACATGAAGCGTGCTATAGGACATATGCTAGTTTTAGCGATACAATGTGTATCGTCTGATAAGGAATCACGTCCATCGATGATAGAAGTTGTTACCAAAATGGAAAGTTTTAAATTTTCGATATGGCAGGACATGTTAGCAAGTCTATTTAACTTAAAGTGCCGACGGTTTAAAGACGTTCAACATCACCCCTCTGATTCGTGGTGTCACAAACGGAAGTTCTTGCTAAGAGAATATTAGCAGGTGATCTTTTATTGAACTATATTAATTGTTTGCAACATTTTTTTGAAACCACCGAGTCAACTCAATATAACTCGTTTTCAATTTTAACACCATCAAACTGTTAAGCAAAATTACCCTTGGGGGTAGATAGGGTATTATATTTAGTTAATCTTTTTAGTAAAACATGAAATAATAGTTCACTTGATGCTCTTTGCGTGACTACGTATTTATTTACATAGTATTAAATAGCAAGCTTTTGATTGTTGTAAGCTATGCATAATAAATGTATTATGTGCTTTTCTTACTTGGAACAGTAGCTTAGAAAGTGGTATACTGCTTTTCCATATTTGAAAGGCGTGAGTTATACCTAATTTGGGTTGAAAAAACACATTCTCAACTCCACTCTCTAATCTTCTCTTTCTCTCTATCGTATGCGCTCTCCTCCTCTCTACTCTCAACTTTCTCTCTCTAGAGACCTACGTTGTGTTAACATCGTACATCGCCACCGGTGTTCGCGTAGTCGTTGTCGTGCATACATAATTTTGCTTTAAAAGCCCTTCACACCGTGGCACCGTGTTTTGGCGGTTAATCTATCACCGTATCTTTGTGTCAGTGGCTTTTCCTATGGCTTTGATGTGGCTAAATCATTTTGGGTTTAAAATTCAAGGTTGGTGAAGCCGTTCGATGTCGGGTTCGGTTTGATCTTGTCGTTTTTGCTAACTGCTTTGTCATTGCTTTGTTGAGGTACCGGTGAAGTTTCCGACGAATTTGGCAGTGATGAGTTGAAAATTTTAGTTGAATAAGGATTACAGTGGCATGGCATGGATTGCTGATGGTAGGTTTACGCCTTGCAGCTACGATTTCCATCAACTCCAAGCCATCCAACTTTTCGTTTTTTATTTTGATCTTGGTTTTCCTTTGTTTTTTGGGTTATTGGATTTCAATAATCCTAATTTTCACCTATACCTATTGACTGATAATAATCTCAACTTTAAAAATTCCCTCCAATAATCCCAACTTTTAAAAGTTTGTCCGCCATTGATCTTTTTCAAACACATAAGAATTTGATATCCTCAATAGATTCAATTACACCTAGAGACTCTTTAATTGATTTAAGTGCACCTATGTTAGAAAAGGATCAATGACGGCTAAACTTTTACAAGTTGGGATTATTGGGGGAATTTTTAAAGTTGGAATTATTAGGGTTATTGGATTTTATCACTCCTGACTATTGGGTATTGGCCGCTGCCACTCCCAACTATCACTTTGACTTCCAGCACTCCCAACTTAACACTTTGTGTGTTGTGTCACTCCGGTTTAGTGGTTTTTGGCTCCCATTTTGTCTTTTAGGAGCAGATTCACCTGCAGTCATTAGTAATTCACAAAGTGTTAGCCTAATATCACCAATAACACAAGTTAAACACTAAGAAATGTGCACCTGCAGAGTGACACAACACACAAAGTGTTAAGTTGGGAGTGGTGGGAGTCAAAGTGATAGTTGGGAGTGACAACTGCTAATACACAATAGTTGAGAGTGATAAAATCCAATAACCCGAATTATTATCTGCTAACAGGTGAAACTTAGGATTATTAAAATCCAATATCCCTTGTTTTTTTACTTGTTATATTTAATTAGATAAATGAAAGGCAAAGTACGTCGTAAGGAAATTGTTTCGATTTTAGATATGTTAGTCAATGTTGTATGTTTTGATCAAACACATTTGTATATATGACCAAAAGTATTGTATTAGTTACAATTTTATTGAAACATGAAAGTTGGATTATGTAACGGATACATGACTTGAACTAACTTCACGGGTGGGTGGATATACTACAAATCTTACAATTTTCACTCACATACATAATTGTTTGTTGGAAATTCCATGGTGAAAATTAGAGACGTCGATGAAACATCTGTTACTATCCGAATGACTTCTTCGACGCATATACAAAGTGTGATGTGGTGCAAACGAGCCGAGCCGAGCCCGAGCTCGGCCAGGCTCGAGCTCGAGCTCGATTAACTTATGAGAGCTCGGGCTCGAGCTCGGCTCGATTCGAGCTTTGTTTTCAAAGCTCGAGCTCGGCTCGTTTGTATTTTATCAAGCTCGAGCTCGGCTCGGGCTCGGCTCGAATATTATCTATTAATTAGTATATTAAATAAAACTAATATAGATAATAGACTTTTTAGGCTTGCGAGCTCGATAAGTAAAGCTCGGGCTCGGGCTCGTTTACTAAATAAGCTTATTTTTAGGTTCGAGGTCGGCTTGTAAACAAGTTTAAATAAGCTCGGCTCGACTTGGCTCGTTTACACTAAGGCTCGATAAGGCTCGACGAGCCTAACGAGCTTCACATGTGAGGCTCGAGCTCGGGCTCGAAAAACAAACGAGCTTGGTTTTGAGGCTCAAGCTCGACTCGGGCTCGATAAGGCTCAACTCGTTTCGAGCTTTTTCTCGAGCCGATCTCGAGTAGCTCGCGAGCCGCTCGGCTCGTTTGCACCCCTAATTTTGATAAATGAATACAAGGTAAAGTGTGAATGAAAATGATTTATTTGAGAGTCATGGGGAAAAATTAGGAAAGAGGAATATAAAGGATCATAGGCTTACCGGGTTAACCAAATCCAAATACGTTAAGAAAATGTGGAGCAGGGGAAATGGGGAATTGCGCAATACCCTCATCAGTTGCCATGTGGACACATTTAATTTACTTTATTATACGTACTAGCGGTGAGACCCGTGTGCAAACACGGGTGGTTTCTTAGAAAATTTACATATCATCTACTTATCTATAAAAGGAGAAGTAATGTTGATTTAAATTTGGGTACTTGTCAAACAACCAGGCATGCCACATAAGATCTGCTGATGTCATAAATTACCAATTAAAATGATGTCATAAATTACCAATTAAAATCTTAATATATTGTATTAACAATTAAAATCTTAATATAATCTATCTATCTATATTTCAAAATTCAAAATAAAGTACAGGGATTTTAATGGGCGCTCAAATATAAACTCCTGCACATCAAAGAGAGATTCAAAATTCAAAATCAAATCTCCAAATTTTGGCTGTGATTCTCTCTCAAGAAACCACACTTTCCTACTTCCACCGAGCTCTGAGATCGGCATCCATGGCGGCTTGGTCAGCTTGGTCAGTTCTTCAAGGCGTGAAACAAGCAGCCGAAATTCAATATCTCTCTCTCTTTAAATCAGTTCTCCACTTTCAAAATTCAATATCTCTTTCTCTCTCATCCAGATCTTTCCCCGACTCTTCCAAAATATTAAGCCAAGATCGTCAATAATGGGTGCCACAAGTTCAGTCAGCAACAACATTATCTCCGGCGAAGGTGTAACTTCACAGATCTATGGCGCAATGGTGGAGTTGTTCAAGGGCGGGTTCTAGATTGTTGATCTTTAGTTTCTGACTCTACCCCAGTCATCCTCAGTACCTGCGACGACATAACTAGAATAAGGTCAACATGTAAAAGATCGAGTCTTTCCTACTTCAAGTTCACATTTTCTGTTACTCACTGGTATGTATATATCACCTATTTGAGATTATTTATGAATTATTTTAACTTTTTTTGTCATGCTTTTGTTCAATAATTTTGTGAAATTCGTTGATTTGGTAGGAAAGTGTTTGATTCGGTTTGTTTCAGTAACATTGTTGTTGTGTTGTTTTTTTTACTTTATTGTTTTTGTTATATGGATTTTGTGCGATTGTTGATTTTAGTTTGTGAAGTTTGTTGAAATTGGGAATCTAGGGCTTTTTTAGTATAATTTTAGGGCTTTTTTGTACTGATTGGTGAAATGTGAATCTGAATTGACATTTTCAAAGGTGGAGTTCTTTGTTTTGGTTTTTCAGATCTTGAAATTAGTAGGGAGAAAGATGATCACATAAGGTTATTAAATTTAATTGCTTTTGGTCTTTTTTTCAATTTTTTTATCATCATACTCTGGTTGGTCATGGAGTACTAGAATGTGTTTTGTCATGATTTTAGGGTTCATGGGAGACGTGGGAGTTGATTTTGCTATTTTTGCAGAGAAAGTCAACTTTCTCTCCTCTTCACATCTTCAAGCATGGGTGCAATTCTCCTTAGTTCTATATCCAAGATGGTGATATAAGAATACAATCTCATTATGTAGAAAAAGAATGTAAATGTGGTGTGTTTTTTTAGTTTTTTACTAATAGCTATGACATGTGGCAGGTTTTTGTACGAAAGATGCAACTATCCGACTAATTAAGGTATAAAAAATGTAGATGAATCAGGTTAGAACATTGTTTTTTACTAATAGCTATGACATGTGGCAGGTTTTTTACTAATACCCGTAGGAAGGAAGGGTGAAAGATTCAAGATTCGCTATCTATCATCACCGTTATCACTAAACTTCTTCCTATTTTCCAAAAATTGAGCAACAGAGTAACGGTATGCATTACAAAAACTTGGTTTGTTTTGTAACGGTTTGATTTAGGTGCGTTTATTGTACAGTTTTAAATTGAAAGGTGAAGTAAAGTGTAACTATAAAAAATGCTTCATCAAATTACATATTCGGTTTTCGGTTTGGTTTTTGACATTTGTTTGAATAGAATAAACCAAATTTCAATCAAATAATGGTTATTTTATTCAGCCCAAAGTTTTGGCTGAGTTTGTTTAGCCCAACCCAATAACAAATTATCGTAAAAGTTGATGAAAATATTCATTCGGTTTGGTTTGGTTCCAGTGAAGAAATATTCAAACCAAACCGATGAACTAGACTGAATGTGAAGAAACACGGAACTAATTAAGGGTCTAATCAGTTTGGTTTATGTTCCTACCGTAATGGTTAATCTTCTTTATGGTTTCCTGAGCTCCTTAATGACAGGGTTATCTGCAAAACAGAACACCGTTACTCGTTAAGAGGGGAATGTGGGGGTTTCCCTCTTAACCGGGCTCCGGCGTGAGAATAAGCGACTGCTTTGGGAAGATAATTAAGTATTAAGTGTGAGAGTAGAGGGAATGGAATCTTTAACCTGTAAAGTGAGGTCTCTATTTATAGCCGGAGAGGTGTAAGAGGATATGGGCTGATGGGCCTTGGGCCTGGAGGCGACAACATGGAGGATATGCTCCTTGTCTCACTGGTGTCGACCGTTAGTGGCTTCTAGGAGCTTTCTGGAGCTGGCGCAATGTGATTGGAGCCACGTGTCACTGTTGTCGGCATGGCCGCCCTCCTGCCATCAGCAGGTAAGTGGAGATCGTGGGGCAGTTGTCTCTGCCATATGATTGGTGCCATGTAGGCGTCCTTGAGTACTTTTTGTCTCCTGCATGTCAGAAGATCGTGGAGCACGATTGAGCAGGGCCAGAAGGACGCTGATTGGTTCTTTACTTGTACCTTGTGTACTATCTGAAACGGCCTTGCGCCGTTGTCACGCACGATTCTTACTAGACACGTAATAACCCCGTGAGTGGTATGTGCTACTTCATGCTCTTTCAGAATGCTAAGTGTTGTTATTGGAGTTTCTTATCATCTAGGCCTCGCGCCGGGTTACAAAGACGTGCTGTAGCCCGCGCGAGGTTGACAAATAAGGAAATTGCTGAAGTAAGGAGTATGGTCCAGCGCGACCTTGCAGGAGGATTGCGCAGCTTTTGGGGACCATACCCCTTCAAGTCCCCCAAGTCCAGTGCTGCACCATGCGCAAGGCAAGTGGTTGGAGCTCTGGACTTAGAAAAATAAGGTTGTAGAAAATGCTTCTTTGACTTGGGTAGACGGCGCGCGTGTAACCGTTGTTGGTTACTACGGCGCGACTACCAGGTTTGGCTCTAGGTTTGTTGTTATCTTCTAGATGAAATTTGTAATGGTTTTGGGCGGGAAAATCTTCGAAATTTGAACTCTGACAGGTTGGTGAGAAACGTCGTTGATGGTGACGTTTGAGTTGACCACTCACACGGCTGTCATCAAGTTGTCTATGACGGTTGGTCATTCCGTCAGGAGAGTGAGCTCCACGCGCGCGTGGTAACCGTCACTCCGGGATTTTCGCCATACGTGTCATCTTCTGATTGGTCACGTGCGCGGCGATCCCGGCACATTTACCCATCGCATTAAATGCGATGGGTATATATATCTGATGAGACGGAGAGAAGAAACCACTTCTCCTCTTCTGTTGCACTCTTTTCCTATTCTGCTCTTAAACTCCTTTGAATCTTCAAGAGTTTGAAGAGAAGTAGCAGCAGATCTTCAAGTTTCTCCATCATATTTTCAAATTGTACCCAGAATCTTTGAAGAAATTCTTACCTTCTTCCATGGCTGAAGAACATCAGGAAGATATTCCCGGAGAAGAAGGCCCTGTTCCCGTTCTCCGGTGGGATTTGGGGTTGTTTGAGCAGATTGTTCGTAGTTTCCGGTTCCCACCGGAATGGGATGCCCGGTACCCCGGCCAGAATCAAACGGCTGCCGACGCACCGCCGGGGTACATCACCTTATTTAAAGACTTCTTTCATCAAGGTAACTTCCGATTGCCGGCGACGAACTTCATGGCCCATATTCTGCAGTTTTATGGGTTTCATATATCGCAGATGAGCCCTCCCGGGATGGTCCGGGTTCGTCACTTTGAGTTCTTGTGTCGGTCTCATGGTATCGAGCCGACGGTTGAGAAGTTTAGGGTATTCTATCAGCTTATCCGGAATATGGGCTTCTTCTCTTTTGCCAGCCGAGGGGCTGCGAAGAAGATACTCTTGAATCCTCCCAAGAGTTTCCATGACTGGAAACCCAAATTTTTCTATATTCGCGAGGAGGTGATTCCGATTGCCATGACCTTCCGCGCGTGGTCCGAAACGATTTTGAAGGAGGATTTGGCGATCCCCAAGAATGACGCTTGGTACAAGAAGCTTACTTCTACCCCAAACCGAGTGTTTGGAGAAAATGTCTTGGTAGCGGCGTACATGAGTGACCAGTGGCCGGCTGACAGCAAGGACGTTCCGATCTTAAAGCTTGAAGATAAAGGTTAGTTATTTCCTCAATTCCTTTGATCTCTTCCCTTTGTAACCTGTGCTAATCTATATATTTGCGCGTGTAGAGGTGCAACTGTACCAAGCTGCTTTCCCCACCTTTGGTGGCTCTATAGGCGTGCGCCCGCTCCAGGCTGGGGAGGAGTCTGGTACGAGCAGATTAAGGGTAATTTCATGTACCCGGTTGCTGATGCATTCGCCTCGCCGCCTACTGCAACTGAAGGTGCGCACATACCTAAACCTCGTCCTTTGCGCTCTGTGACTTCTGCTGGGAAAGAGGTTGTCTATCTTTCCAGCGAGGAGTCTGTAGGGTCTTCGAACGGGGAGTTAAGTTCGTGGTCTAACGTCTTTGCAGGTGTGTTGCGCGGCTTGGGTATCGACCCCGAAGAGAAAAAGAAAAAACCTCTGAGGAAGAAGAAAGTAGTCAACTTGGATCCTGAGGTGACCAGCAAGGGGGCTGGGAGTAGTCGCGCAACCGTTGGTGCTGCTGGTAAAGGTACTCTTCGCCTTCGTCAGAGTGACTTGAAAGATTACGTGATAATTAGTGACTCACTTGAAGGCTTGTCGCGCGCAGGCGAGAAGAAAACTGGAGCAGGTGGCTCAAAAAGCTCCGGTAGCGCGGGTTCTCGTAACCCGGATGCTGGTGCTACTCCTTCCTCTGTTGCGTATGAGGAAGAGGAAGAAGAAGAGGAGGCTGCTGAAAAGTTGATCAGCAGAAAAAGAAATAGGAGCGAGACCACAGCTGGTGTGGTTGCTGCGCCCAAGGTTGGAGGAATCCCTGTGCTCGGGAAGCAGAGCAACTTGCGTTCCCTTTACAAGTTTTCTCCTGGTTAGTCTTCCTTAATTTTCTTTGCTCTTTGTTGCCTCCTTTCTTTAATGACTTTACTTCTGCAGAAGGCAAGAAGAAGACCCCTGAGAAGGGTGTTGCTTTTACGGAGCCTTCGGGGCCAGAGCCCAAGAGGCCTAAGATTACCATCAAACATCTCCAGGCTGCTGGGGCTGAGTCTGCAAAGGGTAAACAAGCTACTGAGCTTGAGAAAGCGAAAACCGCCGAGTTGGAAAAGGCAAAAGTTGAGGAAAAGAAGAAAGCTGAGGAAGACAAGCGCCAAGCGGATGAGGCGCGCAAGAAGAAGGCCGAGGAGGATAAGAAGAAAAGGGCTGCTGAGGAGCGCAAGAAGAAAGCTGATGAGGAGAAGCAGAAAAGAGCTGATGAGGAGGAGAAAATGCGAGCTGAGCAGGAGAAGGAGAAAACTGCTGCCGACAAGTCCGTCGGAATTTCTACTATAGGAGGCGCGGGTTCTGGTTCAGCGGCTGGTCAGGGTGGTGCGGGAAAACATGGCGCGCCGCCGCGCTCTCCAATAGGCCCCCGGGATACTTTGGGGGATATTTATTACAAGTCTTATACTGAAGAGAGTCGTGGTGACGCTCCGTACCAACCGCCATGGGGCTTAAAGCAAAAGGATACCTTCCTCGAGTTCGCGCCTTGCCGCGACTGGCTGCTGAATTCTATTCCTCCTGGGGAGGCTGATCGTCAAAGGGCGCGGACCCACAGCGGGCTGTATCATGCCTACGTTGTTGGTGAAGCCAACACCCGCGCTGCTAACCAAGAAATTGTTCGCGAGTGGCGAACGATGGTTAGGGAGAGGGATGATTGGGAAAAATATCGCGATCGGATATTAAGGCGTGCTACTGACTTGGAGAAGTCGAGAGCTGCTTTTGATGAGGAGAAAACAAAGTTCGAGGCTGACCGGAAGTCGGAAGAGTGGGGGCGCGAGGGCCTGAAAAGCAAGCTTCAAGCTGCTGAACAGCAGTTGGCTAAGGAAAAGGCTGAATTCAAGCGCATATGTGAGAAAGACAACGAGCGCGCGTTCGCGGCTCGTAACAAAATTGTTGATCTTGAAGCCAAGGTTGCTGAGTTGACAGCGAAGGTCGAGGATGCGCAAGCTGCGCAGGCTGCTAAGGAGCAGATTGAGGTTTGTGAAACTTTTAACCTTTTCCCTCTGTGTTTTGTTTGCAAAATAGCCTAAGTCCTTTTGTCCCTTTTTAGGTTGAGTTGGCTGAGGTGAGGGCTCAGTTGTCTGGTAAAGATAAGGATCTGATTGCCAAGGATGTGGAGATTGCTGAACTGAAACGCCGCCTGAACGAGCAGGTTGACAAATGCGAATCCTTGGAAATCGATCTTGAGGCGGAGAAAGTTAAGGCCGCCACTGCTGAGGAGGCTAAGCAGAGAGCTGAAGAAGCGCGTGAAGTTAGTACCGCGGCCCTCAATGTAGCGCAGACTAACTACTCTGAGGCCCAGGGCATCGTTGATACTCTTGTCTCTGAGGCCGAGTGGATGCGCGGCCGCGGAGTAGTGCTGGTATGCTATTCTTTTTACCTTTAAGTTTTATTTGCTAAGAGTTATTTGTAATACAGTCTTCGCTGTAGATTGCCAACTCTGTCCTTAACGCTGGAGAGCTAGATCGCGCTGTTGCTGCTCTGACAGATGCCACGCGCGCAGTTGGTCATCGTGGAGGCTATCTGGAGTGTGCACAGCATGTTGAAGAGGTATTCGGACAGGAGTTTGACACTAGTCATTGTTCAGTGACTGACCAGGCTAGTGTCGAGTTGACACGTGCTGAAAATGCTTATGATCACTTGTCACTGCCCGTGATGGACTTAGTCGCGAAGGCTTTAGAGCATGATGACTGGTGTCAGCGCCTTAAGGCCATTCTTGACCCACCGATAACTGTTGACTTGTCTGACGCGGAAGAACGGCGGGTAATGATGGCGATAAGGAAGGTGATGGCGATAATCGCGACGATGATGATGGTGATAGCTTTGAATAGGCTAATACTTTTAGACTTTGTGCCTTGTAATTTTTCCTTGAAGTTTTGAATGTAAACCTTTGCGTGGTTGCGCTTGTTTCCGATCAAATGAATGACACTCTGTTTTAATGTAACTGTTGCGCGGTCGCGCTTGTTTTAAATATGATGCTCGTTTATTCTTTCCCGTTACAATTATTGCACTGTTGTTAGAAACTTTGGTTAAGTTAGCGCGAATAAATGTAAGTGTGTCTCTTGTGTGAGTGTAATTGCCCGGTCTCGCGCTATGTTCGCGGAGGACCTTGGAGGCGTAACTCGAGAGCTCGTAAGTTACTGGAGTGTTTTCGTGCTAATCAGAAGTTTAACATGCATTTGTAACGAAAGAAGTAATAGAAAACATGTCGTATGCTTTCATTGACTTGGAAACAGGCGCTTAGGCCAACATACATTGCTTGTAACGTAAAGGGCGTGTAGCCAACATCAGTGGGTAAAGGCGCATGGCCAACATCAGTGGGTAAAGGCGCAAGGCCGAGATTAATTACATATAGCATTTGCGCAGTTGTTGCGCATTCCACGTTCGCGGGATGATGTGACCATCCAGGGTGCGCAATTTGTAAGCCCCTTTTCCTAGCACTTCGTGAACCAAGTATGGGCCTTCCCATTTGGGTGCTAGTTTTCCTGGGCGTTCAGCATTTGAAGCTTCGTTGTCTCGGAAGACGTATTCTCCTGGAGTGAAGGTACAGATGCAGACTCTCGCATTGCAGTACCTTTCCAGTTGTGTCTTGTACTTGGCTTCCTTAATTCGCGCAATTTCGCGCCTTTCTTCTAGCAAATCCAAGTCAAGACGACGCTCTGCCTCATTGTCGATTGCGTTGACTGCTGTCAAGCGCGGAGAGGGCAGGCCAACTTCTGCCGGGATAACCGCTTCTGAGCCATAGACTAGGCTAAAAGGGGTTTCACCGGTACTTGTCTTCGGCATGGTTCGGTGAGCCCACAAGATACTCGGGAGCTCATCCACCCAGCCTCTTCGCTTTGTGCCCAGTCGGGCCTTTATTCCATCGACGATACACTTGTTCACACTTTCAACCTGCCCATTGCCTTGAGGATGCGCAACGGAGGAGAAAGTGTGTTCGATTTTCATCTCTTTCATCCACTTCTGGAGGTCCTCGGACGCAAAGTTGGTGCCGTTGTCAGTTACAATCTTGAGTGGTAGGCCAAATCTGCAGATGATGTGTTCCCAAATGAACTTGCGCACCATCATAGCTGTAGTTGAAGCGAGGGCTTTGGCCTCCACCCATTTCGTGAAGTAATCGACGGCCACTATTATAAACTTGACGGCGCCAGGAGCCTCTGGGAAAGGTCCTACCATATCAATTCCCCACTGCTGAAAGGGCCACGCAGTGGATACGGGAATAAGATCGTTTTTTGGGCGCAGGGTTTTTGGAGAATGTCGCTGACAGGAGTCACATTTGCGCAACTCCTTCAGGGCATCGACGTGCATCCCTGGCCAATAATATCCGGTGTTCATAATCTTCGCCACAACCATGCGTGGTCCTACATGGATGCCGCAGATCCCTTCTTGGATTTCCCTGATTAAGTAATTTGCATATTGGGGGTCTACGCAGCGCAATAATGGCCCCAAGAAGGACTTGCGGTATAAGATACCACCATTCATTTCGTAATGCAGGGCCTTGTTTTGAATCTTCCTTGCCTCTGCTTTGTTCTCAGGGAGTATTCCTTCTTGCAAATATTGAATTATAGGGGTCATCCAGGATGGCTGCCCTATCTCGATCACGTTGACTTGTCGTAGCAGGACTGATGGATTCTTGAGTACTTCAATCCTTACATCTTTGGCGAGATGTTGAAAGGAGGTTGAAGCCAGTTTGCTCAAAGCATCTGCTGGTTTGTTTTCAGAGCGGTTGATGTGTACTACCTTGTAAGACTTGAATTTTTGGAGCAACTCTTTCGCCTGATCCAAATATAGGGCCATAACTTCGCCCCTTGCATCGTATATACCGTTGATTTGGCTGGCTATCAAGAGTGAATCAACGTGTGCTTGTAGGTTTTCAGCTCCCATTTTTATGGCGAGGCATAAGCCTGCCAGAAATGCCTCGTATTCCGCCTCATTGTTGGTGTTTTTAAAATCCAACTTGATGGCGTAAGTAAATTCGTGATTTTCGGGGCTCACAAGGCGCAATCCTGCTCCCGCGCCGTCCTCGTTCGAAGCCCCATCAGTGTACAACATCCATAACTCATTCGTTGATTCTTTCATGGGAGTTTCAACAAGCTCACAATCCTTGATTTTATCAATTGGGACTTCTGTGATGAAGTCTGCCAGAACTTGACCCTTGATGGCTGGGCGTGGCCTGTATAGGATGTTGTTGCCCCCTAGTTCGATTGCCCATTTTGCTAACCGCCCTGACGTCTCTGGTTTCTGCAATATCGTGCCGATGTGGAAATTGGTAAGAACAGTGATCACATGCCCTGTAAAGTATCTGCGCAGCCTGCGAGAGGCGTGTAGCAGCGCAAGCACCAATTTCTCCTTTGTGGAGTATCTCGTTTCTGGGTCAGTAAGCACCCTACCGATGTAGTAAATTGGAGTCTGTACTCCGTTTCTCTCCACAAGTAATACCGAACCTACTGCCTTATCCGAAGAAGATAAGTACAGCACGAGTGGCTCTTTTTCAAACGGTGCAGTCAGGGTAGGGAGTTCGATCAAACACTCATTCATTTGCTGAAAAGCCTTCTCTGCTTCAGGGGTCCACCTGAACTCTTGTTTCTTCACACAGTTGCGCAGAGTGCTGATAAAAGGGTATGACTTCGCGGCGTGATTTGATAGAAAGCGGTTAAGCGCGGCTAGGCGGCCGGCCAACCGTTGCATCTCTTTGATTGTTCGCGGCGATGGCATTCGCTCTATTGCCTGGACCTTTTCTGGATTTACTTTGAAGCCGCCGTTTGTGACTATGAAGCCTAAGAACTTCCCTTCTTCCATGCCAAAAGAACACTTGGCTGGATTCAACTTCATATTCACGTTGCGCAATGAATTGAATGTTTTTTCGATGTCCTTCAACATTTGGTCCTCTTCGGGACTTTTGACCACCAGATCATCAATGTAAACTTCAATATGCTTCCCGATATCTCTAGGGAAGGTCTTATCCATCAGGCGTTGATACGTTGCGCCAGCATTTTTTAAGCCGAAAGGCATCTTTGTGTAGCAGAAGATCCCTAGATCGGTTCGAAAAGCTGTCTTGTCTTCGTCTTCTAGTTTCATTTGAACCTGATGGTATCCTTTGTAGCAATCTAAGAAGCATTTCCATCTGTATGGCGCGAGAGAGTCTATCTTTTTGTCGATCTCAGGCAAAGAGTAGCAATCTTTAGGGCATGCCTTGTTGAGATCGGTATAGTCAACACACATTCTCCATCCTCCACTAGACTTCTCTACCATCACGGGGTTCGTAACCCAACTCTGATAACGGACCTCCCGCAAGATTCCAGCTTTGAGTAGTTCGCATACTTGCTCATTCATTGCTTTCGTTTTGTCTGCCCCTAAGCTGCGCCTCCTTTGGACTTTAGGCTCAACATAGGGGTAGGTGTTTAAACAGTGCTCAGTAATGTCGCGCGGGACACCGGTCATGTCGGCCGAGGTCCAGGCGAAGATATCCATGTTCTTGAAGAGGAGCTGCTTGAGACGAGTTCTAATGTTTGGTGAGATTGCGTGGCCTATCGTTACCGTTTGCTCCGGGTACTTGCGGTTTAAAACCCATTTTTCAGGCTCGGTAGTTGAAACCTTCGCCGCCTTTGTTGGGCGCATCTCTTCTGTCGACATTACTTCTTTCTTTGCATAAACGATTGCCACCCCCTTCTTAGTTGGGAAACCAATCGCTTAGTGGGGGGTGGAAGTAATCATGTTTAGCTCGCCTTGCGTCTCTCTTCCGATCAGCACATCATGTCTTGACTTAACAGGAATCACCATGAAGTTTACAGTCGTTGTTCTTGAGTGCTTCCCGTCAGAAAGCGTAACGGGGAAGCTGATTTGGCCAAGCGGGAAAATCATTTCGTTGCAAAATCCTGACAGGGGGTAGTCAACTGGCTCGAGTCTCGCTTTGTCTTCATCCTCGAACTGATTAAAGCACTGCTCATAGATGATGTCTGCTGTACTCCCCGGGTCAATGAAGACGTATTCAGTTTCATAATGGCCGATGATACCGGTGATGACGATGGGTCGTGTGGCTCGAGGACCCCCGCACACCACCGGGAAAATGACATGCTGTTCTTGCCATGAAGGCTCATAAGGTCGCTTGACTTTTTCTCTCGTGCTATACCTTGGTCCGTTGACCATGTGGGTCTCTAAGCGTCGGACCTTCTTGTGATTTCCCTCATCATGGCGATGGAGCTATCGAGTTTCTTTGCGCACGTTTTTCACCAAGTGGCTCAGCTTTCCACTCTTCAGCGCTCTCTCGATCTCTTGACGTAAGCTGTAACAATCATCCGTTAAGTGGCCTGTATCCTTGTGGAAATCACAATACAGGTTGGGGTCTTGCCCCTTTTTGTTCGTCATAGGCCTTGGAGCCTTAAAATCATGGTTCTCCGTCATTAGCACCTCCTTTGGTGTTTTTATGAGCGGAGTCCAATGCTTTTCTCGATTATCATCTCTGACTGCCTTTCGATAGCCGATGCGATCAATAGTACCTCGCGCGTCTTCTTTGTAGCGGGACCGTTCTTCATAACGAGGTCGTTCATTATAACCGCTGGAGTGATTGGCCTTCCACCCAGGGTTTTTGCCTTTGTTTCGTCTGTTGTCATCGCGCGAGTGGCCCCCTTTAGAAAATCGATCTTCAGAACGATAACTGTTGTTTCTGGCGAGTGACTCTTCAGTTTGCGCGACTATCTTCGCAGCCTCCATGAGTTTATCCCATTCCTTGGGCATTCCATCTTTCCCAGTGATGGTTCTAATTAGGCTATCACAGCGGATGGCTTTCTTGAAATGGCAGCGCATGAGTTGTTCACTTACGCCACCGATTTCCAAACACTCTTTGTTAAAGCGAGTGATAAAATCTTCCAAACCCTCATTATCTCTGCGCCAGATGTCCTCAACCTCGGCTGTGTCGCGCTGGTATCGTCTCTGTTGACTGAAGTGACTCAAAAACTGAGTCCTGAAATCCACCCATGACTTTATCTTTCCCGGAGGAAGGCTGTCGAACCAGGCGCGAGCAGCCCCTGTAAGCGTTTGAATAAACAGATGGCACCACATGGGCATATTCCATCCTCCCATGCAGCCCACGCTTGTGAAAACTTTGACGTGATCATCAGGATCAGTCAATCCGTTAAACTTTCCGACTGTCAGAGGTAACTTCTCCCTTTTAAGCGGCGCGATCTTTGGAACGAACTTTGAATGCTCTACGGCTTCAGCTGGTCGGTAGGCGAGGCGAAAGTCTTGCTCTGCCTCTTCGGTATACCCAACGTGTTGTCTTGGTTTGTAGTATTCGTGATTTCTTTGCAAACGATTGAAGACCGAAGATTCTTCATCGCCCTCCCAAGTTGGATCATTCGGGTCAGTTTCTTCCCACTCATTGTTCATGTTGCGCGGCGTGAGCCGGCTATGAACTGGGCCTCTTTGGCCGTGTGACGGATAGTCATAGTAGCTTTCTGTTTCTTCCCGTGTATCGCGCGTGTCGTGCACGCTTAGTCTCCTGGTAGGGGGAGGTCTATTAATTCTGCCTTGGATGTTTTGTTGCGGGGGTATCTGGCGCGCCCCCTGACTCTGTCCCTGAGGAGTAACCAAGGACGGTTCCGCCGTTAAGACTGTTTGTTGTGTGCTCAAGGATTGATATGCCTCGTTAATGGTGGCAAGTTTCTTGGCGTACCATGAGGCTGGAGTTTCGCCCTCTGGTAGCCCTAGTAGCGCCGAGATGTTCTGAGGTGGAGCTGGGTTTGAAGGTCCAGCACCGTTGTTTCCTGGGTTTGTTGTTTGAGTGATGCGGGTGAAGCTCCCGCGCGGACCCCCAGTGTTGGCTGCTTCGATTTCACCGATTTCTTCAACGTGTTGGGGTTGGATGTTTTGATTATCCACCCCCAACGCTGCATTAGGGTTTGCTCCAAGACCAACAAACTCAGGAATGATTCCTTGACCAGCCATGATCGAAGGAAGAAAAAACACAAACTCAGGAAAGAAGAAGATGAAAGTGTTTTGTAGAAAAACCGGTGGGCGCCAATGAAGAAACACAGAACTAATTAAGGGTCTAATCAGTTTGGTTTATGTTCCTACCATAATGGTTAATCTTCTTTATGGTTTCCTGAGCTCCTTAATGACTGGGTTATCTGCAAAACAGAACACCGTTACTCGTTAAGAGGGGAATGTGGGGGTTTCCCTTTTAACCGGGCTCCGGCGTGAGAATAAGCGACTGCTTTGGGAAGATAATTAAGTATTAAGTGTGAGAGTAGAGGGAATGGAATCTTTAACCTGTGAAGTGAGGTCTCTATTTATAGCCGGAGAGGTGTAAGAGGACATGGGCTGATGGGCCTTGGGCCTGGAGGCGACAACATGGAGGATATGCTCCTTGTCTCACTGGTGTCGACCGTTAGTGGCTTCTAGGAGCTTTCTGGAGCTGGCGCAATGTGATTGGAGCCACGTGTCACTGTTGTCGGCCTGGCCGCCCTCCTGCCATCAGCAGGTAAGTGGAGATCGTGGGGCAGTTGTCTCTGCCCTATGATTGGTGCCATGTAGGCGTCCTTGAGTACTTTTTGTCTCCTGCATGTCAGACGATCGTGGAGCACGATTGAGCAGGGCCAGAAGGACGCTGATTGGTTCTTTACTTGTACCTTGTGTACCATCTGAAACGGCCTTGCGCCGTTGTCACGCACGATTCTTACTGGACACGTAATAACCCCGCGCGTGGTATGTGCTACTGCATGCTCTTTCAGAATGCTAAGTGTTGTTATTGGAGTTTCTTATCATCTAGGCCTCGCGCCGGGTTACAAAGACGTGCTGTAGCCCGCGCGAGGTTGACAAATAAGGAAATTGCTGAAGTAAGGAGTATGGTCCAGCGCGACCTTGCAGGAGGATTGCGCAGCTTTTGGGGACCATACCCCTTCAGAATGTTATTTAACAAGACAAGTTATATGTCTCAAAGGTCTATTTATCAACTACACTGACATTAACAACACCTCCCTAATCCTCTGTTTCTTTTTAACCTTTTTAGTGCAAAATAATCTAAATGTGGTTGCATGCTACCTGAACATGGGAGACCGTCGAAAGTCAATGGAGACGTGTAATAAAGTAAGTTTCTTTATTTTTTAATATTTTTTACACTATGATCAGAATATTTTGCTGGTTGATTTTAATGGATAGTAACTGAAGGCACCTGGACGATTGTTTTTCTATTGTGCAAGTAGTAGATGTTAATCCTGTTCAAGATAAAGCATTGTATCAAAGAAGAATGGCTTACATAGAGGCTGGTGATTTTGATGAAGAAAGAGCCGATTTCAACAAGGTATTATTTTGGTGGTTATATTCATACTTCTATTTCATGTATTTCTAAGAAAAAATTTAGACCAAGCTTGGTTTTGTTTATTAACTGAAACTGGCCGAACTTAACCTAACCAAAAACTGACAAATTAACCGAATAAACCAGACCAAGTAACAAAAAACCGAATGGTTAATAAAATAGATTAACCGAAGACTTCGGTTTCGGTTGAGGCTAATAACCGAACCGCACCGAAGTTTGCACACGCTTAACTATTAGTTCGAGTATTGATTTTCAGCTGGAGTTTCACATTTGACTATTGTACTCAAAAAAGTAATTGCAGTTGGTAGGAGGGTTTAAAGCATAAATATGTCTTTTGGTGCGAGGTGCAGGAAAGCTGGTGACTAGGGCAGGGGTGAAACATTTGCGTGCAATGGGTGAAACTAATGTGCTGGTAAATAGAAATATAGAATCAAAGTGAGAAGTTTTTATCATTCGTTTCTTCTCTTCTTTGTTTCTAATCTTTTAGCCATTCATCTTATTTCACGTATGTTTTTTTTTTTCAATTTTTTTTTGCACGAATGGCTTTAGTTCTTAAAAAAGGACACTACTCTAGCCATAACAGTTGTTTATAAGTCCATGTTTGCAGCAGAAGATGGCACCATCCCTGCAATTTTCCAGGTGATTTTTTTAAAATCTTCATTATTAAACATAATTCCATTTAAACAATTATGTTTGTTCTTTCACTGATTATAGCATTTCGTCACATGTTTTGGTCAGATGATATATATGACTGGGTGGAGAAAACATGAGTCTCAACAGAAAGCCGAGCGACGTGGATCTGCTACCATATCTTTCAAGGACATCCAAAAGGAGTTTGGGGGTCAAACTTGATGAACAATCGGCCAATGGTAGTGCTACTGCTGCATAATGTCAGAACCGGATGTGATTAAACCCGAGGTATCATATTCACTTTTCGTCTTGATTTATAAATTAAATTCAAACAACTTTTATAGGCCCGTAATTAAACATGTTATCTCGTATCAATGTTGAGATCTTCTCGTATGTCATGAAATAACTTTTATAGAGTAAATTGCCATTTTAGTCCCTGAGGTTTGACTAAAATTGCCAATTTAGTCCAAATAGAAGGTTGTGATAGGGGTGGGTGGTGGGAGGTGGTGGTCGATGAAAATGGCAAAAAATGACAAAAGTCAGCGACTAAAATGACAGAAAACAAAATTATTTGGACTAAAATGACAAGAAAAAAACTATTTGGACTAAAACTACTTGAAAAACTCCTGAAGAAATACGTGAAACTTTTCACATACCTGATGATTAACCGAAAATCGAATGGTTAATGAAATAGATTAACCGATGACTTTGGTTACGGTTTCGGTTTCGGTTAATGTTAATAACCAAATAGAACCGAATCGTGCACACCCCTAATTATACAGGACACCATTGTTTAAAATAACCTACTAATATTTTTTTCTTTTTTGGATTTTGAATTTTTTAGAGATTTAGTGTCAGTTTTGAACATACAGTTGATATATCCAAGTACATTAATGAATTCTTCGATATGCTGATGAAAGAATCGAAAGATCTAGCGAGTCACGGTGTTCAAGTTGATGGGAAACAAACAAACAACATTGATGAATTTAAGAAGGCATACGAGGTAAATAATGGACAATGTTAACTACAAGTTTATGAAAAGTTAAAAACAATCATTATATCATTACATTCTATATTGTATTTTCAGGAACACTCAAAATCGGATGCACAAAAACTCATCGCTGAAGTTACAAGTTTGGTCTCGAACCATATTTGTCGTCAAAAAGAGATGGTTTGTTTTTTGTAATGCCTTTTGGTTTGTTTTCTTTTAGTTGAAGAAAGATTGATTGTTGAGTCGTGAATGTACAGGTGGATGCTCGGCTCGCAACTATCAGAGAAACGGCTGCAGGAGGCAAGAAGGTTTTGGAACAACACGTGTCATCTGTTGACAGAATCACATCGAATGCCAAAAGAAAATGGCACGATTTCTATATGCAAGCGGAAAACGATGCTAAAGAGAATGCAGTTTTTGCTGCTGTAAAACACTGCCGTTTCGAGTCGGTGTTACAAAAAACGTAAGCAAATGTTGTTTTCAAGATATGCAGTTAATATCGGGAATACATCGCTGTCAAATATTGGTCAGAATATCGGTATCCGATATTATTGGCGATATCGACCAATACTTGACCGATCCATATTATTGGCCATGTTGACCAATATCTGACCGATATAACCAATATATCACCGATATTTGACCAATGTATCACTGAATTGTTAGTGTTAAATTGCTATATATAAATTCTGCATGATATTAAAATTATTGATATCTCAAGTATCGGTCCTTGACCGATATCTGTTATTTTACCGCATTAACTGCATAGTTTTTAAGTTGCAATCTCCTTTGGTTAATTATCCTACATTTAAACTGCGGCGCGGTCATTCAGTGTTGATGCTAATGAATCGGCTCTAAACCATTCAAAAACAACACATGACTCAGTGATTGAAATGGGAAAACAACATCTCATAGCAGTGGACACCCTTATCAGGTTAGTTATCTTATTTAGTGTAGCTTTGTGGTTTTTGCACTTATTCTAATATTAATCATAGTATGATGCAAACAAGTAACGGTAAAATATAACAACGAATGCTGCAGCAGCGCGTTAGATAGTAACGATCAGCATGATCATGAGTTTAATTCTTTAAGGGTGACTGCCAACTTGACTGGTTTATGGCATAGCTGTTAATAGCGAGCATAACGCTCGCTATAGCGAATAGCGTAGCGAAACGGGAGTTTCCCGCTATGCCATGTTTAGCGCCTAAATAGCGTGAAAATATCGAATTTAGTTTTTTTTTCCTTTTTTTGGGATAAATAGCGGATAAATATATATAGATTTGAAAAAAGAGCGTAATTCTTCCATATACGAGCCAAATTTACAAAAGTCCAAATACATAGAAGAAGAAGGAACCAGACCTTATTGGAATTGTAACAGGTACAAACATCAGCATTTTTATTGCGTTTTAAACACGCTTCTTTGGTCCATATCATATCAATTTCAATTAAGTATATTTTTGTAGCTCTTTGTGCTTGAAGAAGCAAAAGATGGTGCCAACTAGTATTGCTACATAAGATGTCAAATAGTCAATATAATAACCGTATGTTGCTTTCGTTACTGTAGGGTTACGGAATCTTTTGAAAGTTATATACATCTGATAGTTCGCTGTTTAGAACTGATAATTATGAGAGGTTCGTTGTTTGGAACATATACAGTTAAACATATATATGGAAATGAAACAGAGAGAAAATAAATAATGTCACATGCGGCGAAAGAAAATAAATAGGTGATTTGACTAGACTTGAATGGTTCTTGCATGTGTATAAGTTATTTTATGCAGTTTTTTACAATAAATTTTTTTATTATTTAGTCGAAGCCGAACCGTAAGGCGCGTAGGTCCCTAACAGGCGCCGAAACTAAGATCGTTGTTAAAATATAATTTTTTTTTATTATTTAGTCGAAGTCGAACTGTAAGGCGAGTAGGTCCCTAACGAGCGCCGAAATAAGATCGTTGTTAAAATATAATTTTTTTATTATTTAGTCGAAGTCGAACCTTAAGGCGCGTAGGACCCTAACGAGCGCCGAAACTAAGATCGTCGTTAAACTATAATTTTTTATTATTTAGTCGAAGTCGAACCGTAAGGCGCGTAGGTCCCAAACGAGCGCCGAAACTAAGATCGTTGTTAAAATATAATTTTTTTATTATTTAGTCCAAGTCGAACCGTAAGGCGCGTAGGTCCCTAACGAGCGCCGAAACTAAGATCGTCGTTAAAATATAATTTATTTTATTATTTAGTCGAAGTCGAACCGTAAGGCGCGTAGGTCCCTAACGAGCGCCGAAACTAAGATCGTCGTTAAAATATAATTTATTTTATTATTTAGTCGAAGTCGAACCGTAAGTCGCGTAGGTCCCTAACGGGAGCCGAAACTAAGATCGTCGTTAAAATATAATTTTTTTATTATTTAGTCGAAGTCGAACCGTAAGGCGCGTAGAGAACTATCGTTGTCCAATTCAAACTGCGAACTCTAATGCTTTTCAGCTAATATTTTGGTTCGAAACAGCAAACTATCACAGATTTGTACTTCCAAACAGCGAACTAATCATAATTATCAATTCGAAACAACGAACTATCAGATGTTAGCGAACTTTGAAACATATATGACTTTGAAACAGTGAACTATGATGTTATTCAGTTCATTACAGGGAACTTCCATTGATAAAACAAAGTATCAAACAACGAACTATGATATATTTGAGTTCAAACAGCGAACTTTCTGCACATTCACGTTTCCTGCAACAGGATGCCTGTAGCTGTCAGAACAAAGATGGAAGTTCGCTGTTTCAGTAGTTGTGAACTACCTATGAACACTCAAATATACCCAGCCCACCTAATAGCACTGTTCTTATTTCCAAACCCCCTAGACCTGCAAAAAACTTGGATTTTATGAACAGCGTAATTTGCTTCATTTTTGTGTTCTTATTTTGGATGAAATTACATGTGGATATTGCATTATCTCTTCATAGTTATACAGGTTCAAGAGAAGAAAATTAAGAAAATTGCAAGCATGAACATGGACCCTTCAAAAGTTGTTGGAAAGAACAATATTGCCAGTTCAAGTGATTCTTCAATTACTAACTTATCCAGTCATGGTGAAAATGTTGCTTCTCAAGGCTGGGTTCCTAAATTTGTGAAACATAGGTTACATGATAAGTTTTTGTAGTATGTTTGAGATTTTATGTAGCTGTTGTAATCGCATAAATGTATATAAGATGATAAACTGAACTACATTACGTGGTATGCATGGTTAGATTTAAGTTTTTGTAGTATGTTTGACAGAATCCGTAGGGGCTTTTTCGTACTTCGGTTAGATTTACATATAAACGTTATTAATGTATTCTTAAGTATAATGCGAACGTGAATTCATTAAATAATTTCACATCAAATTTTACATGTAAACGTAGGCTTACATTCAATGTTTACGATCTACCCGCGCCCGTCGGGCGGGTGTCCACCTAGTATTTTATTAAGCGACGGATAACTCTACATTTTGATAGTGTTTTCTGTAGTTAATAGTTGCTTACCAATTCGCGTTGTTGGGCTTGTAAATTATGTAGATCAGTGTGTTTTTAAACTACTTATAGTAACGGATTCTTTACAAAAGGCAATTAATTTTAACCATATTATAAGTACATAAAACTAATTATAGTATTTAATGTTTTACAACAGGTAAGAAGTACATAATTCTTAACCTGCATCGCAAAAGTATTTTTCTTAGCTTTTGAAAGATTTCATTTCCTGATGCTTCATGCATCTTGGTACATGGTCTTCTTCATATTGCTTATGCCCTCATATGCAGATTTTAGCATACCAAAGCCATGGTTAAAATAGTCTTTTGGTTCCACCATAGTCTTTTGTTTACTTATGTATACTTATATATTTTATAGGTAAGTGCTTATAACCAATGTTTTAAAATCCGGTTTTTATACCGTACCGGATTGGACTCAAAAACAGTTTAACCGGGTGTATCAAGCGATTCAACCGGATGTACCGGGTGGTAGTACCAGTTCTACCGGAAGATTCAACCAGTACTAATGGCCAGTTTGAACCGGCTTTAAAACATTGCTTGTAACATTGGAACTTACATGCATTTGGGAGTGTCACTTTTTACATATATATTTTCTTTTTGAAAGTTGGTTCTCAAAAAGAGCTATTAATTAAAAATGCAGCATATAGCCAAGAGTTTATATTCTCGTCCCATCATGAAAAAGACTCCAAGCATAATTGCCCATATAGTAAACTTATAGCATAAATTTGGACATGAACATTAATCAATATTTTCTTTGCAATTCTATGCTTTGACTAAAATTGTAGTTAGATCGAGTTCCGTCTGTTCTTTTTGGAGTAAAGATGCTAGAGTTGTTCTGTATAATTATCAATATAGGGGGGGGATAGTGCACGGTCCTCCCAACCGCCGGAGTGATCTCACTCCGGGAGCCGCTACCCGACCAAGCTAGCTCCGCGGTGACTTCCCCATACCGAGTTCTTATCCTGGGCGACATATGCCACTCCCAAGACTCGAACCCGGTACCTCTGGGAAGAGGTGGGTGTCGGTGGCCAACTGGGCTACCCCAGTTGGTTATAATTATCAATATAGTAACTATTCATAAGTGAATCTATAAAATTACCAAAAACCAATTAAAATCTTATACATAACCCACACGTATACACGGCAACAACAACAAAATCTTTAAAAAACATACCATTGATGCTGGGTTCTAAAAAAAACCCAAGTATGCACATTTTAATTGATAAAAAAACACTAAAAAACTGGCGTTGGCATTTTATCAAACACATAATAGGCATGTTAAAAACACTTACTCAAAACACTACCGGGTGTCCGTGTGGCAGTAGCTTTCATGGGCAATGAGACTTCAAACCAAGCAAATCATTTCCTGTACTATAATATTATCATCAATTAAAAACCCATAAACAGAAACAAAAACCAACTGTAAAAATGAAGATTTCCTATTCAAGGCTGCACCAAACACAGTGGATTCGAATGCCGTATTGGATCCAAATTACCCTTGAGAAATGGAACAAATAACGATTTATTTAGAGTTCCACCCTATGGCTCTTTTGAGTAGAAGCTTAGAGCAAGTGCGATTAAACTTTCTAAAAACCAAAGAAGCAGAAGCAAGAGTATCAACGGTCTTAGCAGCTACTTCTGTACCAGTCGAAAGTCCAAATTTAGATTACAACAAAACAATACATAAATATGAAGTCATAAAATCACTAAGCAGATAACAAATCATCAAATCTAGAGCACAGCAGCTACTTCATACATAAATATGAAGTCGCCAATTTTTAATAACTGTTGTTATGTCGTTTTCATCGTGTTATAGATAATCAAACGCTATAGTGTTTTTTAAAAATTTTGATTCATAGGTTTGATGTAAGGGGATGTTCATTTATTTATTAAACATTACGCAAAGTAAAAACAATCAGTTTAGCATTATTTTAGAATGAAAACCGGTTACCTTTTGAGCTGAAGGCTGGGATTTTATACAAGTGTTTACTTGTTTGGAAATATTATAAAATAAAAACATAATATATTTACGACTCGTTACGGACTCGACGCTAGTCACTGACTATGCTGGTCACGGACGACTCGGACGATAAAATAAAATTATTATACATTTACGACTCGTTACAGATTCGGCGCTAGTTACGGACGATACTCGTTACGGACGACTCGGATGATAAAATAAAAATATTATATATTTACGACTCGTTACGGAGTCGTTGCTAGTTACAGACGATGCTCGTTACGGACGACTCGGACGATAAAATAAAAAAATTATATGTTTACGACTCGTTACAGAGTCGACGCTAGTTACGGACGACTCGGACGATAAAATATAAAATATTATATATTTACGACTCGTTACGGAGTCGTCTCCAGTTACAGACGACGCTCGTTACGGATGACTCGGACGATAAAATAAAAATATTATATGTTTACGACTCATTATAGAGTCGATGCTAGTTACGGACGATGCTCGTTACGGACGACTCGGACGATAAAATAAAAAGATTATATATCAGTAGGTCACTTGCCTATTACTGATGTAATCTTCTTCATGCAAGCTTTTGATTATTTCATTCCAAAATGGGGCAAACTGGGCTGCATACATCTTGTCCGTCTTTTCTTCATGACTCTGCAAATGAAAATTTAATATATAAACATATAACATAAGCAGATAAATAGTTAGTACTTGATGTAAACCACCAACTAAATTTAAGCAACCCACCTGAACTGGTTGTTCCCCATTTATTTCAACGAAGACTATTCTTTTATAGATAGGGGAGATAAGCCGTTCTAAACCAAACATTGAGCAACCACTGTTTGACCAAAGTCAAAACACTGTTTTTAAAAAAAGTCTGTTTGACCGTTCTCATGACTATGGCTGCAGCCCGTGCATCAAGTCTCGACGTGGGCTCATCCATGAATATTATAGACGGGTTAGCCACAAGCTCAACCGCTAGCGTAAGCCTTTATTCTCAGGGAACCCTCTCATTACCCTCTACATTTGTGTATAAGCCTTTATACCGTTTTAACCCAACAGTGGTTTCAAACCACCGTTTTAACCCAACAATGGTTTCAAACATCTGTTTTATTTTCTAACATCTGTTCACAACAAACACTGTTTTACGATAAACAGAAGTTATAAGAACAGAGGATACCTTTCAGCAGTGGATGAATTTTTAGCCAAGCAGAGGTTTTAAAAACAGTGGTTTAAAAACAGAGGTTTCCTAACATAAATGAGGTTTCCAACAGAAGTTTCCTATTAGTATAAACCAAAACTTGTGCCATTAATTTGTATAACATTAAACATCAATTTCTTTTATAGCTGCAAACAATGGTAATCCAACACACTAAAGCATAAATTAGATTCACATGGACACATAATTCTGACATTTTCAAACTGATTTGCAAGTTCTTATCTGATTTATATCAATTAGAGCTATATCAAATCATTGGTAATAAAATGAGATCATTTCAACTTTGAATAGAAGATCATGATATTGATGAAAGAAAACTCGACACTACGATGTAAATAATCAAACTTACCGACATAAACTGCGCCAGGAGAAAAGCCGAACAACAATATTTCAAAGAACAAACACAAAAACAAACAGCGGTATCGGAAGGTCTTGATTAGGGTTTCGTACCTAGTTACACCTTGATACATCTATTCACCACTTGAAAATCCACTACTCTTCCTGTAACGAAACAACCGATGATTAACGAAAACTAAAAACAAATACATGACCAGTGACAGACCTAGGATTTTTTCCATACATGTTGGCTAACAGTAAAAAGCAAATAGGTTGCTAACCTTCTAATGGATGCTACAAGTTCTTGTCTAGTCATGTGTTTCATGTCTTCAACTTCCTTTTCATAGTTAGTAATCTGTAATAAACACAAGAAAGAACTCCATTATCGTGATTCGCTTAAAATACAAACACATTACCTACATGTACTTAAAAAATAAAAAAAAAATTGATGGCAAGCAGTATATATACTGGAAAATTGGTGGCAAGCAGTATATACAAACACATTACCTGCATGTACTTAAAAGAATATGGTGTACCTTATCAACTGCTTTACTTGCTTCTTAATTAGATCAAACCTGAAGGTCCTGTGTTGTGTGTGAATTATCCTCTGAAAAGTGCTTGTGGCAGTCTTCCTTTGATTGAACCAAACTCCATAACCCTTTTGTAGAACAACCATATTCTAATAAATTCACATAATATCTTAACAAAAGATCAATATTACATAATCTACTAATCTACAAATTCAATAAACAATATCAAAACTTCAATCACAAATATCTATTAGCACATAATTTTTTATATATGAACCTCACGAGAAGCTTGTCAGTAGACCTGAATATCACGGAATGTTGCCTCCTTTGACAGTGATTCAACCTGAAAACACAGGTTGCTTATTCAACGAAACAACATTTAATATCTAAAACACACACACACGCACGTGTGCGTGTCTACATTGTGTATGTATGTATTTACATGACTATGTGTGTATAATATCTGATAAACCAATCCATATGCATATCATGATGAATGATGCTTGAGTAACAGACATAATAACTTTACAGCTAACCAATTACAAAACAGACAGCTGAAATGACAAATTTTCAAAATAAAAATGATTTGAAGAGGAACACTGATTATAGCTAACTCAATATACAATATTTTCAACATTTACATATACATGAGATTACATGTTATAAAGTAAAAAATAGACTATTAGTTCAATTCATCATCTAAAATCCATTTTTTTTCACCACAAAATTTGTTTCAGTCCTTTAATCATCTAAAATCGAATGAGAATTAAATTTTACCTTCATAAAATGGTTCATCTAACATCAATTCAGTTCATCATCTAACATCAGTTTAGTTCATCATCTAAAATCTATTTTTTCCACCACAAAACCCACTCCTAATTTAGCTTAAAAACAAAGCATTAACAAACATCGATTCAGTTCATCATCCGATAAGTCAGCTTTAACAATACCCGGTAAACAACCATTATTCATTCATGAGTTAGGAGATTTAGGGCAAACTTCACTATCTATATACATGAACTATCTATATACATGAACTACTGATGATTACCATCTTATCAATTTCATGAATCAATGGCAAAAAGAAACATAATCATCATTTAGTGAAGAAACATACCTGCTAACTGGATTAGGGTTTAGGAAAAGAAACCTTGGGTTTGGATATTATAACCAGAAAATCATGAGACCGTACTTATACTCAACTCGTGAAGCTTCTGATTATTGATGAAATCCATCTCCTGCATGATAACAGAGGACATGTTCTTGAAAGTATCGTTGCAAGCTTTGACATTCAATAGAATCCCTAATTAGAATGAAATTATCAGAAATTATTGTGAAATTAAAGAAATTATTGTGAAATCGTCTGGTGGAAAAGAAGAACAAATTTTGGTGGAAAAGAAGAAAATAAATTATTGTGAAATCGAAAGTGAATTTTAGAGAGAGAGTTGAGAGTTGATGAAGCATAGAGAAACAAAGATTACCCTTTTTATTTTATACGTGTGTTGTTTAAATTTTGAATCTGGAGTCAAAATTTTGAATGGGGAGTGGTTTTGATTACAGAGGTTTGAATTTATAACATAGGTTGAAGTTTGGAGATAGGAGTGGTTTGATGGCAGACCTTTTGAATTTGAATGTGGGCTACCTTTGAATTTTAAAGTCTTTATATATTAGGCTTTATGATGTAAAAATGGCATAAGAAAAGCCTTGTTGGATAACCTCTCCTGCTGACACATCAGTTTTTCTTATGTCACTCAGATTTCTCCTTTTATAGAAAGTATAGATAGATTACCGAAATATTGAAATGTTTAGAAAGAAAAAAAACCCTTAACTAATACGCATACACATCACACTTAATATACATTGTAAAACATATATTAAGTTTTTAATTAAAAAAACAAATACGAATACACTAATTTTTACCTAATAAAATCAAACACATTGACTAACTTAAGAAAAGGTTAATATAATATAAACATGTACACAAGAGGCGTGACATAATTTTATTAGTTTTTATGTCATCATACTTTTGCGCATATCATGATTTAACTTTTCGGGTTTTCTCTTTCGGCATGTCAAGGAAGCTACAGATGTGCTCTCCGAATTCTACTTTAGTTTTCTTGATGCCGTCGAAACGTACGGTGGTCCTCGCTATATATATATCAGGGAAGGTTCAAATGAATACCACTAGTGTCACACCCCAATCGATGGCGGAAACATCGGGGCGCGGCACTGAGCGAAACAGATTGTCAAAGAGAAATTCCACAACAACTAAATTACCGGATAGTTAACATTATGTCCCATACCATAACCCATCAAGTAAAATCAGTTATTACAGACGTCGATATCTCAAAAACAAATAACATGTTCCGACAACTCAGATTTAAAGTAAATTGTTTTTGTTTCTAGACTCTCCTACTTGATTCCACGAAAGCATGCATCCTAGCATCTCAAACACCTGTCACATACGTTAAAGTAAAAGTCAATACACATAGTGTAAATGTGAGCATACAAGTTTGATAGTATAGTAGAGTTCGAAATCGTTTACGCATAACCAGCATGTACAACGTATAATGTGAAGCATGTAAGTTATCGACATAGATCCTATCAATACCAATGACTGCGAGTTGACTGCGAGTAAGCGAGTGCGCAACACATGTTCACCACTGTGAACACGTGAAGTAAAATCCTTAACAACCCCTGAGTGAACAGGTGCTGAGTCCAAACTATAGTACTATCGTTGCTAAGGCAGGTAGACAACAATCAATGTGTAAACATAACAAACGGGCATTCATCGAGTCATGTATAACATGCAATAGCGGTTAGCGTTAAAAGTGTTACGTTGTGTGTTCGGTGTGATTTAGAATAAGCAACGTATGTAACACCCAAAAGTGCGTAAGCAAAAAGGGATCGAGTATCCTCACAGTGATAATTGATGATGGATTGAAGGGAGCGCTATAGAAAGTCAGCCTAATTACAGAATGATAGTATGAGCGAAAGAATAGTGCGTTAAACGATGCAAGGTGAGGAGGTGTCGAAACGTCATCCGATCGGATGGTGATCCGATCTGTTGGCCATTCGGCCTGTTGACCACTCGTTTGGGAAGGATGTGTTTGTGCATGATGGCTTTGAAGTTTTTGTTGTAGCATTTTGAAAACAGGGAAGTATCTCTACCTTTCAGGTCCTTCAATCGAATGTCGAGTTCCAAGTGCAATCCGATCGGATGGTGATCCGATCGGGTGGCAATCCGATCGGATAGCAGTCCGATTGAACGGCGATCCGTCCCGGCGATCTGATCGTTTGAACTTGATGTTTTTGAAATTTTTTGCGGTTTGCCCGAGACGGTATGCCAACGTGTTAAACAATGGAAACTCCATCAAGCCCGGGTCATCCGATCGGACGGGAACCACCCCAATCTGATCAGCTGATTGATCCTGACGGTTGTTCGTGTTCAACCCGAAATCGGTTGTCTATTTGATAGAATGCAGATCTTGAACCAACACATCACTAAGAATGAGTAGAAGATCAGAACGAGCTCCGATTCCATCGATTTTGAATGCATTGAGTGTAGAAGAGTTGAAAGAAAGTGATGAAACCATCTTTCAATCCTTCTAACTTGGTAAATGTTTAGATTTATGCGAAAACGTTGTTTAATCATGTGGAAATCATTCAGATCTGAGTTATTCTTGGTGGAATGAGGCCAAGACTTGAAGTTCATAAGAACTCCATGATTACATCACCCTAGAACACCTCAAATCCAGTGATTTCATGGTTATCAATACCAGTAAATGGTACAAAAACCATTTTGTACCTACAAAATGATGAAATAAATTGAATAAAAAAACAACAAAAATTATACAAAAAAATAATAATAAACACTAACTTGTTGGTTTTGAACGTAGCATCAAAGAATATGACATCTCCAAACTCAGTATAATTACGTTTGCACAAACCATCGGCCCAGAACATGCCAGTTAAGTGCTTGTTTTCATCGACTGAATGTACAAATGAATAATCAACCATAAACTGATTTTTATCGGTTAACCTATTGATAACCATATCGGCATCATACTCTCATATATAGTTATGTATCCTAGCTCTAAAATTCTTGCAGTCGTCAACCGTTGCACCAACATTTTCAAAACCTCCATATCTTTTTCTCAATATATTGAAGGCTTTCACTGGTCCAAGATTTAAAGTACCAAGCTCCCATATCATCTCTTCTTGTGTTTCAGAAAGATGCCTATAGGCCGGTAATAAATGAATATCCTTGGGGCACACAAATGAATGATTAAGCGCTTGAACAAACTTATCAACCTTATACAACACCGCATCCGTCGAACAAAGCTTAATTTGTGTTTTACACCCGGTTCGAATAGTCGGCCTATTCCTACTTTTATACGGCTTAGCCAACTTCGAAAAAGGATCATCAAAAGCCTGTGGTTTATGCCACTCCTTTGAACACACAAAATATTTAGTCTTGATAATACCACCACTTTGATGTTCACCTCCTTTTCGCGCAGAGAACCCTGCCTTCTTTGCATATGTCTGATAAAAAACATATGCTTGCTCAATGGAACTAAATTCCATTCCTATAACGGGAACACATGATGAAACTACCTCAGGAATATACAATCGTTCCTCTGCACATTTTTGAAATGACAAAAAAAAACATGAGCTCTTAAACAAAACAAACAGTCAATCATTTAGTAAAAATAAAAATAAAACTTAGCAAAGAAAATAATCACGCATTTTGTATTAAAATAATCACGTAAGTATAAAAAAACACTCAGTACTGTTTACTTTATGATAATAACGCATGTAAAATGGAACCACACAGGCCTCTTACACTATGTAGCTTATAACTTGAGGTATTACTAATACAATCATTTCGCAATAATGATGAACGGCCACCATACTAAAATCAAACAATGATAATTAAGTTGATTTCTAGCAATTAAAATGTTTAATAGGCAACTTACTGGTCTGATCATCTACAAGAACGTTGTTTTCTGATGTCGGATTCCTCAAATGCTCAGCATCATCATGAACTCCATGTACTTCAACATCTTCAATTTCAATATCATTCGTGCTTCGTGCAGAACTGCTCTGTGGATCCATTTCAAACAATAACTTATTATAACCCTAATCACACACCTTTAACCACTAATTTGATAGTTTGAAACATGGAAAATATTTGAAACTGATTCGAATCATAATTACCGGGATGCAGGGGATAACGAACTCGCGATCTTCTATTAGTCTTATTAAATGTCTAAATTACCCCGCCCGTGATTGGTAAATGTCTAATTTTCCCTTAATTAGAAAACTTAATCCCTGCCACGCGTCTTAATCTCCTGGTCGTGTACGTGAAGTATGATAAGGAGTTTTGTATGATACACTTTCTCTCTCTCTCTCTCTCTCTATATATATATATATATATATATATATATATATATATATATATATATATATATATAGGGTGGGGTTCTAGAGTGAACACTAATGTATTTGCGAACTGAGTGAACAAATCTTGGCCATTGATTTACACACGTGGATGGCTAGGATTTCATCATCAAATCGTAAAATACACTAGTGTATTTCATCATCAAATCCTGGCCATTGATCTACACACATGTATGGTCAGGATTAGTTCACTCAGTTTGCAAACTACACTAGTGTTCACTCTTGAACCTAATCCTATATCATGCTTTTGCACATATCATGATTTAACTTTTTGGGATTTCTCTTTCGGCATGTCAAGGAACACTAGTGTATATATATATGTTGGCCCATGCATTCAAGCCTAGAAGAACAGATGATAAGGAAAGCCAAAACCGGTTCTCAAACAGTTGATCCATCATAACAGTGCTTGCATTCTACTCCCTTCAATGACAGTACCTCTATCATCTGATGGACTCTAAGTACTGATCTTCTAAACAACTGATAGCCAAAGACCTGATGAAGTGAAAAGACTGAAGCCCTAACAACCGCTGTCTCTCAAGTACTGATGAAGAGCAAAGCACTGCTGACTCAAGGCCTGATCACCCTTTAAAGCAAAGCACTAATCCTCAACATCAGTGCTTAGGTTACAATAGTGGGAAGCTGCATCTGTGTTTTATACATTCAGTGTTTATTGTAATCAGTGTTTTGTATTATCAGTGGTTAGAGTTTGTTAGGTTGTTAGATGTCATTATCTAGGTGATGTCAGCAAAGATGCTCAGTGGTTTGGTCTGTACTATAAATAGAATAGTACTCGTACTGTTCCATTAGCTCTTTCACTACCAAGTCATCTTGTACGAACAAATCAGTGAGCTTAGGCTGAGGGGGAGTTTAGTGCATGCATGCATAGTTGTAATTTTGTAACAAATATAATCTTTCGACTAATGGAAATCATGTTTGCTAAAAACTATTCTTCCTTGATTGTGTGTTAAAGTTTTTTTTTTCCATTTCCACTGCACATTAAATCTCTAATTATCATCTTCCATTTCTATGAAACAACACAATCTAAGAAACTCAGATCCTGACAATTGGTATCAAAGCATAGGACAGTCAAGTTAGATCTAACAATCAATTTGACATAAAATTTCAGCTCAAATCTATTGATACTAAAAGTTTGTTCGTATTAGTTGAAAAAACAGAGTAAAGGGTAATCACGTACAAAGTTGATTATTAAAAAACTTTTGTAAAATCAACCAAGATGGCATTACAATCACACGACCCTCACAATACCGGAACACTATTCAAGCCACCTATGCTTGTCAGATCCGAGTACAATATCTAGCAACGTAGGATGGGCCATGTGTTAGCTCAGCAAAACGCGGGATGCTGGAAGTCAATCATCTTTGGACCACACGTTCCAATGGTGCCTAGTACTGAAGATCCCAAAGGCTTTGTGCCTAAAAGCCCTGAAAACTACTCAGAACAAGATTTTTAGAAAATTGAATTAGATGCAAAGGCTTTTAGCATAGTGGCCTCAGCTCTTCCAAATGACATTTATGCTGGACTGTTACACTGTAACAGTGCCAAAGAGCTGTGGGATGCTCTTAAAGAGCAGTTCGGTGGAACAGCAGAGGTTATTGAAAATAATAGAGAGGTTCTGAATCAACAGTATAAAACATTTTGCCACGTCAAAGGAGAGTCACTAACACAACAATTTGAATGGTTTAGTTGTCTCATTAGTGAATTGAAACTTGTTAATGTTGAATTTGCAAAATCAACTCTAAATAGTAGGTTTCTACGATCACTACCGGATAAATGGGATACAATTGCTTTTGTGACTAGAAACTCTGTTGGATTCAAGGAATTAAATTTGACCCAACTTCATGCTCGACTCCTCACTTATGAGAGAGAGTTGAACCAGAAAAAGAAGTTACAAGAATCAGGGAAGGTTGCTGATGATTACACCTTTGGTAACACAACACTTCTGGGTCAAGAAGAATCTGGTAGTAGTAAGGATCAGAGTTATGATCATTACATTGACATAACTGCTGGTGGAGCTTTTAACAACTCTGATTCTTACTCGACCAACTATGCTTTCACAGCTAGTGGAGAAAACCAGAATTCTGATAACTTATCCTTTGAACTCAATGATCTCCAACATTTTGATCCCACTGATCTGGAAGAGATGGACTTATTGCACCAACTGGCACTGCTGAATGTAAGAACCAGCAAGTTTTATAAGAGAACAGGAAGAAAATTTCCAGGGTTACATGGGAATTTAAAAGTGGGGTTAGATAAATCAAAACTAAAGTGCTACAAGTGTAATAGGCTAGGAAACTTTGCTAGAGAATGTAGAAGCCAAAATAGTGGGCCAATTATCACACATCCTAGCCCTAGACCTCAAAATACACAAAACACTGTGCACTATTCCCAATATACCCCTGCTGCTCATGTAAACACTGCTCATTATGCACACCCTGTAACACTTGTTCCAGTGCAATATGTTCAAGCTCCTGTCCCAAAAATTCAATATGTCTAAGCCCCAGTCTCTTAGGTCCAAGTGCAACAACCTGCACCACAACATGTTGCACAAACATCTGCTCCAGCAGAGGCCAATCAGCAAAGCTTCTTTACCCAAGGCTTTGTTGATTGGAGTAGCATTCCTGATGAGTTATCTGATGAAAACTTTACTCTATTTTCTAAGAATGATGCTAGTTGTGATGAATTTTGTTTTGCAACATTAGAGTCAATTCTAGAAGGGCTGGAAACTGAAGAGAAAGAATCCAATGCTCAAACAGTGGATGAAATTGCTGAAGCAGTGGTTAGTGCTGGTGTCGGTGAACAGCTGTTAGAAGAAGGACCCAAACCACGGATTGAATCCTATGCTGGTGAAAATGTATGTGACTGTGTGTCATGATGGCTGGAGCTAAGGTATCACCTCAAGTCTTGAAAAACCTATGTTCAGACAAATGTATCATAGCATTTGCTAATGTTAAAGAGGTGAATGAAAACCTTAGAGAAAAAATTTTAAAAGAT
The DNA here is from genome assembly GCA_030545235.1 of Helianthus tuberosus. NCBI lineage: Eukaryota > Viridiplantae > Streptophyta > Magnoliopsida > Asterales > Asteraceae > Helianthus > Helianthus tuberosus. The sequence continues at coordinate 111,457,387 of CM060364.1, read as the reverse complement.
GAAGTGCAATTTGAGAAGTCCATTAAAGAACTGAAAAACAAATTGTCTGAAAAGGATAATGAGATCTGCAGTCTCAAACATGAACATAGCATAACCAAGGACCAACTTCAAGCCATGATAGAGAAATATCATGCTTGCAAAAAGGAGTTGGAATCCACCCAAATCACTTGTGAAAAATGGGTGGAATCCTACAAAGGTTATGAAGTTATGTTGGAAAAACATATCAAAAGCAATGCAAAATTTGGCATAGGTTTCAGGAAAAATGACCAAGTTGAAAACACTGCTGTAAATGAGTCTGGTTCAGTTGAGATAATTCCAACAAACAAGGATGTTCAAGAAATTAAAATCACTGATAAAAGTGGTAACAAAATCATCTTGGAAAAATCAGGTGGGTTATCAACCTTTGAAGAGAGAGAAAAATATCAATTCAAACCCACCTGTTCAGATGAGTGTGAAATCCTTGAAAATTTCAAACCAATGGATTTTTCCACCATTTAGGGGGTCAAAGCACCCAAGGCCAAGATAGTTCCTCTCAAAGACATTCAAACAGTGGTTCAAAACTCTGTTGCAAAGGAGGTTGAAAAGAGGAAAAGAAGAGAAAAGGTTAAAAATTTATTTTGTGATTTCTGTGAAAAGAAAAACCATTCCACAAAGGATTGTTTTCATTTAAAAGCATATGACATTAACAAAATAAGCATAATTGAGCCTGCAGAACACTGCACCATCTGTGGTAAAACCAATCATCTCACTCATGAGTTGTACCTCAAAAATTTTGAGGTTAAAAGAAAAGAGTACACTTCAAAAACACTGATAAGTTCATCAAAACAGTCCATCACGAAACAACAACCTTTTGTGCCTGTCCAAACAGCTGAACAAAAACTCTGCCCCAAGAGACATTCAAGTGACAGATGCACGACCCTCAAATCAATACCAAAGAGGAAAAGGTTAACCTCCATACCAAAGGGTCCCACGTATTTATGAGGCTTACAAAAAGCCTCCTAAACCAAAAGTGAACAGGCATCCTTTTGGATTTCAACATCTGCCAGGAAATGGTCCACAACACTGGTTTAAGAGAAATGCTTCAAAAGCTGTCAAAACCCATGAGCTAACCACTGTCCATATTCCTAGACTTGAGAATGATTCTGTTGTGACCCCATCCAAAGCCATATTGCCTTTGGAGACCCTCCTGAACTAATTGTTTTCTTTATGTGCAGGGAGCTTCTGCATGCTTAGATAGTCTTTGGTGTCACACCCCATTCTGCGGCGGAAGCACGAGGTGTGATCATGAAAGGTTCTCATTGCATACGAAAGGTAAACGTACTACATGCTCGTAAAAATAACTTCAATGCCAAACATTTCATAACTTGAAAACATAAGTTTAGTGTTTACATCACGAGATAGCATAAAACATTGTCTTGAAAGTTTACAACTTTATTTAAAGATAAACATAGACGACATCCAAGAGCATGAGTGAGACCGCGCGCACATCCACTTTTAGTTACCTGAAATACATGTGAGTTTTGGAAGAAAAAAAACGTCAACAAAATGTTGGTGTGAATTCATGCAGTGATTGTTTTGAATGTTTAAATACTTGAATGAAAACATGGTATGTAACTTGTAGAATGTATGAATGTTTAAATGTAACTTGTAAAACGTATCTGTAACTGTACTATGAATGTTTGAATGTATTTGTAACACGTATCTGTAACTGTACTATGAATGTTTGAATGTATTTGTAACACGTATCTGTAACTCCGTACTATGAATGTTTGAATGTGTGAGATCGCTAGTGGTTTGCAAGGCCACTAACATGTGTCACGACATAGGAAGCCACCAAACCTAGGCATTTTTGTCGACTTTTACTGAGACACAGAAGCACTCATTGGTAGAAGTAGGCCATGAGTGGGGTTGCCTGAAACACGTTAGATCTAACCTTTTGTTCCGCGGTCTGAATGTATACATTGATTAATGGTGCTTATGGTACCCTATTCGGGACATGATCTAGAATGTTTCACTTGAATGTTTTTGTACTCCATCATACCATATGTAAACAATATAACATTTGTAACATGTAATTCACCCCCGAAGTTATAAAACCAAAAACAGTTAAAGAAAAGGGGGAGCATGAACTCACAACTTTGCGTTCCTTGCGTCGTAAACTTCACCGGGTTTTGCTTATAATGCGTCGTGACCTAAACGTGTTTTATTTTCGTTAGTCACCAGACTTGTATCGCACAAGCACAAGTCACTATCTTTTGTATATGTATTCTTGTGTTAAAAATAATTTATATTTTTAACTATGTGTCTTACTTATATTATTTTCTCAAAAATAAATATAAGTTTCTTGTATTTTGCGCCCGAATTATGTATCTTGAATGTTGTATGTGTATTTTTGTGTTTTTACTTCTCAAGAGTATTTAGTGTATTTTCAAGCCCAAATACACTATCAAGTATAATACATACTACATACACTTAGCACAAAATTTGGCGATCAATAAATATATATATTTTTCTCAAAATTATACATACTTAACATCCATTTTTATTCTTGAAGAAATCCTCATTTCTTAACACAGAAGTTTGGGAAGCCTTGGTAAATGTTTTTAGATACATTTTTAGGGGATAAGTTTCTCAAAAACTTATATTTTTCTAAGTGTCAAAATTTATAGAAATTTTGACAGAGTTTCCCCTAAAAATGGAGGTTTCCCATGTTTTCAAAACATGTGTTTATTTTCTTTTAAATCATCATCAATCAATTTTCAACAACAATCATCAACAACATATACTAATTTCTCTATTTCATGAACTTGAGAATTTATAAAAATGTGTAGTAACTTACTAGTGTATTTAGTAAGTCTTGTTACCCTTCAAAGTGTGGTTGCTTCTTTAAAAACTTTATTTTTAAAGAGTCTAAGTGTTTACAACTTCAAATCCCATTTTCTAAAAATGTTTCTTTGTGAACTCTTCTATTTACACAAGGGTTTCTACACTTGTTTATTTCCCAAAAATGTGATTAGTTTATGTAAGATCCAAGTTTTAGTGAAACTCATATTTTTAACTTGGTCCTTTTGAAAAACCACTCATGGATCTTTAGATCTACAAGATTATAACCTACTTTGATCCTTATTTTTCAAGAAAACATTTATTTATTCAAGTTCATAGTTTATGTGTGGGTGGTTTCATCATCCTACACATTTCTATTCTCTCATCTTGCTAGATCATGTTTTTAGTCATGATCTAGCAAGTCCATATGATGATCCATATCATTTTACTAGCAAACAATAATCAACAAGCATCACAACATAGGAATATCATGATTTCTTCATCATTTTAACCATACTTCATCACTATGTTAGTTTATATTCAAGACTTTGTTTATGTTTTTAGTGTTTCTTGAGATTTCATCATTCTTTAACTATTAACCAACAAAAACATGAAGAGGGTGAAGATCTAAGAGACTTACCACTAGCACAAGGCTAGGGGAGTTCAAGTGATGAAAAGTGGTGGTTAATAGCAAACGAAGAAGGTCCTTCAAGTTTCGTCGCTTCCACAATTCCTAACTTAGCTTCTTACACCTTGGAGTCACCTTAGAATGCTTGATATGGAGCTTGAAATGGATGTGTGTGTGTGGGGGGGGGGGGTTGGAGCCGTAGCCAAGAGAGGGAGGAGAAGGAGTTTTGTTATTTGAGTTATGAAGATGAAAATGTGTGTGGAACTAGTGGTTAAATAAGTGATCTTCCAACATATTATTATCCTCTAGTCCATGTGTCTCCAAGATACTCAACCATATCAATTAAACAAATGAATAAAATCATGGGGGTGTCCCCACTTCCATAACCGGTTTGGGGGGGGGGGGTTGGCTTAGTTGTGATGCAATGGATAGTTAAGGGTTATGGTTAGATTCTAAGTATTTAGCTAGTGTTATAAGTATGTTAAGTAATATATAGTGTATTAGGGTGTTCGGGGACCCTAACTAGCTTAGAAAAATAAAAACAATGTGTTTAACAATATTTTTGTGTTCCGGGTAATGTTCGGTTAAGTACCGGTTCGTTAAAGTGCTAAATTGCATCGTTTAGTGTCTTTTAAGTATTCTTTTGTGACACTTTCAATTCCCGACACTTAGGGAAGTATTCTGGATAATAAAACGTAAATTCTGCATGACATTTATATGTTTAAAAGCTTATTTGAGCTGAATTTAATGAAATTCTGCACTTAAAGTGCGTTTCGGGTGCTTTCTAGTGCTTATTTTAGCTTCCGGAATATCTATATGTTAACCCTTGTATGTACTTTTGGGTTTTAATGTATTCTTGTTGTTGGACCTACACCTAGGCCTCAATTCTATTGTCTGATTGCTTTCTGCAGTTTTGTTGACACAAAGTGTCTTACCGGTGAGTTTACTAGTATTTCTGACGCAACGCTCTCGTTTATGCATAAAGCAATACTTTGTAGTATAAAACGTGCATGAATTCACTTATATATCATGTAATCAAACAATGTTGTCATTTAAGCACACCATTGCAGTCATTAAATAATAATTAAGGTGTACGAAAATTACCGGTTTGGTGCCGGTTGTCACAGTCTCCCCCCGTTAAAAGAATTTCGTCCCGAAATTCAGGCTGAACTATCTCTCGCAGAAGTCTTCTTGAATAGGTGGGGATACTTTTCTTTGAACTGGTCTTCACGTTCCCACGTGTACTCGGGCCCGTGCTTAGAGTTCCAACGTACTTTGACAAGTTTAACAGTGCTCCTCCTGGTCTTGTTGACTTTCCAGTCTGTAACCTCAACGGGTTGTTCTGTAAATCGGAGGGCGTCATCAATATGCACTTCATCCGCTGGGATGATCACGTCTTCTTGTGTTGGACTCTTCTTGAGGTTGGATACATGAAACGTATCATGTACTCCATTAAGTTCTTCCGGTAATTCCAACTTGTATGCCACGGTACCAATTCTTTCTAAGATCTTGAATGGTCCGATGTATCATGGATTCAGCTTTCCACGTTTTCCAAATCTTACTACGCCCTTCCAAGGTGAGACCTTCAGCAAAACTTTATCTCCCACCTCGAATTCTAATGGTTTTCATCTTCGATCAGCGTAGCTCTTTTGTCGATCTCGAGCCGCCTTAATGCGTTCTCGGATCTGCATAATCCTGTCGGTTGTCTCTTGTACAAGTTCAGGACCAACCATACGTTTATCTCCTGCGTCTACCCAGCATAAGGGCGATCGGCACTTGCGGACATACAGAGCTTCGAACGGTGCGGCTTTTATGCTTGTGTGATAACTGTTATTGTAGGAAAACTCAACCAAAGGTAGGTGAGGATCCCAGCTACCGCCTAGGTCCATGACACATGCACGAAGCATATCTTCTAATGTTTGTATAGTCCGTTCGCTCTGGCCGTCTGTTTGTGGATGGAATGCCGTGCTTAGATCTAGTTGAGATCCAAAGGCTTCCTGAAAGGATTGCCAGATTCTTGAGACAAAGCGTCCGTCTCTGTCTAAAATGATTGAGATAGGCACTCCATGACGTGCCACAATTTCCTTTAAGTATATCTCAGCAAGCTTTCCAGTGCTGTCTTTTTCTCGGATCGGTAGGAAGTGCGCAGACTTTGTTAACCGATCAACTATCACCCATATCATATCGTGCCCTCTCGGGGTCCTGGGTAATTTCGTTATGAAGTCCATCGAGATTTGCTCCCACTTCCACATAGGTATCTCTGGTTGTTGTAGTAGGCCAGACGGTTTCTGATATTTAGCCTTAACCTTAGCACAGGTTAGGCATTTTCCAACATAGACAGCAACGTCGCTCTTGAGTCTCGGCCACCAATAGTATTCTTTCAAGTCTTGATACATTTTGTCCGATCCTGGATGGATCGAGTATTTCGATTTATGTGCTTCATCAAGGATGACTTCTCTAATACCGCCATAGAGCGGAACCCAAATACGCTTCTTAAAGTATAAGGCTCCCTCTTTATTTGGCACCATGTATTTCAACATACCCCGGAGGTATTCAGCTTTATGGTTTTCTCCTTTAAGAGCTTCTTGTTGAGCATCACGAATGCGTGCAGTGAGGTTCGTTCGAATAGTCATTTCCAAAGCTCGAACCCTTAGGGTCTTAACCCTTTCTTTTTGACTTAGTGCGTCTGCTACAACGTTTGCCTTTCCAGGATGGTACTTAATCTCACAGTCATAATCGTTCAGCAGCTCGACCCAACGTTGCTGTTGCATGTTTAGTTCTTTCTGATCAAATATGTGTTGTAGGCTTTTGTGATCTGTGAAGATTGTACATCGAGTACCATATAAATAGTGTCGCCAAATTTTCAAGGTGAATACCACTGCGCCTAGCTCTAGGTCGTGAGTGGTATAGTTTCTTTCGTGTACCTTTAATTGTCTTGAAGCATAAGCGATGACTTTCTGGCGTTGCATGAGCACGCAACCCAAACCTTGTCGTGAAGCGTCGCAGTATACCACGAAGTCTTCAGTGCCTTCAGGTAATGATAGTATCGGTGCGTCGCATAACTTGTTTTTAAGTAGCTAGAAGGCTTCTTCCTGCTTGTCCCCCCAGTCATATTTCTTGTCTTTCTGTGTAAGGGTCGTTAGCGGTTGAGCTATCTTTGAGAAATTCTCGATGAAACGTCGGTAATAGCCCGCTAAGCCCAAAAATTGTCGAACTTCAGTTGGAGTTTTGGGGGCTTCCCAACTCTTTATTGCTTCTATCTTGGACGGGTCTACATGAATGCCCTTCTCATTCACAACGCGACCAAGAAATTGTACTTCGCGAATCCAGAATTCGCATTTCGAGAACTTCGCGTAAAGTTTCTCTTTCTTCAGTAGTTCCAGAATAGTTCTGAGGTGTTGCTTGTGTTCTCCTTTCGTTCGCGAGTAAATCAGGATATCATCGATAAATACAATCACGAATTTGTCGAGATATGGTTTGCATACGCGGTTCATCAGATCCATAAAGACCGCGGGTGCGTTCGTCAGTCCGAATGGCATCACAAGAAACTCGTAATGCCCATAGCGTGTTCTGAATGCAGTCTTTGGTACGCTTTCCTCTTGTATCCTTAACTGATGGTATCCAGATCGAAGGTCGATCTTGGAATAGTAACTTGATCCTTGCAACCGATCAAATAAGTCATCAATCCTCGGTAATGGATATCGATTCTTGATAGTGAGCTTGTTCAGTTCTCTGTAATCGATACACATCCGCAGAGTTCCATCCTTTTTCTTCACGAACAATACTGGAGCTCCCCAAGGCGAGAAGCTTGGCCTTATGAATCCTTTATCCAACAACTCCTGGAGTTGTGTGGATAATTCTTGCATTCCGGATGGTGCAAGCCGATAGGGAGCCTTGGCTACAGGAGCGGCTCCTGGAACCAAGTCTATGTGGAATTCGACTTGTCGTTGCGGAGGTAGTCCTGGCAGATCTTCGGGAAAAACATCAGGAAATTCCTTCACCACAGGAATGTCTTCGAGTTTCGGCTCCTCAGCCTTCTTATCTACAACGTGTGCTAGGAAGGCAACACACCCTTTCCTTAAGCACTTCTGTGCCTTCATGCAACTGATGATTCGAAGAGGCGCGTCTCGCTTTTCTCCATGCACGATGAGAGTTTCACCATTCGCTAAAGGGATGCGAATGATTTTCTCATGACAAATAACTTCAGCTTTGTTCTTGGACAACCAGTCCATTCCGACCACTACATCGAAGCTACCCAATTGAATAGGTAAGAGATCGATGTTAAACCTTCGTTCACCAAGTTCCATTGTGCAACCTCTAACAACTTCGCCCGATTCAAAAAGTTTACCATTGGTTAGCTCTATAGAATAAGGAATATCTAATCTACTAGATTCTATTCCAAGCATGCGTTTAAATTCCACAGACATGAAGCTATAGTCGGCACCAGTGTCAAATAGCATGGATGCAAAGTGATTGTTAATGAGGAACGTACCGTTGACCACATTAGGGTCCTCGCGTGCGTCCCTTGCTCCAATTACAAATGCTCGAGCCTGAGCATTGTTTCCTTTTGGGCAGTCTTTCATGAAATGATCATTGCTTCCACAACTGAAGCATCCTTGGTTCCGCCCATCTCAATTACCATTCCGGTTACCATTGCCATTACCACCATTGTTTCCATTACCATTACCACCATTGTTTCCATTACCATTACCATTACGGCCTCCAATATCTTTTCCCCAACAATCTTCGGTACGGTGGCCTAGCTTCCCGCAGTTCTCGCATTTCCCAACGCGATAATTTCCCACGTGGTGAAAGTCGCAGTGGTTGCATTTGGGCAGAGTGCCCTGATACTTCTTAGTCCCTGTATTGCTTGCAACTGCGAGGGTTTTTGCCCCCATAGGTGGGTTAGTGTCACGCTTCTTGTTGTTCGAACCCTTGTTGTTGCTGCGGGTTGCTTGGTTCAGTTTTGAATGCTTTCTCTTCTTGTCACCAGACGACTCAGCATGCGTCTCGGTCTTCTCAGTTGGGTTTAGTGATAGTTTCTTCATACGAACACAATCTTCAGTAAGGCTGACAGCCAGAGTTACAGCCTCGGTGATTGTTTGAGGTTTGGCCGAAGTTACCATGCCGCGAAATTCTGAGGCCAATCCCCAAATGTAGCATTCAATGCGCTTAAATTCGGGAGTCACCATGTAGGGAAGCACTCTGGACAGATCGTGGAACCTTCGAGTATAACCATTAATGTCAGCACCTTCCACAGTCAAGTGCCAGAACTCCATTTCGAGTCTTTGGAGTTTAGCACGAGAGCAGTACTTCTCTCTCATTCTTTCCTTCAGTTCATCCCAAGTTAGGCCATAAGCGGCATCATTGCCCAAGGTTTGGACTTGCAAGTTCCACCAAGTCAGAGCTTCATCGACAAACAACCCAGTAGCAAAAGTGACTTGCTGATCCGCGGTACACTTGCTCATGCGGATAGTAGCTTCAGTCTTCTCCGTCCAGCGTACAAATACTATTGCACCTCCTGTGCCGTCGTAGTTCATCGGTTTGCAGTCGAGAAACTGCTTGAAAGTGCAGCCTGGAATTGATTCAACCAATTCACACGTGAGCAATCGAAGAAATAATGAAACAAGGACCGTTCATAAATTTCTCCATGCTTAGCAAATCGTCGTAAGGTTACCTGGAGCTGCATTTCCTCCGGACGAATCTCCATTCCCATTACGCCTAGCATTGCTTGGTTCTCCACTATCTGCAGTACAGTTCGCCTCATATTGGGCGATAGCAGCGGAGATCCTTTCTTCCAGTAGAGCGTTCAACTCTTCAGCAGTTCTTGGCAGTAGGGGAGGAGGGGTTGATCACGAGCGTTCACAGCTTTCCTGAGTGCCATGTTCTGTCAGAACATAACACAACAGGGTTAGACATTTGTTTGATATCGTCATACTAGACAGTAGTAGTATATATATACAGGCATATACCATATAAGTGACATCAAACAATTAGTACTCCAGCAGAGTACTCAATAGGTTGGAGGAGTATTCTCATTCGACCTTTTCTTGAGGGGATTTGCACATGACAAGACTTGCTGTGGTTTCCGTGCACTGAGTTCCATAATTATGTATGCATCCATAATTACGTAACCCCTTGCACAGTCTGCACAGTTCGTTTCGTCCTCGTATCTCTTCCTTCAGGTAGGCCATTGTTTTCAGGTAAAGTCATGTATACCAGTGGTATTCTACTTCTAGTATATGTATATGCTAATTATCACACACAGTTGCAAGTAACTTCTCAGTTAAATACAAGTGCTACTCCTGTGCACCCTAAGTCTTGTAGTGTCTTTTCCTGACTCTTGTAAACAGTTTCAGGTAGTGGATGCGCGGGACGTTTTATGCAATGAAAACTTTTTGGAAAATTATTTTCGTGAAAGGATCCTAGAGATTGTAGACTAGACTCGAGGAGGAATCCTGGTTCACTACAATCGGAGTTCTGATACCAATCTGTCACACCCCATTCTGCGGCGGAAGCACGAGGTGTGATCATGAAAGGTTCTCATTGCATACTAAAGGTAAACGTACTACATGCTCGTAAAAATAACTTCAATGCCAAACATTTCATAACTTGAAAACATAAGTTTAGTGTTTACATCACGAAATAGCATAAAACATTGTCTTGAAAGTTTACAACTTTATTTAAAGATAAACATAGACGACATCCAAGAGCATGAGTGAGACCGCGCGCACACCCGCTTTTAGTTACCTGAAATACATGTGGGTTTTGAAAAAAAAAAACGTCAACAAAATGTTGGTGTGAATTCATGCAGTGATTGTTTTGAATGTTTAAATACTTGAATGAAAACATGGTATGTAACTTGTAGAATGTATGAATGTTTGAATGTAACTTGTAAAACGTATCTGTAACTGTACTATGAATGTTTTAATGTATTTGTAGCACGTATCTATAACTATACTATGAATGTTTGAATGTATTTGTAACACGTATCTGTAACTCCGTACTATGAATGCTTGAATGTGTGATATCGCTAGTGGTTTGCAAGGCCACTAACATGTGTCACGACATAGGAAGCCACCAAACCTAGGCATTTTTGTTGACTTTGACTGAGACACATAAGCACTCATTGGTAGAAGTAGGCCATGAGTGGGGTTGCCTGAAACCTATTAGATCTAACCTTTTGTTCCGCGGTCTGAATGTATACGTTGATTATGGTGCTTATGGTACCCTATTCGGGACATGATCTACAATGTTTCACTTGAATGTTTTTGTACTCCATCATACCATATGTAAACAATATAACATTTGTAACATGTATTTCACCCCCAAAGTTATAAAACCAAAAACAGTTAAAGAAAAGGGGGAGCATGAACTCACAACTTTGCGTTCCCTGCGTCGTAAACTTCACCAGGTTTTGCTTATAATGCGTCGTGACCTAAACGTGTTTTATTTTCGTTAGTCACTAGACTTGTATCGCACAAGCACAAGTCACTATCTTTTGTATATGTATTCTTGTGTTAAAAATAATTTATATTTTTAACTATGTGTCTTACTTATATTATTTTCTCAAAAATAAATATAAGTTTCTTGTATTTTGCGCCCGACTTATGTATCTTGTATGTTGTATGTGTATTTTTGTGTTTTTACTTCTCAAGAGTATTTAGTGTATTTTCAAGCCCAAATACACTATCAAGTATAATACATACTACATACACTTAGCACAAAATTTGGCGATCAATAAATATATATATTTTTCTCAAAATTATACATACTTAATATCTATTTTTATTCTTGAAGAAATCCTCATTTCTTAACACAAAAGTTTAGGAAGCCTTGGTAAATGTTTTTAGATACATTTTTAGGGGATAAGTTTCTCAAAAACTTATATTTTTCTAAGTGTCAAAATTTATAGAAATTTTGACAGAGTTTCCCCTAAAAATGGAGGTTTCCCATGTTTTCAAAACATGTGTTTATTTTCTTTTAAATCATCATCAATCAATTTTCAACAACAATCATCAACAACATATACTAATTTCTCTATTTCATGAACTTGAGAATGTATAAAAATGTGTAGTAACTTACTAGTGTATTTAGTAAGTCTTTTTACCCTTCAAAGTGTGGTTGCTTCTTTAAAAACTTTATTTTTAAAGAGTCTAAGTGTTTACAACTTCAAATCCCATTTTCTAAAAATATTTCTTTGTGAACTCTTCTATTTACACAAGGGTTTCTACACTTGTTTATTTCCCAAAAATGTGATTAGTTTATGTAAGATCCAAGTTTTAGTGAAACTCATATTTTTAACTTGGTCCTTTTGAAAAACCACTCATGGATCTTTAGATCTACAAGATTATAACCTACTTTGATCCTGATTTTTCAAGAAAACATTTATTTATTCAAGTTCATAGTTTATGTGTGGGTGGTTTCATCATCCTACACATTTCAATTCTCTCATCTTGCTAGATCATGTTTTTAGTCATGATCTAGCAAGTCCATATGATGATCCATATCATTTTTACTAGCAAACAATAATCAACAAGCATCACAACATAGGAATATCATGATTTCTTCATCATTTTAACCATACTTCATCACTATGTTAGTTTATGTTCAAGACTTTGTTTATGTTTTTAGTGTTTCTTGAGATTTCATCATTCTTTAACAATTAACCAACAAAAACATGAAGAGGATGAAGATCTAAGAGACTTACCACTAGCACAAGGCTAGGGGAGTTCAAGTGATGAAAAGTGGTGGTTAATAGCAAACGAAGAAGGTCCTTCAAGTTTCGTCGCTTCCAAACTTCCTAACTTAGCTTCTTATACCTTGGAGTCACCTTAGAATGCTTGATATGGAGCTTGAAATGGATGTGTGTGTGTGGGGGGGGTTGGAGCCGTAGCCAAGAGAGGGAGGAGAAGGAGTTTTGTTTTTGAGTTATGAAGATGAAAATGTGTGTGGAACTAGTGGTTAAATAAGTGATCTTCCAACATATTATTACCCTCTAGCCCATGTGTCTCCAAGATACTCAACCATATCAATTAAACAAATGAATAAAATCATGGGGGTGTTCCCACTTCCATAACTGGTTTGGGGGGGGGGGTTGGCTTAGTTGTGATGCAATGGATAGTTAAGGGTAATGGTTAGATTCTAAGTATTTAGCTAGTGTTATAAGTGTGTTAAGTAATATATAGTGTATTAGGGTGTTCGGGGACCCTAACTAGCTTAGAAAAATAAAAACAATGTGTTTAATAATATTTTTGTGTTCCGGGTAATGTCCGGTTGTTCGGTTAAGTACCGGTTCGTTAAAGTGCTAAATTGCACCGTTTAGTGTCTTTTAAGTATTCTTTTGTTACACTTTCAATTCCCGACACTTAGGGAAGTATTCTGGATAATAAAACGTAAATTCTGCATGATATTTATATGTTTAAAAGCTTATTTGAGCTGAATTTAATGAAATTCTGCACTTAAATTGCGTTTCGGGTGCTTTCTAGTGCTTATTTTAGCTTCCGGAATATCTATATGTTAACCCTTGTATGTACCCTTGGGTTTTAATGTATTCTTGTTGTTGGACCTACACCTAGGCCTCAATTCTATTGTCTGACTGCTTTCTGCAGTTTTGTTGACACAAAGTGTCTTACCGGTGAGTTTACTAGTATTTCTGACGCAACGCTCTCGTTTATGCATAAAGCAACACTTTGTAGTATAAAATGTGCATGAATTCACTTGTATATCATGTAATCAAACAATGTTGTCATTTAAGCACACCATTGCAGTCATTAAATAATAATTAAGGTGTACGAAAATTACCGGTTTGGTGCCAGTTGTCACATTTGGTATGTAGATAGTGGAGGCTCTAAGCACATGACTGGATGTAGAGCCCTACTCAAAGAATTCAAAAATCATGGAGGGGGTGATATATCCTTTGGTAACAATTCTAAGGGAAAGGTGTTGGGGTCTGGAACAGTTCAGTCAGGAAAAATCAAGTTTGAAAATGTTAATCTCATTGACAATCTAAAATTCAACCTCCTTAGTGTTTCTCAAATGAGTGACAAAGACTATGGGTCATTCTTTACTAAGGAGAGTTGCAAGATTGTTGGACCTGAAATGGTCAAAAAGATTTAAGAAATAATAGCCAATGGAAAAACTCAACTTGTTGCTCAAAGAAGTGGCAATGCTTATGTAGTTGATTTGTCAAAAGAGAGCCCTATGACTGATGCCTGTCTATTCTCAGCTGCCTCTAACAAAGAGACAGAATTATGGCACAGAAGATTGGGGCACACAAATCTCAAGATAATCACTGCTTTGTCAAAACAAGGCCTTGTAAGAGGTCTTCCACAAAAATTGTTTTCATGTTCTGAGCATTGTGTTTCCTGTCTAAAAAGGTAAACAACATAAAAGCTCATATAAGTCCATTGAAGAGTCCAAAACAACCAAGTGTTTGAAAATTCTTCACATGGACTTGTTTGGCCCTGTAAAAATCATGAGCCTGAAAAAGAAAATATATTGTTTGCTCATTGTTGATAATTTTTCTAGGTTTACATGGACTTACTTTTTACACTCTAAGGATGAGACTGCAGGAGTTTTGCAAGACTTTGTCAAACAAGTTGAAAAGCAATTTGACCTGCCAGTAAAAATCTTCAGAAGTGACAATGGCACAAAGTTTAGAAACAAGGAGTTGGATGCCTTCTGTGTGTCAAAAGGGATTATAAGGTAGTACAGCATCCCAAGAACACCAGAGCAAAATGGGGTAGTTGAAAGGAAAAACAGAACTTTGATTGAAGCAGCCAGAACCATGCTTGAAGATTCAGGTTTACCATTAACTTTCTGGGCAGAGACTGTAAACACTGCCTGCTATGTCCAGAACAGAGTTTTGATCAACCCCAGGCATCAAAAAACTGCCTATGAAACTCTGTATAAAATCAAACCACTGATCTCATATTTCAAAGTCTTTGGCTGCCCATGTTTCATTCTAAACTTAAAAGATTCAATTTCAAAATTTGCAGCCAAAGTAGATTGTGGTTATCACCTGGGATACTCAACCACTGCTAAAGCCTATAAAGTGTTCAACAATAGGACAAAGTGTGTGGAAGAGACTTTGAATGTAAAGTTCAATGAACTTTCTTCACTGAAAATTCCAGCAAACCCTGCTGAATTATTTGACCTTGATAAATTTACTTTTGAAGAAGTGTCTGTCAAGACTAACATTGCAGGTACACCACAATCTCCACCACAAGATTATGGATATGAAGTTGTAATTCCACAACAAAAATTAACATCCACCAGAGCAGCAAATGTTCAAAACAGTTGTCAAAGCTCAACCACTGCTACATCAACAGTTGTTGACCAAAGTATCCCTTCAACTTCTACCTTCACAACATCCATAACCATTGTTGATAAAAATCCACCAACAGTGGATAAAAATCAACATTGTGCCACACCCATTCCTCCTATCCCTCCACCTCCATTTCAAACAGATGTTGGATCATCAAAGTCACCAACAGATGTTAGCTCAAATGATTCACATATGCAGCCTTCACCTTTTAATGCCATTGTTCCATACAAGAGAGATTTAATCTTCCTAAGGTCTCATCCACCAGATCAAATCATTGGCAACATCAATGAAGGAGTTCTCACCAGAAGTCAATCCCAAAACATTTGTCTTTTTGCTGGCTTTCTATCACTCCATCAACCAGTCAAGTACCAAGAGGCACTGAAAGACAATACTTGGGTAGAAGCTATGCAAGAAGAGCTCTAACAGTTTAAAACACAACAAGTTTGGGAACTTGTACCACTGCCAGAGGATGTAAGTCCAATTGGCACAAAGTGGGTCTTCAAAAATAAAACTGATGAAATGGGTATTGTTATCAAGAATAAAGCCAGGCTTGTGGTTCAAGGCTTTAGACAAGAAGAGGGCATTGACTATGATGAAACTTTTGCCCCTGTAGCTAGACTTGAAGCTGTCAGACTTTTCTTAGCCTTTGTTGTCAACAACAACATTAAGGTGTATCAAATGGACATCAAATGTGCTTTCCTCTATGGAAAAATTCAAGAAGAGGGTATATGTTTGTCAACCTCCAGGTTTTGAGGATCTGTTTTATCCAAATCATGTCTACAAGCTAAACAAAGCTTTGTATGGCTTGAAACAAGCACCAAGGGCCTGGTATGAAACTCTTTCCACTTTTCTAATCTCTATTGGTTTCACAAGAGGTAAAATTGATAAAACACTGTTTTTAAAATGGAGTGGAAAAGATTTGATGATTGTCCAAATTTATGTGGATAACATCATTTTTGGAAGCACATGTAATAAAATATGTGAAGAGTTCAGACAACTCATGACAGCAGAGTTTGAAATGAGTGCAATGGGTGAACTACAATGCTTTCTTGTTCTCCAAGTTAAGCAAATGCAAAATGGCACCTTCATTCATCAAAGTAAATATGCAAAAGAACTTTTAAACAAATTTGAAATGAATGATTGTAAACCATGTAGTACACCCATGGCAACCACAAAAGTAATCATGTCTGATGAGAAAGATGATTTGGTTGATCAAACTCTTTATAGAAGCATGATTGGGTCTTTATTGTACCTAACTGCATCCAGGCCAGACATCATGTTTGCAACATGTGTTTGTGCAAGATCCCAATCAGCACCTAGGAAGTCTAATCTCATAGTTGTAAAAAGGATATTCAGATACATAAAAGGTGCTCCCACACTTGGTATCTGGTACCCTGCTAATGGGAATGTTAAGCTTTCAGGTTTCTCAGACAGTGAATTTGCTGGATGTAACACAACAAGGAAGTCTACTTCAGGAGGGTGTTAATTTCTAGGCAATTGCTTAGTTTCTTGGCAAAGCAAAAAGCAAGCAGTTGTTTCCACATCCACTGCTGAGACAGAATACATTGCTGCTGCAAGCTGTACAGCCCAACTGTTGTGGATTCAAAATCAATTACTGGATTTTGGTATAACTGCTCTAAAGACACCTCTCATGTTGGACAGTCAAGCAGCAGAAAATATCATCAAAAAATCCAGTCTCTCATTCAACCACCAAGCACATTGACATCAGACATCACTTTGTGAGGGATTGCTATGAAAAAGGTTTGATTTCTCTACATCATGTTCCAACTAAGGATCAACTGGAAGATGTGCTAACAAAAGCATTAGATACATCCACCTTTGAAAGCTTGATCTCTAGGATTGTCATGCTTAACATGGATTAACAAGCAAAACTTGGTTTTCCATGAATAAAAAGCATTAAAATGTTTTCAGAAAATCAAAAATCCATCCTTAAAAATAGTTAAAATGAAAATTTCATAAATCCTTAAAAGTCTGTTCATAAACCACTGATTGTTTCAAACATCTGGTGTTGAAATTTCAACCACAGCTGAAAGACAACCTCTATTTCCTCAATTCACTGTTGTTCACTGTTGACTAAACATCAGTGCTTCAACCACTGATGTCTATCTACTGATAGTTAAAATCGGCCACTGATCCATTTATTCACTGCTCTCAAACCACTGATATTGTCCATCAGTGGTTGTCAAAACAACTGTCTTCCACTTTATCATCAGAGGTTGCCACGTGGTCAATTGTTCACCGTTAGATCTTAGAAACCGCTGCCATGTCAGCATTCACTTTTTCCATCTCAATTAAAACCATGATAAAACCCCCAAACAGAGCTTTCATCACCGTATTGAATTCAAAAATTCCCAAAAGCGGTTACACTCTTCTCTTCCATTTTCTCTCAATCATTCGCGATTTCTAAAAATCACCATGGCTCTCATCCTCAAACATCCACACAATTATCTTTGTACGCTTGAGAAAGCAAGCAAAAACAAAGATTTCCACTCAATCATCGACACACTTTCATCCTAAAAGTACAAAACTTTGTTGACCTGCAATACACCCATTTACCCAGATGCCCTAAGAAATTTCTGGACTCATGCTAAAATTGAAACTCAAGATAAGAAAGCATGGGTAATTACTTCAGAAGTCGGTAGAGTACTGGTATCAATAACACCACAGACCATTTCAGAAACTTTTCAGATGAACGATCAAGCAGGTAAAACTTCTTTTCTTAAGGCTGAGTATCAAACAGATTTGATCGAAAGAGGGTATACATGACAGCTAACAAAAGCTACAATGCAAAAGGGAGAATTTCCACCTCCCATGAAATTCCTGTTTCATACCCTGCTCACCTGTGTATCTAATAAAACAACTGATTTCAATGAAATTCCTCTAAAAATACAATACTTGGGATACGCTATAATGGCTAAAACTAATTTCAATTACTCCCAAGAAATTTTCAATGATTTTGTCAAAAACGTGAAAAACATAAAAGATAAGAAGCCACAGGCTTTCTTATTATTTTCAAGGTTTTTAAGTTTCTACTTACTTCAGAAAATACCAAAAGAAAGTGCCAATGTACTTGTACAAAGTACACCTTTTCAAATAAACAGCCTTTCTTCTGAAACTTTTACTAGGCTGTCAGAGTCAAAACCTTCCAAAACACAAGCAGGGGAGTCTGAGCAAATTTTGGATGAGTCCACATCTGCTCCTCAGACTTCAGCTGCTGAGCCCAACATCTCTAATTCCACCATCTATTAAACCTCTGTTTGATGCCACTGAGCTTCAGACACAAAACAACCCCTCTCACCAACTCATTAAAGAGAGTATAACCACAACAATGGCTGTGTCTGAATCCCCTCCATTGGTTATCCCACAAACAGCTGAGGAGGTTACACCACTGGAATTTCATGAAATTCTAGTTGGTAGTTCAAGTGGAGCAGCTACTACAGATGTTGAATCCACTGATCTACATCTGGACAATAGTTTCATAAGTAAGACTCCCTTGAAGGCAATTTCTTCTGTGGGAACCAAGGTAACCACTGGTGAGTTCATTATAACCAGTGGTGTATTTACTAAGGTAACCACTGCTGAAGAAAGAAGTCCCCAGTACCAAGAAAAAAGGGCATCAGTTGATGAAACATTAGAGACTCCTCCTGTTTCAACAGCTGATACAGCCACTGTTGGTGGGAAATCAGATGATCCCATTAAAGTGGGTGATGGTTTAAAATATCAAGATTTGACGGAGGGGCTCTCAACCATGGAAAACACTGTTACACAGATGAATGATGTTATTCAATTCCTGGTTCAAGTTTCCAAAAGTCAACCCACTCCCCAACAATACTCTCAAGAGCTATGGAATGCAGTTCAGCCTATCATTACAGCTCAAAGAGAACTCGCAGAAACTCAGCACAACCATCAAATGGCACTACTCAGAAATATGGTTGATGCAAGATATAAAGATATTCAGGCATATATCAAGGCTATCAAAGAAGCATTGACCAAATTGACTGGCACTGTCCCTGCATCTATCTACAAAGATGATGATCAAGATGATGCCAAAAAGGGGGAGAAACATGACATGAAAAAGTTTGGCAGACCTACTCTTAGGCAAAAGCCAACTCAAAAGGCAGAGAAGAACAAGTTTTCTGAAACCACTGCTGAAACACCTGCCAAAGAAAAGAAAAAGGGAATTGATGAAACCCTCAACATTCAAGCAGATAAAGTGGTTAAAAACAAAAAGACTATTCAAAACCAGAATGAAACAAAGGAAAGGCAGTGGACAAAGGAACAAAAGGAATTGAAGGATTGGGAAATTAAAGAAAAGGATCTTGGTACTTCAAAAAGAAGTAAATCTCATAAGCACAAAAACCACCACTTGCCACATATCAAAAATCACCCTCACCACCAGAATCTCCCACTGAAGATCCCAAAACCACTGCTGGTCTCAAAACCACATCTGGTACTAAACCTACCAAAAAGCCACCCACCAAAAAGCAGAATACAAAACCATCTTCACCACTACCAACTACCACTGCAACAAATGTTGATACAGAATCAACAGATGTTAGGGCAACAGTGGTTGAAACACCAGTTGTTTCAACATCTGTTAGCCAATCCACCACCACCACAACTTTCCAATTTCCTTCCCAAGCCATATTCATTCCTGTTTCCAAATCTCCAACAAAAACTCCTCCTAAAAAGGTTTACACTAGAAAGAGAAAGTTTCAGGTGAATGATAATGAAATACCAGCACCTGTTCCTTTGTCTTCTATACCTATCACGAAACTAACCCTAAACCATTTATCCCACCACCATCACCATCATTTAATCCACTTAATGATCCATACACACTTGTAGGCCATGATCCTTCAAGAGAAATCCCCTTGGTTGTGAATTATCCTTTGGAATTGCATGCAGTAAAGATGAAAGGAGGCAATTCTACATAGAGGATGATCCAGCTAAAAGAAAGTTTCCATTCCTTCATGGCTTTAGACCTCCAAGGAACATGGATGAGTATCTGAAACTCAAAGCCAGGCAAGCGGAATTGCAAGCCAAATATGAAGGTCAAGGGGAAGGTGATAGTAGCATCTCTAGTCAAATGCAGCATGGGCTTAGTAAAGTCAAGAAATTGGAAGACTATGCAAGAGACTTAAGTAAAGAGATGTCAAACTTACCACCTAATGCTGATTTACAGAAAAAGCTGAGGAAAGATCTCTTAGAGCTTATCATGAGTGAAAAATTTTATCCTGCCAAAGTTGAACAATTTAAAGACTGGCCACTCATAGCTCTCAAAGCAGAAGTCAATAGAATTGAAAGAATAAAAAAAATGATCCTCAGATGAAAAGGTCTGCACCAAATTGGAACAAGTATAAAAAGACCATTGCAGAACTTGCATTAGAATACAAGAGGAAGAGAGCTGAGTTGGTTGCAGCAAAATATGGATCAGCAAAGGCCATATCAAAATGGTCCAGGCAATACACAGATCAAGTCTATGATAAGTTGGAGAAACTGAGAGAAACAGATCCTATAGCACCAAAGAAACCAGCATACAAGAGCAAAACCACTGATGTGCAAAAGTAGCAGACCCTCTCTCTAAAAACACTATTCACATCGTCTGACTTATCCACCATTGTCTTAAATCAAAGAAAAAGGTAAAAGCAGATATATGCGGAAGATGCACAGAGAGAAGCTGATATTATGAAAGAGGCCATCAAGGAAATGATTGCTGAAAATCCTGCATCATCAAACCTGCAAGAAATTGCCAAAAATTTTATAAGCACACCTCCATCTCCAAACTCTCTTCAAATAAAGATTCTCCCAAGAAACCTATTGAACTAAAAAAATACTAAAGTGAAAGTATGATAAAAAGACCCATGTATTGACTCTGCTCAAGTCCAATGGAGGAGTTATACACATATCAAGGGAGGATGCACTAGGCCTGAGTGTAGCTGACCAACAAGATCTTCTAGAACTACAACTCTGCAGGGATGAGGATGATGAAGATTCCCTTAACTTTGAGCTGCAACTCAAAGGACAAGTTAGGGAAAAGCTAATGAGAGAATAAAGATAAAAAATAAAGAAGTGTTTTGGCATCATTTGTTCTAGGGGAGATTGTTGGCCCATGCATTCAAGCCCAGAAGAATAGATGAAAAGGAAAGCCAAAACTGGTTCTCAAACAGTTGATCCATCATAATAGTGCTTGCATTCTACTCCCTTCAATGACAGTGCCTCTATCATCTAATGGACTCTAAGTACTGATCTTCTCAACAAATGATAGCCAAAGACCTGATGAAGTGTAAAGATTGAAGCCCTAACAACTGCTGTCTCTCAAGTACTGATGAAGACCAAAGCACTACTGACTCAAGGCCTGATCACACTTTGAAGGAAAACACTGATCCTCAACATCAGTGCTTAGGTTACAACAATGGGAAGCTGCATCAGTGTTTTATACATTCAGTGTTTATTGTAATCAGTGTTTTGTATTATCAGTGGTTAGAGTTTGTTAGGTTGTTAGATATCACTATCTAGGTGATGTCAGCAAAGATGCTCAGTGGTTTGGTCTGTACTATAACTAGAACAGTACTCGTACTATTCCATTAGCTCTTTCACCACCAAGTCATCTTGTACGAAAAAATCAGTGAGCTCAGGCTGAGGGGGAGTTTAGTGCGTGCATGCATGCATAGTTGTAATTTAGTAATAGATACAATCTTTTGACTAATGGAAATCATGTTTGCTGAAAACTATTCTTTCTTGATTGTGTGTTAAAGTTTATTTCCATTTCCGCTGCACATTAAATCTCTATTATCATCTTCCATTTCTATTAAACAACACAATCTAAGAAACTCAGATCCTAACAATATATATATATTTATATATATAGGATTAGGTTCAAGAGTGAACAGAAGTGTAGTTTGCGAACTGAGCGAACTAATCTTGGCCATACATGTGTGTAGATCAATGGCCAGAATTTGATGATGAAATACACTAGTGTATTTTACGATTTGATGATGAAATCCTAGCCATCCACGTGTGTAAATCAATGGCCAAGATTTGTTCACTCAGTTCACAAATACATTAGTGTTCATTCTAGAACCCCACCCTATATATATATATATAGGTACGGGATCAATAGAGAACGGCGAAAAGTGTGAGAACGGTGAGAATGGATCCTGGCCCAACATTTGGCAGGGGGCGCTAATTGATATGCAGGGGTAAGATTGTCCTTTTATACGTTCCCTCCTTTATTCGCGTTATAAATCTCTTTCAAATTAAAACTCCAAAGATTTCTTGCTAGTTGTTACCTCCTTTGCAAGTTTTCTCAGATCTATGGCGTCTAACGTGGATTCTTTTCGACAAAGTAAAATTCATTGACGTTTTCTATTTTTGTTCCAGCAAATCATACAACAGATATGACGTTTTGTTCTTTTAAGCTTGTTTCATTGTTTTTATTTTATATTAGTATTTTATAATGTGTTGTATGATTTCAATGGCGTTATTCAATTATGTAATTTAATCGTTTTTTAATTGGTAGTTAAACAATTACTAAGAACTGATAATTGGAGTTTTCAATATTAATTTCAATTGTCGTTTAGGATCTAGTATATTTCTTATGTTTTTACGATCATTGGCGTTTTACGTCTATTTGATTAGTTTTGAATGTTATTTAGTATTATTTGTAAACATCAGTTATTTCTATTTGTTAATTTGTGCAAATATCAGTTTTGTTAACTATGGCGTTTTCAATATGATGTTATATTTTTGTTAATTATTTATGTTGTTAAGTGTTTTTAATTATTCATCTCATGGCGTTTTTAAATTATGTGTTTATTATGTCTTGTTTTTATTCAATTAATGGCGTTTTAATCTATAATGTTATTACGAGACATTTTCTAATTTTAATGGCGTTTTTTCTGATTTTTCTGTTCCTCACTGTGTTTTCTCAGACGAAGTTGCTTCCTCGAGTCAAAGGCTTTGCCCCAAAACTGGATTACCATTTATCATTCCTGACGTTAGTGGAGAAATAAAGCCCACAATGGACATGGTATTCTCAAGCCTCGATGATTGTTATTCAACGTATGTTAAGTATGCCAATGAGTGTGGGTTTTCAGTCAGGAAAGGGACTACAAAGACAAACTCTAAAGGTGTGTTACGTATTAGGTATTACTTGTGTACGAGATCTGGGTTATACAAGGACAAGAAGGTTGATACGTTGGAGCCCAATCAAAAGGAGCGATTAGTGCGATCCAACTTTTCAAAGAGGGCTGATTGTGGTGCACTGTTATGTGTAATTTTTGAGGCTGGATCATGGAAGGTGTATAAGTTTTCCGAGGAGCACAACCATGATCTTGTTGAACGTCCTGATAAGCATCTTCTTCCAACGGAACGACACCTCACTCAGCTCCAGAAGCATGTTATACACAGCATGTCTAAGCTGAATTTGGGTCCCGTCAAGGCGTTTAATGTTATGAAGACTTGTTTTGGTGGTTTTGAAGACGTGGGTGCAAGTAAAATTGAATTTAAGAACTATAAGAGGTAAATTAACTTATTTATAGGGGAATTTGACGCCGATATGGTTGTGAGACATTTGAATGAAAAAAAAGCATTCCCGTCCTAATTTCTCGTACGATTACTTCACAGACGAAGAGAATCGTTTGAAGGGACTTTTTTGGTGTGACGATCAAGCCAAACGTAATTACCACGTGTTTGGTGATGTGATTTCGTTTGACGCCACGTATCGTTCCAACAAGTAATATTTTATAATTCAACTTCTTTTGTTTTTTGGCGTTTTATGAGTTTACATGCAATGGCGTTTTTACAAGTTTACATGCAATGGCGTTTTATTAGTTTACATACAATGACGTTTTACTAGTTTACATGCAATGGCATTTTTATTATTATTTTAGTTCTCATGGCGTTTTCATATGCAGATACGCTATGGTGTTTATACCGTTCACTGGTATAGACAATCATCATGCAATGTTACATTTGGTGTTGCGTTATTGGCATCGAAAACTGCTGATACGTATATTTGGTTGTTGAGAGTTTTTCTAAAATTTGTTGGTTCTCAACCAAAAGTTGTTGTCACTGACCAAGACCCAGTAATGAAGAAGGCTATTTCTGTTGTATTTGTTGACGCGAGGCATCGTTTATGCATGTGGCATGTGATGCATAAAGTTTCTCTGAAGGTTGGTATGCTTATTTATACCTTTGGCGTTTTAGGATACACTGCATTTTAAAATACATGGCGTTTTGTACCTTGTTACTGTTGTTTTAATTAAGTTTTGTCTTTGTGTAATATATATGTTTTTTTTATGCATGGCGTTTTCGTGTTATACATAGGTTGGTGTTAGGCTATAGAATTCCACCAACTTTAAAGAACGTATTTGTGGTGTTGTGTGGACGGATATTCTCACACCTGAAGCGTTTTAATCAAAATGGGAAACGGTTATTGGAGAGTTCAATTTAGCAGATAATGACTGGCTATCTGATATTTTTGCACTCAGGGAATCTTGGATCCCTGCATACCATAGAATGGAAGAGATGTCGGGTCTTATGCGAACGACATCGAGGTCGGAGAGTGAGAATCATTTTTTGGTCAAGTGTGCAATTCGAAAGTTACTCTTGTTGAGTTCATGACTCATTACGAAACTGCAATAGAAGCACAACATCACACACACCGGAAAAATGATCATGAATCTCGATACAAACGACCCCAGTTGAAGAGTAATTACCAATTGTTGGAAGGCCAAGCTGTTGACATATACACAAAAGGTATTTTTTATGACGTTCAAGTTGAGCTAATTGGAATTGTGGATTGCATAAATCAACGTTACGAAGATCAGCCTGATGGGTTTGTTAAGTTTTACATAAATGACTTCCAGCAGCCTTGTACATCCTTATTTGAGGTAAACAATGGCGTTTTGTTTTTATATGGCGTTTTCTATGAATGGTGTTTTATCATATCCAATGTGTTTTTTTAATTTTTTTTAGACAAACATTCTCTGCATGGCGTTATAGAGATATACTTTTTGGCGTTTTTCAGGTAATGTTCCGTAAGTCTGATTGCACATACAGTTGCTCATGCAGGCATTTTGAATAATTTGGTTTGCTATGTAGACATATATTCTATGTTTTGAGAATTATGGACATTAGTTAATTTCCAAAACAATACATTTTGAATAGATGGCGCAAAGAGGCTTCTCTAAACTGCTCTCCCGAATACTTAATTAGTCGTGAATATATGACCGAGCTTGATCCCGATGTGCAAAGTATGATGCGAGATATTATTTTTCAACGGAATATACTTTGAACCGTTTATCTGGTAATAAAGAGGAGTTATCCTTCTACAAGGATCATGTTCAATCTTATATGAAAAAGGTTCAAGATATGCAGATTGTTGCTCCTCCTGCTAATACTAGGGATAGATTTGCCGAGATAACCGGTCAATATAAAAACGACAAGAATCCGATAAGAGTCCCTGTTGGGTATAAATCCAAAGGTTCTGGTTCTCGGAAGTGCCTGAATTCTAAACAGGAGATAGCAATCCAGAAAAAGAAATCAAAGTTGAAACACTGGGCCAAAGAAAGACAGTGTCAGAACTTCAAAGGCTATGGACACTATGCATCGACATGCAAACAGGCCGTAATTAAAAGAAGATCGACAAGGTCTTCAAGAGCTAGTGAAGAGTACTTTGGCGTTTTGTATTTTTCATTCTTACAGAACACACAGATGGTCTTTCGAGAGCCAGTGAAGAGTAGTTTGGCGTTTTGTATATTTCATTCCTATAGAACTCAGACAGATCTCAGTTTGGCGTTTTACATCATTCTTTATACATCATTTTTTCCATCTTTTTTTCGACCTATTTGTTCATAACATGCTACTTCGAAGTTACATAACAAACAATATAAGATCGGACAAGCAAATCAAACGCCAAAAAAAAAACAACGCAACTAAATAAAACTACCATTAACCTCTAATTTTGGTCATGCTAAACTCAATAATGTTTTGCTAAATGAGATGGACAACATTGTTAATCCTCAGTCAAGAAAGATGTCTAACAATGTTGTCCATCCCGTTGAGCTAAACTTTATTGAGAACAAAACTAAATCTCCATGAAATGACGTTTTTGAATTTTTGTGGTTTTTGTATGTTTTGGCGTTTATATTGAGGATATTTCCCATTACATTGAGCGAAAGTTTACTGAGAAAATAGTGTATCTCAAAGAAACATGGATTGGAATCTTTGATATTTGGGTTTTTTGGCGTTTCTAAGATGAATGGTATAGAGGAAAATATGGCATTTGGGGTTTTTGGTGTGGATTTTAGTAACTCTGAGAGGTTGTTTATATAGGAAGTTTTTGGCACGTATTTTAGGCGTGATTTTTATTATAGCAAATGCTAGTAATTAAGTTTCGTCGTTTCAGTACTGTTTGTTCAGCTTTATTGGTTAAAAAGAAAGTTTGGCGTTTTATATCTAATGACGTTTTAGATTAGGATGAAGGGTTCTATGTGGGTTAAGACGGGATTTTAATAGCGGTTTATTCATGAGTTTGGCGTTTTGTGTGGAGAAGTCAAAAGACCCTTTTACCCTTAATGAAGCGTGCCACACTAATAAAAGTGATGTTATTTACGAAAACACCACCTCGTCATCTAGTCCATAGATTGTTTTGATCTGACGATCCATAAGGGTTCTCTCCGTTCTCACACTTTCCACCGTTTTCTCTAAATCCTGACCCTATATCTATTATATATAATAAAAAAATATGGGACACGTGGGCATCTATTATTTGGTTTTGGCGGGAAATGGGATGGATTTTTTAGACTATCGAGATGGTCCGTGTGTATTTGGATTCAGTATTTGGATCCATATATATTCTTATAATAAAATAATTCTATGTCTAACCTTTCATTTCATTAGCCTTTGTTTTCTTTCTTCTTAGATACGCATCCGCCTCCTCCTCAATGATTCCACTTTCAAATCCTTCTCATCCTCAATGAATCATCTTCCATTTGTTCTTTTCAAGATCTGCCTCCGCCAAGCACTTTAATGTTATCATCAACGGTGATATTTAAAGTGAAGATCCAATAGAATAAAGGTAATCTTTTTGGTTGAAATTAGGGTTTGGGGGTATTCATCATATAATAGATTCAAATGTTATCGATTGACAATAACCACCGTCTATTTCCAATTTTAAGTTTTTTGGTTGTTGAAATTAGGGTTTTTTATTAGCTCGAGTAAATACCCGAGACCGATTTTATCAAGATATTAAGACTGATGACCGGCATGCTATGTTAGAGCCTGGTGAGCTTCACTATGTAGAAGATGTAAGGACAATACATTTATTTCTTTAGTTTTTGGGTAAATTTTAGTGAGTTTTTTATCTTCTTTCGGTTGGACAACTTTGGGGCTTGAATATATTTGATCTTCATTTGATAAGCTTGATTAAAACCAATCTTAACTATTAATCATCCTTCTTGATATGTGAGAGCTTAGATTTGATGACCTTTTTTCGTGTATGTGTGAAACTTTTAATAATATGTTATGTTTTTTCTTTGTTACAAAATGTAAGATCTTTAAAAATTGATTTTGTTAGAACATCTACTATTGTGAAGGAGAAAAACAATGACAGGTCATATACTACTGACTTAAGAACCAAATATTTTATTTTTGTTTTTTTGTTTTTTTTTTTATCTTTGTAAATGCATTTTTCTTTTTTGTTTTGTCTTCCTAAATGTAAAGCAAGTTTCAATGTGGTTGCTAATTTTTCATAGAAGGTGCACTTGTGAATGGGTTTGATGTATTTGTATTTTAAGTGTTTTCTCTTATTTATATTGAGGTTTAAGATAGTTTTATAAGAAGATTTAATTTTCAAGTTAAAGTTATCCCTTCCTGATTCTCCTAAGGTGGATTGAAGAGCTCGAATATATTTAAAACTATAAAACTTGATCAGAAGTCAACAACCCTTTTAGATCATAACAAAACCCCCTTGTGTTTCAAGTGGGGTTTTCGATTACTTCAGTCAAAGTCAATGATGATTGAGTTGTCCTAATCTATACATTAGCTTATGATATACTGTTGAAACTTTCAGATCCTATTCATATTTTAGTTCTCTTAAATTTGCTACATCTTTGAGTGATTAATATGGCCAAGGCAAACTGATCTCTTTTCTGTCCCTCCGAAAAAGAAGGTATAATTTGAATTGTTGTTGCTTTAGTTCAACTTAATATCTCCTTTGTAGTCAACAAAAATGTATATATAATCGAAACATGATAAATGATGCATAGATGAAATCAGGTTTATATTCTTTTATTTCCCGGTTGTTTAATTCATTCATGTTTTAGATTTTTACTAATTTCCATTTATCTTCATGTTCTTTGTTATGTAGATGAGTACGTTTAATAAATTTATTTTTTTTACTTATATGCAGGTTTATATCCGACCTTTTGTCTTCAATGTGTCTTTTTATACAGTCGTTACGTCTGTTACTTTGAAGATATTGGTAAGTTTATTATACAAACACATCATTTTTGGGCATTTTTTTATTTGTGGTATAGTGATTTAGATTTAGATTTTTATCTAAAGTTACGAAAAACATCGTATTCATCGATTAGTTTGACTTTTTTAAATAATTTTGAATTTCAAAGTTAATAAATAAAATCTTTATCAAATTCGAATCCTTATTTTTTGGTAAATGAAATAAATTATATTTCTTCTATAATTATCAATTATTATTGATAATAAATTCAATTATCTTATAATGGATTCAAAATTCAAAATTCAAAGTTAACATCTTTGTATTATTGTCATACGTTCTATTATTTCTTTAAAATAAAATTTAAATTTGAATCATCTTTAACAAATTCCGATTTTTATTTTTTGTATACAAACCTGTACCATTCTCAAAAATTTATTTTCGGTAACTTTAAAAAATTAACTTTCTTCTATTTTAGTTTGTATAATTTCTTAAAATAACTCCCCTAATTTTTATTATACATACATGTTCCAAAACCTCATCCTCAAACACGGTTTAGATTTCTTAAACCTATTGAAATATCAGTTTTCAAAATGGAACCTCAAAACATAACTATGTTGAACAATCTCAATCCTTTGTCAAACAACTATACGCTCAAGTTGAAGATCATTTCCCTTTGGAGGAAAATGATGCACGACCGTCCGACTGAAACTTACCGTGTCGCCATGATATATATGAATGAAGAGGTAAGATTTATCAAGTTTTATTATATTTTTATTATATTATATATTAAGTATGGGTCTTCATCACTTTAATTTTTTTTTATTAATAACTTAATTGTTATTGATATTTTGTATGGTCAACAGATTCAGGCTAGCTGTATGCATAGGATTTTGCCAAGGCTTCAGGACCACTTCAAGCTGGATGAATGTCTTTTGATAACCATACCATCACTTGCACCCAACAATTCAACCTACAACTACACCAAAAATAATCAGAAGTTAACTTTCAGTTTTTTCACCCAGATTCAAAAAAGTCAAGATTGGAACGGGCCTAAGTATAACTTCAATTTTGTGAATTTCAAGGATGTTGTCAAAAATCGAATTGAAGTTAATACCACTATTGGGATGTCATTTAATTCAACATGTTTTAAGCAATTTGTGATATTTCTTTTTTCTATTATTATTCATAATTGACACCTATGTTTTATTTATAGACTTTATAGGATATGTTGAGGTTTGTTTCAATCTAGAGGACACCACTAAAAAGGAAGATACGAAAAGGAAGAGATTGAATGTTAAGCTTAAAGATCTTGAGTGAGTTCTTTGCTTAATCATTTATTTATTTCGATATATTGTATAAATGATATGTATTTTACGTATACTTTCATTTGCTCCATATTTAGGAACCAGCAGATTATTGGTACAATGTGGGATGAATTTGCAATTCGGATGCATGCCTACTTTAACGCTGAAAATCGAGAGAAGTATGTCATGATGGTTGTTCACTTCGGTGTTGTTACAAAGGTACATTTTTAATTACCCATGTTATATATATTTTTTTTGATATAACACTTTCATATGATTCGTTTCATTGTTTACCAAAAAAAACTAATAATATATGTTGATTGGTTTTTTTTTATTAATATAGGAAAACGTGGTTTGTCAACCTCATTTGTCATTAGTAGAATTTTCATCGACACTGACATTGATGAAATTACTACTTTCAGGCAGAGGTACTCTAAAATTATTTTAGTTATTTTGAAATAACATTATTATTATTTATTGCATACTTTAAATTTATTATTAGTTACAAATTATCCTTACATAATTGCGAACTAACTCATGCGTATACGTATTTAAAATAATGTAGTTTAATTGAGAAGTTTTTTTCATCGCCATCTTCAAGTGACAACTTTGAATCGTATTTGATATCATCAGTGGAGGATGAATTCATGAATAACAGTGATTTATGCTCACCGTCTATCTTGGTAACATATCTGAGGTATAAATACATTCTTACATCTATTTTATGTTATCATATTTAATATTTATTTTAGTAATAATTTTTGTTTAATAATTTGTTTTTCTGCATTTTTTTTGTTTAAATAGCCGAAGAAGGTTATGTTGGTTGGTACAGTTACCGCAATTTGTTCCGACAAGATCTGGTACTACAATGCCTGCCACCATTGTAAATCTGGTGTCGAAGAAACGTTTGTTACCGCTGAAAAAGAAGATGGTTCTGTTGATGTGAACACAAGACGGCATTAATTTGTACCAACAAAGACTGTCAAGGAGTTGATATTTTCTCGATACCTCGGTTTGAAACTTCATCTATGTGACAACCCGCACAAAACCAGGTATCCGTACGACTTAATTAATGATTAATTACTACTTAATTACTGTGCTTGATTGAACTAGCTGATGAACTGCTACCTGCATATTGATACATGCACCTACTTGCATCATACTTTATTTGCTGTCACTACATTATTTACGTGCTGAACCCTAGTGACAAACATGATGCACAAAAAGCACAGTAGCACCAAACGGATACACAGTGAACATGCTGATATAACCAGCATCAGGCAAATACTGCCTCTAAGGCCTGTTAAGAGCCTCATATATTTTGGCTACACTGGTAGTGAGTGTAGGATATAAGGGTTGTGTTACCGCGTCTCTAGGGGATAAGATACACTGATTCGGATGTGCCAGAACGTACTTTAAGTACCAAACACAGCACTTTAAAAATTAAACCAGCTTCTAGCTGACTAGTAAAGTGCCAGAAAATGAGAAAATATCACTAGACACTTTCTAAAGTGTCGGGAAAACAAATTGTGTCACTAAAAATGCAATAACGACACTTTAAAGTCTTTTGTAACACTTTAACGGATTACTATCCAACCGGACACCCGGACTTTACCCGGAACATGAAAATTTTATTATTTTCACTTTTATATTTTACCTGAACCAGTTAGGGTCCCAGGTTACCCTAACACCCGTCATAACACGTTGTACATTACTAACTAAGTTAAACACCTATATTACTTAACTTAACCTAATCCTTATCTTAACCATCTTGTCCTAATTGAACCAAGGACCCCCCCCCCCTTGCTCTCGTAACCGGCCCCTCAAACTAGGGGACACAATAGTACCTTGTGATCTTGCCAAATCCCATATGTCTAATATCCACACTACACCTTAACCATTGGATAATAGCACCTCTAAGCTTTGCCTATATATAACCCTTGATACATGAGATGATTATCACTTAAAATCACAACACAAATTACTCTCTCTTGCTCTCCCACTCTCGGCCGAACATCACCCTCACCACCACCATACTTTCAAGCTTTGATCTCATCATTCCAACATCATACAAACATCCAAGGTCGCGTATAAGGAGCTTTGGTGCGCTCGGAACACGAAGGACCTCAACCGTTAGCTTTTATCCACGCGTTTTTCATCAAAGATCTTCCCTAGCCCCGAGCTAGAGGTATATCACGTAAAACTCATATTTAAGCTTGTTTAATGTGGTTAAAAGGAATTTTATCGGTGAAATATCGTTAACATGCGTTTTGGAACTTTAAAGTCTACTAAAATCACAAAAATGGAGGTTAATAGCACATGTCTTGTGTAAAAGTCGTAGGACTTGAAATTTGTGTTTATCTAGACCCGATCTATAATGTGGTAGCTCGAATCTTCGTTTAACCCAACTTTGTAAAATCATGTATCATCACATAAGCTTGTTTTTGAAAGATACAAGGGTTAAAGGTAAAACACTACCACATTTTAGAGACATGAACTTGTGCAGAAATATTTTTCTTGTGTAAAAGTATTTTAACCGGTAAAATGGTGCTTAAAACTAGCGGATCTACGTACCCGCAAGTGGTATTTTTGAAAGACCACACTTTAAAGAAATCATGTTTTTCTAAAAGATGGATCTTACACTAATAAATATGATTTTATAAACCACAAGTGTGTAGACACTTGTAAAATGGAAAGATCCGACAAAGAAGTATATTTGTCACTTGTTACTAGAAGTTGTAAAGACGGTTTTCTCTAAACACGAGATTTTTACGAGATTAAAGCTACTTTATATAAAGATCTACACATATAAAGGGTGTTTACACTATAGATTCGGAAAAACTACAAGTTCATGCGATTATGCACATTTACATACTTATTGACTAGTTTATTGTGTCGGAAATTGTTTGATTGAGTAAAGAAGTTGTTGAATTGATTTGTTAAAAGAAAATGATACGCTTGAAAGCGTGGCCACCTCCAGTTACAGAGGAAACTCTGGCGAAATTTTCTAAAAACCTAACACTTAGACTTTTTACACAACAAGTGTTAGAACTATCTTTGGACATATTTTCAAAACATAAATTTCGCCAGCACTATATTCTACTAAATATTCGGAGGTGGGATTTTCACAAAATATTAACGTGATAAACATATTTGTCACAACACTGTTTATGATTATTTTGTGAAATACATAAATATTATTTTAGGGTAAAAATAATATTTACAAGCGTTAATGATTCCAAAACTTTGCGAACGCTTCCACAACCATATAAGTTACACCGGTAATTACATTACCACAAGTTTGATAAAACGTAACTTTCGCACATGTATTAAATCCCCCATCCTTGGGAAGGAAAATAACCACCAAGCATATACGACATGTAACACGAAATAGTTGTCTAACTATTTCCCGCAAACATAAACTGTAAAGCTAAAGCACGGCCGTCCGTCTAATAGAATTAGCACTTGTAGGTCGTTGCACAGCTTACTATATTGGAGACGCTTGATAGAGATACGCATTCACTGTGAGTTCATGTCCCCCTTTTCTCTAACTGTTTTCAGTTTTCTTAACTGCGGGGGTGAAATACATGTTACTTTGTTTACAAGTACTTTATACACGGTATGATTTACGTAAGGAGGTTTAGATCATGTGAATGGGTAGTTAGAACACCGAGGGACTCGAGCGGTAGATCTATCTGGGTGTAGCGAGCCCAGCTCTAGGCCAAACGGACCTCTCTGAGGCTAACCAAAACGGACCTGGAGTGACTTGGTTGCCCAACGCAAAAATCAGCTAGGGTTGTGTCTTACTTACTTGCATTTCACAACATGCTAATGGCCTTGCAAACCATTGGTGATCACAAGTCCTCTTACACTGCTACATACCAGGAAACTTTTATACTTACAAGTGTTTTACCTACTCACTTGCACATGAACTCGCTCAACATTATTGTTGATTTTTCAACTCACATGTATTTCAGGAAATTAAACGGATCTGGCACGGTATGGAACGTTTTCCGCTGCATATTGTCATGAAGTCATCAGGGTTTAGGGGATGTGTCTCTTACCTGGACAAGACACAGTCCCTAAATCACGTTTATGTTTATGTTATAAGTTGTTATGTCTTTTGAACAAGGTTATTGTTGTTGGAGTATGTTCTCGTCAAACAATGGTATTGTATGTTATTTTCAAATTTAATTGATGACTTGCATGGTTTTTAAACTCATATAGCTTGTTATGGTTAAGCTATGGTATTAAGAAGTCACACCAAAATTAACCACGCTTCCGCAAAGCCAGGGTGTGACAGCTTGGTATCAGAGCTCTGATCATAGCGAACTAGGATTCTGTCTCGAGTCTAGACTATGATCACTAGGGCTCTCACGAAAACATTTTTCTGCATACCACTTAAGTCCAGATCCACACTTTTTACAAACAAATGTTGAGCACATTTTATTAATTATAAGTTCAGCTTGGAGGGCTGAGGATCGATCTGGAGGATCGAGATGGTTAAGGTGGTTGAGCACGTTGGTTTGTTATAGGATCGATCTGGAGGATCGAGGTGATTAAGGTAGTTGAGCACGTTGATTTGTTATAGGTTCGATCTGGAGGATCGAGGTTTGGTTTAAGTGGAGGATAGAGCAGTCTTGTAGACTGGATGGTATTGGCTAGTAAGACTAGGAGGAATTATGTGATGCCCTACTTGGTGACTTATGTGATTATCTGATTATGTGATTGACTGTTTGTGCATACTTGTGTTTATGTTACAGATACATGGATTCGGCTGATTCAGGTGGTTCAGACATCACCGACCCCAGGCGTATTGTATCAGATGACCTGGAGTCGTCAGAGCATGAGGTTTACACGTCCGACTTCACGAGCACAGATGAGGACGATTTCCAGCCCTTTGCACTACCTGACGGTGCTGGCGAGCTCGCAGATGGTCCTATCGCAGGGGATCTACCCTTGGCACTGATCCCTGCTCCTATACCGCTGGCTGCGTACCCAGCTTATGATTTACCCATTGATGATGAGGAGGATGATATCGATATGTTCGATGAGGAGCCTTTTGAGGAGGATGCTCAGGGCGAGGCCCTTCCTGCCGCCGATCTCTTGTTGATCGCAGATGCTCCTGCCGCGGAGTCACCTGCTCACTCCCCAGTCGCGGACTCCTTTGAGTCTGTGGCCTCTGTACCCTCACATGCCCCGAGTGCGCAGCACTACTCTCACGAGTCAGATTCTGATCATGCATCTTCTGTCGCCCCCATCCCTAGTCCCACTTTCGACCACGAGGACGTGGAGGATTCTGACCCTATGTTTCCCCCAGGGTTCGACCCTGATCGTGACTTAGAGTTTGTTCCGATGGACCAGTTTATGGAGGATCCAGCGGATCCTGTTGACCCTTTTGATCCTATTGATCCTGATTTCGATTTTGATATGGCATTTGATGACGTTGAGCCTGCCATTGCTCTTGAGCAGGCAGCTGCCCTTGATCCTTTACCAGAGCATGACCTTGCGCATGCTGATGTACCTTTTGAGCCCATTGCTGATGATCACCACATTGACGTTCCTGTTGATCCCATTGATCCGTTACCCATTGTTGCTATACCAGTTGACACCCCTATCGAGCACTTGGCACCTGATCACCCTGTTGTAGCCCCTTTATTTGATCCCGTTCCCATAGAGCCCGGACATGCACCATTCGCAGCTCATATGGATCCACCGGACGAGTCTGCCCAGCATGGCTGGATACCAGCAGACGAGGACGTTCCCCCATTCCCTCCACAGGTTTCTGTTGCACCACACGTTGACTTTTCATTTCAGGTCCCTATGTTTATACCTCCAGCAGGGCCTGGAGAGGGCTCTTCAGCACACCCTGATGGACATGTACCGATGCCCATGCCTTTCATGCCTCAGATTCCTTTTGTTCCACCTACTACAGCTCCTTTTGGGGTGGCACCCTTTGACCCCACACGAGAGCCACTGCTTTGGGCACCGTTTTCCCCTATGCCGCCCACTGATCCATACCACAGGTTCCACGTGGGACACACCATCGAGGATGTATTGATGTCATTTGTACACCAGCATGAGTCGCATGAGCAGCGACTACAGGAGTTGGAGAGAGCCCGCCTGCAGCCATGTCAGTGCCATGGCCGGGTACCCTCTCCGTTACAGCCGTTTCGACCACTACCCCCTGACTATGCTGCTCGTCTTACTACTTTGGAGCAGCAGATTGCTTCCATTATTCGTACACAGCAGGCGATGGAGGCGGACTGGTTATAGTTGCGCCGTTTGTTTTATACCCATTTTCCTCCTCCACCACCACCATCTGCTTAGAGCTCATCGGTGCCACTTGGGTAGGCGAGGTGATAAGGCGGCGATTGCTTTTTGACTGCACAGCTTTTTGGGGAGACTACATTATGACTTGACTTTTGTACTTGATGTTGTATTGATACTGATGTAGCTTTTGACAGGGGTGATGTAGCCCCTAGTGATTGATGATTGTATGTATACACTTACGATGTGGTCTCATTTATATGGCAATCGCAGTTTTCTCACCATATTTGGATTCGCTTGATTACTTATTTGCATTGTTATGGTATGGGATGTTGTGTGATTGATATTTGTGATATGTGATAACATGAGATGCTGTGTGATTATACTATTACTACCGTTATATACGTACACTATATTACGAACTGATTTACGTATTGTAACATCGGAGCCTTCTATGGCCTAACCAACTTAAACCATCTTTAGAAAGATGCCGCCAAGACGACAACAGCAGCCTATGCCTACCACTCAGGAAGAGCTACAACAAGTCATTGCTGCTGCCATAGCGCAGTACGCAGCTTCTCAGCCAGGAGGGAGCGGAAGTGTTAATCCAGGGCAATAACAATCCACCTCACGGATGCACCTACAAGCAGTTCTTAGACTGCAAACCAGTTAACTTTGATGGCATGGGAGGTGCAGTTGCCTTTACCCGCTGGGCTGAGAAAACCGATTCTGTCTTACGCATGAGCAAGTGTGCTGAGGATCAACAAGTCACATACATCTCAGGGCTATTTCTCGACGGAGCCCTATCTTGGTGGAACTTACAAGTCCAAACCTTAGGCGAAGCTGCCGCCTACGCCCTGACTTGGGCCGAATTGAAAGAGTTGATGCGCAAAAAGTACTGTTCACGCGCAGAAATTCAGAGGTTGGAGACTGAATTTTGGCACTTAAAGATGGATGGTCCGAAAGTAGCAGAGTACGTTCAGAGGTTTCATGACCTATCTCAAGTGGTTCCTTACATGGTTACGCCAGAATACAAGCGAATCGAGCGCTTCATTTGGGGTTTGGCTCCCCAAATAATAAGCATGGTAACCTCCTCCAAACCAGCAACTATCACTGAAGCCATCGATTTGAGCGTGGCTCTCACCGAGGAGGGGATTCGTTTAAACAAGTTTGGTGATGTAAAGGCAAGGGAGAAAGAGACTCATGTTGAGTCGTCCGGAAGTAACAAAAGAAAATTTTCAAACTTCAAACAAAGTGTTAGCGGTGATGGTAAGAGAGGAGCACCAAGCACGCCAGCTCAGGGTGCAGCTGGCAGTGGAAGGAAAGGAAGAGGATACATGGGCACCCAGCCCAGATGCAATACCTGTCAACGCCACCATTCGGGTCAATGTCAGCTAAAAGTATGCGAAGTATGTGGGAAACGTGGTCATTTGAAGGACACCTGTTGGGTTGGTACTGGCCGGGGAGGCCAGGGAGGATATGGAAATAGGAATGATAACCGTGGTGGAAATGGGAATCGCCAGCAAGGAAATTTTGGAGGAAACAGAAACCGAAGCAACAATGTAAACCAGGCTGGCAATGCCAACCAGGTCAACACCCCAGCTGGAAATGGGGATGGTAATGGGCAGAGGCTCGGATGCTACAACTGCGGGGAAATCGGGCATTTTAAGAAGAATTGCCCAACACTGAATCAAGCCCGTGGTAGAGTGTTCCAACTTGAAGCTAGAGAAGCACGTCAAGATCCAAATGTTGTTACCGGTACGTTCCCTATCAATCAACGCTATGCATCTGTTCTGTTTGATACTGGTGCCGACTATAGCTTCGTATCACTAGAATTTAAGGATATGCTTGGATTAGCCACTAATAAGTTAGATGTCCCGTACGCAATCGAATTGGCTAATGGAAAGTTAGTGGAAGCCAATGATGTTATCAGAGGCTGTGTGATTGAATTAGGAGAACGTGAGTTTGCCTTGGATCTACTACCAGTCCAATTGGGAAGCTTCGACGTGGTGGTAGGAATGGATTGGTTATCCGGAAACAAGGCTGAGATAGTATGTCACGAGAAAGTCGTTCGTATCCCAACCGATGATGGTGAGACAATTGTGGTTCACGGAGAGAAGCGTGACACGCCGCTAAGATTTATCAGCTGCTTGAAGGCAAGGAAGTGTTTACAGAAGGGATGTGTTGCTTTTCTGGCACACATCGTAGATAAGAAGGCTGCTGAGCCAACAATCGAAGACATCCCTGTCGTAAGGGAGTATCCAGAAGTCTTCCCAGAAGACTTACCCGGACTGCCACCTCAGAGGCAAGTGGAGTTTCACATTGACCTAGTTCCAGGCGCAGCGCCTGTAGCTAAGGCACCTTACAGACTTGCGCCGTCTGAGATGCAGGAATTGTCAACGCAACTCCAAGAGTTGTTAGACAAGGGTTTTATCCGACCAAGCTTCTCGCCTTGGGGAGCTCCGGTCTTGTTTGTCAAGAAGAAGGACGGAAGTTTTCGCATGTGTATTGACTACAGAGAATTGAACAAGCTGACGATCAAGAACAGGTACCCTTTGCCAAGAATCGATGACCTGTTCGACCAACTTCAAGGTTCAAGCTGTTACTCTAAGATCGATCTTCGATCTGGATACCATCAACTAAGGATACAGGAGGAAAGTATCCCGAAAACAGCCTTCCGAACTCGTTATGGACACTACGAGTTCCTCGTTATGCCATTTGGTTTGACGAACGCACCTGCGGTCTTCATGGATCTAATGAATAGAGTTTGCAAGCCATACTTAGACAGGTTCGTGATTGTATTCATCGACGACATCCTGATTTACTCAAGGACGAAGGCTGAACACGAACAACATCTTAGAACCATATTGGAGCTGCTAAAGAAAGAACAACTGTACGCCAAATTCTCCAAGTGCGAGTTTTGGCTACGCGAAGTCCAGTTTCTTGGACATGTGGTTAACGGGGATGGAATTCATGTTGATCCCACAAAGATCGAGGCAATCAAGAATTGGGAAACGCCTACAACGCCAACCGAGATTCGACAATTCTTGGGTTTGGCTGGCTACTATCGAAGGTTCATCGAGGATTTTTCGAAAATCGCTCAACCGTTGACGCTCCTGACCCAGAAGGATAAGACGTTTGATTGGGGAATCAAACAGGACGAAGCGTTTCAGAAATTGAAAGATAAGCTCTGCAACGCGCCAATCTTAGCTCTACCAGAAGGCACTGATGACTTTGTGGTATACTGCGACGCATCACGTCAGGGATTGGGTTGTGTGTTGATGCAACGCCAGAAGGTCATTGCTTACGCATCACGCCAACTGAAAGTGCACGAAAAGAATTATACCACACATGATTTAGAGCTTGGCGCAGTGGTTTTTGCACTAAAGATCTGGAGACACTACCTGTATGGTACGAAGTGCACAATCTTCACAGATCACAAGAGCCTACAACATATATTTAACCAGAAGGAGTTAAATATGAGACAAAGACGATGGGTTGAGTTGCTAAACGATTACGACTGCGAGATCAAGTATCACCCGGGGAAGGCGAATGTAGTTGCCGATGCCCTAAGTCGGAAAGAAAGAATCAAGCCCATAAGGGTTAGAGCATTGGAAATGATTATACGAACCGATCTCTCCTCGCGCATTCGTGCTGCACAAAAGGAAGCTCTCAAGGAGGGAAACCTTGAGGAAGAATATCTCCGTGGAATGGAGAAGCTTTTGGTACCAAACGAGGAAGGAA
Organism: Helianthus tuberosus; assembly: GCA_030545235.1. Lineage (NCBI taxonomy): Eukaryota > Viridiplantae > Streptophyta > Magnoliopsida > Asterales > Asteraceae > Helianthus > Helianthus tuberosus. The sequence continues at coordinate 111,417,803 of CM060364.1, read as the reverse complement.
CGTTATGTTTTGAGAAAAGAATTTGGGTTCCTCTGTTTGGTGGATTAAGGGAAGTTATTTTCGACGAAGCGCACAAGTCACGGTACTCTATCCACCCTGGATCGGATAAGATGTACCAGGATCTCAAAAATTACTATTGGTGGCCTAGGATGAAAGGCGACGTTGCTGTTTATGTGAGCAAATGTTTAACGTGCGCTAAGGTCAAGGCAGAATACCAGAAGCCTTCGGGACTTCTGCAACAACCTGAGATTCCCAAGTGGAAATGGGAACAAATCTCAATGGATTTTGTTACAAAACTGCCAAGAACGCCAAGAGGCCATGATATGATTTGGGTGATTGTTGACCGCCTAACAAAGTCCGCACACTTTCTGCCAATCAGGGAGAAAGACAGTACTAGTAAACTTGCGGAAATTTACATGAGGGAGATCGTAGCACGTCATGGAGTACCTCTCTCGATCATCTCTGATAGAGACGGAAGATTTGTGTCAAGAATATGGCAATCTTTCCAAGAATCTTTTGGCTCACAATTAAATCTGAGCACTGCGTTCCATCCGCAAACTGATGGCCAGAGCGAGCGAACGATTCAAACTTTGGAAGACATGCTGAGGGCATGTGTTATGGATTTAGGAGGTAGCTGGGATAAACACTTACCTTTGGTCGAATTTTCGTACAACAACAGCTACCACACCAGTATTGGTGTCGCGCCATTTGAGGCCCTATACGGACGCAAGTGCCGATCACCCCTATGTTGGTCTGACGCAGGTGATAGGCAGCTTGCTGGTCCCGAGATCGTCCAAGAGACGACAGACAAGATTGCGCAAATACTTAAACGCATCGAAGCCGCTCGCCACAGACAAAAGGCCTACGCAGATCCAAACCGGAAGCATGTGGACTTCCAAGTCGGAGAAATGGTGTTGTTGAAAGTTTCACCCTGGAAAGGGGTAGCGCGCTTTGGGAAGCGAGGAAAGTTAAATCCACGCTACATTGGTCCCTTTAGAATTCTGGAAAGAATTGGGACAGTAGCATACAAGTTGGACCTACCTGCTGAACTAAATGGTGTTCACGATACATTTCATGTATCCAATTTAAAGAAAAGTCCAACTCAAATTGACGTTGCCATTCCTATCGACGAGATTCATATTGACGACACGCTCCACTTCGTTGAAGAACCAGTCGAGGTCACGGATTGGAAAGTTAACAAGACCCGCCGGAGCAGTGTCAAACTCGTCAAGGTTCGTTGGAATGCCAGACATGGTCCTGAATTTACCTGGGAGCGTGAGGACCGGATGAAAAAGAAATACCCCCACCTATTTCCTAAGAACCCTGCTTCTACAAGCAGAACTTAAATTTCGGGACGAAATTTATTTAACGGGGGGAGAATGTGACAACCCGCACAAAACCAGGTATCCGTACGACTTAATTAATGATTAATTACTACTTAATTACTGTGCTTGATTGAACTAGATGATGAACTGCTACCTGCATATTGATACATGCACCTACTTGCATCATACTTTATTTGCTGTCACTACATTATTTACGTGCTGAACCCTAGTGACAAACATGATGCACAAAAAGCACAGTAGCACCAAACGGATACACAGTGAACATGCTGATATAACCAGCATCAGGCAAATACTGCCTCTAAGGCCTGTTAAGAGCCTCATATATTTTGGCTACACTGGTAGTGAGTGTAGGATATAAGGGTTGTGTTACCGCGTCTCTAGGGGATAAGATACACTGATTCGGATGTGCCAGAACGTACTTTAAGTACCAAACACAGCACTTTAAAAATTAAACCAGCTTCTAGCTGACTAGTAAAGTGCCAGAAAATGAGAAAATATCACTAGACACTTTCTAAAGTGTCGGGAAAACAAATTGTGTCACTAAAAATGCAATAACGACACTTTAAAGTCTTTTGTAACACTTTAACGGATTACTATCCAACCGGACACCCGGACTTTACCCGGAACATGAAAATTTTATTATTTTCACTTTTATATTTTACCTGAACCAGTTAGGGTCCCAGGTTACCCTAACACCCGTCATAACACGTTGTACATTACTAACTAAGTTAAACACCTATATTACTTAACTTAACCTAATCCTTATCTTAACCATCTTGTCCTAATCGAACCAAGGACCCCCCCCCCCTTGCTCTCGTAACCGGCCCCTCAAACTAGGGGACACAATAGTACCTTGTGATCTTGCCAAATCCCATATGTCTAATATCCACACTACACCTTAACCATTGGATAATAGCACCTCTAAGCTTTGCCTATATATAACCCTTGATACATGAGATGATTATCACTTAAAATCACAACACAAATTACTCTCTCTTGCTCTCCCACTCTCGGCCGAACATCACCCTCACCACCACCATACTTTCAAGCTTTGATCTCATCATTCCAACATCATACAAACATCCAAGGTCGCGTATAAGGAGCTTTGGTGCGCTCGGAACACGAAGGACCTCAACCGTTAGCTTTTATCCACGCGTTTTTCATCAAAGATCTTCCCTAGCCCCGAGCTAGAGGTATATCACGTAAAACTCATATTTAAGCTTGTTTAATGTGGTTAAAAGGAATTTTATCGGTGAAATATCGTTAACATGCGTTTTGGAACTTTAAAGTCTACTAAAATCACAAAAATGGAGGTTAATAGCACATGTCTTGTGTAAAAGTCGTAGGACTTGAAATTTGTGTTTATCTAGACCCGATCTATAATGTGGTAGCTCGAATCTTCGTTTAACCCAACTTTGTAAAATCATGTATCATCACATAAGCTTGTTTTTGAAAGATACAAGGGTTAAAGGTAAAACACTACCACATTTTAGAGACATGAACTTGTGCAGAAATATTTTTCTTGTGTAAAAGTATTTTAACCGGTAAAATGGTGCTTAAAACTAGCGGATCTACGTACCCGCAAGTGGTATTTTTGAAAGACCACACTTTAAAGAAATCATGTTTTTCTAAAAGATGGATCTTACACTAATAAATATGATTTTATAAACCACAAGTGTGTAGACACTTGTAAAATGGAAAGATCCGACAAAGAAGTATATTTGTCACTTGTTACTAGAAGTTGTAAAGACGGTTTTCTCTAAACACGAGATTTTTACGAGATTAAAGCTACTTTATATAAAGATCTACACATATAAAGGGTGTTTACACTATAGATTCGGAAAAACTACAAGTTCATGCGATTATGCACATTTACATACTTATTGACTAGTTTATTGTGTCGGAAATTGTTTGATTGAGTAAAGAAGTTGTTGAATTGATTTGTTAAAAGAAAATGATACGCTTGAAAGCGTGGCCACCTCCAGTTACAGAGGAAACTCTGGCGAAATTTTCTAAAAACCTAACACTTAGACTTTTTACACAACAAGTGTTAGAACTATCTTTGGACATATTTTCAAAACATAAATTTCGCCAGCACTATATTCTACTAAATATTCGGAGGTGGGATTTTCACAAAATATTAACGTGATAAACATATTTGTCACAACACTGTTTATGATTATTTTGTGAAATACATAAATATTATTTTAGGGTAAAAATAATATTTACATGCGTTAATGATTCCAAAACTTTGCGAACGCTTCCACAACCATATAAGTTACACCGGTAATTACATTACCACAAGTTTGATAAAACGTAACTTTCGCACATGTATTAAATCCCCCATCCTTGGGAAGGAAAATAACCACCAAGCATATACGACATGTAACACGAAATAGTTGTCTAACTATTTCCCGCAAACATAAACTGTAAAGCTAAAGCACGGCCGTCCGTCTAATAGAATTAGCACTTGTAGGTCGTTGCACAGCTTACTATATTGGAGACGCTTGATAGAGATACGCATTCACTGTGAGTTCATGTCCCCCTTTTCTCTAACTGTTTTCAGTTTTCTTAACTGCGGGGGTGAAATACATGTTACTTTGTTTACAAGTACTTTATACACGGTATGATTTACGTAAGGAGGTTTAGATCATGTGAATGGGTAGTTAGAACACCGAGGGACTCGAGCGGTAGATCTATCTGGGTGTAGCGAGCCCAGCTCTAGGCCAAACGGACCTCTCTGAGGCTAACCAAAACGGACCTGGAGTGACTTGGTTGCCCAACGCAAAAATCAGCTAGGGTTGTGTCTTACTTACTTGCATTTCACAACATGCTAATGGCCTTGCAAACCATTGGTGATCACAAGTCCTCTTACACTGCTACATACCAGGAAACTTTTATACTTACAAGTGTTTTACTTACTCACTTGCACATGAACTCGCTCAACATTATTGTTGATTTTTCAACTCACATATATTTCAGGAAATTAAACGGATCTGGCACGGTATGGAACGTTTTCCGCTGCATATTGTCATGAAGTCATCAGGGTTTAGGGGATGTGTCTCTTACCTGGACAAGACACAGTCCCTAAATCACGTTTATGTTTATGTTATAAGTTGTTATGTCTTTTGAACAAGGTTATTGTTGTTGGAGTATGTTCTCGTCAAACAATGGTATTGTATGTTATTTTCAAATTTAATTGATGACTTGCATGGTTTTTAAACTCATATAGCTTGTTATGGTTAAGCTATGGTATTAAGAAGTCACACCAAAATTAACCACGCTTCCGCAAAGCCAGGGTGTGACAATCTATTATATCTAATAGATATGTTGAATTGAGTAAATAGATAAATTTATAATATAATTTTGGCAACTTATGATATATAATTTTTTCTTTCTTTCCATTGACTTTTAACTTTTGTTCTGTTCTATTGATGTTACCTATTAGTTTATTTTGTATTTGTTCAACAAGTTCTTATATTCTTGTGCTTTTTATGTTATTGATAATGAAAATTGGGCCTTTAATGTTATAAAAGTGTTGGGCCGTGTATGACTTTAATTAGTAAAAAGTATATGATGATTAGTTTAAGTATTAAAACTTTTGGCACCTAAAAATCGTAATTACCAATATTAATGTTCACAACTGGTAGTTATTTGTTTGGTTTAAGTATTTCAACATTTTTGTGATAAAATTTAATGAAATAATATGTTACATTTTAATAAAAATACAAGTTTTTTAACTAATAAAATTAAACTACCCGGGAAGCAGTCCGGGTGATAACCTAGTGTGTGTATATATATATATATATATATATATATATATATATATATATATATATATATATATAGGGTTAGGTTAACGTACAAATGCCTTTATCCTTGTCACACCCCGAAATATCAGAGCTTGGCGTGACTATACCGGTATCTTCATTGCACAGCGGAAGCAAATAGCTAAGACTTCTAAACAAAGAACGCCACTAAGCACTCGACTCCACATGGATCTCCTATTCCAACCGCGCCAAAATTTTGAAATGCAACTTAAGAAAGAAACATTCGAAAAATAAACATAAAGTTGAGCGAGTTCATAGTTTCTATGTAAAAGATTTGAAATAAATCTTTTTGAATAACCGGTTTTTAAAGTATTGTTTTAGAAAACGAAATAAAAATTCATTTTCTTTGGCATGGTAAATGAAAACTTTGCATTTGTGAAACCTTGTATGTGTAAAGCGTTATATTTGTATAACCTTGTAAACATTTGGGAGATTCTTTTGAAAACAGGTATGTAAAGCGTCTATGAATAAATCAATTAATGTTTTGCAAGGACATTAATGTGTGATGACATAGGGAGAACTCAACCTGAGTAGACTATTATTAGTGTCGAATCTGTCACACCCCGACCACGTAGGACAACAAACCGTGGCGGAAACGTCGGGGAGTGTTGTAACAGAATTTATTGTTTCATAACCATGGATACAAAAGAGTTTCGTTTTATTGATAATATTAAACATTAACATTGTCTTAACACGTAACAAACAAATTACATATCGACTATCACTGTTATTATGTCACTAAGGCCTCGTCCAAGATCCTATGTGACGCATGCATCCTAGAAATCACATCAAGCAACAACACCTGAAACATATGTAAAACCAAAGTCAGCAAAGAAATGCTGGCGAGTACATAGGTTTTATAAGAGTGTCGGATTCATGGCTAGTTTTCATGTTGCAGTACTTTATTAGACTACAAGAGTCAAAATACAAACCTCATTTTGAAAAGTGTATTGCAACATAATTAACCAACTCAAATCAAGTTGGTTATAATTTGTAAAATCTCGTAGCCATGATTCTTAACCCAAAAACATTTGTTTTAGAAAACCAATTTGTAAAACATCTCGTATTAACTCGTTAATAAAACTCGTATGGTTTATATCTTTTAGAAAACATCGTTGTGTGACATCGTTTCAAAATCGTTTACCCAATTGAACTAAATAACGCCACGGTATGTAATATGTTGAAAACACTTATATATAAGAAGTACCAGTGGCGTATCTACCATGTTTTCACCACATTACACCCGTCCCGTTATCTAAACACTTAACCAAAAACCAATCGTTTATCCAATTCGTTTAACTTGCTCAAATCGTTTCTAAATCCTTAACTCGTTTAAATCGTTTAAATCATCCTCGTTTTAATTTGTGAAAACTATTCTTGGTCGTCTCGCTAACAACATTCAAACCTTCGTGACTCGACTATCTCGCTTCTCGCATTAACAAACCACCAAAGGGTAAGTTAACTCTCATCAGATTCAGTCGCTACCCACAACCCCCACACATAACCATGGGTGCAGTAAAATAACGGGATTTGTCAGATCCTATGGTACCATAACCTAATACTGGTCGGCTTGATCAGTGCTAATGAATGTTATTCGTTATGTAACTACAACCAACAAGTTTGTTCACTTTATTGAAATCGTTATTAATTTAGTAAAAACCATCTTAATTGTTTTTGAAAAAACCATCGTTTAAACCTTGAAAATCATTTTGTACATATGAATCACCCCAAAACAATTGAAAACAGTAAAATAAGGGAACTATGTACTCACATGAGGTGCAAAGTATCCTCAATCAATAGAACTTCAACAAACTCAAGTAAACCAGAGAAATCAAGCAGCACATATTAATCGAACCACTAGTCAAACAATAGACACCTAAATCGGAAGATCAGATAGAATGAGGTCTTGTAAACCAAATGAGTGTTGGAACTTATGTGATAAGGTTTAACAAAGCCTACATCCTAAATTGAAACCTATCCTAAGTGCTTACGACCCATTACGATCCATTAAGGTAGCCTACGCTACTTTAACGCGTCGTGCGCGCAAATGCGCGTTCGAGACGTCTAACTAGTCCTATGACAAGTATTATATGCCCTAACATGTTTAAATATGTTACATAATCAGTTACGTGACAAAAGTTTAGGTTACACATGCTTAATTATCAATTGTACGTAAAAAGGGTATTTTGGTCATTTACCTAAGGCATATAAACTACCTATCATATAACTACTTAAACTAGGTGACCATAAGGTATAACCTTGGAAGGTTATTCCCTATGCAACTATGGTCACTAAATATGTTTGGTCGGATCCTAATGATCGACCAAACGGGTCGTGTTCGAAAGTCTAAGCGGGTGTTTAGTCCGCTTGACTTACGACTCTACACAAGAACTAATCTAAAAAGTGACGAGCTAAACATGTCGAAACATGTTTAACTAAGTTAGAAAATAGGTTTGGTATCAAAACAAACGGTTTTGATACCTAAAAGTAGTTTGGTTACAAAATACGCGAGAATGCGCATTTTTGAGAAGAGTTGCTCTTTGGAGAGCACAGTACGATGAAAGTTGTAAGCTGTGTGCTCACGTTATTAAGTTCAAACGAACTTCGTATTGACCATAAACTGGTCAATGCAGAAAGTCAAATGCAGTTTGACTTTCAGACTCGAAAAGCGATAAAAGAACGAAAGAATACTTACAAAAGGTCCCCGCAAGCTTTGATTCGATTTACTCTCAGGTATGAAGCATAAACTTCAACTTAGAGAGCCAAAATCAGATTCAAATGTGGGTTTTGCAAGTAATGGGTGAGGGGTATTTATAGATTTCACACAACCGTTAAGATCGTTCATCGTAAAATGTGATTCGATCTCAACCGTACATGTGCACCCATGGTTTTGTGAAACCATGGGCACTTAAAAATAGCCCATAGTAACTTAAAAACCATTAAATATCAGCCCCGAGTTTGTAAAACCATGGCCTAATACCATCAAAACTTTAAAATTGGACTAGGTTCATTGAATCTGGTCAGAAATTTCAAAAATGGTCCCTGCACTTGTAAAACTTGATTTTTTTGGCACTTTTAAGCCCTGTTAACCCCATTTCAAGGTTCTAAAATAAAGTTAAAGTATAGGGAACTTAAAATATGCTCAAAAACATCTCGGATGTCGGTTCGTTTGGTCGTACGGTTGCGTTGTTCGGTTAATTACGACGGGAGTCGTAACGAACGCAAAAACGATCCAAATTAAGCGACGAATAGAATTTTCTTATGCCAAACACTAAAATAAAATATTTTAATGTTTACATAAATTTTTGGATGTCCGGATATATTCAGAACGTAAGATATGCGCGAAAATGCAAACTTGTGCACTTTTTGACGCTTTTAGTCCCTATTGATCAATAAAGTTTATTTTAGCATACCGAACCCCTCAAAGCCTATTTCTAAGCTATATAAAGGATATTTAGGGTATGTTTAACTTATGATCAAGTTCTGGAATGTTCGTTACTATACAAATCGGTATAGTTTCACAGTTTGACACAAATAGTCCCTGTGATCGAACAAACTTGATTTCAACATACCAAACCATCCAAAACTTATTTCTAAGTCATGTGGAGGTTATTTAAGGTTTGTTAAGACTATGTCACTATTCCGGAGTGTTTGTTGCGTTAAATTGGTTATATTTACGCATTAGTGCGCGTATAACCTTCCAGAAAGCGATTTAAAGCTTGAAATCGGAGTTGAATCAAATTGAAAATTCACCAAACACAAATATACACATACTAACACAAAAACACATATAATAACATCAAAGCGTATTGTTTTATTGATAATCATCATTGTTTTACATTGTACAACGATTACAGAACACAGTTGTCACAGTCTCCCCTACTTCAGGAAATTTCGTCCCGAAATTTTAACTGGAGGAAGCTTGTGAAAACAAATGTGGATACTTCGTCTTCATCTGGTCCTCACGTTCCCAAGTAAACTCTGGGCCACGTTTGGACTCCCAACGAACTTTGACCAATCGAATCCGTTTGTTCTTCAACTGTTTGAAAGCACAGTCCGTTATCTCCACCGGTTTCTCGACAAAGTGCATCGTTTCGTCGATTCGGATCTCTTTGAGAGGAATGTGAAGATCAGCGTCAGCTAAACACTTTCGCAAATTGGACACGTGAAAAGTCGGGTGAATATTTCCAAGCTCTGGAGGTAGCTCTAGTCGATAGGCAACCTTCCCAATTCTTTCCACAATCTTGAATGGTCCAACATATCGAGGTGCAAGTTTTCCTTTCTTTCCAAATCTCACCACTCCCTTCCAAGGTGACACCTTGAGTAGGACACGGTCTCCGACTTGAAATTCTAAGGGCTTGCGTCGCAAATCTGCATAACTCTTTTGACGGCTTCGAGCTGTCACAAGATTATCGCGGATTTTCTTGATTTTGTCTGTTGTTTCCAGAATGAGTTCAGGTCCAGTCAGCTGAGCTTCAACGATTTCATTCCAACAGACAGGTGAACGACATTTTCGACCGTAGAGAGCTTCGAGCGGTGCCATATTAATACTAGCATGATGACTATTGTTGTAAGAGAACTCGATCAATGGGAGATGAGAATCCCAATTACCACCAAAGTCTATCACGCATGCTCTAAGCATATCCTCCAAAGTTTGAATCGTTGACTCAGATTTTCCATCTGTTTGGGGATGATAAGCAGTGCTTAGATTCAGTTGGGTTCCCAAAGCAGATTGCATGGTTTTCCAGAAATGAGACGAAAATCGAGCATCACGATCAAAAATGATATCCAAAGGAACACCATGTCGTGATACAATCTCATCAACATAAATCTTTGCAAGTTTATCAGCAGATAGATCCTCGCGAATTGGAATAAAATGAGCTGATTTCGTTAATCGATCGATAACAACCCAGATAGCATCATGACCTTTAGATGTATGCGGTAACTTAGTGATGAGATCCATCGTAATGTTCTCCCACTTCCAAACCGGTATCTCTGGTTGCACAAGTAAACCAGAAGGTCGTTGATGTTCAGCCTTGACTTTGAGACAAGTTAGGCATTTTGATACATACAAGGCAACATCCTTCTTCATACCAGGCCACCAACACTGAGTACAAGATCCTTGTACATTTTATTAGCACCAGGATGTATAGAATATCGAGACTTGTGAGATTCGTCCATCACCAAGATGCGAAGATCGTCTTGTTTCGGAATCCACAAACGATCCTTGAAATAGAGCAAACCATCGTCCTTTGCTTCGAGTTTAAGCTCAAGCTGATGTGGTAATTCCGTACCCATCAAATTTTGCGAAACACAAAATTGCTGAGCTTGAAGAACACGAGTTTGAAGATCAGATAGCGTTTGAACAGAATGAAGCTTGACTCGCTCTTTGCGACTAAGCGCATCGGCTACGACATTCGCCTTACCAGGATGGTAGTGAATCTCGCAATCGTAATCACTTAAGAGTTCAACCCAACGACGTTTCCTCATGTTGAGCTCTTTCTGATTAAGAATATGCTGGAGACTTTTGTGGTCTGTGAAAATCACACACTTCGTTCCGTAGAGGTAGTGTCTCCAGATTTTAAGCGCGAAAACCATAGCTCCCAACTCAAGATCATGAGTTGTGTAGTTCTTCTTATGAATTTTCAGCTGTCTTGACGCATAAGCAATGACTTTACCTCGTTGCATAAGAACGCAACCAAGTCCTAGATTCGATGCGTCACAATAGACAACGAAATCATCATTTCCCTCGGGTAAAGATAGAACAGGAGCATCACAAAGCTTCTGTTTCAGCGTTTGGAATGCTTCTTCTTGTTTGGGTCCCCACTTAAAAGGCTTATTCTTTTGAGTCAAAGCAGTGAGTGGAACCGCGATCTTTGAGAAGTTTGAAATAAAACGTCGATAATATCTGTTAGTGAAGTTGTCTGTCGACTTCATCTTCTTTCGAGTCTTAGATTAGTAATGAAAGATCAAGTCACGCAGTTCGAGTTAAACAGGAAACAAAGGTGAACAAGCCAGTTCAAACGAAGTGGACAGCTCAAACGAAGTGGACTGTTCAAACGAAGTGGACAATTCAAACGAAGTGGACTGTTCAAACGAACTGGAAATGCCTGTTCAAACGAACTGGAAATAGTATAAATATGTGACTTGAGTTTTTCATTTGTAACTTTTGGATTCCGGTAGCGAAGCTCTGCCGAAGTGTCTCCAAGTCTGTAAACGTGTTCTAATCAATACAAGAGACAGTTAATAGTGAATATCAAGCTGAAACAAACTCTGATTCATCGAATTCCGCCTTTGAATCAGTTTAGAGCTCTTCTGAAGACTCGTTCAGATCGATTCTCGATCCTACAAGTGGTATCATAGCTCAGGAGGAAGAGCTCTTGCAATTTCAGCTCGATTTCATTAAAAAATTCTGATTTCTACTCCATTCTTTCACATTTTTTAAAAAAAATTTCAAGATTCGTTGATTAATATGGTCTGATTTTGTCATATATCACCTAAAATTGTGTTTTAATCAATCGATTAACAAAATACATGGTAAAATCGACCTAAAATTGATCAATGTTATAAAAAATCAATCAGTTCGTTTGAGACTTATCTGATTCACATGAACAGGAACTTTAGACTCAGATCTACGTTGATTTAGTGCACGATATTGAATGAAAATCATCTCATTGTGATCGGTATTTGATGTAGAACAATACTTGGGTTTCAATTTCATCAGATATCAGAGTTTGAATGGATTCTGTTTAGGTTCGTTTGAAAGGTTGTAAAACGAAGTGAGCTTGTTCGTTTGAAAGGTCATACGAAGTCGTTTGAAGAGTTAAATTGAAACGAAGTGACCTCAGTTCGTTTGAATCCTAGTTCGTGTGAACCTCAGGTCGTTTGAATTAATTAGGTCGTATGAATTCATCAAGATCGTTTGAACTGTACTTCGTTTAAATTGCCGAGGTCGTATGAATTTGTCTGATCGTTTGAACTGATTGGGTCGTTTGAGGTTGTCAGATCGTGTGAAAGAATCAGTTCGTCTGAACTTCGGTCCGTTTAAACAATTCATGTCGCATTGAAAACTGTTTCAATTAATATGTGTCGACCATTTTCAAAAAGTTAAAGCCCTTAGTCAGTCAACATAATTGGCAGTACATCTGAAGCATTAATTGCAAATGTTGCATGTGATCTTTATTCTAAGTGTCAGATTCATTGATAAAACTCAACAGAATTGGTCATAGTCACGTGATTGTGAATTGATAGATATTTTGTCATAGAATTGATAAGATAAGTTGCCAAGAATATTAGTTTGCATGTGAAACCAATCACCGACCCATGTGATTGATATCATTGCTCAAAATTAAAGGTCCAATTAGCAAATTCGTTTATCAGTTGAAGGTCCAATCAGGTTCAAAGTTCACTGATTCCAGGTAGTTTGAATTTCAGTTCGTGTGGTTTGAAATCTAATCCAGTTCGTTTGAGGTCAGGTCGTGTAATTTGACAATTGTGACCAGATCGTTTGAAAGGTTCAGCTCGCTTGAAAGTGTGTTTGTGTGAAAATTGTCGGGACTGTTTGAAAAATGGCAATGATGTTTGATGAAAAAGAAAATGATCATATTGAACAATTAAATGATGGATATGGTTGGTATAGAGCAAGCAGTTATGAACAAGATGATAAAAGGATTTGGATTATGCGACTTGAAAATTTTCTGTGTAAAAAGAATGAGACATTTGAGGAGTTGAAAAGCAGATTTAACTATTTACTGGACAAATTGAAAATATATGAGATAAAGTTGACGGATGCAGAACAAATATCAAAGCTTGCAGATGCATTACCTGCAGAATGGGATGATTTTTTTGAAAAATCTTAAAAGAGATTCTGGTTTTTCTGGGTTCTCAAAATTACATCCAAAAGATTTTATCAAAAAGCTCAAAGCATATGATTATGAAAATAACAAGAAAAAGAGAGAATTGATGGAAAAAATAAAAGGAAATCTAGATAAAATGAGTTTGGATGTAATTGTTGAAATAGACAAAAGAGTTTGTGTATGTCTTGCAGCAAAAAATGTTATGAACTATGATATTAAGAGGGGTTGTTATATTGATGATAATATGAATCCTCTTGATGTTGTTAAAATTTTTTGTGTAGGTACATTCAGGTTAAAGACAAACGAAATTCCAAAAAAGGAAGAATCTGTGAAGATTGAATCTTCAGATTCAGAATCAGTATGCTCAAAATGTGATAAACTTGAAGCTGACAATGTTCAACTCTTGAAGGATGCGGAAAGTTTGACATTGGAAGCCAAAAAGATGAAAGATGAGAAGCAAACTGATATTAAACAGATTCTTGTTTTGCAGGAAAATTATGAGAAATTGAAATCTGAAAATGTCAAACTGTTAAGTGTTTTGGACAGTTTGACATTAGAAAACAACAACTTGAAAGAAAAGGAAAAAGGTTTTGAAAATGAAAAAATAAAAACTGAAAAAGATTTTCAAAGTCAAATAAAAATTCTTGAAGATCAGAGTTCTGTTTTTAGCAAGAATAACATTGAAAAACAGAATATTATAAATTCTCATCTTCAGACAATTATTCGACTTGAAAAAGAAGCTGAAAGTGCTCGAAATAAAATCAACGAGCTTGAAAAGAAATTGAAAGGTTTTGAGAAATCAGATTATCCATGTCCAAAACCGATCAATTCAGTTCCAATAAGTGACGATGTCACAAACTATGATAAAGTCATAGTTGAAGATTGTGATGAGAAATCTGATGATGAAACTGGAAAAATTGAGAAAAAGAAATTATTTTTGAAATTAAAAGAAAAGTTTCAAGAAACTGTTCCGCAAACAACTGAAAAGGGAGAATGCTCTAAGCAAAAACCTTTGAAGAAGAAAGTGAAAAAAAAAAAAGGAGAAAAATTTGAAAAATGATAAAAAAGAAAATAAAAGCTCATCAGATCAATCATCCAATCGCAATCAAAAACCACAAAAATTAGAAAATCAAAACTCAAAAACTGTTGGTAATAAGTGGTGCAGGTTTGACCACAATGCTCAAAAGCCAAATCCAGCCAACAAGAGGAAAAATGATTATCACCAAGCCAAACAGTGCTATGATCTGAATGTTTGGACTGAAGGTGGTGATTGGTACGATAACAGAGTGTGTTACACTTGTGGTGTGAGAGGACACATTGCTGTTAACTGCCAAAGTTGGAGTTATGAGATGAGAAGATGCTTTGAATGCAATATCAAAGGACACATTGCCAGAGATTGCCCAATGAGATCAAAGGGAAGATCGAGGGCTGAATCTCAGAAAGTGGCAAAGAAACCAGTCAATGGCAAGCCCAAAGAACAGAAAGTGGAAGAAAAGAAAGTAAAGCTTTCACAGGGGCAGAAAGACAGACTGAGGAAGAAGAGGAAGAAAGCGAGAGAGTATCTCGAAAGGATTTTGTCCTCGGATACAACTGGTAAAACAGATAAAAGTTCTGATAAATCGTCTTGCTCACCAAAGAACAACAAATCAAGCAAAACGCATTCATCAGATAAAAATCTGAGGACGAAAGAAGAGAAGAAGAAGAAGAAAGTTGTTGGCGATGAATGTGTTTCTGTGGAAACTAAGGAGCCACATGTCGGCAATGAATCTGGCTCATCAAAGTCAGACAAGCCACATTCAGGCGATGAATCTGGTGTGGTAAAACCAGAAGAGCCATTTGTTGAGGTAAAAATTGAGAATTCTGGTCTAACAATGGATGATGAAAATTTTCCACCATTGTTGAACAAGAATTCAAAATCACCCAAGGACCGTCAGGCTTGGGTGAATCTGTTTAAATGAAAAACCTGACTTGCCGGAGATCCCAAGTTGGTAATCGTGGATCAGGAATCGGCATCATTCTTTGTATTTGATTTTGTTTTTCGTACAAGTGGTAAATCAGGGACATTAATTTGTACTTGATTTTCTACAAGTGGTTGAAGACCAAATCATGAACCACATCCCCAACTTTACAAGTGGTAAAAACAAACTTATTTTCCGGAAAAATCATTTTGATTAAAACAAACTTAAGTGTTTTGAAATCTTAATGAGAAAATGGTTTGTTGTGAGGGGGAGTTCTGATTGTTTATGCCAAGTGAATGGCGAATTGAGGTGATTCGATATTGGTTGTCATTTTATTGTACAGTTTGTTTTCAAATTTCCTAAAATGTGTTTGCATTTTAGGGGGAGTAAGAATTTTTAGAAAATCCAAAAACATTTGAAAATTTGAAAAAGACAAAAACATGATAAAACAAAAATGAGTTTTGTTATCAAGAAGAGGAAATGATAATACATCAGTGGACGATCACAACATGCTAAAGAATTGGAAAGTTAAAAGTGATAAACGGTCTCACTGATGATGTGCTAGTAGGTTTTTGCACATTTAGTAGATTGTGACGAGATATAAACCTAAATTTCAAACTTGCTTATATCGTGGGGAAACATCTCTCGGATATATGGGTAACCCCCGAAATCTTGTTTGAAAGATTCCTTTTTCTGATATACTAGGTCTTTATACTCAGTGATATCTGGGGTATTATTCTTGGACTTCTGCTGAATGGAAGTTCTAACCTAGTCCTCGAATAATACTTTCTGCAATGCTTGAAACATAGCATCACCCTCAGCATATATGATAAGACAATAAAATTGCTTAGCAATGCTGTTGTAAAAAAAATCCTCTAAAGGGGACACACCCAAAAGTTGAGTCATGATCTCTCTGCTGAACGGTAGTTCTGACCTGAGCTCTCATGATTCTTCATAATTTATTAACCCCTTACAGATATCATTTGTGTCATAATTACCTGTAAGACTGAATATTGGGATCTGGATACGGGAGTATATTCTGAGGTGGGACACTCATCGTATCTCGAAACAGTTGAACTTTGTGTGAAAATTTAAGTGGAT
Source organism: Helianthus tuberosus (assembly GCA_030545235.1). Taxonomy (NCBI): domain Eukaryota; kingdom Viridiplantae; phylum Streptophyta; class Magnoliopsida; order Asterales; family Asteraceae; genus Helianthus; species Helianthus tuberosus. The sequence continues at coordinate 111,401,712 of CM060364.1, read as the reverse complement.
CAGTATACTGACAATCTAGGTGAATTGTTTAGAACTTAAAATGAAATGAAGCTTAACGGTGTTGGTGATTTGTCTCAAAAACTGATATGATCCTCTTACACAAACTCACAAAAATATTGTATGTAAATATTTTTCTTTACTGCATTTCTTTCTATTCAAAAATCCAAAAAGATTTTAGTGTGTTTTAGCATAAATTTTGATAAAATACAAAAAGATTTTCGACAATTGATGTTGATAAGCTGATTTTCAAAATTTCAAGTGCTAAACATGATGAACAAGGTTGGGTTTGAGTGCTGAATTGAAAAATTTTGAATTAAGAAAGAAGTTGAGATTACTTAATCAGGGTCATTAATTTGAACTTGGTGTAACTATTTCTAGTAAGTTTTTCTTATTGATTTAAGTAAAAACTTATGTTTTGGTGAGAAGTGTGCAGGAGATGTGCTGAACAAGAGTTAATGCCAGGATTTGATCACAAGGTGATAGCTAATTCCAGATGGCGATCCCAGCATGATAAAAAGGGGAGTCTGACGAGGTTAGAGCCAAAGAGAATATCCTGGTACATGCTAAAGAAAAAAGAAGATCGATCAAGATTGAAGAGTCGTCATGTTGAAGACTCTCACTGAAGATTCCGTCAACATTCAAGGGGGAGTCTGTTAGTGCAGTTGTCTGTGACTTCATCTTCGTTCGAGTCTTAGATTAGTAATGAAAGATCAAGTCACGCAGTTCGAGTTAAACAGGAAACAAAGGTGAACAAGCCAGTTCAAACGAAGTGGACAGCTCAAACGAAGTGGACTGTTCAAACGAAGTGGACAATTCAAACGAAGTGGACTGTTCAAACGAACTGGAAATGCCTGTTCAAACGAACTGGAAATAGTATAAATATGTGACTTGAGTTTTTCATTTGTAACTTTTGGATTCCGGTAGCGAAGCTCTGCCGAAGTGTCTCCAAGTCTGTAACCGTGTTCTAATCAATACAAGAGACAGTTAATAGTGAATATCAAGCTGAAACAAACTCTGATTCATCGAATTCCGCCTTTGAATCAGTTTAGAGCTCTTCTGAAGACTCGTTCAGATCGATTCTCGATCCTACAATATCCAGCAAGACCAAGGAAAGATCGAATCTCTGTAGGTGTCGTCGGCGTACTCCAATCCTTAATAGCAGCAATCTTGGATGGATCCACATGAATACCTTGCTTATTGACTATATGACCCAAGAACTGAACTTCTTTAAGCCAAAACTCACACTTGGAGAATTTAGCAAAAAGTTGTTCCTTCTTCAGGAGCTCCAATGTTAAGCGAAGGTGTTGCACGTGCTCAACTTGAGACTTCGAATAAATGAGAATATCATCGATGAACACAATGATGAACTTGTCTAAATAAGGTTTACAGACCCTATTCATTAAGTCCATAAAGATAGCTGGAGCATTCGTCAAACCAAAAGGCATGACAGTGAACTCATAATGCCCATATCTTGTGCGGAAAGCAGTTTTGGGAATATCTTCTTCGAGAACACGAAGTTGATGATACCCAGAACGCAGATCGATCTTAGAAAAGCATGAAGCACCTTGCAGCTGGTCGAAGAGATCATCAATTCGAGGTAGGGGATATCGATTCTTGATGGTAAGCTTATTAAGCTCACGATAATCGATACACATTCGAAAAGATCCATCTTTCTTTTTCACAAAGAGGATAGGAGCGCCCCATGGTGAAAAGCTCGGACGGATGAATCCTTTATCAGATAACTCTTGAAGCTGTTTCGATAACTCTTGCATCTCCGACGGTGCAAGACGATAAGGTGCTTTTGCAATCGGGTTGGCATTGGGTACAAGGTCAATATGAAACTCGACTTGACGAACTGGAGGCAAACCAGGCAGTTCATCAGGAAACACTTCTGGATAATCCCGAACAATCGGAATATCCTGAATACTCTTGCTCTTGTCTTTCTCCTCGGTGACATGTGCCAGAAAAGCAACATATCCTTTTCTCAAATAACTTTGGGCTTTTGTACACGACATAAGCTTCAATCCACCTGAAGGTTTCTCGCCACGAACTTCCAGAATATCGCCAAAAGACAAAGGAATACGAACAATCTTATCAAAACAAACTACCTCAGCATGGTGTTTGGTTAGCCAATCCATCCCTACGATAATATCGAAACTCCCAAGTTGCATCGGCGTGAGGTCAATAGGAAAAAGATGGTTATCAAGGTTCAACTGACAATCACGATTAACAGAATCGAGAACAAGAGGTTTACCAGTAGCAACTTCGACAGATAAGGGTTTCCTCAGTTTAGTTCTAGGTATCGCAAGCAAAGGCTCAAATGATAAAGAAACAAAACTTCTATCGGCACCAGAATCAAAAAGAACAGATGCAGGTCGATTGTTAACAAGAAACGTACCATTGTCAACGAGGTTGTCAGCTCGAGCCTCGTTAGCGTTCAGATTGAATGCTCGTCCACGAGCGAGATTCATATTTGCGTTGACATTCACGTTCGGATTCGCATTTGCATTTGCATTTGCATTTACGTTTGCATTCACCAGCCTCAGACAATTGTTGCGGAGGTGTCCAAACTCTCCACAGTTGAAACATGAACCCGGTGGGAATGTCGCAGCATTCCACTGAACCGGAGCTTGAACCTGGGCAACCTGATTCTGTCCCAGATGACAAATATTGGCCAAATGCCCAAGTTTACCACACGTTGTGCATTGCTTGAAAGCTTGTTGTGCAACATGATGACCGTTGCAGCGTGCACAATGAGGTGCGGTACCAGCATATACCTTTTTCGCAGGCGGCTGAGCCGGTGGGTTCTGCGGGTTCTGAGCAGTCTGTGCTGTAACAACAAAATTCTGAGCACCCTTTTGCTTCCTCGACTTCTTCGACGACTCGCCCTTCTTACCCTTACCCTTTTCCTTGTCAGAATCAGTCGACTTCTTTTATCACCCTTGCGGGTAAGTTTACCCTTCCTGACTTGAGACTCAGTCAGGGTAGCAGACAACTCGATTGCGTAACGGACGGTAGTAGGTGATGTGGTAAATTTGGTCTATAAAAACTACTAACCTAATCTAGACACCCTAGTTTTAAATTTATAAACTAAGACTCTCTAAATGCTAGACCACTGACAGGCAAGTGTACCTATCGTATGTAGTAAAGCCTAATGAAGTCCGAGTATCGAACCCACGAGACACTAGCGACGCTAAACTAGACTCTGACTCAACTAATTACTTAATTGGTTTGTTTGGATTTTGAGGTTTGGTTTTGGGGTTTTAACTAATTAAACTAAAGGAATTAACTAAGACGAACTAGACTACCTAGACGCACGCTGAAGGCTACTAAGGTGGAATCAAGGATGAGAAAGTACTACCCAGGTTTGGAATCCTATTAGTGACTATCGGTTTTCTCTCGGCAATGGTAACTATGATGGAACCAGCTTCTAGTAATACGACACTCTAAGACTAAAGATAGGTTGAATCTCCTCCCGGTCTCATCAACTTCTCCTAAGGTCTAAAGGTTAAATAAAGCTCACTGGTATGAGTTGGATCACCTCCCAGTCTCTCCAACAATACTAAAGTACCCAAAAACTAGATCTCCTCTCGGTCTCACTAATCACAATACACCCTAGAGTGTACGGGGTAACCTAAAAACACTTGACAAGACTTAGGAAAGCAAATAATACTAGGGAACTTAGACAGATCTCCTCCCGGTCTCACTGCACCTAAATACCTAGCACCAAAGACAATCCCAACTATCTATCTCCTCCCGGTCTCAAGAATAGGTAGAATACTAAACTCCTCTAAATTATCAAACAAAGTTCCTATGGAATACGTGCACCATAAACCATAAACTAGTTACAAACACAAAGTAGGTAACCTAACATGCATCTATACATGAGAGACATTCACAAAGACACACGAGGAACGGTTGAATGATAATAAATTAAAGTAAAGTATGCACACACATCTAGCCAATTATTATTAGGTCTTTTACTTTAATATTTATCCATCAGAAAATTACCAAAACCGAGAGATTACCAATTATCAATAAATATTCATCACAAACCCGGGTAGAAAAATGACTAGCCAAGAATCATAGTCATAAACAATAAACAAGTATGAGATATCAAAAACATCATGTTCACAAGTCTAAAAAAACACAAAGTCTAATTAAAAACTGTAAAGCTAACTCGTTTGCGAACCCAGACTCGAATCTTGATCACGACTTGAACCCTCGAACCAATCAGTTTCAATCCTCTCTTGATCGACCCTGAAAGTGCCTTCTTTCTTCTGATAATGTCGAATATCTATTTCTGCCGTCCAATCCTCTTGTCCCCAATGCAGAGACGGAAACTAAAAATAAAATAAGAAATAAAAATAAAAATACAGAGAGAGTTGGAAAAGACTTAGCTGGTTAGGACAAAAGTCAGTGCCAGCTGTACGAGTCTTGAATCCAAGGAACGATCGTATAGCATTTCCTTCACGATCGTTGCCTAGTCTGCTTAGGTTGTATCAATATGGCAGCTCCAAAATCACCCGAATGGAGATTGAGTACGGGTGGTACAATCCAAACCTGCACAAACACAGCAAAACAAAACCCAAAGCAGTACCGACTCTAAAAAAATGACTCAAAAACTACTAACTAAGACTCAATATACAAAAACTACGACTTTATACAAACTCTACAAAACCTCCCCACACTTGAATTTAATCAGGAGGCTTCTCCTTTATCCAACCCTGGTCCAACCCGTTCAGTTTTAATTGTTCATCATTGTTTATTAAGAAATTAATGATGAAACTAGAAAATATTTTTAAGTGTTCAACCGGGTCAAACCACCAAACTTTAAATTTACCTAGACCAAATCTGATACAATGCATGTAACGAGGAAGATGGTTGTCTCTGCACTTCAGTTTCTCACTTTGCTTCTTTTTATACCATCTTCTGACCCTCACAATGTGTTGATCCACGCTTCTTCTCGCCTTCTCCCGTGATTTTATTGGTGTGATTGGCAATCCAAGTACTAACTTCTCTACGGGCCGGCTATCCAACTTTTCAACCACTTTCTCTTCTTCTACGTTTGGTTTATATTTGATCTCCATGGTTGGCTTCTCTTTAAGTAATGTCTCTAGATATGCTAGATCACCAACCGGGTCAAATTCTTCATCTATAAGTGTTGGTAAACCAACCAACTCATCACCAAACTCATCCTCCCAAGATGGTATATGCATCCCTCTCTCATTGTCCATCTTGCCAAGTGGCTCATTCACGTCTTCCCCCTCATCATCATTCCAGAAATCGTCATCAATAGGTTCAGGACCGTAATACCATGGCGTGGAATACCAATTAGGTGTCACGTCCTGTTGAACCGAAGGTGGGACTGAATCGTCCGTTGTCGTCTCCAATTCTACATCTGACAATTCTGGATCATCGGGAAGCTCTTCTTTAACATGTTCTTCCTCAACTTCTTCTTCTCTCACTCCCTCATAGCTTTCAAAACCAATATTATTAGAATAGTAATCATCCCATATATAGCGTATTGTACTTTGATTTTTCTTCTGATTCACGTAAATCGGACAATCTTCGTACCAGTGCGGTCCACCACAGTGTTGACACCTTAGATCCACATGCTGATTCATGCTTTCCTTAATCATTTGACTCAGTGTCTCGATCATTTCCTCAAGAATGGTGAACATTTCGGGAAACCCCGGATCTCCTTGGTCCTGTGCTGTTGTCGTTATCTGATCGAATATTTGACATGATTCCACGAACGCCCAAACATGGGGAGGGTACTCGCTATGATAGCCTGTCATGAAGAGAGTAGCAAAAACAACACAAAGTAGAGAGAGGAAAGAAAAAAAACTAACTAACTAATAAAAAATATTTACAAAAATAAAACCTCGACACACTACTACTAGACACAAACTCTAAGACTCAACCCCTAAGACTCAAATTACAAATAAGACCAATTAAACAAATAAGATCAGTCAAAGCTAATAACACAATCGCCTAAGTGTCCCCGGCAACGGCGCCAAAAACTTGATGTGGTAAATTTGGTCTATAAAAACTACTAACCTAATCTAGACACCCTAGTTTTAAATTTATAAACTAAGACTCTCTAAATGCTAGCCTACTGACAGGCAAGTGTACCTATCGTATGTAGTAAAGCCTAATGAAGTCCGAGTATCGAACCCACGAGACACTAGCGACGCTAAACTAGACTCTGACTCAACTAATTACTTAATTGGTTTGTTTGGATTTTGAGGTTTGGTTTTGGGGTTTTAACTAATTAAACTAAAGGAATTAACTAAGACGAACTAGACTACCTAGACGCACGCTGAAGGCTACTAAGGTGGAATCAAGGATGAGAAAGTACTACCCAGGTTTGGAATCCTATTCGTGACTATCTGTTTTCTCTCGGCAATGGTAACTATGATGGAACCAGCTTCTAGTAATACGACACTCTAAGACTAAAGATAGGTTGAATCTCCTCCCGGTCTCATCAACTTCTCCTAAGGTCTAAAGGTCAAATAAAGCTCACTGGTATGAGTTGGATCACCTCCCGGTCTCTCCAACAATACTAAAGTACCCAAAAACTATATCTCCTCTCGGTCTCACTAATCACAATACACCCTAGAGTGTACGGGGTAACCTAAAAACACTTGACAAGACTTAGGAAAGCAAATAATACTAGGGAACTTAGACAGATCTCCTCCCGGTCTCACTGCACCTAAATACCTAGCACCAAAGACAATCCCAACTATCTATCTCCTCCCGGTCTCAAGAATAGGTAGAACACTAAACTCCTCTAAATTATCAAACAAAGTTCCTATGGAATACGTGCACCATAAACCATAAACTAGTTACAAACACAAAGTAGGTAACCTAACATGCATCTATACATGAAAGACATTCACAAAGACACACGAGGAACGGTTGAATGATAATAAATTAAAGTAAAGTATGCACACACATCTAGCCAATTATTATTAGGTCTTTTACTTTAATATTTATCCATCACAAAATTACCAAAACCGAGAGATTACCAATTATCAATAAATATTCATCACAAACCCGGGTAGAAAAATGACTAGCCAAGAATCATAGTCATAAACAATAAACAAGTATGAGATATCAAAAACATTATGTTCACAAGTCTAAAAAAACACAAAGTCTAATTAAAAACTGTAAAGCTAACTCGTTTGCGAACCCAGACTCGAATCTTGATCACGACTTGAACCCTCGAACCAATCAGTTTCAATCCTCTCTTGATCGACCCTGAAAGTGCCTTCTTTCTTCTGATAATGTCGAATATCTAATTCTGCCGTCCAATCCTCTTGTTCGTCCCAAAAAGAATATTGCTCTCGAATCCGTCTCTTTTCGTCCCAGTTTAGGGTTGTCATATATATCAAATACGGATCATTATAGTGGACTTCGTATTGTAATTTAGACACAATTGGGCTCGTCTGCATGGATTTCTAAAGGGTGTTGGGCCTACCTCACATTCGTTTGACAATCCAATCCCCTCATTAATTTGTGTCCCTTAAATTAAAATGCTTACAAGATTCCTTTTCATCGTCCAATCTTATTGCCATACTGCCCAGTGCCCACATCAAATAAGAAAAGCCATTCGGTGGCATGATTTGTAAATACCATATTTCATTAGTGGCATTCTAGATTTTTTGTATCTATTTTGTTCCTCATTCTACACCAACTTCCTAATGCCTACGTATGACCAAAAGAAAATCAATTAATGTAACAAAAACAAATCAATTAATATCAATAAATGAATTGTTAAACACTAAATAATAAATGTTGTTATCAATATAGATTAAATAAACCGTTTTAGCTCTTTTTCTCTTGAAAACCTTAAAATCCGAATATGAACCAATTAGAAGTGATATTTAATGTTAACAACCCAAAAATCACTGAAAAGTGTAGGGAATATCTATATAAAAATATGTATAATTTAGACCACATCAGTAGGATTAACTCCGGTCACAATATCCTGTATGGAATCGGGTAAACCATCGATGTATCTCTCGATTGCTTTCTCCAGTGGGGTGACCATAGTGGGACACAGCAGACTGAGTTCTTCAAAACGATCCGTATACGCACGGTGTTCACCCCCATCTTGCTTTAAATCGTCAAACTCTCGTTCCAAGGCTCGAATTTCGTGACGGGGACAAAACTCTTTCAACATGAGAGCTCGCAGCTCTTCCCATGTTTGTGCCAATGCCACTTCGGCACCCCTATCGCGCATAATACCATTCCACCAGGTAAGCGCTCGCTTCTCAAACACGCTTGAAGCAAATTCAACCTTACGCGCATTCGGACACTGCACATGTCTGAACGTGCTCTCGATGCTCTCAAACCACTGCAGGAGCGCAATTGCTCCTTGCGACCCAGAGAATTTAAGCGGCTTATGTCACGGCCCCCGACCCGGTTTGACCCGTTTCAGGAGCCGCGGGACAGAAAATCCCGTGGTATTTATTTAACAGCGGAAGATTTTACCAGTATCTTTTTAGAACTGCAAATTTCCCGATTATTTTATTTCACAACTCGGGATAAAACCCTGGTAATTTACAATCATATGATTTCACGGAGAAATCTTTATTTTTCAAAACATGTTTCTTTATTTTATACTGAGCCACTTCCTTAAGCTTTGTAGTGCTTCACGGCACTTTTCCTGGATCACAATAGATCACATGAAACATGTTTGAAAAAGGTTTTGTCAGCGGGAAATACTGGTGAATCATTCTTTTTACTAAAATGACTCGTTTGTTATAATTTACAGTATTAAGAGCGATTACAATGTTTCCATATATCAACCAACTACCCACAGTATTTGTCACTCGAACATCCATCGGTAACCTCAGAGTCCAATGGTGTCTGTGACTATGGTCATATCACCCCTTGGCTACCCCGTTGTCCAATGGTGACGGTTATCAAGTAATGTATACAAAACCCCACATACCGGCTGTAATTTGGTGACTACAAAGACTTAATCCCTGTAATTATAACTTTGAAAATAAACATGCTTTTGAAATTAAATTTGATAAAAAGAGAATGACTCACATTGCAGATTTATATGAGCAGAGCTTAGCCTACTGATTAGCCTTTTAACCTAAATTAAATAACATGCACACGAACTCGGTTAGTAACTAATACAGCATTTACGATAACTCACGAGATTAAACCTTCACAGCGAATGACAAAGTGCGATACTTAAACATCCATCGAATTAACGACGAATGACAAAGCATAAACCCTAATGTGGGCAGCACTTAAACATCCATTGGATAGTTTAATCGATCGGACATTGAATCGTAGCAGCGATCGAGTTAATACCCGGTATCGGAGCAGCGCCTCGCTAATTATATATGAAATTTCGACTTCAGAGCAGTAGAAATTCGTTTTTGAGAGTTTTGATCGACACAGAATGAAAGCCCCTGATCTAAGCTATTTATAGCTAAAATTAGGGCCTGTCGCGGCCCGCGTAAACCACCCCTCATACTTTACGCGGCCCGCGTGGCCGCCTAGTCTACGTATAGGTTTGCATGGTCATGCATAGGTTAGCCAGGTGGGTGATACGTGGATCCGGAACACTTATCCGGTCAACACATGTTGACGCGGCCCGCGTAAGACATAGCTTGTCTTTTACGCGGCCCGCCTGAGACCCAGAATTTTGTTTTTCTTGATTTTTTTTTAATATGGTTTAGGGTTTCAGGGGTCCGGGTTTATAATTACGGGTATTTTTAGGACAATTTTGAGAGTCCTTACAGCTTAGCAGAATTGAAATTCATGAAATTACACGGTGCATTATTGTTGTTATTATTGTTGTTGTTGTATAACTCGTGGACTTGGGTCACAACGCCTGAAAGCACACCAGCCACTTGCTGAGAGAACAGGGCTGCGATTTCTTCAATAGTAAAAGATTGTGCTTCACGTCGAGGAGGCATTGTCTAACAAGGAAACAGGAGAATCGAGTGAGATTGAAAAGCAAAAGAGGTATTGAAAATACCGACAAAACACAAGAGAGGCGATCATTTGTTCGTTACCTCGAACAAACAAACGACACGCAGTGACTAATCAAAGTAAATGGGTCAATATAATGTATCGCCAAAGACATGCTCTCCTATAAGTGAACACTCACCCCAAGAGTTCCCAAGTAAGAGTGACTGGTCCGATTATGTGGATTTGTACGAACACTCTAGCCTTAGACAGAAAACTCAGGGTACAGTCACTCACTCTTCCAGTTTGCACGTGTTCACACTATTTAGACCCAAACTTTGACGAGATTTGAAAACTTAAAGGGTTCAAAACCTTATAACGAAGGGTTCAAAACCTAGTAATCAATCATCCTAGAACAGATGATTAGTTTTCAAAGCGGACTCGAATTTTGTGTTCCCATTGTAAATCTAAACGCAAAGAAACTTTGCGTTAGGTTCCTAAAAAGTTATAGTCTAGGTCAAAGCATTACTAATAACCTAATTCCCTAAAACCATTGACTCTGATACCAACTTCTTCTGTCACACCCCGACCACGTAGGACAACAAACCTTGGCGGAAACGTCGGGGAGTGTCGTGGCAGAATTATTTGTTTCATAACCATGGATACAAAAGAGTTTCGTTTTATTGATAATATTAAACATTAACATTGTCTTAACACATAACAAACAAATTACATATCGACTATCACTGTTATTATGTCACTAAGGCCTCGTCCAAGATCCTATGTGACGCATGCATCCTAGAAATCACATCAAGCAACAACACCTGAAACATATGTAAAAACAAAGTCAGCAAAGAAATGCTGGCGAGTACATAGGTTTTATAAGAGTGTCGTATTCATGGCTAGTTTTCATGTTGCAGTACTTTATTAGACTACAAGAGTCAAAATACAAACGTCATTTTGAAAAGTGTATTGCAACATAATTAACCAACTCAAATCAAGTTGGTTATAATTTGTAAAATCTCGTAGCCATGATTCTTAACCTAAAAACATTTGTTTTAGAAAACCAATTTGTAAAACATCTCATATTAACTCGTTAATAAAACTCGTATGGTTTATATCTTTTAGAAAACATCGTTGTGTGACATCGTTTCAAAATCGTTTACCCAAGTGAACTAAATAACGCCACGGTATGTAATATGTTGAAAACACTTATATATAAGAAGTACCAGCGGCGTATCTACCATGTTTTCACTACATTACACCCGTCCCGTTATCTAAACACTTAACCAAAAACCAATCGTTTATCCAATTCGTTTAACTTGCTCAAATCGTTTCCAAATCGTTAACTCGTTTAAATCGTTTAAATCATCCTCGTTTTAATTTGTGAAAACTATTCTTGGTCGTCTCGCTAACAACATTCAAACCTTCGTGACTCGACTATCTCGCTTCTCGCATTAACAAACCACCAAAGGGTAAGTTAACTCTCATCAGATTCAGTCGCTACCCACAACCCCCACACATAACCTTGGGTGCAGTAAGATAACGGGATTTGTCAGATCCTATTGTACCATAACCTAATACTGGTCGGCTTGATCAGTGCTAATGAATGTCATTCGTTATGTAACTATAACCAACAAGTTTGTTCACTTTATTGAAATCGTTATTAATTTAGTATAAACCATCTTAATTGTTTTTGAAAAACAATCGTTTAAACCTTGAAAATCATTTTGTACAAATGAATCACCCCAAAACAATTGAAAATAGTAAAATAGGGGAACTATGTACTCACATGAGGTGCAAAGTATCCTCAATCAATAGAACTTCAACAAACTCAAGTAAACCAGAGAAATCAAGCAGCACCTAGTAATCGAACCACTAGTCAAATAATAGACACCTAAATCGGAAGATCGGATAGAATGAGGTCTTGTAAACCAAATGAGTGTTGGAACTCATGTGATAAGGTTTAACAAAGCTGATGCGTGTGTAGTGTATATATAAGTTTAAATATATTTTAAGCCCTTTTACACTTTTTAGTCAAGTTTTAAATTTATAAAACACGATATTTACTAACACTAAACACACATATGGGCAAGTGCACCCATCGTGAGCGTAGTATAGTGTTGGTAAGATACCGAGGTCGTCCAAGGACACGAGAGCTTTTAGTACCGGTTTATCCTCAACGTCTAATCAAATCAAAAGTTAGAAAAATGTTTTTAAACAAGAAAAATAAAACTAACTAAAATGCTGAAAAATAAAATAAAATAAAAAACAGATAGACAAGATGAATCACTTGGATCCGACTCGTGTATAGTGTAACCTTTGATTATTTTCGCACTTTTGCACTTTTTAAAAGATTATCTTAGTTATTGTAGTAGGCCCCTGTTTTGAAGGTGACGTTACCCTCAACCCAGTAGTTTGAGTCAGCAAGGATACAATCCTAAAGGGTCGGATTATTGAAAGATAATTAATTAAGTTATTAATGCATATTATGGTAGGCCCCTCTTTTGAAGGTGACGTTACCCTCGGCTAAGTAGTCTGAGTCAGCAGGGATACAGTCCTAAGTAGCTGGGTTAAAGTATTAATAGTAGCTTACATATGAGGGGATCAAAAAGTTTGGACCCCCGCCATCCAATACCGGTGGGTATTGAAGGAGATCCTACTAAATTTGACTCAGGTCCTTGCAGGATCTATACACTGAACAAGGCAAGACTCTTACCAAACCGTTCCCTTAACCCCCGACCAGGTAGCCATCATATCTCCATATAGATCGTGGAGATATGAATGGTGAAAATCTTTTATTTTATATAGACAGTAAAATAATGCCAAGACACCACGGACAAACGATAAGGAAGAATCACCTTCAACATAAGAAACTATTATTAAAGTCATTAATACATAACCAAGTAAAAAGTGCGAAAAGATTAAAAATAAAAAGTATTACACTAGACACTTGTCTTCACCAAGTGATGTAAGAGACTTAGGCAAACATGGTCTTGATTGTCAAGAACTCTTACGATCAATCTTGGATCCCGAGACGACTCACACACTCTATGATGGACAATGGATGATGGTGGCGGATGATGGTGTTGTGATGGTGGTGGGTGGTGGGTGAAGTGTGAGAGAGGTGGTGTGCCAAGGGATGGATTGCAAATGAGCCAAGCACCCCTATTTATAGGCTGAACAGAAGCTCGGGCACGGCCCCGTGTCCATCCTCATCTCTTTCTTCATTAAATGCAGTTTGTCTGCATTAGTTGACCACGCCCTCGTGTCTGCTGGGCACGACCCCGCTTGCAGAAGCGTATCTGTACTATCAAGATTTGCCAAGATTCTGCGAATCTTTGTCTTGACCACGGCTCCGTGTCCGCTGGGCACGCCCCGTGTTGGGAAATAGAAGCTTCTACAACTTTGTCTTTTCTGCAGACACTTGGGCACGCCCCCGTGCTTGGTGAGCACGGGGCGTGTTCAGCTTCCTGTTTTCTTGTTTTTGCTTGGGAAGATGCTGTCGAGGGGTCGGGCATGCCACGTTTATTCATTTTCTTGTAATTATGTTAGATTTTGCAGCATTTTTGCTTCTTTTGTTCATTTGAGCTCATTTAATCCTAAAAATACAAAAGGAAGACAAAAACACACTTTTTCCAACATTAGTACTAAAAAAGGGTTAGTTTTATGCCACAATTGATGTAATTTATATGTTGCATTTTGCACACATCAAATACCCCCACATTTGAATCTTTGCTTGTCCTCAAGCAAAACTCTTTATAATGTGGCTTAACACTCCCAAATGGAATGGGTGGAAGAGAAGGTTTTTGGGCTTGTCATAGAGTGTCGGGATTTCCAAGATTCTTTATTAAGTTTTATTTTTATTTATTTACAATCCTATTCGTCATGATTTATTTAAAACATTACATAAGATAAATTACTTATTAGGGCATAACATGCCTTTTTTAAAATTCCATTTATATACAAGTTCACATACCTCATGGGGGATCACTCAAAACACTCAGCCGAAGATGTATTTTTGTGAAACACTCGAGAGCGGCATGGAACTTACTTCTACCATAAGCTTGTCAAGCGATCAATCCTCCTCCTTTTTTAACTATATACCTTTGTAAATATCAAGAGGACTTTTGGGGTAAAGGGTTAGGCTTGGGTTAAAGATACGTTGTTGGGTTAGTGGTTAGTAGAAAAAGGGGCGAAAGGCGTAAAAAGCGTCGGTTTTCGTAAGACTTTTTATTTTTTGAACTTTTTATTTTTTGAACTTTTTATTTTGATGAAGCCATTATTCAAACAAAGTTAGTTTTGATAAACTTGTTTATTTTTTCTCTTTTGCTTCATCATCATGTTTTTTTTTTTTTTGAAAGTCAATAGAAAATCCGAGCTTGTTACTAAAAACAAAAGGGTAAAAAAAATAAAAAGGTTTTGGTGGGTAAAAAGGGTGTTTGTTTTGGGTTAAGAAACGAAAAGGTTTAGGCTCAATGGGGTTAACTAGGGGGATTTTGGGTATGTGGTAAAAAAAATGGTGTAGAAATAAAAAGGGTTAGTCCTAATGCCTCCATCATTTACTTACTCGGGTTTAAGTTGGTAAGGACCGGGAATGAATCGTCGTGGCAAGTTCTATAGTCGTAAGAACCAAGCGGCTATTCACACAAGAAACGAAAAATGAGCATTTAGTATAAAGATGTGTATTTGTATGCTCAATAAAGGCTCAAAACTCACTTTTTGTGGGAATGGGTTTTTATGTGATCAAGTACATATAATCAAATTTTAACTAAGGTTTGTCATGCCGTTTCATAATTTTCTTATGTTGGTTCCTTTTTATCACGACGCTATCGGTTGTAAATTTGTAAAAATATCACCTTTTTAGAACTTGAAATTCCCAACTTAAACTTAGACAAGTAAAAAAAAATGAAAGATTTTTGAAAAAAATTGGGGTGTTTAGCGGTTCCAATAGAGTTTTGTGTAAGGCTTGTAATTAGGACTTGCAAAATTCAAGGTTTTAGCATCCCCCCAACACTTAAATTACACATTGTCCTTAATGTGTCCCAAAAACAAGTTTTTAGGTTGATCGGACGTGTAAAAGGTGCGAAAACCAAAATTTTATGTTACTGGTCACCTGGACACGGCCCCGTGTTGACCGGACACGGCCCCATGTTCAGATTTCCAGTGACAGTAAATAAAATAAAGAAACAGAAGCCTGGACACGGGGGCGTGTTGGGTGAACACGGCCCGTGTCCAGTTACCTGAACTGGGCAACTTTCTGCAGATTGTGCAGCACGGGGCCGTGTTGGGCAGGCACGGCCCGTGCTGAAATTGCTGTAATGAAGAAAAATTTGTCGGGTGGCCCTGTTTTTGTGCATGGGGTGCTGGTCCACTTTCCCTTGGTATCCATCACCATTCCGAGTGTGTTTTATTCATTGCAACATTATCCAAACACCAAATTAACTAAAACCATCATTCATTAAAACATAGAGAGAACTACATAATAATCCTAAAAGTTAAAATTCAACATAATTAGGTCAAAGAAACACAAGAAATCTAGACCAAGAAGTTCTAGCCTAAAGTTTATTCTACTAGCAAAATTTTCGAAAAGATAAGTCCCTTGGTTGGATGCGGCTTAAAACTTCTCCCGGATGTGGGTCCCTCATACGTCGGCGAGCCATTCCTCTATCTCCATTGGGAGAAGAAAGGCGGGCTCATTTGCATTAGTTTGAGGGGGTGCAACTTCCACCGGGACTTCTTGCAAATCGTCAACAGGAGGTTCCGCGGGGACGTCATCCCATCCGGTGGGATTATTGACTCCAAGTGCTAGGTTCCAATCCTCTTGAGGGAGGATTGGTTCCATGGGAGGCGTCAAGAATGTTCAACCTCTGGTGTAAGAGGTTGATCTCTTGAAAACTGTTTTCCAACCCCACTGTAAGATAGTTTATACGGTCTATAAGGACCTCCTCTACCGAAGTCATCTCGTCAAGAGCTTCACGTAATGCCATCACATATCGTACGAGAGTTGCTTCAATTGAAGACCTCCTTTCCCTTCGACTGTTTCTGGAATGTGCCGAAGAAGTTCCACTGTTTTGGTTTGACATTCTATAAAAATAAACTGAAAAGAGTTTATCTTAACGAAACAGTAGCAACGGACACGGCCACGTGTTCAATGAACACGGCCCCGTGTTCACCTTCCGGTAGATTTTTGGAACAAGGAATCTTGGAGTTTCAAATTATTTTTCCAACTTATGAAGCATTTTTTAGCAGAAATAACTTAAAACAATGTTATACAACTTATTTTTAACAAGATTCCTTGAACAAAAACCCAACAAACATCACAATAAAGCTTGAAATCAAGCTTTAATGGAGGTGTTGAAGCAAGAAAGATGAAGAAGAAGGTGATGGGTAAAAGAGGAAAGGACAAGATGGTTGTTAGAACCTTCTTTTAGAAAATACCTAGGATGGTATGTGTGAAGATCCTACCAAATCTCTGTCCCTGGAATGGTCCAAATGTGCAGGATTCTTGGCTACATTTATAGAAAACGACAGCACGCTGCACACGGCCCCGTGTCGGCTGAGCACGGCCCCGTGTGCAGACAGAATCCTGACACATTTTGTCCGTATTCTGACAAAAAGACAGAAAGGAATCTTTTGGTGGACACGGGGCGTGTTGACCTGGGCACGGCCCCGTGTTTAGAGGCTGTTTATGAAGTTTCGTCAATTTCTAAGGAATGTATCTGGATCGGGTGGTTCCTTACTGGATGGAATAACCCCAAAGTACCTGAGATACCTTAATTGCTCTAGACTAAGACAAGAACGCAAGAGGTTGTCGGTGAGGGTGATTCCTATGCTAAATGTAGGTGGACAAGTCCAACCCTTTCCCGTGCTCTCGTTAAAGAAGGTGTATGCCGAATCGCTCAGGTCTATGTATGCACCGAACGAAGTCGATGGAGAGTCCTTCACGGCACAATCGACACAGGGACGATTATCGCTCAAGTCCTTGCTAGAGATATAGGTGGTTTTGGGAACAACGAAGTTGTTTTCATTTGAATATGATCCCAACAATTCTTCTTGGGCATCGTCTTGAGATGAATTATTAAAATCCATCCTGAGTTCTTTTATCCAATTAAGAATTAGATCTTTCAATTGAAATAGTTCGTCAAGAAGCATTTCTCCTAGAAGGTCCGGCTGGGAGTATTCGAGGGAGAGATAGGGATTATTTTTACTTTCGCCCCTCTTAAGGCTACAGAAAAACAATGGGTCTATATAATGGGGCTTATAATTTAGAAAATAACATTCTAATTCTTTATGAGAGCCACCATATATTTGACACCACGTACCATAAGAGTGCCGAAAGTAAAAATTATCAGTATCACTCATATTTGTGTCAGAAATTACCAACCGTCGGGATCTTACGGTTCTGTTTTCAGTAACTGAAACTTGGGCACGGGGGCGTGTTGGGTGGACACGGCCCCGTGTTCAGCTTACTGTCTGACTTAAAACAGGATTGCCAGTTCCAAAGATTGGGCACGGGGGCATGTTCAGCGGGCACGCCCCGTGCTAAGTTCTGCAGAAGCTGAAAAACTAAGAAAATCTTAAAAAAACAGAAAAATTAGAAAAAACGATTAGGCTGTTGATTCCTAACTTCCTTAAAATCCTTGTGTCCCCGGCAACGGCGCCAAAAACTTGATGCGTGTGTAGTGTATATATAAGTTTAAATATATTTTTAAGCCCTTTTACACTTTTTAGTCAAGTTTTAAATTTATAAAACACGATATTTACTAACACTAAACACACATATGGGCAAGTGCACCCATCGTGAGCATAGTATAGTGTTGGTAAGATACCGAGGTCGTCCAAGGACACAAGAGCTTTTAGTACCGGTTTATCCTCAACATCTAATCAAATCAAAAGTTAGAAAAATGTTTTTAAACTAGAAAAATAAAACTAACTAAAATGCTGAAAAATAAAATAAAATAAAAAACAGATAGACAAGATGAATCACTTGGATCCGACTCATGTATAGTGTAACCTTTGATTATTTCCGCACTTTTGCACTTTTTAAGAGATTGGCTTAGTTATTGTAGTAGGCCCCTCTTTTGAAGGTGACGTTACCCTCAACCCAGTAGTTTGAGTCAGCAAGGATACAATCCTAAAGGGTCGGATTATTGAAAGATAATTAATTAAGTTATTAATGCATATTATGGTAGGCCCTTCTTTTGAAGGTGACGTTACCCTCGGCTAAGTAGTCTGAGTCAGCAGGGATACAGTCCTAAGTAGCCGGGTTAAAGTATTAATAGTAGCTTACATATGAGGGGATCAAAGAGTTTGGACCCCCGCCATCCAATACCGGTGGGTATTGAAGGAGATCCTACTAAATTTGACCCAGGTCCTTGCAGGATCTATACACTGAACAAGGCAAGACTCTTACCAAAACGTTCCCTTAACCCCCAACCAGGTAGCCAACATATCTCCATATAGACCATGGAGATATGAATGGTGAAAATCTTTTATTTTATATAGATAGTAAAATACTGCCAAGACACCACGGACAAACGATAAGGAAGAATCACCTTCAACATAAGAAACTAGTATTTAAAGTCATTAATACATAACCAAGTAAAAAGTGCGAAAAGATTAAAAATAAAAAGTATTACACTAGACACTTGTCTTCACCAAGTGATGTAAGAGACTTAGGCACACATGGCCTTGATTGTCAAGAACTCTTACGATCAATCTTGGATCCCGAGACGACTCACACACTCTATGATGGACAATGGATGATGGTGGTGGATGATGGTGTTGTGATGGTGGTGGGTGGAAGGTGAAGTGTGAGAGAGGTGGTGTGCCAAGGGATGGATTGCAAATGAGCCAAGCACCCCTATTTATAGGCTGAACAGAAGCTCGGGCACGGCCCTGTGTCCATTGGGCACGGCCCCGTGTCCATCCTCATATCTTTCTTCATTAAATGCAGTTTGTCTGCATTAGTTGACCACGCCCCCGTGTCTGCTGGGCACGACCCCGCGTGCAGAAGCGTATCTGTACTATCAAGATTTGCCAAGGTTCTGCGAATCTTTGTCTTGACCACTGCCCCGTGTCCGCTGGGCATGCCCCGTGTTGGGAAATAGATGCTTCTATAACTTTGTCTTTTCTGCAGACACTTGGGCACGCCCTCGTGCTTGGTGAGCACGGGGCGTGTTCAGCTTCCTGTTTTCTTGTTTTTGCTTGGGAAGATGCTGTCGAGGGGTCGGGCATGCCACGTTTATTCCTTTTCTTGTAATTATGTTAGATTTTGCTGCATTTTTGCTTCTTTTGTTCATTTGAGCTCATTTAATCCTGAAAATACAAAAGGAAGACAAAAACACACTTTTTCCAACATTAGTACTAAAAAAGGGTTAGTTTTATGCCACAATTGATGTAATTTATATGTTTCATTTTGCACACATCAAAAGCCTACATCCTAAATTGAAACATATCCTAAGTGCTTACGATCCATTAAGGTAGCCTACGCTACTTTAACGCGTCGTGCGCGCAAATGCGCGTTCGAGACGTCTAACTAGTCCTATGACAAGTATTATATATATCCTAACATGTTTAAATATGTTACATAATCAGTTACATGACAAAAGTTTAGGTTACACATGCTTAATTATCAATTGTGCGTAAAAAGGGTATTTTGGTCATTTACCTAAGGCATATAAACTACCTATCATATAACTACTTAAACTAGGTGACCATAAGGTATAACCTTGGAAGGTTATTCCCTATGCAACTATGGTCACTAAATATGTTTAGTCGGATCCTAATGATCGACCAAACGGGTCGTGTTCGAAAGTCTAAGCGGGTGTTTAGTCCGCTTGACTTACGACTCTACACAAGCACTAATCTAAAAAGTGACGAGCTAAACATGTCGAAACATGTTTAACTAAGTTAGAAAACAGGTTTGGTATCAAAACAAACGGTTTTGATACCTAAGAGTAGTTTGGTTACAAAATACGCGAAAATGCGCATTTTGGCAGAAACTACGACTCGTCACTACGCCTAGATAACGTGGTAATCGGTAGGTATAGTCACTTGGGACTATAACCATCGTGATTATGCTCACGTTATGAAGTTCAAACGAACTTCGTATTGACCATAAACTGGTCAATGCAGAAAGTCAAACGCACTTTGACTTTCAGACTCGAAAAGCGATAAAAGAACGAAAGAATACTTACAAAAGGTCCCCGCAAGCTTTGATCCGATTTACTCTCAGGTATGAAGCATAAACTTCAACTTAGAGAGCCAAAATCATATTCAAATGTGGGTTTTGCAAGTGAATGGGTGAGGGGTATTTATAGATTTCACACAACCGTTAAGATCGTTCATCGTAAAACGTGATTCGATCTCAACCGTACATGTGCACCCATGGTTTTGTAAAACCATGGGCACTTAAAAATAGCCCATAGTAACTTAAAAACCATTAAATATCAGCCCTTAGTTTGTAAAACCATGGGCTAATAGCATCAAAACTTTAAAATTGGACTAGGTTCATTGAATATGGTTAGAAATTTCAAAAATGGTCCCTGCACTTGTAAAACTTGATTTTTTGGCACTTTTAAGCCCTGTTAACCCCATTTCAAGGTTCTAAAATAAAGTTAAAGTATAGGGAACTTAAAATATGCTCAAAAATATCTCGGATGTCAGTTCGTTTGGTCGTACGGTTGCGTTGTTCGGTTAATTACGACGGGAGTCGTAACGAACGCAAAAACGATCCAAATTAAGCGACGAATAGAATTTTCTTATGCCAAATGCTAAAATAAAATATTTTAATGTTTACATAAATTTTTGGATGTCCGGATATATTCAGAACGTAAGATATGCGCGAAAATGCAAACTTGTGCACTTTTTGACGCCTTTAGTCCCTATTGATCAATAAAGTTTATTTTAGCATACTGAACCCCTCAAAGCCTATTTCTAAGCTATGTAAAGGATATTTAGGGTATGTTTAACTTATGATCAAGTTCCAGAATGTTCGTTACTATACAAATCGGTATAGTTTCACAGTTTGACACAAATAGTCCCTGCGATCGAACAAACTTGATTTCAACATACCAAACCATCCAAAACTTATTTCTAAGTCATGTGGAGGTTATTTAAGGTATGTTAAGCCTATGTCACTATTCCGGAGTGTTTGTTGGGTTAAACTGGTTATATTTACGCATTAGTGCGCGTATAACCTTCCAGAAAGCGATTTAAAGCTTGAAATCGGAGTTGAATCAAATTGAAAAATCACCAAACACAAATATACACTTAATAACACAAAAAAACATATAATAACATCAAAGCATATTGTTTTATTGATAATCATCATTGTTTTAGATTGTACAACGATTACAGAACACAGTTGTCACAGAATCCCTCGACTGTGTCGAATCACCTCGATTGTGTCAAATCCCCTTGACTGTGTCAAATCCCCTTGACTGCATCAAATCTCCTTGACTGTGTCAAATCACCTTGACCGTTGTCGAATCACCTCGACAGGGACACAAAAGCACTCTAAGTGGTCACACAAGGACCATGAGTGGGGCTCGGTCGTACCCGTTAGATCAGCCTATACTCACATGATCTAATAATTCATTTCATAGCCAAATCATACCCATGTTGAAATGTATTTGTAACAACTCTCATCAAAAGTCATATTTATTAAATTAATTTGTCCAATAGGAAACCCTAATTGAGACACCCAAGTGATTCTGCACAAACCCTAAAATTTTCAGAACAATCAAAATCAGGATCAGGGCCCCTAAAACTCAGGGGGGTAAACCCTAGTTACGATTATCTAAATAAAACGTTGTCAAATTCGAATTTTACGAAGTTGTCAACTCAGCTAGGCTAGTCCAGGACGTGGCCACCCTATGGTCATTAGGTGTCCCTTGCGCACCGTAAGGGATTAGGCTTGCGGTGCGCAAGCCTGGCCAAATTTTGGGTATAAATAGCGGACTTTGGCAATCGAATTTGGGCACTGAAACGAAGAACAAAGTCGAAATATACACTGAGATAAGCTCTGTTTACTATTAAAAACACACACGATTCACTAATCGCCGCTGCAATACAGGGTAATAACTCGATCGCTGCTACGATTCAATGTCCGATCGAATAAACTATCCAATGGATGTTTAAGTGCTGCCCACATTAGGGTTATGCTTTGTCATTCGTCGTTAATTCGATGGATGTTTAAGTATCGCACTTTGTCATTCGTTGTGAGGGTTGATCTCGTGAGTTATCATAAATGTTGTATTAAGTTACTAACCGAATTGTGTGCCTGTTATTAAATTTAGGTTAAAAAGCTAATCAGTAGGCTAGGCTCTGCTCAAATTAAATCTGCAATGTGAGTCATTCTCTTTTTATCAAATTACTTGCAAAATCATGTATATTTTCAAAGTTATAATTACCGTGATTAAGTATATGTAGTCACCAATTTACAGCCGGTATGTGCGGTATTGTGCACATTACTACTGTTTTATCACTTTAGGTGGGCGAACCTAATTAGTGATACTCGTCACTATTGGGTGAACGGACTCAATAGTGATATGACCACAGTCACGAAACAAGTCGATGACAAATACTGTGGGTAGTTGGTTGATATCTGAAACATTGTAATCTCTCTTAATACTGTACATTATAGCAAATGAGTCTTTTTACTAAAAAGAATGATTCACTCAGTATTTCCCGCTGACAAAATCTTTTTCAAACATGTTTCAGGTGATCAGTTGTGATCCAGGAAAAGTGCCGTGAAGCACTACAAGCTTAAGGAAGTGGCTTAATATAAAATAAAGAAACATGTTCTGTAAAAATAAAGATTTCTCCGTGAAATCTTATGATTGTAAATTACCGGGGTTTTATCCCGAGTTATGAAATAAAATAATCAGGAAATATTTCAGTTTTTAAAAGATCCTGAAGAAACTTCCGCTGTTAATTAAATACCACGGGATTTTCTGTCCCGCGGCTCCTGAAACGGGTCAAACCGGGTCGGGGGCCGTGACAGAAAAAGGTGGTATCAGAGCCACTGATTTAAGCCTATTAAGTATTTAGAAAATACTTAATTTTTTCTAACTGTCATTTTGTGATTATGTGTTTTATTATCTGACTAATTGTGTACAGTATGGGCAGATCTTTATATTCTAGCCAATGTAGCAATTAATGCAAATCCTTAAATAATTTGACCCAAGTTTTAGCACCTTTATTATCTACAGTCTAGAAACCTTATTCAGTAAATAAATAAATTTACAAATAAAACCTAGTGTGTTTTAATTTTCGGTTGTTTTATAGTTACACAGTATGGAATAATATTTAAAGGTTTTCTATAAAAATTTTGTTATAATTAGTAATGGTGTGTATTTTGCATAACAGCATGAGTGACTTGTCCGACGCCCTTCAGAATTTAAATCTCTATCCGGTAAGAATAGAGGTTTCCAGAGATTTCAATAGGTATATACCAGACATAGAAGAACCTATAGAATTCAACGCTTTACCTCTCGAGAAACCCAAGCCTAAGAAAATGGAAATTGGGGAAAGCTCTAGGCAAATTGAGGGGTTACCATCACAGGAAGAGCTAGATTTTATATTGGCAAGCTATAATACTATTAAGCCTGTTAATGAAAATGTTTTTATTCACTCTCTTGAAACACAACTACCAATGAACTTAGAACCAGCTATTCCAAACCTTTCAATCCACTCGCAACCTTTAGGAATAGACGAATGGTTGACTAATGAAATACAGTTCCAAAACAATCCCTATAAGCTTTTTCCTCAGTTCGATCCAGAACTTTTACCAAATCCACCA
This sequence comes from Helianthus tuberosus, assembly GCA_030545235.1. NCBI lineage: Eukaryota > Viridiplantae > Streptophyta > Magnoliopsida > Asterales > Asteraceae > Helianthus > Helianthus tuberosus. The sequence goes on along the minus strand of CM060364.1, from coordinate 111,377,960 downwards.
ATGAGTAACGAGAATATGGCTGAACTCCGCCACTTTGGCGAAGAACTAATGGATGCTGGGAATAGGATCCAAGAGATTGGGGGACAGATCTCCTGGAAATACGATGAGAGGGAACGTTGTTACTAGAATATCATCTGACAAAGGATAGGGGATTTATGGAACTGTGGTTATGTAATAGTAATAGTAAAAAAAATCAGTCTGTAAAATAACTAATATAAAACTTTGTAAGATAATAGTGTGTATTGATGGATACTATAAAATATAAAAATGGGAATCGAGAAATCGATAGTTTTGGCTATATGTGTATTGTGAAATTTGTATGATGATTTTGTGTATAATTATTTATTGGATACTAATAATATATATATATATATATATTAATTAGCAGATGGAAAACGCTAATAATGAACCGGTTAATGAGGTTAATCAATCTGAGCAACAACCGGGGGATCAATATATGACTAGGCAGGATATAGAAAATATCGTTGCTCAAGGGATAGCCAATGCTATTCCAGCAATCGTTGCTGCTGTTAAAAATCCAATCCAATCGAACCGCAACAAATCGTTCCTAGCAAACGTATTTCTGAAGATAACTTCAGTAATAGCGTAAATGGGGGCAATGATCATATTAATCACGATAATGAACCACGGCAAGCTCCGCTCCCTAAGAAAATGAAAGCTGCAACACCTGGTTGCACTTATAAAGAATTTCTTGCTTGTAAACCATCTGAGTTTGCAGGCAATGAAGGAGCGACTGCGGCACTGCGTTGGTTAGAGAAGACCAAGGCAGTGATTACAATAAGTAAATGTGCCAAGGACGATCAGGTAATGTACGCGTCAAATCTTTTTAAAGAAGGGGCGCTAGAATGGTGGAACACGGTGTTACAAGCAAGAGGAAGGATGGTGGCGTATGCCATGAACTGGGAAGGATTTAAGAATCTTGTAGAAAGAAAATTCTGTCCTGAATATGAAAAAGATCAAATGGCAAATAAGTTCCTAAACCATCGTATGACGGGTGTAGATTGTCGCGGTTATACTTCGACATTCTTTGAATATGCTAGAGTGGTACCAACACTGGCTTCGCCAGAACCGGTACTCATTTCTCGCTATGTTTGGGGATTAATTAGTGAAATCCGTAATATCGTTAAAGCTGCGAGACCTCGCACTATTGACGATGGGGTAGAACTAGCTAATACCCTAACCGACGAATTGGTACGCACGAAAGATGAAAACAGGAAAAAGGAATTGGCTCAGAAAATTACCCAAGGAATTCGTACGGGTAATAACAACAGTTTCAGGAAAAGAGGAACATGGCAATCTTCAACTTCGCCATTCTGCAAGAATTGCAAAAAGAAACATTATGGAAGATGTAATGTAACTTGCAATTTTTGCAAAACCATAGGACATCATGAAGAAAACTGCAGAAGGAAAACCATAGTCTGCTTTAACTGTGGTGAAACAGGACATTTCAAAACAGAATGTCCTAAATTGGTCAAATCAGCAGACAACAAAGCCAAGACAGCTGACGGAGCTACCAAGAAGAATGTTCGAGCCTTTCAGTTAACTACTCAAGAAGCCGAACTCATTCCTGATGTGATAGCTGGTACGTTCTTAGTTCACAACATTTACGCCAAAGTATTATTTGACTCTGGTGCAAACCAAAGTTTCATAAATACTTCATTCTGCCAAGCTCTTAAGTTACCTTTAACCAACATTAGGCAGATTTTTACAGTCGAAACCGCAGATGGGAATTCAGTTAAAATAGATCAGGTTTTGCAAAAAGTAGAAATAGAACTTTCAGGTCATAAATTTACTGCAAATCTGTTACCTATGAAATTAGCTGAATTCGATGTTGTTTTAGGAATGGATTGGTTAATAGCCAACCATGCTCGAATTCTTTGTGATAAGAATTCCATAGAAATTCAAGCACCTACTGGAGAAGTAATAGTGATTACAGGAGATAAGCCACGTAAACCCATGAAGTTCATATCAGTAATGAAAGTTGCTAGTTATGAACGAAAGCAAGGAATAGTATATATGATTTCAGTAATCATTAGTACTAAGGACAAAGAACTTAAGGAGATTCCTGTAGTCTCAGAATACCCAGATGTATTCCCAGAAGAGTTACCAGGGTTACCACCAAATAGGGAAGTAGAGTTTAGGATTCATCTAATTCCAGGAACTACACCGATAGCTAAGGCACCTTATCGGTTAGCACCCACAGAAATGTTAGAATTGAAAAAGCAATTAGATGAATTACTAAGTAAAGGTTTCATACAACCTAGTTCATCCCCGTGGGGAGCACCAGTGTTGTTTGTTAAGAAAAAGGATGGTTCGATGAGAATGTGTATTGATTATAGGGAATTGAATAAGGTTACAATTAAGAATCGATACCCATTACCTAGGATTGATGATCTTTTTGATCAACTTCAAGGAGCTAGATATTTTTCTAAGATCGACTTACGTTCCGGATATCATCAATTGAAGGTACAAGAAGAAGACATACCTAAGACTGCTTTCAGAACTAGGTATGGTCATTACGAGTTTACAGTCATGCCCTTCGGGTTAACGAATGCACCTGCAGCATTCATGGACATGATGAATAGAATCTGTAAACCGTATTTGGATAAATTTGTAATTGTCTTTATAGACGATATACTTATTTATTCCAAAAGTCAGGACGAACATTGTCAGCATTTACATGTACTCTTAACTTTGTTAAGAAAAGAAAAGTTGTATGCCAAATTCTCAAAATGTGATTTTTGGTTGCAAGAAGTGCAATTTTTAGGACACATGGTAAATCACGAAGGTATTCATGTAGATCCTGCTAAGATAGAGGCAATTACCAAATAGAAGGTTCCGTAAACTGCAATGGAAATTAGAAGTTTTATAGGTTTAGCTGGCTATTATAGACGGTTTATTAAGGATTTTTCCAAGATAGTTGTACCATTAACTAAGCTAACCTGTAAAGTAGTTAAGTTTGAATGGGGACCTAAACAAGAAGAAGCCTTTAGAATATTGAAGCAGAAATTAACCAATGCTCCAATCCTAGCCTTACCGGAAGGAAATGAAGATTTTGAAGTATATTGTGATGCTTCAAAACTAGGATTTGGATGTGTGCTAATGCAACGCAAAAAGGTAATTGCGTATGCTTCAAGACAATTGAAAAAGCACGAAGAAAACTATACGACTCATGACTTAGAATTAGGAGCCGTAATTTTTGCCCTTAAGATTTGGAGACATTATCTGTACGGAAGTAAGTTTACTGTCTATACAGATCATAAAAGTTTAAGATATATATTTGGGCAAAAAGAGTTAAATATGAGACAAAGGAGATGGATGGAAATCTTAAGTGATTACGACTGTGATATTCAATATCATGAAGGAAAGGAAAATGTAGTTGCAGATGCCTTAAGTCGTAAATATCATGAAAAGCAAAAGCGAGTTCGTGCTCTCAGATTAAATCTACAGATAGATTTAATAGAACAAATAAAGAGTGTTCAGGAAACAGCAATCAAGGATGATGCTGAAGGAATGAAGGGACGAATAAAAGAGTTAGAACAAGGAGTAGATGGAATTTGGAGATTCCACAAAAGCAGAATTTGGGTGCCTAAGCAAGGAGAATTAAGAGATAAGATTTTAGAAGAAGCTCATAAATCTAGGTATACCATACACCCTGGAAACAATAAGATGTACCAAGATTTAAGAAAGAATTTCTGGTGGATAGGCATGAAGAAGGATATAGCTAGATATGTTTCTAAGTGTCTTACTTGTTCGCAAGTTAAGGCAGAACACCAGAAACCTTCAGGTCTACTACAACAACTGGAAATGCCTGTATGGAAATGGGAACTCATAACAATGGATTTTGTTACTAAGTTACCCAAAACCAGAAAAGGTAATGACGCAATTTGGGTAATTGTGGATCGATTAACCAAATCTGCTCACTTTCTACCTATGAAAGAAACCTTTAGCAAGGAAAGATTGGCAAAGTTGTATGTAGATGAAGTCGTATCTCTACATGGAGTTCCACTCTCCATTGTATCAGATAGGGATAGTCGTTTCACTTCTCATTTCTGGAAAAGTTTCCAAGAAGCTATGGGAACTCGACTAAATTTAAGCACTGCATGTCATCCTCAAACAGACGGACAAAGTGAAAGGACGATCCAAACTCTAGAAGACATGCTCAGGGCATGTGTGATAGATTTTGGTGGAAATTGGGACGACCATTTACCATTAATTGAATTCTCCTATAACAATAGTTATCATTCAAGTATCGAAACTGCCCCATTCGAAGCACTGTACGGAAGAAAGTGCAAAACTCCAGTTTGTTGGGCAGAAATAGGAGAAAGTCAATTGTCAGGTCCCGAGATAGTGCAAGTAACTACTGATAAGATTACTCAAATCAAGGAAAGGCTGAAGACGGCTCGAGATCGCCAAAAGAGTTATGCAGACAATAGATGTCAGCCGTTAGAATTTCAAGTTGGAGACAGAGTACTGTTAAAAGTTTCTCCTTGGAAAGGAGTGGTTAGATTTGGTAAGAAAGGAAAGCTAAGTACAAGATACGTAGGACCATTTCCAGTGATCCAACGTATAGGACCAGTTGCTTATCGTTTACAACTACCAGAGGAGCTAGCTGGAGTACATGATGTATTTCATATGTCCAACCTCAAGAAATGTCTATCAGACGAATCTTTGGTAATACCTCTTCAAGATATAGAGGTAAACGAAAAGTTAAAATTTGTTGAGAAACCTCTTCAGATAGAAGACAGAAAAGTGAAGTTTCTCAAGCACAAACGACTAGTGCTAGTTAAAGTCAAGTGGGATTCGAAACGAGGACCCGAATACAGTTGGGAACTGGAATCAGAAATGAAGCAAAAGTATCCTCAATTATTCCAGTAAATCTCGAGGACGAGATTTTTATTAAGGTAGGGAAAATGTAACAACTCTCATCAAAAGTCATATTTATTAAATTAATTTGTCCAATAGGAAACCCTAATTGAGACACCCAAGTGATTCTGCACAAACCCTAAAATTTTCAGAACAATCAGAATCAGGATCAGGGCCCCTAAAACTCAGGGGGGGTAAACCCTAGTTACGATTATCTAAATAAAACGCTGTCAAATTCGAATTTTACGAAGTTGTCAACTCAGCTAGGCTAGTCCAGGATGTGGCCACCCTATGGTCATTAGGTGTCCCTTGTGCACCGTAAGGGAATAGGCTTGCGGTGCGCAAGCCTGGCCAAATTTTGGTTATAAATAGCGGACTTTGGCAATCGAATTTGGGCACTGAAACGACGTACAAAGTCGAAATATACACTGAGATAAGCTCTGTTTACTATTAAAAACACACACGATTCACTAATCGCCGCCGCAATACAGGGTAATAACTCGATCGCTTCTACGATTCAATGTCCGATCGATTAAACTATCCAATGGATGTTTAAGTGCTGCCCACATTAGGGTTATGCTTTGTCATTCGTCGTTAATTCGATGGATGTTTAAGTATCGCACTTTGTCATTCGTTGTGAGGGTTGATCTCGTGAGTTATCGTAAATGCTGTATTAAGTTACTAACCGAATTGTGTGCCTGTTATTAAATTTAGGTTAAAAGGCTAATCACTAGGCTAGGCTCTGCTCAAATTAAATCTGCAATGTGAGTCATTCCTTTTTTATCAAATTACTTGCAAAATCATGTATATTTTCAAAGTTATAATTACCGTGATTAAGTATATGTAGTCACCAAATTACAGCCGGTATGTGGGGTATTGTGCACATTACTACTGTTTTATCACTTTAGGTGGGCGAACCTAATTAGTGATACTCGTCACTATTGGGTGAAGGGACTCAATAGTGATATGACCACAGTCACGAAACGAGTCGATGACAAATATTGTGGGTAGTTGGTTGATATCTGAAACATTGTAATCTCTCTTAATACTGTACATTATAACAAATGAGTCGTTTTACTAAAAAGAATGATTCACTCAGTATTTCCCGCTGACAAAATATTTTTCAAACATGTTTCAGGTGATCTGTTGTGATCCAGGAAAAGTGCCGTGAAGCACTATAAGCTTAAGGAAGTGGCTCAATATAAAATAAAGAAACATGTTCTGTAAAAATAAAGATATCTCCGTGAAATCTTATGATTGTAAATTACCGGGGTTTTATCCCGAGTTGTGAAATAAAATAATCAGGAAATATTTCAGTTTTTAAAAGATCCTGAAGAAACTTCCGTTGTTAATTAAATACCACGGGATTTTCTGTCCCGCGGCTCCAGAAACGGGTCAAACCGGGTCAGGGGCCGTGACAGTATTCCACCTCCGAGACTTATAAATCCGAAAACAGTTAAGAGAAAAGGGGGCATGAACTCACTGGGTTGTCTCGTTTTACGTACGCAGACCAACCCAGTCCCGATGTTCTAACTAGGACATTCCCGTCCCTAGTCATTAAAATCATGCACGTTTCATAAATACGCATTTGTTATGTAAAACCGGTATATTCAGTATAAATCGTTCGTAAACCATTTGAGTTCCTTGAAATCCATTCGTCACATAGCTTAGAAATGAGTTTTCGTTTATCGAGAAATTGTTTACTTTTGAAAAACTTGCATGTCTTTCCACCCCCGAAAACATTTATAAAAATGTAAAACCGTAAAAAGTGGGGGTTATGAACTCACCTTGACATTCCCGTGCAAAGCTAGCTTAACGTGATTCTGTGATGTCATACCAAAAATGTGAACTCGCTAACGTGCAACTAAAGCATTCCTAATCAAGGAATAACTTGTGAGTCTCTAATTAAACGTAGCTAAACTACGCGTCCGAGTTCTACCGAATCGTTAACCAACGACTCTAGGGACGTGTTATGGTCTTGACTTGTAATAACCAATCAATGGTTGCTTTAATCCCACTAATAGCAGGGATGAATACTAATTCTTGGAAAAAAATTATTTTCCGAGTGACTTAGAATATATATATTTATATATAAATATAAATATATTTATGAAATCGTGTTAGTTGTCCCGAATGGTCGTACGTGTATGTAATCAAATATTCGTATAAAAATAATACACGTTTTAAACTCGTATAATGTATTCACGTGTTTTCCGAATAGTCGTCATATACGTTGAAAGGTTACATCCTCGTTTGTAGTTATAAGTGTCGTCGAGAATCGAGAATGAACGTACACTTATATTGACTTTAGAAAAATGCTTTGATTTCAGATATGTTTCCTTTGGTTTTGAAATAATGTATATATTTTAACGAAAAACGGGCAGAGTTTCTTCTGTTTTTGGACGATCCCGACAATACAATTTGTCGATATATTTTCAAAACTCAATAAACAATGTAATAACAATGTATATAAGTTTCCGTCGTGTTCAAAACATCCATTTTTGTCGCGTATAAGTCTAACACATAATTATATATTTCGTAAGGATACGTCGGTTCCTTTTTAACTAACATATACACGATTTATATACAAAAATCCATCTCATGAGTTCAAATAATCCTTATAATTTACTCGAAAAATATTTGTCGTTATACTAGTCGGGTCGGTTTGAGCTCGGTTTCGCGCTAAAGGGTATTTATATATAAATAATATAACAAAATTCGCATCGTTTAAATTTTATCGAGCCGCGCGTTGACTGAGTTAACTACGTTGACCAGCAGTTGACTGAGTTTGACCAGCTTTGACTGAGTTGGACAAGTTTTTACCACGTTTGACCAGGTTTGACCCGTGTTGACCAGGTTTGACCGAACCCAAAACTGAACCGAGGCACTAAAAATGACCCAAAACTACCCCTTGACCAGTTTTGACCACGTTTGACCTGTTGACCATGTTGAACCGAGCCCGGTAGTATCCCGAACTTTATTTTTTCACCCAAGACGAAAGTGGTTCGATGGACTCTACGGGTCACTAGGAGCCCAAAAATATATTTTTCGTCGAAAACGGATGCCCGTAACCTCGCCAGAACCATGTCAGAAGTCAGAATTTCGCCGGAGAATAAAATTTCTTGAAAATGTGCAGAAATGCTCCTAAAGTCCCGATTTAAGCATCCGCAAAGTCAAAAGTTCAAAACGGACTCGCCGGAATTTGACCGGAAGGTCGCCGGAGTTGCCATAGAGCTCAAACTGCTAAGAATTTGCTAAAAGTAACATCATCACGCGAAAAATCCGCTGGTCGCCGGAACTCCGCCGAAATTCTCGCCGGACTTTTCTAGAGAGAGAGAGAGTTGAGAGAGTGTGAGGGTTAGAGAGAGAAATGTGTGTGTAGTTATGGTGTTTGGAGTGTGTGTAGACCTTTATATAGTTAGGGTTTTGTGGGTTTGGGCCCAAGGCCCACAAGCCCGTTTCTAGTGTTTTTTAGCGTCCTGATCATGTTTCTAAAGCCCGTTTTTGCACCCGAACGTCGTGTAATGTCGTACAATGTTATTTTAGGATAAAGGATATGTAAAATAGCGTCGGTAGTTGACGGTTGACGCGTTCGTCTATTGGTTGCGTTAAAATCGCGAAATTTGCTCCGGAGGTCGTTTCTAATCCGTTTTTCGATCCGATTTCGAATGCAAATATTAAAATTTGATTATGGAGCTAAATATGTCATAATATTTCAGTTTTGAAAGCCATACTTGAGTCCAATGCTTTTGTTTCGTTGTTAGTGCGTTCCTACGGTCGCGTTTTTCGTTCACATTTGCGTTTTGTGCCGTTAGAAAGCATGATATTTTCGCAAAAACCACATTATATGTATAACTTATACGTATAAACTTCGTAATTGGCGGCATTGTCAGTAATTTGTACGGTGTCAGTTCGTTATCGTTTAACGCTCAGCAAGTTTCTCGAAAATCACCGTACACGCACTATAAAGTCAGATATGCATTCCAAAAGCCTAATTAAGTTAATTGGTACCTTAAAAACTACTTATTATCGCCTTAAACGTTTGTTAATCACATAATTAAAAGCCGAAAAGTACCGGTTGTCACATTCTCCCCCTGTTGCAGAAATTTCGTACTCGAAATTTAGACTATGTTATCTCCTTAGAGTTGTGTCGTACCTAGGTAAGCCCGAATAATTCCAAAGTGAATGACCGCGTACTCGAATCAAGACTTATCCGGATTACCTGAGTGTAAAGACATTTTGCATCAATAAGAACCCAACGGTTCAGCTGAGTTTGTTCCAGAAATCGATGTCAAGTGAACGAAGCATAGGGATACTATCACCAATGCGACCAAGTTTACGGGGTTCAACAAAAGAGTAATTTCGACCAATAGAATTCCAATTGAACGTTCACAATATGCAAATCAATTTTTGAAACAACAGAATTTAATACCAACGGAATCTTGCGTTGGTTGTTATATAGTTGAAGCTTAGAATCAATAATCTCAAATGGATAGAATCATGAAATGATTTGTCAACTATTGAACCGATAAATGAATAAGATAAAATCAACGTGTTGTCATTGTTGAGTTGCAAGGATACACCGAAATGAAATACAACCGAATTTGGTGTATCATCGTCTTAATACATAATTGCATTAAGACTATTTAAATGATTAGTCAAACAAAGAGCACACCTAGTTCCGCATGAAGCGATTCATCATGATTAGCACAAGCTACAAGGTTATACCGACACCGAAGGTGTCGTAGTTAATGAAATAATTCGATAATTGTGGTGACCAAACAAGTATCACCGTGTTTTGCATGAAACGCTCGATCATGATTAGCCCAAGCTACAAGTTTATACCGACACCACAAGGTGTCATAGTGATCGAAATAATCCAATAATAGTGGTTACCGAACAAGTATCACCATGTTTTAAATTAGATGAAGGTTCAACAAAGTAAATCTGAATGTTTGTTTCAAACGAATCTCCTAGGATTTTCAATCGATAATGAAACAAGGAAATAATGTTTTCGATCGAAAATGAAAAAGCAATAAATATCACAAAATGTTCGATCGATGCTGAAAGAACCGTTAAGAGGTACACCGAAATATGACATAAACTTGTGTACCATTATCTTAACACACGATTGTATTAAGACTGTTTTAATAGGATAATTCAGCAAAACGGATTTAATATAAATAAACAAATAAATAAATAAATAAATCCGTACATGAGACGTGTAAACAAGATTAGCGCAAGCTTCAATTTAGTGAAAACACCACCACAAGGTGTCGAAATCAACAAACGACTTAATGGAGTCGTAGACCAAACAAGTCTACTATGAATCGAAACAAATGAAACGCTTGTTAAAACAAATTTGAATATGATGTTTCTAATACATCATATGGTGTCTTGAATTAAATATGTGTAATGGACAAGTTCAAACAATTGAACTTGGATTCGGCGCATTTCGACAATAAATACATGTATTGACAAGAAAATTTTCAGTATGGTTACAACGAAAAACCATGTACGTATCTTGAAAAGAAAGAGGAGTTACAAGAAATGCGTTGACTCGATATCAAGAAGTCAACATTCATAATAATGCAGATCACCCTGATCACGAGGTAATAATTAAATATAGCGAAACGATATCTGAAATTTTTTTTATGAAACGATCATTCGAAGTGATAGCACATGCGTAACAAACGATGCATGTGTAACATATGAATTTTCAAGAAATGAAGCAAATGAGTGTTCTCTATAATGAAAGAAATTATCGTGATGTAATGACCATTAGGAGGAGTAGAGATGTGAAAATCTACTTACTAGATGCAAAAGTCGGAATTTCAATAAAAGATATTTAAGGACTTTACCTAGGGTTTCATGTGATGACCGGTTGTTAGGTGACATCACCATGGAATGTCGAACATAGCGTATTCGTCGTTTATAAGATAGGGGGAATGCGGAGACATACGTCTTCTCCCTGTAGTGATTCGTGTTGTTGCAGGACTGCGTGACAAGTTGCTGCATCCTGATCGTTAGTTCTCCTGCTGATAGGATTAGCATCGTCGTTGATATGCTCCATAGTTTCTTCTCAGTGACTTTGCCTCGAAAGTCGTTTGTGACGTACCTCAGCCTCCGTTGATGTATAGCTTAAGTTTCGTGTAATTTCGTACGCCAGTACTTCGTTCTGCGTAGGTTACCTGCTAGGTTGAATAAAATAGCATAGACGACATAATAATGGCGTTTGCCCGAGTTAATGGACGTGGTACTTACATGATAACCTTGAATGAGCTTCGACATAAGTTTCCAAAGGTCCTAATTGCATGTTTCCTAAACTCTCAACATTTTGCTTACTGTAGGTAACGGTTTTTGTGTACCGTGTACAAATCACAAAATTAGTGCATGTTTAAAAACAATTTTTTGATGCTTTGTTTTTCGGCAACGGTTGGAGACCATATTCGAGTCTTAGGCGTTCGGTGTGTATTCAAAGACTTAACAATCTAAGACCCCCGAGAAAAGTGAGGTTAAAGCCTAGGTATCTCTACAGAAACCTAATTCGCTGAAACCTATAGCTCTGATACCAATCTGTCACACCCCGAAATATCAGAGCTTGGCGTAACTATACCGGTATCTTCATTGCACAGCGGAAGCAAATAGCTAAGACTTCTAAACAAAGAATGCCACTAAGCACTCGAATCCACATGGTTCTCCTATTCCAACCGTGCCAAAATTTTGAAATGCAACCAGAGAAAGAAACATGCGAAAAATCAACATAAAGTTGAGCGAGTTCATAGTTTGTATGTAAAAGATTTGAAATAAATTTTTTTGAATAACCGATTTTTAAAGTATTGTTTTAGAAAACGAAATAAAAATTCATTTTCTTTGGCATGGTAAATGAAAACTTTGCATTTGTGAAACCTTGTATGTGTAAAGCGTTATATTTGTATAACCTTGTAAACATTTGAGAGATTCTTTTGAAAACAGGTATGTAAAGCGTCTATGAACTGATCAATTAATGTTTTGCAAGGAGATTAATGTATGTGATGACATAGGGAGTACTCAACCTGAGTAGACTATTATTAGTGTCGAATCCCTTGATTGTGTCGAATCACCTCGCATGTGTCAAATCCCCTCGACTGTGTCAAATCCCCTTGACTGCATCAAATCACCTTTACTGTGTCAAATCACCTTGATCGTTGCCGAATCACCTCGATTGGGACACAAAAGCACTCAAAGTGGTCACACAAGGACCATGAGTGGGGCTCGGCCGTACCCGTTATATCTAACCCTTGTCCATGATTCTTATGAGAGTTAATGGCATTTCAGTTTCAGCCTATGCTCACATGATCTAATAGTTCATTTCATAGACAAATCATACCCATGTTGACATGTATTTCACCCCCGAGAGTTATAAATCTGAAAACAGTTAAGAGAAAATTGGGACATGAACTCACTGGGTTATCTCGTTTTACGTACGCAGACTAACCCAGTCCCGTTGTTCTAACTAGGACATTCCCGTCCCTAGTCATGAAAATCATGCACGTTTCGTAAATACGCATTTGTTTTGTAAAACCGGTATATTCAGTATAAATCGTTCGTAAACCATTTGAGTTCCTTGAAATCCATTCGTAACATAGCTTAGAAATGAGTTTTCGTTTATCGAGAAATTGTTTACTTTTGAAAAACTTGCATTTCTTTCCACCCCCGAAAATATTTATAAAAATGTATAACCGTAAAAAGTGGGGGTTATGAACTCACCTTGACATTCCCGTGCAAAGCTAGCTTAACGTGATTCTGTGATGTCATTCCAAGAATGTGAACTCGCTAACGTGCAACTAAAGCATTCCTAATCAAGGAATAACTTGTGAGTCTCTAATTAAACGTAGCTAAACTACGCGTCCGAGCTCTACCGAATCGTTAACCAACGACTCTATGGACGTGTTATCGTCTTGACTTGTAATAACCAATCAATGGTTGCTTTAATCCTACTAATAGCAGGGATGAATACTAATTCTTGGAAACAAATTAGTTTCCGAGTGACTTAGAATATATATATTTATATATGAATATAAATATATTTATGAAATCGTGTTAGTTGTCCCGAATGGTCGTACGTGTATGTAATCAAATATTCGTATAAAAATAATACACGTTATAAACTCGTATAATGTATTCACATGTTTCCCGAATAGTCGTCATATACGTTGAAAGGTTACATCCTCGTTTGTAAGTTATAAGTGTCGTCGAGAATCGAGAATGAACGTACACTTATATTGACTTTAGAAAAATGCTTTGATTTCGGATATGTTTCCTTTGGTTTTGAAATAATGTTTATATTTTAACGAAAAACGGGCAGAGTTTACTCTGTTTTTGGACGATCCCGACAATACAAGTTGTCGATATATTTTCAAAACTCAATAAACAATGTAATAACAATGTATATAAGTTTCCGTCGTGTTCAAAACATCTATTTTTGTCGCGTATAAGTCTAACACATAATTATATATTTTGTAAGGATACGTCGGTTCGTTTTTAACTAACATATACACGATTTATATACAAAAATCCATCTCAAGAGTTCAAATAATCCTTCTAATTTACTCGAAAAATATTTGTCGTTATACTAGTCGGGTCGGTTTGAGCTCGGTTTCGCGCTAAAGGGATTTATATATAAATAATATAACAAAATTCGCATCGTTTAAATTTTACCGAGCGTCGAGTTGACTGAGTTGACTGCTTTGACCAGTAGTTGACTGAGTTTGACCAGCTTTGACTAGTTTTGACCACGTTTGACCCGTGTTGACCAGGTTTGACCGAACCCAAAACTGAACCGAGGCACTAAAAATGACCAAAAACTGCCCCTTGACCAGTTTTGACCACGTTTGACCTGTTGACCATGTTGAACCGAGCCTGAGAGTGTCCTGAACTTTAATTTTACACTCGAGATGAAAGTGGTTTGATGGACTCTACAGGTCACGAGGAGCCCAAAAATATATTTTTCGTCGAAAACGGATGCCCGGAACCTCGCCAGAACCATGTCAGAAGTCGGAATTTCGACGGAGAATAAAATTTCTTGAAAATGTGCAGAAATGCTCCTAAAGTCCCGATCTAAGCATCCGCAAAGTCAAAAGTTCAAACGAACTCGCCAGAATTTGACCAGAAGGTCGCCGAAGTTGCCATAGAGCTCAAACCGCTAAAAATTAGCTAAAACTAACATCACCATGCGATTCGGAACGTCGAATATAGTCGAAAAGTGTACTCTTGGCCGGAAAACGGCCGCCGGAAAAGTCGCGGGTCGCCGGAACTCCGCCGGAATTCTCGCCGGACTTTTTCTAGAGAGAGAGTTGAGAGAGTGTGAGGGTTAGAAAGAGAAATGTGTGTTAGAAAGAGAAATGTGTGTGTAGTTATGGTGTTTGGAGTGTGTGTAGACCTTTATATAGTTAGGGTTTTGTGGGTTTGGGCCCAAGGCCCACAAGCCCATTTCTAGTGTTTTTGAGTGGCCCGATCATGTTTCTAAAGCCCGTTTTTGCACCTAAACATCGTGTAATATCGTACAATGTCATTTTAGGATCAAGGATATGTAAAATAGCGTCGGAAGTTGATGGTTGACGCGTTCGTCCGTCGGTTGCGTTAAAATCTTGAAATTCGCTCCGGAGGTCGTTTCTAATCCGTTTTTCGATCCGATTTCGACTGCGAATATTAAAATTTGATTATGGAGCTAAATATGTCATAATATTTCAGTTTTGAAAGCCATACTTGAGTCCAATGCTTCTGTTTCGTTGTTAGTGCGTTCCTATAGTCGCATTTTTCGTTCACATTTTTGTCGTTATACTAGTCGGGTCGGTTTGAGCTCGGTTTCGCGCTAAAGGGTATTTATATATAAATAATATAACAAAATTCGCATCGTTTAAATTTTACCGAGCCTCGCGTTGACTGAGTTGACTGCTTTGACCAGCAGTTGACTAAGTTTGACCAGCTTTGACTAGTTTTGACCAGGTTTGACCAGGTTTGACCACGTTTGACCCGTGTTGACCGAACCCAAAACTGAACCTGAACCGAGGCACTAAAAATGACCCAAAACTGCCCCTTGACCAGTTTTGACCACGTTTGACCTGTTGACCATGTTGAACCGAGCCCGAGAGTGTCCCGAACTTTAATTTTTCACCCGAGATGAAAGTGGTTTGATGGACTCTACCGGTCACTAGGAGCCCAAAAATATATTTTTCGTCGAAAACGGATGCCCGAAACCTCACCAGAACCATGTCAGAAGTCGGAATTTCGCCGAAGAATAAAATTTCTTGAAAATGTGCAGAAATGCTCCTAAAGTCCCGATCTAAGCATCCGCAAAGTCAAAAGTTCAAACGAACTCGCCGGAATTTGACCGGAAGGTCGCCGGAATTGCCATAGAGCTCAAACCGCTAAAAATTAGCTAAAACTAACATCACCACGCGATCCGGAACGTCGAATATAGTCGAAAAAGTGTACTCTTGGCCGGAAAAGTCGCTGGTCGCCGGAACTCCGCCAGAAGTCGGCCGGAATTCTCGCCGGACTTTTTCTAGAGAGAGAGAGTTGAGAGAGTGTGAGGGTTAGAAAGAGAAATGTGTGTTAGAAAGAGAAGTGTGTGTGTAGTTATGGTGTTTGGAGTGTGTGTAGACCTTTATATAGTTAGGGTTTTGTGGGTTTGGGCCCAAGGCCCATAAGCCCGTTTCTAGTGTTTTTGAGTGGCCCGATCATGTTTCTAAAGCTTGCTTTTGCACCTAAACGTCGTGTAATGTCGTACAATGTCATTTTAGGATCAAGGATATGTAAAATAGCGTCGGAAGTTGACGGTTGACGCCATCGTCCGCCGGTTGCGTTAAAATCTCGAAATTCGCTCCGGAGGTCGTTTCTAATCCGTTTTTCGATCGGATTTCGACTGCGAATATTAAAATTTGATTATGGAGCTAAATATGTCATAATATGTCAGTTTTGAAACCCATACTTGAGTCCAATGCTTCTGTTTCGTTGTTAGTGCGTTCCTACAGTCGCGTTTTTCGTTCCCATTTGCGTTTTGTGCCGTTAGAAAGCATGATATTTTCACAAAAACCACATTATATGTATAACTTATACGTATAAACTTCGTAATTGACGGCGTTGTCAGTAATTTGTACGGTTTCAGTTCGTTATCGTTTAACGCTAAGCAAGTTTCCCGAAAATCACCGTACGCGCACTGTAAAGTCAGATAGGCATTCCAAAAGCCTAATTAAGTTAATTCATACCTTAAACACTACTTATTATCGCCTTAAACGTTTGTTAATCGCATAATTAAAAGCCAAAAAGTACCGGTTGTCACAATCCTACATTACGTACGCGATCATCTCAGCCGTCAGATCTTCATCCCACATTGAAATCGCATGTTTGTTTTTTGTAACCATTTTGCATGTTGGTTTTTTAACATGCGATTTCATCAAAATTACCACATGCGAAATTGTTACGAAAAACCAACATGCGATTTCATCAAAATTATCACATGCGAAATTGTTACAAAAGACCAACATGCGATTTCATCAAAAATGATCACATGTGATTTCATCTTGCTATTTTATAACATGCGATTTCACCATCGTGTACATAGCGTACGTTAAGCCATTTTGTACAGTACACTTTCTCTATCTCTATCTCTCTCTCTCTCTCTATATATATATATATATATATATATAGGGTGAGAGTTGGATAAAAAGTCTATTTTTCCTACAAAGTGTACAAAGCCATAAAACATCACAATTTCAGTCATAAACCACACTCAAAACTCACAAATAATAAAGTGAAGATTACTAAAACGCTATATTTGTGGGTTTTGTGTTGTGTTTTGGATTATAAGGTTTTGATTTTTGAATTACTAACGTTAGTGTGTTTTATGTTGATTATCATGTTGTGTTTTATATTCATAATTCTCTGATGGTGTGTTTGATGTTTTTATAGATTGTTAGGGTTTGGATATTGTGTTTTAGTGATTTTCACTCTGTTATTTGTGGGTTTTGAGTGTGGTTTATGGCTGAAATTGTGGTTTTCATAACTTTGTATAAAAAATGGACTTTGTAGCTATATATATATATAGGGAGAAGATCATGCGAGAACCACCTCTTATTGTGAGAACCGCGAGAACCAATGTGAACACACCAAAAATGCCTAAAAATAGCTAAAAATCACACAAATTTTTTTTTTTGAATTTTTTAATATTTTTTTATAAAAAATCGCTACTTTTCGAAGCAAAAAAAATTTTTTTTTTTGGCTTCGAAAAGTAGCGATTTTAACCTAAAAAATATTAAAAAAATCAAAAAAAAAATTTAGATTTTTTTTTTGATTTTTTTAGGTTTTTTGGGGGTTTAGTTTTTAGCATTTTAGCTTGGGGGGGGGGAGGGGGGTTTAGGTTTTTTTTTGGGGGGGGGGGTTAGGTTTTTTTTAGCATTTAGCTTGGGGGGGTTTAGGTTTTTTTGGGGGGGGGGGGTGGGGGGTTTAGGTTTTTGGGGGGTGGGGGTTAGGTTTTTTTAGCTATTTTAGGTTGTGTTCACATTGGTTCTCAAGGTTCTCACAATAAGGGTGGTTCTCGCATGAGCCCCTCCCTATATATATATATATATATTAGAAATTGGAAATGGAAAAATAGAATTACAACCACATATTTCTACAAAAATTTTAAATTTCCCAGAAAAATTTGAAAACTTAAAACAAATACAAGCTTTTTTGGGTCTAGTAAATTATGCTAGAAAATTTATACCAAACTTGTCAAAATTGGTTGGACCATTATATGGTAAAACCACTAAAAACGGTCAAAGGTATTTTAACCAAGAAGACATTAAATTAGTTAAAGAAATTAAAAAAGCAGTTAAAAATATTAAGCCACTAGAATTACCATTAGTTACAGATTATATAATTATTGAAACAGATGGATGCAAAGAAGGATGGGGAGCAGTCCTTCTATGTAAACCAAACAAATACAGTTCCAAGGAAGAAGAGAAAATTTGCGCTTATTCAAGTGGTAATTTTCAAAACAAAACAAATTGGACTACAATTGATTTTGAAATACAAGCATTAATTTATTCATTAGAAAAGTTTAAGATTTTTCTTAATAAAGAATTTACAGTAAGAACTGACTGTGAAGCAATAGTTAAGTTTGTAAAAAAATGATCAAAGTAAAAAGATGAATAGAACTAGATGGGTTAATCTACAAAATATTATACAAGGAAATGGATATTTTATAAATTTTGAACATATTAAAGGAAAAAATAATGGGATAGCTGATATGTTATCTAGAAATATAAACAAATGGTTTGTTTTAGATGGACAGGAAAAACGATAAAGAAAAGTTGAAGCTTATACATCCAAAACAAAAGCAACAGGAGAATTCTTCGGAAGAAGAACAAATTCAACAGGCATATCTACAGTCAATAGAAAAAATATACAGTTCTCCTTACAGAGTATTACCACAGACAATGACAAGACAGGTTTATACACAACAACAATCAAAGGCAGCTGGCAAACGCCCGTTGTATACAAACTTTCCACCCAAGCCGGTGATTGAGTTTGGAACATATGCTCTACAGATATGTAATGAAGCTGATAAAAAATTTCGTCCTATTATGGGAATGAAATTAACAGATAAACAGCAATGTTTATTAGACAATTTATGGCATATTCAAACCATGCCACAAGCTTCATCATTCAAAGTACAGGTTTTAAATGCTTTAAGCATTTATTTCCAAGAACAGAGTTCAAAAACACCCGAAAGACAATTTAAACAAAAACCAAATTTTACACATTATGTTGTATTTAGGGGTACAAAGCTTGGAATTTTTAACAAATGGGAGACAGCAGCAAAACATACAATTTGTGCAGGAGGAGCAGTTTGGAGAGGATACACAAGTTTTACTGAAGCTCTTCAAGCAGCAAGAGAAGAGTTGGGTCCAAGTTTTTACATAGAACCAGAAGAAGTTAAAAGTTTTTCAGACATAGCAAAAACAAACCCTGAGCATTACATAAAAGCTCAACAAGAAATTATTTCTGAATTAAAAAGACAACTTGAAGAAAAAGCAAAAAATGCACAAGATATACAATTGAAAATTGAAAACAGTTTGTTAAAACAAAAAATGATTTTATTAGAAGCAAAAAATACACAGTTATTACAAAAGCTTGAGAAAAAAGAAAACAAGGATAAAACAGAGGTATACAGGACTTTTGAGTGTTTCAGGACAAGGATTCTTGATACACCTTGGCAGCAATGCCTAAAACCAGTTACAGAAAGATTCCCAGAATTTGAGAATCTTGTTTCACAGAAAGTTTGTGCAGAATTTCCTTTGATTCTGTACAATTTGCAACAACAGCTGGTAGACATGGCGTTCAAATTCGACAGTGAACAGCAAGGATTTAAAGTGGTAGAAAGAACAGATGAAAAAGGAGACGGAACTGGTCTTCTATTACTTCAAATACACCATCCTACAAAGTTGACAAATGAGCAAATAATTCAATTTTATCATCATGGTATGATTGATTATTTGGAAATAAAGTTAGACAGAAAAGCAGAAGATCTTCTCAACCAGCTTGGAGAAAAGATGATTCTAATTGCAGGAAATATGGCAGTTAGAACAGTGACTTCGATCATTGGTTGTAAAATAATTTCTTCATTCCCTTACACAGATGCATACACATACAGACCAGCAAGAAAAAGGATTTTTATTGAACATAAAAATAATATATGTCATCAATATCATCTACAGACATCAATGACAAAAACTGATATAGAGTTTTCAACTCTACCTTGGTTAAGTCATTCAGATGAAAAAATTCCAGACAGTTTTACACAGTTTATCAAAGATCATCAGGAAACCCCAGAACTTCCTGATTATTATCCATGGAGGAATTATCATCTGGTAGGTGAAGGTCATTACATACAAGTCTACACAAAACCAGTTTGGACAATGCTTCTACCCTTTGCAGGGGAAGGAGATCACCTACAGTTACAGCACATTATCAACTTAGAAGATGAAGAGGGCAATAATTTGGAAGATTGCTCTAGTCCACAGTCCATAGACAGTACACACAGAGATTTCTAGAAGATATCGTAAGCAGTGACGACACAAGACAAAAGACAAAAATCATGACGTGAGCAATGACGTTTTAAAAATCAATTATACATAGACAGTGGTCGACAAATGGCAAAAATTTTCAACACCTACTTTTGTTTTCTTTTAAGCTTTATTCGATGAATTTTCTTTTCTTTTCTTTATAGATTAGGCTTTTTGACTTAGTTGTTAAGCATAGATGCTTTGTGTTTCTTATTCTTGCCTATATATTTGGCATTTGTATTCAGTTGTATGTACGAGTAACCATTAAGCAATAATATTTCACTTCATATGGCACACTAAACTCTCTCCACATCTCTTTAGCCCAATCCCTTAAACTCTCCAGATTTTCTCCAAGTTCTTCATATTATATTCCAACCTATATTAAAAAAAAAAAAAAAAAAAAAAAAAAAAAAAAAAAAACTCTTTCTGCAACTCTCTCATCCGCTGTGCTTACTCTCATCCATCATCATCCGCTGTGCATATCTCCATCATCATTGTAAGCATTCTTAGCTTATTTTTACTTTTAATTTTAAGTTTCAAGTTTTACTTTGTAAGCATTCTTAGCTTATTTTTACTTTTAATTTTAAGTTTCAAGTTTTACTATATATATATATAGGGAGCCGCTAGAATGAGAACCACCACGAGTTATGAGAAACACGAGAACCGCGCCCCGCGGGTGGCCGTCGGCGACGAAATTTTTTTTACACCTAGATCCGTATATTTTAGCAGGGGGTTTAAATTTTCGGTTCAAACGGCGCGCCCGAGGGGGTAGTTTTTTACGCCCAAAGTTTGGTAAAAAAAAAGAAAAATTAAAAAAACCCAAACTTTGGGCGTAAAAAACTACCCCCTCGGGCGCGCCGTTTGAACCGAAAATTTAAACCCCCCGCTAAAATATACGGATCTAGGTGTAAAAAAAATTTCGTCGCCGACGGCCACCCGCGGGGCGCGGTTCTCGTGGTTCTCATAACTCGTGGTGGTTCTCATTCTAACGATCCCCTATATATATATATATATATATATATATATATATATATATATATAATTTACCAACTTCTTAGCTACAGCAAAACAAGACTTTTTTTTTGTGTGTTTTTGTCTTTTTGTAGCCTGTTAACTTTGACTTCTAAAATCCAGAAATGAAGGCTTTTGTATGCGAAATTTGAATTGAACTCTTAGGGTGTAAGGGGCACTCACCTAAGAGGTGAGTCCCATCTCTTACACCCAACCAATCCTCTTGTGCCACGTCAACTCCCCTCTTAAACTCTCCTAACACCCCATTTTGATGTTGGCACTCCCCTCTTTAGGTGACTTGGTTTGTTTTTTTTTTTTTTTTTTTTTATTTGTTGAAATTATGCATGTTTATAAAAAAATATTAATAAAAATTAAATAAAATTTAACAAAATAAAACTACAAAATAAAAATAACATTAAAACTAGAAAATACATTAAAACTAGAAAAAAAATTACATTCAAACTAGAAAATTAAAATTACATTCAAACTAGAAAATAAAAATTACATTCAAACTAGAAAATAATAATTTTAGAAATCGATTGGCCACCCGTACTTCTTAGCGATGTCGCGTTTTCGGGCGAGGATGAACGGCAACATACTTGGCGGAACATCGTCGTGCGGCTTGATGAATATTTCCATATCTCGATCGTAATTGTAGTTTTTCATCGTCTCGCGTTGTTCCGATATGAGCTCGAGAGCCTGCTCCTCTCTTTTCATCCTCAATTCAGCCGCCTTATATTCAATCGCGGTTTTCTTTTCTTTCATGGCGGTGTACTCTTTGAATTGTGCCGCCAACTCGGCCGAGCTTCCCTCGGACGATGTAGCTTGACGCTTGTCTCGCCGTTGTGGTCTTTGTGGCGAGGGGTCTTCGTTCATATCCGGTATCGAAGGGTCCACCTCAACGGGTTTTCTTTTATGTGCCGAACCTTCACCTTCCTCACCCAACAATGGGACTTGGGCCCATTTCTCGTGACTTCGAACGACCTCCCACGCCTCGATATGTTGAAAACCGTTCGGATATTTTTCTTTAAAATCTTTTAACGCGACTGCCATCACGTCGAAATCCTTGCATCCGCTCCCTCGTGTGCGATCCTACATATTATACAATAATAAAAATAAAGTAATAAGTGTTAAAAAAAATAAGTTGAAAAAGTGTATAAAAAAAATTAAAAATATACAATGTTAAAAAAAAATATAATTTTTACCGCTTGTTGGTATAGGCCGTTGAAATGGTTTATTTTCGTATGCATCGGGCCCCATTTAGACCGTACTTGATGCACGGTCCGGTTAGTTCCACCGACAGTTTTGTTAAAATGCTCTAAAATCTTACGCCAAAAACTGTCGCGGTTTTGTTGATTGCCCTTCTTTTTGTTGGTAGAGCAATGTACCCACGCCTTAGCCAACGCCTCTTCTTCGAGCTTTGTCCAATTCGTGCTC
The DNA here is from genome assembly GCA_030545235.1 of Helianthus tuberosus. NCBI lineage: Eukaryota > Viridiplantae > Streptophyta > Magnoliopsida > Asterales > Asteraceae > Helianthus > Helianthus tuberosus. Next base: position 111,355,533 of record CM060364.1, on the reverse strand, counting down.
TTCGTTTTTCCCTTTTTTTCCCGAGCGTCGTCTTCTTCGTTGCCCGCGTCTTCATCCACATTGTATTCATCGTCCTCGTCGCCCAAATTTTGAGTTTCGGGCACTACCTCATCGTCCTCCTCGTCTAAAATAGATGGACGACGTTCGACATTTCCTCGTGTAGATGGAACTTGTGGGGAACGAAAAGCATATGGGTCGAAGGCGGGGGATTGAGGAGCGTCCGTTGATAACAAATTTTGAAAATACCCGAAATTGGGTTGTTGGGTGTTGTAAAACGAGGGGTGTGAAGGTTGTTGGAAAAAAAACGGGGGTTGTGAAGTGTATCCGAAAGGGGGTTGTGGTTGAGCACTTGCACCGCTCGAACCACCACGAGACGGTTGCGAGCCCCGTCCCTTAGTTTTTTTCTTCGCCTCGCGGGGTTGGTTCTCCATTGCTCGGTGTGAAGGAGGTGTGGTTGGAGAGTATAAAAAATAAAGTGAAGTGGGTGTGGTTGGAGAGTATAAAAAATGTGTGAGGTTGATATGGTTTGAGTATAAAAAATGGAGTGAATGGGATGGTTATTTATATATGTTTTAAAAAAGTGAATTTTTTTTTTTTTTTAAATCCGACCGTTTCTATCCGACCGTTCCTCAATCTTCGAGCCAAACCAAGCGGTGACTCCACACCGATATCACCCCCCGATTCGGGTCCCCGCGTTGATGGCGGCGGTGTTCCCGATCGGGGACAATGGTCACCGATTCCCCGCCCCGCTTACGCCCCGTCCACCCTTATATTCACTACCTTGAGAGTTCTTGGGAATGAGCATGAGGATATTTAGTTATACAAGTATTTTATTAGAGATTACATATTAAATTGAGATAGCTTAACTTAATGAAAATCTCTTTCATTTATTTATATTCATATATATTAAAAGAAAGTCTGGATGATTAGAAATCTAAAATTTTAACATTGTATTTATTTTGATTTTTCTTGAAAATGGATATCGTACCGCTATTGTAGTAAATCGAACCAAAACCGACAGTGAATAATAATTTATTTATTTTATCGTAAATTATACGGGTGACTATAACAATATTAAAAGTTCACATTTTTAATCGTAAACTATACGACTATCGATACGTGACGAACCAAAACGATTTCAACCGAACATCGGTACCAATATTGGTAGTATCAGAACCGATATTTTTTATGTTTTCGATTGATATAAAACACGGGTCGATATCCTTTTAAGCATATTACGACTTTACTTTTTTAATTTCCTCTTTTAGTTGCTATAACAAGTGTCGATAACAGAACCACTTAACTGATACCAACTAAGTTCCCGCCACGTAACACGGGGGAAAACCACTAGTTAAATTAAATTTGCGAAGATATTTAAGATGCAAATAGATGTTAAAAAAAAAAGAAGGGTTGATTTTTGTTTATAGTCAACCGGTTAGGGGACCCTCTCACACATCAAATGCCGCGTTTTAAAGACCAATCCCTCTGATTTTCCCCGCACCTTTTAAAGTCCAAAGCCTCCCACCAACACCAAGGTTGCGAGCAATTACCCGTTTAACCACTGAAAAATCACACCAGTCATCGTCTCTGACCACAGGGTCACTGCTACCATATGAGGGTCAAGAATTTCTGACTATATCCAAATTTTCGGCATACACCGATCACCACCAGTCTGAGTCATTGAGGTACTATCGCGACTCATATTTTGTTTTATTTGAATTTACCCTACTCTCTACCAAAAAAACATATTTGTTTCGGTTCTAAATGAATATATCAGTTTTACTAATGGAAGTGGAAGATCAAGTAAATGTATGTGTTTTATAGATTGAAATATAACCATCTGTTGGTCAAAAGATTTGACTATTACCCACTGATCGGAGGTAATGTTTCTAATAATTTAGTTAAAATGCACGGATAGTCCTGTGCTTTGGTGAAATTTCATCTTTAGTTCTCAACTTTTCAGAATTACACTCTTAGTTCCTGTGGTTTGACAAGTTGTTACTCGGATAGTCCCTAAAGCGGATGAAGGTTACTCGGATAGTCCCTCTGGTCTGACAAGTTGTTACTCGGATAGTCCATGTGGTTTGACAAATTGTTACTCGGATAGTCCTTGTCATTTCACATCCACTTAACCAGAAAAACTAACATACATTCGCTTTGGGGACTATCCGAGTAACAACTTGTCAAGCAACATGGACTAAGAGTGTAATTTTGAAAAGTTGGGGAGTAAAGATGAAATTTCATCAAACCACAGGGACTATCCGTGCATTTTACTCATTTAGTTATATGAATATATTAGTTTTATAAATATAAGGGTAAATTACTTTTTGAGTCCCTGTGTTTTAGTAGTTTTAACTAGTTGAGTCCAAAAGCAAAAAGTTTAACGGCCTGAGTCCCTATAAGCATTTGCTTTAACCATTTGAGTCATTTTGAGTCCAAATTTTAACCTTTTGAGTCCAATTTTTTTGTCTCAAATCGTTGTAAAATGAATAAAATTGGACTCAAAATGTTATAAAATAAACGACTAGGGACTCATGGCGTTAAACTTTTTGATTTTGGACTCAATTAGTTAAAACCACTAAAACATAGGAACTCAAAAAGTAATTTACTCTAAATTTAATAAGTTAATAAGAAATTAGATTAGTCTTTTATGACTAATCGTACACATTGGCTATAATTGATTCGTACACACTGTTATAATCATACAGACTGTACAAAAGAAATAAAAAATTGTACACACCGGCTATAATTGCAAATCGTACACACTGTATAAAGAAATAAAAAATCGTACACCGGCTATAATAAAAAATAATACACTGTACAAAGAAAGAAAGTGTGGTACTAAATGTACCTCTCCTCTCACAAATTTACAGATAATCACAAATTTACAGATAAGACCCTCATTTTTCTCTCACAAGGGGTACGAATAGGAAAATGGGTGTAGATCAACCCTAAAGAAATTAAAAATCATATACGTTGGCTATAATTGCAAGTTTACTCAAATTAAATAAAGTGAAAAAAACTGGCATTCAGTAAAAAGATAAGGGTCTATTGGATTTTAATAATTTTAAGTTTCACATGATGCCCGATAATAATCACAACTCTAAAAAGTCTCTCCGGTGATCCTAACTTGTAAGCGTTGGTATCGGTACCACAGGCCTCCCAGGTCTAAGATTTCGGAGTAGAGTGATGATAACAATCATCCACATAATCACAGCACTTCTCGCACCAATACATGATCGAAAATAAATTTGAAAGAAACTGAACGAACTCGTAAAATACTAACCGAAACAAACTGCACTTTTGATAAACTTCAAAGTTGATAACCGAATTGTATTGTGTACATAACTGATTGTTTGAAGCCATATTTATACATGATGAAGCGATGTGTTTGAAGGGGTACGACTTCAGGGAATCGATGTGTCGATTCATGTATAACCGTTGTGTCAGTTATTCCCTCACACACACATCTTTTCATATAATAGGTCCAAACTAAACAAACATAACCCTATTGGACTTTCTAGAATTCGACCCATACCTATTGTTGGCCTACGGCCCAAACAGAAAATAAATAAAACACATTAAGTCTAACCCATTAACTAATAAATGTAAAAACATGCTACTGCGTTTTTCTTCGAACTCCGGTTGTGCTGATTATCGGTCTTCATTTTCCCTCCTAATCAGTGCAGCCGTAGTTCGCCTTTCATGCTACTCGTCTTTCTTGTCGGTGACCTCGACTATGATCACCAAATCAGGTTCATCTTCGCTTTCGATCACGTTGATTTCTTCATCATCTTTCGCACCAGTTCCGCTTCATACTTGTTTCCACTCTTCTCGCGCTTGATCTTCATAACTTCAAAGTACCATTCCACTAATTCGATATATCGAACATATGCAACCTTTGCTCCAAAATGATCATCACAATCGAGACCACATTGAATTGCTATCTTGTCCCATGCAGTATCTTGTACTACTTTCTTGAAACCACCATGCTCTTTAACAACCTTGTAAAGTGTAACCAAATCAATGGGTTTCCAGTTTAGAAGTGTCGGTGGCATTTCGCTTTCTTCATATACCAAGAAAATATGGTATGAACCAATTTATTACTTTTTCCATGCTAGCCTTATAGAATAATTCATGCCCTACTAATTCCTCATGCAATATGATCAAATCTAGCACATCCAGGCAACTTTCGATTATGACATCATTCTCTATCACATCTTCCTCATCTTATGCAATTATCATAGCCTTTTTTCGTATTACTTCTCGATATTCTAGTGGATTCTCTTCTATACCATCCATGTAAGTCATCAAACCTAACTTTGCCCTTTTGGAATATTCAACCTCATCTTTCTTCGTACCCAAAGTGCCTTCTCCAAACCATTCTTTATTTTTCTGCCTCTCAACTTCAAATTCTTTTTCATAAAAATCTTCGACGTATTCATGCAACTTTTCTTTCTCATTGAGGTATCCATTTTCAAGATCTAAGTTCTCGTAGAACTTATATAAGTATTCTTGCTCTAAATCCACTTCGGATTTATTTTCGAATACATCAAAACCTTTCGCCGTATCACCAAACATCCTTTTCAAAGTACACGTGTCACCCGAAGTAACCACTTCAATCCCTTGGTATAGTAATTGTTATAGACTAAGAAGATTGCGTCTCATTTTTGGCAAATAAATCACACAAAGGGATTTTCTTATTCTTTCCACCAACCGGAACTTTAACTTCGCCGATGTCGTGTATGAACGAGAACTCCTTCCGTTTCTCGTTGGTTATAATCGCAAAGTGTCTTTTGAACACTTTAAACAAATTTCGGTTGCCTTTCATGTGTGTTTTAAAAGTGGGATCAACTACCCATATTGTTTCTCATTCCTCTGCGCAAGTATCCTTTACTAAATAATCATCGTCTTTCCGGTAAAGGACTAAGATTGATATACTTACTTGGGCAAATGGATGCAATATGACCGAATTGCTTACACGTGAAACACCAGATCCCTGCTTTCCTTGGTCTTCCCACTCGTCCAGTACTGTTCAAACTTGCTTTCTTGAAAAACTCTTTCGGAATCATCTTCTTGGGGAACTTGTTAATTGGCGACTTCCAAGAATGAGTGGATGGCTTCCCCTGCGCGTACTTGCTCTTCCTTCCGCTGCACTGGCCGCACTCTCCCTTGTTCTTTCCGGTATTGCGTGAATCGGCACCAACCAATTTAGTCTTGGTCACCCTCAGACAATCTCCGAACCCGTCATCCTTCTTCTCCTTGCTATTGGTAGAACCTTTGGCTCTGATACCAATGTTGGTATTGGTACCACAGGCTTCCCAGGTCCAAGATTTCGGAGTAGAGGGATGATAACAATCATCCACATAATCACAACACTTCTCGCACCAATACATGATCGAAAATAAACTTGAAAGAAACTGAACGAACTCGTAAAATACTAACCGAAACAAACTACACTTTTGATAAACTTCAAACTTGATAACTGAACTGTATTGTGTACATAACTGATTGTTAGAAACCCTATTTATACATGATGAAGCGATGCGTTTGAAGGGGTATGACTTCGGGGAATCAATGTATCGATTCCTGTATAACCGTTGTGTCAGTTATTCCCTCACACACACATCGTTTCATATAATAGGCCCAAACTAAACAAACATAACCCTAATGGACTTTCTAGAATTCGACCCATACATATTGTTGGCCTACGGCCCAAACAAAAAATAAATAAAACATATTAAGTCTGACCCATTAACTAATAAATGTAAAAGCATGCTGCTGCGTTTTTCTTCGAACTTCAGTTGTGCTGATTATCGGTTTTCAGTAAGAATTTGGCCCCTATCGATACTTTTCAAACTCTAGGTACACTTAATTCAATTCAGGAGGTTGCAGGTGCACATCAATCTATTAAGGAAGCTAAATTCTTATATGTTATAAAATGATCAATGGAAGCCAAATTTCTTACAAGTTGAAATTGTTAGAGGGAATTTTTAAAGTTAGGATTATTATCGACCAACAGATGAAACTTAGGATTATTAAAATCCAATAACCCAAAGATAAATAACGAAAACAAATAAATAATATTGAAACCCATTAAATTATAACTTGGTAGGTTCAATTTAAATATAAACATGCAATCCAAAATTGTAACTTGGTAGGTTCAATTCAAATATAAACATGCAATCCAATAATGGTATTATAGAGCATTCACATATGATCTCTAGTACTTATTCCAATAATTACATTAAAAATCTCTATATTCTTTCATTTTAACTAATAATATTTAATATTTTTTTTATAATTTATAATTAGCTTTTCTCTCTTCTACACTTACAAATACTTTAAAAAAATATTTAAAAATTATATATAGCGATGAACAGTGTTTCTCATGTATTTACAGTAACATTTTTTCTGTTGTCCACCCACAACAACTCAATCTCATTCACAACCATTCCTTATAATATAACTAATTCACAACATAGATATGGTCTTAAAGTGAAAATAAATAACAATAGCTTCGGGATCGAATCTAGTTTTTTGAAGTTGGGACCGTTGCCGACCAACAGATAATAGTTTGGATTATTAAAATTCATTATTCCTTTTAAAAATAACCTTAAACTATTGTAAATCAAATATATAAAAATTCTGTTTATTTTTAGTTTAATTTAAGTTATAATAGTTTAGTTTTGGAGAAATCAGCGGAAAACTGGAACGACACCATACAATTTGAGGAAATCTAAGAAAAGTGAAGAAAAATTTAATGTGAAGCTGAGGTCTCACATGTAGAAATCTGGGAAAAATAGGACGACTACCCTAAGAGATTCTGCATGCCTTAGTTAGGGCTTGTTTGGCTAAGCTTTTCAAAACTACTTATTTGCTTATTTGCTTTTCTGAAAAGCAAATAAGCAAATAAGTAGTTTTGAAAAGCTTAGCCAAACAGCCCCTTAATAGTTACATCTTTGAAAGTAATTTACCACGAGACCTTATACATAATGTTTGATTAAAGTGTGAGAGATAAGATACTTTTAAGGTACATATCACTCGCTTTGAAACAATAAGCAATAGACATCGATTGTTGTTTTATACTAATACTTAACCATTATTTTAGATCATGTTGGACGTTGATAAGAATGCTCTAACTAAAGTTGGCAAGTGATTTCAACAAATATGAAAATAATGCACGGAAATAAAAATCAAACTTTCAAGAAACACAACTATAGATTTTTTAACTTTATATCACTTAAAAACAACAAATCCTATCTTTCTTAACGACAAATTTGGCCCACTGACGGACCACTAGAGTGTCATCGTGCCACAAGCGGAACTACTAATCCTATCTAAATATATATTTGAGTTTTAACAATCATTTGACTTTAGTAGTACCCTTAGAGCATTCACAATTGATTCTCCATCTCTATAATTACACTTAAAATCACTACATTTTCTCTCAAATATTAATTAAATAATACTTTTGTTTTACTTTTATAATTACATTTTCTCTATCATCCATTCACAACGACTTTCAAAAAATATTAAAAATTATAGAGGGTGAATAATGTGTTACCAAATTTAGTGATAAATAGTACCATTCCTACAACATAGTCTAAGTATGGCCAATCGAATTATGTTTCATTCGATAATCGATATAGATATAAACTCAAGAAATGGAATTTGCAAGCATGGTAGTAGTTGGTATATACTCAAGCTATAAGGCTACTCGGTCGGGAGAGGGTAGTCCTTGGAGGATGACCCTCCACTTTATCCTCACGTCATAGTCCTTGGAGGATGCCCCCTCCAAGGATGAAACTAAGGAAATGGTTGATGACCCTACCCCACCTAGTTAATTTAATAAGATATAAAAATAAAATCATTAATATTAAAAACCAAACATTACATTATATTAAAAACCAAACATTACATAAGTTAAAAAAAAATAACCTAAAAAAATAAGGAAAATTGGTAATTAATAAACCAACCTTTCACCAGTTGGTAAAGAATAATCCTACCTACAGAATTGGTAAATAATAATACTACCTTTCAATATGTTGGTACTCAATGGACATCCGTTAGTTTTTTTTAACTGAAGTTAGTTCTTAACTTTTATTTATTACACAAACAGTCCCTGTAGTTATAATTTACTAGTTTTAACTATGAGTTAATAGCCAAAATGGTCCCTGAGGTTTGCACCACCACCACCGCCGCACCGCCACCACCGCACCGCCACCGCCACCATCGCCACAGCACCGCCACCACCAAAATCATATAATCAGTCAAACCATACACATTGCATTGCTCGTGAACTTTAATTAGTCAATGAACATAGACCAAATGACCTAATGACCCATTACTTGAATAAGTCATTACACACTGAATTGCACATTGCATTAACAACCTGTTGCAACAACATAATGACCCATTTAACATTATGAACCATACACTGACCAAACATGAAACACAAAACCATAAACAGGCCAACCATGAACAGAGACCTAATGAACAAAGACCCAAACAGACCAACCATACACCTATACACTATGCATATGAACCAAACACAGAGCAACCTTGAACATAGCAAAGAAAACCCATCATCAAATTGACCACAAAAATGCATAAAAAATCACACCTTATGTGGTCGGCCCAACATCATCAGAACGGAACGCCACCACCGTCGGACCTACCCCTCCACCGTCAACCACCTCTGCCCTACACCACCAAAAACCCCCTACCGCCATCAACCTCAATGGCACCAGGAGTGGCGGATCCATAAATTTTTTTCACTGGGTTCACTTTTTTAGATACTCCAATTTCATATGACTGAACATAAAAATTCCGGGTCGGTTCGACAGTTCGAATCGGGTAAGGTTCATCACATAATAAAAGTACGATACAATAATGAAAAGAAAATCGTCGCTACTAAAATAACACTTACTGTGACGGCCAACAATGAAAATCTGTCACTAAATTGGATTTTTGACAGACCATCAAGTCGAGAGAAAAATCTCTTAACTCTTGGTAGATTGTCCATTTTTTTTCCGTGAAATAAAATCTTTGGTTTTTTTGTAAACAATTTTTGAGTCATCTTGTACAAAAATATGGGATTAACATAGGCTATATTGTTCCATCTACATGTATTTATCGCTGATTTTTGGTTTTTATAAGAACGAACATAATACGTGACTGAACATTATAATGCCATTCTGCACTTCAATCAACTGAACGAACCATTATGCTAGAGCATGAAAACAGAACTAATGATGAAAATAACTCGGAGATTGGGAGTATTTTTCCAGAATCACATACACGGTGAACCTAGCGTTCAAATTCCCAAGGAGATAAAATGCAGCTTATATACCTCAGATACAGAATTACAAGGGGAGACAGAGTTCAGTTTCATACTTTGCGGACAAGAACAATGATCGAAACAGAACAAATGAAAACTGAAATTATGAATAAAGAATTTCTAGTACATCAACCTTAATGACAACATACACATGATCGCAAATATGGCCATAGCCTATCAGATAATGCCTAAATACCAAATTCAAGTTTAAAACATCAAAAGCTGATTATAATGACCTTGCATATTACCTATCAAAACTAAACTGTAACTCCTATCCGTACCCAAAATTCTACACTTTTAGTCCTAATCTATTAAAAAATAATCCTTAACTAATCTTTGTTTATGTTTGAATTATCAATGACAGAGAAACCATCTATTAATTGTGTTCTACATCCGCACATCTACAAATCTACAATCTTTCTATTAATTGTATAACAAACAGATGTATAACAAACTCTAATCACTGAGATGATGATAAATTGATAATCAATTAATCGTATAAAACTAACCTTAATCACTGAGATGATGATAAATTCATAAGAAAAACAAAGTTTCGGCAGCCGGAGGCGGAGCAGCCGGAGGGCGAGGGAGGAACCCTAAATGGGTTTTAATGTTTTATTACTTTAAAGAAAAAAAATTAAAACAGAAAATAAATAAAAAAAACGGACAGAAACATCAAATACGGGATTCGAACTCGGGTGGATTAGTAAGAAAAGCGCGAGCATAACCAGTTGAACCAAGGCCGTTTATGTTTATGGGTTCCTTTTATAATATACTTATGGGTTCCTTTCCAGCTTTTTATATATATTTACACTAAAAATTAAAAAAAGACTGGGTTCCCGGGAACCCGTAGTTTGTACGTAAGTCCGCCCCTGGGCACCAGCACCAACACCGTCGCCCACCTCTACCCCACACCACCACCATCACCGATCTCAACTGACCACCACCACCTATGGTTCCGGTGGTGAGCAAGGAGAGAGAGATCTGAGAAAACATCTGATTTCCGGTAAAGTGAGCAAGGAGAGAGAGAGATTACCTGTTTCATCAACATCAGGGTCGGCGACAGATTACCTGTTTCAGATCCGGTATACAGAAACACCAGCTCCGGTCGCCGGACAGGAAACGAGAAGGGAGAGAAAGGGGTGTCGGCTGCTTAGGGTATTAGGGTTTGAAGAAATGAGGAAGAGAGTTCTGGTTTTGAAGAGATGAGAAAGAGAACAAACATATTTAAAATGTGTGATAAAAAGAGAGTGAAAGACTTTAAAGACAGACAGAGACATAGAGTAAATTACCAAATTACCCTTTTGGCGGCGGTGCTTTGGTGGTGGCGGTGGTGGTGGCGGTGCTGTGGTGGTGGCGGCGGTGCGGTGGTGGTGGTGGCGGTGGTAGTGGTGGGGCGGTGCGGTGGTGGTGGTGGTGGTGGTGGCGGTGCAAACCTCAGGGACCATTTTGGCTATTAACTCATAGTTAAAACTAGTAAATTATAACTACAGGGACTGTTTGTGTAATAAATAAAAGTTAAAAACTAACTTCAGTTAAAAAAAACTAACGGAGGTCCATTGAGTACCAACATATTGAAAGGTAGTATTATTATTTACCAATTCTGTAGGTAGGATTATTCTTTACCAACTGGTGAAAGGTTGGTTTATTAATTACCAATTTTCCAAAAAATAAAAATCCTAAGAAGTACTCCACTTTTTAGCGATCTTTTCTTTCAATTTTTTTTTAAAATCGCACGGTCTTCTTCCGGATAATTGTTTATATCGGTTGTCATTATCTCCCAATCTTTATGATCGTTCTTTTCATTCTTTAACCGAACCCTTTCTTCCATCTCACGTTCCTTCGCTTTTGCCTTTTGGGCTGTGACCTCGGGATACGCTTTGAACTGGGCCATAAACTCGTCCATTTTGGAATCGCCCCCCTTTGCGGCTTCTTTTTTTGCAGGCGCCACCTTTTTGAATTTGTCACTGCCCTCTTGGTTTTAAAAAGCGCGCCCTAGGCGCGCCTAGGCGCAGGGCCTGGGGATTTTTTGCTTCTCGCCTTGTGTTATTACAGGAAGCGACCAAAAGGCGCATTTTTTGATGTTTTTTTTTGGGCTTTTTGGCCTGAGGCGCGCGCCTCATGTAACTTAGGCGTTTTACTGCATAAAACTGTTGTACTTTGGGTTTTTGACTTGTACATGTAATTAAAATGGTATAAAAGCCTTACTTATAGCTATATTTTGGTTAAAGGAAGCTAAAAACCTATGGGATATATAAAAAAAATTATATATACATCTTGCGCTTCGGGTACGAAAAGCCCACCGCTTTTGCGCTTTGCGCCTCAATTTTAGACCTCGTCGCTTTTGTGCGCCTCTCGCTTTTTAAAACCAAGCCTGCCCTGGGGACGTTCCTCCTCTCGAACCTCGTACTCTTCTTCGTCAAATTCGGGCTCGTCGTTTATATTTATTTAGCATCGTGCGTCCGAGCTCCCCGCATTATAACTACCGGTCTCCGAGGTTCTTTGTCGGTTAGCCATTGCAACCTCGTTTGGAACCGACACCCACTTGTTATTGGTTCGCAAAACATCCCAAGCCCGTACGTGTGGGAAAACGGCCCCATGCGTAGTTTCGTATTTATGCATCGCCTCTTTGAAAATATTTTCATCACTCATCCCACTACGACGATTACTAGTATATAAATTATTATATATCGACGCAAACCGGTTCACGACCGGTTGCATCTTTCGCCACTTCGAAGAGATGGAATCGACCTCGTGATAATGACCTTGTTCCATAATCGCAAGGAACTTTGCTAATACCACTTTCCAATACCCCTCGTTTGTTTGGTTGTTACCAATATTTTTAGAATGTAACAAAAGTATATATTAAAAAATTTTAAAATTTATATATTTTAAGTATAAAATTTATATATTTTTACATACCGACAATGGGGCTTTTGGATATGCTAACCCACGCCTTCGCTAACACCTCCTCCTCGATCCTTGTCCAAGGTTTTGCCTTGGCTTTCGAAAGTTGATCTTTGTCACCCGCCACTTGTTTTCCTTTTTTCCGTTCGAGGATTGCGGTTGCGTCTCCGGAACACATTCGACGTCATCTTCTACGGGTTGTGGTTGGTGAGATGATTCTACCGGTGTTGGCAAAGGTTGTGGTTGAGATTGAAGTTGCGAATTGAACGGGTTTCGCATCATCATTTGTTGTAACAATTGCATTTGTTGCATTGATTGGAGTTGGTTCATATGCGAGAAAGCGTTGGGTGTTCGTTGGAAACCCGAGAAAGCGTTGAGAGAAAATTGCGAGGATGACCAATTCGGTTCCATCGTAGGATAGCCGGGTACCGTAAAAACGTTGATAGTAGCCGGGTACCGTAAAAACGTTTTGGTTCGGGTTTGGGTTGTTCGGGTTGTATGGATCCATGACAAAAGTAGAAGAATGTTATAAAAAGTAGAAGAGTTGTATAAAAAGTAGAAGAGTTGTATAAAAAGTAGAAGAATTGTATAAAGTTGAGAGAGAGAATTTGTTGAAGTGGGTAAAAAATGGGGTGATTTTGATGTATTTATAAGTAAAATTATTAATTTTTTTGATATTTAAATAATATGGCCGTTGCTTTTTTTGAAAATTGATTTTTTTAATTATAGCCGTTTGACAATGGCATGTTTTTTTGTCCTTATCTGCCCGTCATCAACGTCTGGGAGGCGACGATTAGGATGAGGGCGTGAAGCCAGGTATCGTGTTGAGGTCCGGCGACGGGCCAGGACAGGCCAAGCTGAGCCCTACACCGAGTGGCCTTAAGGGGGAAGGGCCACTTGCGCTTCCTACCCTATCACCCTCCAATTTCGTCGCTCCATGTCAGTTAGACCATTTAATACCTAAACTACCCTTTTAATGACACTACTACCCTAAACCTTGGACCACCTTTTTACACTCCCCTCTCTTTCCCCTACACACTACTCTCTCTCTCTCTGTCTCTATCTCTCTCATACCCTCCCCTTTAAACCACCGGCAACTACCCAAGCCAACCCCTACCCGCATGCACCAGACCAAGTGGACCGCCCCCCTAAGTCGACCAAGTGTCTTTGTCCAACATTCTCATATGTTATAATCAAATTATGCAAATGATTTACATAGTACCAAAGGATGGGATTTAGTAGATTCTTATTGATCTTGGGAAACACCCAAAACTAGATATTCTCATATATGAGCGCCCTAATATATCTAAGCTAAAATGAAACGAGGTCACAACAAAAATGAATACATATCTTATTTGCTTATGATATCTAGAGTGAATCATTTTGTCTAAAAAGTTGAATACTAGCGAATGAGTTCATTATGTATATAGTCATTTCCTTTAGATAAAGGTTTGAGTCAAGTTATGAATTTTAATATTTAATTTTCAATGAACTCAAACGCTTTTTCCGATCATAATACAATTTTAATGTGGATTTGATCTTCTTTGAAATTTTTTCAGTTCTTCAATGGCTGAATTATTATTAGGAGCTGCGTTAGGAGAAGCCTTTTCTGAACTATCAGATGTGATCAAACACGTGATAACAAAAACATTGCATTTTAAATCCGAACTCAAGGAAATGCAAGCAAATATACAGAGAATGGGGCCTATCTTCGAGGATATGGAGAAACTAAACAAAGAACTGGATCGGCGGAAAGTGGAAACAGAGGAGATCATGATTCTGTTCAAAGAAGCAGACAAGCTCGTCCGGAAATGTGAGAATGTCAAATGGGATTTTCGGAAGAGATACAGCCATGCTTCCAAGTTGGACAAAATGAATAAATTGTTGCTGAAGTATGTGAATTATGACCTTCAGTTTCAGATTGCGAGGAATGGAGCTGAAATGTTGGTGGAGCTGAGATGTTTGACGAGAGAGTTAGAGAAAGGGAGTCCAAGTGGTGTCCCGTTGGAAAAGTGTGTTGCTATAGGATTTGATGATCAGCTTAGGAAGTTGAAGCCCATGGTGCTTCAGGATTCTTCAAACGGTGATTGCTCGGTTGTAGTTGTTTCGGCTGCTGGAGGGTGTGGGAAGACCACTCTTGTAACAATGCTCTGCCATGATCCTGATATTAAAGGTAACAAGTTATGTGTTTTACAAATCATAAATGGATGAAAGTTCAACACTTACTAATTAATAAATATAAATAATATTGTTCTAATTTGAACAGAAAAATTTGGTGAAAACATCTATCATGCTGTAATCCCAGAGAAATACAACATAAAAGTCATCATACAAAAATTACTTAGGAGGAACCAACCGCACGATTTTGATAGTGATGAAGATGCATTCCTGCAGTGGGGGCGCTTTTTGGCGAATAAATCTGAAATACTATTAGTACTTGATGACGTACGATCTGAATCCATTATTGAGAAATTCATGTTCAAGTCACCCGGATACAGGATTCTGGTCACATCTCGGGAGGGGTTTAGACGATTCAATCGGTATGAACTGCAACTTTTGAACGATCAAGATGCCACCAGTCTATTCCACCGCTCAGCATTTTCAGAACATAGTAAGATTAGTATACCAGATGACCTTGTTGTCAAGGTATATGTAGCCAAACCCTTTTCTGTTTTTTAGTATTCGTTTCTCGGATGTTACATCTTCTAAGTATTTTTTTTTGTAGTTGGTCAAGTGTTGCAAGAATCATCCACTGGCCCTTAGTGTGATTGGTAGTTCGCTAAAGGGGAAACATCTATCAAGCTGGAGAATAATGGAGGAAAATCTGTCTAAAGGGAGTAAATTGATTCACAAGTCTATACAAGAGTGTTTAGAAAAGAGTTCCTATCTTTTCGATGAAGAACCTGAAATCAAACATTGTTATATGGACTTGGGATTATTTCCTGAAGATCAGAAGATAGCTACTACAACACTTATGGACATGTGGGCCCATTTGTACAACCATGACGATGATACGGGATTGACTACCATGGTCAGCATTGATACGCTTTCTTCTAGAAACCTTGCAACTTGGTTGCCCAAAAGGTACTAGCACAACCTTTCTGTAGGTTATATTATTTGAAATTCTAATCATGTTTTACCTACAAATCTTAGAGCACCTAATGTAAGTTCTTAAGCATCTAAATGTTTTACTTACATGTTATAAAACAATGATTTTGTTAAACACTAATCTAGACTATAATGTAAGTTCTTAAGCATCTAAATGTTTTATGTTCTATTATATTCTAAAGTCTTATTATTAAGTTAGTTATTAACCACCTTGAAAGGGTGTGTTGGTTAATGGTGTCTCTTAGATTACTATATATAGGTATTGTGATGCATTAAACAGTTGGTGGGTTGTACATACTTTGTGTGTGTATGTTTAAACAATAAAAGTTATATTCTAGTTTTATCTCTATTTTGTCTGCTCTATCTACTGCATTTAAACTGTGTCATCAGACTATATTTCTAGCTTATCCTTGTTTCTTTTATTTCATCTCCAATAAAGGAGCCACTTGATATCTAATACATCTTAAAAGATAAGACTTGGTGGTTGGTTATAAACATTGTAGGAAACATATACCGGCTATTGCCCACCATTGTGAGGAAGAATTTGTTACACAACATGATATGATGAGGGAATTGGCTATTCATTTAAGCAAAAAAGAGTCAATAGAACAAAGAGAAAGGTTAATTATAAATACGGATGGACAAGATCTTCCTCTGTTGCCCCAAATTGTCAACGCCCGTATATTGTCAATTACCACAGGTTTGTTTGATTTATTTCCAGGATGTTTTTTACGTCGATTACTATAAAAATAATACTCTTCTATTCTTTTTATTCTATTAGGCGTGACGATAGATGAAAGATTCTATTCAACACGGAATGAAGTTCAAGCCCCTAAAGTGAAAGTTTTTGTATTGAATTTCATGTCAAATGTGAATCCCTTTCCACACTTTATGCACAACATGAAGAGTTTGGAGGTTTTAATAATCACAAACTACGGATATCACTTCTCGGAGATTCAGAATTTCCCTGCACTAGAGCATCTGTCTGGTTTAACTAAAATTAGGTTGGATCATGTTTCAATATCTTCAATTAGTGAAACCATACTAATGTTGGAGAACCTGCGGAAATTGTCCTTGATCATGTGCAAAATAGGAAACAATTTTAATAAAGATTTCCCCAACAAGTTGACCAGCCTTTTGGAGATTGATATTGAATCTTGTGATGATTTAGTTACATTTCCTGCAAGTTTATGCAACTTAATTTGCCTTAAAAAACTCAGCATCACCAATTGCCATAGGCTGACCTCACTTTCTGGGGACTTTGGAAATTTATCAAATTTGGAAGTTTTGCGGCTTGCCTCATGCACAGAGCTCCCAACCTTACCTGAATCGATAACAAACCTTAAGAATTTAAGAATCATTGATCTATCCCAGTGTTTAAACCTCTGCGAGTTGCCAGCGCATATAGGTGAGTTGGATACTCTAGAGACAATTGATGCAACGGGTTGCACGGGTTTGGATGAGCTACCAGAATCAATCAAGGATTTTGATTTTGATAAAGTGGAAGTGTTTTGCGATGAGGAGGCCTTTACCTTATGGAATGATTTCAAGAATCTAAAAGTAAAAATGGTAGAAAAAGATCCACTTGATACCTTTCTCAAGATCATCGGATAACTTATTAATGTTGAATCACATAACCAACCTAGTCACATTGAGTTTCTTTTATATTTACCGAATCTTTAAGGTAGTTATTGGTTTTTATTTTATAATTTTATAGTTTTAAAATTTATTATTATTGTTGTTGTGTTGTTTTTTTTTTTCGGTGCTTATGGTATGCAAAAGTTACAAACTTATCTACTAATTAAATTGCAAACATTGTTTAAGTAAAACGTTTAACTTGAAATGTTGGTTACAGGAATAAATTGGTGGTTAGACCACAAGACTTTGTTGTTGAGGGGTTGTTCCAGTAAAGATATTTGAAGAGCTGAAGTTGATTTTCAGAATGTCATTTAAAGTGCAGAAATATTTTTTTATTGGCAGATTCAGTCACTTGGTTCAGACCTTTCAATGTGTTTGCATCCTTTCTTTTTTCGTCTTAAATGTATCTCAAAATCTTCTGGGTTGTTCTAAGATCTTTTGGATGATACTAATTGTTATTCATATGGTTCCTAGTACTGTTTAAATTCCTTGTTAGCCATTGTTGACATAAGTATAAGAATTCTTAAACTTGTGTGAGATATTGAGGATTTGACTTATGGCTTTCTGTATGGGATCAGATATGAATTGTTTATTAGATAATTTTTTAGGTTCAATATTTGTTTTACTAAGAATTTTGATGGCATCCCTTCAATTCATATGTTGTTAATGGTCATTTAGGTTGTTAACTTGACCCCAACTGTATTGGGACAGTCGAATCAAAACATAGAAACCATGGTTGTTCATATGTGTTACAATTATCGAATAGGAAACCAAGGTTTGTATTAGTCTCTAATCAAAACATCCAAACATTCGTTGTCACAACGCCCCCCCATACCGTCCAGCCTTAGGCCTTATAATATCATTTTCCTAATTGGAGATTAAACAGGTGTTATGAGAATACGACATTGATACTGCTCCGGGGCCAGATAAATTTAATTTCACCTTCATCAAACATATTTCTGATTGCCTATAGGGAGATTTCTACAATGTCCTTGGGAGTTTGCATACCATTGGTACGATTAGCAGAGTTGTGCATCTTCTTTCATTTCTTTAATTCCAAAAACTTCGTTAAATGACTATCGCCCTGTTAACTTGATTGGCGTTATTAGCAAAATAATATCCAAAGTCTTGGCCAACGGCTCAAGAAGGTGATAGCTTGACTGGTGGACCTATTCTGAGGCGTTCAAGGGGGGCTCTTTGACTGAAGTACGGTCCTCTTGCATATTTAGCGATATTCACCGATAACTTGAGGTTCTTCATCTTTATTAGGTTAAGGCTTCTCTCAAACTGAGACATATCATTCACATCGAGAAACTAGACGAACCCAACGAAACAGCCAGCCTTGTCTTTATTCTTAACGAGTTAACGTCAATCCGCACTTTGCGACAAGATGTTGATTATAAACGCGACAAGATGTTGATTATAAACGACTCTTGTATCAGTATATGAAATGCGAACATTTTTAAGTTTTTGCAAAACAGTTTTTTCGCTTTCCCTAACCTCTAGCCTACAACATTACGCTAAAGCAATATAGTTAAGAACTTTGTTTTTCCATTTGATCTAGGCCAAAAAAAAAGTTAAATCGTTTATTTTTTTTTGGAATTTTTAGTGTTTTTCTTTGTTTTTTTTTTTTTTTTTTTTTACTTTTTGCCACTAAAGTTGTGGAGTTTTGTATTTTGGCAAAAGTAACACTGTTTTAAATAGTCACTAAAACACCCTAAATTTAATGTTGTTTATTTTAGTTATCTTATAGCCTATTAATACATGTTTCCTTAATTTTTTGTTTAAATTTTTTAGATTTTTCTTAATTTATTTTAATCTAACATGCATTCTTAATCTAGGAAAAAAATGAGTATGTATTTGTGAGATGAGGACACGTTTATCTAAAATCTGACTAAATGTGATATTATAAAATTAAATAGTCAGTAAATGTCAATGGCTTTATAGCCTAGTGACATTTTGAGGGTGAGATAAAGCTTTGAGACCAATAGGTCATGAATTCGATTCTCACAAGGGGGGGTTTTCCCATATTTATTGGGTTTCCTCCTAAATTGGTGTATAGACATTATGTCTAGTGGAGATGGATATGATCGGAACGGGGTTTTCTCATATTTATTGGGTTTCCTCCTGAATTTGTGTATAGGCATTATGCCTAGTGGAGATGGATATAATCGGGTGGTTCCGCTGATGGCACAATGATACTCCAGTGGTCTGTCAGTGATCCAAATTTACCGTTCAAAAAAATGTCCGTAAATAATAAATAATCAATAATAATAATAATAATAAAACAAATAAAATGTTTTATTAGAAGCACACCACATACTATTACATATTTAACAGAAAAATAGATTGCATATTTAATTATCAAAACCATGTTCTCCATTTTCTATTTTTTAAACCATAAATACTTCATTGATTAAAGTAAAATCACTGATCTCGTCCCGCTCTATCCATTGTTTCATAAAAACCATTCCAAAATGCAAACCATAATCCCATGCGTAATTGTAAAGGTGAATAATGCCTCACCCATGGCCGTTTTTCGCCACGTGTCATTTTAGTCAGCAAATGAGCGTTTTTCATAAATGGATGTAATGGGGATAATGCCCCATTAATCATTAAAATTCATTAAATAAAAACATTACATTCTTAAAAAAAGCGAAATAAGAAAAAAAAATCCTAAAAAAAATAAAAAAAACCAAAACAAATAAATAAAAAACTATTAAGCTAGAGTCCGTATTTTTGACGGATTTGTTGCCGACGCATTTGGGCTAGGATCAACGCGTCGCCAATGTTATGATCGCTGAGTTTAGACAAAAATTCGATATCTTTCTCCATTTGTCTCGATTCTTGTATCGCGACAAACTTTTTGTCTTGCAGGTTGAAGCTCGGTTGCGGTTGCGTGGTGTTCGGCCAATATGTATTGGGGTTACCGGGTCTGGATGGCACGCCGAATGTGGGTCGGAAGGGATTCATGGTTGTGGGTGAAAAGTGAAGAAAGTATTTTAAAAAAACAGAGAATGTGGGTGAAAAGTTTATAAAAATGAGGTGAGAAGTGGGATTTAAATAGGGTAAAAGTTGAAATAAAAAAAAATTAATGAATTTGACCGTTTATCAACGGTAAAGTTTTGAAAATCGTGCGGGCCATGGCGTTGTTTAAAAAAACGCTTTTCAATTGGTTGAAAAACGCCCCGGGGGCGGGTGTAAAGGCATGGGGACGTGGTTTAATAAAAAACGTCCAAATTTGAGACGACTACGGGTGGTCTAAACCACAATCTGATGCACCACCCTCTCACCACCGCAATGTTCACCACCGGTGACAAATCGCAACCGTGAACTACACCCGTCGCTGAGTGAAACCCAAAGAATCAACCACTTCAAAACCTCTCTTTTCCTCTTTATGTGAGCATAAAACTGCCACTCTCCTAATAAAGACTCCATTCGCATCCATGTTCATGCACCGGATGTATCATGCATGCTCATGGTTCATATACTTCCTACAACTCATGTCGAATACTTCCTAGAAAATAGTAAAGCCATGGCGGTGGTGGGTGTTATATAGGGTGTGAATGGTGACGAACGACGCGTTGGTTTGGTAAAAAAGAAATTCGAACGGTGCGTCGGTTTGGTTCTATTACCACCGGTAGGGTTTGAGAATAGAAGAATGCATAAATGGCATTGTTATTAGATTGTGATGGAGGTTTTCCGGCCCGGGATTATAGGGGTATATCGTTTTGAGTTCAAGGGCAGGATTTGTGTAAAGATCGTTGTCCCGATACATCACATTGCCTTTAAAAATTTATATGGATGTTTAAATTTTAACTGTCGTGTCGGGGGAAGTATCCGGTTGTTGCTAATAGGATATATTATGTAGAATATAAGGTCGCGTCAGTTTGTTAACAGAAGCGACGAAACAGTTCGATTCGGGGTTTCTGATGTTTCTTTTGTTATTGTATACCGTTATTAATATATTAATAAATCGGTGCAAAAAATGATTCGGTGCCTTCGATTAAAGTGATGCGAGGGTGTTGTGAGGCACCCTGAGTTACTTTTGTGAGTATATAGTAATAGGATACACACCCATCAAGCCCATAATTTACTATACTAATTATATGTATATATATTATTAAAGTTTTGTATTTTCTTTATAGTTTTTATAGATATGAACTAGATAAAAGTCAATAATTGTATAGTTTTTATACATACGAACCTAGCTAAAAGTCTACAGTTGTTGTGAAACAACGACCTACTAGCAATGTATAGAGAAGAATGAGAGAATGGAATATGGATTTCTTATTGATGTGTAAGTATGAAATACAAAGCTTCTATTTATTGGTTTGTACATTAACATAAGATTAAATACAAAAGAGGAGTTAAGGATGTGGAGAGTCACTCTTAATGATGTATTCATAACACTCCCCCTTGACTATTCACATGATAAAAGAAAACAATGTATTATACGCTTGGTGGTGCTGCCTCGTTAAAAACCTTGCTAGGAAAACCCAGTGGGACAAAACCTCAGCTAAGGGAAAAAGAGTGCAACGCGCATTTTCTCCCCCTGATACTTTTGGATCAAATATGTTGCCTCATTAAAAACCTTACTAAGAAAACCCAATGGGACAAAAATTAGTCAAGGGAAAAGGAGTGCAACTTGAATAAGTCTCCTCCTCATTTTAACATGTATCCTTTATGTGACGTGTGTCCATCTTCCTTAAAAGTCGAAAAAAAGCCTTTATAGCGAATGATTTGTCGCTTGATCCCTTAATGTGCAATCCTTTATGTTGAGCAATGTTGTATAATCTTCTAACGAGACTTTAGGTGCCCTTTCCAAAAATTATCATATGTCCACGATTGTGTTTCGTTACATTCATGCATCTACAAGACTAACCAAACTTGTTTTGATGGGTTAGTAAAGTATAATCAAATATCGTTTATACCTGAAATGTTTCTTTGAACTCATTCCAATGTCTCTTCGTTTGACAAAGGTTATATCATGACAATAAGCTCAAGTGAAAGATATTATAACCATACATAGCTAGCAAAACATATTAATGCACTTATCCATTTAACGACGGTACTTCTAGAATGAGAATCTATACTTTTGTAGGAGATGATAATAGTCATTTCTTATAACAAATGACTTAACAACCTTTAACATACTTTAAGGTTCAACTATGTTCATACTAAAAAATCCAAACATCATCTTCTAGATGTACTTGAGGGATTGGTAAAAATATAATTACATATATACTCGAACTGCAGTTCAAGTAATAATTAAACCATGCCAAGGTCATTCAAAAATTCTCCCTCTAAAAGCTCTACAATTTCTCTCAATGATGCCTAGACATTATTACTGTAAATTGCGATTATAGTGAACTTTTAAAAGTAGAATGTTCATAGAACATAGCTAATTTAATCAAACTTATATCCCTCTTTATACGAATATATCGAGTAGTACAACACTCGTTACGACTATCTAGTCCATGCATATTCTATGAACTTGATATAGTACGTTCTTGAAGTTTTGACATCATTAATGCTTCTAGCATTATCAATCCATGAGGGAATTCTTTCGATCTTATCCAAATATGCATGTGCTTTCACTCTTTAGAAGTTTTGCTACATAAATTTGCCCATTTAACACATTGATATCTATATCATATGCAAAAGTGCCATGAACACTTGCTTTTATCTCCAAAACCCATATTGTACCATGCGTGTACAGTATTTATTGAGATATCACAATCACCGGGTACAAGTTTTCTATGTGTGTTTCTTGGTGCACAAGTAGGGGTGCAAACGAGCCGAGCCCGAGCTCGACCAGGCTCGAGCTCGAGCTCGATTAACTTATGAGAGCTCGGGCTCGAGCTCGGCTCGATTCGAGCTTTGTTTTCAAAGCTCAAGCTTGGCTCGTTTGTATTTTCTCAAGCTCGAGCTCGGCTCGGGCTCGGCTCGTTTATTATCTATTAATTATTATATTAAATAAAAATAATATAAATAATAGACTTTTTAGGCTCGCGGGCTCGATAAGTGAAGCTCAGGCTCGGGCTCGTTTACTAAATAAGCTTATTTTTAGGTTCGAGGTTGGCTTGGAAACAAGTTTAAATAAGCTCGGCTTGACTCAGCTCATTTACACTAAGGCTCGATAAGGCTCGACGAGCCTAACGAGCTTCACATGTGAGGCTTGAGCTCGGGCTCGATAATCAAACGAGCTTTGTTTTGAGGCTCAAGCTCGGCTCGGGCTCGATAAGGCTCGGCTCGTTTCGAGCTTTTTCTCGAGCCGATCTCGAGTAGCTCGCAAGCCGCTCGGCTCGTTTGCACCCCTATGCACAAGTATTACATCGTTAAGATGTTTCAATTAACCTTTTAAGCACTCAATAATTTTAGAAACTCATCAGGATTTCCAATTATATCCAACATGTAAAATAATCATAACCTATTTAAATCCGAATATGCATAAATGATCACATTGTTCTCGAGAACTTACTTTACATGACCTACATAATTTAATCCTTCGGGACTTTCATGTAAACTTTCAGTATCAAGTGATACATAACATTCATAAGACGAATATCAATTCTCTCTTTATATTACCAGACTAATAAAATATTGGAAAGTCAATGCATCCACCACTCGAGAATACGTTTCCTCATAATCAATCATAGGTCTTTGTGAAAATTCATGTGCCATCAACTTTGACTTATGTCACTTAATTTGATTTTCACATGATTTGCGTAAAAGACACATTTGTATCCAACATATTTTACAACTTCTGTTGTATGGACTGCTGGCCCAGAAACTTTCCATTTCATTAGAGAACTAAACTCTGCCTTATTTGCGTCTTTTGATTTTGGCCAATCATTTCTTAATATTCATTCATAGACAGATCTTAAATCTTGATCCTCATCATTTAATCATTTTAAGCGCTGCATTATATACAAAAGTATAACGACGTCGATTTTTATTTAGATTCCATACATATCTTAGACATGATACAACTTATCGAGATCTCTTTATTTTCAGGTACCTGAGGTTCTTCTTGAACCATCATGTCTATTGTCTCTTCAAGAGATCTTATTACTATAACCTCGACTTGACCATCTTAATTACTTGCTCCAATTTTCGATGAATTTTATTATTAGAATCAATTAGTCTACCACGCTTTAGGCGTGCAATAGACTCATTACAAAAATATGTGGTTGTCCTCTTGGGACACAATTATAACTGGAGCATAAGCAGTTGATTATGTGACTTACTTAGTCACTCTATTTAGGTCAGTGAACTTGTCTGGTAATTTGTTCTTTAATATTGGTAAATGAATTCTACTTTAAACTACTAGTTCATAGTTTATAGTCTGAGGATCAAGATGACATGGTAATGCATTTCACTTTTCACTTTCCAACTGCTTGTTATCTCCCCCTAATGTTGGGAACATTCATTCACTAAAGTGAAAACCAATGAGCCATAAATGAATTTCTCACTAATGACTTTAAGTATTTAATCATAGATGATTATTTATACCCAACATATTCTCAAACTTTTTAGAAGTCCCATCTTTGTGCAGTGTGGTGGATGAGTTTCATTATATGTCGTACAACCAAAATCTTTGATGAGACATCTTTGGTTCCTGACCAAAAACCAATTGTATGGGGAGAGCTATAACTTATTGGCTTGATATGAATTGATGGTACTATATATAAAATTACATGTACCTAAATGAACTTTTGCTCCTCTCATGATCATTGGCTTTGTAACCAATAGTAGACGTTTAGTGATCATCTCAACAATAACACTTATTCTAATAATCGTTAATAACTTTGGAATCAAATTCACTATTATCAAATAAATTTACTAATCTGGATTAATATGTGTAACACCCCAAAAATGACTTATTAGACAATACAAGTTAAAATAATTAAAGATCTAACCTAGTTAATGTAAATGTAACAAAGTACTAGTAAGATGATGAGAAAAGGCTAAGTTAAATAAATATACAAACTAGGAGGGCTGAATGTGTAAAATAATAAAAGGAAGGGATTAATAAAATTAAAACCCAAAATCACACTCTCCTGGTGTGCTGGGTTCGAACAGAGCAGGGAGAACAAGGAGAAACCCTTGTTCTTGCAAAACTCAACCAATTGACAAAGAATTTCGAAGATAATCGGTTGCATGACTCTAATTTTCGATCATCTAAACACACATAGTGAAGTGGTAAGTCGAATTTCTTGATTTGATGAATTGTAGGAAATGGGTTTCAACCCAATCATGAGTTTATGTTATGATATGTGTAATTGGAAGTTAAGATTATGAAATAGGACAGGAATGATGTTCGATTTTTGGTAAATTGATAGGAATTGTAGCAAAAAAAAAAAAACCCATTTGATGGAATTTAGCATAAGTAGAATGATCAAGTAGAATCATATATGTGAAATCTTGATGATTGATCTTGTTTGTGATATATGGACATTAGATGAATTGATGTAGGATGAAAGGATCATATGAACTTGTTTGATTATTGATGAATTACTAGATGAACTAATAGAATTATGTGTTAAAATACTTGTATTAAATGTCCTATTAACGCGAAACCCGCCAAGTGTTCGATAAAATGCCTAAGAGAACAAATGTGTGAAATTTGGAAATTTATGATAATGTTGTTAGATGATAAATTATGTAAATGATGGAATGATACTTGGTTGGGCTAAATGAACGAATGTGTTGATGTAGGCGTAAAAAAAAAAGCTCAAACGCTAGGAAATCGGAAGGCTCACAAGATCGAGGTATGTTGTCTTATGCATACAAGCTTTATTTTGTAATTTTTTATTCTTGTACTAAAACCATAGTTATGGTAGTTTGTAGTAGTTTTGTAATAGATAGCATAACCCGTCACGAACGGGTTATATGAAAGGAAAGTTTATGAAGGAAATTGTATTATGATCGGTTTGTCTCGAACGAACCACATATTGGAAAGTTATGTAAGAAAAGAAATGAAATAACGCGATCCGTCATAAACGGGTTGAGGTTGATGTAAATGCAAAAGATGTATTCGTTCGTTGTAAACGGACCGAATGGAAGTTTATGTTACGAATGTAATTATCCGTTTCTAATGGGTTAATGGATGGTATGTTTTATCTCAATTTTGAGATAAGTATGTTTTGACCCGTTTCGACGGGTATGTAAATGCAAGAATGGTATGAAGGCATGGAATGGTTAAAATTGGTTTATTAGATTAAAAGTATCATAGTTGACGAAATTAATTCTTGAAGTTTGTTGTTTGATGTAGGTAAATCCTCAACTTAATGGTTTGGCGACTTGGAACAAACACACATGAATCACGCCCACTTTGCGCTTCCGAAGATGTCTATTTTGTATGGTCCTAGTTTTTGGTCGTATGTATTTCCAACATGTGTAAATTTTTTGTCGTCATTGTTTTTTTGCAAAAACTTAGTTTGTTAGTAGACTTTGTATCTAAGCAACTTAGACTTGTCCACTTTTTAGTTCGAAAAGGTTGTTTATGAAATCGTTGGAATATTTACTAAAAAAAAAAGAAATTTCATGTTTATAAAGTTTTTTGTTACTTAACATGTATGGTTGAATGTATTTTAAGTTGGGGCGTTATAAGTTGGTATCAGAGCCAAGGTTTGAGGGATTCAAGCACGGGTCAGAGTGCTTGAACTCAAACTGACAGCTCGCGCGATGGTGTGTTTGCTCCAAGGTCGCAAATGAGGTAAAAGTTTAAATTTCGGTAAAGATAAGTAGGTATGATGTGATACTAGCATAAATTTTTAGCTTGGTAATTGAAAAGTAAGAATGGGGGGGTATACGGAGAGTTACGGGACCCGTAAGGTCGAAACCGGACTCGAAAAAATGGTCAAACAGCTGAAACGAAAATCTGCAGCGAATCGACAGCCGGAAGGGCGTCGCCGACCTGTTGCGTCGCCGATGCGACCAACTGTGTTAACCTGCTATTTTGTTCAGTTTTTCATGATCTGGACCCCCGTACTTTCCGAAGGACTATTTTATAGCCCCGTTAAGTTATTATAAGATATAATAAGCTATGTAGGTTCAAGAATGATAGATAAAGGTAGTGAAAGTCTAATGTATGGTATGGAATGGCATGTAATGAAAAAACGAATGTTGATTGCTAGTTTGAAATATATTGAAGTAAATGATGAATGAAGTGAATGTAGACTAAGGTACTTTGACACGATGAAAATGTTGTTACTTAAACTCAAACCTTCCGTGCTCTTGATCTTAAAAACAATTATGAACCGAGACTTGACTGACAATAAATACACGAGCTTGAAAGGAGTGATAAGGTGATATGTTAAAACTTAGAATCTTTATTTGGGATGCTATACAGTAAGGATAAGAATACTTAAGAACATACTGTTGATTACAATGCAAGGGCCCGTGTAGTAACACATGGTGCACTTATGTATTTTCTAAGATTGACTTTATAGCATTACAAATAACAAGGTGGAAGCAATTAAGTAAATGATGTCTTTGATTTCATAAATGTGTAAAATGAAGTGTTTCACTTCATAAGAAAGTAAGACCAAGGGTAGACCATTGGATTGGGGACGGACCGCTAATGCTTTCATGGCCCGCTTTGTTTGCCTTCGAAAAAGATAAAGGCTGTCGAATTAGAGATCGGTTACCTGATTCGGGTGACTCGGGCTCGGTTATTTGGGATTGGTTACGTCAACCGGTTTCTCAGGTGGAAGTGGCAGAGCTGCAAGGTTGTGAGGTTTTGTTAGCCGGCATGCATGTTCCCGAGGTGAAAGATAAGTGGGAATGGACCCAGAACGCTTCTGGTATTTACTCGACTCATTCGTTCAAGGAATTGTCTTTAGATCCAGAAACGTCGGCTTGTATTATTTCGGCCAAGGGGTGTAGGTGGGTTCCGGCTAAATGTAACATCTTCACTTGGAGGGCGGGATTGGATCGCATACCGACTAAATGTGCGTTGATCAAAAGAAACATTCCGGTGGAATCGAATCTCTGTGTTTTCTGTAATGAGGAGGCTGAATCCGTGGACCATCTTTTCACGGCATGCCCTACCGCCCATCGGGTATGGAGTAGATTAAGCGAGTGGGTCAAAATGCAGCCTATTTTCGCCTTCTCTTTGCTGGACATTCTCGAACTGCATAAAAGTTTTAACGGGGATAAAAAAAAAGCCAAGGATATTGTTCGTGGTCTGATTGTGGTTACTTGTTGGTGTCTTTGGAAAGTCAGAAATGCTAGGATTTTCTCCAATGGCAGAGGTACCGGGGACGACATTTTTAGGGAGGTGAAATCTCTTAGTTTTTTTTTTGTTAAAGAATAGGTCTATCCATTGTAATTTGATCTGGGATGAGTGGTGCAAGTTCCCTCTATAATATGATGCAACTGGTTGTTTTTTTTGGGCGGTCCTGCGTTTTTTTCGTAAGGCTGACCGTCTCGTAATAAAGTTGACCTGTCAAAAAAAAAAGTCTTTGACTAAGTAGTTAAAGGAAGTATTTGACTTTGTAAGAAAGTAAAATGAAGTTTGACTTCGTAAGGAAGTAAAACTAAGTGTTTTGACTTCGTAAACATTTACATGAAGTCTTTGACTTCATAAGTGAGAATAATGAAGTGTTTGACTTCGTAAAGGAGTTAAATGTTTGACTTATTAAAGTGTGATTAAAGTGTGTATGGTCTTTATGACTTATTAAAGTGTGATTTGGTGCTTATGACCTACAAAGTGTGAAAGTATGATTTGGTCTTTATGGCTTGGTAAAAGTGTGTTTTGGTCTAAAGAGTCCATTAAAAGAGAATTGGTCAAAAAAAAAAAAAAAACTTTGTATAAGATGTTTAGAAGTCTTTGACTTCATAACATGGTGTGAATGACTATTTCGTTGTAGGAATCAAAAGTGTGAGACTGTGAGTGACTATTCGATATAAGAGTAACAAGATGTGGAGATCCTATGGTTGTAAGAGGCATAGTGGGTGACCATCCAGTTATGTGGATTAATCCTCCGTGGTTATTATGTGGTGGTCTTACTGTCTGTGGTGATCTATACGGGCTGAACACCGGGGACTTTGCATGGGATAGCCTACGTAATGGGAATCAAAAGATCTAATTTAAAGACGGTGACCCTAAAGAACAATAAGAAGAAATAGAGACGGTCTCATGTGGGAAAGCGCATTTCATGTGGGCTTGGAGTCTCACTTGTAAGTTGAACATAACTCTTTATTTCGAATTACATACAAATTATATTAATGGTAGATGATTATCTTAATTGATAAGTATAAGTATTTTTAAATGATATTAATGAGAAATTAAGTCAGTGTTTTGTCTGGTAATTCGAATAATGCTAATTACAAGATTGACTGATATGTGAAACGGAAATTTGATAATCTTGAGGTCCAATATACACGTGGATGTACCAAGTATATCGTGACCAAACGATTGTTGAATTTAATCTATACTAGATGAAATGTTAAGGTTTTACATTAGGTGATTGGAATCGAAATAAAGAATAACGATGGTTACAAAAAAAAAAAATAGTAACAATAGAAGATCACAATTGTGTAAGTGATCTTGCTGGCTAAAATTAAAGTGGGTTCACCTTAAACAAAGGTAAACGCTCCTTGGTATTTAATTATCAAGTAATGCAAATAATTGCTGTATTCTTACATAAGCTAAACATTTAGATTAATTCTGTTAAGAATTTTAAGGTATGTGCGCATAGATTGGAGTTAGTATGATGTTAACATGTTAAAAAAAAAAGTCTTATAAGTTCCATGAACCTGGTTGGATGGTTTCCAATCTTTGACCAAATTGCGAAGATTATTGGACTTTGACCAATGTACAGTAAGAAGCAATGAATGTGAGACCTTCAAATGATTATTACAATGTGTTAATACTGAATAAAACAATGAGTGGCATGTAAGAAAATTTATTTAGGTGGAGTAAACTGTACATGATCTATATCTAGTTGTAGAACAACGTGCATGTATATTATAAAACTCCTTGTATTAATAAGCTTCAATAAAGTTGCTTAGAAAGTCTTTTGACTTCGGTAAAAAAGAAAAAGAAAAAGAAAAAAAAAGAAAAGATATTTAGAAAGGAGGAAAAAAAAAACATTTTTGATAAATAGCTATTAGAAATGAAAATTTTAAAGTATTTGATATGTTACAAATGTGTAAAAGTGTGCTTTAAACTTGTTTGTAAAATTGAGATAAAGGATCTTAGTGGTAATGAAGACAAGGAGATAGCAAGTAATAATTGATAATGTTGAAATCGATGAGGGGCTTGTGGTCATTTTCATCTCATCGAGATATTGTTTTAGGTAGCATGGAAGAGGTTTTCTTTAAAAAAAATAAATAAATAAATAAAAATGTAAACACGCCCTGAATTCAAAAAAAAAAATGTAAAATTTGGTCCATGTGTTCAAGAAATGAGATATATATCCTGCATGCTACGACGAAAGTTCATTTCAGTAATAATCTAATTGGACCTCATGTTTGAAATTCTTTTGGTAAGACATCCTGATATCCATTTAAAAGAAGACTACGTGCATCTTCACTAGTAAAGTTTTTTTTCCCTCATTTTAAATTTAGTATAAAAGGTGATTCACGGGTCAAAGAAGCGATTAGTTGAGTATTACCTGGATAAGCCATGGAGCAATGGGGTAAATCTTAAAAAAAAAAACCCTCTAAAAGATAAAAAGGTGTTTCGAAAGGCGGCTCAGAAGTGCTATGCAAAGTCGTTTAATATTATGGGCACATATTCTTGGGGAAAACTTGTAGTTGAGGATACATGATATTGGTTTTATATTCCCTAGGAAGCAAGACATGAATGATACTAACGGACGTGTATATGCAAACACAAAGGATGTTTATTGTGGACTGTGTACTGGACCCAACGAGCCAAGGGTTGGATATATTAATGTGGATAAAAATAAATAAATAAAAGAGTTGTTAAGGGAAGTAATATAGGGATACAAATGATCACATGAGGTAAGTAATCTAACCTTGTCTTTGATCTATAAGTTCCCTCATATATAATTAGATGTTGACACAAATAGTGTCTTCAGATTGTGAATTGTCTAAACTCCTATGGTTAGTAAGGTTTCGAAGACGAAACCTGTTAAAGGGGGAAGATTTGTAACATCCTATTTTAGGTGAGATTTATTTAAAAAGCAAATGACATGATTGGTTAAAAGTTATAAAACGTAAGTGTTTCATGGATGGGGTTTTATGCAAAGAAAGTTAAGTTTTGTGTCTACATGAAAAATTTGAGGTGCATGAGGGGCTTAATATAACAATTAGTGTATAATACTCAATACCTGGCATTCAAAAAGGGAGGCCACATATTTTACACAAATTCCGGAAGGGATCGGAACTTACAAGGGAATCGGAGGATGAGATGCGGGAGCACTACCATTTTCTCTTCGGTACGTAAAATGCTTAATTTGTTATGTGTCCGGTTTCGGGGACGAAACCTCTATTAAGGGGGGTAGACTTGTAACACCCCAAAAATGACTTATTAGACAATACAAGTTAAAATAATTAAAGATCTAACCTAGTTAATGTAAATGTAACAAAGTACTAGTAAGATGATGAGAAAAGGCTAAGTTAAATAAATATACAAACTAGGAGGGCTGAATGTGTAAAATAATAAAAGGAAGGGATTAATAAAATTAAAACCCAAAATCACACTCTCCTGGTGTGCTGGGTTCGAACAGAGCAGGGAGAACAAGGAGAAACCCTTGTTCTTGCAAAACTCAACCAATTGACAAAGAATTTCGAAGATAATCGGTTGCATGACTCTAATTTTCGATCATCTAAACACACATAGTGAAGTGGTAAGTCGAATTTCTTGATTTGATGAATTGTAGGAAATGGGTTTCAACCCAATCATGAGTTTATGTTATGATATGTGTAATTGGAAGTTAAGATTATGAAATAGGACAGGAATGATGTTCGATTTTTGGTAAATTGATAGGAATTGTAGCAAAAAAAAAAAAACCCATTTGATGGAATTTAGCATAAGTAGAATGATCAAGTAGAATCATATATGTGAAATCTTGATGATTGATCTTGTTTGTGATATATGGACATTAGATGAATTGATGTAGGATGAAAGGATCATATGAACTTGTTTGATTATTGATGAATTACTAGATGAACTAATAGAATTATGTGTTAAAATACTTGTATTAAATGTCCTATTAACGCGAAACCCGCCAAGTGTTCGATAAAATGCCTAAGAGAACAAATGTGTGAAATTTGGAAATTTATGATAATGTTGTTAGATGATAAATTATGTAAATGATGGAATGATACTTGGTTGGGCTAAATGAACGAATGTGTTGATGTAGGCGTAAAAAAAAAAGCTCAAACGCTAGGAAATCGGAAGGCTCACAAGATCGAGGTATGTTGTCTTATGCATACAAGCTTTATTTTGTAATTTTTTATTCTTGTACTAAAACCATAGTTATGGTAGTTTGTAGTAGTTTTGTAATAGATAGCATAACCCGTCACGAACGGGTTATATGAAAGGAAAGTTTATGAAGGAAATTGTATTATGATCGGTTTGTCTCGAACGAACCACATATTGGAAAGTTATGTAAGAAAAGAAATGAAATAACGCGATCCGTCATAAACGGGTTGAGGTTGATGTAAATGCAAAAGATGTATTCGTTCGTTGTAAACGGACCGAATGGAAGTTTATGTTACGAATGTAATTATCCGTTTCTAATGGGTTAATGGATGGTATGTTTTATCTCAATTTTGAGATAAGTATGTTTTGACCCGTTTCGACGGGTATGTAAATGCAAGAATGGTATGAAGGCATGGAATGGTTAAAATTGGTTTATTAGATTAAAAGTATCATAGTTGACGAAATTAATTCTTGAAGTTTGTTGTTTGATGTAGGTAAATCCTCAACTTAATGGTTTGGCGACTTGGAACAAACACACATGAATCACGCCCACTTTGCGCTTCCGAAGATGTCTATTTTGTATGGTCCTAGTTTTTGGTCGTATGTATTTCCAACATGTGTAAACTTTTTGTCGTCATTGTTTTTTTGCAAAAACTTAGTTTGTTAGTAGACTTTGTATCTAAGCAACTTAGACTTGTCCACTTTTTAGTTCGAAAAGGTTGTTTATGAAATCGTTGGAATATTTACTAAAAAAAAAAGAAATTTCATGTTTATAAAGTTTTTTGTTACTTAACATGTATGGTTGAATGTATTTTAAGTTGGGGCGTTATAATATGCTTGCTATCACATTAGCTAAGCCACAATCACACAAGCTTCAGGTTGTGGATTTGATAACCATTTAGACGATGCATCAATTTTAAAACACTAAATGGTATCATGTTTGTATATTTATTTCCATTATCATTTCTAGAATATTTAGGGATTCACACCCTACTTTTGTTAATCAATACTTAACTTCAGTTGAGAGCAAACATGACATGTATAATTATCAAGACGAATCTTTTGTTTCTTCAATACTTTTCACATCATCATTAATGACTCGGTGTGGTCTAACCGGTCATGCCAACTAACTAAATAATTATGATCCATAAAATTTTGGAGTATGATCGCATATGTATTACTTGCATGTATGTAATACAAAATATAAGATACGAGAGAATGTATTATAACTTCAAAGTTTAAACCATCATGTTATATGGTCATTCCTTAGTTTGCCATTTTTGTGGTCAATCTCAATATTAAAATGGTTGTCAACTTGAGTATTATTACAATCTCCTCAGTTACCATGATCATGACCTTTATAACGATCATTGTATAGTCATTGCACTATTAACATGGTTGATCTTATTACATGATTATCATAACAATTTCCTCAATTACCATCATCATGAACTTTACACCAATTATTATATCATCACATTCTATTTAAGGAATAAATTATACCCATACAACGTTCATGGTGGCATCATTACAATTTTCTTAATTATGTATATGATCATAACCTTTGAATTAATCATTATATCATCACATTCACATCAGGGAATGGATTAGTACCACAAAACTTTCATGTTTGTTGTTTCAAACTTTATATATATTCTTTAACAATCAATGATATTTGACGATGGAAATTGTTTTGCTCAATGGATTATGATATATATTTTTTCTCATTACATGATATAAATCGAGATGTAGTTATATAACCGAGACATTTATACTTATCGGTTTAAAATCTTACAAGCTTTGATAAACTCATACCGGGTTTGGCACCTAAATGTCGCGGTTTCGGTCAAAAACGCATAAAACGGAAGTGTTTTGGGGTATAAAAACATGTATAATTTAACGTCATCACCTATCCTCATACACCTGATCCTCAATTTGCTTGATAAA
Organism: Helianthus tuberosus; assembly: GCA_030545235.1. Lineage (NCBI taxonomy): Eukaryota > Viridiplantae > Streptophyta > Magnoliopsida > Asterales > Asteraceae > Helianthus > Helianthus tuberosus. The sequence continues at coordinate 111,321,181 of CM060364.1, read as the reverse complement.
GCACTACTTTAAATCATCAGACTCTGCAGAAGTGTATGACGCCATTTTAAGTTATATATTACTCAAGTGATGTGAAAGAATGATATCTCGGTAGTAAAACGTGATGAAAAACAGGTGAAGTGGCAATGATATTATATAGTGAAATATCTAATAGCCCAAGAGGTCAGATTTAAACTCACTGTACATTTAATAATCTAAGAGGAAAAAACGTGTACATTTAATATAAACATATAAATTTATATTTAAAAACAGCAGCCTTCTAATGCAAAACCTTTCAAAAATAAGTTTTCATGGGAAAACTATAAAATTTAAATAACAAGAAACCCAAAGGACAAATTTGAAACCTCAAAAAAAAGGTTATCATAATTACGATCAACCTTTTCGTTTACCATAAACACGCATTTTAAACACTATAAAAGATCGATCATTAGTTTGATTCAAAACATCAACAATTATCTTTTAAAAGCCTGTCTGTTAAAAAATAAATCAAAATCAACAACACCAACAATACTCTAGATGGCAAACAGATGCTTCTATCACTGGTCAGACACCAGCAATGTTAAAACGCAATTCTCTATCCGGTTGCTCAAAGAAAGAGAGCAGATGAAGAACTAAACAGAAAAGTCGGCATCATCAGTGATAATAATTATAAGAAATCCTGGAACAGCATCGGATTGTTTGATAAAGTCCTCCACTACCCTCCATCAGATTTCAAGAACAATTCAGAAGAATTTATCACACAATTGCTAAAACAGTATCAGAAAATCTGCGACATGCTAGCCGATCTGCAAAACAAAAGAGAGAATGAAATCGCCTGGAAGAAGGCGAGAGTCTACGAAATCCTAGCAAGTTTTAATTGTAATGTGTAATATTTTATGCGTATTTTATGCATATTGTAGTGTTTATACTGAAACATTTTTTTTAATTTAATACAATCAATATCCATATCAACACTTGTTTCTTCATAATCAAATTAAATAAGTATAACTACAGTTAAAAAAATAAGCAACAAACCTAACATGCAACTCTCCCATCAAAGAAGGTAGCACATGCAACTTTCAACGATGTTGGAACAATGATGTTGAAACGTTGATGTGTGATGGGAAGCTTCGTTGAAACGGCGATGTTGGAACGATGATGTTGAAACGATGATGTGTAAATGTTCGAACAAAAATCTGTAATCGGAGATTAAGCGGCTGAATCATCAAAAATGTTTTCTGTAATCGGAGATTAACTGGCTGAATCATCGGAGATTAATTGGAGATTAACCGGCTGAATCAACGAAGACTTTCTTCTTTTGAGTTGAGAGAGAGAGAGAGACAGATTGCTCGCGGATATGAATGAGAGAGATGAATTGAAATTTGAATGTAGAGCCAGAATCATGTATGTTATAAATATATATATATATATATATATATATATATGGTTTGAATTTTGAATCTGGATCCAGAGTTTTGAATTTTAAATCTGGGCAGAGATTTTGATGACAGATGTTTGAATTTTGTATAGATGAATAGATGAATATGGACAGATGTTTGATGGCAGAGCTTTAATGTATTTTAAAGTAATTTTATATTATTCTGATTTATGATGCAATAATGACATAAGAAAGGCATTGTTGGCCAGCCTCTATGCCTACCACCTCAGCTTTTCTTATGTCAGCGCGTTTTCTCCTTTTATAGAAAGTATAGATTAGATTGGTTTTTATCATGTAATTCGACCCGGTTCAACCCGGGTATAAAAAGTATAACACTACAGAAAAAAAAATTTCTGACTTCACCATTGATTGTCTAGCTGCTACCTTACAAGGTTTTTGTACTATACAATTTTTAAGGTTTCTCTAGCCCTAATATTATATACAATCTTAAAGGACAAAGTCGGTGGGGTTTTCACCGACTTTGCCTACATTCAAGCCCACATGCAATTGTCTTCTTTGATTCCAGCCAATTGTAAGGTTTCCCATTTGCTCAATAATTTGTCGATTTCCAGATGTCGTCTTGATACCTACAAAACAAAAACATAAAAACAATATAAAATAGTATATTTTCTACACAAATCGATGCACTTAGAAGTTAAATAATTTGCAAATCACAATACCCCTTTTTCGCACAATACTTTGAGTAAAATACATTTTGGCCCATTGCTTTTAGTTTTTTTTTTAAATTGCGTTTTGAGTCCATTTCGACATTTCCTCTTTTCACCCATACTTTGAGTAAAATACATTTTGTCCCCTTGCTTTTAGTTTTGTTAAATTGCGTTTTGAGTCTCTTTCCTTTCCAAGTTAAACTTCAATTTTTCACCCATACTTTGAGTAAAATACATTTTGGCCCTTTGTTTTTAGTTTTGTTAAATTGTGTTTTGAGTCCATTTCCTTTCCAAGTTAAACTTCAATTACATTGCAATATTAGACCATTGAGGTTTAATCTCAAAATTTTATAATGTTTCAACTTTATCGTTGTACCGTATATCTATACATTTTTAGCTTATTGCTTTCTTTAATTATTTTCGTTCACTAAATTTCTTTTTTTTTAAATTAAACGTTTGGATTCAAACATACATTGAGTTGAACTGAATACGTCAAGACATGCGCTTTCATATGGTTTGCGCATGACATGGCGCTTGGACTAGTCTGTTTGCAATGTGCCGCGACGCATCGCCCGCGGGTTGTATTATGAATATTAAAATATATATGTCGGTATAAATTCGAGTTGGTATACGTTTCAATGTAAACTTTTTTGGGGAACAAGTCAGGTCAAATATATTTTGTTTTTTGATAGTTTTATGTACATTCCAATTCTACGTTTCGACCCTACCGCAACACGCTAAGGGTATAATTATTTCCGTTGATATGAATATCACTTTTTATTACACGTGTTATTTTCCCTTGATACACATTTTATGCTTTTTGTACGTTTCCTATGTATAGTCGGGTCACATATAAATACGATATAATTTACATTTTTATCCAGCTACAATGCTATTGAGTTAAATTTGGTACGTCAAAATGTGCGTTTTCACAAGTTTAACGCATTACATAACGCTTCGACTAATCTATTCGATGTTTGCAATGTACTTGCGCTGCAAGGCACGCTGGTTTCCCAACAGCTTTGCCTCCCTGCCCCCGTACTTTTACGATGTTGCAATTTTAGCCCCTTGACTTTGGTATCATCAAAGTTTCATAAAATAACAAATTTAGTCCCTGAACCTTCTACTTTGGATTTCCAAAACCACAATCTCATCTTTCAAACTTTGCCAGCACCAACCGTCTACTTTGGTTTTCCACCATCACCCCCTTAGCTCTTACACAGTTACGCCACCAACCCTCTTCTTTTACATTTCCACCAACACCCTTTAGCTCTTACACATTTCCGCCACCACCCCTATACTTTTACACTTTTTCTTTTTTAGACTTTGCTTTTTTACCCCTTGCACTATTACTCCATTTTTACACCCGCCAAACTTAAAAAAAAATTGCAATTGTAACCCCTAGGCTACAACTCCTACTTTTGCAAATGCCAATGCATTGTGTTTTTCGAAAGGTCTTTGGCATTGTGTTGTACGCTTTGTGTCTTCCTTTGTGATTTACACTTTTTTTAATTATCTTTTACGCACTGCGTTTTACGAATCGTGTTTTGTCTAACTATATGTTTCTACCCGTCGCGCGCCGCCGCAACGCGCCGGGCAAAATCCTAGTTGAGATAAAAAAACCATAATATTCGAAAAGTTTGGACTAGATTGTAATCAAACTTACCATATTACACATCCATGTTATTAATTCTAAATTCTAAAGCAAGAGAATTTTCAAATTAAAAATATTCATGTCACCCACCCACGAATATATGTAACGTGTTTGGTTTTATTTGTCTGAAACAATTTTCAGAATTCCTTCCTCTCAAATTAAAAACACCAAAAATTCAAGAGCCAAACATATACATGGACCACTTATAAGTCTTGTATTTTAAGCAGAAGATAAAGTATTGTATATACAAGTATAAAAGGACTTTTGCTTCTTGAAATGCTTGTGAAGGAATCATTAGGTATATTATTCCATATATAAATTTCGGTCGAACATTGATGCGGGCATGAGGTTGATACTAGCCCCGAGGTCGGCTAGGGCGTTGCGAATGGGTGATTCCCCAATTGAACAAGGGATGGTGAAACTTCCGGGATCGATCTTCTTTTGCGGGAGTTTATTGAGTAGTAAGGCGGAGCATTCTTCGCTTAAATTAACTAATTGCAATGATTCGATTTTCCTTTTGTGAGTGAGGAAGTCCCTCATTAATTTTGAATATTTAGGCATTTGAGTTAGGACTTCGACAAATGGAATATTAACATGCAATTGTTTTAGTAAATTTACGAATTTTGTGAATTGCTCATCGGTCTTTTGGCGAAGTAACCAACCGGGGTACGGTACCAGAGGATTCTTGGTGGGCTCTTAATTTGGTGGAGGAGCCGTTTCTTGTTGGGGTGTCGGCGAAGTTGTGGTTTGGCTAGATCGGCTCTTTTCAGTTGGAGGTAGCGGAGCCTCCTCGGGACCTACGGTACGGTTTCTCAATGTGATGAGATGCACTTGCGCCTTTGGGTTTGTTTCGGTATTGCTGGGTAACGCGCCTTGTGGTCTCTCGGAGAAATTTTGAGCTAGTTGATTTAGTTGTTTTTCAATGTTTTGAATACTAGCTTGTTGATTTCTAAAGTTCGATTCCAATTGTTGAAATCGATCCGAGTTTTTCTTTTCGGTGTCAGAGATGAGGCGAGAGACGGTATCCTCAAGCCTCTCTCGTCCCCCTTGTTGTTGTTGAGAGAAATTTTGTGACTCGTTTCTTGGTTGTTGAAAGTTTGCTCGTTGGTTTAGATTTTGTTGGTTACTACTATTGTCGGGTTCTCTCCAACCAAGGTTAGGGTGGTTACGCCATCCTTGGTTGTAGGTACCCGTTGGAGGACCCGACGGCCTAGGTCTATTATCAATGTAGTTTACCGTTTCTGTTTAATTATCCATTTCTTTCATACAACTCCAATTTTCATGTGGCCCACCACACCCTTCACAAGCCATAAACGAGACCGTTTTTGCCATTTCTAACTTTTTGATTTTTTAAGAAAGGGCCTCGATTTGAGCTTGCAAGGAGGTGCTTTCGTCAACCTTATGGGCGCCCGGGGCAATAGATTTTGTGCCTCGGGGAGTGTGCCACTGAAAATTGGTTTAAGCAATTTTCTCAATTTGACTATAAATTTCATTTGGGCGACGATTACCTAAAAGTCCCCCGGAGCTAGAGTCAAGTGTTTGTCTTGTGTGTGGCATCAACCCATTATAGAAAGTGGATACTTGTTGCCATACCGCAAGACCATGATGAGGACACTTTCTTAGTAGCTCCTTGAACCTTTCCCAAGTTTCATATAAGGATTCTCTGTCCTCTTGTGAATATGTATTTATTTCAGTCATTAATTTAGCCGTTTTAGCAGGAGGGAAATACTTATATAAAAACTGTTGGTCTAGTTCATCCCAGGTGTTTACCGAACCAACTGTATGGTATTAAGCCAAGCCTTAGCTCGGTCTTTTAGTGAGAATGGAAACATTCAGAGGCGGATGGCGTCATTTGATGCTCCATTGATCCGAAAAGTATCACATATTTCCAAAAAGTTAGTAATATGTAAATGGGGATCTTCATCCGCAAGCCCGTGGAAGGTTGCGGAGTTTTGGAGCATTTGTATCTGTCACACCCCAAATTTCCACGTGTTACCGGTGGGCCCGGTAGGGGAGTATCGTGACGTGGTTGGCAACATAATAGTCAAACAACACAATATTTAATTGCACAGCGGAAGCAAAGTATAGATTTAATTCAACCAAACGATATTGTAATATTAAGTATCACAAATAGTCGAATATAAATCCACAGGTAGATCCAAATAAAAGGAAACAAATGTTCAACAGTTTATGACATCCAAGCTGGCGAGACTTAATGTGGATGCTAGGAGACAAGCCAGCCTATTTCGCGTAGTACCTGCACTTAACCTTTTTAAGAAAAATACGTCAGTTTACACTGGTAAATACAATCAACCGACTCATTTTGAAAAGAGTTTAAGAAAATGCATTTAAGGCACAAGGCACAAATAATATTTTATAACTTGGGATAATTATTTAAATATATAAACTTGTAAAGGATTTACATGTTCCTTATGCGTTCAGTAGCCCGGATCGAGCCGGGTTAAAGATCAATAAACACACCACTTTATTTATGAGACACTGACAGGTGTACGCCTACACCTGAGTGCTAAGGTCGTGGCCATTTCGTAAAATGATGCCAGGGATATCCGGGACACGGTCATTAACCCCCCAAAGGCTTTAAGCAAACAAAACAATTTAAACGAAACATCTCAATACTTTAACCATATATAATTAAAGATTCAATGTCCGACCAAGCGGTATTTTATATACCTTACCCAAGCCCGTATAGGGAAATAAGTTAAAAGTATTTACCTGAGCAAGTATAGTTCAAAATCAGCGAGTGCAAGTATCTTTTACTGGTTCTCCTAATCTGGAACGAAGGTTTATAATAACCTATTAGAATCCTAACGGGTCTTTAGTTAAGCTTACGCTTAGACCGGTTAGTTTTAAAGATACGGTTCGTACGCACGATTAAGCGAAGACCGGATAGAATGTGATTTAGACCCGAAAAGTTTTAAGACTTGCTTAATATGGGTATATGATACACATTCTGGATTTTGAGATAAAACCGATAAGGTTTGACCCGTTTCGGCCAATTTATGTAAACTAGTTACATAAACCGAACCGAACGCGCGTGAAGCGTAACGGGTATCCGTAAGAGTCCTAAACAGGTTTCCTAAGTTAACACGCCTTAAATAAGTTGTGATATCAGTAGGATATCACCCATGATGCCCAAAACGAGTTTAATCTCTTTATAAGCCCCGTAGGGGCATTTTGGTCATTTTAAAGATTATAAAAGGGTTTAATTAGAAGCCTGTGATCCGGGTCTGAGTTGATCAGTAAAATAGATTATTTTAACAGGTTATAACCTTTGGTAATAAGTCTTATATACTAAAATAGTTTTAAACCCAAACTATGCGTTAAATACGCGTATAAAGTCGTTTTAAGCGATGTACGAGTTAAAATACGATTCTGAGTTTTCTGATCAAATAAACAGGCTCAAAATACTCCATTTATTATTTAAAATCAGTAGCAATTGGATTGGCGTTAAAAGGATTTGTAAAACTCATTTTATGGCCGAAAAGGGTATTTTTGGTATTAACCGAATCGAGGCGATAAACCTAGCTTATGATCAGTTTAAAAATAATTAAAAATCTTCAAAAATCCCAAAATATTATATCACATCAGTGGGTAAAAGGTTTGGTGTCCAAAATTGGGTTTAGATAGGCTTTACGCTAATGACGCCGTTTAATTACTTAAAAGCATTCAAATTACGTCGTTAAGCATAACTCCTTATCTAGACCTCCAACTGATGTGAAATTTTAGGTACAAGTCTAAAAATCAGTAACTAAGATTATGGCACTTTCACATTTCCAAAAATCTCGTTTTATGGTCATAAGGGCATTACGGTCAATATTTAGGCGTTTAACGGAAACATCGGACGATTAGGGATTCGAGTGGCATAAACGCAGAGGCTTATACACACATGCAACTAGGTCCTAATGGAACTTTAAGGCATGTCTAATCCTATATAAATCGGGTCAGAACTGAGGTCAAAGCAAAAGTCAAACTTTTGCGTCTCTCGGTTCCGAATCGGTTCAAAACATAAAGTTGTCGAATCAAACAAGCTTAGACAAGTTATTATACTTATTTTCAAGTTGTATGACTGATAAAACAGATTACACGCCTTCTGTATCATTAAATATGCGATTAACATTTCTGTTGACTTTTCGGAAGAAGTTTGACTCAACAAACGACATAGTTAAGATTGAAATCAGTGGTTGACCTTTTAGGGGTTTATTACCCATATAAATACCAACTTATAACAACTTTCGATTCGACTAAACTCTGGACCGATTGTGATTTATCGCTAAATCATACCGTAGTTACGACGGTTTGATTTCTAGGCTATAAACTAAGTATAAATGAATTAGAGAAGGTTAGGCATACTTACACACGACTAATGGATGATTTGGAAAGCTTGTGGCCTGCTTGAATGCTCCAGAAAAGCTCAGAGGTTGATGAATGATCAATGTAGTAACATGTGGGTCTTATAAATAACTTCAAACACACATGGATCATCAACACCTAAGTCTAGGAGTGAAACAATAACATCCACAAGTCCCCTACTAGCTAAAAACCACCTTAGGCAGCCCAAGGTATCGAAAAAATGGCATTTGAGTCGGTTACAACATGCAAACAGGCAGCTGTCCATAATTTCTGTCGCTGGGCGATGCTAGCGCACCGTTACGCTACCATTGTAGCGGTGCGCTAGCCCCTCATCAGGCTAGTTATATTTGCAGTTTTGGTCCCTAGCCCCCCGAAACATCGCTTTCACATGGTATTCTTGCATTTTGAGGCTTTATAAATAACATATGGGGCTTTAGGGCTTATACCATCTTTGTTAAGTCCTCGGGTAACTTTGTGATCACCCGAAAAACCCTAAATTTCAATGTTAACGATTCTAACCCTCACACACGAATTTTATCACAACTTTATCATACGGTAACGAAACTTGGTGAAATTTTTATGGTAGATTCTAGTGAGCATAATTAATCGTTACAAGGCTTCGGGTTTGCTAAAAGGTCACTCAGAGGTATAACTTAACATGTTGACACATTTAACCCCTGTAGTTTGTAATCTCTCACTTTCTTTCACAATTCGCTTCGTATGATCCATTCGTTTAAGGTTATAAACATTAAGTAGGGTTAACGTAACATATATTTATTCATTGTTGACACTTTGAACCCTTATATTTACACAGTTTCACTGTTTGTCAACTTTAGTCCTTCAAGAACATTCTTTCACACGTTCAGACCTATGACACGTGTCAACACATTATAGGACGTAAAATTTCAAGGTGTTACATCCTCACCCCCTTAAAAGAAATCTAGACCCGAGATTTACTGAAACAAGTAAGGGTACTTTTCTTTCATCGTGGATTCAACCTCCCACGTGAATTCGGGACCTCTTCGGGCATCCCATTTGACCTTTACAAAAGGTATATGCTTCCTTCGAAGCTTCCTTACCTGTCGATCTTCGATCGACAAAGGTTTTTCCACAAATTTCAAGCCCTCATCGATATGCACATCTGTATGGGGTATAACCACTGATTCGTCAGCGAAACACTTCTTCAGATTGCAGATGTGAAACACATTGTGTATACTACTGAGCTCTTCAGGTAAGTTTAACTTATAGGCAACTGACCCGACACGTTCGATAACCTCGAAAGGTCCTATGTATCTCGGGCTTAGCTTACCTTTCTTACCAAATCGCATCACTCCCTTCCAGGGTGACACTTTAAGTAGGACTTTTTCACCTACTTCGAAGTGAAAATCCTTTCGACTTGGATCAGCATAACTCTTCTGCCTATCCCGGGCAGCTTTGAGACGATCACGAATCTGGGCAATCTTGTCCGTCGTCTCGAACACTATCTCCGGTCCAGATAATTGGACATCTCCAACTTCTGCCCAACAAACGGGCGATCTACACTTTCTACCGTATAATGCCTCAAAAGGCGCAGCCTTAATGCTGGTATGGTAGCTATTGTTGTAGGAGAACTCAACTAATGGTAGGTGCTTATCCCAGCTACCACCCAAGTCAATCGCACATGCACGAAGCATGTCTTCCAACGTTTGAATAGTACGCTCACTCTGACCGTCTGTCTGTGGATGGTAAGCCGTACTAAAGTTCAAACGTGTGCCCAAAGATTGTTGGAAGCTTTTCCAAAAATGTGATGTGTATCTAGTATCTCGGTCAGAGATAATAGACACAGGTATGCCGTGTAAAGCTACAATCTTATCCACGTACAGTTGGGCTAACATATCGGAGCTGTAGGTCTCCTTAATGGGTAGGAAATGTGCTGACTTAGTCAGTCGGTCAACTATCACCCAGATGGTGTCATTTCCTTTCCTTGTCTTGGGTAACTTGGTGATAAAATCCATAGTTACCATTTCCCACTTCCAAGTAGGAAGTTCAGGCTGTTGTAGCAAACCTGACGGTTTTTGATGTTCTGCCTTGACTTGCGCACATGTCAAGCATTTGGCTACATGAGTGGCTACAGACTTTTTCAAGCCTATCCACCAATAATTTGCCCTAAGATCCTGGTACATTTTATCAGCTCCAGGATGAACAGAATATTTAGAGCTGTGGGCTTCCTGGAGGATAACATCTCGGAGTCCTCCATAAATTGGAACCCATATCCTTCCATTCAATCTAAGAATTCCATCCTTACTAAGAGATAACTGCTCCTCAGTTACTCCTAGCTTTTCGTTAGGATAGTTAGCTTCCAATACAGCTTCCTTCTGTGCAGCTAACAACCTTTCAATCAAATTGTTCTTTATTTCCATGCGCTTGGCATTGATTCGGATGGGTTTCACCTTCTCCTTCCTACTTAAGGCATCGGCGACTACATTCGCCTTGCCGGGATGGTATCTTATTTCACAATCGTAATCATTCAGAGTTTCCATCCAACGGCGTTGCCTCATGTTCAAGTCCTTCTGGTTGAACAGATGTTGAAGGCTTTTGTGATCAGAATAGATCACACATTTGATTCCATATAAGTAGTGCCTCCACAGTTTTAGTGCGAATACAACGGCACCCAACTCCAAGTCGTGGGTGGTGTAATTCTTTTCGTGCACCTTTAACTGCCGTGAAGCATAGGCAATGACTTTGCCTTTCTGCATAAGCACACATCCCATCCCTGTGTGTGATGCATCACAATAAACTACAAACTCCTCTATTCCATCAGGCAATGTCAGTACTGGAGCATTGCTCAACTTTTGTTTCAGAATATCGAAGGATTCCTGCTGCTTAGGACCCCAGTCAAACTTAATCTTCTTACGTGTCAGTGAAGTCAGGGGTGCAGCAATCCTTGAGAAGTTTTCAATGAATCGCCTATAGTATCCTGCCAAACCTAGGAAGCTACGTATTTCTGTAGGCGTCTTTGGCTCATGCCAATTCATGACTGCTTCAACTTTAGCGGGGTCTACTTGGATACCACGCTCACTAACAACATGTCCAAGAAACTGGACTTCCCGAAGCCAGAATTCACACTTGGAGAACTTGGCATAGAGCTTTTCTTTATGAAGTAGTTCCAGAATGCAGTGAAGATGCTTCTCATGGTCAGCTTGGTTCTTTGAGTAGATGAGAATGTCGTCGATGAAAACGATGACAAATTTATCTAAATGCGGCTTGCAAACGCGATTCATGAGATCCATGAACGCGGCCGGTGCATTAGTGAGCCCAAAAGGCATCACTAGGAACTCGTAATGACCATAACGAGTCCTAAATGCTGTTTTGTGCACGTCTTCATCTCTAACCTTCAATTGATGGTAGCCTGACCTCAAGTCAATCTTCGAGAAGAAACTTGCTCCTTGGATTTGATCGAACAGATCGTCGATTCTAGGCAAAGGATACCTATTCTTGATAGTAACCTTATTAAGCTCACGGTAGTCGATGCATAGTCGCATCGATCCATCCTTCTTCTTGACAAATAAAACTGGTGCTCCCCAAGGAGACGAACTAGGTTTGATGAAACCTTTAGCTAGCAAATCATCTAGATGCGTCCTCAATTCCTTCATCTCTGTTGGTGCCAACCTATAAGGCGCCCTTGCAACTGGTGCTGATCCAGGAATAATGTCAATTCTGAATTCTACTTGCCTATCTGGTGGAAAACCAGGTAGTTCTTCAGGAAATACTTCGGGGTATTCAGAAATGACTGGGATATCTCCAATCTTGGGTTTCGGCTCATCAATAATCACCTGTGCCATGTAGATGACACAGCCCTTCTTCAAACACTTAGAGTCTTTGAGTATAGACATTTTCTCGGGTAGCCCATACTGGGTATCTCCCTGGATAGTAAGTGATTCACCAGACGAAGTCTTGATCATCACTTGCTTCTTATTGCAAATAATCTGGGCCTGGTTATGTGATAACCAGTCCATACCCAAAACTATGTCGAAACCGGCTAGTTTTAAAGGAAGTAGAGACAAAGGAAAAGAGTGGTTCTTATTGGATATGAAACATCCATCTAATAAGGTTGAAGCGGTTTCTAAAGTGCCATCTGCTAGTTCCACCTCATACTTCACACTTAAAGTTTTAACAGGTAGTTTCAACAATTCACAAAACTTATTATCTACAAACGACTTATCAGCTTCTGAATCAAATAACACTCTCGCATAAACATCATTTACGAGAAAGGTACCTGTTATCACGTTGTCGTCCTTAATGGCTTCCTTAGCATCCATCCTGAAGACCCTAGCATTGGTCTTCCTAGTCTCTTCGGGCTTCTTGGCGTATTTTGGGCAATTGCTCTTGATGTGCCCCTTTTCACTGCAACCGTAGCAGGTCGCATCCTTTATCTTCTTGCAATCCAAGGTTTTGTGTTCCTTGGACTTGCACAACCCACATGCAAAAGCTTTTGATTGTGAGTTCGAATTCGATTCAAACCTGCACTTCCCAAAGTGCTGCCTCTTGCAGATTTTACATCTGGGTTTTTCACCCGACTGCTAACCATCCTTCTTGAATCCTGACCCCTTCTTTTGGTCATTATTTCCCTTCTGCTTCTTGTCTGATCGTCGTGAGTTGTCATCCTCACGCTTCCTCTTTTCGGTATCATTTTTCCTCTGTGACCTCAGCCTGACAGCATCTAAGGTAAGGGACAATGATATGTCCGCTACTGACCGAAAAGTGGTTGGTCTGGAGGCCTTTACACTTGCTTTGATCTCCGGTTCCAAACCCCCGATAAAACGAGCTATACATTTAGGCTCCGGAGTTACCAAATAAGGGACCAACCTTGACAAAGTATTGAAAGTAGTAAGGTAGGCCTGACAGTCCAGGTTTTTCATGACCAGCGCCAGGAAGTCAGATTCAATTCTCTCAACCTCATGTTGAGGGCATAAATTTTCTTTGATTAGTGCCATGAACTGTTCCCATGTCATGTTTTATAACGGGACTTTCCCTGTGGCTTGGATCAAAGATCTCCACCAGGCTAAGGCTTCTCCTTTGAAAGACTGTGAGACAAACTTCACAATATCCCTATTATGACAACCACTGATATCCACCACAGTATCCATTTCGTCCATCCACGTCATGCAATCAATAGCTCCTTTTTCCCCAGTGAAGTCCCTGGGTTTGCACGAAACAAAGTACTTATAGGTGCAACCCCTATTACGAGGTTCTTGATCCTGTATGACTCTTTGGGATGGAACACTCCTTCGGTTTGACGAGTGGTGAGAATTACTGTTGTGGGCAGTGTGGGTCCTGGAGGGTGTTCTAGAGTGTGGTGCAGATTGGGTCCTTGTATGGGTACCACCTGATTCATGGAGCTGTCTATCCATAGCTCTATTAACCGCATTATCTATCATAGCTTGTAACTCTGCACCCGCTACGTTTACACGGGCATTATCACGCACTATCCCTGGGTGACTGTTGACCTCGTTTGAGTCTGCCATGTATCTTGAACTGTAACATATCGACAATAATTTATTGGTGAGTTTATTATAGAATTGTCTTTGATGGCAATTTTATTAACCGTGGTAAACATAGACCATATTTGGTTAATTTATTACTCACATTTATTTAGGATTTCTAATATAATTTATCCTAATTATAAAACAATAATAGTTTTAGTAGCACATAAGACCTAGTCACAGGGACAATTTAGATTATAATCTATGATTTCAGAGAATCAAAGCATGAAGGTTTGAACAAAGTTCATTACCTTTATCAGACAGGGTCACCGACTAATACTGTCTTTTGTCTCATATGAAAATGAGAAGAGCCCGTAGGCATTCCATTACCAATGGATGGTAAAAGAACTGATCATATTTATTAATGATTTAACCCATGATTCAGAGATCATTTATTTGGGTTTAGAATCTTTGAAAAGATCCATATATAATAATAACACGTGTGTTTTTAACGAATCATGTCTGCCAGGAGTGTTAACATGTTTTCAGATGTTAACAGGGATTTGAATCTTTTTAACGAGTTTTACCATCTGGGCCAGGTCTTAAAATGACATGCAGGCTAGGTTATACTTTTAAGATCCTTAATTAAAATAGTATAGGCAGATAGATTTTTAAAAGGAATGATTCTGATTTATTTATTTCATATATAATTTAATTATGCATAACATAGCAAAGATGAATTTATAAACTTACATTCCATTAAACTAAAAGTAGTACATTTTGCCCTAAACGGGACTTTTCACATAAACACATTCCCACGCAGGAGCTATACATATAATACATGTCCTCACAGGGACGGTCTACAAAAGTAAATGTCCTCGCAGGGACTACTAGAGACAAGTCCACGTAGGGACTAAGTACAAAGATAGATGTCCACGCAGGGACTACATACACACATAAATAAATGTCCACGTAGGGACTTGATTTAAACAAGGAAATACAACAATATATATTGGGATTTAACGATCCCGTTTCTTCTTTCCCTTCAGCAAGTTTGCCAATCCACTCATAAATCCCTCATTCTTCCTACGCTCCTTCTGGAGGTCTTTCTCAACCTTGTCCGGTCTTTGACGGAGATTCTCCTGCTCTGGTGGAGAAAACCGTGGTGGCTGGTACTGTGGTGGCGGCTGAGCAGGTACTTGGTACCCTTGAGCTGGATGTCCCATTCCCCAAGGGGTTCCATATGGACCCTTAGGGTTTTGGGCAAGGTAGTTTGCTGCCACTAGGTATGGGTCGGCCTCGGCATAGTTATAGTTATGGTATGATGGCGGTCCGTAAGGGTTGTAAGCTGCCGGAGCAGTATAAGCAGGGATTGGGTGGCCAAAACCCGGTGATGGCGGTACAATAGGTGCCGAATTCACCTCCGAAACTGGAACTGAAGGTCCACCCATCTGTGGGACTTCATAAGTAGGCGGGTAATGGCTGCCGCTAGAGTGTTGAGGGGTGTTGAGACGAAAATCAACTTCTCGTGCTGAGATCCGTGCGCCAGTCCTCCTACGTCTTGGTGGCTCTGGAGGCTCTAGATGAACTGGCGGCGGTGGAGGCGGTGGCGTGACTGCCTCATAGCGTGGATCCCCAGAGGGATCTTGCTGCTGCTCGAAACGTGGATCCCCAGAGGGATCTTGCTGCTGCTGGTGAGGTGATGAGTGTTCAGATGGTGTATAATACCACTCACACCGTTCGAACCGTGCCATGTGACTATCCGGACCCTAGTATGGTGTTCCGTGAAAAGACGAACCGTCTGAGATCACGAAAGGATGGTTGAAGGATCCGGTTGAAGCCTCGACGGGATCTGTGTCCTCGTCCATATCTTGATCACCAGAAAAGTGATCCTCCGGTCCTAGTGGGTTAAAACCCACGTGCTCGGGTAGGTACTCTGCTGGGT
Organism: Helianthus tuberosus; assembly: GCA_030545235.1. Lineage (NCBI taxonomy): Eukaryota > Viridiplantae > Streptophyta > Magnoliopsida > Asterales > Asteraceae > Helianthus > Helianthus tuberosus. Next base: position 111,305,664 of record CM060364.1, on the reverse strand, counting down.
TAAACTGACCCCGAAAAACAGGAGTAGGGTCGCGAAAGGAATCTTGCGATGAGGATCGCTGTAACGGTATGTGTGATGGTTGCGGGTTGTTGGGCTCATTCTCAGACTGAGGCCCAAAAGAGTGAAAATATGGAGGCGTGGAGCTATGTGACGTGGATTGTCTGGAAGGCTCCTCATAGATCCTCCAAGGTTCTCTCGGATCTATACTCCTTGTAACAGAAGGAGTTCGCCGGCCTGAAGGCCCGGCCTCATGGTCGTTAGGGGCACTGATCGGCGCCTTTCCTCTATCTCCTCCTCGTCTAAATCTTGGCGGCATTGCTTAACCTGTTAATATAACAAAGGTAATGACAAAGAAAAATATAAAGGACAAAATTTAAATTAAAATAAAAATTTTGGATTATTCCTAAGTTCTTTGTCTAGACTCGAAGATTTAGGAATGTGCAATTGTGTAACTGAGATTAAACACAAAAGGCTAGTGTTTAATTCACTCAGTGTTGGCTCTGATACCAACCTGTCACACCCCAAATTTCCACGTGTTACCGGTGGGCCCGGTAGGGGAGTATCGTGACGTGGTTGGCAACATAATAGTCAAACAACACAATATTTAATTGCACAGCGGAAGCAAAGTATAGATTTAATTCAACCAAACGATATTGTAATATTAAGTATCACAAATAGTCGAATATAAATCCACAGGTAGATCCAAATAAAAGGAAACAAATGTTCAACAGTTTATGACATCCAAGCTGGCGAGACTTAATGTGGATGCTAGGAGACAAGCCAGCCTATTTCGCGTAGTACCTGCACTTAACCTTTTTAAGAAAAATACGTCAGTTTACACTGGTAAATACAATCAACCGACTCATTTTGAAAAGAGTTTAAGAAAATGCATTTAAGGCACAAGGCACAAATAATATTTTATAACTTGGGATAATTATTTAAATATATAAACTTGTAAAGGATTTACATGTTCCTTATGCGTTCAGTAGCCCGGATCGAGCCGGGTTAAAGATCAATAAACACACCACTTTATTTATGAGACACTGACAGGTGTACGCCTACACCTGAGTGCTAAGGTCGTGGCCATTTCGTAAAATGATGCCAGGGATATCCGGGACACGGTCATTAACCCCCCAAAGGCTTTAAGCAAACAAAACAATTTAAACGAAACATCTCAATACTTTAACCATATATAATTAAAGATTCAATGTCCGACCAAGCGGTATTTTATATACCTTACCCAAGCCCGTATAGGGAAATAAGTTAAAAGTATTTACCTGAGCAAGTATAGTTCAAAATCAGCGAGTGCAAGTATCTTTTACTGGTTCTCCTAATCTGGAACGAAGGTTTATAATAACCTATTAGAATCCTAACGGGTCTTTAGTTAAGCTTACGCTTAGACCGGTTAGTTTTAAAGATACGGTTCGTACGCACGATTAAGCGAAGACCGGATAGAATGTGATTTAGACCCGACAAGTTTGAATACTTGCTTAATATGGGTATATGATACACATTCTGGATTTTGAGATAAAACCGATAAGGTTTGACCCGTTTCGGCTAATTTATGTAAACTAGTTACATAAACCGAACCGAACGCGCGTGAAGCGTAACGGGTATCCGTAAGAGTCCTAAACAGGTTTCCTAAGTTAACACGCCTTAAATAAGTTGTGATATCAGTAGGATATCACCCATGATGCCCAAAACGAGTTTAATCTCTTTATAAGCCCCGCAGGGGCATTTTGGTCATTTTAAAGATTATAAAAGGGTTTAATTAGACGCCTGTGATCCGGGTCTGAGTTGATCAGTAAAATAGCTTATTTTAACAGGTTATAACCTTTGGTAATAAGTCTTATATACTAAAATAGTTTTAAACCCAAACTATGCGTTAAATACGCGTATAAAGTCGTTTTAAGCGATGTACGAGTTAAAATACGATTCTGAGTTTTCTGATCAAATAAACAGGCTCAAAATACTCCATTTATTATTTAAAATCAGTAGCAATTGGATTGGCATTAAAAGGATTTGTAAAACTCATTTTATGGCCGAAAAGGGTATTTTTGGTATTAACCGAATCGAGGCGATAAACCTAGCTTATGATCAGTTTAAAAATAATTAAAAATCTTCAAAAATCCCAAAATATTATATCACATCAGTGGGTAAAAGGTTTGGTGTCCAAAATTGGGTTTAGATAGGCTTTACGCTAATGACGCCGTTTAATTACTTAAAAGCATTCAAATTACGTCATTAAGCATAACTCCTTATCTAGACCTCCAACTGATGTGAAATTTTAGGTACAAGTCTAAAAATCAGTAACTAAGATTATGGCACTTTCACATTTCCAAAAATCTCGTTTTATGGTCATAAGGGCATTACGGTCAATATTTAGGCGTTTAACGGAAACATCGGACGATTAGGGATTCGAGTGGCATAAACGCAGAGGCTTATACACACATGCAACTAGGTCCTAATGGAACTTTAAGGCATGTCTAATCCTATATAAATCGGGTCAGAACTGAGGTCAAAGCAAAAGTCAAACTTTTGCGTCTCTCGGTTCCGAATCGGTTCAAAACATAAAGTTGTCGAATCAAACAAGCTTAGACAAGTTATTATACTTATTTTCAAGTTGTATGACTGATAAAACAGATTACACGCCTTCTGTATCATTAAATCTGCGATTAACATTTCTGTTGACTTTTCGGAAGAAGTTTGACTCGACAAACGACATAGTTAAGATTGAAATCAGTGGTTGACCTTTTAGGGGTTTATTACCCATATAAATACCAACTTATAACAACTTTCGATTCGACTAAACTCTGGACCGATTGTGATTTATCGCTAAATCAAACCGTAGTTACGACGGTTTGATTTCTAGGCTATAAACTAAGTATAAATGAATTAGAGAAGGTTAGGCATACTTACACACGACTAATGGATGATTTGGAAAGCTTGTGGCCTGCTTGAATGCTCCAGAAAAGCTCAGAGGTTGATGAATGATCAATGTAGTAACATGTGAGTCTTATAAATAACTTCAAACACACATGGATCATCAACACCTAAGTCTAGGAGTGAAACAATAACATCCACAAGTCCCCTACTAGCTAAAAACCACCTTAGGCAGCCCAAGGTATCGAAAAAATGGCATTTGAGTCGGTTACAACATGCAAACAGGCAGCTGTCCATAATTTCTGTCGCTGGGCGATGCTAGCGCACCGTTACGCTACCATTGTAGCGGTGCGCTAGCCCCTCATCAGGCTAGTTATATTTGCAGTTTTGGTCCCTAGCCCCCCGAAACATCGCTTTCACATGGTATTCTTGCATTTTGAGGCTTTATAAATAACATATGGGGCTTTAGGGCTTATACCATCTTTGTTAAGTCCTCGGGTAACTTTGTGATCACCCGAAAAACCCTAAATTTCAATGTTAACGATTCTAACCCTCACACACGAATTTTATCACAACTTTCTCATACGGTAACGAAACTTGGTGAAATTTTTATGGTAGATTCTAGTGAGCATAATTAATCGTTACAAGGCTTCGGGTTTGCTAAAAGGTCACTCAGAGGTATAACTTAACATGTTGACACATTTAACCCCTGTAGTTTGTAATCTCTCACTTTCTTTCACAATTCGCTTCGTATGATCCATGATCCATTCGTTTAAGGTTATAAACATCAAGTAGGGTTAACATAACATATATTTATTCATTGTTGACACTTTGAACCCTTATATTTACACAGTTTCACTGTTTGTCAACTTTAGTCCTTCAAGAACATTCTTTCACACGTTCAAACCTATGACACGTGTCAACACATTATAGGACGTAAATTTTCGAGGTGTTACAGTATCAAATGCGGCCGAAGTTCGAAGTTGTTGGCCTCGACATTTGGTGCATTGATAGCGGCGCCAAGATTACCTACGGTGGGCCGTAGGTAATCGATGAGGGTACGTTGATCCGCTATTGGAAGTGGGTCCCCCGAAACTTTCTCTTGGTTTTTAGCTTTAAGTCTTTTTCTTAGAAAGCGTTCGGGTTTGTCTAGAGGTTCTTTTATGTCTCTACTGGAACTGGAGCTCATACACTGCGTAGAAAGTTCAGGTGCGGCGACTGGGTTCCAAGTCCTGCAATAAAAACAAAAAGAACGTTGGTCAGAAGTTTCACCACGACCCCGTGCTCAGATGAACACGGCCCGTGGTCGGAGTTACAGTAATTGTTTTCCGGATCCCTGTTACTGGGGAGCTCGACACGGCCCCGTGCTGCACCAACATGGCCCCGTGCTCAACTCTCTGTAACTCAGAAAATAAAAACTGCAGTAACAATGATGGGCACGACCTGTGTCCGACCAGGCACAACCCGTGCTGAGCTCTGTAGAAGCTGAAAATTTAAGAAAAATCCTAAAAAAACAGAAAAATAAGAAAAACGATTAGGCCGTTGATTCCTAACTTTCTTAAAATCCTTGTGTCCCCAGCAACAGCGCCAAAAACTTGATGTGTGCAGTGTGTTATATATTTTTATGTATATTTTTAAGCCCTTTTTAATACTTTAGTCGAGTTTTAAATTTATAAAACACGATATTCTACTAACATTAAACACACATATGAGAAGTGCACCCATCGTGAGCGTAGTATAGCGTTGGTAAGATACCGAGTTCGTTCAAGGACACAAGAGCTTTTAGTATCGGTTTATCCTCAACGTCTAATCAAATCAAAATTTTGGAAAAAGGTTTTAAACATGAAAATAAAAATAAAATGTTGAAAATAAAAATAAAAATAAAATAAAAACAGATAGACAAGATGAATCACTTGGATCCGACTCGCCTTTAGTATAACCTTTGATTATTTCCGCACTTTTGCATTTTTTAAGAGATTATCTTAGTTATAGTAGTAGGCCCCTCTTTTGAAGGTGACGTTACCCTCAACCCAGTAGTTTGAGTCAGCAACGATACAATCCTAAAGGGTTGGATTATTGAAAGATAATTAATTAAGTTATTAATGCATAATGTGGTAGGCCCCTCTTTTGAAGGTGACGTTACCCTCGGCTAAGTGGTTTGAGTCAGCAGGGATACAATCCCAAATAGCCGGGTTAATGTATTAATAGTAGTTTACATATGAGGGGATCAAGCCATTCGCACCCCCGCTATCCAATACCAGTGGGTATTGAAGGAGGTCCTAGTAAGCTTGACCCAGGTCCTTGCAGGATCTATACACTGAACAAGGCAAGAACCTTACCAAACCATTACCTTAACCCCCGACCAGGTAGCCAACATATCTCTATATAGACCGTAGAGATATGAATGGTGTTAATCTTTTATTTTATATAGACAGTAAAATAACGCCAAGACACCACGGACAAATGATAAGGAAGTTTCGCCTTCAACATAAGAAACTAGTTATTAAAGTCATTAATATAAAACCAAGTAAAAAGTGCGAAAAGAGTAAAAATAAAAAGTATTACACTAAATGTTTGTCTTCACCAAGTGATGTAAGAGACTTAGGCAAACATGACCTTTGATTGTAAAGAAATCTTACTATCAATCTTGAATCCTGAGACTACTACACACACTCTATGATGGATGATGGTGGTGGATGTGGGTGTTGTGATGGTGGTGGAGTGTGGGTGAAGTGGGAGAGAGGTGGTTTGCCAAGGGATGCCTTTGAAGTGAACCAAGCACCTCTATTTATAGCATGCACAGAAGCCCGGACACGGCCCCGTGTACATCCACTTTCTCTTTCTTCATTAATTGCAGTTTGTCTGCATTAGTTGACCACGCCCCCGTGTGCAGAAGCATATCTGTACTATCAAGATTTGCTTGGATTCTGCAATCTTAGCGTTGACCACGGTCGTGTGGAGCTGGGCACGCCCCCCGTGTTGGGGAATAGAAGCTTCTACGCTTTTGTCTTTTCTGCAGACACTTGTGCACGCCCCCGTGTCCGCTGGGCACGAGGCATGTTCAGCCTTCTGATGCCTTGTTTTTGCTTGGGAAGATGCTATCGAGGGGTCAGGCATGCCACGTTTGTTCCTTTTGTTGTATTTATGTTAGATTTAGCTGTATTTTTGCTTCTTTTGTCCAATTGAGCTCATTTAATCCTGAAAATACAAAAGGAAGACAAAAGCACACTTTTTCCAACATTAGTACTAAAAAGGGTTAGTTTTATGCCTCATTTGATGTAATTTATATGTTGCATTTTACACACATCAAATACCCCCACACTTGAATCTTTGCTTGTCCTCAAGCAAAACTCTTTATAATGTGGCTTACACTCCGAAATGGAATGGGTAGAAGAGAAGTTTTGGGCTTGTCTTGAGTGTCGGGATTCCAAGATCTTTATTAGGCTTTATTTTTATGTTATTTACAATCCTATTCGTTATTATTTATTTAGAACGTTTCATAAAAGAAATTACTTATTTGGGCATAAGATATCACTTGTCCCCGGCAACGGGGCGTGTTTGATTATAACTTGATAGTTATAACGGCGCCAAAAGCTTGATGTGTGCATGCTATAAGAACACTTTTTGTGGGTATCGTGTTATATGTTTTATCGTGCTCGAAGTACTCTTTCACTAAAATATCACTTGATGTACTTTTGTCATTTATCAAGTTTTTATAAGTTATATGTGCAGAAAAATTTTGAAAAAGTGTTGTATACTTACCTAACACACATCAAGTTTTGATTTGACCAAGTGATATACTTACCACTATAATAATGGTGTTGAGTCACACGACTAAGTTATGCACTCATTTGATGTGTGTATCGTGTTATATATCAAGTTTTTATAAGTTATAGGTGCATCATGAGTTGTACATTGTGCTTTGGTCATTTTTCGAAAAAAAAAGTTGATTTTTTACTTTTAACCTAAAGGTTTTTACCTTTTACAATTTTAACCCTACATAAATTTTTTTAACTCCAACCTAAAACTTTTCATTATTTGCAATTTAACTTCACAACTTTTGTCACTTATACTTTTCATCTTTCGCAAATTTTCGTTTTACGTATAGTTCTAAATTTTTCAAGTTAATATGACGCAACGTGCATGTGTGGTTCAACGTTTTTACCTCTATTTTTTCATGTTTGACAGGTTCGTCGCAACACGCATATCCTAGGTCGAGTCAGTGTTGGTGGTCGATGACGGTTGTGTGACATTAGTACTATTTGACACCGTTTTACGCCCCGCCGCAACACGGGGTGTGCTTTGGGGGGTTTTCAAAGAAAAAATGGTTATGCATATGGTTGTCGTAACATTGGCTTCGGGGGTTTTCCAAAAAAATGTGTTTTTACTTTTCACCCAAAAGTATTTCATAAATTACTTTTAACCCAAAACTATTTGTTTTTTTACTTTTAACTCAAAACTTTTTATGTTTTGCAATCTATCCTCGTAACTTTTTTTACTTTCAACTTTGGTCCTTTATAGTTTTCATTTTCTGCAAATTTTTCGTTTCATGCTTGGTTCTAAATTTTGTGACTTATCACATCGCAATGTGCGTCTATAGTTTAACGTTTTTACTTTTTGTTCTAAATTTTGCGAGTTAACACGACGCAATGTGCGTGTGTGGGTGAACGTTTTTACATCGTCTATTTTTTCCCGTTTGATAGGTTTAACATAACGTGCGGGTCCTAAATCGACTTAGTTATAATTAAAAAATCTCCGCCGCATTGCGGCGGGTCGCAATCCTAGTTCCTACTATTTTCAATGAAAATTTCTTATCTTTTTAATTAAGAGAAAAACATTTTTTATTTTGGTTAGGAACTCGGGACTCAAAACATTATAAAATAAACGGTTAGGGACTCGCGACGTTAAATATTTTGATTTTCGACTCAAATGGTTAAGACCATTAAAATTATGACTCGAAAACTAATTTACTCTTAATTTTATTAAATGATAAACTCATACGTCTAGTATTTTGTTATTTTTTCATGAATACAGTCAATGTTGCTTTAACGTACCTTAAGATTTAACCTAGTCTTGTTAAAGCCAATTAATGCGTCGCCTCGACCTTCATCATCTCTTATTAATTTGAGTTAAATGCTTGGTTGGTCCATGTGGTTTGCAAAAATTGCAGACTTGGTGCTAATGGTTTAATAATTACACACTTGGTCCCAGTGTTTGTAATTTTTACACTCGGTTGGTCCTTATCATTAAAGTAAGTTAGATTTTTCAATTAAGTGTATGTGAAATGACATATTTGCCCCTCAACAATTAAGAAAACTAAAAATATATAAATTATAATTATTAATAAATTCAAGTGGGTCCCATTTTCTAACTCTACCCCACCCCCACCTTCTTCTTCCTCAATACTCCAGAAATCTTGATTTCTCCATATTTCCTCCATTAATGGTGTCGATAACCACCTTCACCTCCGCACTCATCCTCCTCATCTCTCTAATTTCATCCACCTCATCACAGAATAAGCAATCACACTATTCTCCATTCATACATTCAAAATTTTCATCAAACTAACATAAATCTCACTTTATTTCACTTCAGGTCCACCGAACGCAACGTTCGTCATCAACACCACCGAACTTCCACCGGAAAACTACTTCGATTACATCATCGTCGGCCGGTTGTCCGTTAGCAACCACACTATCATTCAACCACCGTGTATTACTTCTCGAACGAGGCGGTGTACCGTACACAAACCCTAATGTCATGAAGCAAGAAGGCTTTATTCAAACACTCCGTCAAATCGACAATTATTACTCTCCGGCGCAAGCTTTCAGTTCCGATGAAGGCGTTCCGAAGGCAATCATCATCCCCTCGCCTGTAAGACCGGATAAAAAGCAGATCATTGGTAGCAATCCTGCAGATCCTCGGCGATGTCTGGGTGAGGTGGTGGCAGCAGGGTGGAGGTGTTACGGTGGTGGGTTTTCCGGCGATGTCCGGGTGAGGTGGTGGCGGCGTGGTGGAGTTGTTATGGTGGGGCGTTTTTCCGACGATAATGGGGTGGATCGGTTATGGTGGTTGGTGCTAGTATGGTGGTGGAAGGTTATTTGTTTGCAGACAAATATGTCATTTCACATACACTTAACTGAAAAATCTAACTTAGGTTAATGATAAGGACAAACCGAGTGCAAAAATTACAAACACTGGGACCAAGTGTGTAATTATTAAACCACTAGGACCAAGTCTACAATTTTTGCAAAACACAGGGACCAACCAAGCATTTAACTCTATTAATTTGTATTTGGTAGTTCTCAAAAAGGATAGTATGATGGTAAAGTGTAGTCTCCAAGACTCCAACCTAATGGTTGTTTTCAACTCCTATAAACAGCATGGTGTTTTGATTTTAGCCGTTCAAAAAAAATTGTATTTGATAATACCCTTTAATTTTATTTTTAATATTATTACCCAAATAACACTAATCAGACTAGCATACCGTTTAGACATCGTTGTCCTATCATATGGACCATATGACAAGGAGAAAATGAAAAGGGTTATTCGATTTTATCACCCTAACTATTGACATTTGGTGATTTTTTCATACGTGTCATGGTGAGATGTAAATTTTATTTTTTAAATATGTATTTATTATTTTTAAAAATCTGATTAAAAAAATTAAAAAAACTTTTAACTCCTCCCCCTCTCTCTTTTTAACACAACCTCCACCATCACCTCCCCACCCACACTAATCACCACCGGCCACCAACCACCTCCTTCCCCCTTCTCACCACCAATTTTGTTTCTCACCACCAATTTTGTACAAGACTCGAACAAAGATGCTGATTCTTTTCACTCTGCACATAACAAGTAGTCATCCACAACTTAATAAAAATAAAAATATCTCACTATTTTCTCTCACTCTACAATCACAACCCAAACATCCTCTGTTGAATCCCTCAACCACTCGCCGACGCCGGAGACTTCTCGTTTTCCGATCATCAACCAATAACCACCTCTCTGTACTACTAGCCGGAGAAGGCTCATTGTTCACACATATATGACGTCGTTCACACACATATAAAATCTGTTTTTTTCTAATTATACCCTTATAAAGAAGCAAGTTTTCTATGCATAACAAGTTGTACTTTATGCTTTGCACATTTTTCAAAAAAAAAACTTGACTTTTTATTTTTAACCCAAATGTTTTTACCTTTTGCATTTTTTACCCTATACAATTTGTTTTTTTAACTTTAACTCAAAACTTTTCATTATTTGCAATTTAACTTCACAACTTTTGTCACTTATATTTTTCATCTTTCGCAAATTTCCGTTTTACGTATAGTTCTAAATTTTTCGAGTTAATACGACGCAACGTACATGTGTGGTTCAACGTTTTTGCCTCTATTTTTCCATGTTTGACAGTTTCATCGTAACAAACATATCCTAGGTCGAGTCAGTGTTGGTGGTCGATGACGGTTGTGTAACATTAGTACTATTTGACACCGTTTTACGCCCCGTTGCAACGCGATGTGTACTTTGTGGGTTTTTCAAAGAAAAAATGGTTATGCATATGGTTGTCATAACGTTGACTTTAGGGGTTTTCCAAAAAAAAATGATTTTTTTTACTTTTCACCCAAAAGTATTTCATAAATTACTTTTAACCCAAAACTATTTGTTTTTTACTTTTAACCCAAAACTTTTTACCTTTTGCAATCTATTTTCGTAACTTTTTTACTTTCAACTTTGTTCCTTTATAGTTTTCATTTTCCGCAAATTTTTCGCTTTATGCTTGGATCTAAATTTTGTGACATAACACATCGCAACGTGTGTCTTTGGCTTAACGTTTTTACGTTTCGTTCTAAATTTTGCGAGTTAACACGATGCAACATGCGTGTGTGTGTGAACGTTTTACATCGTCTATTTTTTCCCCGTTTGACAGGTTTAACATAATGTGCGGATCCTAGACCGACTTAGTTATAACTAAAGAATCCCCGCCGCATTGCGGCGGGTCGTAATCCTAGTTCTGATTTAAAAAGCAATAAACAATATTATATATACAACATACACACATCTGAATGTATATAAGACTGTGGGGCATGGTGGGGCGGGGGTTTGGGACATGGGTTGCCACGTGGATTATGGGGCACTCAATACACAAACCCAAGTTCTAGGGGTATGGTGGGCGTGGCTGGGCTGGCGTGGCCAAGCCACTTCAATTTTTTTTAATATATATATATATATATAACCATTAAAAACTACATAAACATACATAATAATTATAAAAAACATAGTATCAAAATAAAAATAATCATTCTTCGTCGGTTTCGAACCCAGGAATCGTTGAAACATGATCCACCAAATCAGATCGAATGTTGTGATGTATATCCCTTGACTTGATCAAAAATTCATTTGACGCTTTATCTTCGCCTGTAACTGTTACGTTACCTGGTTGGGGGTCATCGTCATCATAGTAGGTAACGACCGCTCTACCTTCATCCTCCAAAATCATGTTGTGAAGAATGATACATGCGTACATCACGTTTCCAATCTGATCCTTGTCCCATAGTCGACAAGGCATTGCCAATATTCGCCACCTTTTCTTTAAAACACCGAACGCTCGCTCGACGTCTTTACGTGCAGCCATTTGTACCCTGTTAAACTTTAATCTCTTTGGATCTAGGGTTCCGTGTCTTGTGAACGATTTTACGAAACCCCCCACTCCGGGTAAATCCCATCAACTAGGTAGTACCCATACACGTACTCAACCCCGTTTACAAAGAAACTTCCTTTGGGTCCTATACCATTTACCCTATCATTGAAAATGGGCGAGTGGTTTATGATGGTGTGAACCTGGCATACCGAAGAACGCATGCCATATCCAAAGATCTTGGGACACAACCGCTTCAAGCATGATGGCTGGCATCCCGTGAAATCCACTCGTGTGAGCGCCTTGCCATGCGGTTGGACAAAGTTCCCAAGGCCATTTCATACAATCTAAACTACCTAGCATCCCGGGTAGCCCATGATAATCTGCGCGATGTTCCAATATTTGTTGCATGTCACTGAACGAGGGCTTTCTCAAATATCTTTTCTTATAAAGTTCTAAAATACACGAACAAAAGTTGTGAAGACTTTCTCTAGCTACACGTGTAGACATTTTTAAATAGTCATCCATAATGTCCGAACTATTGTCGTACGCTAACTGTCTAAGTGCGATCGTGACCTTTTGCCACGTACTAAATCCTAATTGCCCGGTTACATCCGGTTTTTGTTGGAAATAAACATACTTCTCCTCAAGATCTCTAGGTATCCTTAAAAATAAGTTTCTACTCATACGAAAACGACGCCTAAACATTTTTTCATCATACTTAGGTTCCGCTGAGAAATAATCGCTTACCAACAAATTGTCAGCGGTGTGCCGTTCACGAGCGGTGTACCTCCTCCGTTTAGGTTGCGAAGTCTCTTCCTCATCGTCTTCCACGATAGCTTTCACCACCGTCGCGATCGTTTGTAGAAATATTTCCGCACCATCGTCAGATGATGATGACGATTCACTTGAACTTGAAGAACTCATGGCAAGATTGTGTTTTATGTGTTTGATATTGTGTGAGAAAAATGTTAATTATGGTAAGGTATTTATATAGGAAAAAAGTTTTTTTTTTTAAATGCCCAACGGCTAGTTTTGTTGGCCAATCACATCCCGCCATGTCACCTTCATAGCCCCGCCCAAGGGGCCACGCCCAAACCCAAGCCCACCCGGGGTGGTGACTTGGGCGTTTATGGCCAACCCACTCCCCAACCCCCGCCCCATACCCCATAGTCTAAATACATAATCATAGTCTAACACAGTTTTTGTTATAATCTGTATAAATCCGCCACTTAGAACATTCTCATAAACTTTCAATCGCATGAACACTTTCAATACCTCGAATTCTTGACTTCTGCAAATCGTCGGACACTCAATGGAAAAACTCAAACTCCAGCCCCGTTCACTTGCCTTGTCGGTAATTTCTTGACTCTTTTAATTCGTTTTCATGTCCTACATTAAAGCCTTATGATAATTTTAGTAGTGTTTGTCTCCATCGAACTAATTTTGCAAATGTTTGGGCTAGGGACTGTCTTATTCATGCGGTGGTGGAGGGGTGTTTGTGGTGATGGTGGTAGGGTTTCTGCGACGGAGATGTGGTGGTGGTTGAAGTCGGTTTCCGGTGTGAGTGAGGGTGGCGGTGGTGTATGCTGAGATGTGGTGGTGGTTGGTGGAGGTAATGGTGGTTGGTGGAGGTGATGGTGGCAGGTGGTTAGTGGAGGTGATGGTGGTGGTGGTGGTAGAGAGGTTGAGGGAATGAGGTGGTGGTGGAGTTGATTGTGGCGGTGCTGTTAGATAGAGAAGAGAGAGGGGGAGAGGGGGGAGTGATTTTAAAGAGAGAGAGCTTTTATAAAATCTGATTATTGTTTTAAGTTAGATTACAAAAAGCCACGTCATCTTGCCACGTCAGATAAAAAAGCCATGTAGGATAAAAAACTAACTAAGTTAGTATTTGGGTAACTCTGGGGTGACAAAACAAACAAAGTGTTAAGTTGGGGGTGGCGGGGGTCAAAGTATCAGTTGGAGGTGGCAGCGGCTAATAGCGATTAGTTAGGGGTGATAAAATCCAATAACCCAAATGAAAATAGGCTATAGTACAAAATGAAAAATGGTTATAGAGGTCGTATAAGGGTTGAATAGTAAGAACGATAAAAAAACGCTATGTGATACAACTTGTATGAGTAAACATACAAGCTATAAGTTTTATTTTAACATGAGATATTGGAATTAAATAACCCCAATTTTCACGAATTGGCCGATAGCACTCTCAACTTTCGATTTGTACTACACCACTCCTAACTTTCAACTTATTTTCCTCTAACACTCTAATATTAACTGAACCTTAACCCAGTTAGCTGATGCCAGATGCCACGTCATCAAAAATGCCACGTCACCAAATAAGGTCCAAATCAGATGCCACGGCAGCAAAAATGTGACAACTGTCACTTTTCCGTACATTCTGTACAATAATTAAACAATAATCTGTGTTTAAGAACTGTGCATGGTATAGTTTACAAGACAAATGAGTTTCTGATTACTGTTATATACATACAATGGCATTTCATGTTGCAAGACTTTTATCATTGCTACCTGCAACACGATAATACACAGAACAGAATTGGCACCATTATCAGACAAACTAAAATGCTGACAATGTTCAGTACATAAACAGATAGTGTTTTGAGACCCAGTATGAGCCAGTAACCAAGGTGCTACACCAGTATAGTGTGTAGGGAAGTAAGGACCACAAAACTGCTTCACTAGGTGATAGTTTAAGTGCCGGAAAGTGCCTAAAACCGACATAAAGTGCAGAATTTTGCATAAATCAGCAAAATTCAGCATTTTAACAAGTTTGTTACATACAAAAATATGACAAAATGGTCCTTAATGCTTCCCTAAGTGTTGGGAATTAAAAGTGTCACAAAAGGGTACATAAAGAACACTAAACGGTATAGTTTGACACTTTAACGAACCGGTATCTAACCGAACAACCGGACACTACCCGAAACACCAAAATTATACTAGAAGCATTGTTTTAATGTTTCTGAGCTAGTTATGATCCCCGAACACCCTAACACACACTATAACCCCATATATGGATACACACTAACTTTTATACTTAGAACTTTAACTAAGCACTTAACTTATTATTCAAAACCAACCAAGACCCCCCCCCCCCCTTAAGTGGACGGTCACAAGGTATGGCCCCACCATAATCTTCTCTTGATCTTACAAAATCCATCTTGATCTTCCTTAGATTGTCTAGAGATTTTGTAGTGTACTTGTGAAACATGTTACACAATGGACAAAGGCGTTATATGGTTATAAGAAGACATAAGCTCTCATTATCACCCACACTTAATCACCTCCATCTCTCTCCCTCTCTTCTTCTACCCCACGGCCGAGAGCAAGCAACAATACCACCACCATCATTCATCCAAGTTCATCTAATATCAAGTGTACACAAGGTGTAAGGAACCATATAAGAAGGTTTGGTGGTCTTGGATCTTGAAGGACCTCTCACAATTGCTTTTATCCATCACTTTTGCCATCATCATCTTATAGTGATCTTCCCTAGCCCTTGTGCTAGTAGTAAGCTCCATATCACTTGATCCTACTTCATATTTTGATGGTTAATAAATGATGAACATTGTAAATCTTGATGAACACTAAGGAACATAATCATAAATCTCTAACATAAGCTCATTTACATATGAAATCATGTTGATTTGTGTTTATTTGCTTCTTGATGATTGATGATTTATGTTAGTGATGTTAGACATCATAAGAAACCTACTAGATTGTGATTAAACACATGATCTAGTAAGTTAAGGTGGTGATCTTGTGAAAGACCAAGATCATCATGCTTTATGTCTTTCATGAACTTGAAGTATGAAAATGATTTTTATGAATAATGAAGCATATAACATGTTTACTAGACATAAATTTGGATGATTTCAAAAATAGTTTCCAAAGAAACTAAGTTAAATCACAATACTTACATAGACTTGGTTTCTACATAAACATACACTATTTTTAAGGGTTAAACAAGTGTAGAAACACTTGTGAAACAAGAAGATGCCATGAAGAAATGTTTTTGTAAAACATGTTTACAAGTTGTAAACACCTAAATCTTCCAAGATTTAGATTTTCAAAGAAGTAAACACACTTTAAAGGGGTAACTAAACCTACTAAACACACTACCAAGTTACTACAAGTTTTTATGAAAGTTCAAGTTCATGATTACTATGTAAGTAGCATTGTTTTGGCACTTGGTAAGTGTAGGTTGATTGTTGATTGTTTGTGATGATTTTGAAAAGAAAATGATATGCTTTGATAGCATGGACACCCCCATTTTTAGGGGAAACTATGGCAAAAATTTCTAAAAATATAAACACTTAGAAAAATACTTTCTAAACAAATATTTTCAAGTGTGTTTTAACCATGGTTTTCAATATAAACTTTGCCATAGAATTTGTTACAAAAATACAAGTATTGGAGGTTGGTTTTTATAAATAAAAATGGATAAATATGTATTTAGAATATATATTTACATTAAAGACACATTGTGTGTGATTATTTGTATACTTTGTGCATTAGTTATATTATTTTAGGATTTAAAATAATATGACTTAACAAATACCAAGAAATTACAATCCAAAATAATACCAAAAATCACAAGGAATCAAATATATAAGTTACACACATAGTATTGCGAAACCAAACGATAGAACGAAACTTACAAGTATTCCGGAAAATACATTTATGAGCATGCTTTTGGTAAATATTATTTTGGATACAAAAGAAATGAAAATATGATTTTTGTAAATATTACCAAGTTATATCATATTTTCGACAAGGAGAAAATATAATCTTTTGGAAGTTAAAATATATTTTCTTGGAATATTTAGAAGATATATGATTTTTGGGAAAAAAAATATTTTCTTGAAATACATTATTTTTGGGACAAAATAAGTTTATATATATTTTCTAAGTTAGACTTGGAAATATATTATTTTGGGACTACAAATACAAGAATACGAATACACATGTATAAGATACCCCCATCATTGGGAAGGAAATACGAAAATAAATACTTGAGAAGTATTGTTACAAAAATATTGTTTGACAATTATTCCAAAATTAAATATAATTTAAAGTTAAAATAATTATTATTTTAACAAGTAATTATAACTTGGAATAATATTGAAGACATAAAAGAAACGTAACTAAAAAACGTGAATACTAAGGCAAGGCATGGCCCGTTCGTCTAATAGACCCTAGCACATTGTAGGTAGTCGTGTTTGCTAACGAGATTTGAGTTACGATTACCGAAGACGCAAAACTGTGAGTTCATGTCCCCCTTTTCTTTTAACTGTTTTCGGTTTTATAACTCTCGGGGGTGGAATACATGTTATGAATGCTTAAACGGTATGAATTGACTATGAAATGCACTATTAGGTCATGTGAGCATAGACTAAATATTGAAATGCCATTAATTCTTAATTAGGGACGAAGGTTATATCTAACGGGTACGGCCGAACGCCACTCGTGGTACTTGTGAACACTCGAGTGCTTCGGTGTCCCAGTCGAGGGAAATCGACATAGTCGAGGTGAATCGACATAGTCGAGGTGAATCGACATAGTCAAGGGAAATCGACATAGTCAAGGGAAATCGACATAGTCAAGGTAAATTGACATAGTCAAAGGGGAATTCGACATAGTCGAGGGAAATCGACAAGGGTATAAGCCTACTCATTTCGAGTGCTCCCTATGTCCTCACATGCTCTGATGTCCTTGTAAAACATTTATTTGGTATGTTCATACACACATTTCATACCTGTTTTCAAATGAGTCTCTCAAAGGTTTACAAGTTGCCAGTACTCACACAAAACGCATGAACTCGCTCAACTTTTGTTGATGTTTTTCCAAAATTACATGTATTTCAGGTAACAAGATGGATCTTGAGCGCGGGTGTTGTTTCTAGAAGTAAATTCCAAGTTTAAGATGTCATCCACTTTTGTTGAATTGTATCTTAGTCGAAGGTTGTTTTGTTTGAAACTTAAATAACTGGTATTTGTAATACTTTTACTTAATGAATGGATGAACATCGTTTTGATCATATAGTTGTTTATTATGATTGAATGCAATGGTATTAAACAAGTCACACATCATACGCTTCCGCAAAAGTCAGGGTGTGACAGTTTGGTATCAGAGCTTCGATTGTAGTGAACTAGTATTCCTTCTCGAGTCTAGACTACAATCACTCGAGTTCTCTCACAAAAACATTTTACAAAAAGGATTTCATTGCATTCACGTAAGTGTCATGATCCATGAGTCAAACATTTTTCAAAGAAAAGACAAGGCAAGGACATTAGTAGGGAGGAGAATACCCCAAACTAAGGTGCCAATTAAGGCATAGTCTATGTGGGATAGACTTGCCAAAGACAAAATGACCCCCCCCCAAAGGATAAACGAGAGTTATATGTGATATGATGCATCAAATTGCCTGTTTATGCTAAGTAACATATTTGTTTATCGATATATACATACGAATAAGTGTACGGAATACTTATTGACGTGAATAAGATACCTTCGACTCTGAATCCTATTACTGTTCTTACTCGCACGATGAAGCTATCGGCCTCGCGTTCATTGCAAAGCTCATGGCTGGAGTGATTGACAGACGAGATTCTGATCTTGCTTCCGTAGGATATGGCCGCTCTTCCCTCTCGATCGTGAAGGTGCCTGACTACGGTAGTGACGGCAAGGCAGAGGCGGCAACCTTGAACAACTTCTTAATCAGCGGGACGAGGTCGCTGCGGCTTTTGTGGAGCGAGATTGACGACACACTTGACCAGACAAGGAAGATGAAGTATTCATCTTAAAGGTGCCCCTCCAACTACTAGGAATTCTCCTTATTCCTATTTCGTTAATCATCGTGCCTATTCGCGCGTAACGATAACGGATATTAGCGCGTGGACCACCGCAATGGTCTTTTCCATGTCAGAGGTATAAGGACAGTAGTGTTCCCTCTTTGGTCGATCATATGCTTGGACGAGGGAAAACTGGGGTAAATGTGCAAGACAATTTATTATTACGGGGGCCCACGTACTAACAACTTGTAGTGCATGGAAATCCTGGTGGACTCTGCGGGTCAGGTTAATGATCACCATCCCTCCAAAAATAATCTATAGGTGTTCACACCTTCATCTGGTAGGACAATACATAGACCATTGCCTTAGCACTTTATAAAGTAGGAAACCAGTCTTTGCCTACTTCGTGTCTGACACTTCTACCCGTGTACCATACGTTTGAGAACCGATATTTAAGCAAGTGAAGATGGATAACATTCGAAAAAAAAATTCAGCGACGTTACACTCTCTATCAACCCTACATGAACAACCCCCATCTCAAGGAAAGTATACCCGTCTTGTAAAGCTATGTAGAAGGAAAACAACTACCACTTCATGAAACTTGTATGACCGAGGCGATGTAGCCTCGAGTTCATTTTATTTTTCCCATTACAAACAATAAGCCAAGTTGCCAAGCCTATGTGAAGGCTCAGTAATTGTTTCCTCGCTCATACATTGTTGAGTATATATGCATGTGACATTGGGTGATTACATGTTGGCTTATGGTGCTATGTACCTCATAGACAATTATGGAATGTTGTCTAACCTACCTCATACCTTTTGACAGAAGAGAATGCCGCCCAGACGAGACACAGACAGCAGTATGTTACCATGGACAGAAGCCGAGCTTCAAGAACGCATCTCACAGGCAATTGCACGACATGAAGCCCTCCGCTCTAAACACAGCGGTGGCACTACCAAAAATAATCCTCCAACTGGTTGCACCTATAAACAGTTTCTGGACTGCAAGCCATTGAATTTTGATGGCACCAGGAGGTGCCGTTGCGTTTGTTCGCTGGGCAGAAAAAACTGACTCCGTTCTAAGAATGAGTAACTGTTCGCCCCAGCGGAGTGTTACCTTTATCTCAGGTTTGTTTTTAGATGGCGCACTCTCCTGGTGGAACCTTCAGGTTCAGACCCTCGGTGATGAAGCTGCTCATGCACTGAGCTGGGACGAGCTCAAGGAAATGATGGAGAAGAAATACTGTTCTAGGGCTGAAATCCAGAAGCTTGAGGTGGAGTTCTGGAATTTGAAAATGGACGGGCCGAAGATTTCTGAGTACGTCCAGCGATTTCATGACTTGTCTAGGGTCGTTCCCTACTTAGTCAAGCCGGAATTCAAGAGAATTGAGTGATTCATTTGGGGACTTGCACCTCAAATTAGGAGCATGGTTACTACCTTAAAGCCCCCAACCATCACAGAGGCTATCGATTTGAGTGTCACTCTTACTGAAGAAGCTCTACGCATGGGAAAATTTTTGGAATCTGAGGATAACAAGAAAGAGACTCATGTGGAGTCATCAGGCAACAAGAAGAGGAAGTCTTCAAACCTAAAGATAGGCACCCAAGTCAGCTATGGAAGCTCTAAAGCAAACAAAAGAAAGGAAGTGAACCCGCCGCGTGGCAGGAAAGCTTATGGAGCCACTAATAAGGCTGGTGGTAAGGTTTACTTGGGGACTAAGCCGAGGTGCGAGGAATGCAATTTTTACCATGAAGGTCGATGTCTGAGGCTTAGGTGTGGAAAGTGTGGAAAGGAAGGGCACACCAAGGATGCCTGTTGGGCGAAGGATCCAGACGGAAGAGATAATGGGAAAATTCCAGGCTGCTACAGGTGTAGTGAAGTAGGGAACTTTAGGAAAGATTGCCCTAGGAAGAACCAAGCAAGGAAGGGTCTTCACGATCGGAGCTCGTGAAGCACGTCAGGATCCAGATGCGGTTACGGGTACGTTCCCTATTAACCAACCTTATGCATCTATTTTTGATTAATACTGGCACCAACTTTAACCTTGCATGCGTAGAACTTAAGAAACTGCTTGGCCTAGTTTCGAGTAGAATAGACGTCCCGTATTCTTTAGAAATGGGCATATAGAAGGCTAGTTTAAGCAGACGAAGTGATTAAGGATTATATTTTGGGGACTCAGAAGGCCGGAACCTTCTGTTACCGTTGACTTGGGAAGTCATGATATGATAGTCAGCATGGATTGGATATCCAAGTATAGAGCTGAAGTCGTTCGATATAAGGAAAATCAGTCGCATCCCTCTTGCGAATGATGAAACATTATAGTACACAACCTTCTTGAAATAGGTGCAAGGGTACTAGATCGTGGGTCTACGACATCTCTCATTGGTCGAAGAGACACAGAAGCGCCTCCGAGTAGACTGCATAGCCTTCCTAGCTCATGTTGCCGATAAGGAGACCTAGGAGCTGGAGCTAGAAGACAACCCCGTGGTGGAGGAATTCCCAGAAGCCTTTCCTAAAGACTTTCCAGGAATACCTCCACAGCAACAAGAGGAGTTTAGGATGAACCTCGTGCCAGGAGCGGCACCAGTGACGAGATAACGCCTCACCAACTAGTTTCGTCCGAAATACAAGAGCCTCTGATGCAGCTGTGAGAGCTGCTAGACAGAGGAAATCTACCAGGCCGAGTTTCTCACCCTGGGAAGCCCCAGTGTTATTCGTTAGGAAACAGAACAACAGTTTTTACACGCGTACATAGCTTAATCTGAGAAGAACTCAGAGGGAATAATGAGGGAGAAAAGTATTACGCATGGGTTACAGGGAGATAGACAACTAACCAACAAGAATCGGTACCCCTACCGAGAACCGATGACTTGTCAACCAACTACAAGGTCCCAGCTACTACTCCAAGGTGGAATTAAGGACACGGTGTCCTTAGTTAAGGACACAAGAAGAAAGTTGACAGTTTCCACTTTGCATCAATTCCAGAGAATTGGATATCAAGGATCGGTATCCTTTGCCAAGGATTATTGACATGAACAGACCAATCGTCAGGTTCTAGTTACCACCCAAAGATCGACTTGAGGACAGAATGTCCTCAACTGTGAATACAAGAAGGAAATATCCCTAAAACGACCTCTAGGCCTCGCTTCGAGCGTTACGAGTTCCTTGTCGCACCGTTTGGCTTAACACATGCATCGACAGTATTCATGGACCTCATGAATCAGGTGTGTAAGCCGTACCTGGATAGATCATGATTATATTTATTGACTACATTCTTATGTGCCCAACGACCAAGGAAGGTCGTGAGCAACATCTGCAATTTACCTTGCGACTCTTAGAGAAAGAACAGTTATGTGCTAGGACGTCGAAGGGCGGATTTTGAATTCGCGAGGTAAGAACTTTAGGATACATGGTGGATAAGAATGAGATTCATGCCAACCCTGCAATCAAGAGCTAAGGAGTTAGAGTTGCAATTATGTGACGCTTCTCGACAAAGTCTCGATTGCGCGTCGATGCAACGAGACCACGGCATTGCATACGCATCACGTTGATTAAGGGATCATGAGAAGAAACCTTGATCTAGATACAGTAATTGCGCGCTACAAATTTGACGTCATTACCTGTAAGAAAACGCTGCACGACCTTTACTGATCACAAGGGTTGCAGCACACCGTTGATCGTAAGAGTTTAAATATTAACGAAGATGGACTGAGCTACTGAACAATGCAGACTGTATGGACATGTTACGTGCTTGTGTGGTAAACTTTGATGAAAAGTTGGAACACTCACTTACCTTTAGTGGAGTTTTCCTACAACAGTATTTATCACACCGCTATTTAAACCGCATCGTGTGAAGCTTTAGATGGAACATAATAAGTCGATCCCCGTCGTGTTGAACGGAGACCAGAGATAAACAATCTACTGGCCCGAGTTGGTTCAGGAAAAATTAGAGGCAAGATCGTTCAGATATGTGATCATATCAAGACAGCCCGCGGAATGCCGAAAGATTGTGCCGACGAGCGGCGAAAATCGTAAGAATTTGAGATAAGAAGTATGAACTTAATGGGAGCCTCGCCTTGGGAAGGCGTGGTGAGATTTGGAAAGCGTGGAAGGTTGGACCCCCGATATATTAGACCTTTCGAGATCCTGGTAGGGATCAGGACCATTGCTCACAAGCTGAAACTCCCAGGAAAGATCAGTAGTGATCGCGACACATTTCACGTGTGTAGTCTTTAGAGGAGTCTACTCAAGGAACAGTCGTTATCCCCACAAACAAGATTCACGTCAACGACAAAATCCAATTTACTATAGAACCTGTTAAGGTTGCGGACTGAGAGTCCACAAAACACGGAGAATACGTAATTGATTTATTTGAGTACGTTGGAATTCATATCATGGCCCAGAGTTACTTGGGAACATGAAGACCAATTTTAAACCTAAGTGACCACATTTGATTCACAACTCCCTTGCGACCGATGGCATCGCTTGAATTTCGGGACGGAATTCTTTTAACGGGGGGAGAATATGACAACTGTCACTTTTCCGTACAATAATTAAACAGTAATCTGTGTTTAAGAACTGTGCATGGTATAGTTTACAAGACAAATGAGTTTCTGATTACTGTTATATACATACAATGACATTTCATGTTGCAAGACTTTTATCATTGCTACCTACAACACGATATAGTTCTAATAATACACAAAACATAATTGGCACCATTATCAGACAAACTAAAATGCTCTAACACCTCGTAAAAATCACGTCCAATGATGTATTGACACGTGTAATAAACCCTAATAAAGTCAAACGTTGAATTTGAGGGGCTAATTTTGTGAAAAATCAAAAACTTTGATTATAGAAGGACTGGAAATGTTAACATGCTTATTATAAGCCTCTAAATAATATCACATGGTAATCATATTTACAAATGGGCCACTTGTTGGTCATGAGTAGTCGTTTGCGTAATTAATTGAAAGATTACGCAATGAAGGGTTAAAAGTGTCAACATGTTAATTCTTACCTCTGAGAGACCTTTTAACAAACCGAGAGCATCATGATAATTGATTACACTCTCGGGAATGCCTAATATTGGCCATCAAGGGCTTTTATGCCTATAAGTGAAGTTACGCGCAACTTTGCAAGTTTAAGGGGTTAAAAGCGTCAATATGTTTAATTATACCTCTGAATGACCTTTTAACGAACCCGAAGCATCGTGATGTTTTATAATACTCCCAAGAATGCCTAACATGGATTAGATAACGCTTCGATGCTATTAAACGATGATATGCTCAAGTTTGCGCACTAGAGGGACCAAAAGCGTCAACTTTTGAATCTACGCCTTTCAGCGACCATTTAAGCAAACGGGAGCGTAGTAATAATTAAACACATGCTTGGGAATACCCATTATGAGCCATGGAAGGCTTGGATATCATTAAATGACATTTCGCGCTACTTTGTGCGATTAAAGGACTAATTGCGTCAAACTGCAAAAGTATACCGATTCGTATGGTTCGAACCTTCCGGAATATGATCATAAGTAAAACATGCCCTAAATATCCTTTACATAGCTTAGAAATAGGCTTAGAGGTGTTTGGTGCGCAAAAATAAACTTATTTGATCAACAGGGACTAAAAGCGTCAAAAAGTGCATAAGTTTGCATTTTCACGCATATCTTACGTTCTGAATATATCCGGACATCCAAAAATTTATGTAATCATTAAAATATTTTATTTTAGTGATTGGCATGATAAAATTACATTCGTCGCTTAATTTGGATCGTTTTTGCCTCCGTTACGACTTCCGTCGTAATTAACCAATAACGCAACCGTACGACCAAACGAACCGACATCCGAGATATTTTTGAGCATATTTCAAGTTCCCTATACTTTAACTTCATTTTAGAGCCTTGAAATGGGGTTAACGGGGCTTAAACATGCCAGAAATCAAGTTTTTACACTGCAGGGGCCATTTCAGCAAATCTGCCATTTTGGTCTCTGGCGGGGCGCGAGAGGCCTCTCGCGGGGGGCCAGAGACTGATCTGGGTAGATTCCTGTTTTCAGCAATCTGGTTGAATTTCAGGGGCTTTTATGTAATATATTCAATACCATGGGCTACCATTTGATGGTTTTTAACATCCCATTGTATTCCAAAACCATTTGCCCAAGTGGAGGGCCAAGATTGAAGCTTGGGTTACGAGAAACGATCCTAACGGTTCTTGAAATCCTATATAAACCCACTTGTTCTTGCTCTCATTTCACACCTTGATCTGAATTGTTCTAAGTTGGAGCTTTTGTGCTTCATACCTGAACATCCTAGATCAATTCCATCCTTGCTTGGACCCTTTGTAAGTGTCCTCTCATGCTTAGTTCAATTATTTGGCTCTTAAAGCCGAAAAGTCAAGCGTTTGCGATAAACGCTTTGACTTTTAAACGGTCAAGCCATTGTTCGCAACGAACATGGCTACGTGATCGTAATTAGGTAGGTATTAACCCTCAAAGGGGCACCTCCTAATTGCCACGTTTGCTTAGTTAATTGTCGGGTCAAAATAATTAAAATAAAAGTCAAGCGAGTCGGTTTTTAAATAAAATTCATAACTAATGATGTAAAGGCAATAAAATCAGTTTTGTCACTTTAATAACTTGGTAAATATTAATTGAACATGCCTAGACATGTTCAACCCGACAATTCTGAGTTTAGGCTCGGTTCGGAACCGAAAGTCGCAAAAGTAGACTTTTGCTTTGACTTTCAGTTCTGAACCGATTTAGCTTAGTTTAGATATGCCTTAGGATTCCTTTAGGACCATATTATAGGTTAGTATAACCCTCTGATGTTATACAACTTGGTTCCTTAGAAATCCTAGTTAATTGCATGTTTCCGTTAAATGCCTAAATGTTGACCATAATGCCCTTTTGATATTAAAACAAGATTTTTGAAAATGTGAGAGGACAAAAACCTTTATTACTGATTTATAAACATGTCCATAAAATTTCACATCAGTTCGTGGTCTAAAATGGGAGTTATGCGCAATAGCGTAAATTGAAAGCTTTTTATTAATTAAACGACATTTTCGGCATAAAGCCTATTTAAACCCAAATGTTGACATCAAACCTTTTACCTACTGATGTAATATAATATTTTGGGATTTTTGGAGATTTTTATTAAATTTTAAGATAATCATAACATAGAGTTCTCGCATAGGCTCGGTAATTGACGATAACGCCATTTTTGCTAATAAAATGAGTTTTATAAATCCTTTACATGTCAAACCTTTTTCTACTAATTTTATATGACAAATAAGTTATTTTAAATGGTAAAGGCTGGTCAAAATCTCATATTTCCCTATTTAAACCGAATATCATCAAATACCGACTTTTATGCGATTTAGGCGCATAGTATGGTTTAAAACCATATTAGGCACCTAAAGCTTGACACCTACTGATGTTATGAATAAGTTTTTATACTTTAATAGTAAATAAAAGTTTTGAACTCAGATTTCCAAAATTAACCCTTAAAGCATATGTGAAATGACCAAAATGCCCCTACGATTCATAGTTTGGCCATAAATGATAAATTTCACATATGTGAGATATCTTACTGATATAACTTGATAAAATAAATATTTTACTGATCATTTTAGACCAGAACCTCAGATTATTATTTAACCTCTTTTATAATCTTTAAAATGACCAAAATGCCCTTTCGGGGATTAATGTGATTTTAGATTCGTTTTGGGCATAATGGAAGATATCCTACTGATATCACAATATATTTAAGGCATATTAACTTGTGGAACATGTTCATGACTCATTTGGTTACCCGTTATGCATTTTCGCGTTCGGTACAGTTTATGTAACTAGTTTGCATAAATTAACCGAAACGGGTCAAACCTTATCATTTTCACTTCAAAATCCAGGATGTGTTTAGTTTACCCATATTATACAAGTCTTCGTACTTGTCGGGTCTAAATCACATTCTAATCCGGTCTGCGCTTAATCTTGCGTTTTGAACCGTAAACCTTTCCTTAAAACTAACCGGTCTAAGTTTCAACTTAAATAAGACCCGTTAGGAATCTAATAGGTTAACAAAACCTTCGTTCCAGATTGAGAGCCCCAGTAGAGGTACTTGTGCTTGCTGATTAGAATATACGGCTGAGTATAAATTGCATTTTTAGCTCAGGTAAATACTTTTAACTTATTTCCCCTTATACGGGCTTGGGGTACGGTATATAGAATACCGCTTGGTCGGGCATTGAATTTTTAATCATATGAAGGTTAATTTATTGAGATGACCCATTTAAACTGTTTTGTTTGCTTAAAGCCTTTGGGGGGTTAATGACCATGTCCCGGATATCCTTGGCATCATTCATTGAAATGGCCATGACCTAAGCACGGGGTGTAGGCATACACCTGCCAGTGCATATATATATAAAAAGGTATAACCGCCGGTTCGAGAATAACTCGTTGCGGGATTATATCATTTGGTGTGTCTATTAATCTTTAACCCGGTATTCAGCCCGGGCTACTGAACGCATAACGAACATGTAATTCTTTTACAAGTTTATATATAAATAATTATCCCAAGTTATAAAAGAATTTTCGTGCCTTGTGCATTTAAATCAATTTTCATAAAGATTTTCAAAAGAGTCAGTTAATTGTATTTACCAGTGTAAACTGACGTATTTTCCAAAAAGGTTAAGTGACAGGTACTGTACGTAAATTGGCTGGGAGCTCAGGGCGTTAATAGGGAATCTTGCAAGTTCTAAATGTCTAAAGTCTGTTGAACAGTGTTTATGTTTCTATTTTAAGATCCGCCTGTGGATCCTCTTACATTCCGTTTGTAATACTTATGTTACTTTCACTCGGTTTGTAATATATTTTACTTTAGACTTCCGCTGTGCATTGAACTGTGATTATTTGACTATGATGATATCAACTACGTCACGATACTCCCCACCAGGCCCACCGGTAATACGTGGAAATATCGGGGTGTGACAAATGCTGACAATGTTCAGTACATAAACAGACAGTGTTTTGAGACCCAGTATGAGCCAGTAACCAAGGTGCTACACCAGTATAGTGTGTAGGGAAGTAAGGACCACAAAACTGCTTCACTAGGTGATAGTTTAAGTGCCGGAAAGTGCCTAAAACCCAAATAAAGTGCAGAATTCTGCATAAATCAGCAAAATTCAGCATTTTAACAAGTTTGTTACATGCAAAAATATGACAAAATGGTCCTGAATGCTTTCCTAAGTGTCGGGAATTAAAAGTGTCACAATAGGGTACATAAAGAACACTAAACGGTATAGTTTGACACTTTAACGAACCGGTATCTAACCGACCAATCGAACACTACCCGAAACACCAAAATTATACTAGAAGCATTGTTTTAATGTTTCTGAGCTAGTTATGATCCCCGAACACCCTAACACACTATATAACCCCATATATGCATACACATTAACTTTTATACTTAGAACTTTATCTAAGCACTTAACTTATCATTCAAAACCAACCAAGCCCCCCCCCCCCTTAAGTGGACGGTCACAAGGTGTGGCCCCACCATAATCTTCTCTTGATCTTACAAAATCCATCTTGATCTTCCTTAGATTGTCTAGAGATTTTGTAGTGTACTTGTGAAACATGTTACACAATGGACAAAGGCGTTATATGGTTATAAGAAGACATAAGCTCTCATTATCACCCACACTTAATCACCTCCATCTCTCTCCCTCTCTTCTTCTACCCCACGGCCGAGTGCAAGCAACAATACCACCACCATCATTCATCCAAGTTCATCTAATATCAAGTGTACACAAGGTGTAAGGAACCATATAAGAAGGTTTGGTGGTCTTGGATCTTGAAGGACCTCTCACAATTGCTTTTATCCATCACTTTTGCCATCATCATCTTATAGTGATCTTCCATAGCCCTTGTGCTAGTAGTAAGCTCCATATCACTTGATCCTACTTCATATTTTGATGGTTAATAAATGATGAACATTGTAAATCTTGATGAACACTAAGGAACATAATCATAAATCTCTAACATAAGCTCATTTACATATGAAATCATGTTAATTTGTGTTTATTTGCTTCTTGATGATTGATGATTTATGTTAGTGATGTTAGACATCATAAGAAACCTACTAGATTGTGATTAAACACATGATCTAGTAAGTTAAGGTGGTGATCTTGTGAAAGACCAAGATCATCATGCTTTATGTCTTTCATGAACTTGAAGTATGAAAATGATTTTTATGAATAATGAAGCATATAACATGTTTACTAGACATAAATTTGGATGATTTCAAAAATAGTTTCCAAAGAAACTAAGTTAAATCACAAGACTTACATAGACTTGGTTTCTACATAAACATACACTATTTTTAAGGGTTAAACAAGTGTAGAAACACTTGTGAAACAAGAAGATGCCATGAAGAAATGTTTTTGTAAAACATGTTTACAAGTTGTAAACACCTAAATCTTCCAAGATTTAGATTTTCAAAGAAGTAAACACACTTTAAAGGGGTAACTAAACCTACTAAACACACTACCAAGTTACTACAAGTTTTTATGAAAGTTCAAGTTCATGATTACTATGTAAGTAGCATTGTTTTGGCACTTGGTAAGTGTAGGTTGATTGTTGATTGTTTGTGATGATTTTGAAAAGAAAATGATATGCTTTGATAGCATGGACACCCCCATTTTTAGGGGAAACTATGGCAAAATTTTCTAAAAATATAAACACTTAGAAAAATATTTTCTAAACAAATATTTACAAGTGTGTTTTAACCATGGGTTTCAATATAAACTTTGCCATAGAATTTGTTACAAAAATACAAGTATTGGAGGTTGGTTTTTATAAATAAAAATGGATAAATATGTATTTAGAATATATATTTACATTAAAGACACATTGTGTGTGATTATTTGTATACTTTGTGCATTAGTTATATTATTTTAGGATTTAAAATAATATGACTTAACAAATACCAAGAAATTACAATCCAAAATAATACCAAAAATCACAAGGAATCAAATATGTAAGTTACACACGTAGTATTGCGAAACCAAACGATAGAACGAAACTTACAAGTATTCCGGAAAATACATTTATGAGCATGCTTTTGGTAAATATTATTTTGGATACAAAAGAAATGAAAATATGATTTTTGTAAATATTACCAAGTTATATCATATTTTCGACAAGGAGAAAATATAATCTTTTGGAAGTTAAAATATATTTTCTTGGAATATTTAGAAGATATATGATTTTTGGGAAAAAAAATATTTTCTTGAAATACATTATTTTTGGGACAAAATAAGTTTATATATATTTTCTAAGTTAGACTTGGAAATATATTATTTTGGGACTACAAATACAAGAATACGAATACACATGTATAAGATACCCCCATCCTTGGGAAGGAAATACGATAATAAATACTTGAGAAGTATTGTTACAAAAATATTGTTTGACAATTATTCCAAAATTAAATATAATTTAAAGTTAAAATAATTATTATTTTAACAAGTAGTTATAACTTGGAATAATATTGAAGACATAAAAGAAACGTAACTCAAAAACCTAAATACTAAGGCAAGGCACGGCCCGTTCGTCTAATAGACCCTAGCACATTGTAGGTAGTCGTGTTTGCTGACGAGATTTGAGTTACGAGTACCGAAGACGCAAAACTGTGAGTTCATGTCCCCCTTTTCTTTTAACTGTTTTCGGTTTTATAACTCTTCGGGGTGGAATATATGTTACGAATGCTTAAACGGTATGAATTAACTATGAAATGCACTATTAGGTCATGTGAGCATAGACTAAATATTGAAATGCCATTAATTCTTAATTAGGGACGGAGGTTAGATCTAACGGGTACTGCCGAACCCCACTCATGGTACTTGTGACCACTCGAGTGATTCGGTGTCCCAGTCGAGGGAAATCAACATAGTCGAGGTGAATCGACATAGTCGAGGTGAATCCACATAGTCAAGGGAAATTGACATAGTCAAGGTAAATTGACATAGTCGAAGGGGAATTTGACATAGTCGAGGGAAATCGACAAGGGTATAATCCTACTCATTTTGAGTGCTCCCTATGTCCTCACATGCTCTGATGTCCTTGTAAAACATTTATTTGGTATGTTCATACAAACATTTCATACCTGTTTTCAATGGAGTCTCTCAAAGGTTTACAAGTTGCCAGTACTCACACAAAACGCATGAACTCACTAAACTTTTGTTGATGTTTTTCCAAAATTACATGTATTTCAGGTAACAAGATGGATCTTGAGCGCGGGTGTTGTTTCTAGAAGTAAATTCCAAGTTTAAGATGGCATCCACTTTTGTTGAATTGTATCTTAGTCGAAGGTTGTTTTGTTTGAAACTTAAATAACTGGTATTTGTAATACTTTTACTTAATGAATAGATGAACATCGTTTTGATCATATAGTTGTTTATTATGATTGAATGCAATGGTATTAAACAAGTCACACATCATACGCTTCTGCAAAAGTCAGGGTGTGACAAAAAAGCCACGTCACCAAACACAGTGGCACATCAGCAAAAAACTAACTGGGTTAGGGTTTAGTTTGTTTGGGAGTGCCAAAGAAAAATAAATTTAAAGTTGGGAGTGGTGTGGTACAAATCGAAAGTTGAGAGTGATATTGGTCAATTGGTGAAAGTTGGGGATATTTAAATCCAATATCCCTTTTAACATATCAATATCATACTTATATCACCAACAGGGTTAGGCTGTAAAGGAATCGAACATTCAGCGAATAGCTCGTGAATCGTTCGCCGGGAAATTCGTTTATGTTCGTTCGTGAACGAAAACAAACAGAAAAATTTTGTTCGTTAAGTTGAATGAACGGACATGAACATGGGTTGCATTTGCTCGTTTACGTTCATTGTTTGGTAATGTGTTCGTTTATGCTCGCTTATTTATGTCTATTTGTGTTCATTAATTTAAATGTTTTTATATGTTGTATTTCTGTTTTATTGTTTTTAGTTTTTAAAAAATTGAAACCCTGGTTATACTATATGTCTCCCCTAATATCTCTTATTTTACCATTTCAATTAAAATTTGACAAACTTCTTAATTGTTTGTATAATTATTTTAAGTGCTTATTTATTTTTTTGGTAGATTATTCGTAATCTTTGTGATGAATTATGCTGATTTTATCATTGTTTATGTTTATTGATGTTCATGAACATTTGTTTGAGTTCATTTGCGTTTGGTAAGTGAAGAGGTATGGTCCCAAACCAGTGCACACATGTCACGGAGACCACACCACCTTTCCAACATGACGTTCACATCACACGAGTGCATCTAGAAGGTTCTGGATCCTTCTAGAAGAAACCGTCTAATGAACAAGAAGATCCTCCTTCATTCTCCGGCTATAAATAGAGGACTCCACCTCCAGGTTTAAGGATCCGCTCTCTCACTCTTTTACTCTCAACACACTTCTATTCCTCAGAACAATATCTTATACGAGACGACCAGTTGGGATAACTTAGTGTTAACCAGTGTTTCATCATTGGCGCCCATCGCATTCTTATAACCATTTTCATCTCTTTTCTCTTCAAAAATACTCATCAATGGCTGAACAAAACTTTTCTTTTCAAATCGGCGAGGAAAGCCCTCCGTTTGGCCTGGCAGCAGACAACACACACGTCCAAAACCACCAAAGGGACGAGCACGTCGGTGGAGAGTTCAGAGATGCTGGAGTCACTAACGTCTTTGGAAGTGCCACTCGGGTGATCCAACAGGGGACTCCCGGCGCACAAAACACAAGCCATGGCGCTGGTCCATCAGCACCAGCACCATCAAATATCTCTGCGCTGTTAGGACTACCAGAAGGGGAAACCCTCACATCATGGTATGCAAAGTCTTAAGCAACATTGAATCTGATCTACGCACAACTGAGCGCACAACAAGCATTGATTCAAGCGCAGATACAACCATCTCCTTTCGCGACCCCTACTCCTCGTCAGGTAGACAACCAGATCCCACACTATGCGCACGTCCGGAACCAACAACACGAAAGGTCATCAACGCTAAGAAGGCAGAGCGCACAAGATACGCGCGATACTTATGGAGAGACGGAGAGCAATTACGACAATCACACTCACCAACAGAGGAAGCCTCCATTGAGTAGCTGGCTAGGGCCGCGCAACATCAACAATGAATGGGATCACAATACCGAGGATGAGGACTCAACAAACAGGCAAGAAGAGTCCTCGGTTTTTAGCAGACTCCTACCAAATCACGAATCATACAGGCCTCACGCGCGCATGGTATAGTCCAGCAGCAGAGTACGATTTTACCCTAAGTTACCACCTAGAAGGTGTAGCTGAGAAATCCAAGTTTACCAAGGAAATCGCCATGGCTCCATTAGAGAAAACGAAACTGCCACATAATGTAGGGAAATACAACGGTCTTATAGACCCAGACGACCATCTCCAAGTATTCACAAGCGCATGAGTTGTAGGAGGATGGTCACTACCAGTGTGGTGTTATCTATTTGTTCAAACCTTTGTGGGCGCAGCATGAGCGTGGTTCGATAGTTTACCCGCTGGAAAGATCAAGTCTTGGATGGATTTCCAAGAGAAATTCTTATCACATTTTAGCCAACAACGAAGATATACTAGAGACCCGACAGAGGTCTTGAACATCTGGCGCAAGGAAAAGGAAGGCATTGAAGACTTCATCACGAGGTATAACAAAGAATGCCTGGAAATTGGAAATGTTGGTGACGAAATCATGTGCGCCGTCAGAAGTGACGACTTGATACGAAGGGTGAAAGGAAGAGATGGAGGCCCAAAAGATTGGTAAACCTTCATCGAGGCAGCCAAAATCATCGCGCAAACAGAAAAACAGCTGACCGGTGACAAGAGCCGTCAGCATAACTACAGCCAGCACGCCAACAAAAGGCGCAACAAAAAAAAGGGCGAGTCCCACCATGGAAGGCGTCTGGCTATATCGAGAAAAGTCAACCCTCAGAAGATGCGCGCGTGACTATCAATCAGATCGGATACCGAAAGGAAGTCAAACGAGAAAACAAGGAGAAACAGTGGACGCCACTTACAAAACTCCATCAGAGGTGCTAACCACCGAAAATCACCAGTTCAAAGCTCCCTACAAATGTGCAACAAAAGGGGGCAAGACCCAAACCTTTTTTGCGAATATCACAAAGACACAGGGCATTTGACAGATGATTGCATCAGCTTGAGGCAAGAGATAAAGAGAGCCCTGAAAAGTGGTAAACTGACATATTTCGTCAAGAACGTAAAAAAAGACACGCGCCAAATACACAGGTGAGACAAAGGGCCAGACAATAAGAAGCTCCGAAAATTTGAAATGCACATGGTGCAGGGCGGCCCAAGGAGAGCGAAAAAGAACTATAACAAGCGCGTCCAAGACGATTCATGGCACGAAAGGCAAGTGATCTTCCCTGTCGTCAGGGGAGGACCACGTGAAAGGAGACCTATCGTAATATCAGGAGTATTAGGGAACTACCAAACTAATTACATCTTCATCGATCCTGGAAGCACAATAGATATCATTTACGAGCAATGCTTTAACCAATTGGACCCAGAGGATAAGGCAAGTTTAGAACCGGTAGACTACCCACTAACCAGATTCTGCAACGAAGCTGTCTTTCCCTTGGGCCAAATATCATTTCCAGTTCTGCAGTCAGATGGGAGGAATTCTCGAACAGAAGAAGTCACATTCATGGTCCTGCCAGCAAACTCTCGCCACGACATCCTTTTGGGAAGAGAATCCTAAGGAGGTTTCAGCATAATTTGCTCAGGACCCCACTCAGCGGTTTGGTTCCCAACAGAAACAGGCGTAGCAATCATTTACGCAAGTAAGGAGGTACTCATGACCGATGATGCGCGCCCATCAAAAGCAAGCAAACAAACTATGCGCGCAGAAGTAGAAAAATGGGTTCTCAATAGAAAAAAACCCAGAACAAACGATCACGCTAGGCGCAGCGATCTCGGAGAACATTCGCACGTTCCTGAAACAGTTACTGTTTAGGAACATGGATATTTTTTCCTGGACCCCAACAGATATGGTGAGTGTTCATGACACGTAGCAGAGCACCGGCTGAATCTTTCAAAGAACGCCAAACCAGTCGTGCAGACGAAGCGTAACCTCGGCCCAGAAAAGAACGAGGCCATGAAAGAACAAGTGACAGAACCCTGGTTGCAAAAATCGCGACTAGCCGGCGATTAATCGCCGACTAGTCGCTAGTCGCCCATCAACTGAGTAATTTTCAGCTAATCAGTAAAAAAACGCTAGTCGGCCCTAATCGCGACTAGTCGGTCGGGAAAAATCAGAAAAAATCTAGAAAAACAAAAAAAAAATCGGAAAAAAACACATATTCCGACCAAAACCTCCCAGATTCCGGTCAAAACTTGTCCACTTAAAAAAATTATGTATAAAAATATATGAATATATGTATAAAAACTTAAAATTATACATAAAAAGTCTGATCCGATTAATCCCGATTAATCCCGAGTAGTCGCTAGTCCCTACCTCACCGACCCGCTAGCGACTAGCGAGTTCTCCAACCTTGGACAGAACTGCTCAATGCAGGAATCATGCGCGAGGTGCGCTACCAGACCTGGGTCTTAAGTCTAGTGATGGTACCAAAAGGAAACGACGAGTGGCGGATGTGTGTTGATTATAAAGATCTCAACAAAGCATGCCTAAGGGATTGCTATTCGTTGCGGGAAATCGACAAAAAAATCGTTTCTCTAGCATCATTCAGATGGAAATGCTTTCTAGACTGCTACAAGGGGTAGCATCAGGTTCAGATGGCGATACAAGACGAAGATAAAACAGCATTCCGTATACCGATGGGCTTATATTGCTACGCCAAGATGTCGTTTGGATTACGCAATGCAGGGGCCACATATCAAAGGTTGATGAATGAAACATCCGGTGATGACATCGGCAAACACATTGAAGTATACATGGATGATCTAGTATTCATTAGCAAAGAAGAAGACCAGATGTTACAGAACATTGAGAATACTTTTGACACGCTCCGCAACGTCAACATAAAGCTTAATCCAGCTAAATGTTCATTCGGAATGGAGGAAGGAAAGTTTTTGGGGTTTCATCGTCGCACGAGATGGGTTTAAAGTGAACCCAGAAAAAGTACAGGTAATTGAGCGTATGCCTTCTCCATCGACGATCAAAAAAATGCAAGTCCTGGCAGGGCGTTTAGCTGCGTTAAACCGCTTTCTCGCCAATCACGTTGCGAAATCATTCCCATTCATCAAAACTTTACATAATAGCGTTAAAAAGAACAAGTTCATGTGGACCCCAGAGGCGGAGGTTGCTTTCAAAGAAATGAAGGAATGTCTGATACGCCTTCCAACTCTCACAGCTCCGGTGAAGGACGAGCCATTGGTCATGTATCTGTCAGCTTCGGAAAAAGCAGTAGGGGCAGTCCTTTTGGTCAATCGACAAGGCGTACAGAAACCAGTATATTACGTCAGTCACACTTTAAACAATCCAGAGATAAGGTATTTAATGATGGAAAAGCTAGTTCTAGCTCTCATCCATGCCTCTAGGCGGCTACGAAGATACTTCTCGGGTCACGTCATCCATGTCCTGACAAATTACAACATTGGTAACATCTTAGCAAGGCCTGAAATTTCTGGAAGATTAGTAAAATGGGCCATTGAGCTGGGTGGACACAATGTAGTCTTTAGGCCCAGGCCAGCGATCAAAGGACATGTGTTAGCAGATTTCCTCACTGAAGTACTAGATGACAAAGATCGAGAATGCAAAGCAATAGAGAAAGCTGAGAAACAGTCCACAGACGAACCATGGTTGTTATACACAGATGGCATATCCAATGAGGATGGCGCAGGAGCAGGACTGAGGCTAGTAAGTCCTGACAAACATGAGTTCACGTATGCCATTCGCCTGGACTTTACAAGTACAAACGATGAAGCCGAGTACGAATCCTTCCTCGTAGGCTTACGCCTAGCAATCAAGATGGGAGTGAAACACCTCGAGGCGCACGTAGACTCACTGCTGGTGGCAGGACAAATCAACGGACAGTACGATGCAAAGGGCGACGTCATGGCACTTTACCTTGAACAGGAAAAGTCGCTGCTTCAGCAATTTAGTTTCTTCAAAATTTCCCAAATCAACAGAAGCGAGAACAAACCCGCGGATGCATTAAGCAAACTGGCCTCCACAAGTTTTCAGCATCTGGCAAAAGACGTATGCATCAAAGTACTAAAGAACCCGTCTGTTCCGCTACGTCAAGTAAATGTCGTCCAGATGGGATCCTCATCATGGATGTCACCGATAATCATGTACTTATAATCAGGGATCCTACCGGAGAGCAAGGCAGAGGCTCGAAAGGTACAGCACAAAGCATTGCACTACCAGATGTCCGATGGCATCTTGTATCGACGATCTTACTTGAGACCTATGCTATGCTGTGTGGACCCCGAAGACACGAACTATCTTATCAGAGAAGTACACGAAGGGATCTGTGGAATCCACGCGGGCCCAAGAATGGTGGTGGCAAAAGTGATGAATGCAGGATACTATTGGCCAGGGATACACATAGATGTAGTGAAAGTTTTAAGGAAATGTGAGGCATGTCAACGGCATGCACCCAAGACGCTGCCCCCTAAAAATGCTTTGGTCCTTGTCACAACAGCATGGCCGTTTCAGAAGTGGGGGATTGACATGGTCGGCCCATTCCCAGATGCCCCCAAAGCGGTAAAGTTCATAATAGTCGCAATCGACAATTTCACCAACTGGGTAGAAGCAAGGGCCCTGGCTTCGACAACAGCGATAGTAGTGCGCAAGTTTATATGGGAACAGATCATATGTCGGTTCGGATTACCACTACGAACATCACTGACAATGGTATGAAATTTGCAGCCGAAGACTTGTAGAAATGGTTCAAAGAGCTAAACATTGAGCATGTCTTTTCCTTAGTGGCACACCCACATGGAAATGGCCAAGTTGAAAGCGTGAACAAAAGTAGTCGATGCCATCAAAGCACGATTGGGAACTCAAAGGAGGGGATGGGTCGATGAGCTTCCCAACATTTTATGGGCTCATAGAACCATGCCAAAAACTAGGGCAATGGAGAAACAGTGTTTAGCCTGGTATACGGTTCTTAAGCAGTCATACCTACGGAGATCGGCTTACCATCCCCAAGAATGCTGTCAATCAACGCTGTCAACAACGAAGAAGAATGAAGGATGGATCTGGACCTCTTAGAAGAGAGGAGAGAAATGGCAGCCATCAACGAAGCAAAATACAAGATGAAACTGGAGAAGTATTACAGCAGCAAAGTGCGCATCTACACCTTCAATCATGGGGATTACGTTTTCAGAGACAACGAGGCCTCCAACACGGAGCGCCATGAAAAACTTGCCCCCGAGTGGGAAGGACCTTACGTCGTTGACAAGGTTCTAGGAAAAGGGGCGTACCAGTTGCGCACCCTTGATGACAAAATGGTCCCCCGGACCTGGAATGCACAGCAATTAAGGAAGTGTTACATGTAACTTGCAGTTTTTCTTTATATGTATGACCTCGGGCCCAACACAACATATGAATACAAGAAGTGTTGACTGCTTTACATTTTTTACTTTCTGCTTGATGAATTTTGATTACAAATGCATATACTACTTTGGGTGTACACGAAAACATCGCTGGCACAACGACAGCGTGAACATTGTAGACCTTCAAGGCTCGTCGCGACCAATTGCACAATCGGGTCGATTTAACACAATAACCTGTTTTAGCCAACATTTATTCACAACACTTTGGGTGTACACGAAACCATCGTTGGCACAACGACAATGCAAATATTGTAGACCTCCAAGGCTCGTCACGACCAAGTGCACAGCCGAGTCGATTTAACACAATAACCTGTCTTAGCCAACATTCATTTGTAACACCTGTACAAAGTAATCAACATATGCACAAATTGTAAGACAGAAAAATTCATTAAACGGCCCAAGGCCTAACAAAAAGTATAACACTGATCAAAATATGGTAGTAACAAAAATACTACACTACCAAAAACACCCATAAACCATGTTCATGGAAAAGGAAAAGAAATCGTTGTTTGAAGAGTTACAAGGTCCGGAGACCAGATCACGACATGCAAGCCGGTTACGATAAACAAATTATCAGCTAGGGCCAGCATCACCGGTCCTTGTATCACCACCTTGATGTGTGTAAAATGCAACATATAAATTACATCAAATGAGGCATAAAACTAACCCTTTTTAAGTACTAATGTTGGAAAAAGAGTGTTTTTGTCTTCCTTTTGTATTTTCAGGATTAAATGAGCTCAAATTCACAAAAGAAGCAAAAAGACAGCTAAATCTAACATAAATACAAGAAAAGGAACATAAGTGGACTGCCCGACCCCTCAACGGCATCTTCCCAAGCAAAATAGAGAAGGCAGAAGACTGAACACGCCCCGTGCTCAGCCAGCACGGGGCCGTGCCCAAGAAGCAGCAGAAAAGACAAACCTATAGAAGCTTCTATTGCCCACCACGGGGCCGTGTCCAGTGAACACGGGGGCGTGGCGAAAGTACAGCAGGCGCATTAATTGTAATTGCGAATTACAATTAATGAAGAGAGAGAATGTCAGACAGGCACGGGGGCGTGTCCAGCGGACACGGGGCGGTGCCCAGCCTTCTGTTCAGCCTATAAATAGGAGTGCTTGGTTTCATTTCAACTCATCCATTGGCACACCACCTCTCTCACACTTCATCCACCACCCACCACCATCACAACACCATCATCCACCACCATCATCCATTGTCCATCGTAGAGTGTGTGAGTCGTCTCGGGATCCAAGATTGATCGTAAGAGTTCTTGACAATCAAGGCCATGTTTGCCTAAGTCTCTTACATCACTTGGTGAAGACAAAGGTGGTGTTTGTTTTTTCCAAAAAGAGCTTCCTGGCCTCTTCTGTCTGCACCTTGCAGACGCGGGAAGAGGTTTAGCCTCAGAAGAGTGTTTGTTTTTTTTTTCGAGAAGTGCTTTTTACCTCTCCCCAACCTCTTCTTGGGGAAGTGATGAGAGGTAAGCTTCTCCAAGCAGAGGTTTACCTCTTCTTGGCACCACCTCCACCTCCACCCCTGCTCCGCCCCTGCTCCGCCACCACCACCACTGCTCCGCCGACACCATCATCATCATCACCACCACCACTGCTTCGCCACCACCACCACTGCTCCGCCACCACCACCACTGCCCCAAATCGACATCACCCAAAACCCCACCTCCGCCGACACCATCATCATCGATGGAAACAAACCCCCTCGAAACCCCCTGCTCCGCCACCATCATCATCATCAAAACCCCCAAATCATCATCATCAAAACCCCCCAAATCGAACCCCAAATCGACCCCAAATCGAACCAAAACCCTAAATCGAACAAACCCCCAAATCTAACAAATCTGAAGGTTTTGTGTGTGTAGAAGATGGCGGTGGTGGTGACGGGAGCAGAAGAGGTTGAAGATGGCGGTGGTGGTGACGGGAGCAGCAGGAGACCGAGAACAAACCCCCAAATCGAACTCTGAAGGCGGAGGTGGTGACGGTGGTGGTGATGATGGCGGTGGTGAAGTGGTGGCGGTGGTG
The DNA here is from genome assembly GCA_030545235.1 of Helianthus tuberosus. Lineage (NCBI taxonomy): Eukaryota > Viridiplantae > Streptophyta > Magnoliopsida > Asterales > Asteraceae > Helianthus > Helianthus tuberosus. The sequence continues at coordinate 111,265,667 of CM060364.1, read as the reverse complement.
AAGTGGTGGCGGTGGTGATTATGGCGGTGGTTCAGATTTTAGAGAGAGAGTAGAGAGAGTTTTGTGTGTAGAAGAGGTTTTATATAAAAAAAACAAACAAACCCTCTTCTCCTTGCAGCTGCAGACATTTGGTCCACCTCTTCTCCTGCAGATGTCTGCAGATGTGGCCTGCAGCAGAAGATGTTTTCGTGCAGAAAAAACAAACAGCACCAAAGTGTCTAGTATAATACTTTTTATTTCTAATCTTTTGCACTTTTTATTTGGTTTTGTATTAATGACTTTAATAACTAGTTACTTATTGTAACACCTCGAAAATTCACGTCCTATAATGTGTTGACACGTGTCATATGTTTGAACGTGTGAAAGAATGTTCTGAAAGGACTAAAGTTGACAAACATGGAAAGTATGTGATTATACGGATTCTAAGTGTCAAAAGTGAATAAATATACTTCATAATAACCCTACATGATGTTCATAACATCAAACGAATAAATCATGGATCATACGTAGCTAAAAGTGAGAGATTACAAACTACAGGGGTCCAATGTGTCAACATGTTAAAGATATACCTCTGAGTGATCTTTTGACAAACCCGAAGCTTTGTAAATATAAATTATGCTCACTAGAAAGCACGATTAAAATTTCATAAAGTTTCGTTATCGTATGAGAAAGTTATGATCAAATTCGTGTGAGAGGGGTTAAAGTGTTAACGTTGGAAGTTAAGGCTTTTCGGGTTAACCGGAAGTGTCCAGGGACTTGGCAAAGTGGGTATAAGTCCTAAAGCCCTTGATGGTAAATATAGGGGGGTCAAAATGCAAGATAAAACCCTAATTACCCCTTCGTGAAGCCAAAGGTCAACTTGGAAAACAATTAAAAATCAAAAATCAGATTTTAGCAGGCCAGGCGGCCCGCTTTGGGTTGGCTTAAACGGGACGCGGGCCGCGTCCGAGCCCCAGACACAGAAAACGGGGACAGGCCCTGTATACGCGGAGAAACGGCTTTTAAACGCATTTTGCACATGGTGGGCGACCCCTAACTGTACTAGAGCACTAGGGACATGTGTTGGATGGTTGTGGTTGATCATAGACTTGGTTGTCAACATGTTATGGTGGGTTAATTCACTATATAAAGACATGATATGCAACAATCATTCTCACACCTTCATCTGCATAAGTTGATCATTCCTGGAGCTCTCAAGCAGCCTCAAGTGATCACATCTCGTGTATAGGACTCTTGTAAGTCTGCTAGTTCTTGTTTAGTTGAGTTTAGCTTGTGTAATTAGCTAAAAGTCAAACCGTCGTAATTACGGTTTGACTTCGAGATTAGTCAATAATGGCTCAGTCATATCTCGAATTAAAAGTAGTTATGAGTTGGTATTTATGTGGGTAATAAAACCTCAAAAGGGTTTCCCCTTATCACCACTCTAACCAGGTCAAAAGTCGGGTCAAACTTTTAATTAAAAAGTCAACAGGATGCTTAAAATGTCATTTATGCATAATTAGCTATCTAGAACATATATAACCTGTTTGATCATTGTTATAACTTAGTAATTAGTGTAAGAACATGTCTAAACATGTTCAACCCGACTATTTCCTGTTTTGACCCGGTTCGGAACCGAAAGTCACATAGTTTGACTTTCACTTTGACTTTCAGTTCTGACCCGTTTAGGTATGTTTTAGAAATGCCTCAGAGCTTAAATTGGATTAGGTTACATGTTAGAACAACCCTCTGTGATTATACACCTTGGTTCACTAGTTATCCAATTAATATGCAGATTTCCGTTAATTGCTCATATGTTGACCATTATGCCCTTATTACCTTAAAACGTGATTTATGAAAATGTAAAAGTGTAGAAACCTTAGTTACTGATATATAAACTTGTATGCAAAGTTTGACATCAGTTTGACTTATAGATTAAGAGTTATGCTCAATATCGCAAATCTAATGCTTTATGTTAATAAAATGGCGTAAGTAGCGTACAGCCTAGTTAAGCCTACTTTTTGGTATCAAACTTAATACCCACTGATATAATATATTATTTTGGAATTTTTAAAGATTTTTAATTAATTTTAGGCTGAGCATAACTAGTAGTCGTAGGCTTAATCCGGTAATTGTCGGTTTTGCCCTTACGGGCCATAAAATGAGTTTTACTTATCAAAACGACTCCAAACCTTTTGCTACTGATCACATATGATAAATAATTTATTTTAAGCCTTCTGGAAATATAAAAATATCAGATTTAAGTATCAAACCCGGAAATGGCCTTTAATCGCCTTATTTAGCGTTTGTAACGCATAGTATGTTTTAAAATCATATTGAGCATACCCGGGTGATACCTACTGATATATGAGGCAAACTATGATATTTTAACAGTAAGCAAAGGTTGATAAACTCAGACTTCAGTTTTGAGCTTTTCAGCTTATGTGAAATAACCAAAATGCCCCTTCGGTGCATAGTTTGGTTATAAGTGATAAATTTCACATATATGCTTAAGCCTACTGATATAACTTATCAAATTGAGTATGTTTGCTGTTTACATCAGATCTGTAACTCAGTTAAACATTTAAACTCTTTTTCAACCTTTAAAATGACCAAACTACCCCTACGGGGCATAGTTTGTGTTTAAATTAGTTCGGGGCATAACGAAAGACATCCTACTGATGTCACAACATATTTGGAGCATATTAACTTAGGAAACCTGTATATGGCTCTTGCGGATACCCGTTACGCATGTTACGCGTTCGGTTCGGTTTATGTAACAAGTTTACATAAATTAGCCGACACGGGTCAAACCTTATCGGTTTTATTTCAAAATCCAGAATGTGAATAATAAACCCATATTAAACAAGTCTCCGAACTTGTCGGGTCTAAATCACATTCTATCCGGTCTTCGCTTAATCATGCGTACGAACCGTATCCTGAAAACTAGCCGGTCTAAGCTTAAGCTTAATTAAAGACCCGTTAGGATTCTAATAGGTTATTAAAAACCTTCGTTCCAGATTAGGAGCCCAGTAAAAGCTATCTGTACTTGCTGATTTGATATACGGCTGGGATTGAATTTATATTTAGCTCAGGTAAATACTTTTAACTTATTTTCCCTATACGGGCTTGGGTTACGGTATATAGTATACCGCTTGATCGAGCATCAAATCTCCACGCTTAGTGGGTAGTTGAATAATTTGATCGGCTCGTTTAAACAGTCTTGCTTACTTTACAGCCTTTGGGGGGTTAATGACCATGTCCCGGATATACTTGGCATCATCTTACGAGATTGGCCACGACCTGAGCACGGGGTGTAGGCGTACACCTGGCAGTGTATAACTCAATAACGTGGTGTGTCTATTGATCTTTAACCCGGACTAGATCCGGGCTACTGAACGCATAAGTAACATGTAATTCGTTCACAAGATTATAATATTAAATAATTCTCCCAAGTTAAAAAGGTTAATTTTGCCTCTGTGCATTTTAATCAATGTGTCAAGATATTTTGTGCCGTTTGCACTCAAATCACTTTTCAAACTCTTTTTTTCAAAATGAGTCAGTTGAATGTATTTACCAGTGTAAACTGACGTATTTTCCAAAAAGGCTAAATGCAGGTACTATACGAAATTGGCTGGATATTTCTCCTTAGCATCAATAGAAGTCTCGCAAGCTTAAGATGCCTAATAGTCTGTTGAACTATTGTTTCCATTTTATGTTCGATCCTTCTGTGGATAAACTTCCGAATATTGTGACAATTGATATTACAATAATAAATTCGGTTGTATTATATTTTCAAATTGCTTCCGCTGTGCTTAATAATATTGTGTTGTTTGACTATTATGTTGCCAACCATGACGTCACGATACTCCCCACCGGGCCCACCGGTGACACGTGGAAATCGGGGTGTGACAGGTTGGTATCAGAGCCAACACTGAGTGAATTAAACACTAGCTTTTTTTTGTTTAATCTCAGTTACACAATTGCACAATTCTAAACTTCTGAGTCTAGACTTAACTTAGGAATATTCTCAATCCTAATCTATAAATTTTTGCTTCCAATTTTTATTATTATTGGATACGTCGCCAAGCGAGGAAGCTGAACTAGGGATTCTCCACACCCGGAGCCTTGAAATGCTGAGCTTCGTACAGCGACCTAGATGAGACGTGCAACCAAGGAGAAAGCATTCAGGAATTGAAGGAAGAAGAAACTCCTTTGCTGAAAAAAAAATCGTTTTCCTCAATAGTCCTTATAAGGACATGTTTATCTTTTTAGTCCCTTCGAGGACAACATTATTCCTCTCAAGTCCCGCTTAGGCCAACTTTATACTTTTATTTTATATAGTGGGATGATTAAGTTTAAACTTTCATTCTAAACAAGAATATTAAATAAATGGAAAATAACATTTCCTTTTATAAAATCTACCATTGTAATAAAATGGCAAAATCTAAAAAGGACAAGACCTAGCCACGTGTCATTTTAAGACCGGGCCAAGATGGTAGTTCCATAATTAGATGCAGATCCATATTAACACCTCAATTTAAAATTGTTCTGCGTTAATTAAATTAAGAATCTTAAGTGTGAAACCTAGCCGAGTGTCATTATAAAGACCTGGCCAAGATGGTAAGACCTGTTTAAAAGATTCGAATCCCGGTTAACATCTGAAAACATGTTAACACTCCTGGCAGAGGTGATTAGTTGGAAATCACATATGTTATTAAAGGAATTCTTTAGAAGATTCCTAACCCAGTTTAATGATCTCTGAATCCTGGGGTTTACATCATTTATTAAAATGATCATATTTTAAACCATACGTGGTAACATAATGCCTACGGGCCCTACTCATTTCCATATGAGCCAAAAGACAGTGGTAGCGATGACTCCATGTCAGATAAAGGTAATGAACTAGGTTCAAACCTCAAATGCTTTGATTCTCTGAAATCATAGCATATACATTTATAAATGTCCTTGTGACTAAGCCTGTTGTGCTAATATACTTAAAGGCCTTGATTCTCTGAAATCCTGGCTTATGATTTAAAAATTTGTCCTTGTGACTAGGCCTATTGTGCCAAAATACTTACATGCTTTGATTCTCCGAAATCATAAGCTCAAAAATTTATGAATGTCCACGTGACCAGGCCATTGGGTGCCACTAATAAAACTATTAATGTTTTATAATTAGGATAAATTATAATAGAAATCCTAAATATATATATGATTAATAAATTAACCAAATATGGTCTCTGTTTACCATGGTTAATGAATTTCCCTAAGGGGCAATTCTGTAATAAACATCCCTTAGAAGGAAGTGCCTACGGGCTACGGTTAATGTCCTCTGAGACTAAAGACAGTGGTAGCCTACAACTCCCTGTCAAGAAAAAGGTAATGAACTTTGATTCAAACCTTAATGCCTCGATTCTCCGAAATCATGGCTTATAAATTTAACTCGTCTACGCGACTAGGCCATTTGTGCTATTATTAACTTATGAATTAGAATTTATGATAAAAATCCTGAATAAAAATAAATATCCTTCCTTCCCTGTCAGTATGCAGTTTAAAAGGAAATCTTAAAGGTGAAACCTAGCCTACGCGACCAAGATGGTGAAACCTACTCAAGGGATTCAGATCCTTGTTAACACTTAGAAATGTGTTAGCACTCTTGACAAATGTGACTCGAGAAAATCACAACAGTCACCCTTATATTGGGTTCTTCCAATTCTCAAATCTAGCCTAGTGATCTAGGAATCATGGCTTATATCATCCTATAAGATGATCATATTATAAACATCCGTTAGTGATGAAATACCAGGACTAAACTTGTTGTCCGATAAGACAACGACAGTGATGGTCTTTGACCTCCTGTCTAAAATATTGGACTATATCCAAACACAATAGCCTATATGATCAATGCGATCATGACTAATATCATCTAATACGATGATAATATTATTTAACATCCTTTAGTGATGTTTTGCCTACGGGCTATAATATATTGTCCATTTGAGACATTGACATTGTTATCTTTATGATTCCTTGTCTGAGGTGGTGAGCTATGCTCAAACCAAAATAGTCAATATGATTAATGCAATCATGACTTATATCTTCTAATAGGATGAACCTATTATAACCATCCATTAGTGATGTTTCGCCTATGGGCCATATTATATTGTCCATGTGTGACAAAGACATTGTGATCTTTACGATTCCCTGTCCAAGGTAGTGAGCTATGCTCAAGCCTAATAGTCGATATGATCAATGCGAGCATGACAAAAATCATCAATACGATGATTAAAACAGTTTCAACATCCTTAGAGATGTTTTGCCTAAGGGCTATATTATGTTGTCCAATTGAGACGAGGCAATTGTAATCTTTTGTGATTCTTTGCCCAAGGGGGTGAGCTATACTCAAATCCCATAGTCTATACTCGTTGCGATCTTGACTAGTATCATCAGTATGATGATCATAATATTAGCATCCCTCGTGATGAAATGCCTACGGGCTATACCCTATTCTAGTGTCGGTAAGACAAAGATAGTAGTAATCTTTATGATCCCCTGTTCAAAATAATGTGATTATACCCAAACCTAATAGTCAATATGATCGATGTGATCATGACTAATATCCTTAGATACGATGGTTATGTATAAAACATCCATTAGTGATGTTGATTGGCTTATTTTTCTGCCAAAAGAATCGTCTTTCAAGACGATGACAGTTGTAGTCTATGACTCCCTGTCCAAAGGTGAAGAACCACGTTCAAACCTTGAAGTCCTAATCTAATAAGATTGCGGCTTATAAATTAAGGTCCTTGAAAAATAGACCATCGAGTTATGTTTTAAACTCACTCAGGACAAGCCTATGTGCTATAATTGGTCATTCGTGACAAGATTAACATATTAAATGTTAACATTTCTGGTGACATGCCTTAGTACCAAATTTGATGAATGTCCTTATAACAAGGCCGTTTGTGCCATATCTAAATGTCATCACGACAAGGCCTTCGCGCCATATGATTACTTATGTCCTTCATGACTGTGCTTTATGCCATATTTTTCTACGTCCCTCGAGACAGGCTCCTATGCCATATATGTATATATATATATATATATATAATAAAAGCCTTTGAGCTATTTACAATCGTCCTAGTGACAAAGACAGTTGTGACATTATGGTCCCCTGTCAAGCAGGTATTGGACTCGCTCCAAACTTTGCATTCCATTGATGGTCCCGTTGTGACCTAGGCTAAATATAATGGAAATACGTTCCAATAACATTCACTATGAATGTTCGGAACAAAATAGCCCATACGGTTTATGAATGCCGTGGTTAACCTAAGTCAGGTCATCAGGATGATGACTAATAATGGTTAAATCTTTGTGATTGGTACCAAGTTTCGAGTATGGAAAACTCGGATGAGGTAGACGAAAGTCGCAATGCTAATAAGGCGACGAAAGTTAATAAAACTACAAACGTAAACCTCAATATTAATGGAGTTAATCTTCAAGCTGTGGTTGACGCAGCAGTTGAAAGGACCATGGAAAGATCATGAAATAATCTAAAGAGCCGAATGCTCCTCGCTCTGAATTTCATTTAAAAACCATGTTCAATTACTCATGAGAAGAGGTTTTGTTCACACTTCGTATATGAAGGATGAACCAAAAGAAGGAGAATAACTCCCAGAAATCTGAGAAAGATAGCAAGTACAGGCTTAATAAATAGCAACGAAAGTCCGGTAAGAAGCCGGTATACCTCTGAGACTGCTTCAGCATTAATAGATGGATGTTTTATATCCATTAGGAATCATTTTTGATGTCCTAGTTCCGTTAAATACAAGGACTCAATTTAGTGATAAAATCAAGCCCATATTGTGGGTAATAAGAAGCAATTAATTATCAAGACTCCTTATGAGACAACTCTCAAAATTACACGTATCCGTACGATTAATTAATATTAAACAAAAAAAAAATGGTGGAACTGGCCGTCCCCGGAATCGAACCTGGGTCTAGGCCGGCCGCACCCTTTCGCGCGCCTAGCCAACTGAGCTAGGTGCCTAGTTTGTGAAACTTCCATTATTGATTAAATATAAGCACTTGTGCAATAAACTTCCTTATCATTTATCAATGATAATTTCTGTTAAGTGTCCTGTTTTTAATACAGGCAATAATAAATCTTCATGAACCATAAACTTAGCAAAAACTTTTATTATCATCCACAAGGTATAATTACCAAGGAAACCATAGTAACCGATTCTTCTCGTATCGGCAAGAAAAACCTTCCGAAAATCTAAGAGCACTCTTTCTTTGCATAGAGTACGACAACATATGTTATTTTAATTATTTTTTTCTCATTGTTTTCTATCGCCTGCGAATGCCAAACTATGTTTGATTAAAGTGTCATATGAGGATTGGCGTATCCTAGTGTGTCCCATAGATTATTTCCATGTCTGATCAGCATGGAGGTTTAATACATGGAACCCCTGAGATATCCCAATGGTCATATTGTACTAAAGTCGACTAGTAGTATTCAAAGAAGATATCCAAAAATGGAAAAAAAAATTTAAGTAAATGTTCCCGACTAAGGAATTCGTGGACTTATAACATAAATGTGTCACTTATTTGACACGAGTAATGGTGGATGAACTGGAGCCTGAGATATGGAAAATCTCTGTAGCCTCCTTGCAATCTTGATTATCTTCTCATAAGTTTTCCCTGCTTACCTCCGGGAAGGGCAGGAAGAATTAAGATTGTATCCCGCTATGGGCTGGAGTATTGTGAAAACTCCATATTGATTATGGAATAATCAAAACCTTGATTAAATAGGTTTTAAAACATAGGCACATAAATCCTGACTCAATATTCTGAGGGTTTTATGTTATTAAATAAGAAAGACGGTTCATATTGCTTATGCATGCATGCCGCAACCCTAATTAGGCAACGATTAAGAATTTGCCATCAGCTACCCAGGATCTAAGGGCAAACTATTGGTGGATAGACTTGAAGAAGTCTGTGGCCACCTATGTAGCTAAATGCTTGACAAGTGCGCAAGTCAAAGCCGAGCATCAGAAACCATCAGGTTTGCTACAACAGCCCGAACTTCCTACGTGGAAGTGGGAAATGGTAACTATGGATTTTATTACCAAGTTACCCAAGACAAGACAAGAAAAGGAAATGATACAATATGGGTTATAGTTGATGGACTGACTAAGTCAGCTCATTTCTTACCCATCAAGGAGACTTGCAGCTCCGATGTGTTAGCCCAATTATACGTTGATAAGATTGTAGCCTTATATGGCATACCTGTGGCTATTGTCTCTGATAGAGGTACTAGATACACGTCACATTTCTGGAAGAGTTTCCAACAATTTTTGGGCACACGTTTGAACTATAGTGCAGCTTACCATCCTCAGATAGACGGTCAGAGTGAGCGTACTATTCAAACGTTGGAAGACATGCTACGTGCACGTGCAATCGATTTAGGCGGCAGTTGGGATAAGAACCTACCGTTAATCAAATTCTCCTACAACAATAGCTACCATACCAGCCTCAAGGCTGCGCCTTTTGAGGCATTATACGGTAGAAAGTGTAAAATCGCCCGTTTGTTGGGCGGAAGTTGGAGATGTCCAGTTATCAGGACCAGAGATAGTGTTCGAGACGACGGACAAGATTGTCCAGATTCGTGACCGTCTCAAAGCTTCCCGGGATAGACAGAAGAGATATGCTGATCCTAAGCGTAAGGATTTTCACTTCGAAGTAGGTGACAAAGTCCTACTTAAAGTGTCACCCTGGAAGGGAGTGATGCGGTTAGGTAAGAAAGGCAAGCTAAGCCCGAGATACATAGGACCTTTCGAGGTTATCGAACGTGTCGGGTCAGCTGCCTATAAGTTAAACTTACTTGAAGAGCTCAGTGGAATTCACAATGTGTTCCACATCTGCAATCTGAAGAAGTGTTTCGCTGATGAATCACTGGTTGTACCGCATACAGATGTGCATATAGATGAGAGCTTAAAATTTGTGGAAAAACCTTTGTCGGTTGAAGATCGACAGGTAAAGAAGCTTCGAAGGAAGCATGTACCTATTGTAAAGGTCAAATGGGATGCCCGGAGAGGTCCCGAATTCACGTGGGAGGTTGAATCCACGATGAAAGAAAAGTACCTTACTTATTTCAGTAAATCTCGGGTCGAGATTTATTTTAAGGGGGTGAGGATGTAACACCTCGAAAATTCACGTCCTATAATGTGTTGACACGTGTCATATGTTTGAACGTGTGAAAGAATGTTCTGAAAGGACTAAAGTTGACAAACATGGAAAGTATGTGATTATACGGATTCTAAGTGTCAACAGTGAATAAATATACTTCATAATAACCCTACATGATGTTCATAACATCAAACGAATAAATCATGGATCATACGTAGCTAAAAGTGAGAGATTACAAACTACAGGGGTCCAATGTGTCAACATGTTAAAGATATACCTCTGAGTGATCTTTTGACAAACCCGAAGCTTTGTAAATATAAATTATGCTCACTAGAAAGCACGATTAAAATTTCATAAAGTTTCGTTATCGTATGAGAAAGTTATGATCAAATTCGTGTGAGAGGGGTTAAAGTGTTAACGTTGGAAGTTAAGGCTTTTCGGGTTAACCGGAAGTGTCCAGGGACTTGGCAAAGTGGGTATAAGTCCTAAAGCCCTTGATGGTAAATATAGGGGGGTCAAAATGCAAGATAAAACCCTAATTACCCCTTCGTGAAGCCAAAGGTCAACTTGGAAAACAATTAAAAATCAAAAATCAGATTTTAGCAGGCCAGGCGGCCCGCTTTGGGTTGGCTTAAACGGGACGCGGGCCGCGTCCGAGCCCCAGACACAGAAAACGGGGACAGGCCCTGTATACGCGGAGAAACGGCTTTTAAACGCATTTTGCACATGGTGGGCGACCCCTAACTGTACTAGAGCACTAGGGACATGTGTTGGATGGTTGTGGTTGATCATAGACTTGGTTGTCAACATGTTATGGTGGGTTAATTCACTATATAAAGACATGATATGCAACAATCATTCTCACACCTTCATCTGCATAAGTTGATCATTCCTGGAGCTCTCAAGCAGCCTCAAGTGATCACATCTCGTGTATAGGACTCTTGTAAGTCTGCTAGTTCTTGTTTAGTTGAGTTTAGCTTGTGTAATTAGCTAAAAGTCAAACCGTCGTAATTACGGTTTGACTTCGAGATTAGTCAATAATGGCTCAGTCATATCTCGAATTAAAAGTAGTTATGAGTTGGTATTTATGTGGGTAATAAAACCTCAAAAGGGTTTCCCCTTATCACCACTCTAACCAGGTCAAAAGTCGGGTCAAACTTTTAATTAAAAAGTCAACAGGATGCTTAAAATGTCATTTATGCATAATTAGCTATCTAGAACATATATAACCTGTTTGATCATTGTTATAACTTAGTAATTAGTGTAAGAACATGTCTAAACATGTTCAACCCGACTATTTCCTGTTTTGACCCGGTTCGGAACCGAAAGTCACATAGTTTGACTTTCAGTTCTGACCCGTTTAGGTATGTTTTAGAAATGCCTCAGAGCTTAAATTGGATTAGGTTACATGTTAGAACAACCCTCTGTGATTATACACCTTGGTTCACTAGTTATCCAATTAATATGCAGATTTCCGTTAATTGCTCATATGTTGACCATTATGCCCTTATTACCTTAAAACGTGATTTATGAAAATGTAAAAGTGTAGAAACCTTAGTTACTGATATATAAACTTGTATGCAAAGTTTGACATCAGTTTGACTTATAGATTAAGAGTTATGCTCAATATCGCAAATCTAATGCTTTATGTTAATAAAATGGCGTAAGTAGCGTACAGCCTAGTTAAGCCTACTTTTTGGTATCAAACTTAATACCCACTGATATAATATATTATTTTGGAATTTTTAAAGATTTTTAATTAATTTTAGGCTGAGCATAACTAGTAGTCGTAGGCTTAATCCGGTAATTGTCGGTTTTGCCCTTACGGGCCATAAAATGAGTTTTACTTATCAAAACGACTCCAAACCTTTTGCTACTGATCACATATGATAAATAATTTATTTTAAGCCTTCTGGAAATATAAAAATATCAGATTTAAGTATCAAACCCGGAAATGGCCTTTAATCGCCTTATTTAGCGTTTGTAACGCATAGTATGTTTTAAAATCATATTGAGCATACCCGGGTGATACCTACTGATATATGAGGCAAACTATGATATTTTAACAGTAAGCAAAGGTTGATAAACTCAGACTTCAGTTTTGAGCTTTTCAGCTTATGTGAAATAACCAAAATGCCCCTTCGGTGCATAGTTTGGTTATAAGTGATAAATTTCACATATATGCTTAAGCCTACTGATATAACTTATCAAATTGAGTATGTTTGCTGTTTACATCAGATCTGTAACTCAGTTAAACATTTAAACTCTTTTTCAACCTTTAAAATGACCAAACTACCCCTACGGGGCATAGTTTGTGTTTAAATTAGTTCGGGGCATAACGAAAGACATCCTACTGATGTCACAACATATTTGGAGCATATTAACTTAGGAAACCTGTATATGGCTCTTGCGGATACCCGTTACGCATGTTACGCGTTCGGTTCGGTTTATGTAACAAGTTTACATAAATTAGCCGACACGGGTCAAACCTTATCGGTTTTATTTCAAAATCCAGAATGTGAATAATAAACCCATATTAAACAAGTCTCCGAACTTGTCGGGTCTAAATCACATTCTATCCGGTCTTCGCTTAATCATGCGTACGAACCGTATCCTGAAAACTAGCCGGTCTAAGCTTAAGCTTAATTAAAGACCCGTTAGGATTCTAATAGGTTATTAAAAACCTTCGTTCCAGATTAGGAGCCCAGTAAAAGCTATCTGTACTTGCTGATTTGATATACGGCTGGGATTGAATTTATATTTAGCTCAGGTAAATACTTTTAACTTATTTTCCCTATACGGGCTTGGGTTACGGTATATAGTATACCGCTTGATCGAGCATCAAATCTCCACGCTTAGTGGGTAGTTGAATAATTTGATCGGCTCGTTTAAACAGTCTTGCTTACTTTACAGCCTTTGGGGGGTTAATGACCATGTCCCGGATATACTTGGCATCATCTTACGAGATTGGCCACGACCTGAGCACGGGGTGTAGGCGTACACCTGGCAGTGTATAACTCAATAACGTGGTGTGTCTATTGATCTTTAACCCGGACTAGATCCGGGCTACTGAACGCATAAGTAACATGTAATTCGTTCACAAGATTATAATATTAAATAATTCTCCCAAGTTAAAAAGGTTAATTTTGCCTCTGTGCATTTTAATCAATGTGTCAAGATATTTTGTGCCGTTTGCACTCAAATCACTTTTCAAACTCTTTTTTTCAAAATGAGTCAGTTGAATGTATTTACCAGTGTAAACTGACGTATTTTCCAAAAAGGCTAAATGCAGGTACTATACGAAATTGGCTGGATATTTCTCCTTAGCATCAATAGAAGTCTCGCAAGCTTAAGATGCCTAATAGTCTGTTGAACTATTGTTTCCATTTTATGTTCGATCCTTCTGTGGATAAACTTCCGAATATTGTGACAATTGATATTACAATAATAAATTCGGTTGTATTATATTTTCAAATTGCTTCCGCTGTGCTTAATAATATTGTGTTGTTTGACTATTATGTTGCCAACCATGACGTCACGATACTCCCCACCGGGCCCACCGGTGACACGTGGAAATCGGGGTGTGACAGGTTGGTATCAGAGCCAACACTGAGTGAATTAAACACTAGCTTTTTTTTGTTTAATCTCAGTTACACAATTGCACAATTCTAAACTTCTGAGTCTAGACTTAACTTAGGAATATTCTCAATCCTAATCTATAAATTTTTGCTTCCAATTTTTATTATTATTGGATACGTCGCCAAGCGAGGAAGCTGAACTAGGGATTCTCCACACCCGGAGCCTTGAAATGCTGAGCTTCGTACAGCGACCTAGATGAGACGTGCAACCAAGGAGAAAGCATTCAGGAATTGAAGGAAGAAGAAACTCCTTTGCTGAAAAAAAATCGTTTTCCTCAATAGTCCTTATAAGGACATGTTTATCTTTTTAGTCCCTTCGAGGACAACATTATTCCTCTCAAGTCCCGCTTAGGCCAACTTTATACTTTTATTTTATATAGTGGGATGATTAAGTTTAAACTTTCATTCTAAACAAGAATATTAAATAAATGGAAAATAACATTTCCTTTTATAAAATCTACCATTGTAATAAAATGGCAAAATCTAAAAAGGACAAGACCTAGCCACGTGTCATTTTAAGACCGGGCCAAGATGGTAGTTCCATAATTAGATGCAGATCCATATTAACACCTCAATTTAAAATTGTTCTGCGTTAATTAAATTAAGAATCTTAAGTGTGAAACCTAGCCGAGTGTCATTATAAAGACCTGGCCAAGATGGTAAGACCTGTTTAAAAGATTCGAATCCCGGTTAACATCTGAAAACATGTTAACACTCCTGGCAGAGGTGATTAGTTGGAAATCACATATGTTATTAAAGGAATTCTTTAGAAGATTCCTAACCCAGTTTAATGATCTCTGAATCCTGGGGTTTACATCATTTATTAAAATGATCATATTTTAAACCATACGTGGTAACATAATGCCTACGGGCCCTACTCATTTCCATATGAGCCAAAAGACAGTGGTAGCGATGACTCCATGTCAGATAAAGGTAATGAACTAGGTTCAAACCTCAAATGCTTTGATTCTCTGAAATCATAGCATATACATTTATAAATGTCCTTGTGACTAAGCCTGTTGTGCTAATATACTTAAAGGCCTTGATTCTCTGAAATCCTGGCTTATGATTTAAAAATTTGTCCTTGTGACTAGGCCTATTGTGCCAAAATACTTACATGCTTTGATTCTCCGAAATCATAAGCTCAAAAATTTATGAATGTCCACGTGACCAGGCCATTGGGTGCCACTAATAAAACTATTAATGTTTTATAATTAGGATAAATTATAATAGAAATCCTAAATATATATATGATTAATAAATTAACCAAATATGGTCTCTGTTTACCATGGTTAATGAATTTCCCTAAGGGGCAATTCTGTAATAAACATCCCTTAGAAGGAAGTGCCTACGGGCTACGGTTAATGTCCTCTGAGACTAAAGACAGTGGTAGCCTACAACTCCCTGTCAAGAAAAAGGTAATGAACTTTGATTCAAACCTTAATGCCTCGATTCTCCGAAATCATGGCTTATAAATTTAACTCGTCTACGCGACTAGGCCATTTGTGCTATTATTAACTTATGAATTAGAATTTATGATAAAAATCCTGAATAAAAATAAATATCCTTCCTTCCCTGTCAGTATGCAGTTTAAAAGGAAATCTTAAAGGTGAAACCTAGCCTACGCGACCAAGATGGTGAAACCTACTCAAGGGATTCAGATCCTTGTTAACACTTAGAAATGTGTTAGCACTCTTGACAAATGTGACTCGAGAAAATCACAACAGTCACCCTTATATTGGGTTCTTCCAATTCTCAAATCTAGCCTAGTGATCTAGGAATCATGGCTTATATCATCCTATAAGATGATCATATTATAAACATCCGTTAGTGATGAAATACCAGGACTAAACTTGTTGTCCGATAAGACAACGACAGTGATGGTCTTTGACCTCCTGTCTAAAATATTGGACTATATCCAAACACAATAGCCTATATGATCAATGCGATCATGACTAATATCATCTAATACGATGATAATATTATTTAACATCCTTTAGTGATGTTTTGCCTACGGGCTATAATATATTGTCCATTTGAGACATTGACATTGTTATCTTTATGATTCCTTGTCTGAGGTGGTGAGCTATGCTCAAACCAAAATAGTCAATATGATTAATGCAATCATGACTTATATCTTCTAATAGGATGAACCTATTATAACCATCCATTAGTGATGTTTCGCCTATGGGCCATATTATATTGTCCATGTGTGACAAAGACATTGTGATCTTTACGATTCCCTGTCCAAGGTAGTGAGCTATGCTCAAGCCTAATAGTCGATATGATCAATGCGAGCATGACAAAAATCATCAATACGATGATTAAAACAGTTTCAACATCCTTAGAGATGTTTTGCCTAAGGGCTATATTATGTTGTCCAATTGAGACGAGGCAATTGTAATCTTTTGTGATTCTTTGCCCAAGGGGGTGAGCTATACTCAAATCCCATAGTCTATACTCGTTGCGATCTTGACTAGTATCATCAGTATGATGATCATAATATTAGCATCCCTCGTGATGAAATGCCTACGGGCTATACCCTATTCTAGTGTCGGTAAGACAAAGATAGTAGTAATCTTTATGATCCCCTGTTCAAAATAATGTGATTATACCCAAACCTAATAGTCAATATGATCGATGTGATCATGACTAATATCCTTAGATACGATGGTTATGTATAAAACATCCATTAGTGATGTTGATTGGCTTATTTTTCTGCCAAAAGAATCGTCTTTCAAGACGATGACAGTTGTAGTCTATGACTCCCTGTCCAAAGGTGAAGAACCACGTTCAAACCTTGAAGTCCTAATCTAATAAGATTGCGGCTTATAAATTAAGGTCCTTGAAAAATAGACCATCGAGTTATGTTTTAAACTCACTCAGGACAAGCCTATGTGCTATAATTGGTCATTCGTGACAAGATTAACATATTAAATGTTAACATTTCTGGTGACATGCCTTAGTACCAAATTTGATGAATGTCCTTATAACAAGGCCGTTTGTGCCATATCTAAATGTCATCACGACAAGGCCTTCGCGCCATATGATTACTTATGTCCTTCATGACTGTGCTTTATGCCATATTTTTCTACGTCCCTCGAGACAGGCTCCTATGCCATATATGTATATATATATATATATATATATATAATAAAAGCCTTTGAGCTATTTACAATCGTCCTAGTGACAAAGACAGTTGTGACATTATGGTCCCCTGTCAAGCAGGTATTGGACTCGCTCCAAACTTTGCATTCCATTGATGGTCCCGTTGTGACCTAGGCTAAATATAATGGAAATACGTTCCAATAACATTCACTATGAATGTTCGGAACAAAATAGCCCATACGGTTTATGAATGCCGTGGTTAACCTAAGTCAGGTCATCAGGATGATGACTAATAATGGTTAAATCTTTGTGATTGGTACCAAGTTTCGAGTATGGAAAACTCGGATGAGGTAGACGAAAGTCGCAATGCTAATAAGGCGACGAAAGTTAATAAAACTACAAACGTAAACCTCAATATTAATGGAGTTAATCTTCAAGCTGTGGTTGACGCAGCAGTTGAAAGGACCATGGAAAGATCATGAAATAATCTAAAGAGCCGAATGCTCCTCGCTCTGAATTTCATTTAAAAACCATGTTCAATTACTCATGAGAAGAGGTTTTGTTCACACTTCGTATATGAAGGATGAACCAAAAGAAGGAGAATAACTCCCAGAAATCTGAGAAAGATAGCAAGTACAGGCTTAATAAATAGCAACGAAAGTCCGGTAAGAAGCCGGTATACCTCTGAGACTGCTTCAGCATTAATAGATGGATGTTTTATATCCATTAGGAATCATTTTTGATGTCCTAGTTCCGTTAAATACAAGGACTCAATTTAGTGATAAAATCAAGCCCATATTGTGGGTAATAAGAAGCAATTAATTATCAAGACTCCTTATGAGACAACTCTCAAAATTACACGTATCCGTACGATTAATTAATATTAAACAAAAAAAAAATGGTGGAACTGGCCGTCCCCGGAATCGAACCTGGGTCTAGGCCGGCCGCACCCTTTCGCGCGCCTAGCCAACTGAGCTAGGTGCCTAGTTTGTGAAACTTCCATTATTGATTAAATATAAGCACTTGTGCAATAAACTTCCTTATCATTTATCAATGATAATTTCTGTTAAGTGTCCTGTTTTTAATACAGGCAATAATAAATCTTCATGAACCATAAACTTAGCAAAAACTTTTATTATCATCCACAAGGTATAATTACCAAGGAAACCATAGTAACCGATTCTTCTCGTATCGGCAAGAAAAACCTTCCGAAAATCTAAGAGCACTCTTTCTTTGCATAGAGTACGACAACATATGTTATTTTAATTATTTTTTTCTCATTGTTTTCTATCGCCTGCGAATGCCAAACTATGTTTGATTAAAGTGTCATATGAGGATTGGCGTATCCTAGTGTGTCCCATAGATTATTTCCATGTCTGATCAGCATGGAGGTTTAATACATGGAACCCCTGAGATATCCCAATGGTCATATTGTACTAAAGTCGACTAGTAGTATTCAAAGAAGATATCCAAAAATGGAAAAAAAAATTTAAGTAAATGTTCCCGACTAAGGAATTCGTGGACTTATAACATAAAGGTGTCACTTATTTGACACGAGTAATGGTGGATGAACTGGAGCCTGAGATATGGAAAATCTCTGTAGCCTCCTTGCAATCTTGATTATCTTCTCATAAGTTTTCCCTGCTTACCTCCGGGAAGGGCAGGAAGAATTAAGATTGTATCCCGCTATGGGCTGGAGTATTGTGAAAACTCCATATTGATTATGGAATAATCAAAACCTTGATTAAATAGGTTTTAAAACATAGGCACATAAATCCTGACTCAATATTCTGAGGGTTTTATGTTATTAAATAAGAAAGACGGTTCATATTGCTTATGCATACATGCCGCAACCCTAATTAGGCAACGATTAAGAATTTGCCATCAGCTACCCAGGATCTAAGGGCAAACTATTGGTGGATAGACTTGAAGAAGTCTGTGGCCACCTATGTAGCTAAATGCTTGACAAGTGCGCAAGTCAAAGCCGAGCATCAGAAACCATCAGGTTTGCTACAACAGCCCGAACTTCCTACGTGGAAGTGGGAAATGGTAACTATGGATTTTATTACCAAGTTACCCAAGACAAGACAAGAAAAGGAAATGATACAATATGGGTTATAGTTGATGGACTGACTAAGTCAGCTCATTTCTTACCCATCAAGGAGACTTGCAGCTCCGATGTGTTAGCCCAATTATACGTTGATAAGATTGTAGCCTTATATGGCATACCTGTGGCTATTGTCTCTGATAGAGGTACTAGATACACGTCACATTTCTGGAAGAGTTTCCAACAATTTTTGGGCACACGTTTGAACTATAGTGCAGCTTACCATCCTCAGATAGACGGTCAGAGTGAGCGTACTATTCAAACGTTGGAAGACATGCTACGTGCACGTGCAATCGATTTAGGCGGCAGTTGGGATAAGAACCTACCGTTAATCAAATTCTCCTACAACAATAGCTACCATACCAGCCTCAAGGCTGCGCCTTTTGAGGCATTATACGGTAGAAAGTGTAAAATCGCCCGTTTGTTGGGCGGAAGTTGGAGATGTCCAGTTATCAGGACCAGAGATAGTGTTCGAGACGACGGACAAGATTGTCCAGATTCGTGACCGTCTCAAAGCTTCCCGGGATAGACAGAAGAGATATGCTGATCCTAAGCGTAAGGATTTTCACTTCGAAGTAGGTGACAAAGTCCTACTTAAAGTGTCACCCTGGAAGGGAGTGATGCGGTTAGGTAAGAAAGGCAAGCTAAGCCCGAGATACATAGGACCTTTCGAGGTTATCGAACGTGTCGGGTCAGCTGCCTATAAGTTAAACTTACTTGAAGAGCTCAGTGGAATTCACAATGTGTTCCACATCTGCAATCTGAAGAAGTGTTTCGCTGATGAATCACTGGTTGTACCGCATACAGATGTGCATATAGATGAGAGCTTAAAATTTGTGGAAAAACCTTTGTCGGTTGAAGATCGACAGGTAAAGAAGCTTCGAAGGAAGCATGTACCTATTGTAAAGGTCAAATGGGATGCCCGGAGAGGTCCCGAATTCACGTGGGAGGTTGAATCCACGATGAAAGAAAAGTACCTTACTTATTTCAGTAAATCTCGGGTCGAGATTTATTTTAAGGGGGTGAGGATGTAACACCTCGAAAATTCACGTCCTATAATGTGTTGACACGTGTCATATGTTTGAACGTGTGAAAGAATGTTCTGAAAGGACTAAAGTTGACAAACATGGAAAGTATGTGATTATACGGATTCTAAGTGTCAACAGTGAATAAATATACTTCATAATAACCCTACATGATGTTCATAACATCAAACGAATAAATCATGGATCATACGTAGCTAAAAGTGAGAGATTACAAACTACAGGGGTCCAATGTGTCAACATGTTAAAGATATACCTCTGAGTGATCTTTTGACAAACCCGAAGCTTTGTAAATATAAATTATGCTCACTAGAAAGCACGATTAAAATTTCATAAAGTTTCGTTATCGTATGAGAAAGTTATGATCAAATTCGTGTGAGAGGGGTTAAAGTGTTAACGTTGGAAGTTAAGGCTTTTCGGGTTAACCGGAAGTGTCCAGGGACTTGGCAAAGTGGGTATAAGTCCTAAAGCCCTTGATGGTAAATATAGGGGGGTCAAAATGCAAGATAAAACCCTAATTACCCCTTCGTGAAGCCAAAGGTCAACTTGGAAAACAATTAAAAATCAAAAATCAGATTTTAGCAGGCCAGGCGGCCCGCTTTGGGTTGGCTTAAACGGGACGCGGGCCGCGTCCGAGCCCCAGACACAGAAAACGGGGACAGGCCCTGTATACGCGGAGAAACGGCTTTTAAACGCATTTTGCACATGGTGGGCGACCCCTAACTGTACTAGAGCACTAGGGACATGTGTTGGATGGTTGTGGTTGATCATAGACTTGGTTGTCAACATGTTATGGTGGGTTAATTCACTATATAAAGACATGATATGCAACAATCATTCTCACACCTTCATCTGCATAAGTTGATCATTCCTGGAGCTCTCAAGCAGCCTCAAGTGATCACATCTCGTGTATAGGACTCTTGTAAGTCTGCTAGTTCTTGTTTAGTTGAGTTTAGCTTGTGTAATTAGCTAAAAGTCAAACCGTCGTAATTACGGTTTGACTTCGAGATTAGTCAATAATGGCTCAGTCATATCTCGAATTAAAAGTAGTTATGAGTTGGTATTTATGTGGGTAATAAAACCTCAAAAGGGTTTCCCCTTATCACCACTCTAACCAGGTCAAAAGTCGGGTCAAACTTTTAATTAAAAAGTCAACAGGATGCTTAAAATGTCATTTATGCATAATTAGCTATCTAGAACATATATAACCTGTTTGATCATTGTTATAACTTAGTAATTAGTGTAAGAACATGTCTAAACATGTTCAACCCGACTATTTCCTGTTTTGACCCGGTTCGGAACCGAAAGTCACATAGTTTGACTTTCAGTTCTGACCCGTTTAGGTATGTTTTAGAAATGCCTCAGAGCTTAAATTGGATTAGGTTACATGTTAGAACAACCCTCTGTGATTATACACCTTGGTTCACTAGTTATCCAATTAATATGCAGATTTCCGTTAATTGCTCATATGTTGACCATTATGCCCTTATTACCTTAAAACGTGATTTATGAAAATGTAAAAGTGTAGAAACCTTAGTTACTGATATATAAACTTGTATGCAAAGTTTGACATCAGTTTGACTTATAGATTAAGAGTTATGCTCAATATCGCAAATCTAATGCTTTATGTTAATAAAATGGCGTAAGTAGCGTACAGCCTAGTTAAGCCTACTTTTTGGTATCAAACTTAATACCCACTGATATAATATATTATTTTGGGATTTTTAAAGATTTTTAATTAATTTTAGGCTGAGCATAACTAGTAGTCGTAGGCTTAATCCGGTAATTGTCGGTTTTGCCCTTACGGGCCATAAAATGAGTTTTACTTATCAAAACGACTCCAAACCTTTTGCTACTGATCACATATGATAAATAATTTATTTTAAGCCTTCTGGAAATATAAAAATATCAGATTTAAGTATCAAACCTGGAAATGGCCTTTAATCGCCTTATTTAGCGTTTGTAACGCATAGTATGTTTTAAAATCATATTGAGCATACCCGGGTTGATACCTACTGATATATGAGGCAAATTATGATATTTTAACAGTAAGCAAAGGTTGATAAACTCAGACTTCAGTTTTGAGCTTTTCAGCTTATGTGAAATTACCAAAATGCCCCTTCGTTGCATAGTTTGGTTATAAGTGATAAATTTCACATATATGCTTAAGCCTACTGATATAACTTATCAAATTGAGTATGTTTTCTGTTTACATCAGATCTGTAACTCAGTTAAACATTTAAACTCTTTTTCAACCTTTAAAATGACCAAACTACCCCTACGGGGCATAGTTTGTGTTTAAATTAGTTCGGGGCATAACGAAAGACATCCTACTGATGTCACAACATATTTGGAGCATATTAACTTAGGAAACCTGTATATGGCTCTTGCGGATACCCGTTACGCATGTTACGCGTTCGGTTCGGTTTATGTAACAAGTTTACATAAATTAGCCGACACGGGTCAAACCTTATCGGTTTTATTTCAAAATCCAGAATGTGAATAATAAACCCATATTAAACAAGTCTCCGAACTTGTCGGGTCTAAATCACATTCTATCCGGTCTTCGCTTAATCATGCGTACGAACCGTATCCTGAAAACTAGCCGGTCTAAGCTTAAGCTTAATTAAAGACCCGTTAGGATTCTAATAGGTTATTAAAAACCTTCGTTCCAGATTAGGAGCCCAGTAAAAGCTATCTGTACTTGCTGATTTGATATACGGCTGGGATTGAATTTATATTTAGCTCAGGTAAATACTTTTAACTTATTTTCCCTATACGGGCTTGGGTTACGGTATATAGTATACCGCTTGATCGAGCATCAAATCTCCACTCTTAGTGGGTAGTTGAATAATTTGATCGGCTCGTTTAAACAGTCTTGTTTACTTTACAGCCTTTGGGGGGTTAATGACCATGTCCCGGATATCCTTGGCATCATCTTACGAGATTGGCCACGACCTGAGCACGGGGTGTAGGCGTACACCTGGCAGTGTATAACTCAATAACGTGGTGTGTCTATTGATCTTTAACCCGGACTAGATCCGGGCTACTGAACGCATAAGTAACATGTAATTCGTTCACAAGATTATAATATTAAATAATTCTCCCAAGTTAAAAAGATTAATTTTGCCTCTGTGCATTTTAATCAATGTGTCAAGATATTTTGTGCCGTTTGCACTCAAATCACTTTTCAAACTCTTTTTTTCAAAATGAGTCAGTTGAATGTATTTACCAGTGTAAACTGACGTATTTTCCAAAAAGGCTAAATGCAGGTACTATACGAAATTGGCTGGATATTTCTCCTTAGCATCAATAGAAGTCTCGCAAGCTTAAGATGCCTAATAGTCTGTTGAACTATTGTTTCCATTTTATGTTCGATCCTTCTGTGGATAAACTTCCGAATATTGTGACAATTGATATTACAATAATAAATTCGGTTGTATTATATTTTCAAATTTCTTCCGCTGTGCTTAATAATATTGTGTTGTTTGACTATAATGTTTCCAACCATGACGTCACGATACTCCCCACCGGGCCCACCAGTGACATGTGGAAATTGGGGTGTGACACTTATGTTGAAGGTGATCTTTCCTTATCGTTTGTCAGTGGTGTCTTGGCATTATTTTACCGTCTATATAAAATAAAAGATTTTCACCATTCATATCTCCACGGTCTATATGGAGGTATGTTGGCTACCTGGTCGGGGGTTAAGGGAACGGTTTGGTAAAGGTCTTGCCATTGTTCAGCGTTTAGAGGTCCTGCAATGGACCTGGGTCAAATTTAGTAGGACCTCCTTCAATGCTTCACGGTATTGGATGGCGGGGGTCCAAACTCTTTGATCCCCTCATAAGTTAACTACTATTAATACTATAACCCGGCTATTTAGGACTGTATCCCTGCTGACTCAGACTACTTAGCCGAGGGTAACGTCACCGCCAAAAGTGGGGCCTACCATAATTTGCATTAATAACTTAATTAATTATCTTCCAATAATCCACCATTTTAGGATTGTATCCTTGCTGACTCAAACTACTGGGGTGAGGGTAACGTCACCTTCAAAAGAGGGGCCTACTACAATAACTAAGATAATCTCTTAATTATGTGCAAAAGTGCGGAAATAATCAAAGGTTATACTAGATACGAGTCGGAACCAAGTGATTCATCTTGTCTATCTGTTTTTTTTCTTTTATTTTTATTTTCAGCATTTTAGTTAGTTTTATTTTTTCTTAGTTTAAAACCTTTTCTAACTTTTTATTTTGATTAGACGTTGAGGATAAACCGGTACTAAAAGCTCTTGTGTCCTTGGACGACCTCGGTATCTTACCAACGCTATACTACGCCCACGATGGGTGCACTTGCCCATATGTGTGTTTAGTGTTAGTAAAATATCGTGTTTTATAAATTTAAAACTTGGCTAAAAATAAGTGTTAAAGGGGCTTAAAATATACACCTAATATATATAACACTTCACACGCATCAAGTTTTTGGCGCCGTTGCCGGGGACACAAGGATTTTAAGAAAGTTAGGAATCAACGGCCTAATCATTTTTTTATTTTTCTTTTTAATTTTTTAGGATTTTCTTAGTTTTTCAGCTTCTGCAGAGCTCAGCACGGGCCGTGCCCGCTGAACACGCCCCCGTGCTAAATCATTGGAACTGGCAATCCTGTTTTAAGTCAGACAGTAAGCTGAACACGGGGCCGTGCTCACTCAACACGCCCCCGTGCCCAAGATTCACTTACTGAAAACAGAACCGTTAGATCCCGGCGGTTGGTAATTTCTGACATAAACATGAGTGATAGTAATTGTTTTTACTTTCTGCACTCTTATGGTACGTGGTGTCAATTATGTGGAGGCGAACATAAAGAATTAGAATGTTACTTTCTAAATTATAGGCCCCACTACATGGACCCACCGATTCCTTATAACCTTAAGAGGGGCGAAAGTAAAAATAAGCACTATCTCTCCCTCGAATGCGCCCAGCCAGATATTCTAGGGGAAATGCTCCTTGACGAGTTATTTCAACTAGAAGAGCTAATTCTGAATTGGTTAAAAGAGCTTAGGAAGGACTTTATTGATCCGCCCCAAGACGATGACCATGAAGAAATGTTGGAACCGCATTCCGACAACCTCGTTGCTCCCAAAAATACCTTCATACCTAGCAAAGACTTGGACGATAGTCGTCCCTGTGCCGATTGTGCCGTGAAGGACTCTCCATCGACTTCGTTCGGTGCATACATAAACCTGAGCGATTCGGCATACACCTTCTTTAACGAGAGCCCGGAAAAGGGTTGGACTTGTCCACCTAGAATGAAAATAGGAATTACCCTCACCGACAACCCCTTGCGTTCTCGCCTTAGTCTAGGACAATTAAGGTATCTTAGGCATTTTGGGGTTGTTCCAACCAGTAAGGAACCACCCGATATCAACGAGATCCTTAGAAGTAACAAAACTCCATAAGACAGCCTCCCGACACGGGGCCGTGTCCAGGTCAACACGCCCCCGTGCTCACCTAAAAGATTCTCCGTTAATTTTGTCAGAATACGGACAAAATGTGTCAGGATTTCCTCTGCACACGGGGCCGTGTCCAGCCAACACGGGGCCGTGTCCAGTGCGCTGTCGTTTTCTTTAAATGCAGCCTGATTCCTGATCATTTTTGACCACTTCAATAGACAGAGATTCCTGGGATCTTCACTCATACCATCCTAGGTAAGTGCTAAAAGAAGGTTCCCAAGGACCATCTTGTCCCTTCCACTTTTATTCATTTCCTCTTCTTTCAAAAATTTTCAACATTTCCTCCATGGAAGCTTGGAAATCCCATGATTCCAACCCTCTATGTGAAGTTTGTAAGATTATTTGCTAAGGATTCTTGTTTAAAGTTAGTTGTATAACTTTATTTTAAATTATCTAAGCTTAAAACCCAGCTAAAAATCATAAAAATAATTTAAAACTCCAAGACTCCTTAGCCTAAAATCTTGTAGACAAATGAACACGGGGCCGTGCTTGGCGAGCACGGGGCCGTGTCCGAGGCACTGTTTTGTAAAAATTTAGCTTTCTTCGGTTTCTTTCACAGAAAATGGCAAGCAGAACAAGCGGATCATCTTCAAGAAGTAACCGACAAGGGAGGAGATCATCGACAACAGAAGACTCTCTTGTAAACTATGTTTACGCCCTAAGGGAGGCTATTGACGAAATGACGGGAGTGAAGGAAGCATTGGTCGACCGTATCAACCATCTAACAGTAGGGCTGGAGGGCTGTCTACGAGAGGTAAACCTCTTGCACCAGAGGTTAAACCTTCTCGCCTCCCCGCCTTTGGTACCTATAATTACCCAAAGGGCGTGGAACGTGGTGCCCGAAGTCATCATTCCGGCCGAATGGTACGCCATGCACCAAGAGCCTCCGCAAAGGGTGGTGCAAGGAGTCCCGGTGAATGTTCCCCCTCAGCCACCAGTTGCTGAGGAAATTGAAGCCGCATTCTTCCTTCCTAGGGAAATCGAAGAATGGCTTTAAACAACGTTTAGGGAAGAAATCCTTCGGCTAAAAGTCCTACTATATCGGGAAACTATTCTCGAAATTTTCCTAAAATAGTAGAACTCTTTATGATAACCTCGTGTACCTCCTGACCTATTTAGTTAAGTTTTTTGTTTTATCTTAATTTAGGACTATGTAAGGTCTCTCTATGAGTATAATGAAATGATGGTTTCTAAAGTTTGGATGGTTCATAATAAATAAAACACACTCATGGTGGTAAGGGATGAAAAGGGGAACGAGAAAAATGACCCCATGCACAAGAACAAGGCAACCCGGCATCAATCTCTCCATTACAGAAGGTTTAACACGGGCCGTGTTCAACCAACACGGCCCCGTGCTGAACCCCCTGCAGAAAAATGCCCAGTTCAGGTAACTGGACACGGGCCGTGTTCACCAGACACGCCCCCGTGTCCAGGCTTCTGTTTCTTTTCTTTAATTTTTGTTACTGGCACCTGAACACGGGGCCGTGTCCGGTCCCCACGGGGCCGTGCCCAGACTGCCAGTAACATAAATCTTTGCTTTTAACACCATTTTACACATCTAATCAACCTAAAAATTTATTTTTGGGACACATTGAGGACAATGTGTAATTTAAGTGTGGGGGGGATGCTAAAACCTTGAAATTTTGCAAGTCCTAAATACAAGCCTTACACAAAACTCTATTGGAACCGCTAATCACCCCAAATTTTTTTCAAAAATTTCATTTTTTTACTTGTCTAGGTTTAACTCGGGAAATTCAAGTTCTCAAAAAGGTTATATTTTTACGAATTTACAACCGATAGCGTCGTGATAAAAAGAACCAACATAAGTAAATTATGAAAAGGCATGGCAAACTTAGTTAAAATTTGATTGTATATACTTGATCACATAAAAACCCATTCCCACAAAAGTGAGTTTTGAGCCTTTATTGAGCATACAATTACATATCATTAAACTAAATGCTCATTTTTCGTTTCTTGTGTGAATAGCCGTTTGGTTCTTACGACTCTAGAACTTGCCATGACGATACATTCCCGGTCCTTATCAACTTAAACCCGAGTAAGTAAATGATAGAGGCATTAGGACTAACTTTTTTTTTCTTCTACACCATTATTTTTCTTTTTCTTTTACCACCTACCAAAAAATCCCCCTAGTTAGCCCCTTTGAGCCTAAACCTTTTCATTTCATAACCCAAACCAAACACCCTTTTACCCACCAAAACCTGTTTCATTTTTAACCCTTTGTTTTAGTAATAAGTTCGGTTTTTCGTATGATCGTTCAAAAAAAAAATGTGTTGATGATGAAGCAAAAGAAAATAAACAAACAAGTTCATCAAAAATAACTTTGTTTGAATAATAGCTTCATCAAAATAAAAGTTACAAAAATAGAAAGTCCTACGAAAACCGACACTTGTTACGCTTTTTCACCCTTTTTCTACTAACCACTAACCACTAACCCAACCACCTACCTTTAACCCAAGCCTAACCCTTCACCCACAAAGTCCTCTTGATATTTACAAAGGTATAAAAGTTAAAAAGGAGGAGGATTGATTGCTTGGCAAGCTTATGGTAGGAATAAGTTCCATGCCGCTCTCGAGTGATTCACTAAAAATACACCTTCGGCCGAGTGTGAGTGATTTCTCCCGCGATGTATGTGAACTTGTATATAAATGGAATTTTAAAAAGGCATGTTATGCCCAAATAAGTAATTTCTCCTATGAAACGTTCTAAACAAATCATAACGAATAGGATTGTAAATATATAAAAATAAAACCCAAAAAGATCTTGGATTCCCAACACTCTACGACAAGCCCAAAACCTTCTCTTCTACCCATTCCATTTGGGAGTGTAAGCCACATATTAAAGAGTTTTGCTTGAGGACAAGCAAAAGTTCAAGTGTGGGGGTATTTGATGTGTGTAAAATGCAACATATAAATTACATCAAATGAGGCATAAAACTAACCCTTTTTAAGTACTAATGTTGGAAAAAGAGTGTTTTTGTCTTCCTTTTGTATTTTCAGGATTAAATGAGCTCAAATTCACAAAAGAAGCAAAAAGACAGCTAAATCTAACATAAATACAAGAAAAGGAACATAAGTGGACTGCCCGACCCCTCAACGGCATCTTCCCAAGCAAAATAGAGAAGGCAGAAGACTGAACACGCCCCGTGCTCAGCCAGCACGGGGCCGTGCCCAAGAAGCAGCAGAAAAGACAAACCTATAGAAGCTTCTATTGCCCACCACGGGGCCGTGTCCAGTGAACACGGGGGCGTGGCGAAAGTACAGCAGGCGCATTAATTGTAATTGCGAATTACAATTAATGAAGAGAGAGAATGTCAGACAGGCACGGGGGCGTGTCCAGCGGACACGGGGCCGTGCCCAGCCTTCTGTTCAGCCTATAAATAGGAGTGCTTGGTTTCATTTCAACTCATCCCTTGGCACACCACCTCTCTCACACTTCATCCACCACCCACCACCATCACAACACCATCATCCACCACC
The DNA here is from genome assembly GCA_030545235.1 of Helianthus tuberosus. Classification (NCBI taxonomy): domain Eukaryota; kingdom Viridiplantae; phylum Streptophyta; class Magnoliopsida; order Asterales; family Asteraceae; genus Helianthus; species Helianthus tuberosus. The sequence continues at coordinate 111,236,587 of CM060364.1, read as the reverse complement.
ATCATCCATTGTCCATCGTAGAGTGTATGAGTCGTCTCGGGATCCAAGATTGATCGTAAGAGTTCTTGACAATCAAGGCCATGTTTGCCTAAGTCTCTTACATCACTTGGTGAAGACAAAGTGTCTAGTATAATACTTTTTATTTCTAATCTTTTGCACTTTTTATTTGGTTTTGTATTAATGACTTTAATAACTAGTTACTTATGTTGAAGGTGATCTTTTCTTATCGTTTGTCAGTGGTGTCTTGGCATTATTTTACTGTCTATATAAAATAAAAGATTTTCACCATTCATATCTCCACGGTCTATATGGAGGTATGTTGGCTACCTGGTCGGGGGTTAAGGGAACGGTTTGGTAAAGGTCTTGCCATTGTTCAGCGTTTAGAGGTCCTGCAATGGACCTGGGTCAAATTTAGTAGGACCTCCTTCAATGCTTCACGGTATTGGATGGCGGGGGTCCAAACTCTTTGATCCCCTCATAAGTTAACTACTATTAATACTATAACCCGGCTATTTAGGACTGTATCCCTGCTGACTCAGACTACTTAGCCGAGGGTAACGTCACCGCCAAAAGCGGGGCCTACCATAATTTGCATTAATAACTTAATTAATTATCTTCCAATAATCCACCATTTTAGGATTGTATCCTTGCTGACTCAAACTACTGGGGTGAGGGTAACGTCACCTTCAAAAGAGGGGCCTACTACAATAACTAAGATAATCTCTTAATTATGTGCAAAAGTGCAGAAATAATCAAAGGTTATACTAGATACGAGGCGGAACCAAGTGATTCATCTTGTCTATCTGTTTTTTTCTTTTATTTTTATTTTCAGCATTTTAGTTAGTTTTTATTTTTTCTTAGTTTAAAACCTTTTCTAACTTTTTATTTTGATTAGACGTTGAGGATAAACCGGTACTAAAAGCTCTTGTGTCCTTGGACGACCTCGGTATCTTACCAACGCTATACTACGCCCACGATGGGTGCACTTGCCCATATGTGTGTTTAGTGTTAGTAAAATATCGTGTTTTATAAATTTAAAACTTGGCTAAAAATAAGTGTTAAAGGGGCTTAAAATATACACCTAATATATATAACACTTCACACGCGTCAACCTTCAAGCACCTTTTTCAAGGTCTCGATCGCAACACCTCGTCGGGCAAACTTATCAATAACTTTCAGGATGCCAAACTCCAAGAACTCGAATTCATGACGTTTTGCCACATAGTTGGCAGCGCAATCCTCCTTGTAGAGTTCAAATTTCTCGTCATGGGTTCCCTCCTTGGCAAATGCCTTACCTTCAGCATAGCCATCCTTGCGCCCGCTATTGTAGGCAGCTCCACCGAGCTCAAACATATATTTCGCTAGTTCCTCAGAGCCCACCAGACGGTCCACAAGCTACACAAGAAAAAGCAAAACATATAACGAACGCATACAAAATAAAAAAGGCAAAAGGTAAAGCAAAACTCACCAAGGGAACCCCACGAGTCAACAACCGTTTATAGTCATCCCCCAATTCTTGGGACAACAATTCTAATGTTTTATTTTGACTACGTTGATCATCGACAGTTTTCTCCAATTCTGCAACTCGTGCCAATGCCTCTGCATGGCTTTTCTGAGCTTCAATGGCTTCAGCCTCCTTTTCCTTATACAAGGCAGAAACACGCTCAACCTCCTTACTCTCAGCACCCCTCTCGCCCTTAATCCTGACAACTTCATCACGAGCCGCCTTCAGGTCACGGTTGGACCTCTCACATGCAGTGGTCCACTCCTTCTGGCGCTCAGCATGAAGTTTTTGTTCCTTGGAATGCTTGTCTTCCGCATCCAACACTCGCCAATTTAAACTTTTTTTCTTAGAGTTAAGCGCATCCAGTTCAGCTGCAAACTCTCGCTTTGCATTATCGAACTCCATGATATCTTCGCCCATCGACCGCCACTCCCGAACAATCTCCTGAGTGGTAGAAAAAAAGTTCACACCTGAACAAACATGGTCGTCTAACAAACAGAACCAATCACGGTTCTTCTGGTATAATCTTTCAGCAGGAGGCAAGGACATAGTGTACAATTCATGACAATTGTCAAGATTATCCATACGGAAGCCTTGTACAAGATTCCATTGGGGGATGTGGGGGAGATTATCACATGCTGGATTATAAGCCATCCAAGACCCACTAGCTTCAACCATCTCAAACTCAGGACTTATCCGCACGCCAGAGTGGCCACCTCCACCAGAAGGGAAAGGCGTGCGCCGGGTATAAACAGTCCCTTGAGGATGAGTGACTTCACTAGATTCATAATCTGTTTCTACACCCTCAACTCTCTCTTGAATAACCACCCCAGGGAGGACTGACGGTGGCACTTTCTCAGCAACAATCTTTTCTGGTACCTTCACTGGACCCTTCCCCTTAGGATCCGGATGAGGGGGGTCAAAAATAGGAGAATCCCCAAGAACAACAGGGGGAGGAGACGTCGGGGGAGGAATGGCAGAAATATCGGGAGTAACAATCTTGACACCACCGGAAGCAGAGCAGGTGGACTTTGAAGAATCTGTAGAAAAAACAGAAACTCATGTCTATCAAGTCCAAAGGAAGGAAAAAAGCAAACACAGGCAATGGTAGCTATTAAAAAGTCATACCTTTTTTCTGAGAAGATGCCTCATATATATGCTCGAGAAGGTTACCGGACTTTTTGGTAAACACCTCAAGATCCACCTCGCTATCAGAGGGGGCAGCAACGTGACCCGTGACCTTCCTCTTCTTCTCAGAAAGCTCCAAGGCAGCCTGCGCATCCAACTCACACTTCTGATTAGCCAAAAGTTTTCGTTTTTTCTCCATCATTTGGGTAAGAGTGACTTGATCTTCTTCATCAGAAGCAGGTCGTTTTGTCCCCGCGTCTAAGATGGACAATGAGTCTGATACCACAACATAGTCCAAGAATTTTGCCTTAGAAGAATGCAAACGAGTCTGCGCGCCGACTAGCTCCTTCTTTTCAGACTCTTTCCTTTTAGGCTCCTTCTGCCTAGGCTTAGAAGTAGCTGCAACGGGTTCAGCAATAGGGGGCGTGGATACAACAGTATCCTCAAGGCCCTTAACAGGGCGCTGGCGGGGACCTGCACGCGTCGAGCGATGTATCAGTCCGTCAGAAGATCCGGTAGACTCCTCACTCGAAAGGAGAATAGTCTCCTCCTGAGTAGGAGAATTACCAACCTCAGTTTAAACTGGGGGACGCGCACCTAGAATAATGGCACCATAAGCGGCCAAGCTTTCAGAAGAAGAATGCAAAAAATTATCCCTAATCTGATCCACCTAAGGTTTCTCTCCTTCCGGCAAGATCCTACCAGTCATCTCGCCAACAACCTCTGGGTCCAAGACGTTCATCAAACTATAGCCTATAAGAGTAAAAACAAGTAAACAACTAGGCCCTTGAAAAAAAAAACAAACAAAAAGCAAAGCAACAACAAACAAAGGGTACCTCTGCCCCTGAAGGCATAAACAGGTGCTGCCATTGGATCCTTCGGCACAATTGAAGTAGGAACCCTAGTTAGGGTCTTGTACCAGTCTCGGTCAGCATAAGAACCTCCTATCACAAACTTTAGCACCCCCTCTGTAACACCCGTTCTTATAAATTAAGGTTTAACGTATCATTTACGAAAAACAGTCATGTAATTAAGATTACATATTGTACTGAAAATACGGGTTTGTTAAAAACTTTTACAATTTAAAGTGATACAACATAATGTGGTTTAATTCGTCGTTATAGAATATCGACAAAACAACGTTGCGGAAGCTTTGTTTAACGTGTGTTCGGTTCTTGCTCGATGCTTGATCTTCATCCGGGACTCTCGACATTCACCTGTGATCAAAACCAACTTAAAGGTCAGTTTTGATAATTAAATAACCAATATTACAAGGAAATTAGGAAAAATCCAACATTTATATCTTGATCCACAACAATCAATTGAATTCTGGCCTCCACCGTAACTTACGGCGGTCACCGTAAGTTACGGTGGCCCCTAAGTGTCAATTTCCCCTACCGTAAATCAGGGGTATCCCACCGTAACACTTTTGGCTCCACCGTAACTTACGGTGGTACCGTAAGTTACGGTGGCCCCTGCATCAAACCTTTCCATTTTGCCGCTTTTTGACACGAAAACTTTCGTATCTTTCAATCCGCTTGCCCGTTTGACCTACCGTTTCTTCCTACGTGTTTGTAATTTGATTTCCCACCTTATGAGGTTAAAATCCAATATCCGGTTTAACAAAATTTCAGACTTTTAAGTCTTCGGCTAATTGCCTTTTTTTACCAAAATTTGACACATTTGATTTTTATCAAACAAACATGTTTATTTGCTCTCTAAACTCATAAAATTCATAAATTCCACATCCCCTATCATATTAATATCAAATCACGGGTTTCTTACATAATAGGAACCCGTTTACGTTCAAATTCATATTTTGACCCGTTAAGGGTATTTAAGCACCTTCTAACTTAAAATTGCCTTTGATTGTTTCTAACATTACATTACCACATTCTTTATCATAAAATTTTCCACCACAACTGTAATTATGGTGGGTATACTTTAGTAATCTATATAAATCGAGTTTTACCCCCTCGACACATTATTTTACGACCAAAAACTCAAATAGAGCCATTTGACTAACGTGTTACATCTTTCAACTTCTATACTCGTCCTAAGTATCTATCTAATCGTAAAACTCGTTTCCAAACAACTTTTAAGGGTTGTTTGTTCAATTTAGCCTACGAGGGCGTTTTTGTCAATTTTAGTCCTTCTTTTACTACAAGGAACTTTTAAATACTTGTTTGACCCAAAATCCGACCTTTTAACTATAATTCTGATTAGAAACCATTATTCCTCTTAAATACCATGATTATAACATAAATCATTCGGTTTACCTTTAAGATAACCGAATATCAAATTTTGACCTTGTTTAACTCTTAGAGAACCTCAAGTTCTAAGTTATGAGTTGAACCATTTTACATACCTGACTCGGATCATAATATTGACCCATTTCGATACCTTGCCTTAGTAGCCGCTAAACGATAGCGATGTACAAATCCATTTGATATTTATTCCTATAAGCAAGTAACTTGACAAACCATTAGTCGATATTGTCAAAGGGTGATAATTTCACCTTTTGACCCGTTTATTTACCTAGTGATCTTCGTCACTTCAACTAAATATAAATTTCATGTATTATGCTAATTTAAAGTCTACTAGCGAAAATACGAAATCAAACATAACGTAACAAGATTGTAGTTACGTACCTTTTAAGCATCCTTTTTCAAACGCGTATTTCCACCGGCTTGTCCACTTGACGATCCGGATTCTTCGCCTAAAGAGTTCAATTCACAATCCGTTTAGAACCCTTTTTATAAGTCTTAACGCACAATTTTCCATGTCCATCAATCATGCGTTTTTGTCCGATTTTCAACTTTCAAGCCTTCTTTGGGGCATTTTTACAAACACTTAACATGCAGAATTTTAGATCTTTTATATTCTAATTCATGGCTTGTCACTTAGCCTAGATTAACAAACATTGAGCTATCATATATAAAATTAAACATCATATTTTTCAGAATTCAGTTTCTATGAATCAATTTGCACTAGAATAGTCTTCTAAACCCTAGTGTTCATCATTTTCTCACAAAACCCATGAACCACCTTCAATGTGTTCATGAGATTTCCTGAATTTAGACATTATTTCACATGTTGTTGTCTAGGTTTTACTCCTAGACACTATATCATCCCTATTCTATCCACATAGCAAACATGCAACATCAGATTCCTACTTTTCTAAATTCATGAGAATTTCAAGTAGTGAATTCTTGTCAAATTTTACATACCTTATGATCTCCTTGCAATGGGGATCACTAATCTATGTTCGATTTTCGCTTAGAACTTGATTTGAACCTTCAATTTATGAGATTTGTGAAGTTTTTGGGTTTGAAGAACCTGGTCGCCCTTCCCTTGCCTGGGTCGATCCTCACACACGCCCACAATATGTATTTGGGTTTTAATTTTCTGGTTTTATGAAATTAAGTTTCAAACTTAGCAACATAAGCCCCTCATGTTTAGTTATTTATTAAATCAGTCACAACCTTCTTATTTTAAATCCACATTCCCTCTTATTAACTAAACCAAACATTTCTAGTTAACTTAGCGGGTTCGGGGATATTTACGACTAAGTTTATTTTAGGTCCCGTTAACTCAGACATTTTATAAACTTTATTTATCCATAGACCTTTATTTGTCTTTTTATTAAATATTAGGTTTACTTACTTAAAAATCCTAATATTCACCGGGTAAATTTTACTACTAATGGTACTTTACCCGTCTTTTAGTATTAACGGGGTTTGATTACCAAACCCGTTTTCGGGGTGTTACACCCTCGCGCTCAGAACGATAATGTATGTCGATGGGAATCACACCCCGGCGAATATAGAATAATTTGTTTTTCCAATCATGGAAACTCCTAGGTGGATCCCTGCTACAGGGAAGAACGTTTGTAGTCCTGGAGTTGAAAGAATAAAAACCACCGGTATATGTGACGTAGTAAAAAATTCTGAACATCTCAAACGTCGGAACTAAGTTATGTGCCCGGCATATATAACTCGAAGTGATTCACTCGGGGCAAGCCTAAGGCGTTTATCTGGGAGATATGCAATCCATATTTCGTGAGAACCTCACCAAGAAATTTTGTCATCGGTAGACGGAAGTTACCCTCCCTGAAGAAAGCAGCATACATTGTCATGTAACCGGGGGGAGCATTCAGAGCAGTACTCCCAACGGTAGGATATTGGGCTCCCCACTCCGAAGGAAACCTACACCGTTGACACAAGTTGTGAAACTATTCTTCCTTCCAGTTTATTACTGCACGATTCAGCCCATGTAGATCTTTAGGCCTAGATTGTCTCTTCTTCGAAGTCCCTAGTTTCGAAGATGTCGACATACTTGCAAAGTAATAGTGGATTTGGAGAAGAAAGGAAGAGAGAACGATGAACAAGAAGGAAAATTTGAAAAGGGAGATGAGAAAAAGTGAAGAAACTGTCGAGATCGCCTGATATTTATACCCATCACATTAAATGCGATGGGGAAGTGAACCGTCAAGAGGCAGTAAAGCAACCAACCAGGAGGCGCACGTCAGGAGAGAGACACCAAAACGCCGTCTGTTTAGGGCATGTGGCCGCCACGCGCCTGGCACGTACGAAAAAACGTGCCTGACACCTGACGTGCCTCCTGCAAAAGCGACTGCTCCCTCCTCGATAAGACAGCCATCCCAGATGGAACATCAGTCAGACGTCAAGGGTCACATCCCACCAAACATAGAAGCAAACAAGAAGAAACTTCTCCTTGAAGAAATCTTAAGGAGAATTCTCATGCGCGTGCGCCAAGACCATGTGCTTTCTGCCTCAATTTTTCACGCTATTTCCACGCGCCATTTTTGGCTCAAATTTGCACGCCATACGCCACACGCCGTTTCGGCTCAATTTTGTACGCCAATTTCCATGTGTTGTTTTGGCTCAATTTTGCACGCCATTTCCATGCGCCCTTTTGGCTCAAATTTGCACGCCATTTCCCATGCGCCGTTTTGGCTCAATTTTGTACGCCATTTCCACGCGCCCTTTTGGCTAAAATTTGCACGCCATACGCCACGCGCCGTTTTGGCTCAATTTTGTACGCCATTTTCCATGCGCCGTTTTGGCTCAATTTTGCCCGCCATTTCCATGCGCTTTTTTGGCTCACCTACGTACGCCGAAGACCATGCGCTTTTCCAGCCTATTGCTGTACGCGACTCACACACGCAAATGTGGCTCAACCTTACGTGCCAAACCCATGCGTTTCATCGCTTAAATGATAAACCGACAAAGCAACTTCAATTTTTTCTGAGTCCAGAATCCCTTCCAGATGATAAACTCACCTGGAAGTCACGCTGGACTGGGGGACTTGAAGAGGTATGGTCCCAAATCAGTGCACACATGTCACGGGGACCACACCACCTTTCCAACATGGCGTCCACATCACACGAGCGCATCTAGAAGGTTCTGGATCCTTTTAGAAGAAACCGTCTAATGACCAAGAAGATGCTCCTGCAGATAAGAAGGACAACAGGTGGCACCAATAGATGGACACCAACTGTGATTGCAATATCCCTGGAGGACAGGCCGACAACCAGTACTAGCAGGCGCCCAGCTGGAACGAATGATTGCGCGCCACGCCACCCACAGGACTGACGACGTCAGAAGGGACAAAAAAGATATTCTCCCTGGTCGGACAGCTGGCGAGCACTGGCTAGCTGGCAGGCCTTCTTCTCCTCCATCATTCTCCGGCTATAAATAGAGGACTCCACCTCCAGGTTTAAGGATCCGCTCTCTCACTCTTTTACTCTCAACACACACTTATTTGTCAGAACAATACTTATTCTCACGCCGAATGGTGGTCACAAGGAGAACCCCCCTATTCCCCTCCTTGTGGCGAGTCACCGGTGTTGCTGTTTTGTAGAAGATTCAACTTAACGACGAGTGGAGAAAGAGATTGAACCATCTTATACGAGACGACCAGCTGGAATAACTTCGTGAACAGTTTATGAACAAGTTTATTTCTTAACGAACGAACACACGTACAATACGAGTAAATATAATATAGGTAAGATTCTATTAAACAAAGAGTATAAAGAAGTAAATTTGATTTGGTATCGTATATTCTACTGGTTACTCTCTGTGAGGAGCTGCTGCCGTTATCCTTCATTCGTATACTAAAACGTGTCCACCATAAACCACCATCTGTCACACACACCACCACTCTCCCGGCGGTGCTCATCCCGCTGCTCCTCTATATCTCGCCGGAAAAAATAACACAACACATCAAACACCGAAGCTATGTCTCTAATTCCGGCCGCCGCCTGCAACTTCACACAATATCTTCCATCTCCGCCGTCACATTCTGCCGTTCGGTTTTCCGTCAAATTCACCGTCTCATGCTGCTCTGTTTCCTCTCCGGTGACTGTTGTTAACGGAAACGTCGACTTGAAAGCGACGGAACGGAATGAGATTAGGTTAGGTTTACCGAGCAAAGGTCGAATGGCCTCTGATACGCTTGATCTTCTCAAAGTAGGTTATCTGTTTCAGATCTTGATTTTGTTTATGTAACGGTTTGTTTTGTTGTTTGATTTTGTGTATTTGTTTTGATAGGATTGTCAGTTATCTGTGCGGCAACCTAATCCGAGGCAATACGTTGCGGATATTCCTCAGGTGTGATGTTTCTAATCGATTTTTGTAGTTTGTGTATTTAAACTTTGAATTATTTAGGGTTTACTTTATATATACATGATTTCTTTATGAATATTATGTCAAAATGTAGTTGCATAGTGATATATACCTTATAACTTTATATTTGATAGCTATTTTATCCTTTAGAAGGATGAAATCTAACTTCATTGGGAACCTGATGGCAATGTATGTTTTTTTTCCTGAAATGAGGATAGGAAGAATGTTGTTATATGCGCTTTTCGTTTGATACGATGCTACATAACATCATCCAATATGGGTTATTGCTTTCTGTTTGAATCCTGTTGCTCTTTTAGGGAGATTCATTTCGAATAAAGTTACAGAGTAGCCGTTGGTTTAAATTAATTTTTTTTTTCTCTAGTTAGTGGACTACAATAGCTCATGCATTTATGTTTAGTTCTGGACCACCAATATCTATTTTTTGTAAACTTATTTTACCAAATTAATTACTGTCTTACTCTGAAACATAGATCAATGACATGTAAAGGAATTAGGTGGTTGATGGCATTATTTGAGCTAATATCATTCTCTGTATCTCATTTAGACAAATGATATATGAGCAGTCACCATTTGTATCCTTTGAACATTTTGTGATTGTTATCATGTTATGGGATGACATAATTTGTATTCTGCTGACATAAAAATTTGAAGGAAGTTTAGTCACACTGTATTTGAGATATTAACAAAGTTCTGAGTTCTGACCATGGTCCAATTTGTTTCTAAAGTTGACTTATTTACAATATCTGATTGCAGCTGTCAAACGTAGAAGTCTGGTTTCAGCGCCCAAAAGATATCGTGAAGAAACTGGTTTCAGGAGATTTAGACCTTGGTATTGTTGGTCTTGACACACTTAGTGAATATGGACAGGTAATTCAAGAGACACCATATGATATAGTGGGTTTTTATTTTTTATTATTATTTTTATTTTTTTGTAAAATTTATAGGTCATTCTTTTGGTTTCATTTCATACAGCATCATTATCGTTGATTTCTTTATGGTATTTTTATCACAATTTTGACTAGATTATTTTTATGTGGTAGTAACTTTATTTGTCAGTCTGTTACTTTCTTTTTTCTTGTTAAATCTTTGATATCACATTTCTCAAAATATAAATTCGTTGTAACAACAACCTTGCCTTATATTTTAAGATCTTTATCTTGATCTTAAGAGGATTCGGCCACACTACAAGTACCATGTTGAACCTAAGCTGTAAGTTGATGTATTTTAACTGTAAATTATGCTAACAGGTACTTGGTAGTATGGTCTTCGGTTTTCGTGTGTTTTTATATTTTTTGAGTGATCAAAGTAAAACCTTTTAGTTGATTTTCTTTTTTCAGCACACTGTTCCATGTTTCTTGTTTTGTTCTTTTTGCGAGAAACTTACTTGATTGCAAGAAATAAACTTGACAAATGGAGGATAAAGGGAAAGAATTAAAAGTAGAAAATCACATAAGCTCTAAAGCTTCTATAATGTCATTGTGTAAAAAGTATTTGATGATCTCACTGCTTGCCTGTGTTAATAGCATGTAAAGTGATGGTTTTTAATTGTTATTCATAGGGAAATGAAGATCTAATCCTTGTTCACGATGCACTTGCATATGGAGATTGTCGTTTATCTCTTGCAGTAAGTTTTACTTTTTTTTAAAGAACAAGCTAAGAACCAATAGTTGTATTCTATATTGAAAGACACTTAGATGAATTCATTTTCGGTTTTTAACAGATTCCAAAGTATGGGATCTTTGAGAAAATTAATTCAATGAAGGAACTAGCCGAAATGCCTCAATGGACCGCTGAGAAGCCTCTAAGAGTTGCCACTGGTTTCACATATGTAATTTATAATTCGTCTTTCATGGTGCTATTGTAGTTTTCTTTCCTAGTAACCAACTCAGAAATTTATATAATTTTATTTTTTTCTCTTTCAGTTGGGTCCTAAGTTTCTAAAAGAGAGCGGGCTTCAGCATGTTGAGTTTTCAACTGCTGATGGGGCACTCGAGGCAGCTCCTGCGGTGAGTTATGTTTCAATTCAAGTTTATTTATCATGAGATGCATGAGCTTACATGAAAGTTGGGATCTTTATGTCATATTTCTTTTTACTTCTCATGGTTGTGTGTAGTAATAATGGTTAAGTTTTATAATTGGTTCCTTGAGGTGCCACCACAAATATAATTCAATAAATATCTAAATCCAAGTAATGGTTTGGATCACATATAATTAGGGGTAATTATGGGTCAGTTTGTTTTTGGGCTAAAACCAAACCTAAAACTAATGTTTTGGGTTTTAGATTTTTTTTACCGATTGGATTGGTTATAAATGATTCGGATTTCGGTAAGTTCAGTTATTGGACAAGATGGTTTGGTTAATTCGGTAATTGCTGGCTTTAGATAGGTGTGTTCAAGTTAAATTCAATGAATAAATCCAATTATATCTTGGGTCAAGTATAAGATATCGGCAGCCCTTTCGATCTATAAAGTAGCATAAATAACTTATATATTATTTATAAAAATTTATAACAATTTTTTTTGACATATAACATATAATAAAAAAAAATATATTTAAAGGTTGGTTTTAATGTAACATGGGTTAATTCGGTTAGTTTTACACTTTTACTATACACATATAACCATGACTGAAGCATAAAAATCTGTTAAAAGAAAACATAACCAGATCATCAATTTCTCAATAGGTTTGGTTTTCTTTTGATATCGTGGTTGTGATTCTGTTTGGTTTTCTCTTAAATATACTTAAGAAAATGTTGAAGAAAAAATTAAAAGTCCGTACTAACGGGGCATCTTCTACGGTGAGACATTCTTTGATTCATGTTCATGTAATATGCCATGATAAATGGACTTGAACTTGAACAATGTCTCACTGCTGAAGTGCTGGTGCAGCCTCTAGTTCCCCATGAGCAATAAATATTATTTTTTTTCATCATTTTTCATCTCAAAATGGATGCATTATGAAGTTGGGTTTATATAAAGTTAAGTTAACTAGGATAGGAATTACATTATACAGTTATCATGTGACTTCGTATATACGATAGGAGATATACCTGATATAGCTCACTGTCCTTATTTGAAGTTGGGTTTGTAAAAGGTTTCATATTTTATTATATCAATTTCATCACATATTTTCACTTGTGTATATAGATGGGGATAGCTGATGCTATCGTAGATCTCGTCAGTAGCGGTACCACATTGAAAGAGAACAATCTCAAAGAAATCGAAGGCGGAGTGCTGTTAGAAAGTCAGGTAAAGTCTGTTAGCCCAACCATGCAACGTTTGTGTTTTTTCGAGATTTCGTTTTTTGAGTATTATCTTCTTCAGGCTGTCTTGGTTGCTAGCAAGAAGTCTCTACTCCAGCGCGAAGGATTTTTGGATATCACACATGAAATTCTCGAAAGATTTGAGGCACATTTAAGGGCACTTGGTCAGTTCACGGTAAGACAATTACCGTTTTTATTTTCCATCTCTTAATGGCACATATTTTCTGAGTCGAGAATTTTATATTTGTTTAAAGTTGTTTAACAGTCAAAGACTTCTTTCAAGGAAGGTATAATATAGTAATATTACATTACTATTTACTCGTTACCAAGGGTGTGAATTTCTGACACGATTTGAAAACATGACACAAACTTAACATGAAATTCGCAGGTTTGGGTTTAGTCTAAACGGGTTCGGGTCAGTTTCAGGTTGAACCCGCGAACCCGTTTAGCTAAACGGGTCGGGTTCGGGTCAATCTAGTCGGGTTAACCCGTTTTAACCCATGTATATTACAACTTTTGTTACCATATGATTTATGTCATAAATTAAATCGGGTGTGTATTTTATGCCATAATTACAACTTCAAAGATAAATTAACATAAGATTTTATAATTTAAATGAAATTGTATTATATATGTGTTTTTTTGTAGTAAATTTTAATTATAATATATTAATTTGTGGCAAAAAAATTAAAAAATAAAAAAAAATTCAGGTTCGGGTCAACCCGCGAATATTCGGGTCGTGTTCGGGTTCATGTGTGACACAATTTTTTGGATTCGTCTAAAATTTTCGGGTTCAAATCGGGTTGAACTCGCCAACCCGCTAACACGACCCGTTTAGCACCCCTACTTGTTACTTACATATATGCTGCATCTCTGCAGGTAGTTGCCAACATGAGGGGAAACAGTACAGAGGAAGTAGCTGAGCGAATTTTGAGCCAACCGTCACTATCTGGGCTGCAGGTAATACTTGTTTTCTTGCATCTTAAAAATAATTAGGCTTATAATATCAACGTTTTTTTCTTCTTTTATATTCAAGAGTAAAGTAGATAAATGGTCCATATGGTTTACCAAAATTTTGGATTTGGTCCCTAGCTTTCTATAAGTACACAGATGGTCCTTGTGGTTTACACTTTGTAACGCATTTAGTCCCCAGTTTTTTTTTTTTCCAAAAGTACATGGTGGTCCCTGTGGTTTGCACTTTGTAACGTATTTAGTGCAAGCCTTTAAATTTGTTGGTTGGGGACTGAATGCGTTACAATTTACAAAGTGCAAACCACACCATCCGTGTACTTTTGGAAAGCTAGGAACCAAATTCAAAATTTTGGTAAACCTCAAGGACCATCCGTGTACTTTACTTTAAATTTGTTTTATTTTTCAAGCGAAGCAAAATAGCAACTTTTCAGAATCTTGGTGAATATTTTAGGTGACAATTTCATATCACCCTTAAACTCAGAATATCATAGTTACCTGACCAAAAATATTAATATCAAATATACTCATTTCATTAAATACGATTTATCAGTATGCCCGTTATACCCTTATCTTTTTTCTTACACTCCCAAACTCTCATTTTCTAATGCTAGTTTCAATGGAAGGGTATAAATGTCATAAATTTGAAAATGGGTGTATTTATGATATCGTGATTTTTTGTTGTGTTAATATGATTTTATAGTTTATACTATGTTCTAAATTGATATATGAAATTATCTTCTTTATTCATGTGTATATATGATTTATGTGTTTTTTTATAAGTATTGAGCGAGTAAACCTATTATTTACCCAACGCGTATGTCAACAACAGGGACCTACTATAAGTCCAGTCTTCCGCAGAAGTGACAGTGGGGTAAAAGCTGATTATTACGCCATAGTCATTTGTGTACCCAAGAAGTTACTCTACAAATCTGTTCAGCAGCTAAGAGCGGTAAGATAGTCCTCACAATCTTCAACTTGTTAAGCATGGTTATTATGTTACACCAATCCCGTTAGGGCCTTGACTGAGCCAGGCTGAGAGTTTTTGAGCTTGGATCCAGTGGATTTGTGGCCCACTAAACTACTAAAGGTGGAGGGATACCATGCTTTTCAAAAAAAAAATTTCAAACCTGAATATGCTTTGAATCATAATCGTTTAAGCAACTGGACGCGGGTTTCACTATTCTGCATCCACGTTATTGGTATGAGTGGCGAAACAAGCGGGTCAGGTTGGGTTGAGATGGGTTTGGGTCAAAACTGACCACCAAGGAGGTGGTGGTAAAACAAGTGTACACTTGCGCCATTCTTTAGTTATACTTTGTTTTTAATCAACCCTACACAGTATGGCCCAAGATGTTATATTACATACATAAACTAACTCAAAATTAATTGTTTAGTTGTTTACCATGTTATATGAATGGATGTGATTTAACTGTGTATGATGATGCAGATTGGAGGCAGTGGTGTTCTTGTGTCTCCTTTGACCTACATCTTTGATGAAGAAACTCCAAGATGGCGTGAACTTCTTTCAAAACTAGGGCTTTGAGGTAATAATATGTTTTGTAATGTTTTGTATCGATTATAACGATTAGTACATTTGTTTATACCAGTTCTTTTTCTAGAACGAGGTGTAGGGGTGTTTGTGATTTTGTCGTACGAATTTGGTTAATTTCACCCGCCGTTAATCATATAGATGGTTTGGGACTTCATCAAATTAGTTTGTGGCCCGGTTTGTAGTTTATATTGTCAAATTTGTTGTTTTTTTTTTGCCAAACCGAATCATATAGAGTTTTCATGTATATTGGCCAAAAGTAAGGGTGTAAATGTGCGTAACTAAGCTTGAGCTTGAATAATCAAGCTCGAGCTTGGCTTGTTAGTAGTTTTAGAAGCTCGCTTTTGGCTCTTTTATATTATATGCGTGTATTTTTAATTTTATATATATAACCTAATGTATATTAGGTATTTCTTTAATATTTTTATATATAATAATTTTTTAAAATTATATATTAAATAAGCATTATTGATTTTATATAAGTAATAGACCCGTTTAGGCTCGCGAGTTTAGTTAAGCTTGGTATATGAAGCTCTGAATATTAAATGGGTTTTTTTTTTGCTCGAGTTCTTTTAAGCCGACTTGATGAATTCAGCTTTTAATAATATGATTTCTAGCAGCTCACAAACTGACTAACAACATGACTCGTTGATACCCCTGAGTTGAAGTTAACCACTGTCCTGACTCTTGAAACCCTGTTAAGAGTTAATTATACATGCTTATTTTGTTTAGTTTCCAATGTCCAGAAACCCGAATCAAATGACCAACCAAATTAAACAACCTGAGTGACATCCCTGTAGTATGAGCAAGTCATCGAACTTGTTCGTTTCAGCCAAAACTAAATCCTAGCGGAGGCTGAGCCGGCACTTTCCTACCCTTAAGTCATCCGAGTGACATCCCTGCAGTGTAAGTAAGTCATCCAGCTTGCATCCAAAAGTTGGGCTGAGCCGGCACTTTCCTACCCGTCTCAGGCAAAACTAAATCCTAGCTGGCAAAGTTGATGTAGCGGCTTTTGATTGAAGGAAATATAAAATTTATAATGATTTATTTCATATACATCAAATATTATTGTCTCCCCAAATAAGAATTTTTATCATTTGCGTTTTTATTTTATGCATATGTTTTTTTTGAACGGCTTAATTTTTGTCATCAATGGGATTTGAACTCTCGCCACATAAAAAGGGAAACACTTATCCAACACCTTAATACAACTAGACGAAAAGCCCTTTGGTTTTATTTTAAACTCACTTGTTTATCATATATGATGATCAATGGCGGCTATGATGGTGTGCGGGGAGGACCTCCGCAAAAAGGCCCGAGATTTTGAGGGGGAATTTACCCCACTTGGCATTAGGTTTACTGAGCCCAATACTAATTTGATTTTTTTTAAATAATAATAAAACATTACTGGGCAAATTTTTTCTCACTCTAATAGGGTACATGAATTCTCAGAGACGCCTGTGATGATGATACGTAATCGGTAACGGTGTCGTGCCGTTCTATAAAAAGTAACGTAATCAATGTGTTGTATCATTGGCTCATATATATTCTTAGGTGTATGAATTAGTCTTAGAATATCATTTATATTTTCCTTACGCAGTGGCGAAGCATGACCTGAATGTCCCGTGGGGGGGGGGGGGTCGAAAACGTATATACCCAAAAATTT
The DNA here is from genome assembly GCA_030545235.1 of Helianthus tuberosus. Lineage (NCBI taxonomy): Eukaryota > Viridiplantae > Streptophyta > Magnoliopsida > Asterales > Asteraceae > Helianthus > Helianthus tuberosus. Next base: position 111,219,835 of record CM060364.1, on the reverse strand, counting down.
CTATACGAAAACTACATTTATAACACTACTGAGCGAAAAGTTTGAGGGGGGGGGGGGGGGCGAGCGCCCCTCCTCGCCCCTGTCCTTACGGACTGCTTGTTTAATAAGGCCATACCCATCACACGTTGGTGCACGGGCTAGCAACTTGTTCCTCTTTATATTTACATGGTTATTTCGGATACAGGTATTTCTTTTGACGTTCTTTTTTACCGTATCAACTTATATTATTACGACTTGATTATATTTTTATAATACGTTTTCTTTTCTGTTATCCAATAAGTGACCAATCGTTTAATCGTGTATTCTTGTGTATGAGATGCATAAAATATCATGAGGCCATGAGGTTCACTTATTATTGTAGAAGAATAATAGTTTAATTTTAATTTTTTTATTTGCTTTTTAATATAACTTACATCCTGTAGTATAATATGGAGTTTGCATATTATTCAAAATTTTTATTATTATTATTATTATTATTATTATTATTATTATTATTATTATTATTATTATTATTATTATATTACTTAAACTAGGTTATAGACCTCATGTATTACATGAGTTTAATAAAGAAAATATTTCACGTAAGTAAAAGATGATAAATACCATTAAAAATTGCTTAAAACCACACATAATAAAAAAATTGTCACTTTTTTTGAAATTTGAAGAAAAACAAAAAGAAAATTAACACAATATAAGATGCTAATATATCATAGATAATTATTACTATTTATCTGAAGAAAAAAAAAAGAAAATTAACACAATATAAGATGCTAATATATCATAGATAATTATTACTATTTATCAGTATACACATAAATTAAAACTTACAATTTAGAAAACTTGAATTATGAATAATTTGGAATGGAAAGCGACACATGATAAATGTGCTTGTATGGCTAAATCTTAATATTAAATAGAACACATATTTCATTAATGGCTTTCACTTTGATATTGTGTTTTGTTTTTTCTGTAAGAAATGGTAAAATTTATTTTTTTAAGTCACCACAAGATCTTTATACTAAGGTTTAAGGATTTTATTCCATTGGTTTTTTCTTTGGGTTGCTATACCGAGTGACAGTATCGTAATGAATCAAACTGATGTCGATCGACGCTGAATTCCTACCTCATTGTGTGAAGGATTCCACCATCTATAACTTTAAATTATATATTTGTTATTGTTAAAAAACTAAAAAACTAACTTGTCCAATTAATTTATCCTACCGATAAAATGTAAACTCAAAAAGCTATGTAAATATCTTTTACAATAATGAGAAATAACTTATATATATATATATATAAGATTGATCGTAAATTAAATCACAACCAAAAGTTAGATATAATTTAACAACTACATCAAATTAATTTAAACTCCAAAGTGTATAGTCGTTAATTCTCTAACCTTCTATAGCTAAATGCAACAATAATTTATATTTATATTATGTGTATATTTATTAATAAAATAATATTAGAATTAAATTAGACTAATGCAAATTAGATCAATGTCCTTGTTTTATATATTAATTAATTAATAATATTATAATATTAGATCAATATCCTTTATGTTATTATATTATATTAATAATAATTAATAACATAACTTTAAGTGCCAAGACAATCTTTATAATTAGTAGTTGGTATTTGAATATTCAACTTAAAATTTTATAACATTATATAAGGTCTTTGTTTAGCATGATGATACGTTTCTTAAAATGATAAAATTTAATTTTAAATATTTAGTAGTAACATTATTAGAAAGTTTGACATATTTTTTGTGGTGAAATTTAATTAATATAATATTAATTCATGCAATAATCATACACAAATTATAAGATTATAAATTCACTATATATATGTGTGTTTTATTGGACGAAATAACTTGGTATCATGCAATAATCATCATAATATAAATTAAAATATTATATTTATTCACTATATATGTGTATAATGTTGGACCAAATAATTTAGAGGGGTAAAAAATCAGTTTAGGAAATTTACGTCTGATATCAAACTAAATACATGTAATGCACAAATTTTTAATTTGGGTTAATTCGTAGATTTTTTAATTTTAGTTTAATCAAAGTATTATTTAAAATTATGTATTAGAATAAGGATAAGGATAAATGATATTTATGTATTAATTATTAAAAAATATAATAAAATACAATGAAATATTTTAAGATTGAAGAAAAATTTGACACGTGGCATTAATTGGAGTCTTTTATTAGAATTTTGATATTTTATAAGCTTATTCGCTTTAATAATTTACGTTTACAAGTTTATTTGTTTTTAATTTTAATACTCTTATAATCTTATATATGTTGTTGATTTTATCATATTCATTATTATGTTACTTAGATATTTTATAATTTTATTATATATATATATATATATATATATATACAGAGAGAGAGAGAGAGAGAGAGCGGTTAACATACAAAAGCCCTTATCATACTTCACGTACGCGACAATCGTAACCATCAGATCAGGGCTATAATCACGCATGGAACAGTTAATAACGCATGGATCAGTTTGTTTTGTGATAATCACGCATGGGAGCAATAATCACGCACGATAAGTTGATCAAAATGTAATCACGCATGTTATCTATATTAATCACGCATGTTGTGTTTTGGTCGCGTACGTTAACGTACGTTAAGCCGTGAAGTACATTATACTTTATCTATATATATATAATAAAATTATGTTCTTATGTATATAAATTATTTAAAGATATTATATTCTTTTTAAATTTTAATCTATAAGTTTGTGTTTATATAAAAAACAGTCATTCCTTGAGTCACCGAATTTGGATTTGGTTTTCTTATTCGTTTAATCTAGCGAGTTCACACAAATAAACTACCTAAATCCCGTATGCCGCAACGCGCAAGGGCAACCCCTAGCATATATATAAAAGAAGAAGTTGATAGCTACACATGAACTTTTTTGCATTTATATTTTGACAACAATTTTTCTTGTTGCTTTGGTTTTTACTTTTGTATTTTTACAACAACTTTTTGTTACTTTGGTTTTTAGTGTTGCATTTGGCTACAATTTTTTTTTACTTTGGTTTTTAGATATACCGTTTTCAAAAAGGTAGGCAAATCAACTTTAAACCATGTTCAACAACAGAAATAAATGACTTTTCGGTTTGAAGAAAATATTTAGGAATATAAAATATTAAAGGTAAAGTTTAAACAAAGTATTTAAAATCATTGTCATGGCCTTTTGAATCTTCAATCGTAAACTTTATTTCATTATGAACTATGTTTCTTTTATTTTTTGGTGGCTGTAATCACTGGTGGTTTTTTTTTTCAAAGATTCTTTGTGAAATCGACGTGATGATGGGTTTGAAATCGACGAAGGGGATTCAAAAAGCGACAGAGGACATAGAGAGAGTACGGTGATTTAGGGTTGAATCCATGAAGTCTGATGCGTTTTTGGGTTAGTGATGGAGAGTGTGGAACATGGGTGTTTAAGTGTTTATTCTGCGTGGTTTAGCTTGATTTACATAACTATATGCGTGGAATTGGTTATTTGCGAGTGTTTGTATGTGTGCAGGTAAAACGCGTAATTTGGTGAAGTTACGGAGTTTAACGATGAAGCGGAACATGTGATATCAATAAAGGCGGCCAACGGAAGCACTCGGGAATGTATCGGATCGAACAATAGCTCGGATATGCAAGAAATACGAGGAATAGAAGTCCAGGGGGTGAAAGTGCTATTACGTCAAAGTTAATTGTGAATGGTAGCTGGGTCTCAATTACGCGCCGTGGCTTACGGTTTCGTAACCGTAGGGTACGGTTGGCTTATTCATGTCCATAAAAGAAACAGCAAGGTGGACATGTGGTTTACGGGTGATTATTGGAGCTTACGGTTGAGGAGGGGTCCAAAATGTAACTTCAAGTGTGAACACACTAAATTCAATTCACTTTTTGGCAGCCTTATTCACCTGATTGGAAGAGAGACATTAATTAAGGGTCCTATTAAATCCACATGGTATCATCTTATTCTCACATGGTTGATACGGGCCGTATAAGGTTATACGGCCCGTATCAACCATGTGAGAATAAGATGATACTGTGGTCGTATATATATTATACGACGATGTTATAGGCTCGTATATATCTATACGACCCGTATACAATGATTTTCGTTTTTTTATTATTTTATTACTATTTGACGCGACGTATTATTACTCGATTCACGTGTGATTAGACGTAAGATTCTCCGATTCGATGTTATATTCCTCGAATCTCGTGCGAGTTATGTGATTAGACGTTAGATTCCTCGATTCGCGTGTTAATAATTTGAAACGATGTAATATTCCGTAAAATTCTCTATATAAACGACACTAATTTCATTCATTTTCATTCAACTTCTATTCGTTTCTTCTATTTTTCTCTGTATTCAAATTATTTACGTTATAATGTCGGGTTGGGGTGACTTTTTTAATGTGTTTGGTAACGAGGCGAATCAGGGGAATGAAGATAACAAAGCGGGCATGTTTGATCTGAATGCTCCGTTCGATCCCATTTTTGCGTCTGGTTCAGGTCAGGATACTTGGGGTTTGGATGACATTCAGCCTAATTGTGCTGGTTATTATCCATCGCAACACCCGGTTAATTTTGAAGCCCCTCCTGTTAGTGTTGGACCGCCGACTGATAGTTCTCATTCTCCTCCCATAAGTTGTGGACCGCCCGAGGGTCCAAATGCTGAAGAGGAACGTACTGAGTTTCAAAACAAGGAGGTATAACATTTAATTATAAGTTTATTTGTTGTATGTTAACTATTTTAGAGTTTTTACGTTTGATGTTGTTTTTATTAAAATCTTAGATTAGGGTTGCTCAACGGGTCGTGTTCGCGGGTTGGTGGGTTCAACCCAACCTGAACCTGAAAATTTTACACAAACCCGAACCGACCCGAACTCGAAAATCGTATCATACATAAGAACCCGAACACGACCCGAAGTTTCATGGGTTGACCCGAACACGACTCATTAAAGCCGAATTTTTTTATTTTTTTTCTGAAATTAATATATTAAAGTTAAAATTTACTTAAAAAACACAAATATATATATATATATATATATATATATATATATATAATATCATTTTTAAGTTATAAAATCTATGTTAATTTCTCTTTTTAACTTATAATCATGGCATAAAAATACGCACCCCATTTAATTTATATATATTGTAAAAAATATATATAATATAGTATAAATGTGTAACGGGTCAACCCGCCATCCCGACCATGTTGACCCGAACCCGACCCGTTAACCCAAACGGGTTTGCAGGTTCAACCTGAAACTGACCCGAACCCGTTTATACTAAAAGTAAACCTGGGTTAATCATTTGAGTTAATCATTAATTGACACATATAAGTGTTTTCGTTAGAAATTCGCTAGCATGGATGAATTGGTAGAGTGGTGTAGAGACGTCGGACGCGTAAATGGCTACGCCCTCGTCACCAAACGCACCATCTACGATAAACCCCATAGTTGTCAGCCGGTAAAAATTTGGCTTACGTGCGATTGTGCCGGCAATTACAAATCAACAGCGACGGTCAGACGCAGCGGGACTAGGAAAACCGGTTGCAAGTTCCAACTGGTCGGGACATACAGAAAGAGGTTAGGTTACTGGGATCTAAGGGTTGAGGAAGGTAAACATAACCACGAACCATTTCTGTATCCAGAGGGTCATCCGTCCCTAATGAGGCTGACTCCATCGGAAGAGAGGACGGTGGAGCAAATGACGCATCAGAACATAAAACCACGAGACATTCTTTCTGCCATTAAAGAACAGAAACCCCATAATGTCTCAACAAGAAACACCATATACAACGCTCGAGCCAAATTGGGTCGAATGGAACAAGTCGGCGAGACTCCAATGCAGATACTTTTCGACCGGTTGGGGAAGGTTGGGTTTGTTTTTTACCATAGAACATCTCAAAACGACGAACGGGTCGAGGATGTTTTCTTCATCCACCCGGAGTCGAACATGTTGTGGCGCGCTTTCCCGCATGTGTTGCTTATAGACGCCACCTACAAGACGAATCGGTACAAAATGCCGCTAGTCCAGATTATCGGTGTTACATCCACGTTGATGTCGTTTTGCATAGCTCATGCGTTCGTAAGCAACGAGAAACAGGAAAACTTCACATGGGTTCTACAGAGGTTGAAATACTCATTAGACAGTGTTATGGAACCCCGTGTAGTAGTAACGGATAGAGATCGCGCCCTAATGAACGCATGTGCAACCGTGTTTCCCAGGGCTAAACATTCATTGTGTAGGTGGCACATACAGCAAAACATCTTCAAACATTGTAGGAAAAGCTTTAAAACAGAGGATAAATGGGAGAGGTTTCTTTTCAAGTGGGGCGAGCTAATTAACTCAACGACCAATCATGACTACAACTACTGGTACGAGCGAATACGATCAAACTTGCCACGCAAAAAAACCGACGGTAAGTTTTATATAATTTTTGTTTAATAATCGTATTTATTTGACTTGTCTTAACTACACTTGACTTTGATTACAGAGATTATGAACTATTTGGATTCAATCTGGTTACAACCATATAGAGACCGGTTTGTTTCGTTCTGGAGCGACCAATATCTGAACTTCGGTCAACGTACAACGAACAGGGCATAGGGTCAACATGCCCTTTTGAAGCAGTACCTAGGCGACTCTAATTACACCCTGGAGAAAGTGGTACCACTTATCGATAAGCTCATAAGAAACCAGGTGACAAAAATCAAAGGCAGCATTGAAACAAGCAGGAGCCGAACATTGGGTCATCATAACAAACCAATATTTAATCTCCTACTAAAGAAGGTTTCACATGCCTGCCTAGAGTTGATAATAGACGAAGTAAATGAAATAGAAAAATTAAAGTTATATAACCGTACATGCGCGTGCCGTTTGTATACAAGCAGTGGGTTGCCGTGCGCGTGTCGGTTGGAAGCGTATACAACGAATGGTAATACATTATTCGACCAACCACATTTTATAATCATAGCCTTTCATCACGCAAAATCTTATTGACGTTTTATGTTGTTTGTTGATATGTTTCTTAGGTCAAATGATCCCGTTGGAGTTGATAGACCCTTTTTGGAGAAAGTTAAATTTGGACTCCATAGTGGAACCGAGCAAGGTGGACTCTTTCGACTTAGACGGCGAATTTGCGCTTCTCAAACAACATTTAAGTGCTCAGCCGAGAGAACTCAAGAAAAACTTGATTCAAAAGATGAAGGAGTTGGTACAACTCAATAAGACGAAGCTTAAACAACCAGTTGTGCAAAAAAACACACGGGGTCGTCCAACTTTAAAAGCTCAGCAACAAAGGAAGGATGATTCGTTTACGGAGCCTTCAAGACACAGCTTTTTTACAACGCAGGACCAGTATAGTGATTCACAAGATGGGTTTCGCACACATGATGAGTTTCGCACACATGATGAGTTTGGCACACAAGAGTCAAATATCGAACCTACCAGGCACAGCTCGTTTGTCGAGTCACAAAGTTATTGTACTGAAACACCTATGTTCTTCGGCGAGATTGCGAAAGGCGCTAAGAATTCGAAAACGAAAAAGAAGGTCGCAAAATCAAAGGAAGAGCCACCAGACTTACCTTAGCTGCCTGTCGGACAAGTTAATATGTTCATGCACTTCAAAAAGTTCATTCCACCGTGCTTCTATCCACACCTCAGTCACATACAAAATGTGCAGGGTGATGGTAATTGTGGGTTTCGATCTATAGCGGTCGGCTTATCGCTTAAAGAGTGGCAGTGGCCGTTCATACGGGAGCAACTTCATGATGAGTGCAACAGGTTCCACGAATTTTGGAAAAACATAAATGAAGTTCAGTATCAACAAGTTCTGGAATCATTAGTTTGGTCAAAAGACCATATAGACGGATCACCTCGACATAAGTGGCTACAAATGCCATTCACGGGGCTTCTGATAGCAAACCGGTGGAATGTCATTTGTCTCTTATTAAGTGACCTTGGTTGTGCTTCATTTTTTCCCATGTTCAGAACAGCCGAAGAAAGTATTCCGCATCGAACAGTCGCGCTTGTACATGTACACAGGAACCATTTTATTCACGTCAGCTTGGAAGGGGAATATCCAATGCCAACCCCATCAGGACACTGGCGACAACCGACACGGAATACGCCAGCAGAAAGTTGGTATCACTATTACAAGGAACGTATTGACCAATATAATACGATCGTTGATGAATATAGGACCAGGGATTACATAGATTTAGGTGCCCTATGAATATAAAATGTTATTTGCATGTTTTGACAATTTTTAATGATCAACATACACGTTATATAAATGTTTTGGCAACTTTTTGAGATTGAACTTGAAAAAACGTTTAAACGAATCAATTTGCATGTTTTGACAATTTGTAATGATAAACATACACGTTATATAAATGTTTTGGCAACTTGTTGAAATTGAATTTGAAAAAACGTTTAAACGAATCAACGTTAACGCATACCGACCGTATTTTCGTCAGTTCCGCATATAGTAATTGAAAAAAAATGAAAAAACTGAATTGTATACGGGCCGTATAAAAATATACGCCTCGTATACTGTGATCGTATATTAAGTATACGACAGAATTAAAATAAATTAAATTACTGTATACGGGTCGTATACTTTTATACGGCCCGTATACAAATCAAAAAGATCGTATAAGTTTTATACGACCTCATTTCCACCATACGGCCTCAACATTCCACCAAAAATTCTCTCGGATCGTTCTTGGACAGCGTTCTTCGGCGTTTTTGGCGTTTTCTTCTCGTTCTTCCTATACGGTACGTTTTCGTATAGTAAACTTTTAAATTCCGTAACATGTTAGATTATGGTCTTGTAGAGTAAAGCGTAGATATGCGTAACGATTACGATTGTATAATTCAATTTGAAAAAAAATTGAAACAGAAAATTGTATATGATTATTATGTGTATACGGTCGTATAAATTGTATACGATCGTATAATGTTTGAATATTCAAAAAAGATACGATCGTATACAATTTATACGACCGTATACACTTGAATAATCAAAGGTTATACGATCGTATACATTATATACGCTCGTATAATGTTTGAATATTCAAACATTATACGCTCGTATATTTATATACGGTCGTATAACGTTTGAATATTCAAACATTATACGCTCGTATATAATGTATACGGTCGTATCCTTGTTGAATCTTCAAACATTGTACGAGCGTATATCATATGTACAATACGTTCGTATACAAGAACAGTATTCGTATAATACGTTAACGATAATCGTATAGTGATTGCTAAGTTGTAATTGTTATTTGTTACAGACGATATGGCTGAGTCATCAGCAGCTGGTGCGGCCCGTAGAGGTCGAGGTCAGGGTCAGGGTCACGTTCGGGGCCGTGGACGTGGACGGGGACGTGGACAGGAGGAGGAGGTTGTGCCCGATTTTACTGAGACGGGGCAGTTTGTTAGAGATATCCCCCGAGGTACGGTTGCCTATAGGGTTTTGGGCAAATTACGGGAGATGGTGCTGGATGCGCCTCGGACCATAGATTTTCAGTTTTTGACAGATATTGGAGCGATCGGTCGGGTCCGGGAGCTCATGCCAGCTAACTCCCCGTGGGACCGCTTATTTGATGCCGCCGCAGAGCGGGCCCACAGGGAGATTACTTTAGAGTTTTTATCTACCTTTACATTTACGGACACCCGGGGTGGGGGTTTTCAGCATTTTTTGACGACAGACGCCGTAACTTTTACTATTTGCGGCAAGACTCAGAGGATGACACTTCCTCAGTTCGCTGTTGCCTTGGGTCTGTACTCACAGGAGGACTCAAGGTCACGCGCATTTTTTGATGCGCCAGTCAGCACGTCCACTGACGTGTTGTGGCCGTATTGGCGCAGTATTGGGTTCGGGGAGTTCGCGAAACCGAATCAGCGATCCCCGAAGGCACGGGCGACTGATCTTCACGACCCGTTACACCGATACCTACATCGGTGTATCGCCGTGACGATCGCCGGTCGTCATGATAGCAGGGAATGGGTCACCCAAAGTGACCTATTCTTCTTGCACGACTTACTTACCGGCGGGAGGGCCAACTTGGCGTACAAGTTGGCCGCATATCTCGCCGAGTACGCTTTTAAGCGACCCTCTTCCCACATCAGCTGTGGGGCCTTCGTCACCCGTCTGGCGAAGGGTTTCTTTCGCCTCCTGTCCCCGCAGGTGGCAAGTGATATGACGCAGACACGCCAGCTTGACAGGGTTGGGAGGGACACAACCCTATCGATGGGTTTGGCTCGCGAGGTCGAGGGAGGGCAGCTGGTTTGGGCTTATGGTGTGGGTGAGGGACCCTGTGGAGAGGGTGGTGATGAGGAGGGAGACGAGGGAGAGGGAGGCGAGGGCGTGGGAGAGGGAGGCGACGGAGAGGGGGTCGCTCATACTGTCGATCGATCACAGCTAGTTGCGGAGGAGTTACGGGGTGATCGCCCGTACGTTCGACGCAGCGTGAGATAGCGTGTGATGCCTCCACCGGGGGTGGAGGAGAGACTCGTTCAGGTCGAGTCGGTTGTAGCTACAGTCAGAGGGGATTTAGCTGCAGTCAGAGGGGATTTAGCTGCAGTGAGAGAGGATGTACAGTGGATGGTCGAGGCGATTGTGGCTATGCATTCTGCCGCGCCCCTACCTCCACGAGCTGGCGCTGCACCACCACCACCGCCGTAGCTGCTTATTGTATTATTATTTTTTTTTGTTATTTTACGTTTGAAACTTTGTAAAAGTTTATATTTTTTTTTAGATGTAAAACATTATAAATATTAATCTTATGTTTAGATGTTAAGTTGTTTGTTTAATAATTGTTGTCGTAGTTTATCATAATCATATCACATATTTATCGTTTTACATAGTGGAAACTTACTAAACATTATAAATACGTTTAACTAGAAACTCGTAACATAATCCGATATATACAATACTATTTTAAAATTTATAAAACTTATTAAACGGTTTCCCGATTGCAACAAAAAATTAACTATTCTATACATATTTATCGTTTTTACAAAGTGGAAACCTATGATACATAATAAATACGTTTAACTACAAACTCGTAACATAATGCGATATATAGAACACTATTTTAAAATTTTCAAAATTTATTAAACGGTTTCCCGATTGCAACAAAAAAATTAACTATTCTATACATATTTATCGTTTTTACAAAGAGGAAACCTATTAAACATAATAAATACGTTTAACTACAAACTCGTAACATAATGCGATATATAGAACACTATTTTAAAATTTTCAAAATTTATTAAACGGTTTCCCGATTGCAACAAAAAATTAACTTTTCTATACATATTTATCGTTTTACAAAGAGGAAACTTATTAAACATAATAAATACGTTTAACTACAAACTCGTAACATAATCCGATATATACAACACTATTTTAAATACAAAAAATTATTAAACGGTTTCCGGATTGCAACAAAAAAGTTAACTTTACTACGGGCCGTATAACATTATACGGCCCGTATACAGTTTTCAAAACTAAAAACCCTTGGCAAACCTTCGAAACAAAATTATGCAAATATGTATACGGCCAGTATATAACTATACGTCCCGTATACATATAAAAACAAAAAAAACATTCCACCGCATAAAATTCTGTGCATAAACATTCTATACGGCCCGTATCAGTTTATACGGCCCGTATAGATATAGGGATGTGAAAATAAGATTATAGGGATGTGGAAATAAAACAACCCTTAATTAATTAATGATTCTTTGAAGGCAATATACATACACACACGCATTGCCAATGATCTATAGATCAAGTGGTGGAGGGCTTGCATTTCTCTTGAGAGATGCAGGTTCGACTCCCACTTGGTGCAGAGTGAGGCACTGGTGGGCAATGATAGGAGACCCAGGGAAACCTGGGTTGGATCCTTGAGCCAAACGGGTTTTACCGGTAATTTCACCGTCGTGCCTACGGGCGGGTGGATTATCGGGTTTTCCCCGGAATTGGTGGTGGACTCGGGTTACTCTCGGAGTACTCCGTTTGTCCAGTGGATGCCCCGAGAGTGCTCGGGATTGAATTTGTTGGCCGTTCAAAAAAACATACACACACGCATACAATTGTGTGTAGAGAAAAGAATTAATTGATCAACATCATCATTAATAGAGAGAGAAGAGGATAGCAGCCAATAGGGGAATGTTGGGACTTCTTGACATCCACGAAAGAATGGAGAACATAACACAATTTTCGGGCAGCCTTGATTGGAGGAAAACACCACCTCCATCATCGATTTTTTTTTTATTGGCAGCAACATAGTGATTATTATTTATTAGTGGGCTTTTACAACTTTTTTTTGGACCTCCATCATCGATTAGGAGGGGCAGTAGACTTCATTATTTTTGGGCTCCATAAAACTCACGGCCCAACATCATCAATCGATATTGGCAGCCGTCAATACACCTTAGGGGGAGCTGAGAAACATCATCATCGTTCATCACATCTTCCGCACAACATACCAATTCGATCATGAAGTCAATCTCATCTCAAGCTTCGGAAGGTTGTTCGCACCTTATGAGCGGCTAGTCGTCCTGTGACCGTCTCCGGGAATAGGGTTTGTGTTTAAACATTGGTTTGCTCATTGTTACAACTTTTTGGATTAGGATTCGATTAAACTTTCGGTTAGTCGTTCCTATTGTTTCTTGTTTTGATTAAACAATATTTGATTATCGTACTCATTCTTGTTCATCAATTATTTGGTTTGTTCATCAAGAACCGGGATTAAATTCTAGGATGTCATTGTTTTAAACCTTTAATCATTGAACTTGTATATGTTTATGAAATCTGAAATTGGTAATTAACTGGATTACTATTCATTTGCATCAATCTTTCGGTTTCGATCGTGGATCATTGCAATAAAATATATTGTCCGTTAATTATTTATCAAAACAAGTTTTCAAATCATGTCTATGTGATTTCCAATTGGTCACAACTAAGTATCCTGATTTTCTGCATAACCTGAAAACCCGGAGATTGGTCCCTTTTCTCACAATTGTTTATCTAATTTATATTTTGTTTTCATAATTCGTCTCATATTTTGCAAAAAGCAATTAGTTTAGAATAGATGATAATTAAAACAACGAACTTTTACACTTTCCACTGATTCCCCATGGATTCGACACCCTACTTGCCCTTTACTAGTAAAAGGTGAATATGACACTTTAATTATATTTTTTTACCGACCTTACGACATCGATCAGTTAGAGAGTTAAAAACCCATCCTGACCCATGTTAAAATTTAGATGAGTATTTTAAAACCCATCCTAACCCATCGTGACCAAATCCCTAGCCCATTCTGACTTATTTCCTTTTTTTAAAAAGGCCCAAAATAACCCAAAATATCATGGTTGGGTTTTTGTTACCACCCCTAATCATACCACTTGATTACTAGGTCATATGAACCATGTTTCTAATCGTACTAAGTTGGGTGTTACAATGGGAATCCACAATGGCTTTCACGTAACTGAAATAATTAATTACTAAATTTCAGTATGCTTAAAAGTATTTTTGCTTTTCCGGCTGGTTGTGACATCTTTATTAGAATATGGATGAGCAAATGGTACTGGATAGTGGATATCACCGGTTTGATTTTCGGTACCAACATTTTATGTTTCCGGACCGGTCAAAAACCTTTATCTAAAGTTAAAAAGAAAAATCATTTGTACTCAATCAAGACCTACTCATCGCATGCATAACACCCTTTACATTTATAAAAGCGATTTCACTCATACACAAACAATTTACACCCCATGCATGCATGAAGCTTGGTTGTCAAGTCTTTTAGTTATTACATGAACAATTATAGATTCAGTAGTGAATAGCATTCTTCCATGCAAACAAATCTGTTACCAACGGAATCACAGGCTTCTTCTTCTTCAACACTTTCTTCTCATACAAGTACCTTCTCTCTCTCTCTTCACCAAATCCATTTAGCACTTGACGCATTGTCATTGACGACCGTGCTTTCCCCGCCACCTCCGCCTCGGCTTTCGCTATCTTCGACATGTTCTTGTGGAGCTCAGCGTTCAAAGAGGCCAAAGCCACCTCCGTCTCGGCCTCTCTTTCTTTCAGTACGTTCAGCTCTCTCTTGGTTTCCTTGAGCTCGAATTCGAGCTTTTTGAGGGTGTTCATGACGATCACAGGAGAAGGTACTTGATTGGGTGATTTCGACAACATAATTTGGGTAGAACTTGGTGTATGTTTCCATATTGGTGATTCTTGTTTTGGTAGGGTGAAAAGTGGTTTTGGTGAGGGTGAGTAGGTTTCTGAGACTTGTAAGCGGTCTCCGAATATGGCTATCGCTTCTTTGACGGAGCGGAAAGGGCGGGTGGTGTCTACGGTGGATTGCTCGTCATCGCCCGGTAGCGGGTTTTCATTTAGGGCCAGAATTTGATGACTTTGATCCATGGACATGGTTGTGGGAAATATGGGTGGGAAAAAGAATTAAGAGAGAATGTTGGTTTTGATGGTTGAGGGGTGGGGGTGGGGTTGGGGTTGGAGGTAGTCTTTGCTTGCACTTCAAATTAAGATTAATTTGGTGCTTGTTGAGATACTGTAGTTTGAAGGTTAAGGATGAAGGGATTCTTGAGTTCTAGAGATATGGACTCCTCAACAACTTCAGTTTGGCCAATGGGTTTGTTTACCTTTACGGGTTGGGTTGATTATCAAATAGAGATAGTTATATGTTTATTTGTTTTGTGGAAACAATAGTATGACTCTATATTACATGGGACAAGATACATTAAAAACACATGCTCTCATGTAGATTTTATTTATTGAAACATTTTGTTGACGAGGATTTGAGATTAATAACGTTAAAAATGAATTTAAATTATTTCGTTTTCAAACCAATAATTTTTTTTTTGGAAGGTGACTTTCTATGTACTGGACCAGTGGTCACCGGGTTCATGTCGAAGACAATCCCCCGTCAGCCCCGCACTTATGGACGCGATGTTCGATCAGGCCCCGGCCGCCGCGCAAGCTGACTTCCGCCCGGAAACCATACTGCCCCCACACGAGAGACTCGCTGGGGAAACAGCTGGGTAAAACCGGGTTGCCCTCAAGACCGCACCATGCCTCGGTAAGATACGATCCATCATTGGGACAACCCGCCACACAACCCGCCACACAAGCCGTAGACGCCGGGATTCGAACCGGGGGCCATTGGCAAATCCCCGGCCTCAAACCAATATAATAGCTCACTTTATCCATTTCCTCCCACTTTATAAATAATAAATTAATGTATATATCAGTTTAGTACAAATAATTTATTTAGGGGGTGTTTGTTTTTTCTTCAAACATCTTCAAGTGAGCTAATGTTTTCAGGCGCACAGACGTTACCCTTGAATACTGTTTGTTTTTGTTCTTTTAAACAGACCTGAAAATGGTTTTTTTAGCTTAAAAAAAAAAGCTATCCCCCTGCCTTCAAACATCTTCACAAGTTCTTAACTCAAAAACTCTCCTGTTCATCATCATCTTTACCATGTTTCCTCCAAATCAAAATCCCCATTGAAGAACAACAACCTCACAATAATAATAACCACCACCACTGCCGTAAGAACAACTCCTGTTCATCATCATCTTCGCCTCAGTCGGCCACCACCACCGTCGCGGCTGCCATCAACCTTCAACATCATCATCAATCATCCTCATCTGCGATCTCTCTCTCTCCCTCCCTCTCTCTTCGATCTCTCCCTTTGTTCTGAATCATCGATTCTTCTCAAATGGGTTTCTCCAAATTCCCTTTCTTTCTCATCCAATTTCTCTAAAAATCTAATCTTGACTTCAATTTCATCATACCCACCAAGAATGACAGTCAAAATCGGTTCAATATCTTGTGTTTCCATATCTTTATCTTCTTCGTTCCACCCCACAAAAACTCCACAGGTATGATTCTTTAATAATTCCAAGAATATCCTCTTTAATTTCTTTTATTTGTAATGTTTATATGCAACTTAATTCAGATAAGTTTGTGTTGTTTTTGAATTTTAGGTTTAGTTTTTAATTCTTGTGGATATGGAAAATAAAACAAAGTTCATGTTTGTACAGACAGTATCAATTTATAAAAACAAACAATTTTATATTTTCAGCTTGAAGAGCTTTAGACCACATCTTCAGTTGCAGACATGAAAACATATGAAATCAGCTTGCAGACAATTTATGTCTGCAAAAACAGACAGCACCTTAGGGTCTACATATTTGCACACCAACATGGCTATTTGCACACCAAACCTTACCTTTACCTACACTGCGTAGATACAGGGTCCGCACACGACCACTCAGTCAAACCTCGTACACTGTCAAATCATGCATATATACACTACGTATAGAGCCATACGCAATATATAGAAGTAACCCTATACGCTTCGTATATGTCTATACGCAACATATGTAATGGACAGGTAATGACAACCTAGTACATACACCCCCTGAGATCAAGAGGGGTCACTACCCCCTGAGCCACTAGGGGTGCATACATACAACCCACAACACAATCGGTTCCCTCTCCATTCAACGCCTTGCACATCGCACACGATTGGGCCATTGTGTGATTTGTTTGCTGTTAAGATTTGAAACAACGTATAAAAAGGAAAAGCAATTAGTGACATGCATAGCTGGATAAAATATAAATATAACATGATTATAATTGGGTTGGGTATCATATTTAAAATGGTGATGCTTGAGTGAATAAAAAAGGTCCTAATATTAACACATGGCAAAAACTTATTTACACATGGTGTATACGGGCCGTATAATGTTATACGGCCCGTATAGAATTTAAAAAACTAACAAAGTCTGTGCCAGCAGACTTTGTCAGTTTACGGGCTATATAACAGTATACGGCCCGGATACACCATGTGTAAATAATTTTCCTGGTGGTATACAATGTATATGAACGATGTATACGGGCCGTATACTGTTATACGGCCGTATGGAACGAAAATTAGATTTTTCTAAAAGTATTTAAGGGATTTAAGGTGTCAATCACACGAGACATTTTACAGTCGTGAGGTGGTCAAACCTTTCTAAAAGTAGAAAAAAATAAAACATTAACAAGTAACAAAGATTGAAGAACAAAAAAACGTGTCGTATGACTGTAATAAAAAGGAAGGGTGAGGCATTTGATGAGAGTTGTAAGGAGAAGCGTTGAAATCAATGGTCCCGTCATTACAACCACTTGTTTTCAACGTGGATGTAATGCAATGATAATGCAATGATTCCTCTCAATTGAATAGACAAACATTTGCTTCATAGGACTCACTTGAATCGTCTCAAAAGTACTGAACAACCGAAATAACAACTTCGGTTTCATCAGCCTGTACCGAAGAAACCAAATTCGCAACAATGAGTCTGAGTCCATTGTTGTTCGTGAATGTTTCGAATCATCATAGAAGACGTGTCGGATTCTTCTGCTAGTGGTCGGGCTTCCAATGCTCACACAGGGTGATAAACAACGCTGATATGAACACAAACCAACTGCTTTGTCTTGAGTCGTCAGGAAAACTTTTCCTCGGGGGAGGGTGAGTAGTATGAGTCTGAGTCCATTGTGGTTCGTGAATGTTTCGAATCATCATAGAAGACGTGTCAGGTTCTTTTGCTAGTTATTCGGAATGTTTCGAATCGTCATTAAAATTAACAATGCGGTCTTGATTGAAAAGACGTAATTGCAAGACTGTTTGTCGGGCTTCCAAAGCTCACACATGGTAAAAAACAACCCTTGATGTTGAAACCGGTTTTACCTCATGAAAAGGAAAGAAACAATTTTTTTTAGAGAAGCGTTGGGATTCAAGGGTTTATGAGTCAAAGTTAACATTCAGATTCGGATTCAGAAAGCAGATGATTTTGTACTTGGTTTATTCTCTTTAATCTATTAGAACGATCCTTGTTTTGTCACGTACATGCGTTTAATTCCCAACATCCTTGTTTTGTCACGTACATTTCGTAAGAAACTTTTCGTGCACTGAACCTTCAGTTGTGTACGCAAATTCACCACCGGTTTCTACAGCACAAGCACATACACCGGTTTCCAAGTAGGGTTTAGAATGTTTGAAGGAAATGCTGGTTCAATATCAACTCATCTTTAGTAGTGTTTGTTTGAGAACCTGCTTCAGATAAATAACGGTTCTCCAATTCCAGAGTAAGCAAATACACAACGGTTCTCCAATTCCAGATCAGTAATGAACGTTCAGTTGTGTACACAAATTCATCACTGGTTTCTACAACACAAGCACATACACAGGGAGAATGTTCTCGAAATTGAAGGAAAAGAAAAAATGGTTGCTGATGTTTTTCACTATCAGGATTTTGTTGGTTTGTTTCCAGGTAGGGTTTAGAATGTTTGAAGTATTTGTGGATCAACAGAAATAACTGAAATAACAGCTTCGGAATCTATTAACCCACAATTGGTTTAATACCAACTGCTCGAAATTCCTTTCGTTTTTTGGATCGTTCTAATAGATTAAAGAGAAAAAACCATTATCACTTCCAGATTCGCTAATTTCACTCTTGAGAACCTGATTCAAATACACAAATTCATCACCGGTTTCCACAGCACAAGCACATACACAGTTAGGGTTTAGAATGTTTGAAGTATTCGGATTTTGTTGGTTTGTCGGGTTCTATAACTACAATCCTTCCAACATTATTGAAACGAGGGTTTATTCTCTTTAATCTATTAGAACGATCCTTGTCTTGAGAACCTGATTCTGATTTAAACAATGCACGAAGATCCTTGCATTAGACACAATTTGATGGAATTTGTGGATCAACAGAAATAACTGAAATAACTCGCCATTCTCTTGCACATGTATACGTTGATTTGTGGATTTAACTTGCAAGATACATGGATGGTTTGTTTACGTTCAATAAGATTCTGTAATTATATTTTAATATTGAATGAAACTAACAAGGTGAGCCTGAATTTTCAGATTTTTAGACACTTACTTGAACCGTTAGTAATGCTAGATGTCATTTTGCCTGAACCACAACCTATTACAGCACTGTATGATACGGGCCCACAAGAATTGAGCAAGAATTGGGTCCGTCGCATGATAGAAGATACATATCGTCCGTTCAAGTTGAGCTTCCTGATGCAACTTTTTTTGCGAAAGGAAATGAGAGGTCGAAGGTTAAGGATGCTGAGAATTCTGCAGCTTCGGTGATGTTATAATTTCATTTGAATTAACTTCACTAGTCAGACAACAATTGTTGAGAACCTGATTCTAATTTAAACAATGCACGACATGTCTGTTAGTGGTTTCTGTAACCAATTGGGAACCACATATTTGCTTCAAGATTTACGTCTGATGTCTAAGTTTGATCACATTTGACTTCATCTACCTGTGTTTTGAAAATAGGCTTTGTTCTTCGTTTTTTGGATCGTTCTAATAGATTAAAGAGATTTTTACCATTTTCTACCCTATGAATGCCGTATACTGTTATACGGCCGTATACACCAAGTGAAAAAAATTTTACCCGATCGTATACAATGTATACGATGCTTGTATACGGGCCGTATAATATTATACGGCTCGTATACTATGGGTAAAAAATGGTAAAAATTTTTTTATTCTCTTTAATCTATTAGAACGATCCTTGTTTTCATAGGGACTCACTTGAATCGTCTCGGAAGTACTGAACACCAGAAATAACAACTTCGGTTTCATTAAACGGCTTTGAAACCGGACGGAATATACGAAGAAACTGTTGGAATTTGTGGATTTCGGTTGGTTCAGAAACTTAACAAGAGAATCATTGCAAGTATCCATATGGATGGTACATTTGTGGATTTCGATTGGTTCAAAATGCAACTTTTATCGCATCCTGCTCTTCCAATACCAAAGAGAATGCAAAGCTTCATGCAGCCGAGGCCGCTTTGTTAAAAATAATAAACCCTAAAACTAGTGATACGGGCCCACAAGAGTTGAGCAAGAATTGGGTCCGTCGCATGATAGAAGATACATATCGTCCGTTCAAGTTGAGCTTCCTGATACATATCGTCCGTTCAAGTTGAGCTTCCTGATACATATCGTTCGTAAGAAACTTTTCGTGCACTGAACCTTCAGTTGTGTACGCAAATTCACTTTCTCTCTCTCTAGGTACTGGTACCCTTCAATCTTCTTGAGTATTTTTCTAATTTTATGCTTGCATCCACCACAGTGAATATTAACTTTGAGTGAAAGAGTCTGTTTAACTACAGCACAAGCACATACACATTCCGAATAACTTCACAAAGATTTGTTGGAATTTGTGGATCAATAGAAATAAGTGAATACAACCGGTCAAATCACACACTATAAAGTGTAAACTTATCGTGTGTTGTAGTTTGGAAAGATGACCGAATAGATATCTGAATCAGGCGTTGTTCTCGTTGTTGCATCGGGAACGAAGGAGGAGACTCAACTGGCGCTGCCCTGTTCTCGTTGTGGTCGACGTATACCAACGGTTCTGCGAACAAAAACATCATCTGTTCATCATTGTTCTTGAAGATGAAGATGAAGAAAAAATTACCGGACGAAATCTACGAAGAAACTGTTGGAATTTGTGGATTTCGGTTGGTTCAGAAACTTAACAAGAGAAGCAACTAAAAAAGCGGTGGACGGTATTTAACGTACATAATTTGTTGGAATTTGTGGATTTCGGTTGGTTCATGCGTTGAAGTACTGAATCAACAGAAATAACTGAAATAACAGCTTTGGAATCTATTAATACAACTGATTACTCGGTCGAATAATGGCCAATAAGAAACAAATCATTAAAGCTCACATTTTACTACGTTGACCATGTTTTTTGACAAATTATCTGCATCCTGAATCTGAATCTGAAAGTTAAATAGACCCCTTAAGTTGTCATTCATAATAACTAAGCGTCTGGAGAAGAGTATGTTGATATAGGAGAGCTGATGCAATTTTCCAAGCATTTTATCGTGTGTTGTAATTTTAATGAAGCAATGAAGATTGAATATGCAAACCGCATCCGTTTTGTATACAGAAACAGTGGCTATGGGAAATACAAACCCGACACGTCTTCTGTGATGATTCGAAACATTCCGAATAACTAGCAGAAGAACCCGACACGTCTTCTGTGATGATTAGAACGATCCTTGTTTTGTCACATATATGGAAAAACAAGGACCATTCACCTCTTTCAACCTACCAAAACACCGTAAACCCCTTCTTTTAATCTATTAGAATGATCCTTTTTTTAATCTATTAGAACGAGGCAACTTTCCTTATCACCCGTACCGGTGATTTCTTATCCATACTATTCTTCATAGCCATATTCCCACTCACAAGTTGTTGATCTTTGGGTGGTGATTTACTCCCGAACAAACCATGCCCACCTTGACCAGAATAGATAAGCGTATCAGTCGATCCACTTACATTCGAATAACGCTGAGAATCCACAACGCTCATGAAGTTACACGTAACATCTAGTTATATTCAGATTTAAACAATGCCCGCCTCAACTGAGATAACGGACATCCATCAAGCTCAAAAAGAAAACTTGTGTTTCCCATAGTCACAAAAGATTGCGGTTTGTATTTCGCATAGCCACCGTTTCAGTAGTAAAAAACGGTTGTGGTTTGTATTTCGCATAGCCACCGTTTCCGTAGTAAAAAACGGTTGCGGTTTTCACATTCAATCTTCAATACTTCATTAAAATACCACTAGTAGAAGAACCCGACACGTCTTCATGTTACGGAGAATGTTCTAGAAATTGAAGGAAAAGGAAAAGATTTGTTGAAATCGAATTTGACAACTATGACAGCTTATTAAAAGTAGCAATCACCTCCAATCATTTCCTGGTCAAATCACACAATATAAAGTTTAAAGTTATCGTGTGTTGTAGTTTGGAAAGATGACCGAATAGAGATCTGAATAACAAACTGTGGAGAACTTGTTTGTGTCGGGTTCTTCTGCTAGTTACTCGATCAACGGACTGATCGGTAACGTTACTCTACTTGTGCTCCGATTTAAGCGGCGTGTTCCGATCAACGTTGTTAAAGGTGATGAAGAGTTTAGAAACCCGAGAATGATAGTGTTTTTACTGGAAAAAAACGTGATACTTGAAAAAACATCCTTATATACGGCCCGTATACAGTTATACGGCCCGTATACATTTGGTAACATCAAAAACCTCCCAAAATAAATCCATTGAGTCGTATACATTTTACAAATCGTATAAACATGTATACGACTCGTATAACTATATACGGGCCGTATATAGTAAAATAAAAAAAACATTCTCTGCACATTTTCCTATTAAAAAACATTCTATACGGGCCGTATATTTGTATACGGCCCGTATATACTAGGGGATGTGAAAATAAGATATAGGGGGTGTGGGAAAATAGGGGCCTAAAAAATGGAACCACAAATAAGAAGCAATGTAGCTATTGGAATGTATGGGTGGTAGTATGGTCTATGAAGGTATGATTTATAGAGATTGAACTGTGGTAGTATGGTTTATTAATTAACACATATTCAGAGTTTTTCACCAACAAAAAATATAACTCACTTTATGTTTGTACAAAATTTCTGACGAAACGTAAATTATTTACATAAAAACGTTAAACAACTTGGATCTATACCGACATACTGAAAAAGAAAAAAAATAGGAAAAAAAAAACAAATAAACTCGCTACAGTGATTTGGCTTTTGAGAATCTATACTATCTATTAAGGGAGCTTAGATGATGACATCAAATTGCATACGTGTCAAGTTCTCAGCTATGCCACATAGTCCAAGGTGATGTCATAATTACGATTTATTTATTATATATATAAATCTATTAAAATCTGATTTTATTAATATTAGGAGAAAGTAATTTTTTAGGAGGCAGATTTGAATTGCATGGGGAGTTGTTTGGCCATTTAATGCACATCAGAACTATCAAATCAACTCTCTCTTTCTTCTCAATTCAAAAGCACATCCACATTTCTCTCTTTCTTCTCTCTTCAAAGTTATAGGCGATATCTAGGGTTTGTGTTTCTTCTCGATTCAAAAAGCTTCAAGACGAAGAATGTCATCGGCAAAGAAATCCGATGGTGAATCACCATCTTTGTCACTCAGTTTCATAGATTATTTGAATCCCTCGAAAGATATGTGGAATATAAAGTGTCGAATCATCCGTAAATGGGTTCAGTCCTTTCGGATGGACCTCATCTTGCTCGATGAGAAGGTATTAGTTTTTGTGAAGTGTTTATTGTTTTATTTTTCTGTTCTAGGTTTTATACAGAGATGGTTATCTAATCCGCGGTATTTGTGAACTGTGATTCTCTTATTTTACTGTTATAGGGTTTATACAGAGGTGGTTATCTAATCCGCCTGATTTTGGGTTTGTGTTTAGTTTCTCAGAGGTGGTTGTGTAATAGAGGTTTGTGTTTTGTGTATTGTGTATTGTGTAATTTAGGTTTGTGTTTTGTGTTATACAATTAGATATTTTGTGTTTTGTGTAGTTTAAGGTTCGATATAAACCCTAGAAAGATGAATATTGTTTGGTTGGTTATTGATCATTGATAGAAGTTTGTTGCGAGTTGCTGTTTGTTTTTTCTGTTTGGTTTTTGAAAGTGTTTCGTGTTTTGTGTAATTTAGTTTTGTTTAAAACAAGTTATATGTTTTTAGTATGAAAGAGATTAGTGTTATTTAGGGTTAGGTATACCTGATGCTATGGTATGTTACTAATTGTTTCTTTGTTTTAGTGTTAGGTGTAACACCCTTACTATTTTAAGAGAGTTCTAGTACCAATAACGACAATTAGTTGTGCATTTACATATACATATCACCTATAAAAATATGGTTTATTAAAAACTTTTACAGTTTAAAAGTTTTACAACAATGTAGTTGGGTTCGTCGTTTAAAAGTTACGACATAAGGCCGTGCGGAAGCTTTAATCTCGTGTGTTCGGTTCTTCGATTAGCTTGATCATCATCCGGCATCCCGTAATATACCTATGATCAAAACCAACATGAAAGTTAGTTTTGATAGCGTAAAATGAGTTTAACCAAGTTCATAGCATCAACCAACTAAAACAATATATATATATATATATATATATATATATATATATTATATTTTTCTTTTCGGATTCATGCCTTTCGCGCCACGCGAGAGGCTTCTTCTCATCTTTCGCATGCCGCGACATCCGTTGCGTGGCGCGCCGGATTTACCACACTCCCTCGCGTGGCGCGAGGGATACCATTTTCCAGCAGGTCCATTCCTGGAACCTGCATATCTGCCAGCTATGGTTATTAATCGAAAATCAAACTTTAAAGTGCCATAACTTTCGTTCTAGTTATCAGTTTTACACGATTCTTTTTCCTACGCGTCCGTAATTAAATTACGGACCCGTTTATCACCTTGGTTTGCATAAAAATCTGATTTATCCAATGTTGGCTCAAAAATCCTTTAGGTGATTATTCGGCCCGTTTGGCATTATTATTTCACTACATGCTCTAAAAAGAAAATAGTTAATTCCTATCATTTTACCCATCCCGGGCTTGTCAAACCTTAACGTTTTCGCTCCCATCCTAGAGTTTACGTAGGCGTTTACATTCACCGATTCATTTGTATCTATCTAAGCATTTAACCACAATTTACTTCTTAGTCTATTTTGACCCGCAAACGTTTTTGCCTATACTTTTTATATGTATCTAAGGGTTTCAAAATCAATAAACAAGTTTCTAAACAAACTCTAACGGTCGTTTACACAGTTCGCCCGTTAAGGGCTTTTTGGTCAATTCTAGTCTCTTATTTTACGACGAAAGACTCTCACCAATTATTGACCAAATTAGCACTTTTAACTACAACATAATTATACGTACCTGGCTCGGATCATTACATTGACCCGTTTTAATACCTTGTCTCGAAAATTTGCTAATTCATAGCAACGCTAATTCATAAGCCGCTTTATCCTGTAAGCATAAAACTCGACAAGTGCTTATTAGTCGATATTTGTCAAATGGTATCCACATTACCATTTGACCCGTTTTACTCTTTTTATTCGTTAGGCTTACTTATAGTAACCGTTCAAAAACCCATTTTTATAATTAGCTTTTCATGGCTAATTTACCGTTCTATCTCTTTTACCATTAAACATGGTTTTTATAATTTATATTAGTTCCGACCCGTATTATTTCGCGTCGGGAACTATATCTTGAATATTATCCTTATTGTATTTGAAACTTATAGGATGAACATTTATTTTACTAAAAGGTGTAAGTTTCACTTACCTTGCATCCGGTTATGTCCTTTTTCTGCGTACTCGATCCGTTTGACGCGCTTCTTTCCCAAGTCTTCATCTAGCTTGTCTAGAGTCAAACTATCATCATCACAATTCGTAAGATGGTTAGATTAGTCATAATCGTTTACGACTATTCCATCATACGGGTTTTATGTCGAATTTATCATTCGACCATATCAAAATTATCATTCGATCTAATCATTGGTCGGTTTGACTTTTTAAAAGTCAATTGACTTATCAACATATTCAAATGCACATTTGGTTCATTGAACTCACTTAGGCATATTTCATCCGAACTCTTAATGAAATCAAATTTTACACACAAACAAGTAGACCGCGATTTCATTCAGGCATTTCATATCACTGAAAAATGGACTGTTTTTGGTGACTTGTTTAACCTATTTTTCAAGTCTTCAAAAATTATGATTTTTTTATATGGTGTACCTCTCGGAGGGTTAGGACTTGTGTTAAGATTTCAAGATCTAACTCTTTACCAAAAATTCGTAAAAATTCATTTACTAAGCTGCAATCAGATTTGTCACTTCTGACTGCAGCTTACGGAAAAATTCATTAAAAATTCCTCGTTTATCCGATTGACGAAATTCCAAGTGGCGATTATTTTAATCGCTTAAAGATATCTACAATAAAAATTTGAGATCATAACTAAATTCCTAAATTGAGTTATGACATTCGTAATGGGCTGCAAATTCTGCCAAAAAACGCAGCTTTAACCTTTGATACGGAAAAATTCATAAAACGCTCAATTTTCGTCAAAAAATGCGATTCCAGGGGGGTTCTAAAGATATATCCTGGAATTACATTTAGGTCTCAAGAAACACATGTTTTTTTCAAGTTTCGTTCAGGTTTCAGCCAATACAACTCGGCTGTAAATTCTGATCAGGAGCTGTTTGAATTCAGCTTTCAATTTAAGCATGTTCTTGACATCATAACACTAATTTTTAGCAATCAAAACCCTAAGAACATCTCATACATGAATTTAGCATCAACAAAATCTGAATTTACTTGAGCTAGACATGATTTCAATATATTCTTGTCTAGGGTTTACTCCTAAACACTATTTCACTTCAATATCATCCATACCACAATCATGCAACATCAATTTCGAATTTCTTATGTACATCAAGAATTCTCAACTTCATAAATATAAAAAATTCGACATACCTTACGATCCTCACGACTAGGTGATCGTTTCTATGTATTCATGCATCGATTTGGGGCTTGAATCAAGCTTCAATTTGTTGATTTTGCTGAAGTTAGGGTTTTTAACCCTTTCTTCTTCTCCTGGGCGATTTCACGCACGCACACACATATCCAGTGTGTGTTGTGTTGTGTTTTATTTTTTTTTATTTTTAATCAATATAATTTCCCCACTTGACAACATTAGTCCCTCATGTTTTTATCTTGATAAATTGAAGCTACTACTCACCATTTATCATTTAACCACATACTACTAACTAGGTTAATTATTCCTAGTTAACTTAATAGGTTCGGGAAGTTATAACTCGTTATATTTTAAGTCCCGTTAATTCGGGCCTTTTTTATACTTTGTTTTCTCAAAGTATCTGTCCTCTTTTTAATTAATATTAGATTTGTTTACTTAAATCCTAATATTTACCGGGTAAATTTTCACCACTAACGGTATTTTACCTATCATTAACATTAACGTGGTTTGGTTACCAAACCCGTTTTTGGGGTGTTACAAGTCTACCCCCTTAAAGAGGTTTCGTCCCCGAAACCTTATTTACATAGTTCTTTTAATTTCTGACTAAACGAACTTAGTTTCGTTTTTATGATATTCATTCCTTCGGTGTCTTTTATGTGTAAGTCCTCACTGACCGAGGCTTTCACCTCTTATTCCTTATCCTTTGCACCTTTTTAACCGAGTCGTCACTCGATCACTAAGTCTCATCAATTTATTAACATGTTTATCTTGCGCTTGTCTTATATTAACAAGCGCTTTGTATTTGTCAGGTCATTTTCTTAACTTTGATTAGTTTTACCGGCTAAACTAGTTAGTCGCCGTCACTTCATACCCCATCATCCGGGTATACTATTTTGCCATCTCCGGCCTTATGTGTGTTTAAGATTTTCTAAATCCCCTCATATTACTTATGTTTGTTAGAACGCTGCTTTTGACTAAAAGCTAAATTTTTAGTTTACGTTTTCTCTGTCTTACTTCTTTTTCTCTCAAGTCTAGGAATTTTCGTCTAAGTTTTATTTCTGACCGTTATTATTTTACATGAAGAACTGTGACCAGTTTTCCACGCTTTACCCAAGCAACCCGTAGGTTCCTTTACTTTGCCTCATAGGTTTTTTCTTTAGATTTTCACCTTTTTAAGGTAAAATCCCATCAGTTCATTTCTTTCAATTCGTGACCCGAGGGTCTTTTGGTCCCGTAGATTCAACATTAATTATAATCCCGTAGGTCATGATGATCCCGTAGATAATCTTTTATTCGGGTCTTTATTCAACTGTATGTATACATATAGCATCAAGGCACCTCTTTTTATGTTTGGAATTATTTACTTTTAATTTTTTTTTGATTTCATTTTACCTTGACCGTAGTCTAAGGCTACATTTGTTTTCTTTCGAATTATCTTTCCGATCTTATGACATTTATCGTCATTTACACGTCGGTTTGTCCTACGCTTACTGTTACCCGGTTCTTACCTATACTTCTTTACGACCCGTTCCCCGGTTTCTTTATCTTAGTGTTTTTAACTTTCTTGTTTCGCTAGTTTGCGTTTTTCCTATCTACATTCCTTTACAACCCGTCACATAGGTTCATTAATATTCCGCGCTTCCATTATTAGGTTTGCGCTTACTTGCACTACCAAGCTTTTACACTTTATTTATCTTGTTTGACTTATTCGTGTGAGATTTCATTACTCATGAACGTCAAACTTCATCCTTCATTCGAACCGTTCAACTTTAAAATAGTTGAACGTAGTTATCAAAATTTCTGTTTGCAATTTCTCATCGTCTTTTAGTCATGACTCTTAATCCGAGTCCTTTGACTTTCTATTTCGCGTTCCCGTCTCTTAGTTTACGCATACTTTCAAAATCCTACCCATCTATCGGGTATCTTTACCGAAGTTATCATCAAGTAACCATTCTTATATGGTTTTAGACGTCACTTTAATTTATTTGGTCGTCTTAGCGAAATTCATCGTTTTTATTCAGTCGAGTCCTTTATTCTTTAGTCTACCCCCTTTGACTTGTCTGTGTGAATTTAATCACTTATGACAGTCAAACTTTATCCCCTATGTCTTAGCATTCACATTAGTTGGTTCGTATTTTCATTTACTTTAATCTTTGTCCCTTCTCTCGGGCTCGTTATTCTAACGTAATACGCTTCCGTCGTCCGACTTGCGTTTACGTTTACTCTCAACATTTTACTTATTTGACTCATTTGGGTACCTTTTTAATTTGTCCCATTAACCCCGTCCTTACTACATCGGATGTAAATGTGTTCGCTATAAGAAGTTCATGGTATCATATGCCACTACTTACTTGGCCAGAGTAAGCGATTAACACATGACACGCATGACCTTTTTATAGTTTTCACATCACTCTCTATGTAAGTAACGCCTCAATTTAGTTTTCTTGGAAATAATATCCTGGGTAGGTATTCTATTCAGGTTTTCCAAGTTTCTAATTTACATATGCAACAATCATTCTCTACATGTTTGCTGCATATTGCTATTTGTGCGATTAAATTTAAAACATGCACCTGATAACGCTTGCCCCGACGGGCTTTCCTTGCCATTCACCTTGTTCGCGATCGTTACGCGATTTAGGTCCTTGGTGAGTATACTCAGCTTGTCATACCTCGGACCGTTCCACCGTCATATCCACAATTCGTTCAACTCTCATCATCTTCAGATGCGAGCGTCCTTCAACTAAACATTTACAAAAGTTAGTAATTTCTACATTAATAAACGCCCGTATTGTAATACAAGGCTTTTTACTCTACATGTCAATGCACGTAATATCGTTAACTGTATCAATCATTTTAATTGGGATAGCGTGTATTACGCGATAACCCTATGTGTTGTTCACAACACTTTAACATGCTAAACCATAAATATACATGTACTTACCGGATTTGCGATCAAGCCTCGAACCGAACACACTTTATTCTTTAACCATGAGCTCTGATACCAACTTGTAACACCCTTACTATTTTAAGAGAGTTCTAGTACCAATAACGACAATTAGTTGTGCATTTACATATACATATCACATATAAAAATACGGTTTATTAAAAACTTTTACAGTTTAAAAGTTTTACAACAATGTAGTTGGGTTCGTCGTTTAAAAGTTACGACATAAGGCCGTGCGGAAGCTTTAATCTCGTATGTTCGGTTCTTCGATTAGCTTGATCATCATCCGGCATCCCGTAATATACCTATGATCAAAACCAACATGAAAGTTAGTTTTGATAGCGTAAAATGAGTTTAACCAAGTTCATAGCATCAACCAACTAAAACAATATATATATATATATATATATATATATATTTATTATATTTTTCTTTTCGGATTCATGCCTCTCGCGCCACGCGAGAGGCTTCTTCTCATCTTTCGCGTGCCGCGACATCCGTTGCGTGGCGCGCCGGATTTACCACACTCCCTCGCGTGGCGCGAGGGAGACCATTTTCCAGCAGGTCCATTCCGGGAACCTGCATATCTCCCAGCTATGGTTATTAATCGAAAATCAAACTTTAAAGTGCCATAACTTTCGTTCTAGTTATCCGTTTTACACGATTCTTTTTCCTACGCGTCCGTAATTAAATTACGGACTCGTTTATCACCTTGGTTTGCATAAAAATATGATTTATCCAATGTTGGCTCATAAATCCTTTAGGTGATTATTCGACCCGTTTGACATTATTATTTCACTACATGCTCTAAAAAGAAAATAGTTAATTCCTATCATTTTACCCATCCCGGGCTTGTCAAACCTTAACGTTTTCGCTCCCATCCTAGAGTTTACGTAGGCGTTTACATTCACCGATTCATTTGTATCTATCTAAGCATTTAACCACAATTTACTTCTTAGTCTATTTTGACCCGCAAACGTTTTTGCCTATACTTTTTATATGTATCTAAGGGTTTCAAAATCAATAAACAAGTTTCTAAACAAACTCTAATGGTCGTTTACCCGGTTTGCCCGTTAAGGGCTTTTTGGTCAATTCTAGTCTCTTATTTTACGACGAAAGACTCCCACCAATTATTGACCAAATTAGCACTTTTAACTACAACATAATTATACGTACCTGGCTCGGATCAATACATTGACCCGTTTTAATACCTTGTCTCGAAAATTTGCTAATTCATAGCAACGCTAATTCATAAGCCGCTTTATCCTGTAAGCATAAAACTCGACAAGTGCTTATTAGTCGATATTTGTCAAATGGTATCCACATTACCATTTGACCCGTTTTACTCTTTTTATTCATTAGGCTTACTTATAGTAACCGTTCAAAAACCCATTTTTATAATTAGCTTTTCATGGCTAATTTACCGTTCTATCTCTTTTACCATTAAACATGGTTTTTATCATTTATATTAGTTCCGACCCGTATTATTTCACGTCGGGAACCATATCTTGAATATTATCCTTATTGTATTTGAAACTTATAGGATGAACATTTATTTTACTAAAAGGTGTAAGTTTCACTTACCTTGCATCCGGTTATGTCCTTTTTCCGCGTACTCGATCCGTTTGACGCGCTTCTTTCCCAAGTCTTCATCTAGCTTGTCTAGAGTCAAACTATCATCATCACAATTCGTAAGACGGTTAGATTAGTCATAATCGTTTACGACTATTCCATCATACGGGTTTTATGTCGAATTTATCATTCGACCATATCAAAATTATCATTCGATCTAATCATTGGTCGGTTTGACTTTTTAAAAGTCAATTGACTTATCAACATATTCAAATGCACATTTGGTTCATTGAACTCACTTAGGCATATTTCATCCGAACTCTTAATGAAATCAAATTTTACACACAACCAAGTAGACCGCGATTTCATTCAGGCATTTCATATCACTGAAAAATGGACTGTTTTTGGTGACTTGTTTAACCGGTTTACAAGTCTTCAAAAATTATGATTTTTTTATGTGGTGTACCTCTCGGAGGGTTTGGACTTGTGTTAAAATTTCAAGATCTAACTCTTTACCAAAAATTCAAAAAAATTCATTTACTAAGCTATAATCAGATTTGTCACTTCTGACTGCAGCTTACGGAAAAATTCATTAAAAATTCCTCGTTTATCCGATTGACGAAATTCTAATTAGAGATTCTTTTAATCGCTTAAAAATATCTACAATAAAAATTTGAGATCATAACTAAATCCCTAAATTGAGTTATGACATTCGTAATGGGCTGCAAATTCTGCCAGAAAACGCAGCTAAAACCTTTGATACGGAAAAATTTATAAAACACTCAATTTTCGTCAAAAAAATGCGATTCCAGTGGGGTTTTAAAGATATTTCCTGGAATTACATTTTGGACTCAAGAAACACATGTTTTTGTCACGTTTTGTTCAGGTTACAGCCAATACAACTCGGCTGTAAATTCTGATAAGGAGCTGTTTGAATTCAGCTTTCAATTTAAGCATGTTCTTGACATAATAACACTAATTTTTAGCAATCAAAACCCTAAGAACATCTCATACATGAATTTAGCATCAACAAAATCTGAATTTACTTGAGCTAGGCATGATTTCAATATATTCTTGTCTAGGGTTTACTCCTAAACACTATTTCACTTCAATATCATCCATACCACAATCATGCAACATCAATTTCGAATTTCTTATGTACATCAAGAATTCTCAACTTCATAAATATAAAAAATTCGACATACCTTACGATCCTCACGACTAGGTGATCGTTTCTATGTATTCATGAATCGATTTGGGGCTTGAATCAAGCTTCAATTTGTTGATTTTGCTGAAGTTAGGGTTTTTAACCCTTTCTTCTTCTCCTGGGAGATTTCACGCACGCACACACATATCCAGTGTGTGTTGTGTTTTATTTTTAATCAATATAAGTTCCCCACTTGACAACATTAGTCCCTCATGTTTTTATCTTGATAAATTGAAGCTACTACTCACCATTTATCATTTAACCACATACTACTAACTAGGTTAATTATTCCTAGTTAACTTAATAGGTTTGGGAAGTTATAACTCGTTATATTTTAAGTCCCGTTAATTCGGGCCTTTTATATACTTTGTTTTCTCAAAGTATATGTCCTCTTTTTAATTAATATTAGATTTGTTTACTTAAATCCTAATATTTACCGGGTAAATTTTCACCACTAACGGTATTTTACCTATCATTAACATTAACGTGGTTTGGTTACCAAACCCGTTTTTGGGGTGTTACAAGTTTACCCCCCTTAAAGAGGTTTCGTCCCCGAAACCTTATTTACGTAGTTCTTTTAATTTTTGACTAAACGAACTTAGTTTCGTTTTTATGATATTCATTCCTTCGGTGTCTTTTATGTGTAAGTCCTCACTGACCGAGGCTTTCACCTCTTATTCCTTATCCTTTGCACCTTTTTAACCGAGTCGTCACTCGATCACTTAGTCTCATCAGTTTATTAACATGTTTATCCCGCGCTTGTCTTATATTAACAAGCGCTTTGTATTTGTCAGGTCATTTTCTTAACTTTGATTAGTTTTACCGGCTAAACTAGTTAATCGCCGTCACTTCATACCCCATCATCCGGGTATATACTATTTTGCCATCTCCGGCCTTATGTGTGTTTAAGATTTTCTAAATCCCTTCATATTACTTATGTTTGTTAGAACGCCGCTTTTGACTAAAAACTAAATTTTTAGTTTACGTTTTCTCTGTCTTACTTCTTTTTCTCTCAAGTCTAGGAATTTCCGTCTAAGTTTTATTTCTGACCGTTATTATTTTACATGAAGAACTGTGACCAGTTTTCCACGCTTTACCCAATCAACCCGTAGGTTCCTTTACTTTGCCTCATAGGATTTTTCTTTAGATTTTCACCTTTTTAAGGTAAAACCCCATCAGTTCATTTCTTTCTATTCGTGACCCGAGGGTCTTTTGGTCCCGTAGATTTAACATTAATTATAATACCGTAGGTCATGATGATCCTGTAGATCATCTTTTATTCGGGTCTTTATTCAACTGTATGTATACATATAGCATCATGGCACCTCTTTTTATGTTTGGAATTATTTACTTTTAGTTTTTTTTTATTTCATTTTACCTTGACCGTAGTCTAAGGCTACATTTGTTTTCTTGCGAATTATCTTTCCGATCTTATGACATTTATCGTCATTTACACGTCGGTTTGTCCTACGCTTACCGTTACCCGGTTCTTACCTATACTTCTTTACGACCCGTTACCCGGTTTCTTTATCTTAGTGTTTTTAACTTTCTTGTTTTGCTAGTTTGCGTTTTTCCTATCTACATTCCTTTACAACCCGTCACATAGGTTCATTAATATTTCGTGCTTCCATTGTTAGGTTTGCGCTTACTTGCACTACCAAGCTTTTACACTTTATTTATCTCGTTTGACTTATTCGTGTGAGATTTCATTACTCATGAACGTCAAACTTCATCCTTCATTCGACCCGTTCAACTTTAAAATAGTTGAACGTAGTTATCAAAATTTCTGTTTGCAATTTCTCATCGTCTTTTAGTCATGACTCTTAATCCGAGTCCTTTGACTTTCTATTTCGCGTTCCCGTCTCTTGGTTTACGCATACTTTCAAAATCCTACCCATCTATCGGGTATCTTTACCGAAGTTATCATCAAGTAACCATTCTTATATGGTTTTAGACGTCACTTTAATTTATTTGGTCGTCTTAGCGAAATTCATCGTTTTTATTCAGTCGAGTCCTTTATTCTTTAGTCTACCCCCTTTGACTTGTCTATGTGAATTTCATCACTTATGACAGTCAAACTTTATCCCCTATGTCTTAGCATTCACATTAGTTGGTTCGTATTTTCATTTACTTTAATCTTTGTCCCTTCTCTCGGGCTCGTTATTCTAACGTAATACGCTTCCGTCGTCCGACTTGCGTTTACGTTTACTCTCAACATTTTACTTATTTGACTCATTTGGGTACCTTTTTAATTTGTCCCATTAACCCCGTCCTTACTACATCGGATGTAAATGTGTCCGCTATAAGAAGTTCATGGTATCATATGCCACTACTTACTTGGCCAGAGTAAGCGATTAACACATGGCACACATGACCTTTTTATAGTTTTCACATCACGCCCTATGTAAGTAACGCCTCAATTTAGTTTTCTTGGAAATAATATCCTGGGTAGGTATTCTATTCAGGTTTTCCAAGTTTCTAATTTACATATGCAACAATCATTCTCTACATGTTTGCTGTATATTGCTATTTGTGCGATTAAATTTAAAACATGCTCCTGATAACGCTTGCCCCGACGGGCTTTCCTTGCCATTCACCTTGTTCGCGATCGTTACGCGATTTAGGTCCTTGGTGAGTATACTCAGCTTGTCATACCTCGGACCGTTCCACCGTCATATCCACAATTCGTTCAACTCTCGTTATCTTCAGATGCGAGCGTCCTTCAACTAAACATTTACAAAAGTTAGTAATTTCTACATTAATAAACGCCCGTATTGTAATACAAGGCTTTTTACTCTACATGTCAATGCACGTAATATCGTTAACTGTATCAATCATTTTAATTGGGGTAGCGTGTATTACGCGATAACCCTATGTGTTGTTCACAACACTTTAACATGCTAAACCATAAATATACATGTACTTACCGGATTTGCGATCAAGCCTCGAACCGAACACACTTTATTCTTTAACCATGAGCTCTGATACCAACTTGTAACACCCTTACTATTTTAAGAGAGTTCTAGTACCAATAACGACAATTAGTTGTGCATTTACATATACATATCACATATAAAAACACGGTTTATTAAAAACTTTTACAGTTTAAAAGATTTACAACAATGTAGTTGGGTTCGTCTTTTAAAAGTTACGATATAAGGCCGTGCGGAAGCTTTAATCTCGTGTGATCGGTTCTTCGATTAGCTTGATCATCATCCGGCATCCCGTAATATACCTATGATCAAAACCAACATGAAAGTTAGTTTTGATAGCGTAAAATGAGTTTAACCAAGTTCATAGCATCAACCAACTAAAACAAAATATATATTGTTATGGGTCATTTTCTGAGCATATATATATCCTGACTAATATTCTGCTTTTGATTGTTTACTTGTGATCAGGATACCGGATCAGGATATTGGTAACATCCTGGTGCGATATCCTGGTATTAACTGAATTAACCACGTGCAGGTTAGAGGCTGTGGGTCACAAACGGTCAAGTGGACCTCTTCTTCTTAAGACTCGGGCAAACCAGTTATATGAGAGACGTTGAACCCGAAAGACCAGGTCTACAACGTTCGTATGGGGAATATCCGCCGAATCCCGGTTTAATAGGGTAGTTTGTTAAATTTCTTTTACTATAAATAGATGGATCGGATCAGTTTAAGGCATGCAATTTTCACTCATACTCTTTTTCTCTAGCTACTAGCAATCACTACACACAAACACTTGTATTCGAATTACCTTGTAACACCTAGTTGATCCGCATCACATCCTGCACTGTATCCTGATATTCGAAGTAATAGAAGAACAAGGCAGCTGTGATTGTCAGCTCCCGAGGTTTTGTGCCGGCGATCTAGATTGATCAAGGGCTTTCCTCGTATATCCGGTGTCACCCTTTACCTTTTTTGCTCATTGTTTGATCATAGATACAGCTCTATATCTTGAGCCGTATCCTGAAAATAGTTTTTACAAACAACTTAATCAGAATATTTTCAACACATATTTCTAGCACACTACCTCACTTAACTAATTTGATCACTTAATTGATTCGGTAATTTTTGACCAAAACAATTTGGCGCCCACCGTGGGGCAAGTGGTGCTATTTTTACTAAAAACTTTATTAAAATCGTTACTCGGTTTTCTATTGTCAAAACTTTTTGCTACATTGTTTTCAATGGCCTCGAGATCAAACATGAGCTCTTCCACCATGTCTGCTACAACCTCTGCAAAAATTGGTTCGGTGCTTCCACCTCCTCCTCCAAGAATGCATGCCTCTTCACAAGGAGCTGAAAGTCATGTGGCTCGGGATGTTATCCCCGCTCCCAGTGCCCAGGGATCTGGTCCTGTTTTGGCTTCTAATGACGAAATTCTGAATTTATTTGGTAGTGTACAGGAACAGATGAGGCAGCAGCAGGAAACTAATCGGATGCTGATGAGAGAGATACAACTCTTGAAATCCGGCCCAAGTAGGCCTGCTGAAGAAACTATCACTCCTTTGCAACCCAGGGCTTTGAACTTCAGTTCTGTAGTTTTCACTGAGGATAACCGGGGTTATATCGTGCCAAGTCATTCCCAGAATCATACTCCTGAGATACCCTCTTCAATAAGGGTATCAACCGTGAGAAGCTCAGGATATGCTTCAGGATATGGCCCGAATCCCCAGACTGGTAATGTATCTAATAATAATAACACTCTTGCTACTAATGGTGTTGGATCTTTGCAGGATGCAGGTATGACATCGGCATTTTCCAGAGAACTCCAAAAGCTGAAAGACATGATATCCAGTGTGCCTGGGGTGGTCCAGCCGATTCCAGAAGTGTCCCAAGACAGTCACAGGGTATCCCGGTTTGCGTATCCTATCTGTGATGCTGAAATCCCGAAAAGATTTGAAACCCCCAACATGAAACTCTATGATGGAACCACGGATCCTGAAGAGCATATCGCCCAGTATAGGGAAAGGATGGAGATCAACCCTATCCCTCAAGATCTCAAGGAAGCATGTCTCTGCAAGGTTTTTGGTTCTACCTTGACAGGATCAGCCTTAAAATGGCTGTTAAATGTTCCTCCTCACTCAATTACTTTGTTTGCTCATTTGGTTAATTTATTTAATAGTTAGTTTTCTTGCAGCCGGAGTTTTGAGAAACTGACCAGTGATCTTTACAGGATAACTCAAGGGCCTCAGGAATCCTTGAGGGATTATGTGAACAAGTTTAGTCGGGAATCCTTGGATACCCACATCTTGATGTTGCAACAGCTGTGCAGGCTTTTAAGATGGGATTACAAAAAGATTCTCAGTTTTATCAGGATCTTGTAATGAATCCCTGCAGGAATCTCGACGAAGCTCGTAACAGGGCCTTGAGATATATTCGCTTGGAGGATGATAAGAAGATGCAAGAGAGGATGAATTCCACCTCAACCTATGAATCAACCAATAGGAAATCAGAATCCTCGTATAAACCATATCGCTCTAAGCCGTATGGCAGAAATGACAACAAAAAAGTGAATGCTGTTGAAGACGAGGACCCTGAAGAATATCCTGAATTATCTGAATATTGCTTTTCTGTTAACATACCTGAGTTAATGTATGCTATGCAGGGTTTAGGAGACAAAGCTAGGTGGCCTCGAAATAATCAACAAACAGCTGATTGGAAGGATAAATCCAAATGGTGTGCCTTCCATGAAAAATTCGGACATGTAACTGAGGATTGCATTGCTCTAAGGAAGGAAATAAGTTATCTTCTAAGCAAGGGATATCTGAAGGATCTCCTAGGAAGAAAGAAGAATAAGGGTCAGGATACTGAGAAGGATCCTGAACGAGCAGCATCACCTCCTGCGGATGCCAAGATAATCAACTTTATTTCAGGATGATCCGACATTTGTGGGACTTCGTATTCTGCGGCCAAGAGACATGCAAAGGAAGCTAAGGCCGAGAGGGGAGATAAACCAGCCAGGATGACTACCCTTACAACTGATAAAGTGATCACTTTCGACAGTGATGACAGGGATACTGTCCAGGATCCTCACCATGATGCTCTCGTAATAACATTATACGTGGCTAACCATTTTGTACGCAGGATATTGGTGGATAATGGCAGCTCCGTCAACATAATCTAACTAGAAACTTTGAAAAGAATGAATGTATCTCCAATGGATATTACTTCAAAATCCACCGTGCTTGTTAGGTTCAGTGGAGAGGCCAGGAATACAGTGGGAGAGATAAAGTTACCAGTATATGTTGAAGGGGTCAACTCAATACAACGTTTCTGTGTGATGGACTCCCTATCCTGCTATAACATCATACTAGGCAGGCCGTGGATCCATGATATGAAGGCTGTGCCATCGACTTATCATCAGTGCATCAAGATCCCTACCCCTTGGGGGGTTGTTAAGGTTAATAGTGATCAGCAGGAGGCGAAGGAATGTTACTCATCCTCAATGAAATCCTCAACCAAGCCTAATGCAGCATAGCAATTAAAAATGCGGGCCCAGGATATCATGGAGGCTTCGGAGCAGGATGTAAAGAAAGTTATCCTGGATCAGGATAATCCGGATATCTCGGTGCTCGTAGGAACCAATATCCCTCAGGATATTGAAAATCAATTGACTAATTTTCTAAAATGCAGGATGTCGACGTTCGCGAGGATATGACAGGTATTTCCAAGGATATTATAACTCACAAGCTTGGAATTGACAGGTCTTTCAAGCCTATCCAGCAAAAGAGAAGAAAGTTTGCTCCTGAACGAAACATAATTATTCAAGAAGAGGTTGAAAGACTATTGAAGTCCAACATGATCAGGGAAGTCAAATTTCCCAAGTGGCTAGCAAATGTGGTCGTGGTTCAAAAGAAGAATGGGAAATGGAGAGTTTGTGTAGATTACACAGACTTGAACAAAGCATGTCCTAAAGACCCATTCCCTCTGCCTCATATAGACTCGATGGTGGATGCCACTTCCGGTCATGAGATGTTAACCTTCATGGATGCATCCTCAGGATTCCAGCAGATCCAAATGGAACCTTCAGACCAGGAGGATACTGCTTTCATGACACCAACAGGTATTTACTGTTATACTGCTATGCCTTTTGGTTTGAAAAATGCAGGTGCAACGTACCAGAGATTGGTGAACATGATGTTTAAAGACAAACTGGGGGACACCATGGAGGTGTACATTGACGATATGGTAGTCAAATCCAAGAAGGCTGAGGATCATCTCCAGGATATTAAAGGAGCATTTGATATCCTGGACCAGTACAATATGAAACTAAATCCTGCCAAGTGCCATTTTGGAGTGGGGGCAGGAAAGTTTCTAGGATATATGGTGACTAAAAGAGGAATAGAGGCAAGCCCGGAGCAGATTAAAGCTATATTGGATATCAAATCACCTTCAAATATGAAGGATGTTCAACGGTTAGGGCGAGTAGCAGCATTGAACAGATTTATCTCAAGATCCTCCGAGAAATGCAAGGAATTTTATGATATCCTGAAGAAAAACAAGAAGTTCGAATCGAAAGAGAAGCATGAAGCAACTCTACAGGATTTGAAGCAGTATCTCTCAACTGCACCTCTATTGATGAAGCCTGAAAATGGTGAACCACTATCCCTATACCTCGCAGTATCAGGGAATGCTGTAAGTGCCGTTCTTATAAAGGACCATGAAGGTCAGCAATATCCTGTCTATTATGTTAGTAAAAGTTTATTAGATGCTGAAACTAGATATTCTCATCTAGAAAAATTGATATTAGCCCTAGTTATGGCATCAACCAAACTTAGGCATTATTTTGAGATACATAGGATTCATGTTAAAACTAATTATCCTGTTAAGAACGTGCTTAGGAAACCCGAGATGTCGGGCAGGATGGCTAAGTGGTCAGTAAAATTAAGTGCCTATGATTTAGTTTATGAGCCTAGAAATGCCATAAAGTCTAGGCTTTAGCCGACTTTGTGGCTGATTTCAGTAGTGACATTCAAAATGAAGTAGACTTAGAAGTGCAGCAGCTAGGAGAAAACTTAGAATCCTGGACATTATATACTGATGGTGCATCTAATGTAAGAGGTGTAGGTTTAGGTATACTACTAAAATCGCCACAGGGGGACATATTACCCCAGGCTGTTAGGTGTGAATTTCCTGCTACTAATAATGAAGCAGAATATGAGGCTTTAATTGCAGGATTAGAGTTGGCTAAAAATATGAGTATCAAGAATTTGCAAGTATATGTTGACTCCTTGTTAATCACTAATCATTTTAATGGATCCTATGCAGTTAAAGGTGAGAAGTTAATCGAGTATCTCGAAATTCTCAAAAAATTAGCAGGATATTTCGATATTTTCACACTTGAACAGGTACCAAGAGAGGATAATGCTGAAGCTGATGCCTTGGCGAATCTAGGATCATCAGTCAGGATACCGGAAGGAACCTGAATACCAATGTTACATATCTTATATCCTGCGACGAATCCTCAGGATAAAGAAGTACTAAGTATTTAGGATCCCGATGAGTATCCTGAGAAGGATCTCAAGTCCTGGATGGTTCCAATTATAAGATATCTCAAGGAAGGACACATCCCAAAGGATGAGAATCCTAAGGCCTTTAGAATGAAGGTATCACGATTCACTATTATAAATAATGTCTTGTATAAGAAATCTCTTGCAGGACCATATCTGAGGTGCTTAGAGGATCCCGAAACTAAGGAAGTGCTTCAGGATATACACGAAGGGGATTGTGGTAACCATTCTGGGGGCAGGTCGTTATTCTCAAAGGTATTAAGAACAGGATATTATTGGCCAACGATGAGAAAAGATGCTGCAGAATATGCCTGAAGATGTGATGCATGTCAAAGGCACATTAATATATAACATCAGCCTGCTGAACCACTGTATCCTATTGTTTCTCCTTGGCCATTCATGAAGTGGGGAATGGATATAGTAGGAAAATTACCAAAGGCTCCGGGAGGAAAAGTCTTTATGCTGGCAATGACTGACTATTTTTCTAAATGGGTTGAAGCTGAAGCATTTGTCCAAGTTAGAGACCAAAAAGTAGTGTCCTTCATAAAAAGGAATATCTTGACCTGGTTTGGGGTACCAGCTGAAATAATTTGTGACAACGGCTCTCAGTTTATAAGCAAGAGGACTACTGATTTTTGCAAGAGTTGGGGAATCAAAATGATCACATCTACTCCAGTGCATCCTCAAGCAAATGGACAAGCAGAATCCTCAAACAAGATAATTGTCAACAACTTGAAAAAGAGACTAGGGGCTAAGAAAGGAAGATGGGCAGAAGAATTACCCTTTGTTTTGTGGGCTGATAGGACGACAGTGAAAAGTGCAACTGGCCAAACTGTCACGGCCCCAACCCCGGTTTGACCCGGTCAGGAGCCGCGGAACAGGAACCCGTGGTATTTAATTTATGCGACAGCGGAAGATTTTATCAGGATCTTTTTAAAGCTGAAAATGCCCGATTATTTTATTTCATAATTCGGGATAAAGCCCTGGTTGTTTACAATAAGGTGATTTCACAGAGAAATCTTTTATAAAACATGTTTCTTTATTTATATTGAGCCACTTCTTTAAACTTGTAGTACTTCGCGGCACTTTTCCTGGATCACAACAGATCACCTGAAACATGTTTGAAAAATATTTTGTCAGCGGGGAAATACTGGTGAATCATTCTTTTTACTAAAATGACGTGTTGTTATAATTTACAGTATTAAGAGCGATTACAATGTTTCTATATCAACCATCTACCCACGGTATTTATCACTCGACCACCTATTGGCTGTCCAATGGTGTCTGTGATTATGGTCATATCACCCCTTGGCTAACCCGTTGTCCAATGGTGACGGTTATCAAGTAATGTATACAAAACCCCACATACCGGCTGTAATATGGAGATTACAAAGACTTAATCCCTGTAATTATAACTTTTGAAAATAACATAATTTTGAAATCAAAGTTTGATAAAAAGAGAATGACTCACATTGCAGATTTAAGTGGACAGAGCTTAGCCTACTGATTAGCCTTTTAACCTAAATTTAACCAACATGCACACGAACTAGGTTAGTAACTAATACAGCATTTACGATAACTCACGAGATTAAACCCTCACAACGAATGACAAAGTGCGATACTTAAACATCCATCGAATTCACGACGAATGACAAAGCATAACCCTAATGTGGGCAACACTTAAACATCCATTGGATAGTTTCAATCGATCGGACATTGAATCGTAGCAGCGATTGAGTTAATACCCTGTATCGGAGCAGCACCTCACTAAAATTGAAAGTAAATTCGACTTTGGAACAGCCTAACTTCATTTTTGATATTTGATTTCGACACCACAGAACTGCTTAGGAGCCAAGCTATTTATAGCTGAAAATTAGCTTTGTCGCGGCCCGCGTAAACCATCAGCTAAACCTTACGCGGCCTGCGTGGACACCTATTTCGTAGATTAGGGCTAGCGTGTCACACCTAGGTCTGCCACGTGGCCTGGTTGCTGTTCCGGATAAGTTATGAGCTGTCGCGGCCCGCGTAAAGATATGCTCAATCTTACGCGGCCCGCCTGAAGACCAGTAATCTTGATTTTCATGCACAGTAAGATTTCAGGGGTCAGGGTTTTCAATTACGAGTCGTATTGGGACATTTTTGAGAGTCCTTACATTCTCCCCACCTTATTTAAAATCTCGTCCTCGAGATTCACTGAAATAAGTGAGGATACTTTCGCTTCATTTCCGATTCCAGCTCCCAAGTGTACTCGGGTCCTCTTTTGGAATCCCACTTGACCTTGACTAGACCAATCTTTTGTGTTTGAGAAACTTGACCTTTCGATCTTCAATTTGAAGTGGTTTTTCAACGAACTTCAATTTCTCATTTACCTCTATGTCTTGGAGAGGTACTACCAGTGATTCGTCTGATAAACATTTCTTGAAATTGGATACATGGAATACATCATGTACTCCTACTAACTCTTCCGGTAGTTGTAAACGATAAGCAACTGGTCCTATACGTTGGATCACTGAGAATGGTCCTATGTATCTTGGACTTAGCTTTCCTTTCTTTCCGAATCGGACTACTCCTTTCCAAGGAGAAACTTTCAAAAGTACATTGTCTCTAACTTGGAACTCTAGGGGTTTGCGTCGATTATCGGAATAACTTTTCTGGCGATCTCGAGCCGTCTTCAGTCTTTCCTTGATTTGAGTAATATTGTCGGTAGTTTCTTGCACAATCTCTGGTCCTGATAATTGACTTTCTCCGATTTCTGCCCAACAAACTGGAGTTCTGCACTTTCGTCCATACAGTGCTTCGAATGGGGCAGCTTTGATGCTTGAATGATAACTATTGTTATAGGAGACTTCAATTAAAGGTAAATGGTTGTCCCAATTTCCACCAAAATCTATCACACATGCTCGAAGCATGTCTTCCAGGGTTTGGATCGTCCTTTCACTTTTTCCGTCTGTTTGAGGATGATATGCAGTACTTAAATTTAGTCGAGTTCCCATTGCTTCCTGGAAACTTTTCCAGAAATGGGAAGTGAAACGACTATCCCTATCCGATACAATGGAGAGTGGAACTCCATGTAAGGATACTACTTCATCTATATATAACTTGGCTAACCTTTCCATACTAAAGGTTTCTTTCATGGGTAGAAAATGAACTGATTTGGTCAATCGATCCACGACTACCCAAATCGCATCATTACCTTTTCTGGTTTTGGGTAACTTAGTAACAAAATCCATAGTTATAAGTTCCCATTTCCATACAGGCATTTCTAGTTGTTGTAGTAGACCTGAAGGTTTCTGGTGTTCTGCCTTAACTTGTGAACATGTAAGACACTTAGAAACATATCTAGCTATGTCCTTTTTCATTCCTATCCACCAGAAATTGTTAGTGCACTACGTCTATTGACTTCGTCTTGTATCATGTAATAGGATAGGATTATCAGTGCACGAGGTTCGAGAAACTGAGAAATGAGGTTTAAGTGAAGATTTCGCTTGAAGTGAACTTGTGACAAGTTCAACAGACCTGGGCTAAATTGTTCAAGTAATTGAGTAGTTTGTTTGTGCAGGTGCTCATGGAATTCAAAGATTGTGAAATTGGAGGTTGGAGCAGCCTGACACAACAAGGAGAGGAGGCTGCTGGATCCTGTGTTGGTTGAAACAGGAAGTTTATATGTTTTCTGTAAATAAATAAACAATTTTTCAAAAACCCTAAAAATTGAAAAATTTGAAAAACCAAAAATATGTTTGTTTTTAATTTTTGTCAAATATTCAAAAATATAAAAATATGTTTTGATTGAATACGCCGAAACCCTCACGGCTGAACAAACATGATTACTTTCATCAGATTGAAAAACGGTTTTCAAACTGTAAAAATCAATGTGTTGTAAATCATGGGGGTATGTTATATTTTCTGCAAAACAGAGCACTTGAAGCAGAAAATGGATGGCGAGACAAAGCTATCAGTGTTGGTTGTCAAATGTTCTTTATATGATTTTGCATTTTAGGGGGAGTAATATTGTTAGAAAATACAAAAACATTTGAAAATTTGAAAAAGTCAAAAACATGATAAAATTAAAAAAATTGAGTTTTTGCGTAAAAAGAGGAAATGATAGTACATCAGTAGACGGTTACAGTACGCTAAAGAATTGGAAAG
Source organism: Helianthus tuberosus (assembly GCA_030545235.1). Lineage (NCBI taxonomy): Eukaryota > Viridiplantae > Streptophyta > Magnoliopsida > Asterales > Asteraceae > Helianthus > Helianthus tuberosus. Next base: position 111,174,939 of record CM060364.1, on the reverse strand, counting down.
TTTAAATGTGTTAAATGATCTCACCGTGGATGTGTCGGTAGATTTTTATACATTTAGTAAACTTTTTCGGGATATAAACCTAAATTCAAACACTTGCTTATTTCGTGGGGAACACTACTTGGATATATAGGTAACCCCTGAAATCTTGTTTGAAAGGTCTCATAATCTGATATACTAGGTCTTTATACTCAATGATGTCTGGGGTATTATTCCGGGACTTCTGCTGAACGGTAGTTCTGACCTAGTCCTTGGATAATGCTTTCTACAATGCTTGAAACATAGCATTAAACCCTCAGCATGCCGATGAAACAATAAAATTGATAGTCGCTGCTGTTGTAAGCAAAAAGATCCTCTAAAAGGGGACATACCGAAAAGTCGAAGCTGATATCTCTCTGCGTATACGGAAGTATCGACCTGAGATCCCTCGGCCCTCGCATACCTAATTTATATACAGATATCATTGTAGTATTCTCACCTGTAAGACTGATTATTGGGATTCTGGATACGGGAGTATATTCAAGAGGTGGTACACATGAATAGGTTTAAGTTCTTAATACACCTAATTCGTATCCTGAATCAGTTGAAATTTGTGTGAAAATTTAAGTGGATCAGTATATCGACAATCTAAGTGAATTGTTTAATGCGTAATGTGATTTTAAGCTCAACGGTACTTGTGACTTGTCAAAAACTGATATGATCCTCTAACGCATACTCAAAACAAAAATATTGTTTGTAAATATGCTTGTACATATTTCGTTATTGCTTTATATTTTCAGAAAATACAAAAAGATTTTGATTTCTGCTTTACTTTCGACGACCGATGTCTGATTGCTGAGTTTCAAAATCTAAGTATGTTGATTGTGTTTCTGAAAATAAAACAAGTTCATTAAATTAAAACTTGAATTAAAATTCAAAAATTCAAAAACAGTTTGTGATATCTCCAAGGTCATTAACTTGAACTTGGATGATTAACTGTGAGGGAGTTGGATTCTTTAATACTGCTAAATCTATACAGTTTGTTGATAGGGGGAGTGGATTAGAGATTGATTGAAAATTCAAAATGCTGTTACTTATAAATGTTTGAGAAATTGCAGATGATAGTCCAGACTATGATCCCGAAAGCAGAGTCTAAGGGGGAGTCTGAAGACAAACTGAAAGTTAGGAGCTTATATCTGGAAAGCTAAGTGTCGATCCCAAAGCACGGAAGCTTGATGAAAGGGGGAGCCTGAAGTTGATAGAAGAAGAGATAGTTGGATGCTTACAATGTTACAATCTAAGTGAGGATGCAGAATGATCAAGACTGAAGATGTGTCATATTGAAGAATAGTTACTGAAGACTTCGTCAATATCCGAGGGGGAGTCTGTTAGTGCACTACGTCTATTGACTTCGTCTTGTATCATGTAATAGGATAGGATTATCAGTGCACGAGGTTCGAGAAACTGAGAAATGAGGTTTAAGTGAAGATTTCGCTTGAAGTGAACTTGTGACAAGTTCAAGCGAAATCATACACATCAGATTTTGCTTCAACTGGTTCGCTTCAACTGGTTCGCTTCAAGTGGTTCAGGATACTTTCAAGCGAAATCTTAACATCTATATATAGGGCACTTGTCATTTCACTTGGTACGCGACTTCCGAAAGTGTAACGAAGTGCTGCCGGTTTTCTGTCAGGTTGTAATCAGTGTTAAAAGCAATATAATTGACAGATTAAAGATTAACAAGCTGTGTTCATGTCTAGTTCTCTGATTCCGCCTTTGAACTGGACTTAAACTCTTCTGATCGACTCAATCGGGTCATACAACGATCCAACAGAAATTATTTCTTAAATCTTGATACATCTTGTTGTTTCCTGGATGCATGGTATATCTAGATTTATGAGCTTCTTCTAAAATTTTATCTCTTAATTCTCCTTGCTTAGGTACCCAAATTCGTTTCTTATGGAATCTCCAAATTCCATCACTACCTTGCTCTAATTCCTTTATTCTTCCTTTCATTCCTTCAGCATCATCCTTGATTGCTGTTTCCTGAATATTTTTCAATTGTTCCATTAAGTCTAATTGTAGACTTAATCTAAGAGCACGAACCCGTCGTTGTTTCTCATGATACTTACGACTTTAAGGCATCTGCAACTACGTTTGCTTTTCCTTCGTGATATTGAATATCACAATCGTAATCACTAAGGATTTCCATCCATCTCCTTTGCCTCATGTTTAACTCTTTTTGCCCAAATATGTACCTTAAACTTTTATGATCCGTATAGACAGTAAACTTACTTCCATACAGATAATGTCTCCAATTTTTAAGGGCAAAAATTATGGCTCCTAATTCTAAGTCATGAGTCGTATAGTTTTCTTCGTGCTTTTTCAATTGCCTTGATGCATACGCAATTACCTTCTTGCGTTGTATTAATACACATCCTAATCCCAGCTTTGAAGCATCACAATATACTTCAAACTCTTCTGTTCCTTCGGGTAAAGCTAGAATTGGAGCATTGGTTAACTTTTGCTTTAAAATCTTAAAAGCCTCTTCTTGCCTAGTTTCCCATTCAAACTTAACTGCTTTACAGGTTAGCTTAGTTAATGGCACTGCTATCTTGGAAAATCCTTAATATACCGTCTATAGTAACCAGCTAATCCTAAAAAGCTTCTAATTTCCATAGCTGTTTCTGGAACCTTCCATTTGATGATGGCTTCTATTTTAGCAGGATCTACATGAATACCTTCATGATTCACCACGTGTCCTAAAAATTGCACTTCCTGTAGCCAAAATTCACACTTCGAGAATTTGGCGTAAAGCTTTTCTTTTCTTAACAAAGTTAAGAGTGCATGCAAGTGCTGACAATGCTCGTCCTGACTTTTGGAGTAAATAAGTATATCGTCGATGAAGACAATTACAAACTTATCCAAATACGGTTTACAGATCCTATTCATCATGTCCATGAATGCTGCAGGTGCATTCGTTAATCCGAAGGGCATGACTGTAAACTCGTAATGACCATACCTAGTTCTGAAAGCCGTTTTAGGTATATCTTCTTCTTGTACCTTTAATTGATGATATCCGGAGCATAAATCGATCTTAGAAAAGTATCTAGCTCCTTGAAGTTGATCGAAAAGATCATCAATCCTAGGTAATGGGTATCGATTCTTAATTGTAACTTTATTCAGTTCCCTATAATCAATACACATTCTCATTGAACCATCCTTTTTCTTTACAAACAATACTGGAGCTCCCCATGGGGATGAACTCGGTTGTATAAAGCCTTTACTTAGTAATTCATCTAATTGCTTTTTCAATTCTAGCATTTCTGTGGGTGCTAACCAATAAGGTGCCTTGGCTATCGGTATAGTTCCAGGAATTAAATGAATTCTAAATTCTACCTTCTTATCAGGTGGTAATCCAGGTAGTTCCTCTGGGAATACATCCGAGTATTCTGATACTACTGGAATTTCCTTAAGTTCCTTGCTCTTAGTGTTAATGATTACCAAAATCATATACACCATTTCTTGTTTTCTTGAATAACCGGCCAATTTCATTACTGAAATGAATTTCATTACTGAAATGAATTTCATTGGCTTTCTAGGCTTATCTCCTGTAATTACCACTAATTCTCCCATGGGTGTATGAATTTCTATGGAATTCTTATCACAAAGAATTCGAGCATGGTTGGCTACTAACCAATCCATTCCTAACACAACATCGAATCCAGCTAAATTCATTAGTAATAGGTTTGCATGAAATTTATGACCTGAAAGTTCTATATTTTCTTTTTGTAAAACCTTATCTATGTTAACAGAATTCCCATCAGCCGTTTCAACTGTAAAAATCTGCCTAAGGTTGGTTAAGGGTAAATTAAGAGCTTGGCAGAATGAAGTATTTATAAAACTTTGGTTTGCACCAGAGTCAAATAATACTTTTGCATAGACGTTGTGAACTAGGAACGTACCAGCTATCACATCTGGAATGAGTTCTGCCTCCTGAGTAGTTAATTGGAAGGCTCGAACATTCTTCTTGTTAGCTCCGTCGGCTGGTTTGGTTTTATTGTCTGCTGGTTTGACCAATTTAGGGCATTCTGTTTTGAAATGTCCCACTTCTCCACAGTTATAGCAGATCCTTGTTTTCTTTCTGCAGTCTTCTTCATGATGTCCTACAACTTTGCAAAAGTTGCAGGTTATATTGCATTTTCCAAAATGCTTATTTCTGCAATTTCTGCAGAATGGCGGAGTTGAAGATTGCCCTGTTCCTCTCTTCTTGAAGTTGCTATTATTACCCACACGAAATCCTTGGGTAATTTTGTGAGCCAGTTCCTTCTTCCTATTTTCATCTCTTGTGCGTACCAGCTCATCAGTTAGGGTGTTAGCTAATTCTACCGCATCGTTAATAGTGCGAGGTCTCGCAGCTTTAACGATATTACGGATTTCGCTAATCAATCCCCAAATATAGCGAGAAATAAGTACCGGTTCTGGCGAAGCCAGTGTTGGTACCATTCTAGCATATTCAAAGAATGTCGAAGCATACCCTCGACAGTCTACATCCACCATCCGGTGGGTCAGGAACTTATTTTCCATTTGTTCCTTTTCATACTCGGGACATAATTTTCTTTCTACAAGATTCTTAAATTCTTCCCAGTGCATGGCATACACCACAGTTCTTCTTTTAGCTTGTAGAACAGTATTCCACCATTCTAACGCCCCTTCTTTAAAAAGATTTGACGCATACATGACTTGGTCTTCTTCAGCACATTTACTTATGGTAATTACTGCCTCGGTTTTCTCTAACCAACGCAGTGCTGCAGTTACCCCTTCATTGCCTGCAAATTCAGCTGGTTTACATGCAAGGAATTCTTTGTAAGTGCAACTAGGCGTTGCAACTTTCATTTTCTTAGGGAGTGGGGCCTGTCGTGGATCATTATCGTGATTAGTATGGTTGCCGCCTCCGTTTACACTATTACTGAAGTTATCTTCTTGAGTACGTTTACTAGGAATGATTTGTTGAGGTTCAACAGGTTTCTGGGCAGCAGCAAGAATTGCTGGAATAACATTGGCTATTCCCTGAGCAACGATATTCTCGATATCTTGCCTATTCAGAAATTGATCTTGTTGCTCAGATTGGTTAACCTCGTTCACTGGTTCATTATTAACATTTTCCATCTGATAATTAATATATATATAATTTATTAGAATAGAGTAAATAACAATTATACAAAACAATCATGCAATTTCACAAAACACATATAGCCAAAATTATCGATTTCTCGATTCCCATTTTATATTATTATGCGTCATTACACACCGTTTATCTTACAAAGGTTTTGTTTGTAAGTTATTTTACAGATTTTATTTTATTATTATTATTATTATACAATCACAGCTTTACCACCATCCTATCCCTGAGTACTTTAGTAGCGATGTTCCCTCTCGTCGTACTTCCAAGAGATTTGCTCTCCTACCTCCCGAATCCTATTCCCTGCACCTATCAGCTCCTCGCCAAATTGGCGGAGTTCAGCTAAGTTTTCATTGCTTATTGGTGGATTTGGTATAGGTTCAGGGTCGAACTGAGGGAAAAAGGTATAAGGGTTATTGAGGAGGTTTTGAAACTGCCAGTCATTAGTCCACCATTCGTCCATTCCTAAAGGTTGAGTATGGATTAAAGGTTCTGGAATGGCTGGTTCCAAATTTATTGGAAGTTGAGTTTCAGCAGGATAAGGGTAAAGGTTGGTATTGATAGGGCTAATGATATCACAGCCTGCCAGTATGCGATCCAATTCTTCCTGTAGTGGTAATTCCTCAGCTTGCCTCAAACTTTCCCCAATTTCCATTTCTGTTTGCCTAACACCTTCCCCCATCTCAATCCCTTATCCCTTTTCCTTTATCTATGAGATTCTCTATTTTGGGAATCTTTCTAGTTACTGGTTTTCTTCTGCGTACACGCCTCCAGCCTACGAATCTTCTGCTTTTCTTAGGCTTTGGTTTCTCCAGAGGTGGAGCGTTGAATTCCATAGGTTCTTCCACATCGGGTATGTAACCGGTAAAGTCTTTAGAAACTTCTATTTTCACCGGATAAAGATTGAGATTCTGAAGGGCTTCAGATAACTCATTCATGCTGTTTAGCATATATGCAAAATACTAAGTTAAAACGTTATAACAAAGTTTCACAGATAACCTTCAAGTATTATTGCACACCGTGTGATTAATTTAACTACAAAGGATAACTGAAAATTAAAACATATTAGGGTTTATTGTAAACTTATTTATTTACTGGGTAAAGTTTCTGGCTTGTAGGTGATAAAGGTGCTAAAACTGAGTCAGGGTATTTAAAGATTTGTATTTACTGCTATAGTGGCTAACATATAGAGATCTGTCCATTTTTCATCTAACTTGTCTTCCCATGGTGGGTTACTGCCTTGATTCTGGGTTTCTTGATTAACTCTCCTTTCTTTTGGTTGTAATTTCTTTATTTTCTCCTGACTTTTCCTAATAATCAAACTTCTTTTATTAGGAGAAAGTGGCTCCTAATATAGTGCCTTTCGAACAAATATTCCTTCCTCAGTATCTACTGAGTATCTTGAGGAATTTGATTGGGATGAACTTCCCTTTTCTTTTGGTGAAGTATCTAATTTATGGTAGATATCCGAAAGTCTTTGCTTACCCATACTGTAAACAAATATTCAAATAATAAAACACATAATCCCAAAAATGGCAATCAGTAAAATTAAGTATTTTCTAAATACTTAATTGGCTTAAATCAGTGGCTCAATCAGTAGCTCTTATACCACATTTTCCTGTCCCGCCAAAGTGGCTCCTCATATTGTGCCTTTCGAACAAATATTCCTTCCTCAGTATCTACTGAGTATCTTGAGGAATTTGATTGGGATGAACTTCCCTTTTCTTTTGGTGAAGTATCTAATTTATGGTAGATATCCGAAAGTCTTTGCTTACCCATACTGTAAACAAATATTCAAATAATAAACACATAATCCCAAAAATGGCAATCAGTAAAATTAAGTATTTTCTAAATACTTAATTGGCTTAAATCAGTGGCTCAATCAGTAGCTCTGATACCACCTTTTCCTATCACGGCCCCAGCCCCAGTTTGACCCGGTCAGGAGACGCGGGACAGGAACCCATGGTATTTAATTTATGCGACAGCGGAAGATTTTATCAGGATCTTTTTAAAGCTGAAAATGCCCGATTATTTTATTTCATAATTCGGGATAAAGCCCTGGTTGTTTACAATAAGGTGATTTCACTGAGAAATCTTTTATAAAACATGTTTCTTTATTTATATTGAGCCACTTCTTTAAACTTGTAGTGCTTCGCGGCACTTTTCCTGGATCACAACAGATCACCTGAAACATGTTTGAAAAATATTTTGTCAGCAGGGAAATACCGGTGAATCATTCTTTTTACTAAAATGACGTGTTGTTATAATTTACAGTATTAAGAGCGATTACAATGTTTCTATATCAACCATCTACCCACGGTATTTATCACTCGACCACCTATTGGCTGTCCAATGGTGTCTGTGATTATGGTCATATCACCCCTTGGCTAACCCGTTGTCCAATGGTGACGGTTATCAAGTAATGTATACAAAACCCCACATACCGGCTGTAATATGGAGATTACAAAGACTTAATCCCTGTAATTATAACTTTTGAAAATAACATAATTTTGAAATCAAAGTTTGATAAAAAGAGAATGACTCACATTGCAGATTTAAGTGGACAGAGCTTAGCCTACTGATTAGCCTTTTAACCTAAATTTAACCAACATGCACACGAACTAGGTTAGTAACTAATACAGCATTTACGATAACTCACGAGATTAAACCCTCACAACGAATGACAAAGTGCGATACTTAAACATCCATCGAATTCACGACGAATGACAAAGCATAACCCTAATGTGGGCAGCACTTAAACATCCATTGGATAGTTTCAATCGATCGGACATTGAATCGTAGCAGCGATTGAGTTAATACCCTGTATCGGAGCAGCACCTCACTAAAATTGAAAGTAAATTCGACTTTGGAACAGCCTAACTTCGTTTTTGATATTTGATTTCGACACCACAGAACTGCTCAGGAGCCAAGCTATTTATAGCTGAAAATTGGCTTTGTCGCGGCCCGCGTAAACCATCAGCTAAACCTTACGCGGCCCGAGTGGACACCTATTTCGTAGATTAGGGCTAGCGTGTCACACCTAGGTCTGCCACGTGGCCTGGTTGCTGTCCCGGATAAGTTATGAGCTGTCGCGGCCCGCGTAAAGATATACTCAATCTTACGCGGCCCGCCTGAAGACCAGTAATCTTGATTTTCTTGATTTTCATGCACAGTAAGATTTCAGGGGTCAGGGTTTTCACTTACGAGTCGTATTAGGACATTTTTGAGAGTCCTTACACAAAACCCGTTTTCCTTGGTGTTTGGAGCAGAAGCGGTGATCCCGACAGAAATGGTGATACCTACAGCGAGATCCAACCTCCGGGATCCTGAGCAGAATCCTGAAGTCCTATGCCAGGAATTGGATACTATTGATGAGACAAGAGACGCATCAAGGCTAAGGATGGCAGCATATCAACAGAGGATATCTAAAGCATATAACAAGAATATAAGGACTAGAAGATTTCAAGTTGGAGATTGGGTATTGAGAAAGGCTTTTCAGAATACTACTAATCCTGCTGATGGATAGTTGGCTCCAAAATGGGAAGGACCCTATGAGGTTGAATCAGAATCAGGAAAAGGAGCATACCAACTCAAGAATATGGAGGGGGATATGCTACCAAGATCCTTGAATGCTATACATCTAAAACTCTATTTCAAGTGAGTATGGAATTTAAATTCTAACTCAGGATGGTATGGATTCTGTTTCTTTTATTAAATTTTAATATTATTTACTGCTTTGAACCCATTACTGACTTAAGCATCGGAGGGGTGTTAGCCAGGCTAACACCCACCTTAGCTTACAATTGTTTTGCAGTATATGCTTCGAGATATAGCTCCAGGATATACATTCAGGATACTTCAGAAGATTAGAGGATTGGCCCCCTCTCTCACGTCTAAGGGATCCTGATCCCTTCACAGGTTTAAAGGTATTCACCTTTCTTCCGAATTGGGTTTAAACACCCCGCCTGGAGCGCAAGTTATTCGGGAATAGTTCAAGGTGGCGGGACCAGTTCATGTAAAAGTGGCTGACAATTTCGTTACTATTGGCTATATCCTGAATCCTAAAGATATATGAGGATTGATCACCCTCTCTCACGAAGGATATTTTCATACTCTCTAAGGTTTAAAGGTTATCACCTTTCTAAGTCTTGGAGTTTATACACTCCCGCCTGTAGCGCATGAAAATTTGGGATTTTCCCCAGGATACTAAGGATTTATCTCCAGTATATTTTTGGGTTTAACCCCTGTAACACAAGAATTGTCTAAACAGTTGGAACTGATATTCAAAATTTTTTTTAAGTGTTTATAGACTTCATGCACAGGGGACATTCCTTCTAAAGCAATTGTGTGAAGCTCAAAAGATCAAAATTGGGCTAAGTGTCTCGGACTGGGGACATCTTAGTGGCAGAAGTCGCAAAAAGGGTTGGAGTTTAATACTAGGGTTACACTCAATTCCTGGTATGATCTTTGCTTTGTGAACCTTGCATGAATTGTTTAACTCTGTTTAAGGCTCAAAATATCCTGATAAGGATATATCTTTAGGATATGTCTTCAAAATGTGTTTTTGGGATACGTTTCGGGATATTTGATTGGAATATTTGGGAGATGATACTTGGATTGAAATTTAATACTCTGATCAAACAAGTGTTATCAAAACAGGTTTTGGAAAATAGACTATCTTTTATTCTTTAGAAATTTTATCTAAAATTGATTGAATTTTGAGAAATTCTATTTGATAAAGGTCTTCATAAGATATCGCTGAGTATATTGATCAGGATATTTTCAAAAGATAGTTGCACAAATTTTGCAAAGCTAAAATCTAAACTAAGTGATGCATGACAAAAATTAAAAGGCAACAAAAAATAAGTCAAACGGTGGTTATACTATTAACAAGTCAAAAGTTGTGCTTTTGGTTTCACCTCAAACCGAGGCCCATCCACCAAAAGCACTATTAGTTTTTACCATATTTAGGCGACGGTTGAAGGTTTCATCTCAAACCGAGACCCATCCGCCTCCAACCGTTGCATCATCCAAAACAAATTATACTAATTGATGACCAAGGGCTTCATCCTGAAACGCAGGACCCATCCACCTTTGGTCATCGTTTTGTTCTAGTGCAGGAAATGTAAATTGTTCAGCATAAAAAAGTAAATTGTTTGTACAGACCACAACCATGAAATTTAAAAAAGTGGGCTCCGGCCTTGGCACGTATATCCATCATCGCCTAGATCACTGCACTTAAGGGGCAACTCCTTCCTTCATCGTGACGTTTCCACCAGCATTTTCTCCAGCATTTGCCCCAGCATCATCAGCAGCATCCTTTGAAGCACTAGCATCCACTATCTTAGCAGGTTCTTTCGCATCAGATTTGGCAGGAGGCTCCACAGGATCCCCCCCAAGATCTCTCAGTTTCGCCTCCCAGGCCTTGGTGTTCCAAGAAGGGCATTGCAAACCCAAAGCCATTGCCTCGTAAGCCATTTTCAGTCTGGCCTGGAGAAGGGAGATGACGACAGAATTCTTGAGGCTCTCCCGGTATGAAGCCATGGCCTGCTCGTGTTGAACATGAGCTGCGTCGAACTTAGCTTGAGCCTCCTGGGTGATCTTCTGGATGACAGACTGGTGATCTTGAGTCATAGCCTTGTACTTAGCTTCGTAGTGCTCCGATTTGGCGGTGGCAATTGATGCTTGATCTGCGATGGTGGCCTCGGCCTTTTTCAGCTGACTTTCAAGCATGACATTCGAGCCACATGCATCCTCATAGAGAAACACCAGGCGTTCGAGACCCTGCAAAGAAATCAGGTATTGACTTTAGTTGACTTTATTAACTAGCATAAGTTGCAGGATATGGGTCAGGATACCAACCTAGTTGAGGAAGCCGGTCATGAATTTGCTGGATTCCGTAAACCCGTGGTTCTCGAATGGGAACACATGGGGTGTAGCGGGGGGCTCAACTTCCTTTCTCTTCCGGGAGCTAGAGGCCCGAGTCCTGGATGCTGGAGGAGCTTTAGGAGCAGAAGTAGTCTTTGAACTAGTAGGCTTCGGAGTGACAGATGACTTCAGATTGGATTCTTGCTTGGGAGGTGCGAGGCTAGAGTAACTGTCCAACTCGTCAAGCTGGAAGCCTTCAAGGTTAATGACCGGCACTGCACAAGGGAAGAAATATTTAGTTTGTAACACTTATACTTTATATTCACTATAATCTTGTGCTTACCAGACATGTTGGAACTTGATCTTTGACTTTGACTTGTGAGTAGCAGGGTAAAGGACCTTTCACTTTCCGGAAGCTTGTAGATTTCTTTTATTCTCCCTTCCGATTCGGCACTTGGGGGAGCTAATTCCTTGAAGTTTGCTGCAAAAAAGGAATAAACATATCAGGATATCAGTTCAAGATGTAGTCTCGGGATATGATTGGGGATATTCCTAAAACCCTAAATCCTACCAGAAGTCAACCATCTCTTAGGAAGGTCAAAACCCCTATCAATGGAATCCCTTTTTACAAAGAAGAATTTTCTTGTCCATTTATCCTCGTTCTTGGTAGCCTTAAGAATGAGAGGATCTTTGGAGATAGAAAATATAAGGAACCGGCTGGATCCATGAGATCTTAAGCGATAGGCCATCGGCAGATCTTCAATGCAAAGGTTGGGCATATGACGAGCCTTAATCTGCTCCAAGGTGACTAACACGCGCCAAACCATGGGCATGATTTGTGCGAAGCTAAGGCCCGTGAGCTCGAAGAAACGAGAGATAAAAGGGGAAAACGGATACTGCAGCCCTATGGAGGAAGGATAAGCAAAGAAGCATATCCACTCGTCAGAACAAAAATCCGATCGGACCTCTCGGTCGAAGGGACGTAAAATTGTACCGGCGGGAAAGGCGCCGGAAGCTTGTAAAGCCGCAATATCGGCATTATCGAAAGAACATACCTCTTTCGAGGGTTCCTTAAGCAGGTTTTGTCTGTGAAAAGGGGGAATGGAGTCCGCCGTTTGGGATCTAGTGCGGGTAGCCATGAAGGATCACAACCGGAGAGTAGCGGATTTAAACAGGGAAGATAGGGAAGAGAGAGAGAAAAAGTACCTGAAGTTCGCTTGAAGATAGAGATGATCATAATGCAAAGTATTTTGGCTAATTATAGGCTAAAGGATAGGGGTAAAGAGTAAATAATGCCTTGGAAGTTGCACGTTGTCATTTCAAAAGTCTCGTAGTATTGATTGCCTCGATCCAGGTGAAAAAGTTTAAAATATATCTGTTTGAATTCAGAATTCCAACAGGTATATTTTGGGGACAATTGTTATGGGTCATTTTCTGAGCATATAAATATCCCGACTAATATTCTGCTTTTGATTGTTTACTTGTGATCAGGATACCGGATCAGGATATTGGTAACATCCTGGTGCGATATCCTGGTATTAACTGAATTAACCACGTGCAGGTTAGAGGCTGTGGGTCACTAACGGTCAAGTGGACCTCTTCTCCTTAAGACTCGGGCAAACCAGTTATATGAGAGACGTTGAACCCGAAAGACCAGGTCTACAACGTTCGTATGGGGAATATCCGCCGAATCCCGGTTTAATAGGGTAGTTTGTTAAATTTCTTTTACTATAAATAGATGGATAGGATCAGTTTAAGGCACGCAATTTTCACTCATACTCTTTTTCTCTAGCTACTAGCAATCACTACACACAAACACTTGTATTCGAATTACCTTGTAACACCTAGTTGATCCGCATCACATCCTGCACCGTATCCTGATATTCGAAGTAATAGAAGAACAAGGCAGCTGCGATTGTCAGCTCCCGAGGTTTTGTGCCGGCGATCTAGATTGATCAAGGGCTTTCCTCGTATATCCGGTGTCACCCTTTACCTTTTTTGCTCATTGTTTGATCATAGATACAGCTCTATATCTTGAGTCGTATCCTGAAAACTGTTTTTACAAACAACTTAATCAACATATTTTCAACACATATTTCTAGCACACTACCTCACTTAACTAATTTGATCACTTAATTGCTTCGGTAATTTTTGATCAAAACATATATATATATATATATATATATATAATATTTTTCTTTTCGGATTCATGCCTCTCGCGCCACGCGAGAGGCTTCTTCTCATCTTTCGCGTGCCGCGACATCCGTTGCGTGGCGCGCCGGATTTACCACACTCCCTCGCGTGGCGCGAGGGAGGCCATTTTCGAGCAGGTCCATTCCTGGAACCTGCATATCTGCCAGCTATGGTTATTAATCGAAAATCAAACTTTAAAGTGCCATAACTTTCGTTCTAGTTATCCGTTTTACACGATTCTTTTTCCTACGCGTTCGTAATTAAATTACGGACCCGTTTATCACCTTGGTTTGCATAAAAATCTGATTTATCCAATGTTGGCTCATAAATCCTTTAGGTGATTATTCGACCCGTTTGGCATTATTATTTCACTACATGCTCTAAAAAGAAAATAGTTAATTCCTATCATTTTACCCATCCCGGGCTTGTCAAACCTTAACGTTTTCGCTCCCATCCTAGAGTTTACGTAGGCGTTTACATTCACCGATTCATTTGTATCTATCTAAGCATTTAACCACAATTTACTTCTTAGTCTATTTTGACCCGCAAATGTTTTTGCCTATACTTTTTATATGTATCTAAGGGTTTCAAAATCAATAAACAAGTTTCTAAACAAACTCTAACGGTCGTTTACCCGGTTCCCCCGTTAAGGGCTTTTTGGTCAATTCTAGTCTCTTATTTTACGACGAAAGACTCTCATCAATTATTGACCAAATTAGCACTTTTAACTACAACATAATTATACGTACCTGGCTCGGATCAATACATTTACCCGTTTTAATACCTTGTCTCGAAAATTTGCTAATTCATAGCAACGCTAATTCATAAGCCGCTTTATCCTGTAAGCATAAAACTCGACAAGTGCTTATTAGTCGATATTTGTCAAATGGTATCCACATTACCATTTGACCCGTTTTACTCTTTTTATTCATTAGGCTTACTTATAGTAACCGTTCAAAAACTCATTTTTATAATTAGCTTTTCATGGCTAATTTACCGTTCTATCTCTTTTACCATTAAACATGGTTTTTATCATTTATATTAGTTCCGACCCGTATTATTTCGCGTCGGGAACCATATCTTGAATATTATCCTTATTGTATTTTAAACTTATAGGATGAACATTTATTTTACTAAAAGGTGTAAGTTTCACTTACCATGCATCCAGTTATGTCCTTTTCCGCGTACTCGATCCGTTTGACCCGCTTCTTTCCCAAGTCTTCATCTAGCTTGTCTAGAGTCAAACTATCATTATCACAATTCGTAAGACGGTTAGATTAGTCATAATCGTTTACGACTATTCCATCCTACGGGTTTTATGTCGAATTTATCATTCGACCATATCAAAATTATCATTCGATCTAATCATTGGTCGGTTTGACTTTTTAAAAGTCAATTGACTTATCAACATATTCAAATGCACATTTGGTTCATTGAACTCACTTAGGCATATTTCATCCGAACTCTTAATGAAATCAAATTTTACACACAACCAAGTAGACCGCGATTTCATTAAGGCATTTCATATCACTGAAAAATGGACTGTTTTTGGTGACTTGTTTAACCTGTTTACAAGTCTTCAAAAATTATGATTTTTTTATGTGGCGTACCTCTCGGAGGTTTAGGACTTGTGTTAAAATTTCAAGATCTAACTCTTTACCAAAAATTCGTAAAAATTCATTTACTAAGCTACAATCAGATTTGTCACTTCTGACTGCAGCTTACGGAAAAATTTATTAAAAATTCCTCGTTTATCCAATTGACGAAATTCCAATTGGTGATTATTTTAATCACTTAAAAATATCTACAGTAAAAATTTGAGATCATAACTAAATTCCTAAATTGAGTTATGACATTCGTAATGGGCTGCAAATTCTGCCAGAAAACACAGCTAGAACCTTTGATACGGAAAAATTCATAAAACGCTCAATTTTCGTCAAAAAAATGCGATTCCAGTGGGGTTTTAAAGATATTTCCTGGAATTACATTTTAGACTCAAGAAACTCATGTTTTTGTCACGTTTTGTTCAGGTTACAGCCAATACAACTCGGCTGTAAATTCTGATCACTATTTCACTTGAATTTAGCATCAACAAAATCTGAATTTACTTGAGTTAGGCATGATTTCAATATATTCTTGTGTAGGGTTTACTCCTAAACACTATTTCACTTCAATATCATCCATACCACAATCATGCAACATCAATTTTGAATTTCTTATGTGCATCAAGAATTCTCAACTTCATAAATATAAAAAATTCGACATACCTAACGATCCTCACGACTAGGTGATCGTTTCTATGTATTCATGCATTGATTTGGGGCTTGAATCAAGCTTCAATTTGTTGATTTTGCTGAAGTTAGGGTTTTTAACCCTTTCTTCTTCTCCTGGGCTATTTCACGCACGCACACACATATCCAGTGTGTGTTGTGTTTTATTTTTTTTATTTTTAATCAATATAAGTTCCCCACTTGACAACATTAGTTCCTCATGTTTTTATCTTGATAAATTGAAGCTACTACTCACCATTTATCATTTAACCACATACTACTAACTAGGTTAATTATTCCTAGTTAACTTAATAGGTTCGGGAAGTTATAACTCGTTATATTTTAAGTCCCGTTAATTCGGGCCTTTTATATACTTTGTTTTCTCAAAGTATCTGTCCTCTTTTTAATTAATATTAAATTTGTTTACTTAAATCCTAATATTTACCGGGTAAATTTTCACCACTAACGGTATTTTACCTATCATTAACATTAACGTGGTTTGGTTACCAAACCCGTTTTTGGGGTGTTACATTAGGCCTAATGAAAAAAACACGAATATTCTTTGTTTTTTTCTCTTTCATATGTTACCACAGCTGAGTATGTTTTATATTTTTTTAGTTACCGTTTGTTTGTTTGTTTCTAAGGTATCTCATTTCACTTATTTGGCCAGGGTCGTAAAATTCAGGCAGGTATTAAGGCTCCATTGACACCTGTGTTTATCTCACAACTTCATGAGGATGAAGTTGTTATTCTATCCAAATTTGGTGTTGGAGAAAACACTGATGCCTACAAAGTTGTTAATCATGGTTACAAGATTAACTTTTACCCTTGTACGGTTGTTACACGTGCTAATGGTTGGGAAGGTGTTGATTACGGATTTAACTTCATGGCACATTCAGAAATTCTTAAAGGAGAAGGAAAGAATCTGATCACTGTTGGTGTGAATGTTTCTAATAGTTTGATATATATATATTTTGCCTACATTTCGAATCTGATTACTGTTTCTAATTTTCTATGTTTGTCATTTTAGATGTTGCTGGAACTGTTGTCTGGTGTGGAGATATGGAAATCTTTCCTCATGAAAGAAAAAGGATGAACTTGGATCTTCAAGATGTGCAGTAAATTCTACTTTTTCATTTATATAATTTGTTTGTGTCTTATCATTGTATTTATACATTAAATGAGGAAAGTTCTTATTTAATACATAAATGATTGTGGTAAAGATCCATTAAATGATTGTTCTTATTTAATACATAAGATTTTACTAGACCAATGATTATGTTGTTTTATATATAAGATTCTTCATTGCATTTAATACAAACAAAGAGTAGATCATTGCCATTATTTATTGTAAATGATTAGTGTTGTTTTAATAGACAGTATAGATTTTGGTGGAACTTTTAATGCAGTTTTTTTTATCTTTTTCTTGTAGTGGAGAAGTAGTTCGCCGTACTTTGTGGAATGGATATGCACAACAATTTAATGATTTTTTGTTACAAAACAATCCGAATGAGAAAGTCATGGCTGTCATTCAGCATGCGAAGATTAAGAAGTGGCAGGGTAATTTACATTTGACTGATTCACATACTTTAGTGTTTCCAATGTGTTATTTGTTACATTTTTAAGAACATTTTCTTATTTCTGTAGACACTTGTAATGAATTGTTGGATATGTATATTGTTACGTGCAGGACAATATACTGTTCAGAATGATAAGTTTGGAACTCGACTGTCTCTCAACGAAGAAATCAATGAGGTTAATGAACTTCGTAGGAGGTACTATCACTGAATTATATTTGTTATTTTTCATATTTTTATTAACACAAGTGTGAGTATTAACACTAATGGTGTTTTGATTTTTATAGGCTTTTAGTGAAACAATTTGAAGCTGGTGCTTCTTCTTCTCAAACCATACTT
Organism: Helianthus tuberosus; assembly: GCA_030545235.1. Taxonomy (NCBI): domain Eukaryota; kingdom Viridiplantae; phylum Streptophyta; class Magnoliopsida; order Asterales; family Asteraceae; genus Helianthus; species Helianthus tuberosus. The sequence goes on along the minus strand of CM060364.1, from coordinate 111,157,534 downwards.
TCATCCCAGAGTGTGTTTCCAGTCCGTCAAGAATTTCTAATTGAGACTCCTAAGAGACATGTTGATGAAATTATCGAGATTGAAAGCGTATGAATTTTTCTATATACATACATAGGCATTTAATTTTCCTTTACTGTTTTCTATGTTTTATCAGTTGAGTATGTTAAAAAAACTTTATCTTTCATGTTATAGGTAATGTCATGTGTGGTAGTTGCAACGATCAAAATTGTTCAAGAAAACTATGGGTGGTTTTATCCGGCATGTCGAAACTGTAACAAGAAAGTGTTGACTAAAACTGAATACTTACAATACGCTAAAACCATTTCCGATGAGGTCATTGATCTGTCAGCTACTTCATTGGTTTGCCCGAAATGCGATAAAGAATGCACATCGATAACCACTAAGTAAGCTAATGTTGCTTTTTAGGTTTATTACTTCCTATAATTGGACTTTAATTTAATTACTATTTATTACAGGTTCAAGGTACATTTGAGAGTTCAAGATGAAACCGGTAGTGTGTCTTTTGTGATGTTTGATAAAGATGTAATCAAGCTCATTGGTTCAACTGCGAGTGATATAAGGGAACGCCAACTGAAGGCGGATGATACTGAAAGTTTTCCACATGAAATATCTCGGTTGGTCGAAAAGAAGTTGGCTTATAAAATTGAAGTTTTTGATTACAACCTTAACCATGACTACCACGTTTACACTATCCAAAAAGTATGTGATGATCCGGACATAATTGCTAAATTGGTTGCTGGTAATGGTAATGCTCTTGAGGTTGCTGATGAGGTAAGACTTTTGGGATATCTTATACTGATTTGTTTTTGGTTTCTAATTTTTGTAGTTTAAATAACTTAGCTGAATTTCTTTTGGTAATATTTTGATATTAGGTGGTTAGTCAAGAAGGTTCAGAATTCAAAGCTGTTCAATTATCTGAATCCTCACAGATGGCCGGTGCTGCAATTTCAAAGGTGAATATCGATTCTATAGTTTCGTTTCTGATTGTCTGTAGATTATATTACCTTATTTGATACCTTAGTAGTTGTTTTGTGATTTAAATCAAGGATGTTGTATCTGTTACCGCCGACTCTTTCGTTGTCGAAGCTGAGAAGGATTCGGGCACCAGTCCCAATGGTAAACGTTCGTTGCAGGAGGTGGAAGTTCAAAATGCTGGGGAACTATCTTCTAATAACAAAAATAATCGGAAGAAGTCATCTAGGATTAACACCTAGCTCCTTTCACCTCTTTATCTTTTGATCTTTAAGTGAATCTATGTTTTTGGTATGTACTTAAGTATGTGTTTGTTTGAAGTTGGGTTGTTGTTGGTAAGTGTTAACTACTGAAACAATGGTTATGTATGTGTTAGATGTTGGTAACTTATGAACTTGGATTTTGTAGTAAACCGTAATGTGGTTTACTTTTTTGTATTATAAACTATGTTTTATGCTGCTAACTATAATCTTTGCTTACAATGTGTGTTTTGATTTGTAAGGAGTAGTCTAAATACTACTTTTTAAATTTTAGTATGGAGTAGTCTAAATACTACTTTTTAAATATAATGTTTCAATCTATGTTTATTTTATAACCGCATTATAAAGAAATTGTTAATATTAATAAAATTATGTCAAAGAAGTTATATTATTTGACTTTAAGTCAATTTTCGTTATGATAGGATATAATTCATACATATTAACCAACCCTTTTATAAACTAATGTAGGAACCAATATATTGATAACACGAACACAAGGATGGTTAGAAAATATGTAGTATTTATATCCATATTCTTCTTATCCATGCAAATAAATTACTGGACAATGTGACTCCGTATGAATGTATCATTAAACTTCAAGTCCAAATATAAATCAGGTGGGTCGCGTTATAGTAACTTCATTGTAGGAACCAATAGATTGGTAAAACCAAGACAAGGATGATTAAAAAATATGTAGTATTTGAATCCATATAAATTATGATGTTGAGCGTTTAAGTTTCTTATACGTTTTATCCAAAAACCAGTATGTAAGTTTCTTATACGTTTTATCCAAAAACCAGTATTTGGTTTACAACATATAAAATTATTACAAAATAAAATCAACCAAAGGCCCCCAAATTGGGCTGCATTTTGCAATTATATACTCATAAACCTTCCAAGTATTTGTGGCCCATAAGTTGTGAACCATAAAACCATGTTAAAGGCCCACAACTTGAATCAGGTTTCTTAAATCATTATCTCATTACCAACACTATGTTTATAGTTTCCATTCCGTCTGAATCAAAGTCACGAGCAAAAATTAGCGGCAAACTCTCAAGTTACAATTTAACACCCTCTCACTTTGAAAGCAATCGATGAACACGTAATGGTAGGTTTTTCTATTCCATTTGTTTAAATCTATTCTGAAGATTTGTCTGCGTTGATTGTTTTATTTAGTTAGGTTTTAAATGGGGATGTTAAACTATCACTAGCGGTTCAAAAAAAATTGATTTTTTGGACAGTGATTACAATAATCACCTGTAACTAGCCCTAAATCAAACATATTTTCCCAATTCTTATTTGCAGTTATGGAGAGTAATAAGAATTTTATACCAAGAGATAGAAAGGGGTTTCCACAGTGCAGTACCCAACAGTCTAAAGAGTCAAGGATGATAAGAAAGTCTATCCTGAATAAGCGTAGAAACCGTGGTGTGGTTCAATTTGTACAGACACCTCCTATTATTGATACACTTCCGGCCAATGTTACTATTACTACGAACGATAATGGAGGTATCTTTTGGATGGTCATTTTTCCTAATACATATATATATATATATATATGTAATGTTATATTAGCTGAAACATATTTGTTAATTTATAACAACCAGTATCATCCAAAGGTGTCAATGAAGCGTCAACTGTACATTACACGCCATCCACCATAAATCAGAATCAAACTGTAATGTCATTCGAATCCTCTTCGAAAAATATGGGTAAACGTTCGTTGCTACTTTTCTAATTATCTTACATACTGATTGTAAAAAATGTGAGAATTGTAAGTGTTTATAGCTGGAATTAACCAAATCTCGTCATGGACAGCATGTCACACACCCGCCAAGATAGATCGAACATGTGTTAGTATGATTCCTCTGACTTCATCCAGTCTTGGTAAGTTTTTAAATTGTATTTTTTAAGGTATGATATCAGATTTGACCTTGTCACTTTGTTTCAATTTTAGGACAATCCGAAAATGCTAATTATGGTGTTCATGACTCTAGAAAGAGGAAACAAAGATTCAAAACGATGGATATAAGTAAATTTGATTTATCTATTGTAGCTGATGAAAGGAGGACATCTTCAATGGTTACATCTCTTGAATCGTCAAATCATAACATTGAGAGCAGTCCTCTACTGAATATTACAAACTGTATGTTGTATAGAGTTTTGTTATTTACGTTTCTCATTCATTGAAGGTAGCTCGAAGTTTGTTAACATTTGTAAATTTTCGTAATATAGTGGATCGCGTTACTGTAAGGTCGCGTCGAAGTCAGATTCCAACTCCTCCGAATATTGATATTAGAACTTCTCGACGATTGTCAAAGTGTTCCGTAGTAGACATTAATGGTATGTGGTTATTTTTAACGCAAAACTAAATATAGGTTTCTGATTCACTATATTTGAGTAATGTATTGCATATCTTCCTACCTGTTGGAACCAATGTTAACGATCATTTCTAAAATGAAATGGAAGGAAAAGAAAACTCCTACCCTGGTGAAAGGTCTAACTTTGATGATTCCAATTCCTCTGATTGTTTACCATCTTCTATCGTAAAAAAGATTTACGGAATTGCAAGAGGTACATACCCTCCTTTAACATATCAAAGTATTTTTCCAGATAACACTTTAATCTCCTAATATTTTCTTATATAATCATCTTTTTTATGTGCCTATATAATTTTGTAGAATACGTTGATCATGGAGATGTTATTTTTGTATGTTCTTACTGTCATGCAATGCTTTGGAAAGATGAAATGCTTAGGGGTAATTTGAATTCTAAGAAATCTGCTTTTTCTCTTTGTTGTTCGAACGGAGATGTTGAATTGCCTCCCTCACCTGTTCCTCCTCCATTGCTCGAAAGGTTTTTCAAAAGAGTTACTCCTGAAAGCCGCAATTTCATGAATAATATTCGAGCATATAACATGATGTTTTCTTTCACATCGCTTGGTGGCAAGGTTTCTAAAAGTTTTCAAAAAAGCAAAGGTCCTTATGTTTTCGGATTACAAGGACAAAATTACCATCGCATTTGTAGTCTGCTACCAAATGAGGGTCAAAAGCCCAAATTTTCACAGCTTTATATTTATGATTCCCAAAACGAGGATTTTAACCGTCAAAAGGCTGTAAGGTAAATTAAGCATTCACTAAATACTGTTTTTGTTATCTGTTATATATATATATATATATATGTCTTATATATAATAATTTAATTTTCTACGCAGTGTCGAGGAAGGTTCGAAAACAACCACTAAACAAGACCTTGATCTTGGCATCATATCCAGTCTTAAAAAAATGTTGGATTCTTGCAATCCACTTGTGAAGTCATTTAGAATGGTACGAGATTGTTTTAAAGAAAATGATTGGCAAAATGTAAGACTCAAGCTCATTGGAACAAGGGATAAGGATGGTCGAATTTTTAACTTGCCCACTGCTAAAGAAATTGCTGCATTAATAATTGGTGATTTTGATGGAGCATTTGATAAAAGGGATACCATAGTTCAAACAAAATCAGGCGGTCTTCAGAGAATTAGTGAGCTTCATCCCGCTTATCTTGCATTGTAATATCCACTAATCTTCCCATATGCAGAAGATGGATTTAGACTTGGTATTAAACATCAAGGTGTTTCAGTTGATTATGATATACTTAGAACCAGCACCACAATGAGGGAATTTTTTAGTTACGGAGTACAAGACAGAGCCAACCAATTTTCGTTGTTACTCAATGCCCAAAAGCTGTTCCAACAGTTTTTGGTCATTGCGTATACAATGATAGAATCTGCACGGTTAGCTTACATAAAGACACAACAACCCAAACTTAGACTCAAACCTTTAAGAATTTAAATCAAAGTGTTGAAAGTGGAGAAAACGATGCGTCAAATTGTGGAAAACGAATTTTGTTGCCTTCATCATTTACCAGCGGAGCGAGATATATGATGCAAAAGTACCTAGATGTTATGGCAATCTGCAAAGCTGTAGGATATCCGGATCTCTTCATAACAGTCACTTGTAATCCCAATTGGCCTGAGATTTATAGGTGTTTAAAAGACAAACGGCTGAACCCTCAAGATAGACCGGATATTATCGCACGGTTATTCAAAATTAAAATCAATCATCTAATTCAAGATTTCAAGAAACATAAATTCTTTGGTGAGATACAAGCAAGTAAGTGATTGTAAAATGTTTTAATTAATTTCTCAAATAATAATTTTACTAACTGTTTTTTTGATATAATATTTCAGTTATTTATACAATCGAATTTCATAAACGTGGTCTACCTCATGCACATACATGTTTGTTCTTAAGTGCCGACAACAAGTTTCCAACTGCTAAAGAAATTGATTTGGTTATTAGTGCTGAAATACCTGACAAAGAGACCGATGCTGAACTGTATGAACTTGTCAAACAGTTTATGATCCACGGTCCTTGTGGTACAGACAACCCTCATTGTCCATGCATGGTTAATTTAAAATGTTCAAAGAAGTTTCCAAAAAAATTTATAGATGAGACTTCTGTTGATTTTGAAGGATATCCTATCTACCATCGTCGTCAAACATCTAACACTGTAGAAAAAAATGGCGTGTTGCTTGACAACAGATTTGTAGTTCCGTACAATGCTATGCTACTAAAAAAGTATCAGTGCCACATAAATGTTGAGTGGTGTAACCAAACATGATCCATCAAATATTTGTTCAAATACATTAGTAAGGGTGCGGATAGAGTGACAGCTTCTGTTTACCAAAGTACCACAACTGCTAATGTGAACAAGCAAAATGAGGAAACGACAAATAATCAAAATCTGACAAACAAAACAGAAGTAGATGAAGTTAAAGCATATCTTGATTGTAGATATATTTCAGCCTGTGAAGCTGCCTGGAGAATCTTCAAGTTTGACATACACTTTCGAGTTCCATCTGTTGAAATATTGCCTTTTCATTGCAAAGATGGTCAGGCTATTGTTTATGACGATAATTCAAATTTGTGTGACGTAGTCAGTAACCCAACTGTGAAAATGACTATGTTTACAGAATGGATGAAATGTAACCAAACGGATGCATTTGCTAGAACATTGAAGTATATAGAGTTTCCAAGACACTTTGTATGGATACGCAAAGAACGAAAGTGGATTCGTAGAAAAAGACCTTTTGGTGCAGTTGGTAGGATACATTATGTACCTCCATCACTTGGTGATTGTTATTTCTTGAGAATTTTATTGAATCACGTTATAGGACCAATGAGTTTTGATGATATAAAAACAGTTGATGGAAAAATTTACCATACCTTTAAAGATGCATGCTTCGCTCGTGGTCTGTTGGACGATGATAATGAGTATATAATTGCCATGAAGGAAGCAAGCACATGGTCCACTTCTGATTTCTTGCGTACATTTTTTGTAATGCTGTTGATGTCAAATTCCATTTCTAGGCCCGGTCATTTTTTGACACAAACAAAATCTCTATTGTGTGAAGACATATTATATCAGCAACGGAGGGTTACTGGTATTCCTGGTAATTTTAAAACTTTAAATAAATTCTTAGATTCCATTCCGACTGTAATGAAATATTTATAAAATCTAATTACCAAACATCTGTTTTATTTTTTAGATTTGGTTCTTCCAGAGGAAGAGATTGAAAACATTTGCTTATCACATATCGAAAAATTGTTACTTGCTTATGGAAGTACGTTAAGCAGCTTTTCTGACATGCCAAATGTTCCTGGCAACTACATTTCAGCATTGAACAATCAAATGATAATGAAAGAACTTTCGTATGATCGGGCTAGCTTAAAAAAGGAACTTGCATCTTTCTTAAAATCTTTAACTGATGAACAGCAAAAAGTGTATCAAACCGTCATGAATGCAGTTGCTAAAGGAAGTGGAGGTGTTTTCTTTCTATATGGTTACGGTGGAACTGGTAAAACATTTCTCTGGAAAACATTTGCAGCTGCGTTACATTCCAAAGGTGAAGTTGTTTTGAATGTTGCATCCAGTGGTATTGCATCACTTCTATTAGATGGCGGTAGAACAGCTCATTCCAGATTTGTAATTCCGATAAACGTTAACGAGGATTCCATATGCTCTATAGAACCGCACAGTGAGCTAGGAGGCTTAATAAAAGAAACTAAGATGATAATCTGGGATGAAGCGCCAATGACACATAAGCATTGTTTTGAAGATTTGGGAAGAACAATCAGAGATATAGTCCGTTCCTGTAATCCGTCCTTGCAGTCCAAGCCTTTTGGCGGAAAGATAGTCCTTTTTGGCGGTGATTTTAGACAAATCCTTCCAGTCATTCCAAAAGGTACCATAAGCATGATTGTAAATTTTTCATTGAATTCTTCTTATATATGGCAGGATTGTCAGTTACTCAAACTAACTGAAAACATGAGGTTAAAAGTCGGTAAAAAACCAAGTAATCTTCACGAGACCAAGGAATTTGCTGAATGGATTTTATGCCTTGGTGATGGTCTACTTGGTGATCCAAATGATGGAGAGGTGGAGATTGAAATTCCAGATGATCTACTTATACTTGATCAAGTCAATCCTATATCTTCATTGATCTCATTCACATATCCGGATATGCAAAACTTTTTGTGGGATTCAAATTACTTCCAACAAAGAGCCATTCTTGCTCCCACAAATGATGTTGTTGATTCAATAAATACAGAACTGTTAAATAGTATCGTTGGTGAAGAGAAGATATATCTCAGTTCGGATACTTTATGTGAGTCTGAGCAACAAACCCACCTTAACATGGCATTGTTTCCTCCGGATGTGCTAAACAAAATGCATTTGTCAGGATTACCTAACCATAAATTGGTTCTTAAGGTTGGAGCTCCGGTAATGTTACTTAGAAACATTGATCAAACAAATGGTTTGTGTAACGGTACACGGCTTCAAGTAACAAAACTTGGAAAACTTGTAATCGAAGCAAAGATTATTACCGAAAATAATATAGGTCATCATACTTTGATTTCAAGATTGAAAATGACACCAAGCGATAAAAGATTACCGGTGAACATTGCACGAAGACAGTTCCCACTATCTCTATGCTTTGCAATGACCATCAACAAAAGCCAGGGACAATCACTTGAACGTGTAGGACTATATCTTCCACGCCTGGTTTTTAGTCACGGACAACTATACGTTGCTGTATCTCGAGTAAAGAGCAGGAGTGGTTTGAAGATTTTGATATGTGACAGGGGAAAACAAGTGTGTAAAACCACAACTAACATGGTCTACAAAGAAGTTCTACAAAATCTATAGTCGTCATAGAAATATCATTTTGGATAGAAGTCTTTTTCATGTATGAAGGAATATGGTATGATCTTTTGAATATCCTATCAACATGTTTCTTTTATCTAATAATAATGGATGTTATTTTAGTGTATTGTTTTAACAAATAGTATACATGTTTAAAATTTGATAGCTTTAACTGTTATAAGACAATGAAAGGCAAATAAGAATAACATATATATAAAACACAAGGAATAACTAATGCAAGTAATACTTCCATTCGTTAGTCATTAGGAACAACTACATGTTTTTAATACATTGAAATCACCGTGTTTCAGCAACCAAAAAAACTTATCTGTACGTACACCCTTCGTACCACAGGGTCAAAACTACCGGTTTCAACTATTACAAAAGATTTTTAAGTAAACCAACAACCACAAACAAAAAACATTGTTTCCATACATCATAACATTATCTGCAGTAGCCGTACAACCATTCAGTCAAACAAGAAAATACCTTTACCCATGACGAACTTAGGATAAATTCTTCACGAGGAACCATCTTTTTATCCTTCACAAACTTATTCATGTTTTTTTATGTAAAACCGACCATCCGGAGACTCGATACCAACTCGAACATCCCAAACATTACCATCAGCATCTACAATCTTTAAACTCCTCTTCCTATCCAAGCCAATTTTTTTAGCAAGATCTTTTTAATGCGCTGTAACAAACAACAAATTATGTTAAGAAAGATAATATTATAATATGGTTAATACATCCTAAAGTCCTGTTAGTACTTTTTGGTTACAGAAACTTACAAAATGATTGTCCACACGGAAAACTACTGGAATAGTTTCGTCATTCGTGGTTACAGGGAGCATATTAGCTTCTGTGCCCTTAGTAACGTCATCCACATCTTCAGCATCAGAAATACTGATAACCTCTTCTACAACTTCTTCCTTAACAGCAGCATATAATTCCGGCGGCAACACTAAATCAACATTCTTGGAACAATTGAAAACTGACATATCAAAAGTATGAAGATCAATCATTTCAAACACAAGCATATGCTCATCAGTTATTGACAATTTCTTCTTAATCCGATCCCATCCAGTTGTTATGTACAGCTGATTGTCAATAACATCCATTCGAACAAACACTTTATGCTTCCCAGGACCTCTAATAACAACCGGATAGTTTGGAATGGTATTGTCCATCTTGTGATGTACAAATAAACGATTGATATGCTTCAACGAAAAAAAAAATATTAGTAATATATATACTAACAATAAATAAATAACAAACCATAATCAATATAATGAATTCAGATTGTGAACTACAAACCATAGCATCAGGTTTATCAAAATCACCATTGGGTCTGTAGTAAAAATAATTAGATGGAGCAAATTCAATATTGTCATAGAAATAAAATATCCGGAAACTTGATAATGCTTCTTCATATTGAAATTCCAGCCACGATCCAGATTGTAGTTTCAAAGTTTTAACCACATAATACCACCCATTGTAGAAATAACAGAAGTTTGCTAACTCATATACCTTGACTTCAAACACCTGGCCATTAGTTGTCTGCACTTTCACAAAGCCCACTGGATAGTTAAACTCTTTAATCCATTGTTTATATTTTTTTGGCAGAACCTATGTATAAATAAATTAAAATTAGAAATTGTCTAATATGATATTATAAAGAAAACTAAATTTGCCATAACCGAGATTAAAGTACTAACCAAACATTTCATTCGGTTGTCGTCCATGTAACAAGCAAACCCATACATCCTTATAACTTTGAACTATCAAAGAAAATACTATGAATATCATTAATAAATAAAAGAATAAATAAAAGAATAAAATGTTAAAAGGTTATTCTATATATTGCAATTAAAAAGAGTGTAACTAATAGACTAAAATATTAGATAATGTACAAATGTTTTCTACAAAATGATAAGAATACAAACAAAGACTTGAAAACCCAAATGTATCATCTAAACTACGATAGTGCTGATAACGGTTGAATATGAATGAACTCGAGATTGATTAGCAATGGACAAGTTGTATTAACGTTCAGCTAGCTCATTGCTTGAATAATCAACCAAAACCCCTATTGCTAATCAACCCAATCTACTGTTCCTAACCCACACTCAATCTACTGTTGACTCCAATATACTGTTCCTAACCCACACTCAATCTACTGTTCAATCCAATCAACTGTTGACTAATCCCCTATTGCTAACCAATAATCCAATCTACTGTTCCAACCTACAACTCAATCCCCTGCTGACTGACCACTGACTATTGATCCGTATCAAATGCAAATCACAACAAATACTTTCACAACCGTATTTATAATAATGTGTTAAGCCAGTTTGAGTAACATTTAATATGATCAACAAGATTGTGAAAGACAAAAATTAATCAATAATTTTTGTAACATAAGTAGTCAAGATATTTCCTGTATACAACTAAGCAAACACCGAAAATATTATAACTCAATCTGTCGAACACTAAAATTATATATCTAATCTTTTTCAATGTCAAGAACACAAACTAAAACTATACTAAACATCATAATCTTACAAAATTTTTATACAAAATCTTTATACTAAACATCATAATCTTACAGATTTTGATTATTTCTCCATATTTGATTTTTGACATTTGTTGTTTTAAAAGGTCAACTAACAAAAAGTTAGCTCATTACATAACAGCCACCCATATGTAGACTACAAATCTACAATCATACACCCATACAATCTATATTAAAGCTGCACCATAATTCCCATTTAAGCCCATACGATTTTGAACGATTTCGAATCCACAAGTAGTTGACAACTTTAATCTCATCAACAAAAAGACATTTCAGCATTAAAGTCAAAAAGCATTTGACAATTACACTATTTTTAGAAAACCAAACCAAAATTCTATTAAAATACATATACTCACTCGACCATGATCTATTATTAGTCTAGAGTTGCGGTACCTTGGTCCAGTTCAGCAAATCTCATCCCATACATAATCTTACAAAATCTTCATACAGAATCTAATAAACAATCATTTTTAACATTGCCCTAAATGAGGTGAAATAAAATAATTTGACAAATACTAAAACTATTAACTTCAATCGATCATCAATACAAAATTACATATGAAAATCAGAAGTATAACACATAGAACAAACACCCAAGAACGGAACATAGAGGAATGACTGATCAAACATCAAACATACAATCGTGGTATAATAAATTACCAGAAGAAAATATTTTAGAAGAAGAAACTGTTCGAAAGCCATATAGATTACCTGTGGATGATGTCGCAAAGACCTTGAAGAAACCTGTCTTTTCGTTCTCGCAATTTAGGTCAGGAAGATGTAAACCTTCGATGTTTGTTCTAGGGCTATATTTGAAAGAAGAGTTCTAATGGGCTTCAACCCACAAGCCCATTCTGAAAGTTAATTGGATCAATAACATTTATTGAATTATTGAATTGTGTTATTGTTCAATTTTAGCTTTACTGAATTGAATTATTTACATCCTAAATTGAATAGGCCTTTTATTGAATTATACAATAATAATGGACCTTTACTGAATTTTACACTAACAATGTGTCAAAAAAAATTAAGGTCATATATAAGAAGTTATTAGACAACATAAAATTAGGTCATGCTTTCATTTTAGACAAAATATTATCAATTACTTACCTTATTTCTATATCAAACATGTACACTAAAACAAACTGTCTTTAACATTGTTTTATAAAGATATGTAACTAAATGCAAATAATTTAAATGATATATTATAATCTGTTTTTTAGTATTTGATTTGGATCGTTATTAAACATACCCGTGTATTCACACGGGTGTTACAACTAGTTGTTATATATAGAATGTCTAAATCAAAACGAAAAAAAAAAAAAAAAACAATGAAAATGCTTTATAATTTGTAGAAAGCAAAATGTTTGTTTGCTTATTTCATTGTCATGATGTTTGGAAAAAATATTGATGAAAATGGTTAGTATTTTCTTAAGTACAAATAATTATGTAAAAATTTTAATAATAGTAATGGTTGAAGAATCAATCATACTGGTTGCAGGCAAAATAATGGAAAGATCTTCAAGTCTTCAAGTTCAACCCTTGGTCAAGAAATTTTCCTAATTTGTATTTTATTGGTTAGGATTGAAGGATGTACACAAAGTTGGTTGCTCACAATCTAATCTATTTGCGTGAAAGAATAACAAATACAGAACAAGAATTCAGAAGCTAAAAGAAATTTCAAAACGTGGGGTCTATACATATTTACAACCGGACCTGATCATCAATCGGTCGTATTAACAGTTTTCACTATTTATTTTCTTCTCTATTCATTTTCTACAACATATTAATGTTAAAATAATGCTTAGTTTTCACTATTTATTTTCTTCTCTATTCATTTTCTACAACATATTAATGTTAAAATAATGCTTATTTTTATGTACAAGTTATCTAAGCATAGACAAACAAGTCATTAAATTTTTACGTAAGTTTTGTTATCAGCGTTTTTATGCATATTTTTATTTATATTTTTAAATTTTAGCTGGGGAAGATTCCAATCATAAGTTTAAGAATATAAAACCAATAAATCTATGTGTTACCCGTCGTTCATTGCAACAAAATTATAAACTCATAATAATATTCACCATATTATACACTAGTAGTAAACACACATCATCTCTGTCACACTTAACCATCTTAACTAACTTGAAAATGCACACATTGGTTTTTAAGGACAAGTGTCAGCTACCATATTACCATAAAATTCATGAAATAGCAAGTTATAATCCAGGCAACACAACATAATCAAGCAAACAATCATAAGGTCGTGCCTCTTATTCTCACCACTCTTATCTTCTTTATATTTTTCCTCTTATCGTATTCATATCATCTTTATCTTTTGTTCATTGTAAAAACCACATAGGGGATAGGTCATCAAATTTTTCATGGCTAAACCATGTGCAGAGGGTAGACCGTTCGAATGAAAGCCTACTCCATCCGACTAAGTGAAGGAGCACAAAAGTTGTTCATCGTTGTTGTTAATTGTCATCCCTAAACAACAGGTGGGCATGCAAGCATGTACAAACACCTAAGGGCGTAGCTTTGTAGGGGCGGGGGGGGGGGGGCGAACTTTTCGCTCAATTGTACCCGGTACGTAGTTTTCGTATAGAATTTTTTAGGTATATATGTTTTCGACCCCCGGTTTTATAATTCTTTTAGGTATACGTCTTCGACCCCCGGTCGGAAATCTCAAGCTTCGCCACTGCAAACACCATATCCATGTGCGATGTATCAGCTTAGGGTTCGTTCATTATTATTAAGTCCTTTATCTTTTGTTAATATTCCATTTATCTTTTAAAGACCCTTAATATGCATGTGTCTTACGAGTTAAGAGTCTAGGGCCATCTAGATTGTTTAGAGTGGCATATGAGGCATAGACGGCAAGGCGAACAAATGAACATATGAGGCCCCGTGCCTAAGCTTCTGTTTTTGTTATTTTTGTTGGTTTGGATGTGGACGGAGACTCGGGGAGTCGTGTCAATCCTCCTTCTTTGTAAATGTTGGTTTCTGCTGTTAATTTGCTTCTTTTGTGCGTTTAAACACTTTTGACCCGGTTAATTAAAAAGGAACAAAGAAACACGTTTTTTCCAACATTAGTACCGAAAAAAGGTTGATTTTACGCGTTGTTTGATGTAATTTATATGTTGTATTTTACGCACATCAGCTAGATTTAAAAAAAATAATTAATTATTTTATCTTTAAATACACATCTTTCACCCTATTTTTTACCATGTCAACCCAAACTCTCTCTCAACTTTATAAAATTCATCTATTTTTAAAATTTTTTCCAAGGATCCATACATTCCAAACAACCCGAACCCAACCGCGAACAAACCCGAACCCGAACCCAAACTTTTTCTCGGTACCCGGCTACTATTCTACGATGGATCCGAGTTAGTCGGCATCGCAATTTTCTTTCTCGGGTTTCCAACAAACCCCCAACGCTTTCTCTCAAACGAGTCAAATGCAATCCATGCAACAAATGCAATCCTTGCAACAAATGCTAATGCGAAACCCGTTTAACCCACAATTTCAATCGCAACCACAACATTCACCTCCACCTGTAGAATCGTCTCAAACCGTAGAAGATGAAGTTGAAGAATTTGTTCCGAAGACGCAACCCCAAACCTCGAAACGGAAAAAAGGGAAGCAAGTGGCGCGTCTAGCCGGTGATCAACCTTCGAGAGCCAAGCCACAACATTGGTGAAAGATCGAGGAGGAGGCGTTAGGTAAGGCGTGGATTAGCACGTCAAATGCCCCACTGTTGGTATGTAAAAATATATAAATTTCATACTAAAAATATATAAACTTTACATTTTTTAATATATAGCTTTTGTTACATTCTAAAAATATAGGTAACAACCAAACCGGCGACGGTTTTTGTAAAGAAATATTAGCAAAGTTCCTTGCGATTATGGAACAAGGTCTGTATCGCGATCTCGATTCCGTCGCTTCAAAATGGCGAAAGATGCACGTGAACCGATTTGCCGGGACATATAATAATTTATATGTTAATTGTCTTAGTGGATGGAGTGACAAAGATGTTTTTAAAGAGGTGATGCATAGATACGAAGATGAGCATCGGGTCGTTTTCCCATACGTCCGGGAATGGGAGGTTATGTGAACCAGTAAGAAGTGGGTGCCGGTTCAAACCGAGGTCGCAAGCGCTAAACGAACAAAAACCTCAGAGACCAGAAGTTATAGTGCCGGGGCTGCAAAAAAAGTAGCCGCAACGGGGGGCGGTTCAAAAATAGACGACTTGATGGCCCAGTTCAAAGCATACACCGAGGTGAGGTCATAGCTAAAAGGTACAAACGAAGCAACGTAAAGTGGACGAAGACACGAAGTGATTGTACCATGCATCTCAATTCTTGTAGACAAACTATTTATGTAAACGTATATTTTATTTTACTTTTATAATTTTTAATATACGCAACTAAATTTCTTGTTTCACAATCAGCAATCTTTTAACTACTGGCATCAATTTACAGCCTAGCAATTATTGCACGGCCAATTTCACGGGTTATACGCAAAATTTTATGAAACCAAAAAAATCAGTTTGACCACCATACAACTTTAATGCATGCTTGTACCATGCATCTCAATTCTTGTAAAAGAATAGCATTGAAGACATACTTTAAGGATCTAGTGTACAATCAATTGTAAACTATGCAACATTGGGTGTACATCAAAGAACTACATTCAACTCATTTAAGATTGTGGAAATGCCACGTTCAAAAAAAATGTGGAAATGTCATATTAAAGTAACGAAAAAAAAACATATTTTGAGAGGAAAAATAAGTACTAGAAAAGTTGATTTGAGTGTCTAGGATTTTTATTGTAAGTAAAATAATGGTATGATAATCCTTAAGCGGATCAGACTCCAAGAATTTAGAGAAGGAAGGCAATGTTTGAAACAATTTTCTGATAATTTTTCATTCAACAACTAAAACTTAAATACATGAGAAAATGCATGAAATAAGGGAAACGTGGAATTGTGCTACTAAAACATGGATGGATAACGAACTACATGCATGCATGATGTAAACTAAATTAAAGGGAAGTGGAATAATGGCTGGAAGATCTCCTTATTTGTGGGAACAAGTTGCCGACCTAGTCCATCAGTTTCTTCGGCCTCACGGTTTTCCTTTTGGGCCTCGCATTCCTTGTCTCTTCTGGGCTTGATGGACCGGTGTCTTTTGGGTTAACATCAACGGTGGACTGGATCGTAACAGGTGCCTCCCCATGAAAACCAACATTGTCCTCAATGTTAAAATTAGGGAACTGTTGCTGCAATGTCTCTAAATCTTCCCATGTAGCCTCTTCCCATGGCTGGTTCATCCACCGAACTAACGCCTGTCGTTGCCCAACTTCACCAAAACGAACATCCTCGAGACTTTGTGGCTGCGGTTTACTATCCACCATAGATCCAATTTCATGTATGTTGCCTTGTGGTTCATTGTCGGAACCGAAACATTGTTTTAACAATGAAACGTGAAATACAGGGTGTATTTTAGACCCCGGTGGCAATAAAAACTTATATGCTACCTTACCAACTCGCTGCAAGATTCTGTAAGGCCCGAAAAAATGCCGCGATAACTTGTGGTTATCTCAAGTTTGAATCGAGAGCTGCCTATACTTTTGCAACTTGAGATAGACCAAGTCATCAACTGCGAACTCCTTCTCTAGCCGGTGCTTATTAGCCTGTTTTGTCATTCGTTGCTTTGCTTGTTCGATGGACTGCTTCAAGGCTGTGATCACCCTTTTGTGCTCAATCAATGATGTATCAATAGAAGCATTAGCAGTAGAGCCTGGTAGATAGTCATGGATAGACGAAGCATCATGACCGTAAAGAGCTTTAAACGGGGTCATCTTTATGGCTGAATGGTAGTGAGTGTTGTACGAAAACTCGGCCAAATAAAGATACTTCTGCCATGTCTTAGGTTCATCCATAACGTATGCCCGTAAGTACGACTCGAGGCAACGGTTAACAATTTCCGTTTGACCATCTGTCTCCGGATGATACGCGCTTGAATGCAATAACTTTGTTCCAACCCGTTTGAATAATTCGGTCCAAAATCGACTAATGAATAAAGGATCACGGTCTGATACAATGGACTTGGGCAACCCATGCAACCTGTAGACCTCTTTCATAAACAGTGTAGCTAGCGAGATAGCCGTATAATTGGGTGATAGTGCTATGAAGTGAGCGAATTTAGACAAGCAATCTACTATAACCCATATGGCTGTTTTACCTTTCGACGGCGGTAGACTTGTGACAAAATCCATGGAAATGTCGAACCATGGTGCAGCCGGGGTGGGCAATGGCTGTAGCGTTCCATACGGCTTGTGGTTCGGAACTTTAATGGCTTGAGATGTTGGACAGGAACGGTTGAAGGAAGAAACGTCACGTTTAATACCCAGCCATGAAAACGAACTTGTGATTCGTTTGATGGTAGTCGTTACACCCGCATGACCTCCCATAAACGACGAGTGAAACTCCTCAAGAAGCTTGAGTCGTAGGTACTTGATTGGCCGGACCATTATCTTGCTATGCACGTACACGAGCCCGTCTCGAAACGAATGATGTGGAAAAGAGTGCGGGTCGTCTTTGATCTTCGAAAGCAACTGTTGGCCTGTTTTATCATCTCTGAAGTAGGCGCAGATTTCGTTTAGCCAAGCCGCTGTGGGGTGTGAAAGTGCTAAACACGTCGTCGGTTGAACCCGACTAAGAGCATCGGCAACCGAGTTTTCCTTTCCCGGTTTGAAATGAACTTCGAAGTCATAACCCATTAATTTGGTTTTCCATTTCTGTTGCTCCGGAGTATGTATCGTTTGGGTTAGCACATGTTTGAGACTGTGATGGTCCGTATAAATACGAAACCGTCGTCTCAACAAATACTGTCGCCACTTCTTGACAGCTTCTGTTATCGCGTATAATTCTTTCGTGTAGGTTGACTGCGCTTGCATCGTTTGGCAAAGCTTCTTACTGAAAAACGCTATGGGACGAATTTTTTTGAGACAGTACTACCCCGATTGCGTAACCGGATGCATCCGTGGCCACATCAAATGGTTGCTCAAAATCCGGTAAAGCAAGTGTGATAAGCCGTTCCATGCTGGCCTTGAGTTCTGTAAAGGATTTAGCTGCGCCGTCGTTCCACGAAAACACTTTCTGTTTTAACAAGTCGGTCAGCGGTGATGCAATGCGGGCATATTGGTGTACGAACAGACGGTAATAGCTCGTTAAGCCCAAAAAAGCCCGTAAATTGGTGACGGTTTTCGGTGTCGGCCACGTCTGTATTGCTTGGATCTTATCTTCTTCCGGTGCAACCCCTTTGCCTGAGATTTTATGGCCCAAAAATGAGACTTCTTTGGCTGCAAAAGTGCACTTGGATGGTTTGGCTTGGAAACTGTGTTGCATGAGAGTCTCAAAAACATGTTGGAGATGTTTATAGTGATCCTCCATTCAGCCGCTATATATCAAAATATCATCAAAGAAAACCAAAACGAAGCGACGTAATACCGGCCTAAAAATGTCGTTCATAGCGGCTTGAAAGGTGGATGGCGCGTTAGTGAGACCGAATGGCATAACGAGGAATTCGTAATGGCCATCTGTGGTTCGAAACGCTGTTTTTTGGATGTCTTCTTTTGCCACCCGAATCTGGTGATAGCCGGAACGTAGGTCGATTTTCGAGAAGATGTTTGCCCCATGTAGTTCATCCAGAAGCTCGTCGATAGTTGGTATAGGAAAACGATCCCGAATAGTTACCGCATTGAGTGCCCGGTAATCTACACAAAACCTCTAAGATCCGTCTTTCTTTTTAACCAACAAAACAGGTGAGGAAAATGGGCTGTGGCTTGGTTGTATGATCCCGTCTTGTAACATTTCTTCGATAAGGCGAGTCATAATCTGTTTTTGGAAATGCGGGTAATGATAGGGCTTTACGTTAACGGGTGCGGCATCAGGTTGTAAAGGGATATGGTGGTCGTGGTGTCTGTTTGGTGGTAGCTTGTGGCTGGTTTCAAACAGTGGGCTGAATTTTTGGAGGAGGGTATCGATGTGAGGGTTAGAGTGTGTGGGTGTAATTGGATCAGGGGTTGGGGTAGGTGCATGGCATATAAACATAGTATGGAGTGATGCAATGGAGTCAATTTTAATAAGGGTGGAAAGGGTACTGGTTGAAACATGTTGGTTAAGGGGTTCACCAGTAACAGTACACATCTTACCATCCTTCATGAATGAGATTTCCGGAATTGAGAAATCCGCAGAGAGTCGGCCCAGAGAACTTAACCAGAGATTCCTAAAACGACGTCGGCACCTTCCACCGGAATAATGAAGAACGGTAGTGAAAACTGGTTACGCTTGATGTGGAACGTGACTTCTGGGCAATAACCGGTACATTGAATGTACTGACCATTCCCGACCATGACTGAAAACGACACAATTGGCTTCGATGCAAGTTCCAACTGAGCGGCTATCCCGGGTTGAATGATACTATGAGTGCTTCCGCGGTCAACCAGGATCTGAACCGGTTTGCCGGCGATGTACCCCGTGACCCGGAGGGTTTATGTTGAAGATATACCGAAGAATGCTGCGTTCAAGAGTGACATTAACTTCGGAGATGGTTGATCAGTCACTGGCATTGGTTCGTTATCCGTTGAATCCGGCTCGGTATCGTCGTTATCCACGACCAATAAGAACTGCGGTGGTGCACACTTGTGACCGGGGGCAAATCTTTAGGGACACTTGAAGCACAGGCCCTCTTTGCGTCGTTGGGCGATTGCTTCCGGCGACAAACGAGTGATCGGCAGGGACGACATAGTTTTGGCTGGTAACAGCAGGAGTGGGGGTTAGGATGATTTATGCAACATTGGGTGTACATCAAAGAACTACATTCAACTCATTTAAGATTGTGGAAATGCCACGTTCAAAAAAATGTGGAAATGTCATATTAAAGTAACGAAAAAAAAAACATATTTTGAGATGAAAAATAAGTATAGACTTATCATGGCATATGAGGCATAGACTTATCATGACAAGGCGAACAAAATAAGTATCAAATGAACATTGCTATCAACAACACATAATAACTTAGTAACCCGACCCAACATCAAAATAAACCCAACATGTATGCCACATGAATCATAAATAACCTTCAACATTAACAAAAACATTTTTGATATGTATCTGAGTTTTCAGAACCAATATCTTACCTCATGTCCTAATACATATCAACCATATTCCAAACGCATATTGCGGTCCAGTAAGGCTGGAGGGTGTGGGGGCGCCACCAAAGCCAGCTGGGCTTCTATAGCGCCCCACGGCGCCATAAGACCACACCCCCGGCGCTATGCCGGGGCGCCATACAAGCTTCGCCACCATGTTAACGGGCTGGAAACGCGTGGAACGAGGAAGAATGGTCAAATTTGACCGTTGTCAAACAGTCCAATATTTAAAAAAAAAAACCTTTTCTTATTTTATTATATATATTAACATATCCTAAACTAAAAAACTCACCAATCACAACCAAAACACATACCAATCACAACTAAAAAATGTCTTCTTCGAGCTCCTCATCCGACGGTGTTCTTGATGATATGGTTATCGCTATGACGCAGGAGGCGATTAATTATTTGCGAGAAGAAGCCGAATCCTCTGCATCGCGTACCAGACAACCGCCTATTGAACGGAATCGGTTAGCTGCTCATGAACGTCTAGTGCAAGATTATTTTTGTGAAACTCCTTTGTACGATAATGTTCAGTTTAAGCGTAGGTTTCGTATGAGCCGACGACTATTCATTAAAATTTCCAATGATCTTGCGGGCGAATCCCCTTTTTTCACGCAAAGGGTAAGTGCAAGTCGCAAAGTTGGTTTCTCTGGACTACAAAAGTGTACAGCAGCAATTAGGCAACTAGCCTACGGCACATCGAGTGATGTGTGGGGTGAGTATTTAAGGATGTCGTCAAGAATGTGTCGTGAGTCTCTTGAAAATTTTTGTGAAGGTAATTTTTATTAACACTAGAATTTATTATTTTTATTCACGTCGTTATTATTTTTTAATTAGCAATAATTTATTAGGTGTAATCTCTCTGTACGGGAGATGATATTTGAGGATGCTAACCGCAGCCGACGTTCCACTTCTATACAAGGCCCATCAATGCTTACCTGGGTTTCCTGGAATGTTGGGAAGTCTTGATTGCATGCACTGGGAATGGGCGGCATGCCCAACCGCTTGGAAAGGGCAACATCATCGTGGTGATCATGATGGTCCTACCCTAAGATTACAAGCGGTCGCTCCTCAAGATTTATGGATTTGGCATGCGTACTTTTGCATGGCTGGTACGAACAATGACAATGCAGTTTTAATGTCCTCGAATCTATTCGACGATGTCATAGACGGTGTTGCACCAGATACTTCATTCTTTGCAAACGACGTGCAGTATAAGTATGGCTACTATCTCACAGACGGTATTTATCCCGAGTGGGCGACGTTGGTAAAAAGTCTTTCGTGTCCAGATGACGAAAAAAGATTGTATTTCAAGAAAAAACAAGAGTCAACAAGAAAAGATATCGAGCGGGCTTTCGGTGTGTTAAAGAAAAGATGGTCTATCATCACCCAGCCGTCGAGGATACTTAAAAAGGTAAAATGAGAAACGTCATGTATACGTGTATCATTTTGCATAACATGATATTGGAGGACTCGGGTAGAGCGTTTTGTGGAGAAAGCTATGATGAAAGTATCCAACCGACGAACCCAATACTAACATACGCTGAGAAAGAAGATATCCGAGCGAAGATACGGGCTAGGCACACACACCATAACCTTCGAGCCGATCTGACAGAGCACCTATGGTTTTATCGTGAACAAGGATGAGTCGACATAGACAACGAGTAGTGTTTCTATTTTTTTTAATGAAACTATGTAGTGTTTTTATTTTTTTAATGAAATTATTTAGTGTTTTTATTTTTTTAATGAAATTATGTTTTGTTTTTATTTTTTTAATGAAATTATGTTTTATTTTTATTTTCTAGTTAAAAAAATTAATATTTAAATAAATAAATAATTAGGTAATCATGACATGGGGCTCCATCCACACCCTGCAATTTAAAGGGGATAAAGCCCTTGTGTTGACATGGAGCTTAGGTGGCATGATAAAGCCCCATGGGGCTCCAACCACACCTCATAGCCTAACCGTTGACAAAATTTGAAAAGTAAATTAATAGCATTGACATCCCGTATCAAAATTTGAAAAAAAATAATCTATATATAATCTAAAATTTAGTTACATGTTCTGTTTTAAAATCAACATTTATGATGTTTTAAATGCAGTACTTAAAATAATATTGATTAAAATAATCTATATATACTTAAAAATTTAGTTATATCAACTTTTTTACAACCTTCATTATGAGCCTCTTAAATACATTTGTTTCTTTCAAGTTGTAATTGCCTATTATAAATACCTTTAATTGAAATAATTGAATTAAGTTTCAGCCCCTTCATCTCCTCCTGTAAGTTGAAATGTTCAAATTTAATGTATTAATTTCTATTTCCTCAGACGAATTTTGTAACCTACTAATTTTGATGGGAAACTTTAATGATTATTAATTGGTATGGAAACTGATAATCCTTTTAGCCTATGTAAAATCACTCAACATTCCCACACTAATTTTTTTAAAGAGAGTGAGAGAGTCACGAGAGTTGGAGAAGAGCATCCATCTCCGGCGAAGTTCCGATCACTCCACCCACCCACCATGACCACTCCGATGCCCACTATCTCTTCTCTACACGATTGATGGCGGCGCTAGAATAAGAGTTCTTCTGCTGCTGCTGTTGTGTGATTTTTGTTTATCACGTCAGTCCGAATTTGCATTCTTTTAGGTTCAATTACGAGTTCGGGCTTCCAATTTGGTGGTGCGTTAACAATTTGCGTTTCATAAAGTGTCAAGAGCCACATTAGCGCCTTCAGGTTTGGATTGAGTATATATACTTAATTTTTAATCCCTAAATGGTTAGAAATGTATGTGACAATAGTGACATGTTTCTTTAATTGACTCAGGGAACTTACAAGGCGCTTGGCAGACATTTTGGAAATGATTCATACTGATACATGATGATATTCTGGATGAAAGTGAGATGAGAAGAGGTAAAAAATTTATCTTTATAAAGATGGGCCATGAATTATAGTGTTTGTAATGTAGTGGAAAATTAATGACAGTTAACACGATTTGGAGGCGGTGTTTGAATTTGCACTTTGATGGTTGGAGAGAGATGGCAGTATTGGGAGATAAAAGAGACCACTTTAATGGCATGACGAAAGGATTAGTAGGCGGTGTTTGGGAAGATGACCAGAAGTGTTACAATCAAAAGTTTTGGTTTTGACGTATGTGGTTAGTAGATGAAGTACCGGAAAAATCTCCGAAGGTTAGATTTGATTTTTTTTCTAAAAATTGAAACAAGTTTGTTTTTTAATGATTTCTTTTGATATTACAGCCAACACTAGCTTCTCCCGGAAGAAATGCACCTCGGGTTGGCCATTTTGGTCATCTAGCATGTATCACCAACAAAATCACCCAGTGGGAAATGTTGAGGTGTAGTAGTCATTTATGAAATAATTGGTTACTTGAACTTCATTTTTTTTTATTTTTTACTTTTATGCAAATCCTTACTTATAAAAGTGTATTGTTATTACTTATTAGGAAAGTAGCAAATGAAATGAGTGGCAGACTACTGTTCTACAAGAGCGCAACATTGTTGAAAATGTGTATTAGTGGGCTTGTGAGTACCTTCTAATCATCTTATAAGAACTGTTGAAGTTTGGTTTTGATAATTCTAATGTTTAATCGGAATCCATAAATTGTATATGTGTTTGTTAATTTAATATATATTTCTATTTTTTCAGTCAGCCAACCGCAACATTAGACGATAGAAATAGGGATGATGATGACGATGATATTTATAACACGATTATAAAATGTATTTCATAAACTCATAATATTGGTGTTTTGAAGGATAAACTGTATCATACACGGGAGCGTTCTCACTTCTTTTACAGTAATATGTGCACATGCTAACGGATTTAGACCCACATGTGAGTATTAAAAGTAGAATTTTGCAAACTTTTTACCCGGTTCTCTTTTTAACTCAAATCTTTAATTGACCTAAGACAACCCAAATTGACCTATTCATAAGTGTTTGGCTATTGGATATAACATTTTATTAAAACAAAGCTACAATGTAAACATAAATTAATGGTGCTATAAATGCTCTATTCATTCTTTATCTTAGTAGACTTCAGTTGATTTTCAATGTTAGTTGGTGAATATATTTAGTAGAGATTTAGAATTTTATGATGAAAATTGATGTGTAAAAGTTCAAATTCTGTTAACTTCCTTTGATGCCATTGACAACCTTCATTATGAGCCTCTTAAATACATTTGTGTCTTTCAAGTTGTCTCCTTTATAATGATTATCAGTTACCAATTAACAAATATTAATTCAAGTCATTGATTGTGTGATTAATACATGTGTGATTAATACATGTCGGTTACGAAATGGAGTGTGCGACCTGTGAAGTTCTTCGAATTAGATTGGAAAATTGAAAAGGTTTTCCATTTTGTCTTAATGGTGCATATTACATGCGGATGATATTCAATTGATTATAATTTTTAAATCAAATTAAAAGAATTAAACTTTTTATAAACCATGTGGTGTCCAAAGCCATATAAATGAACCATCACATTCATAATTAATAGTGTACAAGTGGTAGGTATTTTTTAATAAATTGTTCTCTTTTATAAAGTCTAACATTATATAAAAACCAATTCAAGAAACTCTAAGTACAAGCTAGGAT
Source organism: Helianthus tuberosus (assembly GCA_030545235.1). Classification (NCBI taxonomy): domain Eukaryota; kingdom Viridiplantae; phylum Streptophyta; class Magnoliopsida; order Asterales; family Asteraceae; genus Helianthus; species Helianthus tuberosus. The sequence continues at coordinate 111,132,598 of CM060364.1, read as the reverse complement.
ACCAAAAGTCGCTTTAAAATTAATTAAATTGCATTGTTTTATTGTGCCTCTTTGAATATCCCTGTCATTTAATATCATTCATTAGGATATGATTAATTTGTAGACAGTTGAACGGTCTTTGGTTATGCTATAAGATTGCCGGCTTTGTTATGTTTGTAGGTTAATAGTTCCCTTTCCTCCTCTATTGCCATGGCCAGCCCCCTTAGTTTGCAAACGTCCGACGGTGGTACAAGCAGTCATATGTTCCTTAGTGAACTCCGTGAAGGGAGCACCGGACCTATCATGATAATGGTTTGTAGAAAATGGGACGTGACAAGTGTTAACGGCAGGTACATGAGCACCGACTATATTGTCACTGACATAAAGATAGTGTTTTACCCTCTGCTATCCCACATTCTTACGTTTTTCTACTTTTGATTCTGAAACAAAAATCTACGCCTTTATTTGCGCAGAGAGGTGTGATGCATTGCACCGCAAGGAATAACATTGCCCACTATTTCTTTGACAAACTCAAAGAGGGCGGTGTATATTTGGTCAACGGTTTCACCGTGCAACCTACAAATCAGTATCGGGTTCTTAAGGACAGCCCCTTTGTGATCGTAAGGTATATATCGGCTTACACTTTATTCGTGCCCTGTTTAATAAACCATTTTAATTAAAGATGTGCTATTTACCTTTCTACTCGATCTTAAATGTTATTTACATACCTGGTATATGTTTACTCTATTTTAAAATTAGGAGGCTACAACAGTCGGAAACTTGAGTTCGTAAATATAAAAGTGCATTGTTCTACATTAAAAAAAATAGGAATAAAAAAACTTGGTAACGCATCACTTCGAATGTGTAAAGACATATAAGGGGAGAAGTTGGCTTTTGAAAAAAATAAACTTGGTGTCGTTATAAATGGAAAGGCAACAAAAAAACTTTCAACTATAATTGATTGATTTCCATAAACAATGTAATTGTGCATATTTATTTTTGGATAACCGTCTACATAAATGTTTCGTGCTTTTCCTTCCCAGGTCTGCTTATGCATATTCGGATTCAGAAGAAACAGTTGACAGTGACCCACATGAAAGGTATACCGTCTACACTTAGTGTTAGTAATGAAAACCCGTACTACTTTTCGATGCATATATACGTAAACATAGTATACCCTTTTTAATAGTTTTCTTTTCGTTATTTCACTGCAGTCAGTTGGCTGGTGATGGGATTGGGGATGACGGTGGCATGCGTTAGCAAAAGTTTGGTCTATGTGTTATCCAATAAGATAGGAAGGCGTGCGAGAGTTTATGCGTTTTTCCTTTTTCTGTTTCATGTTTTATTTTCCTTGGAAGACATCTTTTTTCACTTCTTTTTGGCCGGCAAGTTTTGCCAAGGAAACAACTTATGGTCCATGGTTTAATAAAGTTTAAGCATGCCCCTTTGTAGGCGTTTTGTCTTACATGTTATGCACCGGCCGTGTCAGACGTCTTACCACGAACAAACAATAACTATTATGCATGCCGTGCATCGCACGGGCTTTCTCCCTAGTAATATGTATATTTAAGTTCACTAATCCACCCTTAACAGTAAATTGTTGAATTTTTAATTTTTAATTTAATTCATTATTTTCTGATAATCAACTTATAACCCATATCTAACCACTATCCAATGATTTCCCTTATGATTTTTATACCATATGTAACTTCAAATAATATAACTGTTGGGTATATATGTATAGACAAATATACACTAGGGGAAGTTCATTTGAGAAGAATCTTCTTATAAGAAGAAAAATAAATTAATCTAAGCCCTATATTTTTTTGATCAATGGTTGTGAATTAAGATATATAATTTTTGTCTAGTTTTAATTAATACTTTAATTAATAAGGGTAGGATGGACATTTTGATGTAGAATACTAATAAATTTTATAAAGAGTTACTCAAATCTTATTAATGTCACCATAATTTCCTCCTCACCATCATTAATGTGTTGGTCCTACACTAATTTTATTAGGAGTGATCAAATTATTTAAAAGTGTTATGTCCTACACATATTTTATTATAAGTCGTAAAATTATTTAAAAGTGTTGGGGTCCTACACATTATGTATCTTACAACAAAACATTGGTTTTATGGTGTAGGAAACATTGTTTTTATGATGTAAGAAACGTTGAATATGTAGGATCATGTGTATGATTGTTTTTATTGTGTAAGATGCAAAACTATTTTGAAGGATGACTCATTTAATTATTAGGGTTCATTAATTTGAATATCAAAAATAAAGAATAGACTCATTAAATGATTTATTCAAATTACATTTTTACCCTTTATTCTTTTTATTCTTAATTTATAATTTATTCTCATTTGAACTCTCCACATATACACTATTTCCAGTTTTGTTCGTTAGAGAAAATATTTGATATAATAATAGTTGAACATTTAGAAACTGAAGAAAAATACTTGATATAGATAAAAACAAGCAGCACACTAGTTAACTTTAACATATGGAGTTTCACTACAAACTTATAACGATGAATGAAAACTACACATGGTTAAAATAAATATTTTTATTTTAATATGTGATTACCAATTATCCTTGTCCTTATCATCAAAATATAAAAACAATTAAAACTAGCAATTAAATAAAATCTTTATCTTTATAAATATTTAAAACGCTAATATTTTTTTTAGATTTTAATAATTAATAATTAATAAATGATTATAATAATTAATAAATTATTATCAGTTATCTTTGTCTTTATCATTAAAATATCTTCTACAAATTTTAAATTTAATATTATTAATAATTGACTTTTCATAATAAATTAAAAAAAAATAATTAAGACTGCCTCAAAGAACGCCATGTGCCCCTAACATGGTTTCTTTTATTATATGTATCAAGATGTGTTTTCTGACAAAAGGAACTTTGAGGTACTATTTACTTATTTTAACATCTCACTTTATCTTTTATTAGGTTAGAGAGTTGTGTATTACATGGTTTATAACATTTTACTTTGTTGTTTTATTTATTATTATGTTAGAAACTTACGTATTACCTGATGTTGGGTAATCAACAGAAAAAAATAAATCTTTTAACGAAACAGTTGACTAAAATAAATATTTTTATTTTAATATGTGATTACCAGTTATTCTTGTCCTTATCATCAAAATATAAAAACAATTAAAACTATCAATTAAATAAAATCTTTATCTTTATAAATATTTAAAACGCTAATATGTTTTTTTCGATTTTAATAATTAATAAATGATTATAATAATTAATATATTATTATCAGTTATCTTTGTCTTTATCATTAAAATCTCTTCTACAAATTTTAAATTTAATATTATTAATAATTGACTTTTCATAATAAATATTTAAAAAAATAATTAAGACTGCCTCATAGAACGTCATCTGTCCCTAATATGGTTTCTTTTATTATATGTATCAAGATGTGTTTTCTGACAAAAGGAACTTTGAGGTACTATTTACATATTGTAACATCTCACTTTATTTTTTATTAGGTTAGAGAGTTGTGTATTACATGGTTTATAACATTTTACTTTGTTGTTTTATTTATTATTAGGTTAGAAACTTACGTATTACCTGATGTTGGGTAATCAGCAAAAAAAAATAAATCTTTTAACGAAACAGTTTATTAAAATAAATATTTTTATTTTAATATGTGATTACCAGTTATCCTTGTCCTTATCATCAAAATATAAAAACAATTAAAACTACCAATTAAATAAAATCTTTATCTTTATAAATATTTAAAACGCTAATATATTTTTTTAGATTTTAATAATTAATAAATGATTATAATAATTAATATATTATTATCAGTTATCTTTGTCTTCATCATTAAAATCTCTTCTACAAATTTTAAATTTAATATTATCAATAATTGACTTTTCATAATAAATATTTAGAAAAATAATTAAGACTGCCTCAAAGAACGCCATGTGTCCCTAACATGGTTTCTTTTATTATATGTATCAAGATGTGTTTTCTGACAAAAGGAACTTTGAGTTACTATTTACTTATTGTAACATCTCACTTTATTTTTATTAGGTTAGAGAGTTGTGTATTACATGGTTTATAACATTTTACTTTGTTGTTTTATTTTTTATTAGGTTAGAAACTTACGTATTACCTGATGTTGGATAATCAGCAGAAAAAAATAAATCTTTTAACGAAACAGTTGATTAAAATAAATATTTTTATTTTAATATGTGATTACCAGTTATCATTGTCCTTATCATCAAAATATAAAAACAATTAAAACTACCAATTAAATAAAATCTTTATCTTTATAAATATTTAAAACGCTAATATATTTTTTTAGATTTTAATAATTAATAAATGATTATAATAATTAATATATTATTATCAGTTATCTTTGTCTTTATCATTAAAATCTCTTCTACAAATTTTAAATTTAATATTATCAATAATTGACTTTTCATAATAAATATTTAAAAAAATAATTAAGACTGCCTCATAGAACGCCATGTGTCCCTAACATGGTTTCTTTATTATATATATATATATATATATATATATATATATATATAGGATTAGGTTCAAGAATGAACACTAGTGTAGCTTGCGAACTGAGTGAACTAATCATGGCTATACACGTGTGTAGATCAATGACCAGGATTTGATGTTGAAATACACTAGTGTATTTTACGATTTAATGATGAGATCCTGGCCATACACGTGTGTAGATCAATGGCCAGGATTTGTTCACTCAGTTCGCAAATACATTAGTGTTCACTCTAGAACCCCGCCCTATATATATATATAGAAACGGGTTCAGAAGAAAACGCTCAAAAGTGTGAGAACAGTGAGAACGCATCCTGGCCGAACACGTGGCGTGGAGCATGATCAGGGTCCGAGGGGTTTTTTTTGTCTTTTTAGTATTCTTCTCCTTTCACGATTTTCGCGTTTGACATGCTTCTTTATTTTTTGCGTGCAAGATAATTTTGGCGTTATGTAGATTTATTAATTATTTGGCGTTTTACTGTTTTTTCTCAGATTTCTTCTCGTTGAATTAATTCTTTTTGTGTCAAATAGTTAATTTTTTTGCGTTATGGATTTTTCCATGTCATTTTTGGCGTTTTGTATCTTTTTGTTAATAATTCATTTCCATAGATTAATATTTTATAAAACTATAATAAAACGAAAATCAAAATAAACTAATAGTCTTCCGTAGGTGGGATTACATCAGAGATGTACCCATCGCTTTGTTCATCACTTTCTTTAGATTCTTCATCATCAAATTTCATTTTTGCGTATAACGCCATTAGCTCGTCTCTTCTTTGTTGCAGCCTATTCTGGAATATCTCTGCATTCTTGGATTTTGGATCGTTTGAAGGTGTTAAATCACAGAGTTGTTCAATGACAGATAGCAACCATGTCTTCAACATTTCTTCCATTGGCCTTGAATATTGCACCCCGTTTTTATAAGCCACTTCAAGTGTCCCTTCTTCCTCATGCAATACCCAACTGCTAATTTTTGGTATATGAGTATCTTCAATATCATCATCATCTTCTGCTGAAAACTTTCTCTCCAGCCTTTTTATTAGAGTTCCCATTCTTTCACAATCGTTGTCTCTTGTTACCCCAACGGCCAGGATATCCTTCTGAACATTTTCAGTCATTCCCATCATGGCTTTTATTGTTCTTACCTTTACCCTTCTCCTGTCAGAGAACTTTATTATGAATCGTTTCTCTTTCCTTTCAAACCTCCATGCAATAACCTTAGCCATTTTTTTAATTTTTTGGCGTTTTGGAGAATATTTGGCGTTTTAGTTTTTTTTGGCGTGTTTGAGCTTGGGTTTTCATGGTCTTCTTTTATATTGACTTTTTTTCCCCGCGTATGTCAGGTAATTATGGCGTTTTGAAAAAGATAAATAAATTTAATATAATAAATCTTAGTAATTATGTTTTCCGTCGTTTCATTTTACTGTTTTTTGCAGTTTACCGTGTTTTGTTTTCAGACTCAACTGTTTTAATGGTGTAACACGTCAAATCTTTTGACGGCTATAATTATGGCGTTTTGTTTTCCAATGGCGGTTAGATAACTATTGGACTTCTTTTGTTTTATATTCTTTGCACATTGTTTCACACTTTTTTTTTATAATATTAGTTGTTCAAATTAATTTTATTATATAGTTTGGTAGTTTTTTGGGGGCGTTTTTATGGCATTATGGCGTTTTACACGTATTTGCTAATTTTGGCGTTTTATTATATTTTTCATTATAGCATTAATATTATTTTGTTGTTTATTAACTGACATTACAAAACAAACAATAGGTAAAGAAAATTAAAAAAAAAACAAAGTAGAAGCAATTTATGATTTTAAATCTTCAGTGTCATCAGTCTCTTTTTTCTTTTGAAACTATAAGAAATGTGACAAATAAATGGCGTTTTGGGGTTGGCGTTGTTTATTTTCTTTGTTCATGTGTTGAAGTGTCTTTGTGGATGTTGGAGACATAGAGTGACCCCCTGTGGGTGGATGCTATCTGCCTGTGGTCTTCACTATATTCATTTAGGCCAAAGTAGCATTTATACTGGTATAGGTCTCTTCTTATCATCCAAACCTTCTTCAGGAACAAAGATGACAGTATGACATATGGGTGTCATCAGTCCCTCTTTTTTCAATTTTGTCCATCTCATGCAGCAAAATTTTTCTTCACTCACGTAACAAATCATTCAATGAAGCTTCATACAGAACATTACTGAGGATCAAAGAAAAAATGTTTGCTGTCGTTGTATTTTTGGCGTTTTACATTGAGTTGTAAATTTTTTTAGTAACCACTGTGTGTTTTTTGTGTTTTTTTGGTGTGATAAACGGAAGCTGGTAAGGGGTTTCTATTTATAGAATTTTTTTGGCGCGTAGTTTAGGCGGGGTGTTATTTTTATAACAAAAAATGTAATTAACATTTATCCGGATGTAAACTTTGGCGTTATATATAATGGCGTTTCATATTTTATGGCGTTTTTGTAGCCAGAGAGCTTAAATAAAAACGCAGAAAAAAGTACGCAGTGATAAAATTGGCGGTTTGTATTTATTTGGCGTTTTATTTTTCAATGGCGTTTATGTAAGGAATGGTTTTTTACTTTTTACCCTTAATGACGCGCGTTCACGTAATAAAATTGGTGTTATTTACTAAAATGCCACCGCGCCAATCTAGTCCATAGATTGTTTTGATCGGACGATCAATAAGCGTTCTCACCGTTCTCACACTTTCTACCATTTTCTCTAAATCCCGACCCTATATATATATATATATATATATATATATATATGTTTTGGTCAAAAATTGCACAAGGATAATACAACTAAATCCGATTTTGTGAGGTGTGATGCTTGAATTAATGGACAAATGTATGAATAAAATGAATGTGGGACACAAGGATTTATACGAGGAAAAAACCCTTGATCAAGATATGATCTCTGGCACAAAAAAGCTCGGGTGATGGAAACTACCGATCACCAAGTATATATTAAATAAGTAAAAGGTTACAAATCGGGATGATAACAAGCTTGTTACAAGGATCACTAGTGTGCAGAATGTATGTAATCGCCAATAAGTTGCAGAGAGTTCTCGAGAGTGTGTGTGTATTGCTAATTGTTGTAACTATTCAAGCTTGTTATCCCCTTATAAAAATGGAAATAATCTAACTAACTAACAATCCGCAAATCATGCTAGCTTCCCACGACTTCCATAACGGTCATACAAGCCATGCACGTGCATAATAATGGAGCATATTCCCCTAGAATCTCGGCAAGACCAAGTCCCATTCGAATACTCCTATAAAACAAGTTCAAATATAGTGGAAATAACCGTTAGTTATAAGGATAATAATGAGGATCCTGGATCCTTAAACCTGCAACGTCTTCTGAGGATCCTTAATTCAAACCGAACTGAGGATCCGTGATCCTGGCTGCACTTGAGGATCTATGATCCATATATTAGAAAATCCATCCCTAACAATTGCCCCCAAAATATGAGGAATTAATTGTAACTAGATGAGTCATATTTTCTATTTGATCCGGAACAACTTGGTTAGCGAAAAACTAGTCGTTGTAATCGGACTAGCCGTTACGAATATGACGTCAGCGATAAGACTACCTGCAGAATCATCATTATATATAGGTTAGAGATAAGGATCAAATTGAATTTAAATTCGAGCGTTACTCTCCTTTAAATCACCATCCAGAGATTGAACAGGTATCTCTCTTCTTCCTTCTCTCTACATTTTCTTATTCTGATCCTCTGTTCTCGAGCATCCATGGCGAAAATGGTTCTCCGATCCTCACCCGCTAAGGATCCTAAAAAGGATAGTCCTTTGAAAAGCCAAGGCGTCACCAAAAACCCTTCGTTAAAACTCTGCCGCTTCACTGATCCAGAGATTGACCGGATTCGCCACTGTTTTCCGGCAGAAACCGTTTTCCGATCCTTTGACTCTTCGATGAAGAGTGATTGTATTTCTGACACTTGGGTCTCTTTTCCAGCCACCCCTTTTCTGATAGGATTTTCTTATCCTTTTCCTGCCTTCACACAATCTTTCTTCACACTCACAGCCATGTGCTACATACAGGCCATGCTAATGATGTGGAGAGTTCTTTATACCAAAGAGAACATCATTGAGCAGGAGGGTACAGAAGTAGGGATGTCCGAGTTGAGTCAACTATACAACCTTGTTAGCCATGGTTCACACCGCTTTCTGTTCAAACATAAACCTGGTGACCCTCACCCAATCCTCAAAACCACCAAAAACGATACCCACTGGAAGAGCCATTTCTTCTTTGTGAGGAGGGACTCCATCCCAGATGGGAAAAACCTTCCTAAAAAGTGGATCACCCATGGTAGGATATGGGATCCTTAGACAAGGATCATAATAGGACTCTTTTTTCTTTTAAGGATAACTAATCCTTCTTTCTGTTCTTGCAGCTATCTCGCTTTCTCACATACAAGAAACACCTGCAACAAAGGAAAGGGTTGCTGCTTTCTGGAGCCTTGATCCTGCTATAAGGACATTTCAAATTAAAGCAAAGGATTCACTGGAAGTATCCTCCGGTTCCTTCACCATGTCAAGTAACTATTCAAATTTTTGTATGATTAAATGTTTAAACGAAAATAAAACAAGAATACTTATCTGTGTTTTGCATTTGTAGGCGCTGGAAAATCCTCTAAATCAGCCTCCAGGTTCAGTGTCAGCGACCTTGATGCGTTTGCTGCCTCAAAATCCATCAAGAAGCAACTTGCTGCCAGTCCCAGCGTTCCGAACCCCAAAAGCATGAGCGTAAGGTGCCAAGAAAAGGAAAGCTGCTGAAGCTCTTGAAGGCCTGCCTCTCATCCAACACCAGTTTAAGGAGTATGTCTCCGAGGTAAGGATCCCGGATCCTTAAATCTGATATTCCCATACTGAGGATAACGGATCCTGACATGTGCTTCTCTTTTGCAGAAATTTTCTGAGATCCAGATGCTCCTGGATTCACGTGCTGAAGAGGCTGAGTAAAAACACCTGGACTTCCGAAAGATGTTCCTGGCAAAGGACCAAAAAATTGCCTCTCTCGAGAATACGATCAACCTAGTGAAGAGGGAGCTGGTCCTGACCCAAGCTACAGCTCAGCAGGAGAAGGCGGAAGTGATGGAAGGGGCAAAGCTCTCTGCTACAATTGCCATGCTAAAGATCAAGCTTCAAATGGCAAAGGAGGCTGAGGATCCTAACTTTGACAGGACTGCCTGGGACCAAGAGGCCTGGAAGCGGAAGCTTGCGGAGCTGGATGATGAAGAGGAGGCTGAGGAGACTCTGGAAATCAAGGCTGGCAGCAGCGGAGTGAAGGATCCTGCGGAAGAAGCAGCCGGTGGGGATGCTGCAGCGAAGGTTTAGGCTGCAGAAGTGGGCGATGATGGAAATTTCTAGACGTGGCCGGAGCCCATTTTTTATGGTTTAAAGTTTTTTGGTGTTGATGTTTTTAAACAATGGTTGGCCTGTACTTTGAACAATAGTTTTAGGTTTAAGGATCACTGGTCCTCTAGACAATAGGGGGTAACAAAGGTGGATGGGTCCTTCTGTTTGTGGAGGATGAAGCCTTTGGTGCCCCTCGCCCTTTATTTCCTGCACTTAGACTCTGTTAATATGGACACCCTTTACCTACCCTAGCGGATGGGCCACGTATTGCTGGTAGATGCTTGTGGTAGGTAATTTTGACAACCTTGGAAGGGTTTAACTTTTGATAAATAAATAAAACCTTGATCTTTTGGCTATCCAGTGTTGTTCATTGTGTATATCTACCTTTCAATTGTTATTGTACAATTTCTATGAATTTACAAATTCGTAATGAAAGTATAGAAATTGGTTTAAGTCAAAAGGTTTAGGATATGATCAAAGATCAAATATCCTCTAATCGAAAAGTTTAATAAATGAAATAATTTTAGGATCATATATCCTGTTGTCAAAGGATTAGGGTGACTTAGATAAATGAAGAATAAAGTTAAGGTAATTAAGGATCATACCAGAGAATCCAAGTTAGGATCCTAAATCCTTGAAACTTACAATTATGATAACCAATAGACAAATCCTCATATAAGGTTAGGATCCTGGATCCTTAACTGTTTAACTTTGGAAACCTGAAAAGGAACATAACTTGGGACTAAGCCAACTGTAAAAGGAAAAGTTAGTAACTGGGGACAAACCCAACAATCTGGGGACAAGCCCAATAAACTGAGGACAAGCCAAAAAAACTGGGGACGAACCCAAAAAACTGGGGACGAGCCCAAAAAACTAGGGACAAGCCCAAAAAACTAGGGACAAGCCCAAAAAACTGGGGACAAGCCCAAAAGATCTTGTGTAAACTAGAGTATGGCCCTCACTGGTGACTATCCAAACTTAGTGACATAAAAATGCCAAAACCTTAGCTAACGTGAAAACGTTAGTGTTAGGGATGGATTTTCTAAACCTAAGGATCAGGAATCCTCAAGTGCAGCCAGGATCACGGATCCTTGATTCTGTTTGAATTAACGATCCTCAGAAGACGTTGCAGGTTTAAGGATCCAGGATCCTCATTATTATCCTTATACTAACGGTTGTTTCCACTGTATTTGAACTTGATTTGCAGGAGTAAACGAATGGGGCTTGGTCTTGCTGAGATTCTTGGGGAATATGCTCCATTATTCTACACGTGCATAGCTTGTATGACCGTTATGGAAGTCGTGGGTAGCTAGCACAATTTGCGGATTATTTGTTATTTAGTTTATTTCTATTTTTAAAAGGGGATAACGAGCTTGATAGTTAGAACAATTAGCAAACACACACACTCGAAAACTCTCTACAACTTATTGGCGATTACACACATTTTGCACACTAGTGATTCTTGTAACAAGCTTGTTATCATCCCGAATTGTAACCTTTACTTGTTGAATATAGTTGGTGATCGGTAGTTTCCATCACCCGAGGTTTTTTATGCCGGAGATCATATATTGATCAAGGGCTTTTTCCTCGTATAAATCCTTATGTCTCTTGTTCAAGTTGTTCATACATTCATTCATTCAAGCATCACACCTCACAAAATAAGATTTGGTTGCATTATCCTAGTCTGATTTTTGACCAAAACAGTTTGGCGCCCACCGTGGGGCAATTGGTGCTTCATTTCTGAGAAATTTTGTTCATTGTGATCATTTTGGTTCATCACTTTCAAGTACATGGCTTCTTCAGCAAAGAACACTTCAAGTTCCATGCCGACAGTCACTTCTTCACAGGGCATTCCACCTTTGCCTCCAGCACCTTTTGGATCCCAGAAGAATGCTGAGAATGCTGCGAAGAAACAAAGCCACGTTTTCTCAAAACCACCAACTTCTGATGTTTCTTCTAGCCCTTCTAACGGTGATCTTTATTCTTTCATTTTGCAGATGAGGGATTACATGCAGCAGTAGGACAAAACCAATGATAGGATCCTTCGAGAGATTGATGACATCAAGAAATTGAAGAGATCAGCGGAGGATCACTCTCCATTGGTGCCTAGATCACTGGATTTTGACACTCCAGCTATAACTGCCCAGCAATCTGCGGCTCCAGATATCCAGTACCAGAGTGGATCATTGGGAATGCGTTATGGTTCAACGGCAATGACTCAGGCTCTAGGATCCTACTTTCAGTCTTCAGGATCCTCTTTTCAGCCTTTAGGATCCTCCTTCCAGCATCAGGGATCCTTCACTAGCTCAGGAGGATACATGGGGATGCAGACGGTTCAAGGATCATGCTCTCAGCATCCAGGATCCTTATTTCAGGTTCAAGGATCCTCGTCTCAGGGTCAAGGATCCTCATCTCAGGCTCATAGATCCATGGATTATCCTCCAAGACCCCCAACTTCGATGCCTCAAGGATCCAACATCTTTCAGGATCAAGGATCCTTAAGAAGTACAGAACCCAGAAGTTCAGAAATTCATTTGGGAGACTTCATACCAATGCAGACTATTGCTTCTTCTGGTCCATCAGTTATACCAGAATCTCGCCAATATGGATTCACATCTGGAATCCCAAACTTGAATCCTTCAGGAGGTAACACTTTGAATAATTCTTATAATGCTAACCATGGCTTTGTGCAAGATATAGGTATCAACCAAGCTATGGCTAGGGAATTACAGAAACTGAAGGATATGATATCCAGCATTCCAGGAGTGGTTAAACCCATTCCTGAAATCCCAGATGGAAGCCACAAGATATCTCGTTTTGCACCACCTATTTTTGATGCAGAAATTCCAAAGAGGTTTCAAATACCAACCATGAAGCTATATAATGGCTCAACGGATCCAGAAGAGCATGTAGCTCAATACAGAGAAAGGATGGAGATCAATCCCATCCCGGAGAGGTTAAAAGAAGCATGTTTATGCAAGGGTTTTGGATCCACATTAACAGGATCAGCTCTTAAATGGCTGCTAAGTCTTCCCCCTTACTCTATTACTTCATTTGCTAATCTAGTTAATATGTTTAATAGCCAATTCTCATGTAGTAGAAAATTTGAACGTTTAACTAGTGATCTATATAGGGTAACACAAGGTCAAAATGAATCACTTAGATATTATATCACTAAATTCAGTAAAGAATCCTTAGACATTCCTAATTTGGATATTGCTACGGCTGTAGAAGCCTTCAAAATGGGTTTACTTAGGGATTCATTCATTGTTCTATGATGATCTTGTCATAACCCCTTGCAGGAATCTTGATGAAGTGAGAACCAGGGCCCTTAGATTCATCCGATTAGAGGATGATAAAAGGATACAAGAAAGACTGGTAGGATCCTCGAAGCAGGAAAAACAAGGATCCTACTTCAGGAACAACAAGTCCAAATCTTATAACAAGTCTGACAATCAGAACGTGCATGCTGTAGAACAGGAAGAGGATGATGAGGATTATCCTCCCATTTCTGAATATTGTTTTTCTGTTGATAACAATGAACTGATCCTTGCAATGCAGAACCTAGGTGAAAAAGCAAGATCGCCAAGAAAGAGTGATAAGCCAGCTGCAACAAAAGACAAATCCAAATGGTGTGCATATCATGAGGATTTCGGTCATCTCACTGAAGAATGTATTGCACTTAGAACAGAAATTGGCTATTTGTTAAGCAAGGGGCACTTGAAGGACCTGTTGGGAAGAAAAAAAAGTCAAGGATCCAGGATCCTGAAAAAGTTCCAGAAAGAGCTCCTGCTCCTCCTGCTGATGCACAGATTATCAACTTCATATCCGGTGGATCAGACATATGTGGCACTTCCTTTTCAGCAGCCAAGAGGCATGCCAAGGAGACCAAGATGGATAATGGGGATAGACCCATTCGAACCTCTACTGTCACACAGGAAAAAGTTATAACCTTTGATGAGGATAATCATGTGGATGTTCAGGATCCTCATCATGATGGTCTTGTTATTACCTTGTTTATATCTAATCATTTTGTTCGCAGGATCCTGATAGATGGAGGAAGCTCAGTGAACATCATTTAGCTTGATGTCCTCAAGAAGATGAACATCCCCGAATCAGAAATTATCCCAAGATCTTCGGTTCTTGTAGGATTCATTGGGGAAACCAAGAACACATTGGGGGACATTAAGCTTCCCATTTACATAGAGGGACTTAATTCTTTTCATAAATTTTGTGTTATAGATTGCTTATCCTGTTGCAATGTTATCCTTGGCAGGCCATGGATACATGACATGAAAGCAGTTGCATCTACATATCATCAGTGTGTAAAGCTTCCTAGTCCATGGGGGGTGGTGAAGATTGAGAGTGACCAACAAGAAGCAAAGAATTACTACACTTCATCGATGAAGCCATCCTCAAGACCAATGGAGCAATAGCAATTAAAGCATCCTCCAAGAGATGTCCTGGAGGCAAGAGAACAAGATGTGAAAGATATTCTTATGGATCCTCAGGATCCTGAATCCAAAGTCTTCATAGGATCCGGGATCCTCAATGACATCGAACAGGATTTAGTATCCTTCCTCAAGAGGAGAAAAACTAACTTTGCCTGGAAGCATGAAGACATGACAGGTATCTCTAAAGATATAATTACTCATAAGCTTGGCATTGACAGGTCATTCAAACCCATACATCAAAAGAGGAGAAAGTTTGCACCTGAGAGGAATGCCATTATCCAGGAGGAGGTAGACAAGCTGCTCCGAGCAGGTATGATTAGAGAGGTTAAGTATCCAAAATGGTTAGCCAATGTGGTTGTTGTTCAAAAGAAAAACGGAAAGTGGAGGGTATGTATCGATTTTACTGATTTAAACAAGGCATGTCCCAAGGATCCTTTCCCATTGCCCCACATTGACTCCATGGTGGATGCTACCGCGGGTCATGAGTTGTTGACTTTTATGGATGCTTCATCTGGATTTTAGCAAATTCAGATGCAACCATCTGATCAAGAGGATACAACCTTTATGACCCCAACTGGTATATATTGTTATATTGCTATGCCATTTGGACTAAGAAATGCATGCGCTACTTATCAAAGGCTAGTCAATATGATGTTTAAGTAGCAAATTAGACACACTATGGAAGTCTATATAGATGACATGTGTAACACCTCGAAAATTTACGTCCAATAATGTATTGGCACGTGTCATAAGCTTTGAGTATGTGAAAAAGTACATTAGAGGGACTAAAGTTGACAAACAGAGAAACTATGTGAATATAAGGGTCCAAAGTGTCAACAATGGATAAATATGCCCTACAATAACCCTACATGGTGTTTATAATCTTAAACGAATAAATCATGGATCATGCGAAGCTGAAAATGAAAGAAAGTGAGGAAATACAAACTACAGGGGTTAAATGTGTCAACATGTTGAAAGTATACCTCTGAGTGACCTTTTAGCAAACCCGAAGCTTTGAAACGCTAAAATATGCTCACTAGAATGTGTGATAAAAATTTCATAAAGTTTCGTTATCGTATGAGAAAGTTATGATCAAATCCGTGTACGAAGGGTTAAAAGCGTCAACGTTGAAATTTGTGACTTTTCGGGTAAGCACAAAGTTAACCAAGGACTTAACCAAGTTTGTAAAAGTCCTAAGGACCTTAAAAATCAGGTTAGAGGGCCTAAAGTGCAAGAAAAACAATCAAAACTACGTTACAAAGGACCAGGGACTGAATTGTAATAAATGAAACAAGTTTAGCCTGTTGCGCTTGTTTTAGACGCCCCGCGAGGGACTCCTCGCGGCCCGCGAACAAGCAGCAGCGACATAAATCGCGCACAGCTGCCATTCTGACCTCTGAACCGACTTTAAACAGCTGCTTTCTTATACCAGAGGCTGCTCCAATGGTATAACATGCAATAGGGGCACTTGGCTTGATCTGGAAACATTCATAGACTATCTTGGCATCATCTTGAAGGATCAAAGTTAGTATATAAGAACACCCATTGTTGCAACTTATGTTCATTCACTTGCATTCTCATTTCTGGAGCTCTCCTGATCAGCAACCAAGTTCCTTAGGCTCCCTAATCGTGCATAGGACTATTGTAAGTATTCTTAACCATTCCTAATTCAGTTTAGCCTAGTTAATTAGCTAAAAGTCAAACCGTCGTAATTAACGTTTGACTTTGAAATTAAATAAAATCTGTTCAGTCAATTCTCGAATTGAAAGTACCTCTAAGTAGGTAATTATCTGGGTAATAAACCCTTAAAAGGGTACTCTCTGATTCCCACTCTAACTAGGTCAATTGTCGGGTCAAACTTGTTATTAAAAAGTCAACAGAATGCTTATTTTCAAATTAATGCATAATTAGCAATGTAGGAGGCATGCAACCTGTTTTATCATTAACATAACTTGGTAATTAATGTAAGAACATGTTTAACCATGTTCAACCCGACAATTTTCAGTTTAAACCCG
The DNA here is from genome assembly GCA_030545235.1 of Helianthus tuberosus. Lineage (NCBI taxonomy): Eukaryota > Viridiplantae > Streptophyta > Magnoliopsida > Asterales > Asteraceae > Helianthus > Helianthus tuberosus. Next base: position 111,116,210 of record CM060364.1, on the reverse strand, counting down.
GATCGGAACCGAAAGTCGCATAATTTGACTTTTGCTTTGACTTTCAGTTCTGACCCGTTTATGCATGTTTTAGAATTGCCTTAGAGCTTTATTTGGACCAGGTTTCATATAAGTATAACTCTCTGAGATTATACAACTTGGTTCATTAGTTATCCGATTCATATGCATGTTTCCGTTAAATGCTTAAATGTTAACTATTATGCCCTTTTGACTATAAAATGTGATTTTTGAAAAAGTAAAAGAGTAGAAACCTTAGTTACTGATTTATAAACTTGCACCTAAAATTTGACATCAGTTTGAGGTCTAGATTAAGAGTTATGCTCATTAGCGTAATTTGAAAGCTTTATGTTAGTTAAACGGCGTAATTAGCGTATAGCCTATTTAAACCCACTTTTTGATATCAAACTTTTTACCCACTGATGTAATATAATATTTTTGGATTTTTGAAGATTTTTATTTAATCTTTTGGCTGAGCATAACATAGGTCTCTAAGTTTGATTCGGTTAATGACGGTTTTGCCCTTTTAAGCCATAAAATGAGTTTTACAAATCCTTTTGACCCCAAACCTTTTTCTACTGATTTTATTTGACAAATAAAATATTTTGAGCCTTCTAGAATTATAAAAATATCAGCTTTCCTTTGAAAACCCGGAAATGGCTCCAAATCGCCTTTTTAAGCATTTTTAACGCATAGTATGTACTAAAACTATATTAAACATATAAGGTTGATACCTACTGATATTTTTAGTATATTTTTATATAATAACAGTAAGTAAAAGTTTTTAAACTCAGGTTTCCAGTTTTGACCTTTTTAGCCTATGTGAAATTACCAAAATACCCCTAGAATGCATAGTTTGGTTATAAATGATAAATTTCACATATAGGTCATACCTTACTGTTATAACTTATTAAATTAAGTGTTTTTACTGAATGAATCAGACCTGTAACTCAGATTACTAATCAAACTCTTTTATAACCTTTTAAATGACCAAAATGCCCTTACAAGGCATAGTTTGAGTTTAAATCCATTCCGGGCATAATAGAAGATATCTTACTGATGTCACAACATATTTAAGGTATATTAACTTAGGAAACTTGCATATGACTCATTTGGTTACCCGTTACGCACTTTTCGCGTTCGGAACGACTTATGTAACTAGTTTGCATATATTAGTCGAAACGGGTCAAACCTTATCATCTTTGTCTCAAAATCCAGAATGTGTTTAGTATACCCATATTATACAAGTCTTCAAACTTGTCGGGTCTAAATCACATTCTGTCCGGTCTTCGCTTAATCGTGCGTTTGAACCGTATATTCCTTTAAAACTGACCGGTCTAAGCTTAAGCTTAATTAAAGACCCGTTAGGATTCTAATAGAATAATAAAAACCTTTGTTCCAGATTAGGAGCCCAGTAAAAGCCATCTGTACTTGCTGTATTTGACTTATACATTGCTCAGGTAAATACTCTTAACTTATTTTCCCTATACGGGCTTGGGATACGGTATTATAATAATACCGCTTGGTCGGGTGTGTAATCATTTAAATCGGATTGTGATTAATGTAATTACATAACTCGTTTAATATGAATTATTTGGTGTATGGTCTTTGGGGGTTAAATGACCATGTCCCGGATATCCTTGGCATCATTTTACGAAATGGCCACGACCTAAGCACGGGGTGTAGGCGTACACCTAACAGTTGCATATGTAAACTGGTAGCCCATTTAAAGGAATTAACCTTGTGGGTATTATACCTGTGGCGTGTCAGTTAATCTTGTCCGGCTCTACCAACCGGCCCTGATGGACGACAAATAAGTAAAACTGTATACATGATTATTTAATAATTGTCCCAAGTTATAAAATATATTTTTGCCGAAGTGCATTCAAATCAATTTTCAAACTCTTTTCAAAATGAGTCAGTTAAGTTGTATTTACCAGTGTAAACTGACGTATTTTCCAAAAAGGTTAAGTGCAGGTGCTACACGTAATAGGCTGGATACTCCAGACATCAATAATCAAGTTTTCGCAAAGCTCTAGGTGTCAAAGTCTGTTGAACAGGTTTCCTCTTTATTTTGATCCGCCTGTGGATCTGTTTCAACTACATTGTGATACTTTATATTACAATTTATTTGGTTGAAATAAATCTATCTTTTGCTTCCGCTGTGCATTTAAATATTGTATTGTTTGACTATGATGATATCAACTACGTCACGATACTCCCCACCGGGCCCACCGGTAATACGTGGAAATATCGGGGTGTGACAGGTTGGTATCAGAGCCAACACTGAGTGAATTAAACACTAGCCTTTTGTGTTTAATCTCAGTTACATAATTGCACATTCATCGACTCTCGAGTCTAGACAAAGAACTTAGGAATTATCCAAAATTTGTTTTATTTCTAACTTTGTCTTATATATTTTCTTGTTGTATCACTTGTTTGTTTTTAACAGGTTGACAAAATGCCACCAAGGATGAGAGGAAGAGTAAGAGGAAAAGGGCCACTCGTCGCCCAAAATGACCATGAGGCCGGGCCTTCGCACCGGCGAACACCGTCTGATCCTAACAACCCGGGTCCTCAAGAGCCCTGGAGGACCTACATTGAACCAGCTAGGCGCTCAGTTTCACTGAGTACCTCCCCTTCTATTCCACACTCTTTTGGGCCTCATTCTGAAAATGAGCCCCACAACTCCCACCAATCCTACATACCTCTTCAAGGACATAACTCACCCTTCGACCACCTGTCGCCTGTTTTCCAGGGCCAGTTCAACCCTGCCAACTACCTTGGAGCACCAGTGGGTTTTAACCCACTTGGACCTAAAGATCATTTTTCCGATGGCAACGCGATGGATATAGATGAGGACACCGATCCTGCCGAGCCACCATCCGGAACTCCTAACCACCCCATTGAAATTTCAGACGGGTCACCTTTTGTGGGATCACCTTATAATGGTCCCGACAGTTATGAGGAGAGGTTTAGGCAGTGTGACTGGGCGTTTACCCCCAGTTGCCACAACTCTCCCCTGCACCAGCAGCAGCAGCGGGATCCTTCCGAGGATTCTCGATTTGTAGCGGTCACTCCACCGCCACCACCACCACTGCAACATCCTCCGGAGCCCCGAGGCGAAGAAGAACGACCGCGCGAATATCCGCGCGAGGAGGAGTGTGTATCAACACCCCTCCACTTTCAAGTGGCAGCCGATACTCGCCACTTCACGAGGAACCAGAGATAGGAGAATCTTCACACCCCATCTCAGAAGTAAACTCTGCGCCAGTCGCGCCGCCACCACCACTGGGTTTTGGAGACCCAATTCCTACTTACACTAGTGCGGCGGCGTATAATCCCTTCGAGCAGCCGATCCACACAAATTACAACTATGCCGAGGCCGATCCCTACTTCGTAGCTGCGAACTACAACGCTCTCCATCCGGAAGGTCCCTATGGAGGTCCCTGGACTACGGTATACCCGACCTATGGATACCCACCATATGGGTATCAGCAACCGCCGCCCCCTCAACCTCCGCATTATCAGCAACCACCGCAGACGCCGGTGATGTCACCGCCACAATTTCAAGAAATCCTTCAAGGGATAAATGAGGTACGGCAGGAGGTGCGGGAAGACCGTAGGCATAACCAAGGGATGTTCAAGAAAATGGTGAATTTGATCAAGGGAAAAAGCAAGAAGGATCGTTAAATCCTTGTTTGTTTGTTTATTTTTAGTGTTGTAATCATGTCCCTGCGAGGCCATTTGTTTATGTACTCTGCCCCTGCGTGGGCATATTTTTATGTTCTGCCCCTGCGTGGGCATGTCTTTCTATTTGACCCCTGCGTGGGTATGTTTTTTTAGTTTGGCTCCTGCGTGGGCGTGTTATTTATGTATAAGTCCCGTTTAGGGCAAACTTGTACTAGTTTAATTTAATGGAATGGTTAGTTCAAATTTTTCATTTTTAAATTATATGCAAAAATATAATATGTGGATAAATGAAAAATAACATTCATTTTATAATTTGCCATTTTAATAAAGTAATAAGAATCTTAAAAGGGTAAAACCTAGCTTGTATGTCATATTAAGACCTGGCCAATATGGAAAAACCTATTTAAAAAGATTCAAATCTCTGTTAACATCTGCAAACATGTTAACATTCTTGGCTAATGTGATCCGCAAAATCACACATGTCACCCTTTTAATAAATTATCCAAATTCCTTATTATTATTTAAACATCTGATTGTGATGTAATGCCTACGGGCTATAACTAATGTCATATAAGACAAAAGACAGCCGTAGCTTATAGACTCCCTATTATGAAAGGTAGTGAATTTTAACTTTAATAATTAGATCCTATAAGATCTAAATCTATAATTTAGAATTTGTCCACGTGACTAGGCCTGTTGTGCCAATACTATATTTCATTCTAGAACTAAGGACTACTAATAAAAGTCCCGAATGAAATTACTTAATAAATTAACTAGTATGACTCTTTAATTACCATAGTTAATAAATTATCAAGATGACAGACCGATTATAATTCCTTAAATGAATCATTGTCATCATCTTATGTAGCAGTTCAACTACATGGCCAAGTCTGACGAGGTTAACAGTCGGCCAATGGAGAATCATGACGCCACCAGAATCAATATCACTGGTGCAGAACTCCAAACACTAATTGACAATGCGGTCACTAAAGCCATAGAGAGGCAATATAGTGAATCGAGTAGTACTCGGAGCAGGACCCGATCTGCACCTCACTCTAAGCCGAAAACACATTCTGAGGCTCATAGTAAGCCACCATCTAAGCTAGATAAGCCAACGAAGGATGATGACGATCATCACTCCTCGAACCAACACAGTGTCCCATCAAGGAAGATCGAGCTCAAACAGGATCCGCGTAGTAAGTCCTGTACGTATAAATACTTTGTTTCATGTAAACCCAGAGACTTTACTGGGGAGAAAGGAGCGGTTGACTGTATGATGTGGTTGGATGAAATAGATACTGTGGTGGATATCAGCGGGTGCGCTGATAGAGATGTAGTGAAATTTGTATCGCAATCGTTCAAAGGTGAGGCTTTAGCCTGGTGGAAATCTTTGATTCAAGCTACTGGGAAGGTTCCACTATACAACATGACATGGGAACAATTTGTTACCCTCATCAAGGAGAACTACTACTCTCAGCATGAGGTTGAAAAGATAGAGTCAGATTTCCTGTCATTAGTAAAGAAGAATCTGGATTGCCAGGCTTATCTTACGAGCTTTAATACCCTGTCATGATTGGTTCCTTATCTTGTAACCCCAGAACCCAGAAGAATAGCTCGTTTCATTGGGGGATTAGCCCCAGAGATTAAAGCAAGTGTAAAAGCCTCCCGGCCTGCTACCTTCAGATCAGCAGCTGATCTATCCCTATCCCTTACCTTAGATGCGGTCAGATTAAGATCGCTCAGAAATTCAGAAGAAGGTAAGAGGAAGTGTGAGGACGATACCTCACGAAGATCTGAGAAGAAGCATAAAGGTAATACTGACTCCAGGAAGAAGTCTGGATCCAACAAGGGTAGCCAGCAAGCTGAGGAAAGTGCCGACTTGAGTCCAAGTCTAAGTCAGGATCACCTGCGTGTGGGTTATGCAAGTCTAAAGAGCACAAGACTGTTGATTGCAAGAAGATTAAAGATGCCACATGCTACAACTGCAATGAGAAAGGGCACATTAAAACCAACTGCCCTAAATACGCCAAGAAGCCGGAAGATGTCAAGAAGACCAATGCTAGGGTCTTCAAGATGGACGCAAAGGAAGCTGTCCAGGACGACAACGTAATCACAGGTACTTTTCTCATAAATGATGTTTATGCCAGAGTATTGTTTGATTCTGGAGCAGATAAGTCTTTTATGGATAACAAATTTTGTGAGTTGTTGAAATTACCTGTAAAAGCCCTAAGTGTGAAGTATGAGGTGGAATTAGCAGACGGAACCATAGAAACCGCCTAAACTATTTTAGATGAATGTGTTATATCCATTAGGAACCACTCTTTTCCTTTGTCCTTACTTCCCTTTAAGCTAGCCGGTTTTGATATAGTTATAGGTATGGATTGGTTATCGCATAACCAAGCCCAGATTGTGTGCAACAGAAAGCAAGTGGTAGTCAAAACTCCGTCTGGTGAGTCACTTACCATTCAGGGGGATACCCAGCATGGATTGCCTGAGCAAGTGTCTATGCTCAAGGCATCCAGATGTCTGAGGAAGGGCTGTGTCATTTCTATGGCACAAGTTACTATTGATGAGTCAAAGCCTAAGATTGAAGACATCCCCGTCATTTCAGAATATCCTGAAGTTTTTCCTGAAGAACTACCTGGTTTACCACCAGATAGACAAGTGGAATTCCGAATTGACATCATCCCTGGTGCAGCACCAGTAGCAAGAGCGCCTTATAGGTTGGCACCAACAGAGATGAAGGAGTTAAGGACGCAGTTAGATGATCTGCTAGCCAAAGGTTTCATTAGACCTAGTTCGTCTCCATGGGGAGCACCAATCTTGTTCGTCAAGAAGAAAGATGGTTCGATGCGCTTATGCATCGATTACCGTGAGCTTAATAAGGTCACTATCAAGAATAGGTATCCTTTGCCTAGGATCGACGATCTGTTCGATCAATTACAAGGGGCAAGCTACTTTTCTAAGATTGATTTGAGGTCAGGCTACCATCAATTGAAAGTTAGAGATGAAGACGTACACAAGACTGCATTTAGGACTCGTTATGGTCACTACGAGTTCCTAGTGATGCCTTTTGGGCTCACTAATGCACCTGCCGCATTCATGGATCTCATGAATCGCTTCTGCAAGCCCTACTTGGACAAATTTGTCATCGTTTTCATTGACGACATCCTCATCTACTTGAAGAGCCAAGCTGACCATGAGAAACATCTTCGCTGTATTCTTAAACTTCTACATCATGAGAAACTCTACGCCAAATTTTCGAAGTTCGAATTTTGGCTTCGAGAAGTCCAATTCCTTGGACATGTGGTAAGTGAGCGTGGTATCCAAGTGGATCCCGCTAAGGTAGAAGCAGTTATGAATTGGCAAGAGCCAAAGACGCCTACTGAGATTCGCAGCTTTCTAGGACTAGCAGGATACTATAGGCGATTTATCGAAAACTTCTCAAGGATTGCTGCGCCCCTAACTTCGTTGACACGTAAGAAGATTAAGTTTGATTGGGGCCCTAAGCAGCAGGAATCCTTTGACATTCTGAAGAAAAAGTTGAGCAATGCACCAGTGTTAACATTGCCCAATGGAATAGAAGAATTCGTGGTGTATTGTGATGCATCACACACTGGTATGGGTTGTGTACTCATGCAGAAAGGCAAAGTTATTGCCTACGCTTCACGACAGTTAAAGGTGCACGAGAAGAACTACACCAACCATGACTTGGAGCTGGGTGCCGTTGTATTTGCACTAAAACTATGGAGGCACTACTTGTATGGAACCAAGTGTGTGATCTATTCAGATCACAAGAGCCTTCAACACTTGTTCAATCAGAAGGACTTGAACATGAGGCAGCGAAGTTGGATGGAAACTTTAAATGACTATGACTGTGAGATAAGATACCATCCAGGCAAAGCAAATGTGGCTGCGGATGCCTTAAGCAGAAAAGAAAGAGTGAAGCCAATAAGAATCAATGCCAAGAGCATTGAGATAAGGAATAGTCTAAACGAAAGGTTGTTAGCTGCACAGAAGGAAGCTGTGTTGGAAGCTAACTATCCCGAAGAAAAGCTTGGAGTAACTGAGGAGCAGTTATCCTATGACAAAGACGGAATGCTGAGATTGAATGGACGAATATGGGTTCCAGTTTTTGGAGGACTTCGAGATGTTATCCTCCAGGAAGCCCACAGTTCCAAATATTCCGTTCATCCTGGAGCTGATAAGATGTACCAGGATCTAAAGGCAAATTACTGGTGAATAGGCTTGAAAAAGTCTGTAGCTGCCTATGTAGCTAAATGTTTGACGTGTGCGCAAGTCAAAGCTGAGCATCAGAAGCCGTCAGGTTTGCTACAACAGCCTGAACTTCCCACATGGAAGTGGGAGATGGTGACAATGGATTTAATCACTAAGTTGCCAAAGACAAGAAAGGGAAATGATACTATATGGGTGATAGTAGATAGACTGACTAAGTCAGCTCATTTCCTACCCATTAAAGAAACTTATAGCTCTGACATGTTAGCTCAATTGTACGTAGATAAGATTGTAGCTATGCATGGCGTACCAGTGTCAATTATCTCTGACAGAGATACGAGATACACCTCTCATTTTTGGAAAAGTTTCCAACAGTCTTTGGGCACGCGCTTAAATTTTAGTACGGCTTACCATCCACAGACGGACGGGCAGAGTGAGCGTACCATCCAAACACTAGAAGATATGCTTCCGGCATGTGTGGTTGATTTGGGTGGCAGTTGGGATAACCACATGCCATTGATCGAGTTCTCCTATAACAATAGCTACCATACGAGTATTAAGGCTGCGCCTTTTGAGGCATTATATGGTAGAAAATGCAGAACACCTATTTGTTGGGCGGAAGTAGGAGAAGTTCAATTATCAGGACCTGAATTAGTCTTTGAGACGACGGACAAGATTGTCCAGATTCGTGATCGCTTGAAAGCTGCCAGGGATAGGCAGAAAAGCTACGCTGATCCAAAGCGTAAACCTCTGAAGTTTGAGGTTGGTGATAAAGTTTTGCTTAAAGTATCACCCTGGAAAGGGGTGATGCAATTTGGTAAGAAAGGTAAGTTAAGCCCAAGGTATATAGGACCATTCGAGGTTATCGAATGTGTTGGGTCAGTGGCTTATAAGTTGAACTTTCCTAAAGAGCTCAGTAGTATTCATAATGTTTTTCACATCTGCAATCTGAAGAAATGTCTAGCTGATTACTCACTGGTCATACCACATACGGATGTGCATATAGACGAGAGCTTGAAATTTATGGAAAAACCATTGTCGATTGAGGATCGACAGGTAAAGAAGCTTCGAAGGAAGCATGTGCCTATTGTAAAGGTCAAATGGGATGCCCGTAGAGGTCCCGAATACACATGGGAGGTCAAATCCACGATGAAAGAAAATTACCCTCATTTGTTTCAGTAAATCTCGAGGTCGAGATTTCTTTTAAGGGGGTGAGGATGTAGCACCTCGAAAATTTACGTCCAATAGTGTATTGACACGTGTCATAAGCTTTGAGTATGTGAAAAAGTACATTAGAGGGACTAAAGTTGACAAACAGAGAAACTATGTGAATATAAGGGTCCAAAGTGTCAACAATGGATAAATATGCCCTACAATAACCCTACATGGTGTTTATAATCTTAAACGAATAAATCATGGATCATGCGAAACTGAAAATGAAAGAAAGTGAGGAAATACAAACTACAGGGGTTAAATCTATCAACATGTTGAAAGTATACCTCTGAGTGACCTTTTAGCAAACCCGAAGCTTTGTAACGGTAAAATATGCTCACTAGAATGTGTGATAAAAATTTCATAAAGTTTCGTTATCGTATGAGAAAGTTATGATCAAATCCGTGTACGAAGGGTTAAAAGCGTCAACGTTGAAATTTGTGACTTTTCGGGTAAGCACAAAGTTAACCAAGGACTTAACCAAGTTTGTAAAAGTCCTAAGATCCTTAAAAATCAGGTTAGAGGGCCTAAAGTGCAAGAAAAACAATCAAAACCACGTTACAAAGGACCAGGGACTTAATTGTAATAAATGAAACAAGTTTAACCTGTTGCGCCGGTTTTAGACGCCCCGCGAGGGACTCCTCGTGGCCCGTGAACAAGCAGCAGCGACAGAAATCACGCACAGCTGCCATTCTGACCTCTGAACCGACTTTAAACAGCTGTTTTCTTATACCAGAGGCTGCTCCAATGGTATAACATGCAATAGGGGCACTTGGCTTGATCTGGAAACATTCATAGACTATCTTGGCATCATCTTGAAGGATCAAAGTTAGTATATATGAACACCCATTGTTGCAACTTATGTTCATTCACTTGCATTCTCATTTCTGGAGCTCTCCTGATCAGCAACCAAGTTCCTTAGGTTCCCTAATCGTGCATAGGACTATTGTAAGTATTCTTAACCCTTCCTAATTCAGTTTAGCCTAGTTAATTAGCTAAAAGTCAAACCGTCGTAATTAACGTTTGACTTTGAAATTAAATAAAATCTGTTCAGTCAATCCTCAAATTGAAAGTACCTATAAGTAGGTAATTATGTGGGTAATAAACCCTTAAAAGGGTACTCTCTGATTCCCACTCTAACTAGATCAATTGTCGGGTCAAACTTGTTATTAAAAAGTCAACAGAATGCTTATTTTCAAATTAATGCATAATTAGCAATGTAGGAGGCATGCAACCTGTTTTATCATTAATATAACTTGGTAATTAATGTAAGAACATGTCTAACCATGTTCAATCCGACAATTTTCAGTTTAAACCCTGATCGGAACCGAAAGTCGCATAATTTGACTTTTTCTTTGACTTTCAGTTCTGGCCCGTTTATGCATGTTTTAGAATTTCCTTAGAGCTTTATTTGGACCAGGTTTCATATAAGTATAACTCTCTGAGATTATACAACTTGGTTCATTAGTTATCCGATTCATATGCATGTTTCCGTTAAATGCTTAAATGTTGACTATTATGCCCTTTTGACTATAAAATGTGATTTTTGAAAAAAGTAAAAGAGTAGAAACCTTAGTTACTGATTTATAAACTTGCACCTAAAATTTGACATCAGTTTGAGGTCTAGATTAAGAGTTATGCTCATTAGCGTAATTTGAAAGCTTTATGTTAGTTAAACGGTGTAATTAGCGTATAGTCTATTTAAACCCACTTTTTGATATCAAACTTTTTACCCACTGATGTAATATAATATTTTCGGATTTTTGAAGATTTTTATTTAATCTTTTGGCTGAGCATAACATAGGTCTCTAAGTTTGATTCGGTTAATGACGGTTTTGCCCTTTTAAGCCATAAAATGAGTTTTACAAATCCTTTTGACCCCAAACCTTTTTCTACTGATTTTATTTGACAAATAAAATATTTTGAGTTCTGGAATTATAAAAATATCAGCTTTCCTTTGAAAACCCGGAAATGGCTCCAAATCGCCTTTTTAAGCATTTTTAACGCATAGTATGTACTAAAACTATATTAAACATATAAGGTTGATACCTACTGATATTTTTAGTATATTTTTATATAATAACAGTAAGTAAAATTTTTTAAACTCAGGTTTCCAGTTTTAACCTTTTTAGCCTATGTGAAATTACCAAAATACCCCTAGAATGCATAGTTTGGTTTTAAATGATAAATTTCACATATAGGTCATACCTTACTGTTATAACTTATTAAATTAAGTGTTTTTACTGAATGAATCAGACCTGTAACTCAGATTACTAATCAAACTCTTTTATAACCTTTTAAATGACCAAAATGCCCTTATAAGGCATAGTTTGAGTTTAAATCCATTCCGGGCATAATAGAAGATATCTTACTGATGTCACAACATATTTAAGGTATATTAACTTAGGAAACTTTCATATGACTCATTTGGTTACCCGTTACGCACTTTTCGCGTTCGGAACGACTTATGTAACTAGTTTGCATATATTAGTCGAAACGGGTCAAACCTTATCATCTTTGTCTCAAAATCCAGAATGTGTTTAGTATACCCATATTATACAAGTATTCAAACTTGTCGGGTCTAAATCACATTCTTTCCGGTCTTCGCTTAATCGTGCGTTTGAACCGTATATTCCTTTAAAACTGACCGGTCTAAGCTTAAGCTTAATTAAAGACCCGTTAGGATTCTAGTAGAATAATAAAAAGCTTTGTTCCAGATTAGGAGCCCAGTAAAAGCCATCTGTACTTGCTGTATTTGACTTATACATTGCTCAGGTAAATACTCTTAACTTATTTTCCCTATACGGGCTTGGGATACGGTATTATAATAATACCGCTTGGTCGGGTGTGTAATCATTTAAATCGGATTGTGATTAATGTAATTACATAACTCGTTTAATATGTATTATTTGGTGTATGGCCTTTGGGGGTTAAATGACCATGTCCCGGATATCCTTGGCATCATTTTACGAAATGGCCACGACCTAAGCACGGGGTGTAGGCGTACACCTAACAGTTGCATATGTAAACTGGTAGCCCATTTAAAGGAATTAACCTTGTGGGTATTATACCTATGGCGTGTCAGTTAATCTTGTCCGGCTCTACCAACCGGCCCTGATGGACGACAAATAAGTAAAACTGTATACATGATTATTTAATAATTGTCCCAAGTTATAAAATATATTTTTGCCGAAGTGCATTCAAATCAATTTTCAAACTCTTTTCAAAATGAGTCAGTTAAGTTGTATTTACCAGTGTAAACTGACGTATTTTCCAAAAAGGTTAAGTGCAGGTGCTACACGTAATAGGCTGGATACTCCAGACATCAATAATCAAGTTTTCGCAAAGCTCTAGGTGTCAAAGTCTGTTGAACAGGTTTCCTCTTTATTTTGATCCGCCTGTGGATCTGTTTCAACTACATTGTGATACTTTATATTACAATTTATTTGGTTGAAATAAATCTATCTTTTGCTTCCGCTGTGCATTTAAATATTGTATTGTTTGACTATGATGATATCAACTACGTCACGATACTCCCCACCGGGCCCACCGGTAATACGTGGAAATATCGGGGTGTGACAACATGGTGGTTAAGTCCAAAAGAGCTGAGGATCACCTTAGAGATTTGGAGGAAGCATTCAATATCCTTGATAAATTCAACATGAAATTGAAACCTTCCAAGTGTCATTTTGGTGTTAAAGCAGGAAAGTTCCTAGGTTACATGGTAACAAAAAGAGGCATCGAGGCAAGTCCAGAGCAAATCAAGGCGATTGTGAATATCAAATCTCCTGCCAATGCTAAGGATGTGCAAAGGTTGACAGGAAGGATCGCAGCCTTGAACAAGTTCATATCAAAGTCATCAGAAAAGTGCAAAGAATTCTATGACATTCTGAGAAAGAACAAGAAATTTGAGTGGACTGAAAAGCACGAGAATGCTCTCAAAGCCCTTAAGGATTACCTATCCTCATCTCCTGTCTTGATGAAACCAGAAAAAGGGGATATATTATCCTTATATCTAGTAGTCTCTTCTAAAGCAGTAAGTGCAGTCCTTGTTAAGGATCACGAAGGTACACAACATCTATATTATGTAAGTAAGAGTTTGCTTGATGCTGAATCCAGGTATTCACATTTAGAAAAACTTATCCTTGCTTTGATTATGGCATCTACTAAATTACACCATTATTTTGAAACTCATGCTATCATTGTTAAGACTAACTTCCCAATTAAGAATGTTCTCAGGAAACCTGAGATGTCAGGAAGGATGGCCAAATGGGCAGTGATGCTTAGTGCTTATGATATAAGATATGAGCCAAGAACTGCCATTAAATCCCAAGCCTTAGCTGACTTTGTGGCAGATTTCAGTAGTGACTTACAAAGGGAAGCTGAGTTAGAAGTCCAACAGCTTGAAGAAACCAAGGATCCTTGGATACTATTCATAGATGGAGCTTCTAACATCAAGGGAACTGGACTAGGAATACTACTAAAATCGCCACAGGGGGACATAATACCCCACTCAATAGCTTGTGAGTTTCAAACTACTAATAATGAGGCTGAATATGAAGCCTTGATAGCTGGTTTGTAAATTGCCAAGCACATGAGGATCAGGTTTCTTGAGGTATGTTAGTGCATACATCTGTCGACTTCGTCTTATATCGAGTCTGGGTTGATGGAAAGAAGAAAGCTTTACTGATTCATCAAGATGATGAAAAAGTTGCAGAGGGATTTAGTTGGGATAAATACATTCCATCTGATTCAGGCTTTGTTGCTAGAATACTAGATGAAGAGGCTAGTGAGAAAAGAATCCCGATATTTCCTGATCTTGGAAGCGATGTGGATACCGATGATGAGGAAGAACATCTCAACAAAGCTAGAAAAGGCATTGATCTAACTAGTTTTAATTTGTTTTTTGCAGATAAAATGGAGATGTTGTACCAGAAGAAGATGGCAAGATTGAGGAAAGAGCTGGAAACAGTAAAAATGCAAGCTGCTGAAAAGACAGAAGCAGGAGAAGAAATTGTAGAAGTTGAGAAAGTTATCGAAAAGATTGTTGAAATTGAAAAACTTGTCGAAGTTGAAAAGATTGTCGAGATTGAGAAGATCGTTGAAGTTGAAAAGTTAGTTGAAAAACTTGTTGAAGTCGAAAAGATTGTTGAAATTGAAAAGATTGTTGAAAAGGTGGTTGAGATCACTAAACCTTGCGAGAAATGTTCAGAATTCTGCAGAGTTTGTGAAGAAAATGATAAGAAGATTGCTGAATTAGAGAAAATTAAAGAAGATTTACTGTCTGATGTGAAGTATGTGAAAGAGTCATACGATGTACTGAATAGGACAGTTGATGGGTTGAAAAGAACAAATGCTGAAATCGAGAAAGCAAATGACAAAATGAGTGCAACTTTAATGACAAAGCAGAGTGTCATCAATGATTATATTGAGGATTGTGCCAATCTGAAGAAGGAGCTGGAACTTGAAAAGATCGAAAGTGAAAGGATTAAACGATTACTGTTGAGTTATACTACATGTGATTATCTGATTGATCGCGTTTATCCTACTGTTGCAGGTCTGGAAGCATTCATGGATAAAAAGTTTGAAGATACTGATACTGGTAAGAAACGAAGTGTCAAGTATAACAGATGTCCACCCCCTATCCATGAAACTTATTCTCCCAGGAATCCTAATGATGAGCATCTAAAAAAGGCAATCAACATCAAGTTAAAGTCTGAAATCATTGATGAATTACCAGACACTATTGATGTTACATTCACAGCGTCTGACACTGATCATGAGTCTGAGTTAGTAAAGAAAGTTGTTGATCAGGTGTTAGATACGGATGAAGAGTCAAAGTCGGATTCTAAGTCTGAAAGTCAGAGTTCATCAGAAAGGAGTCCGAGTTCGTCGGTCAAAAGGGTGTATGATAATGAATTTCTTCTATCAAAATCTAATTTGAATGATGGATCAATCAAAGTGGCTTATACTTTGTATGATTCAGACAAATTATATTATGATGAGGAATTTCCAATAAGAAGTGTAAAAACTGAAATGATCAAACAGGTTTTCAAATTAACAGAAATTGATATTTCTGAAATAAAAGATTTAAATCTTGCTGAAAAACCTAAAAATTACACTTCAAGAGGTCAACAGAGATTGAACAAGAAAAAGGGTTACTGTTATGGTTCAGGTTTTCAAAAGAAATCAAACCATAATAGGAATCTCAAAAAGAAAGGTCTTGGCTTCAATTCTTCAGAAAATTATAAAAATCAGAAAACTTATAAACCAAAAACAAAATTTATTTCAGGAGGAAGTTCTGAGGATGAACAGAAGAAACCGTTCTGGAAGCAGTCGAATCAAGAGTTTCTTGCTGAAGTGAAGAAGAATGTGAGAAGGTTTGCTGAAAGAGTTGACAGAAGAACCTGTTTCAAATGCCAAGAAGTTGGTCATATAGCTTGGAATTGCCCCAAGACCAACTACCAAAAACAGGAAGTTTCTTCTAATTATGTTTTGAGAAAGACTTGTGTTGATAAGAAAGAACAACCTGTAAAAATTGTAAAAAGTTTGAAAATTCTACTTCTGAGGAAGGAGAAAGTTCAAAAAGATTTTACAAAAGAAAAGGTGACATGAACAAGCAAAAGTGGGTGGTTAAATCTGCGGGTAATTCTGACAATGAATCTGATTCCATAAAATCAGAGGAGTCTTTGGTTGAGAAAAAGATTGTGAATTCAGTTCCTGAGTTGAACGATGAGAATTTTCCACCATTGTCAAAGGAAAATTGGAAGTCTAAAGTTAGGAAGGTTGAAATCTCAAATCAATTCTTTGCTGATAAGGGAGAATTTGATGTTGAAAAGGCTTTCAATGGGAAAGTCAAACATATTTTCGGGAAGATGGTTGATAGGAAGGTTAAGGGTGCCAAAGAATTTTACAAATCAAAATGTTGGTGGGATAGATGTGTTCCAAAATCACCCAAGGCTGGTGAGGCTTGGGTGGACATAATGTTTGAGTAAAAATTCGGACTTGCCGGAGCTCCCAGGTTGGTAAGAGTGGAGTAGGAATCGGCATCTTTCTTAGCAAATGATCCTACAAGTGGTTTGGTTGGTAAATCTACAGGTGGTATATTTAAATTGTTATATTTTGATGTGTAAGTGATTATAGTTGTTAAGTGAACCTGCTAATGGTTGTTGAAGGTTTTCACTGACAAGTGGTTAATCAAGGTCATTAAATTGAACTTGATTGGATCATACTTACATGTGGTATTTTGGAGAACAAAATGATGAGTTTATCCCCTAACCTACAAATGGTTTCTTAAAATCAACAAAACTTATTTTCCGGAAAAACCATTTGATTAAAACAAACTTAAGTGTTTTGAAATCACAATGGGAAAATAGTTTGTTGTAAGGGGGAGTTCTGATTGTTTATGCTAAGTGGATGGCGATTTGAAGCGATTTGATATCGGTTGTCACTTTATTGTATAGTTTGTTTTCAAATTTCCTAAAAAGTGTTTGCATTTTAGGGGGAGTAAAAATTTCTGAAAATCCAAAAACATTTGAAAATTTGAAAAAGACAAAAACATGAAAAAATAAAAAATGAGTTTTGTTGTCAAAAAGAGGAAATGATAGTACATCAGTGGACAATCATGGCATGCTAAAGAATTGGAAAGTTAAATAGTGATAAACGATCTCACTGTGGATGTGTGAGTAGGTTTTTGCACATTTAGTAGATTGTGACGAGATATAAACCTAAATTTCAAACTTGCTTAATTCGTGGGTAACATCTCTCGGATATATGGGTAACCCCCGAAATCTCGTTTGAAAGATTCCTTTTTCTGATATACTAGGTCTTTATACTCAGTGATATCTGGGGTATTATTCCTGGACTTCTGCTGAATGGAAGTTCTGACCTAGTCCTCGAATAATACTTTCTGCAAATGCTTGAAACATAGCATCACCCTCAGCATATATGATAAGACAATAAAATTGCTTAGCAATGCTGTTGTAAAAAAGATCCTCTAAAGGGGACACACCCAAAAGTTGAGTCATGATCTCTCTGCTGAACGGTAGTTCTGACCCGAGCTCTCATGATTCTTCATAATTTATTAACCCCTACAGATATCATTTGTGTCATAATTACCTGTAAGACTGAATATTGGGATCTGGATACGGGAGTATATTCTGAGGTGGGACACGCGATTAAGTTTAAGTGCTTAAGACATTAATCTCATATCTCGAATCAGTTGAACTTTGTGTGAAAATTTAAGTGGATCAGTATACTGACAATCTAAGTGAATTGTTTAGAACTTAAAATGTTTAAAGCTTAACGGTGTTGGTGATTTGTCTCAAAAACTGATATGATCCTCTTACGCAAACTCACAAAAATAGTGTATGTAAATATTTGTTTACTGCCTTTCATTTTCTGTTATTTCAAAATCCAAAAAGATTTTCGGTGTGTTTTAGCATAAATTTAAAAAAAAAATCCAAAAAGATTTTAGACAACTGATGTTGAAAAGCTGATTTTCAAAATTCCGAGTGCTGAACATGACGAACAGGTTTGGGAAAGTTTGTTTGAAGCTGTGTGAAATGAAAATGATATATATTCATGTGGCTCATCAGAAATTGACATGATAAATCATTTTGTTTGATACTTGAATATGATGAATTCAAGGTTATGTCTTCAAGAGGTTAGCAGAGTTTCTAAATTTGTTATATCATATCTATTATGAAACTTATGTTTTGGGTAGAGAATATGCAGGTGAATCAGATTACGATACCTGAACCTGTGAAAACCAGACTACGATCCCAGCACATTTTGAGGGGGAGTCTGTTAGAGAAAGAGAATCTGAAGATGTAAGAGCAAGGAGTTTGATTCTGAAAGATTAGTTGAAGAAAGTTAGAGTGAAGGAAGCCCAAAGACTGATAAAGACTGAAGATTGAGAAGATTCGACACTTAAGACTCGTCAACATCTGAGGGGGAGTCTGTTGGTGCATACATCTGTCGACTTCGTCTTATATCGAGTCTGGGTTGCATTGTGGTTTTGAAAGTGCTTGTTAGCTTGAAAGTGCTTGTTAGCTTGAAAGTGCTTGACAGCTTGAAATTGCTTGACAGCTTCAAATTGATGTGTCATTTCAAGCTACCAAGGATTAGTATAAATAGGCTAGTTGTCAAATCATTTGTAACGATTTTCAAGAAGTGATACCGAGGTGCTGCCGGTTTTTCCTCTGATTGTAAACATTGTAAATCGAATATAAAAGAGGTTTAAAGTGTATCAAGCTGTTTTGTTATCCGTTTTTCTGTTTCCGGCTTTGAAACGGACGAGAGCTCTTCCGAACGACTCGTTTGTGTCGGTATCCGATCCTACAAGGTACATGTAGATTCATTGTTAATTACTAATCACTTTAATGGATCCTACACTGTTAAAGGTGAAAGACTAATCAAATACCTAGAGATAGTCAAGGAATTGGCACTCTCTTTTGTTTCCTTTAGTTTGACACAGGTACCTAGGGAAGAGAATGCAGAAGCTGATGCATTGGCCAATCTTGGATCATCATTGAAGATTCCAGAGGATATTAAAATTCCTATCATCCATATTTTGGCTCCTGCTATTGAGGATCACATAACTATGGAGATAGGAGAGGATGCTGCAATCATACCTAGTAATGATGCACAATCTCATTCAGGATCATGGATCCTTCCAATCATGAGATATATACAACATGGAGAGATTCCTACAGGAGAAAATCCCAGAGCTTTCAAAGTCAAGGTATCTCAATTTACAATATTAAATAACATGTTATATAAACGATCTCTTGCAGGACCATATCTAAGGTGCATTGAGGATCCTGAAATTTAAGAAGTCCTAAAGGATTTTCATGAAGGAGATTATGGAAACCACACTGGGGGCAGGGCATTGTTCTCAAGGATCCTTAGGACAGGATACTATTGGCCTACTATGAAGAAGGATGATGTGGATTATGACAAGAAATGTGATGCTTGTCAGAGACATAGCAATATCCTTCATCAGCCAGCAGAGCTCCTACATCCTATATCCTCTTCTTGGCCATTCATGAGATGGGGAATGGATATAGTTGGTAAACTTCCCAAAGCACCAGGAGGAAAAGTGTTCATGCTTGTCATGACTGATTATTTTTCCAAGTGGATAGAAGCTGAAGCCTTTGCTCAAGTCATAGAAAAAGAAGTGATATCCTTTATTAAAAGAAACATTATTACCAGATTTGGTATTCCCTATGAAATTGTTTGTGATAATGGATCCCAATTTGTTGGGAGTAGAACTACTAACTTTTGTGACAGCTGGGGGATTAAGATGATAACATCAACACCAGTCCACCCACAAGCTAATGGTCAAGCAGAATCATCCAACAAGATCATCATCAACAATTTAAAGAAAAAGCTTGGATCCAAGAAAGGAAAATGGGCAGAAGAACTACCTTATGTGCTATGGGCTGATAGGACAACTCCCAAAAATGCTACTGGCCAAACTCCATTTTCTTTAGTGTTCGGAGCAGAATCAGTGATCCCTTCAGAGATGGTGGTTCCCACTGCTAGAACAAGCATCCGTTATCCTGAAGGAAATGCTGAAAACTTGGTTCAAGACTTGGATACCATAGAAGAACTCAGGGATTTGGCAAGGAGAAAAATGGCTAGTTATCAACAAAGGATGGCTGGAGCTTATAACAAAAATGTCAGGATCAGAAAGTTTCAAGTTGGTGATATGGTGTTGAGGAAAGCATTCCATAACACCACAAATCCTGCTGATGGCAAGTTAGCACCAAAGTGGGAAGGCCTCTATCTAATTGAAGCTGAAGCTAGAAAGGGGGCATATCGATTATTAATAATGGAGGGTGATTTGCTACCAAGAGCTTGGAATGCTGTCCATTTGAAGAGATACTTCATGTAATAAGGATCAAGGATCCTTAGCCGTCTTCATATTTGGTATGCATTAACGATCCTTAGAGGATATATGATCCTCAGTCTGGTAATGATCTGATTCTAATTTATTTAGTCCTTTAATTTATTTTATCACGAGGAAAAGGATCTGGGATCCTTTACTCCTTTTTCACTAAGTTCTGAGTTTTGCAGAAGATTGATGCATCCTTGACAAAGGATCAAGTATCCACAGAAGTCTCCTAAGTTTCTTAGGCTTGTCCCCAGTTTTTTGGGTTTATCCCCAGTTTTAGGCTTGTCCCCAATTTAAGGTATCCGCTACCTTCGCCAGTAGCGCACGATGATCTTGGTGCAGTTCAAGGCAATGGGACCAGTACCCGCTTTAGGGGCTGACAATTTCATTGTACTGGCTGTATTCAGGATCCTACGTGTAATGGTAGACGTACCATACATCCGTTCCTAAGGTTTCTAACGTTTTCACGTTAGCTAAGGTTTTGGCATTTTCATGTCACTAAGTTTGGATAGTCGCCAGTGAGGGCCATACTCCAGTTTACACAAGATCCTTTAGGCTTGTCCCCAGCTTTTTGGGCTTGTCCCCAGCTTTTTGGGCTTGTCCCCAGTTTTTCGGGCTTGTCCCCAGTTTATTGTGCTTGTCCCCAGATTGTTGGGCTTGTCCCCAGTTACTAACTCTTCTTTTATATTGGCTTAGTCACAAATTATGTTCTGTTTAAGGTTTCCAAAGCAAAACAGTTAAGGATCCTGTATCCTAACCTTTTACTAAGGTTTGTGCCACTTTTTTTTGAACTTCTCGATTATAGGATATTTGATCCTTGATCATATCCTAAACTATTTGGCATAATCTAATATACTTTTGTTCTTAACTTGTAAATTCAAGGAAATTATATCATAACAGTTGAAAGGTAAAGATATACAACTTTAACAACACAAGATAAGCCAAAAGATTAAACTTGTATTTGTTTAGCAAAAGATTAACCCTTCAAAGGTTGTCAAAATTACCTACCCCAAGCATCTACCATCCGCTGGTGTAGGTAAAGGGTGTCCATGATAATAAGTTCTAAGTTATGCAGGAATGGAAAGACGGCAGGATAACAATGGCTTCATCCCCCAAACAGAGGATCCCTCCACCAATTGTCATCCTACCTATTGTTCGAAGGATCGGTGATCCTTAAACCTAAATACTACTGTTTAAGTACAGACCATTGTTTTAAAAACATCAACAACCAAAAAACCTTAAATCATAAAAAATGGGCTCCGGCCACGTCTAGAAATTTCCATCATCGCCCATTTGTGCAGCTCACACCTTCGCTGCATCACCACTAACCACTGCCTCCTCAGCCTGATCCTTTAACCCGCTACCACCAGCTTCAATCATCAGAACCTCTTCAGCCTCCTCTTCATCATCTAGCTCAGCCAGCTTGATCTTCCAGCCTTTTTGGTCCCAGGCAGTCCTATCAAAGTTAGGATCCTTAGCCTCCTTTGCCATTTGAAGTTTGATCTTGAGCATGGCTATTGTGGCAGAAAGCTTGGCACCCTCCATCACTTCAGCCTTCTCCTGATCAGCTGTAATGTGGGCCAGGACCAGTTCCCTCTTCGCCAGGTTGACTTCATTCTCGAGAGAGGCAATCTTCTGATCCTTTGCCAGGTACATCTTCTGGAAGTCCAGGTGCTTTTGCTCAGCCTCTTCAGCATATGAATCTAGAAGCATCTGGATCTCAGCAAATTTCTGGAAAAGGGAATCACATGTTAGGATCCATTATCCTCAGTATCGGAAGATCAGACTTAAGGATCCGGGATCCTTACCTCAGAGACGTATTCTTCAAACTGGTGCTGGATGAGAGGAAGGCCTTCAAGAGTCTCAGCAGTTTTTCTTTTCTTTCCACCCTTGCCCTTTGTGCTGGCAACCTTAGGAATTGGGATGCTAGGACTGGCAGCAAGTTGTTTCTTGGCAGACCAGGAGGAAGCGTATGCATCAAGATCACTGACACTGAACCGGGTAGCTGATTTTGAAGATTTTCCAGTGCCTGCAAATGCCAAACAACAGATAAGTGTTCATATTCTCATTCATTTTAACATTCATTTATTTATACATGTATTCAAATACTTACTAGACATTGTGAAGGAACCGGAGGATACTTCTTCTGAATCCTTGGTTTTAGCTTGAAATTTCCTCACAGCAGGGTCAAGCCTCCAGAAGGCAGCGATTCTTTCTTTTGTTGCAGGGGATTCTAGAAGATGAGAAACTGAGATAGCTGCACAATAGAAACAGAAAAAAAGATCAGTTATCCTCAAAAGAGACAGAAACTTCCTATGATCCTTCTATAAGGATCCTATATCCTACCATGGGTGGTCCACTTATTGGGAAGGTCTTTCCCGTCCGGAATAGAGTCCCTACTAACAAAAAAGAAACGGTTTTTCCAATGGGTATCGTTTTTTGTGGTTTTGAGGATTGGATGAGTATCACCAGGTTTGTGTTTAAATAAGAAACGGTGTGAACCGTGGCTAACAAGATTGTACAACTCGGCCAACTCCGACATTCCTATTTCTATGTCCTCTTGCTCGATGATGTTCTCTATGGTGTACAGAACTCTCCACATCATCGGCATGGCTTGTATGTAGTAGATGCTGGTGAGTGCAAAGAAGGATTGGGTAAAAGCAGGGAGAGAATAGGAGAATCCTATCAAGAAGGGGGCAGCCGAAAAAGAAACCTAGGTGTCGGAGATACAGTCACTCTTCATAGAAGAGTCGAAAGGTTTGAAGACAGCATTCGCCGGGAAGCAATGGCGGATTCGATCTATTTCCGGGTCAGTGAAGCGGCAGAGTTCAGACGAAGGATTTTTTATAACGCCTTGGCTTTTCAAGGGACTATCCTTCTTAGGATCCTTGGCAGGAGAGGATCGTAGCTTCATTATGGCTTTGAGATTTCGAAGAAATAGAAAATCAGAATAAGAAAATGCAGAGAGAAGGAAGAAGAGAGATACATGTTTCGATCTCTGAATGAGGATTTAAAGGGAAAGTAACGCACGAATTTAAATGCCTCTTGATCCTTATCTCTAATTCCAAATTTATAATGATGATCTGCAGGTAGTCATGTCGCTGACGTCAGGATTGCAACGGCTAGTCAGATGATAACGGCTATATTTACGTTGGCTAGTTCGTTCGAGATAAGGCAGAAAAATATGACTCATCAAGTTGTATTTTATTCCTCATATTTTGGGGGCAATTGTTAGGGATGGATTTTCTAAACCTAAGGATCATGGATCCTTAAGTGCAGCTAGGATCACGGATCCTCGATTCTGTTTGAATTAAGGATCCTCAGAAGACGTTGCATGTTTAAGGATCCAGGATCCTCATTATTATCCTTATACTAACGGTTATTTCCACTGTATTTGAACTTGATTTGCAGGAGTAAACGAATGGGACTTGGTCTTGCCGAGATTCTTGGGGAATATGCTCCATTATTCTGCATGTGCATAGCTTGTATGACCGTTATGGAAGTCGTGGGTAGCTAGCACAATTTGCGGATTGTTTGTTATTTAGTTTATTTCTATTTTTAAAAGGGGATAACGAGCTTGATAGTTAGAACAATTAGCAAACACACACACTCGAAAACTCTCTACAACTTATTGGCGATTACACACATTTTGCACACTAGTGATTCTTGTAACAAGCTTGTTATCATCCCGAATTGTAACCTTTACTTGTTGAATATAGTTGGTGATCGGTAGTTTCCATCACCTGAGGTTTTTTATGCCGGAGATCATATATTGATCAAGGGCTTTTTCCTCGTATAAATCCTTGTGTCTCTTGTTCAAGTTGTTCATAAGACGTAATTTAGTAGATGCCATAATCAAAGCAAGGATAAGTTTTTCTAAATGTGAATACCTGGATTCAGCATCAATCAAACTTTTACTTACATAATATATAGGATGTTGTGTACCTTCGTGATCCTTAACAAGGACTGCACTTACTGCTTTAGAAGAGACTTCTAAATATAAGGATAATATATCCTTTTTCTGGTTTCATTAAGGCAGGAGCTGAGGATAGGTAACCCTTAAGGGCTTTGAGAACATTCTCATGCTTTTCAGTCCACTCAAATTTCTTGTTCTTTCTCAGAATGTCATAGAATTCCTTGCACTTTTCTGATGACTTTGATATGAACATGTTCAGGGCTGCGATCCTCCCGGCCAACCTTTGCACATCCTTGGCATTGGCAGGAGATTTGATATTCACAATCGCCTTAATTTGCTCTGGACTTGCCTCTATGCCTCTTTTTGTTACCATGTAGCCTAGGAACTTGCCTGATTTAATACCAAAGTGACACTTTGAAGGATTCAATTTCATATTGAATTAATCAAGGATATCAAATGCTTCCTCCAAGTCTCTAAGGTGATCCTCAACTCTCTAAGGTGATCCTCAACTCTCTTGGACTTAACCACCATGTCATCTATATAGACTTCCATAGTGTGTCCAATTTGTTCCTTAAACACCATATTGACTAGCCTTTGATAAGTTGCACCTGCATTTCTTAGTCCAAATGGCATAGCAATATAACAATAGATACCAGTTGGGGTCATAAAGGCTCTATCCTATTGATCAGATGGTTCCATCTGAATTTGCTGAAATCCAGATGAAGCATCCATAAAAGTCAACAACTCATGACCCGCGGTAGCATCCACCATGGAGTCAATGTGGGGTAATGGGAAAGGATCCTTGGGACATGCCTTGTTTAAATAAGTAAAATCGATACATACCCTCCACTTTCCGTTTTTCTTTTGAACAACAACCATATTGGCTAGCCACCTTGGATACTTAACCTCTCTTATCATACCTGCTCTGAGCAGCTTGTCTACCTCCTCCTGGATAATGGCATTCCTCTCAGGTGCAAAATTTCTCCTCTTTTGATGTATGGGTTTGAATGACCTGTCAATGCCAAGCTTATGAGTAATTATATCTTTAAAGATACTGTCATGTCTTCATGCTTCCAGGCAAAGGTAGTTTTTCTCTTGTTGAGGAAGGATACTAGATCTTGTTCGATGTTGCTGAGGATCCCGGATCCTATGAAGACTTTGGATTCAGGATCCTGAGGATCCAGAAGGATATCTTTCATATCTTGTTCTCTTGCCTCCAGGACATCTCTTGGAGGATGCTTTAATTGCTATTGCTCCCTGGGTCTTGAGGCTGGTTTCATCGATGAAGTGTAGCAATTCTTGGCTTCTTGTTGGTCACTCTCAATCTTCACTACACCCCACGGACTGGGAAGCTTTACGCATTGATGATATGTAGATGGAACTACTTTAATGTCATGTATCCATGGCCTGCCAAGGATAACATTGCAACAGGATAAGCAATCTATAACACAAAATTTCTGAAAAGATTAAGTCCCTCTATGTTAATGGGAAGTTTAATGTCCCCCAATGTGTTCTTGGTTTCTCCACTGAATCCCACAAGAACTGATGATCTTGGAATGATATCTGATTCAGGGATATTCATCTTCTTGAGGACATCAAGCTGAATGATGTTTACTGAGCTTCCTCAGTCTATCAAGATCCTACAAACAAAATGATTAGATATAAACAAAGTAATAACAAGACCATCATGATGAGGATCCTGAACATCCACACGATCATCCTCATCAAAAGTTATAACTTTCTCCTGTGTAACAGTAGAGGTTCAGATGGGTCTATCCCCATTATCCATCTTGGTCTCTTTGGCATGCCTCTTGGCTGCTGAAAAGGAAGTGCCACATATGTCAGATCCACTAGATATGAAGTTGATAATTTGTGCATCAGCAGGAGTTGCAGGAGCTCTTTCTGGAACTTTTTCAGGATCCTGGATCCTTGACTTTTTTCTTCCCAACAGCTCCTTCAAATGCCCTTTGCTTAACAAGTAACCAATCTCTTTTCTGATTGCAATACATTCTTCAGTGAGATGACCGAAATCTTCATGATATGCACACCATTTGGATTTGTCTTTTGTTGCAGCTGGCTTATCACTCTTTCTTGGCCATCTTGCTTTTTCACCTAAATTCTACATTGCAAGGATTAGTTCATTATTATCGACAGAAAAGCAATATTCAGAAATGGGAGGATAATCCTCATCATCCTCTTCTTGATCCATTGCATGCACGTTCTGGTTATCTGACTTGTTGTATGATTTGGACTTGTTATTCCTGAAGTAGGATCCTTGCTTTTCCTGCTTTGAGGATCCTGCCAGTCTTTCTTGGATCCTTTTATCATCCTCTAGTCGGATGAATCTAAGGGCCTTGGTTCTCACTTCATCAAGATTCCTGCAATGGGTCATGACAAGATCATCATAGAACAATGAATCCCTAAGTAAACCCATTTTGAAAGCTTCTACAGCCGTAGCAATATCCAAATTAGGAATATCTAAGGATTCTTTACTGAATTTAGTGATATAATCTCTAAGTGATTCATTTTGACCTTGTGTTACCCTATATAGATCACTAGTTAAACGTTCAAATTTTCTACTTCATGAGAATTGGCTATTAAACAAGTTAACTAGATTAGCAAATGAAGTGATAGAGTAAGGGGGAAGACTTAGCAGCCATTTAAGAGCTGATCCTGTCAATGTGGATCCAAAACCCTTGCATAGACATGCTTCTTTTAACCTCTCAGGAATGGGATTGATCTCCATCCTTTCTCTGTATTGAGCTACATGCTCTTCTGGATCCATTGAGCCATCATATAGCTTCATGGTTGGTATTTGAAACCTCTTCGGTATTTCTGCATCACAAATAGGTGGTGCAAAATGAGATATCTTGTGACTCCCATCTGGAATCTCAGGAATGGGCTTAACCACTCCTGGAACACTGGATATTATATCCTTGAGCTTTTGTAATTCCCTGGCCATAGCTTTGTTGATACATGTATCCTGCACAAAGCCATGGTTAGCATTATAAGAATTATTCAAAGTGTTACCTCCTGAAGGATTCAGGTTTGGGCTTCCAGATGTGAATCCATATTGGGGAGATTCTGGTATGACTGAGGGACCAGATGAAGCAATAGTTTGCATAGGTATGAATTCTCCCAAATGAATCTCTAAACTTCTGGGTTCCGCACTTCTTAAGGATCCCTGATCCAGAAAGAAGTTGGATCCTTGAGGCACCGAAGTTGGGGGTCTTGGAGGATAATCCATGGATCCATGAGCCTGTGATGAGGATCCTTGACCCTGAGATGAGGATCCCTGAACCTGAAACGAGGATCCTGGATGCTGAGAGTAGGATCCTTGAACCGTCTGCGTCCCCATGTATCCTCTTGAACTAGTGAAGGATCCTTGATGCTGGAAGGAGGATCCTTGTGGCTGAAAAGAGGTTCCTGAAGGCTGAAAGTAGGATCCTAGAGCCTGAGTCATTGCCGTTGATCCATAACACATTCCCAATGATCCATCCTGGTACTGGACATCTGGAGCTGCAGATTGCTGGGCAATTATGGCTGGAGTGTCGAAATTCAGTGATCTAGGCACCAATGGAGAGTGATCCTCCGCTGATCTCTTCAATTTCTTGATGTCATCAATCTCTCGAAGGATCCTGTCATTGGTTTTGTCCTGCTGTTGCATGTAATCCCTCATCTGCAAAATCAAAGAATAATGATCATTGCTAGTAGGGCTTGAAGAAACAACAGAAGTTGGTGGTTTTGAGAAAACGGGGGTTTGTTTCTTCTCAGCATTCTTCTGAGATCCAAAAGGTGTTGGAGGCAAAGGCGGAATGCCCTGTGAAGAAGTGACTGCCGGCATGGAACTTGAAGTGTTCTTCGCTTGAGAAGCCATGTGGTTGAAGGTTATGAACCGAAATGGATGAAATGAACAAAATTTCTCAGAAATGAAGCACCAATTGCCCCACGGTGGGCGCCAAACTGTTTTGGTCAAAAATCACACAAGGATAATACAACCAAATCCGATTTTGTGAGGCGTGATGCTTGAATTATTGGACAAATGTATGAATAAAATGAATATGGGACACAAGGATTTATACGAGGAAAAAGCCCGTGATCAAGATATGATCTCCGGCACAAAAAACCTCGGGTGATGGAAACTACCGATCACCAAGTATATATTAAACAAGTAAAAGGTTACAAATCGGGATGATAACAAGCTTGTTACAAGGATCACTAGTGTGCAGAATGTATGTAATCGCCAATAAGTTGCAGAGAGTTCTCGAGAGTGTGTGTGTATTGCTAATTGTTGTAACTATTCAAGCTTGTTATCCCCTTATAAAAATGGAAATAATCTGACTAACTAACAATCCGCAAATCATGCTAGCTTCCCACGACTTCCATAACGGTCATACAAGCCATGCACGTGCAGAATAATGGAGCATATTCCCCTAGAATCTCGGCAAGACCAAGTCCCATTCGAATACTCCTGTAAAACAAGTTCAAATATAGTGGAAACAACCGTTAGTTATAAGGATAATAATGAGGATCCTGGATCCTTAAACCTGCAACGTCTTCTGAGGATCCTTAATTCAAACCGAACTAAGGATCTGTGATCCTGGCTGCACTTGAGGATCCGTAATCCATATATTAGAAAATCCATCCCTAACAATATATATATATATATATATATATATTACTTCCCTTTATTATTGTATGTTTTTAAAATCTATACAATATATTAAATTATGATAAATAGCATACATATCATCATCACTATAATAATATTTGATATTTTTAAAACTTTAAATATATAATAATATTAATTTCAGAAAATAAATTTGTATTTCATATAACACACATATATATAAATATAATCATCAAAGTATATATTTCAAATGAAAAGGTTATTTTGCGAATAATAAAGCTACTAGAATCAAACTTTACCAAATAACACTAAAGGGAAAATAAAACATAAAACTTAAAAGTTTTTGGATATATGTTTCACGTAAACGCGTATATAGTTTCGGGTATCAGCTAATCTCATACCTCTCATATACCCGCAAAATATTATTTTCTAGTCCCATACCCTATCTCATACCTATCGGGTATTAGGTATACCCGTCTCGAATGCTTCAGATTTTGAATATATCCAACGGGCTCAGGTTGTTTTGACATTCATCTATCTATGTTTCTATGGTGTATATCTAATTGTTAGTTCCTGATTTCTAGGGCTGCCAAGTTAAAGTCTTCCTATGAAAACTTAGACACAACTCACAAGGCCGGTTCCGTATTTTATGGTTTTACCCCGCTGAACCTGGGGTTTAAAAAAGTTGTGAGGGTGTCCGGAGTGGGGGCGGCAAACCCACCCGGCACCGATCGGCAACCATTGCCGGCTCCATTGCCGCATGATGTTTACCAAAAAAGAGGAAGAATTCGGTGAGGGTAAACCGATGCGGGGAAGAGAGTGGGTGAGAGAGAGAGGGTAGTGTGGGGTGGGGTCCATTCCAATCTCAACCAATCACACTTTTTTCCTTTTTAAAAAAAAAATAGTTTACCACTTCACCATTGTCTAAAGCATTGTCAACACTTTGAGCATAGTTTACCACTATGACATGGCACACTCTTATTGGTTGATTTTTTAGTTTGCAACTTTTAAGTGTTTAATCACTCCTAACACCCTGAACCAAAAACCAATTTATAAATTATAAGCTTGTATCGTATCAAGTTTTGGGTTGGATTCAAGTCAGGTTTTTATCCTTCTGATTGAAACCGAAAATTGCCTAGCCGTGTTTATACGGACATATTATTTATAAAATTTATCTCTCAATCAAGACTCGGTAAAAATTTGGAAGAGTTTGGGGATTTAAGCCATTTTATTTTCTACTATCTGGAAGATTTGGAAGTATAGAAATAATAAGATTTTCGAAGGCAAATGGGAGACGATTCCTAAAATGCTGGAAGATATCAAAAAGGAATCTTTTGTTTGGATTAAAAATAGGTATAAGTTTGGGGATTTAAATTGGGACCGTTGGTGTGATTTTAAGCTTAGAGACTTGGTAAAGTAATGTTGTTGGTTTCTTTCTTTGTATTTTGGGACTTCTAGCGTCTAGCTGACCCCTCTTATTGGCAATAAACTGTTGTCGTTGGATGTAAAAAAAAGCCTCGGTAAAAATGCACAAAAAAGTGCATAATAACAACAAATCAATTTAAATATAAAAAATGTTATATCAAATCATCGTATATATAAAAAGTTGAAAGAGAACACAAATGTGATATCAAATCATAGTGTATATAAAAAGTTGAAAGACAACACACATTGGTCACATGTGATAGCAAATCATAGTGTATATGTACACGTTTTCTGAAACAAGAAAGAGAAAATTACATCCATACAACTTGAAGGCATGCTTGTTGTACTGTGCATCTCAATTCTTGTAAGAATAGTGAAGGGGTACGGTCATAGATCTCGCGTCAGCACGACCGCGAGTGACCATTACCCTTATCAAAAACCCCCACCAGCAAGAACTTATCTGTGTCCGTGCGGGCACGTGCGAACACAGCGGTTGAAACCAATCTGTCCAGTGATGAGAAGACTTACCTTAAGTACGGAATGGATGTTACGCATAGCGATGCGGCCTGGTAACAAGGAGAGTGGTAACAAGGAGCACCCCCCACCCCATTCTCCTTGTAACGAGTCACGGTTTGTTTCCTTGTGCAGGAGATCAACCAGTGGACGATCCAGCTAGCGATCATCGGAAAGAAGTGATTAACCCTACTTGACGAGACCAGTGAGTTAACCACCACGGTTAACCACTGTTTCATCATTGGCGCCCACCGCTACTCTTAGCACTTTTTTCAACATCCCCTTTTCTTTCCCAAGATCATGTCTGATCGTCTAAACAACACCACTGGGGATAGCATAAACCCCGCAAACCCAGGGCCCACGGGGACTACCCCCCCAGCCCCAAATGCTGGCCACATTGGCACATCAACGCAAGGGGGCGCATCCCTTACGTTCGCACAAGATCTTTCACAGTATGCTTCTGTGATACCTCCAGGTATGAACCTCCATGTCACACCCCCAAAATCCACCTGTGGAGTACTACCGCTTGGAGGCGTGACTGACCAGGATCCAGCCACCAATCATAATGAACAAGCATATAAGTAGTTATAAAATCCAACCAATACAATTGGTGATCAAACAAAACATAGTTAAGTTGCAAGCGGAAGCATAAGTCATAAATCAAAACATAAGTTTAATTGTTTCAAAGTTTAACATGGCACACAGCCGTCCATGTCCCACAACGACTCTCCTCCATGCAAGCTCCAGCTAAGTACCTATTGACCTGCAAAGCATGTAGTAACGAGTCAACAACAAGTTGAGTGAGTTCACGGTTGGGTGTTCGTTTTAAGTTGTTTCGAAAACAGTTTCCTTTATCTGGAAATCCTGCCGTGGGGGTTACCCCATAGTTAAAAACGTGTCATGTTTATTCCCGGTTACTCTGGCAATCCAGCCGTGGGGGCTACCCCGTGTTAGTTATCTGGCATTTCGGCCGTGGGGGCTACCCCATGTATATACTAGACTCATTACCATATCGACTGCTGACTGTAGTCATGTTTATGTGCCCTGAAACTGTCAATGTCTATCATCATTGACGTGCCCCAGATCCATTAGTTCACGCCCGTCCTCTGCGGCACGGTGTGAGGTTTGTCAGACCTAAATAGCGCTATCTAACTAATGACCCGCTCGCCATTGGCCCGGCGATTAAGTCGATATAAAAAGGAGGGACTTCGTGATAGAGTTTGGTCTAGTACGAGTTATCTGTCCGTGAGGACGAGGAATTACATTCCTGAACCATTGCTGTCCTACCCAAGGAGGACGAGGAATCTACGTTCCTTAACCCCATTCCCAACCCAGGGAATCCCATGCTTTGTAGAGGGTGTGAACTCACCTTGGTTTGCTCGGCAGATACACAGAAAAGTCAATCAAGCAATATTGTGGTCAACCACGTCCTAACATAGTTGTATCATACAAGTCAGGTTCGTATTCAAGTTGTGCACGTATGTTCTACACGTATTGTACTCAAGTAACAATCATGGCATACATGTATAAACATGGCAGTTTGCAATAATGCCTATGGTCTGAACAGTAGTATGCATTACAAATAAACAAAGTCCAAGGCCCGGCCCAAACACCAAGCCCGTAATAGTGTGCAAGTCCAATTCAGCGTATACATGTAGTTGGTCTCGAGTCGAGACTGTGCGGTCTCTAGTCGAGACTGTGCGGTCTCGAGTTGTGCTTATGTGTTCTCGAGTCGCAAACGTGAAGGTCTCGGGTCATGTCTCGAGTCGCAACCGGACTCGCAATCCCGTTCTCGAGTCATGATATGTGTGTGTTGATGAAGTATGGTCTCGAGTCGAGACTATAGGACGTTCTCGACTCGCAACCTGTGTCGAAACCAGGAATCTCGACTTGTCATGCGGTGGTCTCGAGTCGAGACAGAAGGTCTCGGCTGGGAACATTTGCTGAATTCAATATTGTACTTGGCCAATGAGATTTCATGGTCATGATATTATGTACTAGCCAATAGCAATGCACTAACATGTTCCCTTGTCTAGTTAATTTCTAAAATGGATCAAACATGGCAATTTTCAAATATCATAACACATTCATATCACATTCATCATATATTCATCTAGTTCATCTTTAGGGTTTTCATCCTTTGAACAAACAAGCTCATTAAACCGATTTATGTCAACATAATCTACTTAGTTTAATGCACCAATGATCCTTATCATTCACACATTCAACCGAGAACATAATAGCACCATATTCAAGCATATCTCTACTTATTCATATGTCAAACTAGCATGATTCTTAACAAACCAATCTATTCTTGCTAACCATGACTTTATCTAGGATTCAAATATCAACATCATAGATGAACAACAACAATCCTAGTACCGATTATTCAAGTGGGGTATGTTCATCATGCATAAGGCAAACATATTATCAAATAACTTCATTATTCATTATCATCAACCAAAATATCACATCATCATCATCAACAACAATCGAAATATAAACACACAATGGGGATCACTAACCGGTTAAAGGGTATAAGGGGTGAACTTCCAAATGTCGATTCCGAGCTTGAACCGAAGGTCCTAGTGTGCCGGTGTGGATCCGAGAGAATGAGAGGAGAGGAAATGTTGAGACTTAGGGTTTTAGTGAAGAGGGTGGAGTGTGTGTGTGGGTGAGTGTAGGTTGCTCAAAAGTGGTGATGTTGGCTCACTACAAGGGTTATATACTAGCTTCTATGTTGATGCATCCAAATGGGCTTTCGAGTGGGGTGGAGAGAGACACAGCCCAATCGGCCCATTAGTTACACTATTCACTCGAGACCGCATGGTCTCGAGTCGGGTTCTTGTGTCTCGGTTCATATATAAATATACGCATACATACAAGCACACACACAATCATATAAGTTCACATATATCATTCATCAATTCATCAAATCAGTTAGTCACTTAACGTTCAAGCATACAACGAAAGGTTCTAAATTTCGAGTTGTCACATCATCCCCAAGTTGAAAGAAATTTCGTCCCGAAATTTGGTAGGCACTCACTGAGGAAGCTAGTTAAGTTGTATGGTTTTCCCGGTTTTCCTGGGGTGTCACATCCACCCCCCGTTGATCTGGAATTTCATCCCGAAATTCCGTAGCTTCAGCCTCAGTAGTGGTTGTACTGTTTGCGAACAGTTGGGGATACTTTTGTTTCATCTGATCTTCGCGCTCCCAGGTGAACTCTGGGCCGCGACGTGAGTTCCAACGAACTCGAACGAGAGGTATTCTAGTGCTTTTGAGGACCTTAACATCCCGGTCCGTGATTTCGACTGGTTCCTCGACGAATCGCAACTGCTCGTCGATAGTGAGTTCCTTCAGAGGAACTACGGGGGTCTCATCTGACAGACACTTCTTCAGATTCGACACGTGAAAAACGTTGTGAACTGCACCGAGTTCTGCTGGTAAGTTCAGTCTGTAGGCCACCCTGCCTATTTTCTCAATGACTTCGAAAGGTCCAACGTATCGTGGGTTAAGTTTTCCGCGTTTACCAAAACGAACTACACCCTTCCAGGGTGAAACTTTGAGTAGTACCCGCTCCCCAACCTGGAGCTCAAGTGGTTTCCTGCCCATGTCGGCGTAAACTTTCTGACGGTCACGAGCTGCCGCCATGCGTTTTCGTATTTGAGCAATTTGTTCGGTCGTGTCCACCACATGTTCTGGACCAGTGATCTGACTATCTCCCACCTCTGCCCAACAAAGAGGTGACCGGCATTTACGTCCGTACAATGCCTCAAACGGAGCAGCTTTAATGCTGGTGTGGTAGCTGTTATTGTACGAGAATTCCACAAGTGGCAGATGCTTTTCCCAGCGGTTGCCAAAGTCGATTACACATGCACGAAGCATGTCTTCTAAGGTTTGAATAGTGCGCTCGGACTGCCTGTCCGTCTGAGGGTGATACGCTGTGCTCATGTCTAATCGTGAGCCAAAGGATTTGTGCATTGCTTGCCACAGCTCTGAAGTAAAACGCGCATCTCGATCGGAGATAATAGAGGTGGGCACCCCGTGCCTCGAAACAACTTCCTTGAGGTATATTTCTGCAAGAGTGGAGAACTTATCCGTCTCCTTGATAGCCAAGAAGTGTGCAGATTTTGTGAGTCGGTCCACGATCACCCAAATAGTATCATTTCCGCGCTGTGATCTAGGTAGGCCAGTAACGAAATCCATGGAAATTTGCTCCCATTTCCATTGTGGTATCTCAGGTTGTTGGAGTAGGCCTGAGGGTTTCTGGTATTCGGACTTGACTCTCGCACAGGTCAAGCACTTGCTGACGTAGGTTGCTATGTGGGCCTTCATGCTAGGCCACCAGTACGTAGTTTTGATATCATGATACATCTTATCTGATCCAGGGTGTACTGAGTAGCGAGACTTGTGTGCTTCATCCATCATAAGCTCTCGTAAGTTGCCATAGAGTGGGACCCAAACGCATCCCGTTACGTAGTAAGCACCATCTTCCTTCTGTTCTAAGCGTTTCCTTGATCCGCGTAGGGCTTCAGCCCTGACGTTTTCTGGTTTCAGTGCTTCTATCTGAGCGTCTCGTATTTGGGAAGGAAGACTAGAATGAATCGTGAGTTGTAAAGCTCGTACGCGCTTAGGCGCAGTGTCCTTTCGACTGAGGGCGTCAGCCACAACATTGGCCTTGCCCGGGTGATACCTGATTGAGCACTCGTAGTCATTCAGCAGCTCGACCCATCGTCGTTGTCGCATGTTCAGTTCCTTCTGCTTGAAGATGTGCTCGAGGCTCCTGTGGTCGGTGTAGATGGCGCACTTGGTACCGTACAGGTAATGCCGCCATAACTTAAGTGCAAAAACAACAGCTCCCAGCTCTAAGTCGTGCGTAGTGTAGTTTCTTTCATGAACTTTGAGTTGGCGTGAGGCGTAGGCTATAACTTTATCTCGTTGCATCAACACGCAACCAAGACCCTGAATTGATGCGTCGTAGTAAACCACAAAGTCGTCTGTGCCCTCCGGCAAGGAAAGGATAGGTGCGCTACAAAGTCTATCCTTTAGGTGCTGAAATGCCAACTCCTGTGCATTTCCCCAGCGATAAACAACGCCCTTCTGCGTTAGTGAGGTGAGAGGCTGTGCAATCTTGGAAAAATCCTTAATGAACCTCCTGTAGTATCCTGCCAATCCCAAGAATTGGCGAATTTCCTTCGGTGTACGAGGTGCAGGCCAGTTCTTAATCGAGTCTACCTTGGATGGATCAACATGAATCCCATCCTTATTTACCACGTGGCCTAGGAAATGGACTTCTCGAAGCCAGAAGTCGCATTTCGAGAACTTTGCATAAAGCTGTTCCGTTCGAAGGAGTTCCAGAATAAGTCGCAGATGTTGCTCGTGTTCCTCCTAACTCTTAGAATAGATCAGGATGTCGTCGATGAATACTATAACAAACTTGTCTAGGTAAGGCTTGCACACTCGATTCATCAAGTCCATGAAAACCGCAGGTGCGTTTGTCAGTCCAAAAGGCATGACCAAAAACTCATAGTGTCCATAATGAGTTCTAAAAGCTGTTTTGGAGACGTCCTCATCTCGGACTCTCAGCTGGTGATACCCCGATCTCAAATCAATCTTGGAATAGTAGCTCGACCCTTGCAGCTGGTCGAACAAGTCGTCAATACGCGGTAGAGGGTAACGATTCTTCACCGTTACCTTGTTGAGTTCCCGGTAGTCGATGCACATTCTGAAGGTACCGTCCTTCTTCTTCACAAATAATACTGGAGCTCCCCAGGGTGATGAGCTTGGACGAATAAAACCCTTATCCAAGAGTTCTTGTAGTTGCGTAGAGAGTTCTTCCAATTCTGATGGAGCTAAACGATAAGGTGCACGAGCTATAGGCGCAGCTCCAGGAGCTAATTCAATCTGAAACTCGACTTGGCGATGGGGCGGAAGACCAGGTAATTCCTCAGGAAATACCTCTGGGTAATCGCGTACAACTGGAAAATCTTCTATCTTCTTCTCTTTCTCTGAGGTGTCAGTAACAAGAGCTAAAATGGCCGTGTGGCCCTTTCGCAAGCACTTTTGGGCCTTAAGGAGAGAGATGACGTTCTCAACGGCACTCCTCTTGTCGCCACGAATCATGAGGGGTTCACCACTGGAACCAGGAATGCGAATAACCTTCTCGTTGCAAAGAATCTCTGCTCGATGTTGGGATAACCAATCCATCCCAATGACAACGTCGAAACTACCCAAGACGATAGGAATAAGGTCGATAGAGAAGGTCTGGTCAGCGAGAATAAGTTTACAACCCTTGACTACGTGTGTGGCTTCTAAACTCTTACCGTTTGCTAGCTCTACAGTGTGCTTGTTGTTCAAAGGTGTTGGAATACGCTTAAGCATTCGACTAACTTCTAGTGACATGTAGCTAGTATCGGCACCCGAATCAAAAAACACTGAAACATAAAAGTCGTCGAGAAGGAACTTACCCGCCACAACATTGGGGTCATTCCTTGCTTCACCTTGGCCAATCACGAACGCTCGCCCCCTGGCGCCATTGTTGTTGTTGTTCCCATTGTTACCATTCCCCTGATTGTTGTTATTGTGGTTGTTGTTGTTGTTCTGGTTCCTGTTCAGCTGGGGACAATCTCTCTTGAAGTGGCCCTCAGCTCCGCACTGAAAGCACCCTTTGTTATCACCCTGCTGCTGCTGCTGGCGCTGGTTCTGTTGAGCTTGCTGGCGATTCTGATTGGCGGGGTATAAGCTCCTGCAATCCTTTGCAGCGTGACCGGGCTTGTTGCACCGATGACAGTTGCCCCTGGTGCATGGCCCGCTATGGTGCAGGCTGCAGCGATTGCATTTGGGGTGATTTCCTTTGTACCCACCATGACTTTGACCACCAGACGATTGCTGACTAGGGCTCTTGTAGTCGTCAGTCTTTCTCTGCTGAGACTGGGACTGAACAGAAGTCGACCCCTTACTCGAAGTTCCATCCCATTTCCGTTTGTTGTCACTAGAGGTACCAGAAGTAGTTGCAGCACCTATGCGCTTTGGTAACTTGTTCTGCTCCACTGCCTGATCAGTAAGACGGTGAGCCAACTGAACAACCTGCTGGATGGTGGCGAGGTTCGCTGAAGTCACATGGCTTTGGATCTCTGGCACCAGGCCCTTGAGAAAGAGTTCAATTCGCTTAAATGGAGGGTCCACCATAGTAGGACACAGTAAGGCAAGCTCATTTGACCTCTTAGTGTACGCCTCAATTTCTGACCCCGTCATCTTGAGGTTGAAGAACTCGACCTCTAGCTTATGAATGTCATCACGACTGCAGTATTCTTCCTTGATCATTTCCTTAAAAGTTTCCCATGGGGTGGCGTTGGTAGCAACCAACCCCAGCATTTGGACCTGAGCGTTCCACCATGTGAGGGCTAAACCCTCGAGAGTACCGGTGGCATACTTAACCCTGCGCGCCTCAGGGCATTCACACATTTCGAACACAGATTCTAGTTTCTCAAACCAGTGTAGGAGACCTACTGCTCCTTCAGTGCCGCTAAAAGTAGTTGGTCGGCAGTCCATGAAAGTCTTAAAAGTGCACACGGGTGGCTGAGCATGCTGACCTATCGTGGGTGAAAGAAAAGACAGGGTTTAACACAAAGGTTGGTTTACGAGAGTAGAATTCTAAAGATCCTAGAATGAGTTCGGACTGCAGGATATACCTCCTGCGTGTGCAGCTGCGAGTGTTGCGGCAACTCGTTCGTTAATCAGAGCCGTCAACTGGGCTTGTGTCAAGTTAACGCGTCCGGACATGATCTTCATATCAAGAAGAACGTGAGTGAGAGGGGTTCGCGAAAATGCGATGACAGAAGTGAGCAAATACACACATGTTCAAGCAACAGTAGTTATACTAGCCAAGCATACCACGAGCAATGTACTACGTAACTAACAAGTAGGCAATATATACACAGATCATATCACCTAGAATGTCGAGCCTTGCATGTGGAGTGGAGCGTCGTTGTGGACCGTTGAGCACTGTACAGGTTATAGTCTGGTTTTAACAAAAACGTTTTCCCCTTTATTAAAACCAAGTTCACTATAACCAATGGCTCTGATACCAATCTGTCACACCCCCAAAATCCACCTGCGGAGTACTACCGCTTGGAGGCGTGACTGACCAGGATCCAGCCACCAATCATATTGAACAAGCATATAAGTAGTTATAAAATCCAACCAATACAATTGGTGATCAAACAAAACATAGTTAAGTTGCAAGCGGAAGCATAAGTCATAAATCAAAACATAAGTTTAATTGTTTCAAAGTTTAACATGGCACACAGCCGTCCATGTCCCACAACGACTCTCCTCCATGCAAGCTCCAGCTAAGTACCTATTGACCTGCAAAGCATGTAGTAACGAGTCAACAACAAGTTGAGTGAGTTCACGGTTGGGTGTTCGTTTTAAGTTGTTTCGAAAACAGTTTCCTTTATCTGGAAATCCTGCCGTGGGGGTTACCCCATAGTTAAAAACGTGTCATGTTTATTCCCGGTTACTCTGGCAATCCAGCCGTGGGGGCTACCCCGTGTTAGTTATCTGGCATTTCGGCCGTGGGGGCTACCCCATGTATATACTAGACTCGTTACCATATCGACTGCTGACTGTAGTCATGTTTATGTGCCCTGAAACTGTCAATGTCTATCATCATTGACTTGCCCCAGATCCATTAGTTCACGCCCGTCCTCTGCGACACGGTGTGAGGTTTGTCAGACCTAAATAGCGCTATCTAACTAATGACCCGCTCGCCATTGGCCCGGCGATTAAGTCGATATAAAAAGGAGGGACTTCGTGATAGAGTTTGGTCTAGTACGAGTTATCTGTCCGTGAGGACGAGGAATTACATTCCTGAACCATTGTTGTCCTACCCAAGGAGGACGAGGAATCTACGTTCCTTAACCCCATTCCCAACCCAGGGAATCCCATGCTTTGTAGAGGGTGTGAACTCACCTTGGTTTGCTCGGCAGATACACAGAAAAAGTCAATCAAGCAATATTGTGGTCAACCACGTCCTAACATAGTTGTATCATACAAGTCAGGTTCGTATTCAAGTTGTGCACGTATGTTCTACACGTATTGTACTCAAGTAACAATCATGGCATACATGTATAAACATGGCAGTTTGCAATAATGCCTATGGTCTGAACAGTAGTATGCATTACAAATAAACAAAGTCCAAGGCCCGGCCCAAACACCAAGCCCGTAATAGTGTGCAAGTCCAATTCAGCGTATACATGTAGTTGGTCTCGAGTCGAGACTGTGCGGTCTCTAGTCGAGACTGTGCGGTCTCGAGTTGTGCTTATGTGTTCTCGAGTCGCAAACGTGAAGGTCTCGGGTCATGTCTCGAGTCGCAACCGGACTCGCAATCCCGTTCTCGAGTCATGATATGTGTGTGTTGATGAAGTATGGTCTCGAGTCGAGACTATAGGACGTTCTCGACTCGCAACCTGTGTCGAAACCAGGAATCTCGACTTGTCATGCGGTGGTCTCGAGTCGAGACAGAAGGTCTCGGCTGGGAACATTTGCTGAATTCAATATTGTACTTGGCCAATGAGATTTCATGGTCATGATATTATGTACTAGCCAATAGCAATGCACTAACATGTTCCCTTGTCTAGTTAATTTCTAAAATGGATCAAACATGGCAATTTTCAAATATCATAACACATTCATATCACATTCATCATATATTCATCTAGTTCATCTTTAGGGTTTTCATCCTTTGAACAAACAAGCTCATTAAACCGATTTATGTCAACATAATCTACTTAGTTTAATGCACCAATGATCCTTATCATTCACACATTCAACCGAGAACATAATAGCACCATATTCAAGCATATCTCTACTTATTCATATGTCAAACTAGCATGATTCTTAACAAACCAATCTATTCTTGCTAACCATGACTTTATCTAGGATTCAAATATCAACATCATAGATGAACAACAACAATCCTAGTACCGATTATTCAAGTGGGGTATGTTCATCATGCATAAGGCAAACATATTATCAAATAACTTCATTATTCATTATCATCAACCAAAATATCACATCATCATCATCAACAACAATCGAAATATAAACACACAATGGGGATCACTAACCGGTTAAAGGGTATAAGGGGTGAACTTCCAAATGTCGATTCCGAGCTTGAACCGAAGGTCCTAGTGTGCCGGTGTGGATCCGAGAGAATGAGAGGAGAGGAAATGTTGAGACTTAGGGTTTTAGTGAAGAGGGTGGAGTGTGTGTGTGGGTGAGTGTAGGTTGCTCAAAAGTGGTGATGTTGGCTCACTACAAGGGTTATATACTAGCTTCTATGTTGATGCACACAAATGGGCTTTCGAGTGGGGTGGAGAGAGACACGGCCCAACCGGCCCATTAGTTACACT
This sequence comes from Helianthus tuberosus, assembly GCA_030545235.1. Lineage (NCBI taxonomy): Eukaryota > Viridiplantae > Streptophyta > Magnoliopsida > Asterales > Asteraceae > Helianthus > Helianthus tuberosus. Next base: position 111,075,272 of record CM060364.1, on the reverse strand, counting down.
ATTCACTCGAGACCGCATGGTCTCGAGTCGGGTTCTTGTGTCTCGGTTCATATATAAATATACGCATACATACAAGCACACACACAATCATATAAGTTCACATATATCATTCATCAATTCATCAAATCAGTTAGTCACTTAACGTTCAAGCATACAACGAAAGGTTCTAAATTTCGAGTTGTCACACTCCATGCCTGGTATGACCAACAATAAGCTCTGCTGGCCTCAACATACAACAGAGCTTGCGCAGAAGCGCAAGTACCTGTCGGGCCTACCCCGGCACCGCATACACCTGCGGGTCGTATTTTACAATACGACGGCAGAACCCCCACACACCCAGCCTCCCAAAGTAGGCATGAAGACCGCGGTTCCTCTTACTGTGAGGTCCGCACAATTAATAAGGATGATTCCTCATACGGGTCCCACAGCAGGGGCCCAATACATAGCCGCCAGGGCCCTCATGGCGAAAACAGGCGGCAATTCACAGCCCACCACGGCTCCGGCATCCATAGCCGGCTGGGACCTCAGTCCCATCATGAAGGGCACAGCCGTACCGATCCGGACGACCATACATACTGCGGGGAGTCCCATGCTACTAGCAGTAGACCAGGAGGACACAATTATGTTCCTCCCACTCAACCCCGCACCACATACCTCCGCGCTGCAAAGCGCCACCAGAGCCAACCCTATAGGCCAAAATCTGCGGCCGAAAACTCAAAGTTCGCCCCGAAGATTGCCCACGCCGATGTCACCACCACTAAATTCCCATTAAACATTGGGAAATACAATGGTTTGCCCGACCCGGGCGATCACATGAATATCTTCACCGGCGCAGGGTGCAACGACAGGTGGGACGAGCCTACCTGGTGTCATTTTTTCCCCCAGACCCTCACAGGTCTGGCAAGGGCTTGGTTCGATTCTTTGCCAGTGGGATCACTGGCCTCATTTGAGGACTTACAAGCAAAGTTCCTCGCACATTTTAGCCAGCAGCGACGTCACGAACGTGATTCTATGGATGTCATGAACATCTGGCGTGGAGACAACGAATCTCTCGAGTCGTTTGTCGTCCGTTACAACAAAGAGTGCCTGGAGATAGCCGGCGTTGCAAACCAAATGGCACGCAACCATTTCATTCGAGCCGTCAAGTACGAAGAAATGGTTATGACCATTTCCGGCAAGAAAGGCTTGCCAAAGAAATGGGAAGATGTCATGGCCGCGGTCAAGACGTACGCCCAGACTCAGCGGTCCCTCAAGCCGCACGTGACAAAGGCACAACACCAAGTGGAAGGCCAGTCCTCCCGCCAAGAGCCCAAGCGCAACAACAAACGCAACCGGGACACATGGAATCGCGGCAGCGATCCCAAACCATATGCCCGCGTAATAACCAGCCCGACGCAAGGGCAATAATCAACGCCCAACGTGAAAAAAGGGCATCGAAGAGGGAATCTCGGGACCGTTACTGGACCGAGATCAACCAGTCGCCAAGCGACGTCCTCCTTACGGATGCACAATTCCTGCGACCGGCCCAACCGATTAAGTCCAAAAAGAACCAGGATCTCGCACTCTACTGTGAGTATCACAAGGACTCGGGCCACACAACAAACCAATGCATCAGTCTCCGACTGGAGATTGAGCGAGCCCTAAAAGAGGGGAAGCTGCAACATCTGTTGTCAGCCGCGCAAAAGCAAAACAAGCGCATCACCCCCCACAACGAGGGCACCTCCACGGGTAAGAGGACCATGTACGTGTCCTCAACCCACATGATCAATGGAGCGACTATTCATCGAGCGACTATTCATCGACCCGGGCAGTAAATCCGACATCATATACGAGCAGTGCTTCAACCAGTTCGATTAAGAAGACAAGGATCGGTTGCAGCAGGTAGACTACCCTTTGGCCGGATTTGCGGGGGAAACCGTATTCCCCGTAGGCCAAATCACTTTTCCTGTGTGCCTCACCAATGGAAGGCACACGTGAACGGAGGAGGTAAACTTCATGGTTTTACCCCACACCTCCAAATACGACGTACTTTTCAAGAGGGAGTCCCAGGGAGATTTCAACATGATTACACCCATCCTCCACTATGCTATAGGTTTCCCAACCGAGACGGGGGTTGCGATCATATACGCCCGCAGAGAAGTTATGTCCACGGACGAGCTGCGTCCGACAAAGATAGCAAGGCCTACCCCCAACACCCAACCAGAAAAATGGGTTTTTAACGCAAGACACCCAGAGCAAACGGTCACGTTGGGCCACGCCTTACCCCACAACATCAGAGCGCGCCTGAAGCAACACCTCTTCAGAAACCAAGATATTTTCGCATGGACACCCGCAGACATGACAGGGGTGCCACGCGAAGTTACGCAACATTTCTTGAACACCTTGCCAGGTATCTAGCCGGTGATACAAGGCCAACGCCACCTTGGATCGGCAAAGAACGAGGCGATGCATGAGTAGGTCAAAGAACTGCTCTCCGCAGGCATCCTGCGGGAAGTCAAGTACCAGACTTGGTTGTCCAACCCAGTCATGGTAGAAAAACCAACCGGGGGCTGGCGCATGTGCGTCGATTATAAAGATCTCAACAAAGCTTTCCCCAAGGATTGTTACGCACTTCCAGAGATCGACGAGAAAGTCGACAACCTCGCACCGTTTCGATGGAAGTGTTTACTCGATTGTTACAAAGGCTATCACCAGGTATAGATGGCAATTGAGGACGAAGATAAAACGGCATTACGCACACCTACCGGGAATTACTGTTATACAAAAATGCCGTTCGGGTTGCACAACGCGGGCGCAACCTACTAAAAATTGATAAACGACACTTTTGGTGATCAAATCAGCAAAAGTGTCGAGATCTATATGGACGACCTAGTCGTCATGAGCATGGAAGAGGATACCATGCTCACCGATATTGAAAGAACATTCCAAACTCTGCGAAGCGTCAATATGAAGCTCAACCCAGGGAAATGCTCGTTTGGAATGAAAGAAGGCAAGTTCCTTGGATTCATCGTGACAAAAGATGGATTCAAGGTGAACCCAAAAAAAGTTCAGGCGATCGAGCGCATGCCATCGCCTTCCACGATGAAAGAAATGCAACGACTAGCTGGCAGGCTAGCCGCACTGAATAGATTCTTAGCCAACCATGCAGCTAAGTCTTATCCTTTCATCAAGACCCTGCGAAACTGCTTAAAAAGGAGCAATTCCAATGGACCGCAGAGGCTGAAAACGCTTTCCGGGAGATGAAAGAGTGTTTGATTCAACTCCCAACTCTAACCGCACCATGCAAGGGTGAGCCACTTATTTTATACATGTCTGCCGCAGACAACGCAGTAGGCGCGGTACTCATAGTGGAGCGAGAGGGAGTTCAAACACCCATCTACTATATCAGCAAAATGCTCAACGACCCAGAGACAAGATACTCCATCATGGAGAAGTTGGTACTAGCACTAATGCACGCATCGAGACGGTTACGACGTTACTTTGCAAACCACGTCATCACGGTGTTAACCAACTATAGGATCGGCCCGATCCTTTCGAAACCCGACATTTCTGGGAGATTAGCAAAATGAGCCATTGAACTAGGCGCACACACGCTGATCTATTAGCCACGCCCCGCAATCAAAGGCCAAGTTTTAGCTGATTTCGTGGCCGAAGTACCGGCAAATCGCATTCAGGAATGCGAAGAAGAAAAAAACCCTACACCACTACCGTCCTCCTCAGAAACCTGGGCACTATATACCGATGGTGCATCCAACGAGAAAGGTGCAGGTGCAGGTCTGCGACTCGTTAGCCCCGATGGCCAAGAGCTTACCTATGCAATCCGCCTCGATTTCAAAAGCACAAATAACGAGGCAGAGTATGAGGCTCTACTGGCAGGGCTACGACTGGCAGTCAAACTCGGCGTCCAACATTTGGAAGCACACGTCGACTCATTATTGGTTGCAGGGCAGGTGCGCGGTGACTATGCCGCAAAAGGGGACATCATGATACTTTACCTCGAACAAGCCTTGCAACTGAAATTAAAGTTCACTTCCTTCAATATTCGCCATATTAACAGAAGTGAAAACAAGCCCGCAGATGCACTATCAAAACTTGCATCCACTAGCTTCCAACATCTGGCAAAGGAGATACGCATCGAGATTCTGCAAAATCCCTCAGTACCCCTGCGCCAAGTCAATGTCATCCAGTACGGTACAACATCCAGGATGACACCGATCATTGCATACTTGCAATCAGGTGTTACTCCCGAAAGCAAGGCAGAGGCACGTAAGTTACAGCACAAAGCGTGTCATTACCAAATGGGAGACGGTATCATATACTGTAAATCATACCTGGGGCCACTCCTACGATGCGTCGACCCCCAAGATGCCATGTACCTTATCAGAGAGATACACGAGGGCATCTGTGGCATATACGCAGGCCCACGCATGGTGGTGACCAAGATTATGAACGCCGGGTACTATTGGCCCGGTATGCACCTGGATGCGGTCAAAGTCCTGCGCAAGTGTTCCAATTGTCAGCGGCATGCCCCCAAGACCTTGCGCCCCAAGAACAACCTCATCCCCGTCACCACCGCATGGCCATTCCAAAAATGGGCAATCGATGTGGTAGGACCATTTCCGGACGCACCAGGTGCGGTGAAATTTATCATAGTGGCTGTTGATTACTTCACAAAATGGGTAGGGGCAAAACCGCTCGCCTCAACCACCGCTATGATAACAAGGAAATTCATCTGGGAACATATCATCTGCCGTTTCGGTCTACCGATGTGCATCGTTACCGACAACGGCACCAACTTCGCTGCTGATGACTTTCAAAAATGGCTAAAGGAACTAAACATTGAACACATATTCTCCTCAGTGGCGCATCCGCAAGGGAATGGCCAAGTCGAGAGTATCAATAAAAGTTCAGTTGAAGGCATAAAAGCACGGTTGGAACAGCCAAACGCGGCTGGGTCAATGAATTCCCGAGTATCTTATGGGCCCACGGGACAAGCCCAAAGACAAGTCACGGTGAGACACCTTTCATCCTGGTCTATGGCTCGGAAGCGGTGATCCCTGCAGAAGTAGGTCTCCCGTCACCTCGAATGTTGGCTATCGACAGGATAGACAACAGTGACGAACGCAGGTTTGACTTGGACCTCCTAGAAGAAAGGCGCGAAAACGCTGCCATCAACGAGGCCAAGTACAAAACCAAGCTTGAAAAGTACTACAATTCACGCATCCGCGTTTGTACTTTCAACCCGTGAGACTACGTCCTTCGAGATAACGAAGCATCTAACGCTGAGCGCTCAGGAAAACTTGCCCCTAAGTGGGAAGGACCCTACCTCATCAAAGAGGTCCTGGGCAAAGGCGCGTATAAACTACAAACGTTAGAAGGCGAACCTATCGCATGCACATGGAATGCACAACAGCTTCGACGCTGTTACATGTAAGCCATGTTTTTACATTTACCATGTAACCTACCGGGCCACAGGCCATTTGCAAATAAATAAATGAACGATTCAATGCAATATTGTTTATTTCCTTCTATTACAAATGCGTGTTCCACTTTGCGGTATCTGCAAAAACAGATTGGCAAAATCTTCATTCACGATACCCACACAAAGTGGTGACCACACACAAATATTGTAATAGGCCAGCAAAAGCAAAACGTTAAATGTCTATCCGGCTGGATACGCACATACGGTTTTCACAAAGCCTACACAATTCCCAAACCCTAACGGGATAAAAACAGGAATTGACTAATGCTCATACGACAAAGGTATAGAGTATACTCAACCGCACTTTACAGCCGGTAGAGTTCTTCATACTTGCATATCACCTAGATATGCAAAAGGAAAATTCAGACTTAGTGCTATTTACAATAACATTAACTCATACAACTTCACACATACAAGTAGTAAAAACACTTGTACAACTTGAACAAAACGGTTAAAACTTTATATTCAAAAAAAATATTTTCTACACCTACGCGGTGCACAAGAGATTTACATAAAGTTTCTAACATTTATATCGAGGAAACAAAAAAGGGTACGCAGGCCAACCTAGTCCTTCTTTGTACCGCTGGAACCCTCACCACCATTGCCACCACCAGTGGTCTCTTCCTCCTCTTCCTCATCACCATACAACAACCGCAAGCGGTCCACCCAGTCTTCGGCATCCAAGCATTTATCAACTTCCTCAAGGGCGGAAATGGACATGTCGTTGTACGCTGCAAGAGCGGCAGCAAGACGTGCTTCAGTATCCACGCCATGGAACCCAGACCTTTCATCAGTAAATTTGCCTTGGGCTAAAAGGTTCATATGACTGATGCATCGGTTGTAGCCAGCTTTAAAACCAGCCTCCCGCGCACGCAGACTAATCTCCTCTACAGCAGCTGCGTTCTCAGGTGCGTCGAGGATAGCACTAGCAATCTGCAAAATACAAGCAATAAGGTTAGCAAAGGCAAACCTAAAACGATAGCAAAGGCAACGGATACTTACATTCCTGATACCGTGATAACGCATCCAATCACGATCAGCCTTCAACTGCTCAAAGGAAGAAGTCAGGCTATCTCTAGCCTCAGCAGCCTCCCTTGCCCGCACTTCAGCTTCAGCAGCGCGGGCAGTGACCTCCTCAATAATGGTCACCCCGCTCTGCACTTCAGCCTTTCAACAAGGACAACACAAGTATACAAAGATAAATCAATCATACTTGTGGAACAAATATACAAATTCAAGAGCAAAAGAAACTCATACCTGGAGGCCCTTAACAGTCTTGTTTAAGTTGGTGCGGTCAGCATTTGCCTCTTCAAGAGCCTTCGCAGTGCGGTCACCCGCCTCCGTGGCCTCTTTGGCAACCGCCTCAGCTGCGGCCTTCTCCTTGACCAAAGCAGCGTTCGCTGCCTTGACATTAGTCAGCTCCTGACGAACACGAAACAACGTTTCATTCTGTTTGGCCCAAGATTCTTTCCAAGTCTTGCGCTCATTAGAAAGTGTTTCTTTCCAACTCTTACGCTCATCAGAAAGCAATTTGGCGAGGGTACGAACCTGTTTAAGGCCAGAAGTTGCAGCCCACTCCTCAGTTTGCTTATGCTGCTCAAAAGCAGCCTTATCCCTTTTAAGCTGCTCCGCACCCTCACGAGCAGCTTTCACCAACGCCTCAGCCTCAGCCCGCAAGCGAGCACTTTCCTCCTCCTTGCGCGCCAACACCTTGTAGTCTTCCATAATGGCATTCACCATTATGGAACTCCCAACAAGCATGGAGGAGAGTTGGTTGATCCGGAGCTCGCGAGGCAACGCGCAGGCCCGATTAACTTCAAATGGGGTGCCCAAACCACCCAAAACCTCCTTACAAGCAGAAGGATCACTTGAAATATCATCCCCTTTCATAATGCTCCAAGGGGGACGATGATAGTTCACAGCCCGGTCTTCCGTATAGGTACAGTAGTAGAACTCCAATTCAGACTCTTCAGGCTGAATAAGAGGCCCTTTAAGACCCGCACCCCCAGAAGCGGAATCGGAAGCCTTCTCTGCAGCAGGAGATTTTTTCTTTTCAGCATCAGAAAACTTCAGGTTCAGATTATCAGTATCCTGCGGGGAGATCAAATTATCATGGGAATCCACCGTATCGAAGATCTGGGCCACGGTTTTCTTTCTGGTATCCTCTGCCCGCGCAGAGGGCTCAGGCACCACTTCAATGGAAGGGCTTCTGGTAAATTCTTTATTAACCCCCGCATCCGCAGCCGTGTCATGCGGGGGGGGGGGGGGAAGAGGAGCATCAAATAAAGAGAACCCTTCATCCTGCGGTTCTGCAAACAAAGCAAAAATAACAATCACTTACAAAGTACAATGACAAACAATTGTAAGTTGATGATTCACTTACCTGACACAACGATAGGCTTCGCCTGGGAAATAACAGTTGTCCGTTTCGTTTGCAACCTTGGACGTTTTTTCCCACCGGCCCCCGCAGCCTTCTCCTCTGCCTTCCTTTTCTTCTTCTCATCAGCAGGCTTGGAACCCGCAGAGGACCCACCTGCCGCCGCACCACCACCTGGAACACCCAAACCCTCAAGGGTGTCAGACACTACCACGTAATCGGTATATCTGTGGAAACCAGAACAAGAGGTACCTGCCGCGTGCGGAACCAACGGAGGAACAACTGCGGTTTCAGGTTTTTTCTTGTGGCGACCCCGCACAGTTTTCTCCACATGCTTCTTGGGAGCACTCTTCACCTCAAAATCGCCCAAGGCCCCAAGAGTACCTGCGTTTAAATCATCAAACAAGCAAGTCAGAAAGGTGCACCTCTTTACAAAGCAAGTAAAAAGATGATGGACTATACCTTTGCCTTGCGGCAGGGGTGCCTTCAGCCCCTCGCGATCAGGAACGCGGAAGTTGTCAAGAATGGTCAAGTTATAACCTTTTTCACCTTCCGCACACCGAAGTATCTCAACCATGCCCTTGAAGTTCGGATCAAATATCCTCCACAGGGCAGCGTCCTCTGATAGTACACTTACAAATCAGTAACACTCAAGGAAGTAAGGAAACCGCACAAGAGTAACAATACTTACCACCACTCTTCTCCTGCACAACGGGCCTTGCTTTCTTATCAGGCCTGGTCAACATCATCCGCGGCACCCACAACTGCGAGTTGTCCAGCTTCTTAAACTCAATGGTCTTCAAACTTGGGAACCACTCCACCGTCGTCGCACTAGGAACCTCAATGCTTTCTGCTACGATCGTCTCGTTCACATTGCGAAAAGTCATCCTGGCAACGATCGCCGCAGCCTTAACGTAAAAGAATCTTGTTTTCCACTTCGTAATACCCTTGGGAGGGGTCATCAGCTTAGGGCTCCCATACCGTTGGCCAAAAGAAAAAAACCCAGTATTCACCGTCAACTGGTAGAACCGCCGGAAGCTTTCAACAGAAGGCTCTATTCCGAGAGCACAGAAAGTATACTAAAAATTCCGAATCCGGATCATGCCAAACGGACTCAGTTGGGAGATATGAAGCTTGTAAAACTCCAAAATCTCAGCAACAAACACAGTCATTGGTAACCGGAGATTACCATCAACGAAGAAATCGGCCCACATAGTGACGTAACCGGCTGGAGCATCGGCACTGGTCTCACCTTCATGTGGGTGGATAGCCCCATACTCTTGGGGCATCTGAATGCTGGTCATCAGGGTATCAAACTGACCCTTCGACCACTTCAACAGTGGTAAGCCCCCACCGGGGGCAGCACCACCTTCTTCTTCCTCTTCCACCGCCGCCGGCGAGGAAGGATTTGGGTTTTCACCCTCAACATTATGTGGATTCGATGGTTCAGCCATCAGAGAATGTAACGAAGAAAACAGAAAATGAATTCAAAAACTCACACCTCACCGGAATATCAACAAAGTTTATCGGAGAAGACAAAGAACGCTCTCTTTTTCTCTCACCGGAAAGTTTTGAAATTTTGAACAAGTGAGGGGAAATCAAATGGTTTCCCCTTATATACCCATCGCAATTAATGCGGGGCAGTAACCGAATCATCACGTTTGAAATGAGCGAGTTATGCGACTCCACGTGTTCAGCGACGGTTACCACGCGCGAGTGGCCCCCCACGCGCCTGACAAAGGAGACTTTTACACTCCTGCTACAGTGCATTTATTGCATTGGGCAGTGCAAACGTCCTTTCATTTCAGCACATGCCAGAAAATCCTACCAACTTTCACCAACTCACACGTGCGTTCTGCCACATATGCAACAAAAGAGCGACAACATTATCAAAACATAAGCGGCATGCGGGTTCTCTGGTATACCGCACCATAACCCATACCGCATGTCGTTTTTTACATAACCCTAAAAAAGGCAAAATATATATCTCTACATTATGTAAAGGGGTATAACCAATATCCGCATATACCTACGAGCACACGTGGAATATGCGGATATGACACACACGAGCCCGTACAGGTGTGTCAGATACTCAGAACCAGCGTTGTTCTTTGGACGGCGAAAACCGCTCCTCAGGATGCGGTAAACCGCATTACATGCAAGCTTCTTCGAGCTTCAAATCCCTCGTGTCCGGTTCACAACCACAGAGGGGACGCAAACAGCTTCTGCTTAAGATAAAGGACAAGTATGCTGAGCAACCGCACATCAGCAACCCTGACTCCTGATCCTTCAAGAGCCACATACAAGCTTCAAGCTCTCTAGAAGCGAGTTCTTTGCTGTAAACCGCAGACACTCACGAGTAGCTGCGGCGAAATACAATTACGCAGACGATAGCTACGGAAGAGCCACGACTAAACCGTCACACGGTTGAAGCAAAAATACTTCAAGGAAAACTACTTTCCACCTAAGCGTGAACGAAAGTAGCTAAGGAACAGTGGTAACAAATCTGCTTATGACTCTGTTTGCCCACCTATGGACCGCATAGAATAAACAATGGTGGGCACTACCAGGGCAATAACCATGTTTATTTGCCCATAGTACAGATTCACATTGTTCGACCAAACACGGCCAACAATGACACAAGTACCCCACATCGTTTAACCAAACATGGCCAACGATATGCGGCAACGAAGTAACCGCAAAGGACGTGCGGTTACTTGAGAGCTAAGCTGGAGAACACGAGTACCCCGCAAAGCAGGGATCATCGTTGTATGTCCAGTTGATGAACATAGAGCTTGAGCAAAGCACTTACAGCATTACCTCAGCTGACGCAGAGTTTACAACTAGAGTTGCGGTAACGGACATCTTCCGTCACCATATCAAAGGTTGGTTCGAAACCTGCTAACATCTTCCGTCACTGTCTCAAAGGTTCGTTCGAAACACCAACAGGTGGCTGATGACATCAGAAAAAGGTAGACCATATTACCGGATCAAATCCTTGGCCGAGAATTCCGCATCAGACGGAACTTGCTCACCGGTACGGAAGAGACGTCACACGACTCTACCGAACTCCCAGCTTGATTTACTTGAAGCAGGAGCCATCCGCATGGCCCATATTCTACCTTCTAGACACCATAGTCAAGTATTCCTCCCACATGCAACTTGCATAAGAAAGCAACACTAGACTGGGGGGGACTTGAAGGGGTACGGTCCTAGATCTCGCGTCAGCACGACCGCGAGTGACCATTACCCTTATCAAAAACCCCCACCAGCAAGAACTTATCTGTGTCCGTGCGGGCACGTGCGAACACAGCGGTTAAAACCAATCTGTCCAGTGATGAGAAGACTTACCTTAAGCACGGAACGGATGTTACGCATAGCGATGCGGCCTGGCACCGCATCCTATGAACATTTTCGTCACGACAAGGGATCTAGACAACAGTAACAGTCACCAAGCGGCGATGCGGTACGGCACCGCATCCCTTATATGTCTTGGCCAGAACAAGAACGCGGGAACATCATCAGTTACCGCACGCAGCGATGCGGCCTGGCATCGCATCCTGCATACAAGGCAAGTGGGACTGACACCACAGTGCAAGTGGCAGCCCACATGTAAGCGACAGACTGACACCACAGCGAGACGTGGCATCACCACCATAACCGACAGGCCTGAAACACCTGCAGAAGACTGTGCGGTGTCAGACTAGCTACTCAACTACCCTCCTTCACTTCTCGGCTATAAATACCCATCCCAAACTAGGTTTGAGGTATCTCTTCCCAACTCTCTCACTACTACTACTATCACACTTTGCTTCCCAAGCAAATTACTGATTCTCGCGCCGGAGAGTGGTAACAAGGAGCACCCCCCACCCCATTCTCCTTGTTACGAGTCACGGTTTGTTTCCTTGTGTAGGAGATCAACCAACGGACGATCCAGCCAACGATCCTCGGAAAGAAGGGATTAACCCTACTTGACGAGACCAGTAAGTTAACCACCACGGTTAACCACTATTTCATCAAATAGCATTCAAGACAAGGCTTTAAGGATCTTGTGTACAATGACTTGTAAACTATGCAACAATGGGTGTACATCAAAGTACTACATTTAACTCATTTAAAATTGTGAAAGTGACATTTCAACGTGTGTAAAGAAAAAAAACATATTTTGAGAGGAAAAAGAAGTACCGGAAAAACTGATTTAAGTGTGATGATTTTTATTGGTTCTGCATGATTGTAAGTGAAATATTTATGGTTGTCATCCGTTAAACATTAGACATTGAGTAGTGGTTAACACTCTACCTTTAGACGTTTTGCGTTATGTGGCAGTACAGTCAGTAATGGGGTATTATGGAGCGTTTTCTAAAATAATTGTAGTGGGGATGTAGACATTGTGGAACATTATGTTAAAGGGGTGTAAAAATTAAATAAAATAAAAAAAACCAACAAAAAACTATTGGACAAGAAAAAGAAGATTAAATGTGATTGGCCCATTCAAAGTTTGATCCGGTGTTAAAAAATAACGCTCCATACAATTTTTGCACAAAAAAACCCACGGGGGCCGCTTGGGGGAGCGTGCTCCGGCGTTCTTCTAAAAAAAACGCCCAAATTTGCACGAGTACGAATGGTCTTAAACTCTCTATAGTGTTATATCTGATTTTAGTTGACACATCATCTACCATATAATATCTCCATATAATATCAGTTTCTCCTAATATGTAATGTTTTTTTTTTTTTTTGTTTTTGTTTTTGGGTGTATGTTTGGTGATGGTTGTATTGGGCCAGCAGTTTGCTGGAACCCCATTACTATAACATTATAGTAGGGATGGCAATTAAACCCGAACCCGATGGGTAAACCCGACACATTTGGGATGGGTTTGGGGTCGGTTAATCGGGTTTGGGAATAGTTTTTATTTTTTTCGCGGATTTGGGACGGGTTTGGGATTTAGTGATATACCCATTTACCCGACCCAACTACCCGATAAAGTGTACCCGTTTACCCGATTGTATACCCAATATAATTTCTTTTATATTATTAATATGTATATATATGATTATGGTACATCCATTTTTTTACACATATAGGTATTCTATTCCGTATACATTGTAGTTATTTGATATATATTTTTATATAGCCGGTTAGTAGTTACCCGATAGATACCCAATGAGTTTTGAGATGAGTATACCCAACGAGTAATCTTTTTAAATTAACGGGTTTACCCGAAACCCGCGGGTATACCCGATGGGTATTTACCCGTTAGAAACCCGACGGGTTATGGGACGGGTTTGGGACAAGCTTATCTAATCGGGTTTGGGTTTGGGATTACCTAAACCCGTCCCAAACCCGACCCATTACCATCCCTACATTTTACTGATGATGAATTGCATAAAAAAAATCCTTAAAAATCTTTAAAAACTCCAATTTCATCTTCAATTCTACAAATATTTTTACCTTCCTTATTTTTCACCTTATCACCTATCTAGTACACACAATATTTAAATAACTTTTCTTCTTTTTACTTTGGGCTCATTTTTCATGTTCACATTAAGACTATGGGGTATGGGGCTTGGGTTGGGGGAAAACGTCCAAGCTACCACCCCGGGTGGGCTTAGGTTGGGGCGTGGCCCTTGGGGCTTGGGTTTGAAGCCGGGCGTAGGGCGGGCTAGCAAGGTGACATGGCGGGCTCTCAATGGTCAAACCATTTCACATGCCCCCATGTGTCAACTTATGCCCCCAACCCAAGCCCCACCATACCCCACGGGCGTGGCTTTGGGTTTGTTTTCCACGTGTCAACTTATGCCCCCAACCCAAGCCCTACCATACCCCATAGTCTAACGAAGCAAACTCATACCCTTGTTCAAGGGTAGTGTGTCTTAGGATGGATGAGCTCCAATAATAAAATATCCAAGAGTCTCCAATTCTTCAAATACTTGATCTCTAAAAGCCAATAAAATAGTAAGTGTAGTAACTAATTACCTTCCTAATAAAACTTTGTCTTTGAGGCCTTTTATTTTCTCAAAGTGACCAATTTTTATTTGTTATGATTCAAAAGAAATTGTCTTATTAAATAAAAATATAAATCCATCACACATGCATCCTATAAGATTTGAATTTCAGTTTCTTTTTTTTTTTTGGTAATACAACACGACACTGTACCTTTAAAAATTTGTTTTTGTTTTAATTTGTAAAATGTTTGATTACATGTAGAGGTGCACAAACCGGTTAATTTTAATAACCGGATCGATTAACCGGTTATACCGGTTAATTTGACTTTTTGACTTTAACCGGTTAATGCTTTAACCGGTTATTACTTTAACCGGTTATTTTTTTAACTGGTCCGGTTAATTACTTTAACCGGTTCGGTTATTTAACCGGTTATTTTCGGTTAAAAACCGGTTTTTTTGCCTTTTTTTTTGAATTTTTCGGTTATTTTTTCGGTTAACCAGTCTATCGGTTAAAAAACCGGTTTAAAAAAACCGGTTAATAACCGGTTATTATACTAAAAACTTGTAACCGGTTACTAACCTACGGTTAAATAACCGGCTGGACCGGTTATTCCTAAATCGGTTATTAACCGGTTACGGTTTCGGTTAATAACCGGTTACGGTTAATTAACCGGTTATTTTGTGCACCTCTAATTACATGTACCTTGTGCATACTTAGACCATTCAGTGTGGAGGGCATGAAAATGTAAACATGCTTTTAAACAATGTAAGTTATGGTTAAACATCTTAACTCACCTAAAAATGTATACATCTAAATCCGTTGGGTCTTGTCAAAGTTCCTCCAACGTTTTCTCACTAGCTTTATGGTGAGTGAGATAAAAATGGTTATAACCAAGTAACCATATTACCATAAACCATTCTTAAATCATTCATGTGTAACATCCGTCAAAAAACGGGGTCTTAAAAACCCGAACCGTTTGTAAACGAACTTTCAGTAAATAAATGCGAATGGAATTTTGTTTCTATTCTTATTCTTATATATATATATATATATATATATATATATATATATATATATATATAGAGTGGGGATCCTACGGAAAGTGTGTTTTTCCTAAAAAGTGTAAAAAGTCATAAAACACAATAATTTCAGGCATAAAACACACCTAAAACTCACAAATAATAGAATGAATATTACTAAAACACCATATTCAAACTCTAATAGTCCATAAAAACTTCAAACACACCATCGTAGAACTATGAATATAAAACACACAATGCTAAACAACATAAAACACAATAATATTTGTCATTCCACAATCAGAGCCTTAACATCTAAAACACAACACAAAACCCACATACATGATGTTTTAGTAATCTTCATCATATTATTTGTGGGTTTTTGGTGTGTTTTATGGTTGACATTATGGTGTTTTATGACTTTTTACACTTTTTAGGAAATTTGGACTTTCTGGCCAACTCCTATCCTATATATATATAGTGTGAGGTTCATTAGGGAACACTAAAAAAGTGGGGAACCGACTCAAACGAACTCCGATTGGACTCATTCCAGCGGCGTTGGAATCATCTCGTCGAACCCTAATTAGGATCTCTTAACCCTAAACCCTAAATCATAACCCCTAAACCCTAAATATATTAGGGTTTGGCTTTTAGGGTTTAGCCTTAGGGTTTAGCCTTAGGGTTTAGCTATAGGGTTTAGCTTTAGGTTTAGCCTTTATGGTTTAGCTTTTAGGGTTTATAGTTTAGATTTTACGGTTTAGCTTAGGTTTTAGCCTTATTTTTTAACTTTAGGGTTTAGAGTTTAGGAGTTAGGATTTAGGGTTTAGGGTTAAGAGATCTTAGTTAGGGTTCGACGAGCTGGTTCCAACGCCACTGGAATGAGTCCAATCGGAGTTCGTTTGAGCCTGTTCCCCGCTGTTCCCCACTTTTTTAGTGTTCCCCAATGAACCTTCCCCTATATATATAGGGTAGGGTTTATGCGACAACCACCTTTATTGCGAGAAACC
Source organism: Helianthus tuberosus (assembly GCA_030545235.1). NCBI lineage: Eukaryota > Viridiplantae > Streptophyta > Magnoliopsida > Asterales > Asteraceae > Helianthus > Helianthus tuberosus. The sequence continues at coordinate 111,059,443 of CM060364.1, read as the reverse complement.
GCGAGAACCATTGTGAACACAAAAAAGTACCTAAAAAAATCTAAAAAACACACAATTTTTTAATACTTTTTTAAAGAAAATCGCTATATTTCGTTACAAAAAAAACTTTTTTTTCAAGTAACAATTAACGATGCACATGTGCATATGTATCATTTCTTGGACAAATTCCGTAATATATTAGACTATGGGGCTTGGGTTGGGGGAAAACGCCCAAGCCACCACCCCGGGTGGGCTTGGGTTGGGGCGTGGCCCAAGGGGGGGTTTGAAGACGGGCGTGGGGCGGGGTCTAGCAAGGTGACATGGCGGGCTGTCATTGGCCAATTCAAACTAGCCGTTGGGGGCCTTTTAAAAAAAATTCCTTTATAAATACCTTACCATATTTAACATTTTTCTCACACAATATCAAACACATAAAACACAATCTTGCCATGAGTTCTTCAAGTTCAAGTGTATCGTCATCATCATCTGACGATGGTGCGGAAATATTTCTACAAACGATCGCGGCGGTGGTGAAAGCTATCGTGGAAGACGAAGACGATGAGGAAGAGACTCCGCAACCTAAACGGAGGAGAAGGTACATCGCTCGTGAACGGCACACCGCTAACAATTTGTTGGTAAGCGATTACTTCTCAGCGGAACCTAAGTGTCACACCCCAACCAATGGCGGAAACATCGGGATGAGACGAAGTGTGAAGATTGCTCGAGACATCATAACACTATTTGCGACAATATTTAAATAATTCCAATTTCATTCCATAACTTCAAATTGTCAACAATTCATAATTTCAAATAGCAACAAGTTCCAAAAGAAGTACATAACAACATAATCAAAATTGATACATCATATTAAACCTAAACGTCTAAATGTGTATCTAGGCATCATCACTACTTCATTCGTAGCATCGTCATCATCAACCTGTAACATGTTTAAAATACAATTCAATGCAAAAGCAAATGCGAGTATACAAGTTTAAGTATATGTATAAGCGTAAAAATGTTTAAAACGAATCCACATGGCAACTTTGTTAATACAAGATCTAACATGGCATGCAATATTTCTAGCCAAACCAATGTTTACGCAAGATGTTTAATACATTCAACATGACCCGAGTATAAAGGGGGCGGTGCGTTACTCCTATAGCTCTAAAATTGGCGGATGTTACAGTCTCCCCTACTTTAGGAGATTTCGTCCTCGAAATCTAAGATTAACGTATTTGCATAAAAATTTAGAATAATCCACATGACATACTTAGTTAACAAGATTAACGTATTCCTGGCATGTGAATACACAGGTCAACCCATCGTGTATGTTAAGGTGTGGCTTCTTACGAAGTTAATGACAAGTTTATCACATAAAGTTTCACCCAAGTAACACGAATCCAGTATAACGTATTAGCATGCACGTGAAATAAATTCCAAATTTTTTGAAAAGGAACGTTCAATCATAAAATTTCATTGAGAACGAAGAAAAGTTGGTAACTACCTCCGAGGTAAGAGAATCACCTCTAGCTCGTTGGTGAAGTTAGAAAGTGAGCGGAGCTAATCATCAAGGTTTGGGAATCACCCCTATCTTGATGATAAGTTTCCATTTTTAGGAATATGAGTATTAACAAGCATCAAGATTTATCAAAGTATTCATATATAATGTATTATTTTGTGCATTGCATAAGAAAAATGTTCATGTGTAAGTTTTTGATAAGTAAACATGTTACACCCCAAAAGTGGTAAAAGTAAAAGAGGGGAATACGAGTATACTCACAAAGTTTGCATATGCTTTCCAATTATCCAATTATTGACGAGTTGATGAGGTTAAAAGATTGAATGCGTAAGGGTTAAGGTTCAAGTAGGTTTAGGGTCGAGATTCGGTATTTAAAACATCATAAAAATAAGATATGAGTCCAACATGTGAAAATAATTATCTTCAACACTTAACACTTGTATGACACTTGGTAACCACAAGGGTTATGATAATGTTTTCATGAGTTGAACACCCATAAGAATCACAACAAGGTTTTGGTTTTAGATGGTGTTCTACTACTTTAACATATAAACACAAGTTCAACATCAAAGGTTCGAATGAGTATATATACATATTTAGGTTAAGTATTACATATTCTTTAGTCCCATAATTCAAGTAGGAGGTAGGAGATTAAATCTCCATTTAGGCACCTCGAGTAGTCATGGATGTCAAGTATGGGGTAGGAAGAACTAGCTTCCGTTTAGGGACCCCTTGTATGTTCACCACTACACTTGATGTAAAAACAACCAAGGAGGGTCATGAACTAAGGTAAATACAATAATATAACAAGCTATACTAAGAGAAATCATCAAACCATGTGAGGATTTTATGTTGGAACAACCCAAGTTGTTCCATAATCACTCTTCATCAAAGCATAAGTTTGAACATGATTTGTGGGTCAAAAACCCTTATCAAAACAGAATTATTTGAGGTTTTAACCTCTGATTTATAGTGTCTCAACCATGTTTTTAAGCTTAACCAACCATAAGAGAGGTTGTAAGCATTAGGACATTGGTGTGAGATGTGTTAGACACAAGTTGGATGAAGTTTAAACAAGTTTGTAAGAACATAAATCAAAACAGAAAGTTTTTGGATCATTTCAGGGGATTTCCAGGTCTGATTTCTCCAAGGAGAAGTCAAGGAATCATACCCTATGATTATCCAAGTAATTAGGAAGAAGAATCAAGCAATTTCGTTAAGAAATGAGCAAGTTATGCTCACTTTAGTACAAGTGTATGAATCTGCCCGAATCTTGAGTTTGCAACTGATTTGAGAGTAAATTTGGAGTGATTTGAGAGTGTTGAAAGTGTTCAAGTGCTTGGAGGACCTTGGGTACTTATAGGGGAGTGATTAGGGTTGTTTTGGGGGGATAATTAAGGCCAAAACTCGGTTTAAACAAGGAAATCCCGCTCAAACATGAATCTGGTCGCGACTGCACAAGGTTTCTGATCTGGGCACCCTCAGGCGGCCCGCTTGGGATACCAGGTAAGTTGAGGCGGGCCGCGAGCCTTATGAAGCTGAAGTTTCACTTACTTACAATTAGGCCCCTGAAGTTGTTATATTTGTGATTTTAGGTGTTCTAGGGACTTGTTTCGCCATAAAGGTATAGATTAAGATAGATTCAAGTATGAGGAGTGTAAACCAAGTATAATTAAGCGTATGAGTGTGAAAATCAAGTGTCGTTTACGTTCAAAACACGTCTTATGCGTAAGTTTCATGTGTTTACGAATTTAGCACATTGTTTCCAAAAATTACGAATAAATACCAACTGTTCCACGAAATTGAATGCATGAGACAATATAAAGTATGTGTATCATGTAATTAACAAAATACGAGTTTTATTCATAATCCAAGTCTCGGATTTTACATCGCTTTTAATGAAAGAACGATTACAAGGCTACGAAGTTTCTAAAAATAGTTTTACAAACGATGGTTTCTAAATATAGAAAGTATGAAAACGCGGGGCGTTACAGTCTCCCCTCCTTTAGAAAATTTCGTCCCGAAATTTATTCAAGAGGTAGACTTGAAAAGTTTTAGTAAAAATGTGAGACTTGAAATTTTGAAATATTTTGAAAGGCACAAAACTTTGGAGAACGACAAGGAAATTTTGCGAGTGAGTTCAATGTCTAAAATAATTTGAGGTGTCTGATATAGTTGAAAACAGGTAGGTGCGTACATAGGTGAAGTGAGTCTAAACAAGTTTGAATAACTTAAATTGGCGACGTATTTAAAAATGTGACGTATTAAGAGAGAAGATGATGACAAACGGTTTGTATTTGATGGGACGTGGTAACGGAATCACATTTGTAGAAGATTGTTTATTGAGTGAAACGAGAAGGTTTGGCACATTAAATAAAGCCTTAAAGGTATACCAAGTATAGTTACACAAGAATCCAGAATAGGAAGACTATTTTATAGGTAAGTTAGGACTCGAATGTTTAAACAAGCTTGATTGCGAACGAGGTTTGTATGAACTAAGAGGATAGGGAGAATAATACGAGTGTAGAATGAACGAATGACTCTTAAAGAGTACAAGTATGAGAATAGCATAAGTGTTGGATAGATGAACGTAGTGTGTTAAGGATGAAGTCTCGTCATGGATAATCGGATACAATGCGTTTGTGAGTTGTGTGAATTTTATTAGGTCCAAAAGGTCTGCAAAACATTGAATTTCTCATGGCACGTTTTACGAAATTTGGTAATAGGGTGAAAACACTTATATATAGGAAGTACCAGCGGCGTATCCACCATGTTTCGACCATGTTACGTCCATTTCGTATCCGGTGTCATGTTACGTTCTGTGTCTTACCATACACAGTAGTACACTCTATGGTTCTCATACGCCTATCACTATAATCCCGTGTGCACCCGTGATTATATTGATCGTCGCCTGATCCGCATAGCTTGTACTAGTCGTGTATGAATTAGGGTATCCATAATTTGAAAATTAAGAATGTGCACGTGCAAGAATGTAGCGTGTAAGCAAGTCTGTGGTTAAGCATGTATAGGACCCACGCAAGCGAATCCCTCGGATTACGCTCGCGTATAGGTACGAATGTATGGATCATGAGTATGAATGAAAGTGTGAGCATAAGTATAAGTTTAGGTATGAATAAGCACGCAAGTATGTGTATCGACATAGCACGTACTAGTAGTATGTGTATATGTATAAGCACGCAACGTATGAATATAAGTGAAAACATGAAATATATGAGTATAGGTAAAATCATGAAGCGTATGAATATAAGTAAAACATGAAACGTATGAGCATAAGTATGAATACGATTAATAGTATAGGCATAGAACGTATGAATGTAAGTGTAGGTACGAATATTTAAATTTACGTATATAGTGTATGTTGGAACGTCACGGATTTAGGTGTACAAAATCGTCCAAAAGGTTAAGTATGTAAATACGAATGATTATAAGTGAATTGTTGCGTTAAAACGACTAAAACGTGTAGGACGATACGTGGGTATAGTTGTTAAATGAAACGTTGAGTTTATCGTATCAAAATTTGATTGAGCTTGGTTTGAAAGGTAGGATATAGTTGCATATGTAAAAGGATATAAGGTACTCATTGGTTAAGCCCAATGCATTTTGTAATAAATGGAAATGCTACTTTTGTTTTAAAAGAGTTTACGAGATCCAAGGATGGTCGGTCTCCAAGAAGTCTTCTTGCTCACGTGTTTTGTAAATTGGTGTAAGAAAGTGTTTAATCAAAAGTAATTTCATTTCATTAGACAAGAAGTTGTGAATTTAGGAGGTTCTTGTGAAAACGAGGATCCTTTAGAAAAGAGTTTTAGCAAAAGGACTTTGTGATTGTTAAAAGTTCTAACAAATGATTTGTTGATGTGAAAAGAATCTTTGGTAAAACGATCTTATAACATCCATAAGATCTTATAGGTGTAAAAGAAAGGTTGGTTTGATCCTCCGATTGAGAATGAAAATCTTTAGTTTGGTGATATATATCATGAGTGCGTTTTAGTGATTAAGTCGAATATGAAGTTCAAGGGCAAGAGATTTGTTTGACCAATTAAAGTGATGGGTAGCATTTCGTAAGGTTTGGAAATTTGTGTAGTAAAACGTTTAAGATAAGTTAAGAATCCGTGTATGTGAGTTAGGTAAAAATAGGTCGTAGGATAGAAAGTATGCTTGACAAAACAATGTATTTTGAAATCGTACACGTATGTATTTTGAATAATGATCAATAATTTAGATATAAACATGATCGAGTTTGCATAATAAGATATTTTGAAGAGGCGTTTTGGTAACGATCACCTAGGTAAGGGAATCACCCCTAACTCGTTGGTGAGGTCGTTTTAAGAAAAGGGGAGTGGAGTTAATCATCAAGGTAAGGAAATCACTCCTATCTCGAGGATATGTCTCCACTTGTCGTTACAAGGAATATGAATTTAAACTACATGAAATCTTGCATATGTATAAATGTATGGAAAAGATTCAATATGTTGTGTGTGTGAGAAGAAAATATCGAAAGTAAATTCGAATTTGAAAGATTGCATCGCGCAAAATAAATAGTAAAACACGTTTGATTAAAATTCGGATGGTTCCAAAACGGAACCTTTGACTAACCAAAGTAGTCGAAAAGTCTTTCGAACTTGAGGAGCATGCTTTGGCCTAATAGGTGAAATACTCTCGCCGACAAGTCGGTTGACGGTATTTACCCTTCCAGTTACTACATGTCCCCAATTCAATTGAAATTTCGAGACTTGGCGGGATTAATGAAAATCAAGGAGTGGAACTAGTCGACAAGGTGCGGGTTTCACCCCTAACTTGGCGATTTAGTATCCTAGGTGTGGTTGGTACTCGTCGGGTCAAAATTTGATTTCAACACTTTGACGAGGGTCCACTAGAATTTCAAATTTGAATTTCTCCATCAAGGTGAGGATTTCACTCCTAACTTGGTGGTGAATTTCGTGTAAGAAAAGAAAAGTAGAAGGATCGAGAGTCATTCACCAAATTGTGGGTTTCACGCCTATTTTGGTGAATTCGCCTCGCTTGTGTATTACGAGTGTTTGTGAATTTAGAATAGTCGAGTAAAATGTATGTGGAAAAGCGTATATTGAAGATTAAACAAACAAGTATAAACATGTCAAGAATGGCACATAAAGAATGACATATTAAAACAAATATTAACACACAACAAAACATGTATTAACACATAGGAATAGCATGTGAAGTATGATACATAAGGATAAAATGACATATATGTTTATAAGGCTCAAAGAGAATAAATAAGAAACACATAAAGTGGCATGCATGAAGTTTCAAGTAAAACATACGAATAAAGCTCTAGAACTATAGACTAGGTTAAAGCATTCCTACTTTTCCTAATTCCCTATAGTTATGGCTCTGATACCAATCTGTCACACCCCAACCAATGGCGGAAACATCGGGATGAGACGGAGTGTGAAGATTGCTCGAGACATCATAACACTATTTGCGACAATATTTAAATAATTCCAATTTCATTCCATAACTTCAAATTGTCAACAATTCATAATTTCAAATAGCAACAAGTTCCAAAAGAAGTACATAACAACATAATCAAAATTGATACATCATATTAAACCTAAACGTCTAAATGTGTATCTAGGCATCATCACTACTTCATTCGTAGCATCGTCATCATCAACCTGTAACATGTTTAAAATACAATTCAATGCAAAAGCAAAGGCGAGTATACAAGTTTGAGTATATGTATAAGCGTAAAAATGTTTAAAACGAATCCACATGGCAACTTTGTTAATACAAGATCTAACATGGCATGCAATATTTCTAGCCAAACCAATGTTTACGCAAGATGTTTAATACATTCAACATGACCCGAGTATAAAGGGGGCGGTGCGTTACTCCTATAGCTCTAAAATTGGCGGATGTTACACTAAGTATGATGAAAAAATGTTTAGGCGTCGTTTTCGTATGAGTAGAAACTTATTTTTAAGGATATCTAGAGATCTTGAGGAGAAGTATGTTTATTTCCAACAAAAACCGGATGCAACCGGGCAATTAGGATTTAGTACGTGGCAAAAGGTCACGGCCGCACTTAGGCAGTTAGCGTACGGCAATAGTTCGAATATTATGGATGACTATTTAAAAATGTTTGCACGTGTAGCTAGAGAAAGTCTTCACAACTTTTGTTCGTGTATTCTAGAACTTTATAGGAAAAGATATTTGAGAAAGCCCTCGTTTTGTGACATGCAACAACTATTGGAACATCACGCAGATTATCATGGGCTACCCGGTATGCTAGGTAGTTTAGATTGTATGAAATGGCCTTGGGAACTTTGTCCTACCGCATGGCAAGGCGCTCACACGAGTGGATTTCACGGGATGTCAGCCATCATGCTTGAAGCGGTTGCGTCCCAAGATCTTTGGATATGGCATGCGTTCTTCGGTATGCCAGGTTCACATAATGATATTACCATCATAAACCACTCGACCCTTTTCAATGATCGGGTAAATGGTATAGGACCCAAAGGAACTTTCTTTGTAAACGGGGTTGAGTACGTGTACGGGTATTACCTAGTTGATGGGATTTACCCAGAGTGGGGGGTTTTCGTAAAATCGTTCACAAAACACGGTACCATAGATCTAAAGAGATTAAAGTTTAACAGGGTCCAAATGGCTGCACGTAAAGACGTCGAGCTAGCATTCGGTGTTTTGAAGAAAAGGTGGTGAATATTGGCAATGCCTTGTCGACTATGGGACAAGGAACAGATTGGAACCGTGATGTACGCATGTATCATTCTTCACAACATGATTTTGGAGGATGAAGGTAGAGCGGTCGTTACCTACTATGATGACGATGACCCCCCAACCAGGAACAGATTGGAACCGTGATGTACGCATGTATCATTCTTCACAACATGATTTTGTATGTTTATGTAGTTTTTAATGGTTATATATATATATATATATATATATATATATATAGGGTCAGGATTTAGAGAAAACGATGAAAAGTGTGAGAACGCTTATGGATCGTCCGATCAAAACAATCTATGGACTAGATTGGCGCGGTGGCGTTTTCGTAAATAACACAAATTCTGTTGAGTCGACGCGCTTCATTAAGGGTAAAAGGGTCTTCACACTTCTATACCAAAAACGCCAACTAATGAATAAAACGCCATTATTGACCAAAACGCATCCCTATATAAACAAAACATTCTCATACATAAGAACACAGCCCCCCCCTGAAAACGCCATATTTCTACTATCTAACATTCATCTTACAAACGCCAAAAAATCCAAAACATCAAAAACGCTATATTTTACTATGTATCAATCATCTTAGAAAACGCCAAATCTCTCAAATATCAAAAATTTAATGGACTTTTCTTTCAGATAAACTATTTCCTCAGAAAAACACCAAAAATGCCAAAAACTGTTTATTGTATATTCAATATTGTTCTACACGAAGTTTCGGAAAATGCATTCTTTCCTGAGGTGCTGCGACTCAAATAACATTTTGCTGAATGAGATGGACAAAACTTCAAGAAAAAGATACCGGGGTCAGACTTATGTCAGTTTTTGTGTTTTGTTATTGATGAATATTATAATGGCAAGAATTAGACGAATGACAATGATGAGTGGTTTGAAGATACATATTCAAACAAAAAACTCATGTCATATTGCCTTTCCAAACGGCCAAAAAAACACAAGTATGACAAAGCCAAACCGCCAGTGAACATGTTTCAAAGAAGAAAAAAGACTGACGACAGTGAAGATTTGAAAGATGAATTGTTTCTATTTTTATTTTTTTAATTTTCTTTTTCTATTGTTTGTTATGTATTTTCCAACTTAGAATAAAAAAATAACATTATATTAATAAAACGCCAAAATTCGTAATTATTGTGAAACGCCATAATGAAGTAAAACGCCAAAAACTCTAAACCTATATTAAAGTAATTTAGAGAAGAATTATTAAAAGCTAAAAATGGAAACAAACGCCAAAAACTACTTAAAGCCATTAAAAAACGCCAAACTTGGAAGATGGAATGTCTAAGACCATAAAAACTCATAAAAACCTGAACAAAACCAGTAAAAAATACACACAGTAACTAAAAAGACCGCTACTTTATTAATATCATTTATTATAAATAAAAATCCCGCCTAAACTATGCGCCAAAAACATCCTATAAGAGAGACGTATCTGCACAATCAACTGATCACACCACCAAAAAAAATAAACGCCATCTTTCCAACACTTTAAACGCCAAAAAAGATACTTAAAAAAGCCGCAGATGCGGAACGTCGTTTCTTCTTTATTGAGTATTGTTCTGCATGAACTCTCACTGAATGGATTCTAATCTGAGATGGGTATATCTATAAGCTTTTGCTGAATGAGATGGACAAAATTTCATGAAAAAACGAAGAAAAAAAGACTTTTACCCCTTAATGAAGACGGGCAGTATGTAGGAAAAAAGGATCTACATAAGGTATTCAAAACACAGGTTCAAAACGCCAAAAATGTTAAAGCAGAAGAGGCTGATGACAGTGAAGATTTGGAAGAGAAATTATATTATAATTTTTTTTTCAGTTTCTATTGTTTGTTATCTAATTCTCTGATTTTATTATCTAATTCTAAACTAAAAAAAATTAATATAAAACGCCAAAAACAGAAAAACGACTGATAGTGTGAAAACTGAGAAAACGGATGCTAGCAAAGCATAATGTTGCTATAAAACGCCAAACAAGGTATTAATGAAAAAATCAACACTAATTCAACGATGAAATTAAACAAAACAGTAATTGCTAAACAGTAAAATGAAGAGACGGTAACATTATTACCAAACATTAATTAAATTAAATGCCAATACATGGATAACTGAATTTATTTATCTTTTCAAAACGCCATAATTGTCTGTCAAATTATAGACCTGTATCATACTTTGATATAATAAACATCAAGAAAATTACTGATGTTTTTTACATCATAGACAGGCATCCTCATTTAAAAAAACAATAAAAATGCCAAAACATAATTAAAACGCCAAAAATATTAACTGTGATCCTGATCTACAAACAATAAAACGCGGCGTATTTATTAAACGCAAAAAAATGGAAACGAGACGTGACACGCGTTTAAAAAAAGAAATATGAAAGGACAAAAAAACCCATCCGCCCTTTTCTAGGCCGCGTGACACGTGTTAGGCCAGGAAACGTTCTCACCGTTCTCACACTTTTGAGCGTTTTCTCCTGATCCCGTTTCTCTCTCTCTCTCTATATATATATTAAAAAAAACCTGATGTGGCTTGGCCACGCCAGCCAAGCCACGTCCGCCCGCCATACCCCACACAAAATGGGTTTGTGAATTGAGTTTTCAAAGTTACACGTGTCAACCCATGCCCCAAACCCCCGCCCACCATACCCCACGGTCTTACCCGTTGTAGACAAATGCACTTTCATTTACACTACCATCCGTAATACACTACTTTTTACATTACCAATATTAAAAATGCACTTGTGCATCATTATGTATAACTATGATATAACGTATTTTACTTTTGGTACAAAAAGTTTGTGATTTTAAATAATAAAGTAGACCCATATACATTTTTTTTGGTTAGTTATATCTAGTGGTTTATGGTTTGATATAGAGTAAACTTCCGTTTTGCTCCTTGTGGTTTGGTCGCTTTAACGGTTTTGCCTCAATCCTTTTAAAATAGTCATTTTACTCCCTGATCTATTTAACTTATATCTATTTTACTCCACGCTCCAAACGACATCGATTTGCTACGTTAAAAACAGTCACATGCCCCTCACATGAGGGGCATTTTAGTTTTTTCCCATATTTTTGATATTTTATTATTATATATAATAATACATATATAAAACAGACATACACTCTATCTCTTTATATTTTCTCTCTCTACATGCTTTCTCTCATCCATCAATCAGCCTCATCATCAACAACCTCCCCACCAACAACCACCTTCCTGCACCATCACCTACCGACCACCGCTAACCACCACCTGCCGACACCACCCCACTAACCATCTGCTCCTCCTCATCCGGCTGCTCAACAACTGAAACCCAATCACTTCCAACACAGGCAAATCAAAACATACCTTACAATTCACCAAACACAACTCCTTTAAATTAGATTGAAGATTGAAGATGAAGCTATAGTATTTTAGATCTGAGTTGCCAGACTACTTCTATCGCCGTCATATGAGTTCTTTACTTCTGTTGTGCTTGCCATAGTATTTTAGATCTGAGTTTGAAAAACCCTAATTTTGGTCGAAGGAGGTGGCTGTGATGGTGGTCATAGGAGGTGACGGTGATAGTGATTGTAGGAGGTGGGTTCCTGTGAGTTGCCAAACAACTTGGATCTATACCGACATACTCAAAACGAAAAAAATAGAAAAAAAAAAAACAAATCACCTCGCTACAATGATTTGGCTTTTGAGAATTGTTATGTATAGAATGTATAAATCAATGAAAATGCTTTATAATTTGTAGAAAGCAAAATGTTTGTTTGCTTATTTCATTGTCGTGACGTTTGGAAAAAATATTGATGAAAATGTTTAGTATTTTCTTATGTACAAATAATTATGTAAAAATTTAATAATAGTAATGGTTGAGGAATCAATCATACTGGTTGCAGGCAAAATAATGGAAAGATCTTCAAGTCTTCAAGTTCAACCCTTGGTCAAGAAATTTTTCTAAGGGTGAAGGAAGTGGTTAGACACTTAAAATAGGTAAACTCTCAAATTACCTAATCAAACAGTGTCACGTCATTTTACCTATTTTGTTTACCTATTGCTCAAAAACGTTGGCGGTGATTTTACCTATCTTGGATTAGGTAAACTATTTATTTAAAAAAAAACATAACAAAATAAACCATCCAATCATTGCTCCCCAACAGTCAACACATCATCTTCATCGATCGGTAACAGTTCACCGATGATCAAACCAAACCGAGCGGTAAAAGGGGTTGGCGGCGGTGTTACCGCTCGGTAAACCACTTTACCGCCCACACCGTTCACCCTAATTTGTATTTTATTGGTTAGGATTGAAGGATATACACAAAGATGTTGGTCACAATCTATTCTATTTGCGTGAAAGAATAACCGTACACTGATTGATTGCCACATATAAGTTAAAATTTTATACCTTAATAACAAATACAAAAAAAGAATTCAGAAGCTAAAAGAAATTTCAAAACGTGGGGTCTATACATACTTACAACCGGACCTGATCATCAATCGGTCGTATTAACAGTTTTCACTATTTATTTCTTCTCTGTATATTTTCTACAACATATTAATGTTAAAATAATGCTTATTTTTATTTATGTTTATGCGTAAGTTTTGTTTAAAATGAGTTGCGTGTGACAATCTACAAGTTATTTAAGCACAGACAAACAAGTCATTAAATTTTTACGTAAGTTTTGTTATCAGCGTTTTTATGTATATTTTTAGTTATATTTTTAAATTTTAGCTGGGGAAGATTCCAATCATAAGTTTAAGAATATAAAACCATATAGAAAACCAATAAATCTATGTGTTACTCGTCGTTCATTGCAACAAAATTATAAACTCATAATAATATTCACCATATTATACACTAGTAGTAAACATACATCATCGAAATCCGTCATACTTAACCATCTTAACTAACTTGAAAATGTACACATTGGTTTTTAAGGACAAGTGTCAGCTACCATATTACCATAAAATTCATGAAATAGCAAGTTATAATCCAGGCAACACAACATAATCAAGCAAGCAATCTTAAGGTCGTGCCTCTTATTCTCACCAGTCTTATCTTCTTTATATTTTTCCTCTTATCGTATTCATATCATCTTTATCTTTATCTTTTGATCATTGTAAAAACCACATAGGGGATAGGTCATCAGATTTTTCGTGGCTAAACCATGCGCAGAGGGTGGAACGTTCGAATGAAAGCCTACTACATCCGACTAAGTGAAGGAGCACAAAAGTTGTTCATCGTTGTCGTTAATTATCATCCCTAAACAACAGGTGGGCATGCAAGCATGTACAAACACCTAAGGGTGTAGCTTTGTAGGGTCGGGGAGGGTGGGGGGGATCTCAAGCTTCGCCACTGCAAATACCATATTCATGTGCGATGTAACAGCTTAGGGTTCGTTCACTATTATTAAGTCCTTTATCTTTTGTGAATATTCCATTAATCTTTTAAAGACCCTTAACATGCATGTGTCTTACGAGTTAAGAGTCTAGGGCCATCTAGATTGTTTAGAGTGGCATAGGAGGCATAGACTTATCATGGCAAGGCGAACAAAATAAGTATCAAATGAACACTGAACAAATAAGTATCAAATGCACATTGCTATCAACAACACATAATAACTTAGTAATTGAAGAAACACGGGATCACCGCCGGAATGATTGGACCGCTTTCTCTGAGTGGGTAAGAATCATACCTTGTTCTTCCTCGTGACCTAGATCTGCAATGGAGAAGAGAAGAAAGTGGAGCTATAGAGATTGCCGGTAGGAGAAGATTCTCCTGTTTCCAGCTACAAAAAGTGTCGCGGCTCCATTCCATCTACCCTAATAATGAGGTGAAGACCTCTTTATATAGGGGATATAGGCCTCCCCTAACCTCAATGGGCCAGGCCCAGTTAGGGGTTATCTCTACAAGCCCCAGCCCAAAGTAGTGTAAACCACATCACGTTGGGCCTCGCGGTTGGGTTAGTAATCAACAATAATAAATAATTAATATAAAAGCAACAAGTAACGGGAAGTCTGACCGCTCGGGTCGGGTTTAGTACCGTACCCCCATCAAGTCCCCCAGTCTAGTGCTGCTCCCGCGTGCAAGCGTGGTAGGGGTACTAGACTTGTAAAGAGTGCTCGAAAGTAAGAATTGAGTTTTAGGCTTACCTGTCGCCCGGGTGCGGGAAAGTTGCTGGCCATGCTTGTTGCGTCTGTCTTTCGCTGTGAGTAGAGATAATGGAGCAGTGACTATCCCCCGATTGTTCATCGTGGAAATTGGTTGGGCAAACCTGGCGCACGCTGTTTGATTGTGGGCAGTTGCTATTGGCGCATTGCCATGAGCTTGTCAAGGCTGCGCGTTCGTAGCTAATTTTAGGTTTATTAGTTGGGTTTATGTGTCGACCATAAGGGTTAATCTTCTTAATCCTTCCTGAGCTTAGCTACGGTCCTTCCTGTGTATGAAGGACCCTATCTATAGTCGGAGTAGTTTAGAAGGAGGTGGGCTGATGGGCCTTGGGCCTGAAGACGACGACAAGGAATATCCGCACTGTCCCTTTGGTGCCAAATGTTAGTGTCTTCTAGAAGATCTTCGGTGCTGGCGCACCCGGATTGGAGCCACGTGTCCGGGTTGTCGTCCTTGTTGTCTTCTCTGACATCAACAGGTAAGTGGAGACCGTGGCGCAGTTGTCGCCGGCTCCTGATTGGTGCCACGTAGGCGTCCTTACGTTCCTTCTGCCTCATGCATGATTGTTAATCGTGGGGCGCGATAGAATACAACCTGTTGGGCGCTGATTGGCTTGCTCTTCTGCCACTCGTACCTTTCATGCTTCCTGGAATGAACCTGCACCGCCACCCTTGCACGGCCTTTGGTGTGTGTCCAACCAGCCGGCGCAAGGTTTAGGGATTGAGGGCCTTCATTCAGGATGCTAAGTGCTGAATCTGATCTTCAATCCTGTTTGAACCTCACGCGCGGCTTAGGTTTTGTCTAAGCAGTCCGCGCGTGGTCTGTAGATTAGTTTGATTTATGTATAAGCAGTATGGTCTGCGCGGCTTTTGGGACCATACCCCTTCAAGTCCCCCCAGTCTAGTGCTGCTCTCGCGTGCAAGCGTGTGAGGAGTACTAGACTTGTTAGGAAAGGCGTGCTGGTCTTTAAATCATTTGCTAGGTCTTGGTAGCTGGCGCGCGTGTAAGCGTTTGTCAATTACTACGGCGCGGCTACCAGGCTTGTTAATTGGTACGCGTTGCTTTTGAGAGCTGGCGCGCATGATCATTGGCTGATGACGCATGCGACGCAACCCTTGCTAACTTCCACATGAAGTTTTGTTGTAATTTTAGGCGAGACATTTCTCGAATTTTGAATTCTGACAGGTTGGTGCAAATGTCGTTGATGGTGACCCTTGAGCTGACCGCTGACACGGCGATCATTATGTCGTCACTGACGGTTCGCCTTTGTCAGGCGAGTGTGGCCCAGCTCTAGCGGTGCGCACACAGTCATTTGGCTATTGTAAAATATTCACCCTATGGTGTGACTTCTGTTGGTTAGCGTAGGGTGCGCGCGTGTCTTAAGCCATGAAGCGTACGTATATATATAGTTTTTGAATCTGTGTAAATTGTTGTCTACAATATTTGCACGTGTTAATCCACTTTGAACAGGTTATCGCGAATGAGAATTGGCATAAAGTTGCGTCAGGATAATGAAGTGGAAAACCGAGCCTGCGCTAATCTTCTGGTATGCCACGACAACAATGTGGCGTGAAACAAGGAGATGTGGGTTGTCTTGAAGATTGTAGGTGTAAGCGAAACTTTATTTTAGCCAATGTGTTTTTGCGTATACCCAAAGTGGTGCGTGCATTTGTAGCACAGTTTACGTTTTGTAAGCGTTTTCATATATGGCTAAGCATGCGCGCGTGGGCGACACACGCTCGTATGTAAAGCAGCAGGGCCGCGGGGAGACTAGCGTGCTTGTATGTGTAGCAGCAAGCTCGCCTGGAGACTAGTGTGCTCATATCTAAAGGAGCATGCGCGTATGGCGAGTGGCGACCTACGTGCTCATATGTGGAGCATCAGGATCGCATGGAGGCTGAGGTACCCGTATGTAGAGCAGCAGGCTCGTATGGAGACTGGCGTGCTCGCATATAAAGGAGCATGCGCGTATGGTGAGTGGCGACCTACGTGCTCATATGTGGAGCATCAGGATCGCATGGAGGCTGAGGTACCCGTATGTAGAGCAGCAGGCTCGTATGGAGACTGGCGTGCTCGCATATAAAGGAGCATGCGCGTATGGCGGCTTACGTGCTCATAAGTAAAGGAGCAAACGCGTGGACGGTGACTTACGTGCTTGTATGTAAAGGAGCATGCGCGCGTGGCGACTTACGTGCTTGTATGTAAAGGAGCATGCGCGGATGGCGACTTACGTGCTCGTATGTAAAGGAGCATGCACGCGTGGCGACTTACGTGCTCGTATGTAAAGGAGCATGCGCGCGTGGCGACTTACGTGCTCGTATGTAAAGGAGCATGCGCGCGTGGCGACTTACGTGCTCGTATGTGTAGACGCTTTTTAGGCTTTCATCGGTGTGCGTGAGGATCGCTCGTTGCGTTTCACCGATTGAATGTATCGCCTAACCTGCAAATAAGTTGACATGGTAAATTGTAATAAAGAGTGATATGTGGAAAGCGTTATACCGAAACTTCATCCTTAGGAGGTGTTTGTTCTGTGCATCCATACTTCGCAATATTCTGAAAGCACTTTTGAACCTCGAAATGGTGTTACACCATGCATGCTAGTGTGATTGTCTACTGCTGTCACATAACTGTTAGTTGCATTGCACTAAAATGGGGATGTCCATAATTATATTGCTGTGGGCTTAATTATTTGTAATGCTTACACGTAATATATGTCGAACCACTATGAAATAACAATATGTATGTAGATAGGCATGTATTGTGAGATGTTTATTTATAAAGTTTGTAAAAATTTATATATCATCTACTGCCTTAACTAAATTTGATAATAACAAGGTTGTGCTATAGAGATGACTCGCGGCGGATTATGCTAACACAACAGAGATGACCGCGCGGCGGAGTATGCTGGGCCAGCGGAGATGACCCGCGCGGCGGAGCATGCTCGCGTAGCGTAGATGACCCGCGTGGTGGAGCATGCTCGCGTAACGGAGGTTACTCGCGGCTGCGGAGCTGGTCCAAAAGGGGGCGAACGTTATCCGCGCGACATAGCGGGTCTGGAAAGGGCGGAACATGTTTGCGTTTTGAGGGATTGTACAAAACAATAATTTCCTTTTTAATGAAAATGGTAGCTTTATTTAAGGCTGGCAAATCGTGTCTTAACAGGTTTAACAGGTTTCTGACGGCGTGCACAACATAAGTTTCAAACATGATTACGACTCGTTTAACTACTTTCTACCTCATGTTTATAAAACAGTTTTATGTTTTATGTACAAAGATTAATAAATGATAGATCCAAACATTATAATTTTAATTATTTTAAAAATTAAAAAAGTCAAAGGGTGTATTTTTCAGTCAAACAGGTCTAATCGTGTCTTAACAGGTACCCAATTGCCAGCCCTGGCTTTATTAGCCGTTTACAGCTGTAAAGGCTATGGAAGCGGATAATGTTTGTCATTTCCTTGTTATTTTCTTTTAGTCATCGTTCTCGTTCCCAATTGAAATGAAACTTTGATTTTTTTTTTTTTTATATATTTAACAAAGAAAAGAAATGATAGGCTAATGGATGAAGACCTCGTAAGTGCATGAATGTGCACATGGATGGACATGGTTATAGTTTAACAATTCATTTTGCAAAAACATATAGGAAATTAAAAATGTTTTGTACAAATCCTTGAGACATGTCATCACAAACGATATATTTGACCCTTGTCATATGAAAACTCAAAAAGTTTTAGATTAAACATGGATAATTACGATTTGCCGTCAAGCATACCGTATCATGATTTTTTTATTTTTTATTTATTTATTTATTTTTTTTTTTTTTTTTTTGCCAGTGACTAAAAGTGCCCACCACCCTTGAGAGGGTTAAAAATGTTTCTTTGTAACATTCAAATGGGTGTTTATGTGAACTGCGGAGCTTGTCCAAAGTAGGCGAACGTTGTCCGCGTGGCGTAGCTGGTCTGGCAAAGGCGGAACACGTTTACGTTTTGAGGGAATGTTCAAAACGACAATTTCCTTTTTAATGAAAATGAAAGCTTTATTTAACAATTGTAAGTGGGTTTTTATCCAACAATTGTAACCCATTTTTTATGACAGGTCCCACGGAAATGCGGTTTATATTCTGGTGAGAATGCCACTAAATTCCAACAACATTAATTGTAGTTGGCATGCCAGGTTCAGTGCCTGCTTCGCTCCACTTGTTTGATGCAAAATGACACATTTAAACTTTAAAGTTCCCGCTTAAATTAATAATGTTAATGGTCCGAAATTTATAACAAATTTGCCGATCAAAATATAAGGGTTGTTATAATGTTGTGTTTAAAAAACATGGCGGAAACGTACGCATGCACAATGTACCCGCGGGCGGAGCTTTACAAACGCGGTGCGGAGTTGCTCGCAGGGAGTTGGATCTGTCCGGGGTGCGCGAGACTCCAATAAGCAGGTGCCTCCGGCTCGCGGGGGTCTTACATGCGCAAGGGTGGAGAGTACGCGCGCGGCAACGGAGTGTGTCCGACAAGCGGGTGTACTCGCGCGGCTACGGAGTGTGTTCGCGCATGTGAAACTTGCTCGCTCGCGCGGTGTTGCTCGTGCAGGGGCGCGGCCAGCGCATGCGTAAGTTGCTCGCACTCGCGCGGTGAGGTTGTACTTTGTCTGAGACATAATAGCGATGAAGGCAAAAGTTGTACCTTGTTTGAAGCTAACTTGCATCACATAATAGGAGAGACACTTCATTGTGAGCAGGGTGGACGAAGTGCGCAACACAGTTGATGCCGGGGTGGTAAGTGGTTGGTTGACGCGCGACGTCGTGGAAGAGATGTCTTCCCTTGATGGCCGGTGGTGGTAGCGCGACCTGACTCAAGTTATAAGTCTTTTTTTTTTTTGAAAAGAGGGTGTAACTAGGACATGGCAACAAAATAGGGGAATGTCCGGTACACCTCTTTCTGTCTTGTCAGTTTGTGTCCCCTCAAATGGAAGTGTATGCATCTAGGGGTTATACCTTGTGCAACACGATTTGTAACTTGACAACTGTACACACTTTCTAAAAAAAAAATTAATACAGCTGTATACATCCATTGTGAGATATTTTGACTAACCCATGCACAATATGCTTATACATCATGCATAATCACTTGTACCTTTAGGTTACAGGTACACCATGCATCATAACTTGTACCATGCATAATTATCATTTGGTATCATGCACGATGTAGTGGTTTGAGGCAAGCAATAAAAGGAGATTGTGCAACTCCCACTTGTACATCATGCTTTACCACCTGTAAGCTCACTTTTACCGTATGAGAGAAAGATAATGTAAATTATGATGGGTGTACCTATTGACACACCCATTTCACTATATACACATCTAAAAAGGTGTTTTTTGTCTTTATATGCACACCCTGCAGTGTCGAACTGTGGTCAAAATGCGGCGTTTTGGTCCGGTTAATCAGAAAAAGACTGACGGGTCTGTTGACCGGACCAAAACGCCGAGCTTTGGCCGCGTTTTGGTCCTGTCAACCAGACAAAAGACTGACACCCGGTCTGGTTGACAGGACCAAAACGCTGCCAAAGCTCGGCGTTTTGGTCCGGTCAACAGACCCGTCAGTCTTTGTCTGGTTAACCGTACCAAAACGCCGCGTTTTGGCCACAGTTCGACACTGTAGGGCGTGCATATAAGGACAAAAACCATCTTTTTGGGTGACTATCTACACACTTGGTGTGTAGATAGTTTTGCCCATTATGATTAACATGATAGGATGGACAGATCTCAAGTTGTATGATAAAACAAGAAAACAAGCATCATCCCATCGGATCTGAGTCTTATCGCAAAAAAGAAACTTGGAGTTTCAGATCCAAATTTTACCCCCCCCCCCCTCTTTTTTTTTTTACAAATTAAAAGTTTCTAATCTGAAACAAAATTCGAGGGCGGATTTCTTAAGAACACAAATCTTGAACTTTGTGAGGAGAAGAACCACAAGATGTGGTTTTCAAACCGTAGAACTATCAGATCTAGGAATAAGAAAGCTCAAAGCTGGAGTTTTTGATCGAGAACCGTTTGTAAAACTCAGAAAAACAGACCTGGAAGATGAGGTAGAGAAGAAAACGAGTTGTGATTCTTCTTGGATGTAGATTTTGATACGGTGGGCGCCAATGAAGAAACACGGGATCACCGCCGGGATGATTGGACCGCTTTCTCTGAGTGGGTAAGAATCACACCTTTTTCTTCCTCGTGACCTAGATCTGCAATGGAGAAGAGAAGAAAGTGGAGCTATAGAGATTGCCGGTAGGAGAAGATTCTCCTGTTTCCAGCTACAAAAAGTGTGGCGGCTCCATTCCATCTACCCTAATAATGAGGTGAAGACCTCTTTATATAGGGGATATGGGCCTCCCCTAACCTCAATGGGCCAGGCCCAGTTAGGGGTTATCTCTACAAGCCCCAGCCCAAAGTAGTGTAAACTACATCGCGTTGGGCCTCGCGGTTGGGTTAGTAATCAACAATAATAAATAATTAATATAAAAGCAACAAGTAACGGGAAGTCTGACCGCTCGGGTCGGGTTTAGTACCGTACCCCATCAGTAACCCGACCCAACATCAAAATAAATCCAACATGTATACCACATGAATCATAATTAACCTTGAACATTAACAAAAACATTTTTGATGTGTATCCGAGTTTTCAGAACCAATATCTTACCTCATGTCCTAATACATATCAAACATATTCCAAGCCAAGGTTGGAGAACTCGCTAGTCGCTAGTCGGTCGGTGAGGTGGGGACTAGCGCCTACTCGGGATTACTCGTGATTAATCAGGATTAACCGGATTGGGTTTTTATCTGTAATTTTTAGTTTTATCTATACATATACACATTTTTATAGGTAAATATTTTAAGTAGCTAGTTTTTAACTCTTACTCAATCCATTTTTTTTAAGTATACAAGATTAATTGTTGGAATTCACATGGTTTGGTTAGATACTGGCCGGAATTTAGAGGTTTTGGCCGGAATATACAGTTTTTTTGCCGGAATCTGGCCGGAATTGCCGATTTTGGCCGGCCGACTAGGCGCGACTAGAGCCGACTAGCGATTAATGGACTAATTAACAAAAAACTACTCAGTTACTGGCCGACTAGCGATTAATCGCCGACTAGTCGCCGCCTAGTCGCCGCCTAGTCGCGATTTTTATAACACTGTTCCAAACGCATATTGCGGTCCCGTAACCGTTAACAAAATTTGAATAGAAAATTAATAGCATTGACATCCCGTATCAAAATTTGAAAATAATAATAATAATATGTATATTTAAGTTCACTAATCCACCCTTAACAGTAAATTGTTGAATTTGTAATTCATTATTTTCTCATAATCAACTTATAACCCATATCTAACCACTATCCAGTGATTTCCCTTATGATTTTTATACCATATGTAACTTCAAATAATATAACTGTTGGGTATATATGTATAGACAAATATATATACACTATTCCAGTTTTGTTCGTTAGGGTGTCCGGGGCGTACAGCGGGGACCAAATCGGTGACCACATCCACCGATCGGGAACACCGCCGCCATCGGTGCGGGGACCCGAATCGGGGAGTGGATTCGGTGTGGAGGCACCGCGTTGAATGGCACGAATGTTGAGGAACGGTCGGATTTGGCAACGGTCGGATTTAAAAAAAAAAAATCACTTATTTTTTAAAACATATATAAATAACCACACCATTCACTCATTTTTTATACTCTCCAAACCACAACAATTTCACACATTTTTTATACTCTCAAACCACACCCACTTCACTAATTTTTTATACTCTCAAACCACACCCACTTCAAACCGAGCAATGGAGAACCAACCCCGCGAAGCCAAGAAAAAAACTAAGGGACGGGGCAAGCAACCGTCTCGTGGTGGTTCGAGCGGTGCAAGTGCACAATCACAACCCCCTTTCGGATATACTCCACAACCCCCATTTTTTTTCCAACAACCTTCACACCCCTCCTTTTACAACACTCAAGCAACCAACCTTCAACCCAATTTCGGCTATGGTTTTCAAAATTTGTTATCAATGGATGTTCCTCCTCAATCCCCCGCCTTCGACCCATATGGTTTTCGTTCCCCACAAGTTCCATCGGTCCAAGAAAATGTTGAACGTCCTCTACCTATTTGGGACGACGAGGACGATGAGGTAGTGCCCGAAACTCAAAATTTGGGCGACGAGGACGATGAATATAATGTGGATGCAGACGCGGGCAACGAAGAAGATGACGCTCGGGATAAAAAGGGAAAAATGACGAGCGAAAAATGGACAAAGGTCCAAGAAGAGGCGTTGGCGAAGGCGTGGGTACATTGCTCTACCAACAAAAAGAAGGGCAATCAACAAAACCGCGATAGTTTTTGGCGTAAGATTTTAAATCATTTTAACGTCACCGTCGGTGGAAGTAACCGGACCGTGCATCAAGTACGGTCTAAATGGGGCCCGATGCACACGAAAATAAACTTTTTCAACGGCCTATACCAACAAGCGGTAAAAATTATATTTTTTAACATTGTATATTTTTTAATTTTCTTTACTAAGTTCATATTTTTTTAACACTTATTATTTTATAATATGTAGGATCGCACACGAGGAAGCGGAGTCAAGGATCTCGACGTGATGAAAGTCGCTTTAACAGAATTTAAAGAGAGATTTCCGAACGGTTTTCAACATGTCGAGGCGTGGGAGGTCCTTCGAAAACACGACAAATGGGCCCAAGTCCCATTGTTGGGTGAGGAAGGGGAAGGTTCGGGACATAAAAGAAAGCCCGTTGAGGTGGACCCTTCCATACCCGATATGAACGAAGACCCCTCGCCACAAAGAGCACAACGGCGAGACAAGCGTCAAGCGACATCGTCCGAGGGAAGCTCGGCCGAGTTGGCGGCACAATTCAAAGAGTACACCGCCATGAAAGAAAAGAAGCACGCGATTGAATTGGAGGCGGTTGAATTGAGGAAGCAAAGAGAGGCGCAGGCTCTCGAGCTCATATCGGAACAACGCGAGACGATGAAAAACTACAATTACGATCGAGATATGGAAACATTCATCAAGCCGCACGAGGATGCTCCGCCAAATATGTTGCTGTTCATCCTCGCCCGAAAACGCGACATCGCTAACAAGTACGGGTGGCCAATCGATTTCTAAAATTATTATTTTCTAGTTTTAATGTAATTTTTATTTTCTAGTTTGAATGTAATTTTAATTTTCTAGTTTGAATTTAATTTTTATTTTTATTTTTATTTTTATTTTTATTTTTATTTTCTACTTTGAAATGTCTTTTGTTAAATTTTATTTAATTTTCATTAATATTTTTTTATAAACATGCATAAACAACAAATAAAAAAAAAAAAAAAAAAAAAAAAAAAAAAAAACCAAGTCCCCTAAAGAGGGGAGTGCCGCCATCAAAATGGGGTGTTAGGGGAGTTGACGTGGCACTAGCTGGTTGGTGGTGTGTAAGAGAGAGGACTCCCCTCTTAGGGAGAAAATATTTGATATAATAATAGTTGAACATTTAGAAACTGAAGAAAAATACTTGATATAGATAAAAACAAGCATCACACTAGTTAACCTTAACATATGGAGTTTCATTACAAACTTATAACGATGAATGAAAACTACACATGGTTTTCACCAGCAGCAGCAGCAGCTTGTTCCTCCTCCTCCTCCCTCAACTCTGCAAGTTTTGCTAGTAGTTGGTCCATGTCCTCGGCAGAGAGGATCGGGTTTTCCATTCTTTTACGGAACGTAAACATGAAAGAGTCGATCATAGCCGGCCTCTGATGAGGTCCTACGGTGGTCATAAACCCATGAATGTACGAGGGTTGGTACATAGAGAGGAGGCAGTTGAGCTCAAGAGAGGTCACTACCCCTTGAGCCACAAGGGGGGCGTACAGACACCCCACAACACAACCGGTGGTGTTCTCTTCATTTAACGCCTCACACATCACGCACGATTCAGCCATTCTATGATTTGGTTGCTGTTTAAGATTGGAAGAAACAACAAACACAAAACAAAAGGTGTTAGCTACATATATACTTAACTTGATAAACTATAAATAATATAACATATGATTATAAGGTATAACAGTCATGCATGGTATTAAACTAAAGGATTAAAATGGCCGCAGTGTTTGATTTTGCATAAAAGCCATTCTGGTTGGGTAATAAAATAAAATGGAACCTTAACAGATCCAGATCCGCACTCAGCGAACTAAAACTACCAAATTAAATTGCTTCATGTATTATTCAGATCTAGCAAATAAACTCACGAGAAATTTGAAAAATCAGATGCACGAAGACAAAGAGATACCTGATGAAAGAAACCCTAGGTTTGATTCGTTCAGTTAAAAAAGAAAGAGAGGTATTGACTGACTGACTGACTGTGTTGTTGTTTATATAAGATCCATAATAAATCCTTATCCGCCCAAATAGACCCGTGGATCGGTAATTACTTAATTGGGTGGGTGGACCAGCCTAGCCTATTGTCACGCCCCGCATAAATTCAGCTCAAAGTTTCAGCATTCTAGAAGTTTCCGGGGCCATCTAGTTGCGTTTGGTGCTGCCCGGAAGGTTCCGGAACAGCCCGTATTATTCCAGCAACGTGGGGATACTATGAGGACCAATATGCAGCCAAGAAGGGTCTAGAAAACGCTGGAGAAAGCTGGTCAAAACAGCCCTAAAAATCTGCTACAAGAATCCTCTAGAATTCAACATAATATCATGATATTTAGTAACAAATATCTTAGATATTTAGGCATGATATTTTGTAAAGAGTAATCTAGAACAAGAACACTCTAGATAGGCTCCAATGTAGTATAAATAGCTGATTTGGGGTCTCATTTGAGACATCCCCAAACACTTGTAAACATCATCACTCTTGTAAGCTTTCTTTGTATAATACCAAGCATTTCTCTTGTATACTTGTGTTCAAGTATAACAAGCAACTTCCTTGCGATCCAACGTTCCCTTTAGCAACTTTCATAACCAAAACCCAACGACACTAAGTCGGCTAGGCTTACTTAGACCGTGTACTAAGGCCGCACGCGAGTTGAAAGACTAACTCCGTGACAAGTGGTATCAGAGCAACGTTTCGATCCATCCAAGATGGCTGATGATAAGACCCAGCTTACAACCACGACGACTGGAGAAGAGACCCGTGGGCGCGATGACACTCGCAAAGGAGGAAGAAAGAATCGAGATATGTCCAAGGACTTGGTCGCAAGCTTAGACAAACGTGTGGAAGACGTGGAGACATCGATAGCTGAATTC
The DNA here is from genome assembly GCA_030545235.1 of Helianthus tuberosus. Taxonomy (NCBI): domain Eukaryota; kingdom Viridiplantae; phylum Streptophyta; class Magnoliopsida; order Asterales; family Asteraceae; genus Helianthus; species Helianthus tuberosus. Next base: position 111,033,722 of record CM060364.1, on the reverse strand, counting down.
AAGACACAAGTTGAAGAATTCAAGGGTGAAGTTGATATCTTCCAGACAAACACTAACGAGTCGCTGGAACAAGTAGGTAGCGAGCTCGGCGAGTTAAGAGATGACATCAAACTTGCTATGCAGGTCATGCAAGCTGAATTAAAAGAGATGTTTATGAAGGAGCTGGGGCAAGTACAAAGCAATATAGAAAGCAAGTTTGCTGAAAAATTCAATGAGTTGCAAATGGAGCTAAACATTTGCAAACAAGCACTAGCAAACCGAGGCGACACAATCATTTCTTCAAAGTCCGAAGTCCCAAAGCCATCTCCGTTTGTTGGAAAACGGGAGGCACGAGCCGTTGATGACTTCATTTGGGAGATTGAGCAGTACTTTGAAGCTATAAACATCGTTGATGGTGGCAAGAAAATCAAGACGGTGACCTTATACTTAAAGGAAACCGCGGCTCTATGGTGGCGACGGAAGCACATGGAGATCGAAAAAGGTATGTGCACAATCAACACTTGGGCTGATTTTGTAAAAGAAATTAAGAAGCAATTTTATCCGGAAAATGCCGAACACGATGCAAAGATTCGGCTACGAAACCTTAGGCAAAGGGGTAGCATCAAAGATTATATCAATGAATTCACTACCCTTATGCTTGAGATTCCGGACTTGTCGCCAAAGGATGCTCTCATATACTTTGTAGATGGCTTGCAACAATGGGCCAAAACCGAACTTGAACGACGAAATGTTCAAGACTTATCATCAGCAATCTTTGTTCCTGAAAACTTGCACGACCGTAATGAAAATCGTTCGACAAGATCAGCAACTACAGAGACTGGCGATGCAAAAGGTGGGGGAACAAAACCCACCAACCAAAATCAATACCGGAAGAATGATGACCGGGCATTAACATTATATAACAAAGGAAAAGCCATAAACAAAGGCTGCTTCCTTTGCGATGGGCCCCATGATGCACGAGACTGCCCAAAGAAAGCAAGATTAACGGCCTTAATAAAGACAGGCGATGATGAACCTGACGAAACCGAAGAGGTTCGCCTAGGCGTAATGCAACTTCAAGTCCTCAATGCATTAACCCAACTAACGGGAAAACCCTTGGAAATGGCAAAACAAACTAACCCAACAACCATCGCGGGCAACACAAAGAGACAAGGTCTTCGCTTTGTGAGCATAGAAATAAAAGGAGAAACCCTTAAGGCGTTGGTGGACACCGGTGCCAGCCACAACATTATGTCACTAAGCAAAGCAAAAAGACTCGGTTTAAGGATTACCCCACAAGAAGGTTGGATTAAAGCCGCTGATGGAGAACCCATACTGATCGAGGGTATTGCATGGGGCGTAAAGGCCAAGATCGGGGAATGGGCAGGCAAGTTACACTTCTCGATTGTACCAATCGACAACTACGACATCATACTTGGGATGGATTTCTTTGAGAAAGAAAATGTCTTCCCAACACCATTTCTAAATACACTTTACATCCTCAAAGGAGATGAAGTGTACGCCACACCCTTGGAGTCCAACATAAGGAACCGATGCAAAACGTATCTGCAATACAACTCACGAAAACTCGTGAGGCATTCGGGCATCGCAACGAGGACGTTGCGAATTTAGGTGGGGGAGGATGTCACGCCCCGCATAAATTCAGCTCAAAGTTTCAGCATTCTAGAAGTTTCCGGGGCCATCTAGTCGCGTTTGGAGCTGCCCGGAAGGTTCCGGAACAGCCCGTATTATTCCAGCAACGTGGGGATACTATGAGGACCAATATGCAGCCAAGAAGGGTCTAGAAAACGCTGGAGAAAGCTGGTCAAAACAGCCCTAAAAATCTGCTACAAGAACCCTCTAGAATTCAACATAATATCATGATATTTAGTAACAAATATCTTAGATATTTAGGCATGATATTTTGTAAAGAGTAATCTAGAACAAGAACACTCTAGATAGGCTCCAATGTAGTATAAATAGCTGATTTGGGGTCTCATTTGAGACATCCCCAAACACTTGTAAACATCATCACTCTTGTAAGCTTTCTTTGTATAATACCAAGCATTTCTCTTGTATACTTGTGTTCAAGTATTACAAGCAACTTCCTTGCGATCCAACGTTCCCTTTAGCAACTTTCATAACCAAAACCCAACGACACTAAGTTGGCTAGGCTTACTTAGACCGTGTTCTAAGGCCGCACGCGAGTTGAAAGACTAACTCCGTGACACTATGGTCATTAAACATTTCAGGGCGTGTGAGAAGTTTAACCCTTTTGAATAACCCTTTTGAATTTGATGGGAACTCAACAGGTGTTAAAAAAAATCAGATTGTTAACCGAAACCGGTTATTAAGTAATTACCGGTACATCAATAACTGGTTAGGAGTTAAAAAAAACGGCAGTGATCATAAATAGTAACCGGCTTTTACCGATGTACCGGTTAACTAGAAAAAAACGAAAAAATGAAAATAATCGGTTAATTAATCGAAAATAATCGGTTAATTAACCGAAAATAACCGGTTAAAGTAAATAACCTAGCTAGTTAGAGTAAAAACCGGTTAAAGCAAAAATTTGAAAATAACCGTCTAAACCGGTTAGGGAAATTATCAGATTTGTGCACCTCTAATGGGAACTAACCAAAAAAATAAACTAGGTGATCCTTGAATATACGTCAAAGTTAAAGGTTTCTAACGGGTTCGGTTTTACTCTCTAAATCGTAATTAAAAAAATGATTTATTTTAATATATTTTATAACATGTTTTTGATGATTTAGTATCAACTATTTTGATCTATAATTATTTCATATGCATTAACACATACACTAATCATAGTTTTTGCTTAAAAATTTTATTTTACATCTACTTATAATGTGTGAATTTTTACATCATGTTTCAGAGTAAATATACAAAATACCGGTTTTCAATTTTATAGTAAATTAGTGGAACTCACTCGTGCGATGCAGCTAGAATTCAGTCGATATAGGTTCGGTTCGTTGTGGTGGTGATGCATTACTAGCATTCGGTATGGAAACTGAAAGATAAAACTTAAAAAGATAGTCGTAGTATGCCTAAAAGAACATTGACACATGTTTCATAGGGTTGTCCAAAAAGCTCGGATTTAGCTCGGAAAAAGCTCGCTCGATATGGCTCGGTTTGAAAGTGAGCCGAGCCGACTCGGCTCGATTAGAAAGTGAGCCTAGCTCGGCTCGGCTCGGCTCGTGACGAGCCAAATTGGCTCGGTTTGGCTAGCTTGGTAGCTCGGCTCGGCTTAGCTCGAATTATTTTACTTATAATATATTTTATTTTTATATACATATAATATATTACAAAAAAAAAGTGATTATTATTTACATGTATTTAGGCTTTTAGTTTGATATCTATGACATATTTAAAGGTTGATTGTCGTGCTAATGAACAAATATTGTATTTACTTGAAATATAAAACTTGTTTTGCGTTGTTGAACGTGATTTTGGCTTGTAATGTATTAGGTGAACTTATTTTGAATATGTTCTTTTGAATTATTGAATAATAGTTTAAAATACTGAATTTTGAGAGCTATGTATTAATTTTTAGTTTTAAAATCGAGCCAAACCAAGCCGAGCTGAGCCAGCTCGGTTTAAAACCAAGCCGAGCACGAGCTTATATTTTCAGCTCGGTTTCAACTCCGAGCCGAGCTGAGCCAGCTCGGTTTATAATCGAGCCGAGCCCGAGCTTGCCCTAGCTCGGCTCGGCTCGGCTCATGAACAGCCCTAATGTTTCACATTGATCAAAAACCATAAAAACGAATATCAATAACAGTTCTAATAGTACTGATGTTGTTCGACCGGAATTGAAGTGAAACCGATATTTTTGTGAAGGTATCAGATCGGTTCATCACAGTATATAACTTGTGCTTACTAATATGTACCTGGATAAGTTGCTTTTTTTATAGACAAACTATTTATGTAAACGTATATTTTATTTTTTTATTTTTTAATATACCCAACTAAATTTCTTGTTTCTCACTCAGCAATCTTTTAACTATGGGCATCAACTTACAGCCTAGCAATTATTGCACGGCCAATTTCACGTGTTATACGCAAGATTTCTGAAACCAAAAAAATCAGTTTGACCAAGGAATAGCATTGTACCATACAACTTTAATGCATGCTTGTACCATGCATCTCAATTCTTGTAAGAATAGCATTGAAGACAGACTTTAAGGATCTAGTGTACAATCAATTGTAAACTATGCAACATTGGGTGTACATCAAAGAACTACATGCAACAAATGCTAATGCGAAACCCGTTCAACCCACAATTTCAATCGCAACCACAACATTCACCTCCACCTGTAGAATCGTCTCAAACCGTAGAAGATGAAGTTGAAGAATTTGTTCCGGAGACGCAACCCCAAACCTCGAATCGGAAAAAAGGGAAGCAAGTGGCGCGTCTAGCCGGTGATCAACCTTCGAGAGCCAAGCCACAACATTGGTGAAAGATCGAGGAGGAGGCGTTAGGTAAGGCGTGGATTAGCACGTCAAATGCCCCACTGTTGGTATGTAAAAATATATAAATTTTATACTAAAAATATATAAACTTTACATTTTTTAATATATAGCTTTTGTTACATTCTAAAAATATAGGTAACAACCAAACCGGCGACGGTTTTTGTAAAGAAATATTAGCAAAGTTCCTTGCGATTATGGAACAAGGTCTGTATCGCGATCTCGATTCCGTCGCTTCAAAATGGCGAAAGATGCACGTGAACCGATTTGCCGGGGCATATAATAATTTATATGTTAATTGTCCTAGTGGATGGAGTGACAAAGATGTTTTTAAAGAGGTGATGCATAGATACGAAGATGAGCATCGGGTCGTTTTCCCATACGTCCGGGCATGGGAGGTTATGTGAACCAGTAAGAAGTGGGTGCCGGTTCAAACCGAGGTCGCAAGCGCTAAACGAACAAAAACCTCAGAGACCGGAAGTTATAGTGCCGGGGCTGCAAAAAAAGTAGCCGCAACGGGGGGCGGTTCGAAAATAGACGACTTGATGGCCCAGTTCAAAGCATACACCGAGGTGAGGTCATAGCCTAAAAGGTACAAACGAAGCAACGTAAAGTGGACGAAGTGATTGTACCATGCATCTCAATTCTTGTAGACAAACTATTTATGTAAACGTATATTTTATTTTACTTTTATAATTTTTAATATACGCAACTAAATTTCTTGTTTCACAATCAGCAATCTTTTAACTACTGGCATCAATTTACAGCCTAGCAATTATTGCACGGCCAATTTCACGGGTTATACGCAAAATTTTCTGAAACCAAAAAAATCAGTTTGACCACCATACAACTTTAATGCATGCTTGTACCATGCATCTCAATTCTTGTAAAAGAATAGCATTGAAGACATACTTTAAGGATCTAGTGTACAATCAATTGTAAACTATGCAATATTGGGTGTACATCAAAGAACTACATTCAACTCATTTAAGATTGTGGAAATGCCACGTTCAAAAAATATGTGGAAATGTCATATTAAAGTAACGAAAAAAAAAAACATATTTTGAGAGGAAAAATAAGTACTAGAAAAGTTGATTTGAGTGTCTAGGATTTTTATTGTAAGTAAAATAATGGTATGATAATCCTTAAGCGGACCAGACTCCAAGAATTTAGAGAAGGAAGGCAATGTTTGGAACAATTTTCTGATAATTTTTCATTCAACAACTAAAACTTAAATACATGAGAAAATGCATGAAATAAGGGAAACGTGGAATTGTGCTACTAAAACATGGATGGATGGATAACGAACTACATGCATGCATGATGTAAACTAAATTAAAGGGAAGTGGAATAATGGCTGGAAGATCTCCTTATTTGTGGAAACAAGTTGCCGACCTAGTCCATGAGTTTCTTCGGCCTCACGGTTTTCCTTTTGGGCCTCGCATTCCTTGTCTCTTCTGGGCTTGATGGACCGGTGTCTTTTGGGTTAACATCAACGGTGGGATGGATCGTAACAGGTGCCTCCCCATGAAAACCAACATTGTCCTCAATGTTAAAATTAGGGAACTGTTGCTGCAATGTCTCTAAATCTTCCCATGTAGCCTCTTCCCATGGCTGGTTCATCCACCGAACTAACGCCTGTCGTTGCCCAACTTCACCAAAACGAACATCCTCGAGAATTTGTGGCTGCAGTTTACTATCCACCATAGATCTAATTTCATGTATGTTGCCTTGCGGTTCATTTTCGGAACCGAAACATTGTTTTAACAATGAAACGTGAAATACAGGGTGTATTTTAGACCCCGGTGGCAATAACAACTTATATGCTACCTTACCAACTCGCTGCAAGATTCTGTAAGGCCCGAAAAAATGCCGCGATAACTTGTCGTTATCTCAAGTTTGAATCGAGAGCTGCCTATACTTTTGCAACTTGAGATATACCAAGTCATCAACTGCGAACTCCTTCTCTAGCCGGTGCTTATTAGCCTGTTTTGTCATTCGTTGCTTTGCTTGTTCGATGGACTGCTTCAAGGCTGTGATCACCCTTTTGTGCTCAATCAATGATGTATCAATAGAAGCATTAGCAGTAGAGCCTGGTACATAGTCATGGATAGACGAAGCATCATGACCGTAAAGAGCTTTAAACGGGGTCATCTTTATGGTTGAATGGTAGTGAGTGTTGTACGAAAACTCGGCCAAATAAAGATACTTCTGCCATGTCTTAGGTTCATCCATAACGTATGCCCGTAAGTACGACTCGAGGCAACGGTTAACCATTTCCGTTTGACCATCTGTCTCCGGATGATACGCGCTTGAATGCAATAACTTTGTTCCAACCCGTTTGAATAATTCGGTCCAGAATCGACTAATGAATAAAGGATCACGGTCTGATACAATGGACTTGGGCAACCCATGCAACCTGTAGACCTCTATCATAAACAGTGTAGCTAGCGAGATAGCCGTATAATTGGGTGATAGTGCTATGAAGTGAGCGAATTTAGACAAGCGATCTACTATAACCCATATGGTTGTTTTACCTTTCGACGGTGGTAGACTTGTGACAAAATCCATGGAAATGTCGAACCATGGTGCAGCCGGGGTGGGCAATGGCTGTAGCGTTCCATACGGCTTGTGGTTCGGAACTTTAATGGCTTGACATGTTGGACAAGAACGGTTGAAGGAAGAAACGTCACGTTTAATACCCAGCCATGAAAACGAACTTGTGATCCGTTTGATGGTAGTCGTTACACCCGCATGACCTCCCATAAACGACGAGTGAAACTCCTCAAGAAGCTTGAGCCGTAGGTCCTTGATTGGCAGGACCATTATCTTGCTATGCACATACACGAGCCCGTCTCGAAACGAATGATGTGGAAAAGAGTGCGGGTCGTCTTTGATCTTCGAAAGCAACTGTTGGCCTGTTTTATCATCTCTGAAGTAGGCGCAGATTTCGTTTAGCCAAGCCGCTGTGGGGTGTGAAAGTGCTAAACACGTCGTCGGTTGAACCCGACTAAGAGCATCGGCAACCGAGTTTTCCTTTCCCGGTTTGAAATGAACTTCGAAGTCATAACCCATTAATTTGGTTATCCATTTCTGTTGCTCCGGAGTATGTATCGTTTAGGTTAGCACATGTTTGAGACTGTGATGGTCCGTTTAAATACGAAACCGTCGTCTCAACAAATACTGTCGCCACTTCTTAACAGCTTCTGTTATCGCGTATAATTCTTTCGTGTAGGTTGACTGCGCTTGCATCGTTTGGCAAAGCTTCTTACTGAAAAACGCTATGGGACGAATTTTTTTGAGACAGTACTGCCCCGATTGCGTAACCGGATGCATCCGTGGCCACATCAAATGGTTGCTCAAAATCCGGTAAAGCAAGTGTGATAAGCCGTTCCATGCTGGCCTTGAGTTCTGTAAAGGCTTTAGCTGCGCCGTCGTTCCACGAAAACACTTTCTGTTTTAACAAGTCGGTCAGCGGTGATGCAATGCGGGCATATTGGTGTACAAACAGACGGTAATAGCTCGTTAAGCCCAAAAAAGCCCGTAAATTGGTGAAGGTTTTCGGTGTCGGCCACGTGTGTATTGCTTGGATCTTATCTTCTTCCGGTGCAACCCCCTTGCCTGAGATTTTATTGTCACACCCTGTCTTTTGCGGAAGCGTATGATGTGTGACTAGCTTGTTATCATTGCATTCAATCGTAATAAACAACTACATGATCAAAACGATGTTCATCCATTCATGAAAATTTGAGTATTACAAACACTTGTTGTTTAAGTTTTCAAAACATGACCTTTGACAAGGTTACAATTCAACAAAAGTGGATGACATCTAAACTTGTAGTCTATTTCTAGTTACGACACTTGCGCCCAAGATCCATCCTGTCACCTGAAATACATGTAATTTTGGAAAACATCAACATAAAGTTGAGCGAGTTCATGCATTTTGCATATCTTGTATGAAAACATTGTATGTATCTTGTATAAATAAAGTGTTCATGTATAAATCAAGTTTTCTTGTGTACACCACGTACTAATTGAATGTTTGTACAAGGACGTTAAGGCATGTGAGGACATATGGAGCATTAGTGTTGGCTCTTTTAAGGCATGTGAGCATATGGAGCATTAGTGTTGGCTCCTTTACTGTGCCGATTACCCTCGACTGTGTCAATTTCCCTTGACTGTGTCAATTTCCCTTGACTGTGTCGATTACCCTCGACTGGGACACCGAAGCACTCAAGAGGTCACATAAGGCCCATGAGTGGGGCTCGGCCGTACCCGTTAGATCTAACCCTCGTCCCTAATTAAGTATTAATGGCATCTCAATATCTAGTTTAAGCTCACATGATCTAGTATTTTCTAGGCTTTTCTTAAAACTCATCATATTGCACTCACCACGAGTGCTTCTCGTATTCTTAATTCATATTGCACTCGGTTCTCGTTCTCACCAAGAGTGCTTCTTGTATTTTTACCCTTTGTAAAAATTATAATATTTGTAACATGTATTTCACCCCCGAGAGTTATAAAACCAAAAACAGTTAGAGAAAAGGGGGAGCATGAACTCACAACTTTGCGTTCCTGTGCGTCGTAAACTTCACCGGATTTGCTTAATTTACGTCGTAACCTATACGCGTTTTCTTAACGTTAGTCACTAGACTTGTATCGCACAAGTACAGTCACTATCTCTTGTGTACGTATTCTTGTGTTAAAAATATTCTATATTTTTAACTACGTATCTTACTTATATTATTTTCTCTAAAATTAATATAAGTATCTCGTGTTTTGCACTTTGCACCCGAATTATGTATCTTGTATGTTGTATGTGTATTTTTATGTTTATACTTCTCATGAGTATTTAGTGTATTTTTAAGTCTTAATACACTAGCACGTATAACACATACTATACACACTTAGCACAAAAGTTGGTGATAAAATAATATATATTTTTCTCTCAAAAATATACATACTTATATCCATTTTTATTCTTGAAGAAATCCTCATTTCTTATCACCAAAAATTAGGGAAACCTTGGTAATACTTTAAATACATTTTTAGGGAATAAGTTCCCCAAAAACTTATATTTTTCTAAGTGTCAAAATTTATAAAAATTTTGACAGAGTTTCCCCTAAAAATGGAGGTTTCCCATGTTTTCAAAACATGTGTTTATTTTCTTTTAAATCGTCAACAATCATCAACAACAATTATCAACAATAATCATCAACAACAATCACTAATTTCTCCATTTCATGAACTTGAGTATTTACAAAAATGTGTAGTAATTTACTAGCACATTTAGTAAGCCTTGTTATCTTTAAAAATAAGTTTAATTTCTTAAAAACTTTATTTTTAAAGAATATGAAGTTTCACAACTTCTAGTCGGTTTTTACGAAAATTATTTCTTTGTTAAAACTTTTGTTACACAAGTGTCCACACACTTGTTTGTTCATAAAAACACCTCTACTTCATGAAAGATCCGGTTTTAAAACATGGTTTTGTCTTACAGTTGGTCTTTCGAAAATACCACTTGTAGATCTTTAGATCTACTAGTTTAGAACTCCATTTCATAAGATAAATTGTTTTTACACAAGTTCATGTTTAATAGTAGTAGTGTTCATCATCTAGTCCTTTTTATACTTTAACATACACTAGCTCATGTTCTAAGAACATAACCTAGCCGGGTTAGATGACGATCCGAACTACTACTAGCATTAAACAACACAAAATAATCATCACAAAACAAGTTTTACACAATTATCCATCTATTAACCATCATATTCATCACTTTAATAGACTTTTAGTTGGTGATTTAGTATGTTCATGATTTTCAACCGACAAATCTCTTATTAACCACTCTAGACAAGATCAAGAAGGTGTTTAGAAGCACTTACTACTAGCACAAGGCTAGGGGAGTTCAAGAGGACAAAAGAGGTGGATAAAAGCAAATGAAGAAGGTCCTTCAAGATCCGCTTGCACCGAGCTTCGTTAGTGGCCTTCTTACTCCTCAATATCACCTTGGAATGGATGGATGAGTTGGAAAATGAGGGTGGCGGTGGTGCTTGGTTGGGCCGAGAACAAGGGAGGGAGAGAGGGAAGTGAAGTGAAGATGGAGTGATGAAATGGTGGTATTTATAGACCTTCCATATAGCATATTCCTAGCATATTCCTGGCATATTCCTGGCATATTCCTGGCATATTCCTGGCATATTCCTGGTATATTCCTGGTATATTCCTGGCATATTCCTGGTATATTCCTGGCATATTCCTGGCATATTCCTGGTATATTCCTGGTATATTCCTGGCATATTCCTGGCATATTCCTGGTATATTCCTGGCATATTCCTGGCATATTCCTGGCATATTCCTGGGTTTGCTGCGTTGTCTGCGTTTTGCAGTGTAAGCATTGTGTCGCGTAGGAACACACGGTACGCGCTTAAACTTGAAAAATAACGTTTTTAAGCGTTTTAATTTATTTTTCAACACGAACCTGATTAAAATAAAATTTTAATCATAACAGAATATTTGTGGGATTAAATATTATCCGGTTGTTCGGTTAGACACCGGTTCGTTAAAGTGCTAAATCACACTTTTTAGTGTCTTTTAAGTACCCTTCTTGTACCCTTTCAATTCCCAACACTTAGGGAAATATTCTGGATGATAAAACGAAATTTCTGCATAATATTCATATGATTAAATGCTGAATTGAGCTGAATTATACGAAATTATGCACTTAAAGTGCGTTTCAGGTGCTTTTTAGTGCTTATTTTTGCTTTCGCAATGTCTATAAATTAAACCCTTACATGTACTCTTGGGTTTTAATGTACTTTTGTCGTCGGACCTACACCTAGGCCTCAATTCTAATGTCTGACTGCTTTCTGCAATTCTGTTGACGCGATGTGTCTTGCCGGTGAGTTTACTAATATTTCTGACGCAACGCTCTCGTTTATGCATAAAGCTATATTTTGTAGCACAAAATGTGCATGAATTCACTTGCATGGAATTCAGAAATTTATTTGTCTGGTAAACCAGATCCTGCACAGTCATTTAAGCACAAATTACTGTTCATTTCGTGTACGGAATGTACGGAAAAGTGACGGTTGTCACATTTATGGCCCAAAAATGAGACTTCTTTGGCTGCAAAAGTGCACTTGGATGGTTTGGCTTGGAAACTGTGTTGCATGAGAGTCTCAAAAACATGTTGGAGATGTTTATAGTGATCCTCCATGCAGCCGCTATATATCAAAATATCATCAAAGAAAACCAAAACGAAGCGACGTAATACCGGCCTAAAAATGTCGTTCATAGCGGCTTGAAAGGTGTATGGCGCGTTAGTGAGACCGAATGGCATAACGAGGAATTCGTAATGGCCATCTGTGGTTCGAAACGCTGTTTTTTGGACGTCTTCTTTTGCCACCCGAATCTGGTGATAGCCGGAACGTAGGTCGATTTTCGAGAAGATGTTTTCCCCATGTAGTTCATCCAGAAGCTCGTCGATAGTTGGTATAGGAAAATGATCCCGAATAGTTACCGCATTGAGTGCCCGGTAATCTACACAAAACCTCTAAGATCCGTCTTTCTTTTTAACCAACAAAACAGGTGAGGAAAATGGGCTGTGGCTTGGTTGTATGATCCCGTCTTGTAACATTTCTTCGATAAGGCGAGTCATAATCTGTTTTTGGAAATGCGGGTAACGATAGGGCTTTACGTTAACGGGTGCGGCATCAGGTTGTAAAGGGATATGGTGGTCGTGGTGTCTGTTTGGTGGTAGCTTGTGGCTGGTTTCAAACAGTGGGCTGAATTTTTGGAGGAGGGTATCGATGTGAGGGTTAGAGTGTGTGGGTGTAATTGGATCAGGGGTTGGGGTAGGTGCATGGCATATAAACATAGTATGGAGTGATGCAATGGAGTCAATTTTAATAAGGGTGGAAAGGGTACTGGTTGAAACATGTTGGTTAAGGGGTTCACCAGTAACAGTACACATCTTACCATCCTTCATGAATGAGATTTCCGGAATCGAGAAATCCGCAGAGAGTCGGCCCAGAGAACTTAACCAGGAGATTCCTAAAACGACGTCGGCACCTTCCACCGGAATAATGAAGAACAGTAGTGAAAACTGGTTACGCTTGATGTGGAACGTGACTTCTGGGCAATAACCGGTACATTGAATGTACTGACCATTCCCGACCATGACTGAAAACGACACAATTGGCTTCGACGCGAGTTCCAACTGAGCGGCTATCCTGGGTTGAATGATACTATGAGTGCTTCCGCTGTCAACCAGGATCTGAACCGGTTTACCGGCGATGTACCCCGTGACCCGGAGGGTTTATGTTGAAGATATACCGAAGAATGCTACGTTCAAGAGTGACATTAACTTCGGAGATGGTTGATCAGTCACTGGCGTTGGTTCGTTATCCGTTGAATCCGGCTCGGTATCGTCGTTATCCACGACCAATAAGAACTGCGGTGGTGCACACTTGTGACCGGGGGTAAATCTTTAGGGACACTTGAAGCACAGGCCCTCTTTGCGTCGTTGGGCGATTGCTTCCGGCGACAAACGAGTGATCGGCAGGGACGACTTAGTTTTGGCTGGTAACAGCAGGAGTGGGGGTTAGGATGATTTAGGGTTTTGGGATGAGGATGAAGCCGTATTGGAGGAGGTATATGAAGGTGGGGTCCATGAAGTGTTGGTGTTTTTAGTAAACGAATTGGGCTTAGGTTTATTTGGTGGGCCGATTTTATCTTCAATCAGCCGTGAGAGGGCACAGGCCGCGTGCAAGGTGGCTGGTTTGTGAAGGGCAAGTTCGCTCCGAATATCGTTCCGTAACCCGGAAATATAACAGTCGCGGAGGGCCTCTTGGGAAAGACCCGTTACTCGGTTACTGATTTTTTCGAATTCCGTTTGATATTCCATGACGGAGTTGGTTTGGCGAAGCTTGAAAAGGGTAGCTTGGTGGTTCTCATAAGTGGATGGCCCAAAACGTAACTCTAGATCACGTTTAAAAGACTGCAACGTACCCAAAAGACCGTTGCCTGATAAGTTTTGGTACCAAGACAAGGCGTCTCCCACGAAGTGGAATGCCGTCAATTCGATACGTTCATGAGGTGGGATTTGGTAATAGGTAAAATAATTTTCGGCTTGAAAGATCCAACCAAGGGCGTTGGTTCCGTCGAACAGTGGCAAATTAATTTTGGGTGGCTTTGGGTAAGGACGGCGAGTGGTGTTAGATGGTTCAGGTTCATCTTTGGTTTTGGGAGAACCGAAATGTAAACTGTCGGATGATAATTGATCGGATAATTTGGAAATATGGGTAACAAGGTTGGCGGTGGTTTGAATCAGGTCTGCAATTTGGCTGTTGGTCTGTTGCGAGGAAGAGGATGTGACGGCAATGAGTTGTGAAAGTTGGTCGGAAATCGAGACGGGTAGCTCGTCTCCGGTGGGATCACGGCGAGGAGGCATGATTGGGAGGTGAAATCGTGAATGAAAGCACCAATTGGTATGATAATCCTTAAGCGGATCAGACTCCAAGAATTTAGAGAAGGAAGGCAATGTTTGGAACAATTTTCTGATGATTTTTCATTCAACAACTAAAACTTAAATACATGAGAAAATGCATGAAATAAGGGAAACGTGGAATTGTGCTACTAAAACATGGATGGATAACGAACTACATGCATGCATGATGAAAACTAAATTAAAGGGAAGTGGAATAATGGCTGGAAGATCTCCTTATTTGTGGGAACAAGTTGCCGACCTAGTCTATCAGTTTCTTCGGCCTCACGGTTTTCCTTTTGGGCCTCGCATTCCTTGTCTCTTCTGGGCTTGATAGACCGGTGTCTTTTGGGTTAACATCAATGGTGGGTTGGATCGTAACAGGTGCCTTCCCCTGAAAACCAACATTGTCCTCAATGTTGAAATTAGGAAATTGTTGCTGCAATGTCTCTAAATCTTCCCATGTAGCCTCTTCCCATGGCTGGTTCATCCACCGAACTAACGCCTGTCGTTGCCCAACTTCACCAAAACGAACATCCTCGAGACTTTGTGGCTGCAGTTTACTATCCACCATAGATCCAATTTCCTGTATGTTGCCTTGCGGTTCATTATCGGAACCGAAACATTGTTTTAACAATGAAACGTGAAATACAGGGTGTATTTTAGACCCCGGTGGCAATAACAACTTATATGCTACCTTACCAACTCGCTGCAAGATTCTGTAAGGCCCGAAAAAACGCCGCGATAACTTGTGGTTATCTCTAGTTTGAACCGAGAGCTGCCTATACTTTTGCAACTTGAGATAGACCAAGTCATCAACTCCTTCTCTAGCCGGTGCTTATTAGCTTGTTTTGTCATTCGTTGCTTTGCTTGTTCGATGGACTGCTTCAAGGCTGTGATCACCCTTTTGTGCTCAATCAATGATGTATCAATAGAAGCATTAGCAGTAGAGCCTGGTACATAGTCATGGATAGACGAAGCATCATGACCATAAAGAGCTTTAAACGGGGTCATCTTTATGGCTGAATGGTAGTGAGTGTTGTACGAAAACTCGGCCAAATAAAGATACTACCGCCATGTCTTAGGCTCATCCATAACGTATGCCCGTAAGTACGACTCGAGGCACGGTTAACCACTTCCGTTTGACCATCCGTCTCCGGATGATATGCGCTTGAATGCAATAACTTTGTTCCAACCTGTTTGAATAATTCGGTCCAGAATCGACTAATGAATAAAGGATCACGGTCCGATACAATGGACTTGGGCAACCCATGCAACCTGTAGACCTCTTTCATAAACAGTGTAGCTAGCGAGACCGTATAATTGGGTGATAGTGCTATGAAGTGAGCGAATTTAGACAAGCGATCTACTATAACCCATATGGCTGTTTTACCTTTCGACGCGGTTGACTTGTGACAAAATCCATGGAAATGTCGAACCATGGTGCAGCCGGGGTGGGCAATGGCTGTAGCGTTCCATACGGCTTGTGGTTCGGAACTTTAATGGCTTGACATGTTGGACAGGAACGGATGAAAGAAGAAACGTCACGTTTAATAATTATGTAAAAATTTTAATAATAGTAATGGTTGAAGAATCAATCATACTGGTTGCAGCAGGCAAAATAATGGAAAGATCTTCAAGTCTTCAAGTTCAACCCTTGGTCAAGAAATTTTCCTAATTTGTTGGTTAGGATTGAAGAATGTACACAAAGATGGTTGGTCACAGTCTAATCTATTTGCGTGAAAGAATAACCGTACACTGATTGATTGCCACATATAAGTTAAAATTTTATACCTTAATAACAAATACAGAAAAAGAATTCAGAAGCTAAAAGAAATTTCAAAACGTGGGGTCTATACATATTTAAAACCGGACCTGATCATCAATCGGTCGTATTAACAGTTTTCACTATTTATTTTCTTCACTATTTATTTTCTACAACATATTAATGTCAATGCTTATTTTTATTTACGTTTATACGTAAGTTTTATTTAAACTGAGTTGCGTGTGACATTGTACAAGTTATCTAAGCATAGACAAACAGGTCATTAAATTTTTACGTAAGTTATGTTATCAGGGTTTTTATGTATATTTTATAATTGTTTTCGATATATACGTTTTCGACTTCCCGGTCGGAAATCTCAAGCTTCGCCACTGCAAACACCATATCCATGTGTGATGTATCAGCTTAGGGTTCGTTCATTATTATTAAGTCCTTTATCTTTTGTGAATATTCCATTGATCTTTTAAAGACCCTTAACATGCATGTGTCTTGCGAGTTAAGAGTCTAGGGCCATCTAGATTGTTTAGAGTGGCATATCAACAACACATAATAACTTAGTAACCCGACTCAACATCAAAATAAATCCAACATGTATACCACATGAATCATAAATAACCTTCAACATTAACAACAACATTTTTGATGTGTATCCGAGTTTTCAGAACCAATATCTTACCTCATGTCCTAATACATATCAAACATATTCCAAACGCATATTGCGGTCCAGTAACCGTTAACAAAATTTGAAAAGAAAATTAATAGCATTGACATCCCGTATCAAAATTTGAAAAAAAAAATAATATGTATATTTAAGTTCACTAATCCACTCTTAACAGTAAATTGTTGAATTTGTAATTCATTATTTTCTCATAATCAACTTATAACCCATATCTTACCACTATCCAATGATTTCCCTTATGATTTTTATACCATATGATTTGTTCGTTAGAGAAAATATTTGATATAATAATAGTTAAAAATCTGATGATGGTTGAACATTTAGAAACTAAAGAAAAATACTTGAAATAGATAAAAACAAGCATCACACTAGTTAACCTTAACACGTTTCATTACAAACTTATAACGATGAATGACAACTACTAGCTAGCTTATCCAATGCATCTGCTTGCTTGCTGCTTATTGATCAAGAAGAGCATCACCAGCAGCTTGTTCCTCCTCCTCCTCCTCCTCCCTCAACTCTGCCAGTTTTGCTAGTAGTTGGTCCATGACCTCGGCAGAGAGGATCGGGTTTTCCATTCTTTTACGGAATGTAAACATGAAAGAGTCGATCATAGCCGGCCTCTGATGAGGTCCTACGGTGGTCATAAACCCATGAATGTACGAGGGTTGGTACATAGAGAGGAGGCAGTTGAGCTCAAGAGAGGTCACTACCCCTTGAGCCACAAGGGGGGCGTACAGACACCCCGCAACACAACCGGTGGTGTTCTCTTCATTTAACGCCTCACACATCACGCACGATTCAGCCATTTGGTTGCTGTTTAAGATTGGAAACAACAAACACAAAACAAAAGATGTTAGCTACATATACTTTACTTGATAAACTATAAATAATATACTTATAAGGTATAACAGTCATGCATAAAAGCCATTCTGGTTGGATCTTAATTTGAAGTTTTGATCTGTAACTAATATTTCAAGCAAGAAGGGGGATGGTTGAGTAAAATAAAATGGAACCTTAGAGAAGAAATGGGTGGTAGGTAGTATGGTCTGTGTAGAATGTATGCTTGATTGATTTATAGAGATTGAGGGGGTGTTTGGGTTAGCTTATTTAAGTTGAAAAGGACTTTTTGTCAAAAGTACTTATTAACTTATGACTTTTTGAAAAGGAGTTTGTAAAAAAGTGTTTGGATTAGCTTATGAGGCAATAAGTTAATAAGTAGTTTTTTAAAAGGTGTTTGGTTTAACTTATTCATGTAAAATGACCAAAAAGGACATCCCTTCGATACTTAAAATTAGTTACTATGTCATGATTTTATCCCAGAAATTAATTGCACAAAGTTTGTAACTAAATATTCTAATGAAACCTACAATTTTTTGATTAATAAGCATGTCAGGTCCTAAATTCTCTTCAAAATTGATGCAGTATACGCAGATTATGTTTGAGACGGCAACAAGGGTTTTATGGTAATATTTCTTCAAAAGTCCTTTTTCATATTGAGAAGTTACAATTCATGACTTCTTTGGCTTTTTACAACACAAGCTATAAGTTATTGTAAAAGGACTTATGGGTTTCCCAAACACTATCAACCTAACTTATTAACTTATAAAAGTTAATAAGTCAAAAGGAGGGCAAAAATAAGGAATCCCAAACACCACCTGAATTGTACTAGCTAGTATGGTATATATCACTTTAATGCATGCTTGCTTGTTAAATGAAGCACGGCTTGATTTTAACTTTTCCTCCTATACTATGTAAATCTGGTGATAAAGACAATACATCCATAGAAAGGTGTGTATTATTAATGACATTGATTGAAGTTGTTTTATCGTTTATATCATTGGGTCTTTACATGCTGTATCTTAGTCCTTTGATTTTTAATTAGGGAAAATTACAAAAATGTTGGTTGACTAAGAGTGTTTTCAAATTTGTCACCCTCCTGTGTCCTTGGAAGGACTACTCAGCATCGGAAGCGTCCGCCTTTCATGTTGAAGCGTCCGTTCTCTTTTCAAGCGACACGTGTCCGATGAAGCGTCCGCCTCAGTTTTGCTAACGCGTCCGTGAAGCTTCGGAAGCGTCGGCAACGACGCAGCTTTGTATTTTTTGTGCATACATGGGATCCCGTTCATGGAGTCAAATTTTTATAACTTATAAACATTATAACATGGGATCCCGTTAACATACATGTTATTTTTAAACGACATAAACATGTTATTTTTTAGTTAAATGTTTTAGTCCCAATTTTCTAACTTATAATCATGTTAACGGAGTCAAAAAAATTTATATTAAACACTATTAATATTAAACACTATTAATATTAAACATCAAAACATAACATAATAAAAATAAAAACCAAAATAACAACACATAATACTCTAAAACCATATCCTAATAGCCTTCCACTCCGAGACATTTTTGAATTCATGTCCCTCGTCATGACGGTAGTTGATAAGGGCCACTTCCTTCTGATCGTCCTCACCAAGGTCCGGCATTTCTGTCTCCACTTTCTTAAAATATCGATCTAGGGATGGCAATGGGACGGGTTTGGGACGGGTTTAGGTCATCCCAAACCCAAACCCGGTTTGATAAGCTTGTCCCAAACCCGTCGGGTTTCTAGCGGGTAAATACCCATCGGGTATCGGGTATACCCGCGAGTTTCGGGTAAACCCGTAAATTTAAAAAGATTACTCGTTGGGTATACTCATCTCAAAACCCATTTGGTATTTATCGGGTAACTACTAACCGGTTACATTTTGTATTGTCATTATAAAAATATATGTCAAATACTAAAATGTATACAAAATATAATGCCTAGTGGAGAGTTCAAATGAGAAAAATTCTTTATAAGAAGAAAAAAGAAGAAATTTCAACCAATAGAAATGCTTCATTAAACTTCATTTAATATTTGTACTTAATGTAACTATAAGGGTATATTGGTAAACTTACATACATCATTAATTGGTAGTTTCATCTTTAATAACTAACTATATTAAATTTGTAACTTATTTTTAAGATATATATTTTTCTCAAAAAATAAAAATAAAAATTCATTTATAGTGTAGGATAAATACGAGGCGTGTAGGATAAATTACGAGTTGTGTAGGATAAATTTCAATATGTGTAGGATAACTTTTGATGTGTGTAGGCAAATTTTTTTATTGTGGAGGATGATTGTCTTAATGACTAATTAATTAGTCAAACATAATAATAAATGAGATGAGAAAAAACTATTTAGTGTTTTACCATTGTACCCTTTTGTTCTTTTTATTCTTAATAAAATTTTCATTTGAGAAGAAATTTAATGTGAGAAGAAAAAGAAGAAATGACATATTAGTAAAATCCTATTTCATTTATAACTCATATCATTAATTTTTCTCTCTTTAATTAATTAGTCAACTAATCATTAATTATCCTACATATTATCTACAAAACCTACACATATCAAAATTGTCCTACATATACCCTACACATTATAGAATTTTATCCTACACAGTCGAAATTTATCCTACATACCTCGAAATATATCCTACACAACTCGTGATTTATCCTACACAACTAGTAATTTATTCTACACTTTAAATTAAGTTGTTTTTTTAATTTGAAAAAAATATATATTTTGAAAATGAGTTACAAATTTAATTTAGCTAGTTATTAAAGGGGAAGGATACACATTAATGATTTATGTAAGTTTACCAATATACCCTTATATTAAAATTAAATACAAATATTAAATGAAGTAAAATGAAGCCTATATGTATAAAAAATGGATGTATCATATATATACATATTTAATAATATAAAAGAAACTATATCGGGTATACAATCGCGTAAACGGGTACACTTTATCGGGTAATTGGGTCGGGTAAACGGGTATATCACTAAATCCCAAACCCGCGAAAAAAATAAAAACAATTCCCAAACCCGTCCCAAACCCGATTAACCAACCCCAAACTCGTCCCAAATGTGTCGGGTTTCGGGTTTACCCAGCGGGTTCGGGTTTGATTGCCATCCCTATATCGATCAAACCTCTCAGATTCCAACCGCAGGACACGGAACCTGGAGGATAATGCGTCAACGGTCCGGTTGTGGTCCGGACCACGTAGTTGGGCGAAAATCTGTTGAACACGAACCCAGAGCCCACCGTGTCCTCGTCGTGGAGGATCGGTCATGGCCTCCTCCCATGCTTCGCAAAGAGCAATATCTTCAACGTCAGTCCAGGAGTTGGCCATTTTCGGGTCGTTGACGACGTCGGAGTTGTTATAGTGAAATGGCTGACAAAAGTTTGCAACTTTTGAAAACGGCGGGTGGTGATAAGTTACAAGTGAACGGGGTTGTTATATAGTGGGGTAAATGTGTGCAACGGTAAAGTTAAACGGCTTTTTAGTTTCCCTTTTTTTTCTTTAATTATTTAAGCGTCGGCCGAGCCTCGGGAAGCGTCGGTCAAGGCTCGGGAAGCGTCGGCCAAGCCTCCGAAGCGTCGTCCAAGCCTCGGAAGCGTACACAGGGACGCTTCAAAAAGTATATGGTTATGATGCGTCGGTGACTGACGCATTTTGCTAACGGAGGCAGACGCTTCAACATGTCGGAGACACGTGTCGGATTGAAAGGAAACGGACGCTTCAACGTGATAGGCGGACGCTTCCGAGGCTGTGAGGACGTTCCAAGGACGCATGAATGTGACAAAATTGAAAAGTCACTTGGTCAACCAACATTTTGGTAATTTTCACTTTTAATTATGCTCGTAATATATGCAGGAAAAGTGCAGATCGTTTTTTCAATTTTTTTTTTATTTTTTTCGTTTTTTTATTTTTTTTTATAATTTTTCTCAGTTTTTATTAGTATTGATTTATTCTCAATCCATCCTAACCCGAACTCATCCTTACCTAAACCTATCCTGACATTCTTCTTTCTTTTACCCATCTTGACCCAAACCCATTCTAAACCAAACTCATCCTGACCCAACAACCCATCCATTTTACCACCTATAAATAATTAATGTTATAGAAACGATTTTCTACCTCAAAGATCTTGTATGCTATGCAACATTGAGTGTACATTAATAAACTCATTTATTAATGTGGAAATGTCATTTGATGCGTGTAAGGAGAAAAACATATTTTAAGAGGAAAAAATGTACTAATTGTTAATTTGAGTGTCTAGGACTTTTATTTATTTTTCAACTTAATGTAGATTGCTTCTACTGTTCCACATGATTGTAATCCACACATTTAAAAGTAACCAATTATTTATTTTCGATCAAGAAGCATTTGTTCTAATTAGTGAAATGTACCCATATCTTAAATGGAGTTGTTTTCACTTGGAGCCATAAACAAAGATAACAATGAATGTTTCACTGGAAAAGGAACTATGAATACCCCCTAAATAGACATATGAAATGATAATATTTCAGATTTATATACTTATATATGCAAGAAAACTTACGTATGAACTGCAAGGGTATGATTTGCATATCTATAAATTTCATATGAAAACATGAGTTTTTAACTTCTCCCTATGCAAATATGTAAACTACACATGACCTAAATGCAAAGTTATATAATATTTAGGTGTAGAATTTGTTAAAAAAAGGGTTTAACTATTCAGTTTTCTTATTAAACAAAAAAATGTAGGGGCTATTTTGTTAAGAAAAAACAATTACAGCACACCATTCAACAACAATGAAAATAATAATGGTCCTATTTTCACACCCCTATTTCCTTATTTTCACGTCCCTAGGTGTATACGAGCCGTATAACATTATACGGCCCGTATAGAATGTTGGTGCACAGAAATAGATGCAATGGAATGTTTTTTTTTGTTTTACATATATATGGGCCGTAGAACATTATACGAACAATATAATGTTATACGACCAAATGTATACGGGCCGTATAACATTATACGAGCATTATATACGACCACCCTAAAAGCTTATCTCACATGGTGTATACGAGCAGTATAAACGGGCCGAATAACCTTATACGGTCCGTATACACCATGTGAGAATAAGTTTTTACCATGTGTGATTATAATAATAACAATAATAATAGAAAACTGAAAAAGAAAAAGAAAAAGAAAGCAAAAACAATTGCAGTACGATTTACGTACAACAAACAAAAACAATGCAAAGAAAGTACGATTTACAACAAAATAATAAAGCAATGCAAGTACGATTTACACCTGCAAAGTTTGGTTCAAAGTTTCGACCTACTACTCTCCAGTATGCTAACTTTAATTTAATGCACTTCTTAGATAAGTTCAATTTAATACCATAAAAAATTCGTAAAACAATACTTTTAAAACTTGTAATCTGTTACAAAATTTTAAAAAATCTTCAAAAACGAAAGTTAAAAGAAAAACAAAATTTTACGTTTAGTGTTTTGAGTTTGTTTATGTAGGAAAAGAACGTTGCAGAGAAGTTGTGTTTCCATAACATTTTTCATCTCAACTACTCTCATCCTCTATCAACTATTAATTATGAAGGGTTAAGGGAAGGGATTGCAAAATTTTATGGCAAGCGCTCAAGATTTTTCATAGCGGTATAACACTAAAAAAACTTTAAGAGGAGGACAAATTATAACAATTAAGAACAACAAATTAATCAAACATAAAACTAAGCTAATACAAGATGTCTAACACAGAATGTTAAAACTTAGAAAAAAATTAAGTGTTGCATGCAATTTCTTGTTCCATTCCACGTCACCACAAACATGCTAGTTTCCTTACGTTATATGCACCTATGTATTTCCGGTTTATTTTTATCGTTATCGCCTTCGAGTTAGTAGTTGTGTGTATTGGGTTAAGAGCATTCACATTAGACCTTTCATCTCTATCTTTATAATAACATTATTAAAAAGCACATATTTCTGTAAAAAAATTTATTTTCCAAAAACCACCCACATCCAACTCTCTATCTTTATCTCTATCATACTCACATACACTTATTTTTTCAGTTTTTTCTCCTTCCTATGTGAGCCTCTATATATAGAGGTATACTTAAGTTTCTATATATTTTTCTCTATTTTAGAGATTTCAATGTAGTACTGTTTTTGTTGTTTTCTCTTTTTTCATCTCTATATTATATAGAATGCGTGTATATAAAAGCTCCAATGTGAATACTCTAAGTTAGTGGTCTTATGTATGTTTCTCTTTGGTTGTTACTTGTATGCCTATTTATAGGCAAGCGTGTTTTATCGTTTGATTACGAATGAATATATGAATAACGTAAGTGTATGATCTCATCAAAAGTTCAGAACAAGAAGTCAACCAACAATTGACCAAAGTAACCAACTAACCATCAAAAATTAACAAATTAAGGTATTAAATAATAATAAACAAAAGCAAACAAATTAATAGAACAAGAAATTGAACTAACCTGAGCTAGAAGAGTCGAAGGCTCGAACAATTGAGTCCAAGAGGTTCGTCGTTCAACTCGCTTCCGTGACTTAGCCCTAGATTTTTAGGGTGTAAGGAGTGGTTAAACACCTTAGAGTGGCAAACCAAAAAAACGACCAATCAGAGTGCGTCATGTCAATCAGTTAAAAGTGTTTAAACTTTGCTAAAAAGTGTTGGCAATGGTTTAAACACTTGCTGAAGTGGTAAACTTTTTTTATTGTTTTTTTTGTACACTAGTTTATTTAATATTTAAGTTAATAAATGTAGAATAAATACATTAAATTAAAAAACAATAAACTTTCATAAATTAAATTAAAAGCATCAAAATTATCTATATATTAAAATTATCTATATATTAAAAATAGAAGCTAATGAATAGTAACTTTAATATTATAATATTATAACATTAGAAGCTAATGAATAGTAACTTTAATATTATAATATTATAACATTAGAATAATAATTATCTATATATTAAAAGATAATTAAAAATAAAAGCTAATGAATAGCAACTTTAATATTATAATATTATAACATTAGAATAATAATAAACCTAAAAAGTAATTATTATCTATCTATATATTAAAAATAGATATATATTAAAAATAGAAGCTAATGAATAGTAACTTTAATATTATAATATTATAACATTAGAAGCTAATGAATAGTAACTTTAATATTATAATATTATAACATTAGAATAATAATTATCTATATATTAAAAGATAATTAAAAATAAAAGCTAATGAATAGCAACTTTAATATTATAATATTATAACATTAGAATAATAATAAACCTAAAAAGTAATTATTATCTATCTATATATTAAAAATAGAAACTAATGAATAGTAACTTTAATATTATAATATTATATATATCAATTAAAATTAAAAGCTAATGAATAGTAACTTTAATATTATAATATTATAACATTAGAATAATAATAAACCTAAAAAGTAATTATTATCTATCTATATATTAAAAATAGAAGCTAATGAATAGTAACTTTAATATTATAATATTATATATCTATATATTAAAAACAGAAGCTAATGAATGTTAACTTTAATATTATAATATTATAACATCAGAATAATAATTATCTATATATTAAAAATAAAACCTAATGAATAGTAACAACATTTGAATAATAATAAACCTAAAAAATAATTATTATGTGTATATTAAAAATAGAAGCTAATGAATAGTAACTTTAATATTATAATATTATAACATTAGAATAATAATAAACCTACAAAGTAATTAAATTAAATTAAAAAACAATAAAATTACATTTTATCTATATATTAAAAATAGAAGCTAATGAATAATAACTTTAATATTATAACATCAGAATAATAATTATCTATATATTAAAATTAAAAGCTAATGAATAGTAACTTTAATATTATAATATTATAACATTAGAATAATAATAAACCTAACAAGTAATTATAATAGAATTCAATGAATAGTAACTTCAATATTTTAATATTATAATATTATAACATTAGAATAATAATAAACCTAAAAAGTAATTACATTAAATTAAAAAATAATAAAATTACATTAACTTGAAATAAATTAAACATTATAATATTATAACATTAGAATAATAATAAACCTAAAAAGTAATTATAATAGAATTCAATGAATAGTAACTTCAATATTATAATATTATAACATTAGAATAATAATAAACCTAAAAAGTAATTACATTAAATTAAAAAATAATAAAATTACATTAAGTTGAAATAAATTAAACTAGTCTTCGTCGGAATCGATCAAAAGGTGGGGTAAGTCTTGACTTGCGAGATGATCTATGAGATCGTGTTTTAGTCTTCAATGCGTGTCTTCATCCATCAACTCGCCCAACACCGTATCGTCTAGAGCGGGCTCGATCCGAGGATCCCGAATGTGCACCGGTGCTATCGCCTTTCCTTCATCTTTCAAAATAATGTTGTGTAAAATAATACACGTGTACACAACACTCTTAATTTTTTTAACGGATCTTGCTCGCATCGGTCGACTCTATACACCCTATTTCGCCTTCAAAACACCAAAAGCTCGTTCGACGTCTTTTCTTGCCGCCTCATGTTGCCTCTTGAATTTCTTTTGGTCTACTTCGTGAGGGTAAGGGATCGACTTCACAAACACGGACCACGAAGGGTAGATTCCATCTACGAGCAAATAACCACGCTTGTATAAATGGTTGTTAACATAAAATGGACATTTTGGTGCGGTTCCATTTCGTTCCGTTAAAAATAAAGGAGATTGTTGTAGCACATTGATATCGTTTTGAGAACCCGGTGGACCGGCAAAAGCATGCCAAAACCATAAGTCTTGAGAAGCAACCGCTTCGAGCATAACAGTCGGGTATCGGTGATCTCCTCGTATAAATTGGCCTCGATACTCTGTCGGACAATATCGCCAAACGAAATGGGTGCAATCAAGGCTACCGAACATACCTGGAAGGTGATGTTTTTCCTCATGAGCTTGGTATAAAAGTACCATGTCGTCGCTTGTCGGTCTACGTAAGAACTCGGGACCGTATATTTTGCAAACCGTGTCGCAAAAATATTCTAGGCACTCGCGGGAAGTTCTTTCGGCCATATGCAAGTACTCGTCGTTCTCGTCTGGAGTGTTACCAGTTGCGAGTTGTTTGATAGCCGATGTCACCTTTTGCAACGGCGTAAACCCCTTCCTACCTCGCGCATCGGGGGCCTCTTCAAACCACAGGTCGTTCTCTTCCACGTCGGCCACAATTTTTAGAAACAAACGTTTCGACATACGGAACCTATGTCGAAAGATATCTTCGTTGTACTTCGGGTCTTCGACAAAATAATCCGCCATGAGTGTCTCATGCCCCTCCTCACGTTGACGTTCAATATATCTCCTTCGGTTAGATGTGCCCGTGTCTTGAAGTTCGGCTTCTTCGATGAGATTTGGAAAAAAAAGAATGCTACCATCGAATGAATCGTCGCTACTCATGGGTGGGAACCATAACGGGAGTTCATCCGCCATTTTGTCTTGTAAATGTTTGGGAAGAATTGGTGGTATTTTATGGTTTGGTTGGATATAAATCTGAAGGTATTTGGTTATGGTATGGTTTGTTATTTATAGTTTAATTTTTTAAAGAAAAAATAATTTTTTTTTATTTTAAACGGTAATAATACCGTTGAACTCGCCCCCAACGGTCAAAATTGTTCTTCCCCGCGTCGGCATCGTCTCCCCGCACCATTCATGTCACCGCCTCGGCAAAGGGTTTGCCGCACCCTTTGCCGATACCACACCAAACCCCCTTACTTTACTAATTTTTAATATATAGTTCTTTTAAGAAATTGCGGCTGGGGCCCCTACTATTTACTTGGGCCAACCCTGCCTACATGGATGGCACATTGTCACCCCTATAATTTTTTTTCGGGTCAACAATTCATTATAGAATTAGTAGATGTACAAAAAGAATTATGCTAACACATTTTAGTCAATCTATACTTTATTTAAAACTAGGTTTATCACCCTAGCCGCATTGCGGCGAACTTCTTTTATTATTTAGTCTGTGTTTACATGTGTTTTGAAATCACTACGAGCGCGTTGCACGCGGAACCACTAACAAGAATAAAAAGAAAATGTAAAAAATAATCGAAAGAAAATCAACCAAAACAGTTGTATGTTAATGATGTTGTTCGTATGAAACCTGTGGTCAGAGATGAGCAAATAATACCGGGTACCGGTACTGAATTTCCCAAACCGAAGGATCCTAAGTACCAATTCGGTACCGACTTTTGGCGTTCCTAGTATCGGTTCGCTGCCGATTTTTACCTTCATATAACGGTAACGTAACCGGTATTTTCGGTATCGGTTGCCACCGAGTTCATCCCGTCCCCTGAAACTAAAAAAATAAATCATTAAAAGTTGAAGAAAATCAACAAGAAAAAATTGTACGATACCGTTGTTGTTTGTACGACACCCGTGATGAGGGATGAGCAAATGGTACCGTGTAGCAGTAACGAACTTCCTGAACTAAAAGATTTTCAAACTCAATCCGGTACCGACTTTTGGCGTTTTTTGTATCAGGCTGGTGCTGATTTTTACCTTCATGTACCGATAAAGAACCGGACCGTACTTGTATTTTCGATTCTAGTATTGGTTGACACCAATCTTATCCAACTGAGAAATCAAAGAAAATAATAATAATTAATATTATTATATGATTATAATATAATAAAATTACTATTCATTTCATTTGTATTATTAATATATAGTAAAGTAATAATATATGATTATAATATAATAAAATTACTATTCATTTCATTTGTATTATTAATATTTATTATTTATATATTATATAATATAATTAATTAATTAATTAATTAATAATATATAGTAAAGTAATAATAGTAATAATATATAGTAATAATAATAAATAATAATAATAATATTAATATATAGTAATAATAATAATAATTGCGTGATAACTCTCTACTTTTTGTAGCATAGAAATTTGTATAGTTAAGATTTTATGGCATGGGACGATTTATAAAAAAAGGGTTAAGGGTGTACCAGCTACCACCATTTTGCCACATACAAACACATTATGGTTTTCTATTAAAACTAGCATAATTTTCCTACGTGATGATGTGAGAATTCGAAATATTGAGAATTCGATATATGAATGGCCAACGACACTGATCCGGAGACGTAATTTGGGTTTCTTATGG
Organism: Helianthus tuberosus; assembly: GCA_030545235.1. Lineage (NCBI taxonomy): Eukaryota > Viridiplantae > Streptophyta > Magnoliopsida > Asterales > Asteraceae > Helianthus > Helianthus tuberosus. Next base: position 111,005,189 of record CM060364.1, on the reverse strand, counting down.
GTAGTGGCGGATCTAGCACAAAAAATTAGAGGTATCCCATTTTTTTTAAATCAGGAGTATCATATCATTTGTATAAAACCGGAAAAAAAACAAAATTTTAAACTACGTAGACGGAGTTGAGAGGTATTTTTATACTACGAATACAGGATTGAGCCGTAGCCCGTGCTACCCCTACTAACACATTACCTCCGCCACTACTTATAGGTCTTAATAATAACCCTTCGGGTGATTTTGGGCATAAGCAAATATGTCCGAAAGTGTCTACACAGTTACACTTAGACTTTATCAAAATGCATAAACAATCCAATACATGCATGCATACGTTATACTTGATTCGTTGATCTGGGTTTGTTCGTTTTGTGATAAACTTGTCATTAACTTCGTATAAGCCTACCCTTAACATGTATAGCGCTATAGGAGTAACGCACCGCCCGTGAACGTGAGGTCATGTTAAGTCTTTAATCATTGCGTTAAACCTTGAGTTGACTTGAATATTCACATGCCAGTTTAATGTTAATCTTGATAATTTAGTTTGGCATGTGGATTTGTTTTAAAACTTTATACTTATGCTATATATTAAACTTGTATACTCGCCAATACTTTTGTATTGAACCATGTATTTTTGACATATTGCATGATGATGATGATATTAAAATGGGCGTAGCGAAGATGCTTTAGATACACACTTAGAAATCTTTAGATCATGTTGCTGTATCAAATTTTGAACTATGTCGTATTGTAACTTGTTTTGTTGTATTTGAATCAATGTTGTATTTCTATTTCACATGATGTAACTTGACTATTTGTATCAATGAAATGAAATCTTTAGATCATGTTGCTGTATCAAATTTTGAACTATGTCGTATTGTAACTTGTTTTGTTGTATTTGAATCAATGTTGTATTTCTATTTCACATGATGTAACTTGACTATTTGTATCAATGAAATGAAATCAGTTTATTCAAATTATTGTCGCTTTTAGTGTTATGTTGCAATGAGCAATCTCGTTTTCGTCTCACTCCGATGTTTCCGTCATCGGTTGGGGTGTGACAGTAAATTCCTAGAATATTTTTGCAATTCGATCATTATATGGTAAAAAGTTTTTACGTAACCGACTAGCCACGACATTGCACGTTTGTGTAATGCACATGAAGCTTAATAGGGCCTTCCAAGGATGCCTTGTAGCATCGCCTGTACACATATCATTTGGGCAATGTGTCTCACGAGTTTAAGACGCTAATTTTCAGGAGCTGATCACAAATACCCTTTGATCATGCTTGAAGTGGTTACGTGAAATGATTTATGGTTTTGACATGTATACTTTGGTGTTGCCAGTTCGAACAACGACCTCAATGTTCTCTATCAACCCCCCGTTATTCACGAATGAAGTGCATGGAATTGTCCCAAGGTATCCATTTTAGGTTAATGGCGACAATACAAATAGTCAGACGTGGCTACTATCTTACCGATGAGATTTTCCTGACTTGGTATGTTTTTTGTGAAATCTTTTGCATGGCCAACCGAATAGAAAGAAAAAAATTTCAAGTAGGTGCAAGAGTCTTTGAGAAAATATGTGGAGCGAGCGTTTGGTGTTTGTCAATCAAAATGAAGCATACTTAATCGACAGGCACGCACATTAAAGCGCAAGAAAGTAAGGAATGCGACATATGTTAGTGTCATATTGCACAACATGGTTTTAAAGGATGACGGGAATGAAATATCACCAGATTACGTAATGAACCCTCCGAGCGATGCAGTCATTGCTTATGATATCATAGTGGATTTGTGGAATCAAGACACATTTTAGGCTTCGATAAGATCTTGTGGAACACATTGCTAGCCCATCAAATTTGAACATCCTCGATACAGACGATAAGTAGTTTAATTTTAGTGTAATTGTGCTTCTATATGATCTTGTGAAACACACATTGCAAGCCTATCAAATTAAAACTTCAAGTAGTTTAATTTTATTGTAATTGTACTTTTAATTATTGTAATTGTTTTTATTAATTAATGATACGTATTTTATTTATTTGATTTGATATTTACTTTTATTTAACAAAATTAATGTTGTTAATTTACGTGATTTAGATTTAATTACAAAGATTGAAGGGTTCAAATGATAGGTGTCTCATGTTTTTAATTTATGTGATTTTATATTTATTTATTTAGATTTAGATTTAGTTGTAAAGATCGAAGGGGTTCAAACGAATGGTGCCCCATGTAATTCTAGATGAAAGAGGTTAGAAGGAGGTGGCAACATGTATTGGTTGGGCTTTAAGGGTTAAAGAGCCGGGTTTAAGTGATGGGTGCCCCTCGACCCTCACTCTAATTATAATATATAAAAGCTAAAGTTCTTAGCTATAGTATATGAATTGTCTTTCAAAAAATTTACAAAAATATCATTTAATGCCATTTTTTTTTTTTTTTTGCATCAAGGAGTCAATTGCTATGAAAATTTGTTTCATTTGTAAAGATAAAGAGTGTTATTGTGAAGGTAATGATAGAGTGTTTAGTTTTGAGGCAATTGGAGTGTAGGCATGTTTAAAATTGAGTTGCCTACTAATGATTCCGAGTATAAAGAATGTAGAAAGAAGAGCTTGGTGACAGTTACTAGATTTTGTATAAATTTTGGTAATTAGAGAGGTATTGTTTTGGGAATAATTCTTCACCTTATCTCATTCAGCGAAAACAGTACATATACACAAACAATCAAACTAAAATAGCATAAAACTAGCTAACTAACACCTACTAGAATGGACCTACCATGACTACTTAAAAGATAAGATACAACAAAAAATACAAAAGGTAAATACGTAAATTCCAATACTCCCCCTCAAGTTGGAGCGTGTAGATTTTTATCGCGCAACTTGACGAGTAATGAGTTAAGATGTTGTGCTCCAAGCGGTTTCATAAGCAAGTTTGCCATCTGGAGTTTTGTCTCAATATAAGTCGGCATGATCTCTTTTGACTCCACCCGCTCTCGAACAAAATGACAGTCCATTTCTATATGTTTTGTATGTTCATGGAATACCGGGTTAGTCGCTATGTGTCGGACAACCTCATTGTCGCAAAACAACGTAGTCGGGCCGTCTTGAACAACTCCCAATTCTGTTAACAACCATCGAACCCATAATATCTCACTTACAGCCGTCGCCATGACTCGATATTCCACCTCAGCCGAGGACCGTGAAACCACAGATTGCTTCTTTGATTTCCATGAAACATGTGTGTTGAAATATTTGGTTAAAATTAGTGTGATCAGTCTACATCATTTCCCAAAATAATACCATTGACCTTGCCATTCAAGACCGACATCTTTCAAGGTTGTCTTTCTGGTCTTGGCTAATTGCCAGCCATTCCCTTTAATGCCTTTATTGTATTTTCCTTATTTAGCATTTGTATAGGCTATAAATGATTATGTACGTAGGCATTTGTAAAACATACAAGAAATACAAAAAGTAATTCAATTTCTCTTCCACTCATCTGATTGTCAAGGTGAACATGGTATCAGAGCGGTGTTCATGATCCAACATCCGATTGTGCTTATCACTTACCGAAATCAAAGAACATGTATAAAGAAGACACCAACAGCCTAGCCATTCAAATTGCCAACTTCCTTAAAAATGGAGTTCAGAGTCAAAATCAAACCCAAAACACGAAACCAAACCATTTCGATAGCCTAAAGATCAGCCTTAAAACTCACAAGCCAAAACTACCCTCTATGGGCTTGGATGATACGAGTTGCCATAGGGGGGAATCGAAAGCCTTTCTAAACCATCTCACCAAAGACCCACCGGAACCCACTGATGAAAAATACGAACATTGGGAGCAGGATGATCTGGTGTTTTTTTCATGGCTCATTTAGAATATCGAGCCAGCCCTCGCTAGTAACCTAACAGAGTTTCTGACAGCAAAGACGCTGTGGGATGCTCTTACGGTTATGTATAGCAGCAGCAAAGATAAACTCCAAGCCTTTGATCTCCACGTTAAAGCAAAATCTCCACGTTAGAAGAATTCTGGATTGTGATGCAGGGAATCTGGGGTGAAATTGAACGGAGAGATCCTAACCCAATGACGTGCTCTGCTGACATCTTTGCATATAACAAATTCAGGTTAGAAAATAAATTGTTTCAATTCCTCGATGCTATTGATCGGAAATATGATCCCATTAAAAGGAAAATACTCCGGTGGGACCCCTTGCCGTCAACCGAAGCTGCATATGCAGCAGTCCGAAAAGAAACAACGCATCAAAATATTCTCAGGAATTCACAACAAGGGGTAGCATCAGGGACCAACGACTTTGATGGGGTAGGGCTCGTTTCAAAGGGTCGCCGGTCAGACCAGAAGTTTAATCCGTCATCATCCCGGGTGGATAAAAGCAAACTACAATGCGAGCACTGCAGCATGAAGAAGCACACGAAAGAACAATGCTTCAAGCTTGTAGGGTATCCTGAATAGTGGGCTGATGGCCACAAAAGGGGAAGGACGGCAAGGCAGCCGCCGCCGTGGGCAGCCATGAGGCCACCAGCGGCGGCGGTAGCAATATGGACCATCAGAAACCCGCTGGAAAGGAAGATTGGGGAGCTGGGTTCATAGCGTCTATGAAGAAAGAAGATAAAGAGACCACCACAGGTATAGGGTTTGGGAGTTGTTCCTCAAACCCTTCACTTTCTCAAAACTCCCCTTTAAATCCCTACAATTCACGGTTTGGTACTCCAGACATAAACCCACGATTTTTTAATTGTGAAATACTTGATTTATTAAATAAATACCAAGATTCAGAAACTACAGAAAACCCCCCTCATGTTTCTAAGGAAGAATTAAAAATTCCTTTCACTAATGGGGAAGTTAACATGGCAACAAATGATGAAAAAAATGACTCATGGATATTTGATTGTGGTGCCACTGATACAATGACCTATGAGATTTCTGACATGCATTCAATGTCAAAACCCCGGAAATCTCGGATTCATACCGCAAATGGAGAAGTTCTTCAGGTAAAATGAGGAGGGACTATTCAAGTTTCGGAAGACATGAAATTATCAAACTGCCTCTATGTTCCATCTTTATCTCATAAATTGTTATCAATCAGTCATGTTACGAAAGAACTAAACTGTGTTGTCCTAATGCATCCTACCTTTTGTATCTTACAGGACATCAGGACGGGGAAGATCATTGGGCGTGGTACTGAGCCCAACAAACAACAACAACAAACAACAAACACCACCACCACCAACAAATTGTCCCCAAGGAAACCACTTGTGTCTTTCTTGGATATGCTCAGTCCGGGTATAGACGCTATGACGTGAAATCCAAGAGACTCGATGTATCCTTCACTACCAACAACAACAACAACAACAATATGATTTTGAAGGTAATTCAGATGGTTCGAAATTAATTAAAATTGTGATTTAACGGCCAACGAAATAAAAGCCTGGCCACCCGGGGTAACCCAATGGCAAAAGGTGAACTGCGGTAAAACCCGTCGTCTAAAGGTCTACTGCGGTAAAACCCGGTTGTGATCGGATTCAACCTAAGACCAAGTCTGAAGGTCTACTGCGGTAAAACCCGGTTGTGATCGGATTCAACCTAAGACCAAACCCAAATCTTCACTTTATCCCAACGCCAATGAGCTATAGCAGCTCATTGCCATTAAAGTTGTGATCTTAAAAGTGAAACACACACTAAAGCATATATTCAGGAATAAGGGGATTCTACCAATGAAATTGAGTGAAGTCACAATGAATTCTTGAGTTTTAGAAATGTTGGTCCCAATGGGCTTGATTGATTGACATCCAGAACATATACTTAACCGAATTGACCTCATGGTAACTGAAATAAACTAACCGTTTATAACTGATCCGACTCATGTTCACCTTCGTTTCGATTATAAAAAAAAAAAAACCCCTTATAACTTGTTACCAATGCAACTCTTAAATCTCTACAGCATTCTGTCCTAGATTGTCATGGGATTTGGTCAATGTCACCCCACCCGTCACAACACAGTTCACTCTCTTTGGTGCGTGTGTATCCTAATAACCTATGCAGTTAATATCGCCAATATATCACCGATACATTGATGATATATCAGTTATCGGTCCCCTGGTGAGATATCGGTACCGATATTATCAACGATATTGACTTATATACGACTGACATATCACCGATTTTCCCAATATCAGTACATTTCTTCTTAGTTCTACCATTAGTCTTTCTTCTTATCGCTGCTACAATGCTATTAGCGTTTTAAGTCTTAATTGTTAATTGCTAGTGTTAAATGTTAGTGTTTTAAGTCTTAATCAGTCTCTACTTGCTACAATTGTTGTGTTTTGCAAGTTGCAAAAGGTTGATTTGTTAATGGTAGAAGAGTATACTGAAATGTTAGTGTTAAATTGCTATATATATTAATTTAGCATGATATTAAAATTACCGATATCCCACTGCGATAACCGATATCTCAAATATCGGTCCTTGACTGATATCTAAATTTTTACCGCATTAACTGTATATCTAATAACCGAGATTTTGAAACTGCTTATTCAGTGCTGTACAGTGCCGTACAATAGTAAAATGCTTATGTTATGAACTCAAAGCACTATCCCGGCGGCCTTTAAATGAACGATGACACAAGAGCGATAATCCACCTTAATGTAGATACTTATAACAACAAACAATTGCAGGCTATGCAGAGGAAAAAAACCAAACCAAAACTTACTTTTCACTGATAGCCACTAACGATACAATTGATACTAAACCCTAGACCCTACTCTATGAACAGGATATTAGTGGGTACGTTTGTTTGTTTGTTTGTTTGTTAGCTGATCTAAACGAACAACAATATCATCCTACCTAATTCATGATGAAACAAACCCTAGACATCAACATTGATTCAACACATGAAACAAACCATATAAACAAACACTACACTGCAGACTATACATGATTCACAAAGTTTAAACCTCATAAAACATAAAAATATCTAAAAGAGGGGATGATCTACATACCCAATATTTGAAATGACAAAACTACCCCTTCATAACCCATTGCACCTCTAGTTAGAACTCTTCTCGTCAAGAACATGCAAGCATTTACATATGATCTCAACAGCGGAATCAAGTTCCTGCTCCGAGATTATCAATGGCGGGACCAGTCTAACAACGTCTCCTTTTCCAGCTGTCAAAATCAAAAGCCCAGACTCTCGACAAGCATCAACAAGCGGGGTTGCAGCAACATCCAGCTCGATTCCAACAATAAGACCAAAACCTCGTATTTCTTTCACGTGTTTGTTTCCTTGTAGTTTTTTCTTCAACAAGTTTTTCAAGTAGTCGCCTTTTTTGGTGACTTCGGCTAAAAAGCTAGGGTCTGATACTTTATCAAAGACCGCGATTGCAGCAGCGCATACAAGAGGCCCGCCTGCAAACGTGCTTCCGTGATCCCCGTTGTTGATGGCTGTGTTGACTCTTTCAGTCACTAGTGTAGCTCCTATTGGTAAACCACCAGCTAGAGGCTTGGCAAGAGTCATTATATCGGGGGTTACATCATAAGCTTCATGGGCCCAAAGATAACCGGTTCGACCCAACCCACATTGAACCTACGGTTAGAAACATTAAAAACTTGCATATCACTAATACGAACAACATATGCACTAAAAAGATTAGGGGTGCAAATGAGCCGAGGGGCTCGAAAAAAGTTTGAAACGAGCCGAGCCTTATCGAGCCCGAGCCGAGCTTGTGCCTAAAATAAAGCTCGTTTAATTATCGAGCCCGAGCCTGACATGTGAAGCTCGTCAGGCTCGTCGAGCTTTATCGAGCCTTAGCGTAATGTTAGTTTTTGTTAATATTTAATAACATTTACCCCTTATTAAACGTTGTCTAGTAAACGAGCCGAGCTTTTTTAATCTTGTTTTCGAGCCGAGACTGAACCCAAAAATAAGTATTTTTTTTGTAAACGAGCCCGAGCCCAAGCTTTACTTATCGATCTCACGAGCCTAAACGAATCTCTTATTTATATAATTTTTATTTAATATATTAATTAATAGATAATAAACGAGCCGAGCCCGAGTCAAGCTCGAGCTTGAGAAACTGTCAACGAGTTGCACCACTAAAAGATTTAAGGATTAACATAATTTCAAAATCAGGTTTGAAACTATGACATAGAACTTAAACTAAAAACTCACTATTTTTTGGGCCTAACTAGGCGCTGGGCTTTAAACGGGCCGACACCAAGCTACGGTTAGAAACATTAAAAACTTGAATATCACTAATATGAACATATGCAATACAGCTTACCTCATCAAAAACCAGCAGAGATCCAGCTTTATCACAAGCACTACGTAACGATTTCAAGAACTCTTTTGTAGCACCGTATATTCCACCTTCACCCTGAATAGGTTCCACAAACACTGCAGCGATTTTGCCACTAGATAATAACTCTTGAACAGCATCAATGTCACCGTATTTTAAGAAAGTAACACCTGGCATCACAGGCTCAAAAGGTGTTCTGTAATGTTCCTTGCTGGTCAACGCAAGTGAACCGATTGTCCTTCCGTGGAAACTGTTGGTGAACGAGATAAACTCAGTAGGTGGGTCCGCCTTATTCGGGTGTGAAAACCTTTGGAACTTTCGTGAGAACTTTATAGCAGCTTCATTTGCTTCTGTTCCTGAGTTGGAGAAAAAAACGCGATCTGCAAATGAACTAGCAACAAGACGTCGAGCAAGATTCACCTGCAACAATGAACACATATTTCGTTTGCATAATAATGTTTGAGAACTTCGATTTTAGGTAAACAGGTAAAAAGTTTCTAGCTACATTGGGTGACAATTATAGCATGTAATAAAATAAAGTGAAACTGTGAAAGTTTTCAAAAAAAAAAAAAAACTAGTATTTACAATCGAGAAAGCACGAAAATAACCTTTTACTTGATGTGGTATACCTATATAGCCATTTCAGAAACAAATTACTCCATTAACCATGAATTACACGACTCTGTCTACTTTTACTTGCATACCAGACTTTTTTCCATCAATTTAAACTAGTGTGACACGTGTATGCTTATTATTCGTGTATACAGTGAAATATTTAGGGTTTATGTGAGTAAAAGTAAAGATTCATGAACAATCTAAAAATGCTATTAAGCTCAAATAAAGGGTATAAAACCTGCGGAACAGTGTAATATATGTTGCTAACATGCGCAAGCACATTCGCCTGATCGGTAACCGCCCGAATCCAATCGGGATCCCCATGGCCCAAAGCGTTAACAGCAATACCCGAGGTGAGATCAATATACTCTTTACCATCAATATCATACAACTTACACCCCTTTCCACTTGTAAGCACAAGAGGAGTTCTACCATATGTCCCAACTATAACTTCTTTATCATCGTTAATCACATCCGCCTGACTAACCAGCGTATTAACCGCCGGTTGTTCCCCTAACTCGGTCGTTAGCTGCTCCCGTAACTCGGTTCTACGAGAATTCGTTACATGAATCTTGTATCTAGCATTGTGAGGCTTTACATTAAGATTGTTATAACGATTTGCGAAGAATACAGGGTTGCATAAATTGAAAACCGATGACATTGTGGGTTTACAGCTGCAAAACATGCAATAAAAACATATTATCTTGAGCATAAAACAGCTAGCAGTAGACACATATTAATCATTCAGGAATCAATGATGAATCTTTTTGTAAAAAGTTGAAAACTTTGAAAATCAAGACTTTAGAATTTAGAAACATATTAATTATTCAGTAATCAATGATGAATCTATTTCATTAAATTCCGGATGTGATATGGTTTCGAAGGAGAAAAAAAAAAGATAGAATCGAACAACCGTACGGGCATTGTGTTTACAGGAACCTCACCCTATTTTACCACTTAACTTAGGGATATTGGATTTAAATAACTCAAACTTTCACCAATTGGTCAATAGCACTTCAACTTTCGATTTGTACCACAGCACTCCCAATTTTCAACTGATTTTCTTTTGGCACTCCTAAACCAACTGAATCCTAGCCCAGTTAGCTTATGTCAGCTGCCACGTCACTAAACATGTGCCACATTAGATGCCACGTCAGCAAAAAAATGTCATTTCAGATGCCACGTCAGCAAAAAAATGTCAGTTGAGAGTCTTGTGGTAGAAATCGAAAGTTCCGAGTGCTATCGGCCAATTAGTAAAAGTTGGGGTTATTTAAATCCAATATCCCTTTAACTTAACCAATATATACCATATTTTATCACTTGATCTAGACAAAATACACCAAGGGTGAGCAATAACAGAATCGTTAACTAAAACTGAACCGAAGTTAACCGAATACCGAATCAACCAAAGATTGGTTATCGATTTTCTTTGTACCCTCGGTTAACCGAACTGAAATGAATCATTCATATTTTCATATTTTTTAGCTTTTATAAATCCATTTCATGTATTTTACGTTTTATACCTCTGTTTCTTCATGTATTAAACAAAATTAATCGAACCGAAGCAAAAACCGATAAACTGATAAAATAAACCGAACAAACTAACCGGAAACGGAATGATCAATAAAATAAATTAATCAATAACTTAACTAATAAGTAATAATCGAACCAAACTGAACCGTGCACACCGTGAAATACACAATAAGATAAAATGAATTTATAAAATAAAACATAAAAAAGTCCCTCTTAGCCCTAAATCTCTCTTACCCACCATTTCTACTATGCTACCACAGGTAGTGGTTCAATTTGTGTTTTTTTTTTTTTTAATTATTTTCTTGTTCATAACTGGTATGCTACTTCTAAAGTTTGTTTCGATTTGCTTATTTTTCAAAATATAATTCATACTACTTTGATCATTGTTCGATTTTTGCTCTAATTTGGTGATCTGTCTGTTTCCCCCAAATTATGCTTCATGTTCCCTGAATGTGAAAATGTTTAATTTTGATGATAAATAGCTGTTAAATACTTTCATATTGAAATGCTTAAGAAAAAAAATGACGAGTTTAAGAAAGTAGAGCTTACATGTGATGAAAGAAGAGAAAGGAAGATGAAATGGTGGCTAATCGACACTTACCTGCTCAAGTGTTGGTAGAGATGATGGCTGAGTTTTAGGTTTGGATGGACATACAACCAAGGAGAGAGACGAGAGCTTTCTCTTACCCTCCTTTTAGACCGTGGGGTATGGTGGGGTTTGGGTTGGTGCATGAGTTGACACGTAAAGTTCGAGCCTTCTACCGTCTAGTGACGTGTCCGTGAGGTATGACGGGGCGTGGATGCACCGCTTGGGTTGGCAGATTATTAAAAAAAATTACAAAAAATTTAAAAAATTCACACAACATTTATAAAAAAAAAACCTAAACTTTTATAAAATTTTTAAAAATTACATAATCCTAAAAATTACAAAATAAAAAAAACCTAGAGCGTTAGGTAAATTTCAAAAAGGGCGAGCTTGTCGAACGCCTTTCGCTCCTTGCCTCGAAACTCAATGTTCGCCACCGTCACCCGGTCCTCGTGGCTTAACTCGCCGCTCGGAACGGCTTCGTAGTAGGCCTTGAAACGATCGAGCTTGGGTCGTAGCTTGCGCCATTTATGTTGGCACGCGTTGAGGTTGTGCTGGTCGTGTCTGACGTTATGTCGGTAGCTTGCGAATGCTTCCGGCCAATATCGTGTTTGGCCGGGTTGCCGCCCCTTCATAGCGTCAACGACGCTTGTGACGAGAGCCAATTCTTCTTCGTGGGTCCAAGATGCCATCTTCTTCGGGTTGGGGTAGCGGGTTCGTGGGATCAAGTGGGTTAGCCGGTGGGGTAGCGGTGGGCAGCGACGGTTTGGGATGGGGTAGCGGGTTACATTTATAGGGGATGTTGGGGGTTGGGGTGACCGGTTGGCTTGGCCAAACGGTTGAAATTTAAAATTCAAACCCGCTATGACATGACGGTGGACAACGAATAGGAGCCCGCCACATCGAATCTCAAGCCCGCCTCACGCCCGGCTTCAAACCCAAGCCCCAAGGGCCACGCCCCAACCCAAGCCCCATACCCCATAGTTTTAACCTCTCCTTTTTAACTAAACTAGTGGGAACCCGCACGTTGCGACGGAGAGAACAATACGGGATGGAAGCATAATTCAAACCTTAAGGTAGCGTTTGGTATGAAGGAATATAAGATGGAATAGATTATTCTGATGGAATGAAAATAAACATGTTTGGTTATCATGTGGTAATGGAATTGAGCATTCCAAAATAATGTAACTCCTTCCAAATATAATATTTTCCATTCCTTAGTATGTGGGTGTTTTTTTTTTCATTCCCTCAAGGAATGGAAGGAATATATTATTATTATTATTATTATTATTATTATTATTATTATTATTATACGTTTATTTATATTTATATTTATTAATATTCATACTAATATTAATATATATCAAAAATCTATTATAAATTTTATTATCATTAATATATTATTATTATTATTATTATTATTATTATTATTATTATTATTGAGGCAATTATATTTTTGTCGTTTTTAATACAGTTGTGTTTCGTTACTTCATCTTTTTTTGTTTATCAAATTGTACAAAGTAATGATTCATTCTATTCACATATGAGTAACCAAACATCACAATGGAATGGAATGATCCATTTCATTCCGTTGTCCATTCCATTACCTCTTCCATTCCATTCTCTCATCTATTCCATTACCCCATACCAAACAGACCCTAAAACTTAAAATGATAGAGATTAGAGTTAAATGCCTGGTTGGTCCTTGTGGTTTACAAATATTGCAGACTTGGTCCCAGTAGTTCAATAATTACACAGTTGGTTTCAATGGTTTGAGAAATGTTACACGAGTGGCCCAATGTTTGCATTTTCTTAACATGGATTGTCCTTAGTAGCAAACCTTGTTAAAATTTTCAGTTAAGTTCGTATAAAATGTCCATTTTACCCTTATATTAATAAATAATAATAACTAAAAGTGTAGATTTCATTCTGGTTAAATAACTATAATACCCTTTCTACCACCATTAAACACCCACCACCACCACCATCTTCCTCCACCACTGAACACCTGCCTCCACCGTCTCCCCTCCACCACCGGACACCCACCACCACTACCACCACTAAACACCCACATATAACCTTCAATCTTTCTCTCTCTAACCCACCATCTCCACCACCTCCACCGCTTCAACCCACCATCACCACCACCTCCTCCACCCACCCAAGTTGAACTTGTTGGATTTTGTATGCCCAAGACACATATTAGACTGATGTGGCTAGTACGTTATGATTCAAGTCGAGTCATACCTAAATACAAGCTAGACAAACACTTATAATATTTATTTATGATATGATCAAACAAATAAATATTAACACTTACAGTATTTAGAAATTGGTTTTCTAAATAATTACACTTGAGAAACCAATAAATTATATGGATAATTTATTTTGAGAGAATATTTTATTTTGTTATTTAATGGGTTAAATAACATTTTAAAAGGTGTATAAAGTCTTGTAAATATGTAGTGTTATATTTATAAAAGTTATAAATATAAACTAAGACTTAAATTGTTATAAAAGAAATTTGTTTTTTTTTATAAAAATAATAATGTGGGCCGCCCCCCCCCCCATATGTCTTCCCAAGACATAAGTTTGGTCCAATAAAATCACATGCATTTTGCATGTGTAGATGGCTTTTGATTGGACAAAGAAGGTGACTACATCTCTCATTCTTTTAAGACAAAATGGTTGCAACATTTTGAGAAGAGGTGAACTTGTAAGACCTAAAAACTCTCTCAAAATTTTCGGCCAACATAGTCTTGTCCAAGAGTTTTTCAAGTTTGATTCAAGTGTTAAAAATCCTAGCTAAACTCAAGATGTTTGTTGGAGAAGCTTGGGGTATAGAAGCTTGAGGTCTTCTACTCTTGAAGGCAACCATTCAAGAAGTATCATCCTTTTTATCATCCTATTACTCTAAGAAGGAAGTTTTCTAAACATCATATGGTTGTGTTTGATAGTATGCATTTTCATATATGGATCCGGGTTTTGGAATTTTGCATATAAATGATATTTATATCTTAGAATAAATTACAAGTTTTGTCATTTATGTATGTCCCAAATTGCAGGCGCTGTCCTTTGTCTTTAAAATTGATGAGTTTTGTCCTTAATGTTTGCAAATCTTGCACGTTATGTCCTTTAGGGCAAACCCAGTTAATTTTTTTGGTTAAATCTAGTCATGTGCAAGGCACATGAGGGTAGCATTGTCTTTTCACATCCTAATTTATAAATGATTTTTAGAAATCAAATAAAATACAGCCAATCTCCTGCCGCCACCACCTTCCACCCTCACCTGCCGCCGACCACCACCAGCTTCCACCCTCACCGCTCCCAACCACCGCCAGTGCCACCAGCCACCACCGTCCCCACCTACCACCGTCACTGTCAACATCATCATCTGCCACCGCCCCCTCTCTTCTCTACCGCCAACAAAAAAACCCTAATTCAACTACTCAACATCATTAAACCCAACCACAATCAAACCCATATGCCCAATCATCAAATCCTCCATCCCCCAAAATTAAAAACCTAAATACCAAATCAAAACACCCCCAAAAATCCTCAAGATCAGCTGCAAATCCCAGGTTAGGTCAAATTATGGGACTTTCTTATAAACCCCCTCGAAGATCAGCTGCAAGAGGAACCAGAACCCATTTTATAATATGCAACATCTATTCTGGCCAAAACCAAAAATCCCCAAAACAACAAAAAAACCCAAAATATCTATTCCGGCCATCGAGTCTCCAAACAACACCACCTGCAAACGCCAATAACACCACCTCAATCGCCACACCGAACCTACCACCACAACCACCCCTTCACTAACCGCCGCCCCTAACCCAGTACCACAACAACCCGCCATCACCTAACACCACAGCTACCTGCTTCCGGTGTGCCACCGTCGCCCGCCACACAAAGTGGCCAACTTGTTGTTAGAGAGAGAGAGAAAGAGAGAGAGAGAGAGAGTGGCCAACCTGTCGCGTCACCACACCCCTCGCCATCAGCTAACACCACGACCACCTCCACCACTGGTAAGGCGGTGTGCCGCCGTGAACCGCCACAAAGTGGTGGCCAACCTGTTGTTAGAGAGAGAGAAGAGAGAGGGAATGAGTTTCAGATCAAAAGAGAGAGAGAGAGAGTTAGAGTTTATATAATATTTCTTTTTAAGTTTATTACAGAATAGTCCCTGCATTAAATTTCTTTACAAAATAGTCCTTGGAAATATGAAATTACAAGAATGCCCTCATGTGCCTTGCACATGACCAGATTTAACCAACAAAATTAACTGGGTTTGCCCTAAAAGACATAACGTGTAAGATTTGCAAACATTAAGGACAAAACTCATCAATTTTAAAGACAAAGGACATCGCCTGCAATTTGGTGTAAACATAAAGGACAAAACTTGTAATTTACTCTATATCTTAAAAGTAACATGTTTTAAATATTATTTCCGTTGCGTTTTTATTTCATATGGATGAAATTACTTTGATAAACATGTTAAAATCCCAACAATGGTATCAGAGCCGCTTATATGAGTGCATGCTTCAATAGATTAAAATTTTCGGGTTTCGGGTTTGAATAAAACCCTATGGCCAAAAATTTTAATATGGTTATCCCTTTGTTTTTCAAAATTATTTTCTTACATGCATAAGGGAATCT
The DNA here is from genome assembly GCA_030545235.1 of Helianthus tuberosus. Lineage (NCBI taxonomy): Eukaryota > Viridiplantae > Streptophyta > Magnoliopsida > Asterales > Asteraceae > Helianthus > Helianthus tuberosus. The sequence continues at coordinate 110,989,494 of CM060364.1, read as the reverse complement.
TGAAAAATTATTTCATATGGATGATTTGTTTGTTTGGATAAAACTTACCTTTTCGGTTTTTTGTACATAACCGAAAATGCTCATAAAAGGGAACCATTTTTTTATGCTTCTTGATTATATATTTTGGTGCATATAACCTAGCCATGACCTTGTGTTGAATGATTGTGTTGTGATTTATTTTATTATTATTTCAATGGGTTGTAATAATTATTATTTTGTTCTTTAATTTGTAAGATACGTAATTTATTTATTTTTCATTTGGCATGTAAAATAAATAGATTAGGTGCATTTTATTTTACTAGAAAAAAATGTATTAGGATATATTTTGTAAAAGAAGATGCACACAAAAATGTGGTTTTCGTTTGGCCATATTCGGTCCAAAGAACTTCATGGTTCTCAACGGGATTTTAACATGATAACCAAAACACATTTTTTTTAAGTCCAAATGAGTTTGGAGCTGAATATAAAAGACTTTTGGAAGCTCAAAGAAAGTGGAGAAATCACAACACAAAAAAGAGACTTGAAGCATTTGGATGCGGGATCAAGTGGGAGTTCAACGACACATTTCTTGTGTCATTTTTCACCCCTTAGGAAGGACCTTTTGGCACACTTGTTTCGGCTAACAAGTGTTGTCAAAATAGTTGGCTATGGTTATGCACCTATTGTTGTGTATGTTATGCTTGTGTGGTTGTTTATTTATGTTGTTTTAATGATATGTAGATATGCATGACTTAACAAACTAATAATCAACAACAAGCGTAAAATTGGTTCTTAAGAAAATCATTAAAATAGTTAATAAAGGTTTTATTAAAAATTAATGATTTTATAATAAAATGGGTTTTATTAAAAAGAACCTTGAAAATTAGTTTTCACTAAAGTACCATTGATTTGAATGCATGCAAATGTATGGTACATAATATTTTCTAAACTAGAATTTTGAAATATTAAAAACCCTTTTATAAAACAAGTCAAACACCATCCTTTTATACAACACTCGAAACACTTGGGAACTCTTATTGTAGGATAAATGTCACCTAACCACATTTGAGGGAACTTGTATGTTCGAGGTGGGTTTACCATGTTTGTGGGATAAAGGTCACCTAACCACTTATGTGTATAAACTCACACGTGTGTGTAAGTTGGACGACTTGATTTGGAAACCATGAACTTAGGGTCACCGAAGCATGGGGAACAAATGTGTTGATGGGATTAAACATGCCAACTAAACATAAAGATGTTTAACCGATCCCATATGGCTAGAAATTGCAAAGAGTTGCAATTGTCAAACGTTGACTACCTTGTTAATTTAAATAGAGGGATAAATGTCACCTAACCAATATTTAAATGTAACGTTGGATTCTAGATTTTAATTATTAATTGTCTTTAAGACACAAAAAGGTATTAATGATTAAAATATAATAATATCGAAAATACTAAAATTGAACTTGTTAAATTTTGTAGATGGCCGCTAACAATGCAAACCCGATTAACCAAACCGTCCGAAACCTATCACTAAGAACCATCCTTGAAAAGGATCGTCTCAACCATAACAACTCCATGGATTGGTTTCGAAACTTGAGAATCGTTCTGAAGCAAGAGAAGATATCCTATGTGTTGGACGATCTTATTCCCGATGAACCTAACGTGGAAGATGTGGAAGCCTACAATGATTGGGTTAAGTATACCGAGGACTCCATGCAAGCCTCATGCCTCATGTTGGGAACTATGATTCCCGAAATTCAAAAGGATTTTGAACATCACGGGGCATACGACATGATTACCCAGTTAAAGGAAATGTTCCTACAACAAGCAAGGGTAGAACGCTTCGAAACTGTTCAGGCGCTTCATGCATGTCGAATGGAGGAAACCCAATCGGTATCATCTTATGTTCTCAAGATGAAAAGCCACATTGATCGCCTCGAACGGCTAAATTGTCCCGTCTCTAAAGAGTTAGCTACGGATTTGATCCTCAACTCTTTAACAAAGAAATTCGAAAGCTTTGTAATGAATTACAACATGAATGGATGGGACAAGAGCATTGGTGAACTTCATGCAATGCTCAAAATGGCCGAAGCAGGAATGGGCAAAAAGGCTTTACCCGTCCTAGCGATCAATGAAGGAGGCAACAAGAAGAGGCCCCACCCCGATTCTAAATCAAACTCTGCTAAAAGAAAGGGACACGTCAAGGGAAAGGGAAAGGGAAAAGCTAAAGCAGAACCCACCAAACCGAAAGAGAAGAAGCAAAAGGTTGCTACGAATGACCCATGTTTTGGATGTGGTGAGATAGGACACTGGAAGAGAAATTGTCCAACCTATCTTAATGAGTTGAAAAACAAGAGGGATGCAGGGCAAACCTCAGGTACTATCTTTATGATACATGTTGAGCTTAATGTTATTTCTTTTAACACATGGGTACTAGATACCGGATGTGGAACTCATATTTGCAATTTGTTACAGGGGTTCAAAAGAAATAGACATTATAAGAAGGGAGACGCTAGTCTCTTTATGGGCAACAGAGCAAAAGTTGAAGTCGAAGCTCAAGGAGACTACGTTTTAAAGCTTCCAAGTGGTTTGGAAGTTATTTTGAAGAATGTTTTATTTGCTCCTAGTTTGACTAGGAACATAATTTCTGTTTCCCTTTTAAAACAATCTGGTTTCAATTTCGAATTTGTTAACTATGACATTTATGTTTCAATGCATGATGTGTTTTACTTTAAGGCTATGCCTTTAAATGGTATTTATGAATTAGATCAAGACAACGCATCATGTGACAGCTCAATGTACCAAGTAACCAACAAGAAACTCAAAATGGATTTGAGTGATTCCTATCTTTGGCATTGTCGCCTTGGACATATAAGCAAGAATCACATGCATACACTTCAGAAAAATGGTCTTTTGAATACAAATGAAGATAATTCATTTGATGTATGCGGATCTTGTTTACAAGGCAAAATGACCAAGACACCCTTTAGTGGAACATTTGAAAGGGCTAAGGACTTATTAGGTATCATACATTCGGATGTATGTGGTCCTTTTAAGCCGATGACTAGGAATGGTGAAAGATACTTCATTACCTTTATCGACGACTTTAGTCGTTATGGTTATGTGTATTTACTAAGACACAAGGATGAGGCATTTGAAATGTTCAAAGACTTCAAAAGTGAAGTAGAAAATCAACTCAAGAAAATAATTAAAGTCCTTCGCACCGATAGAGGAGGTGAATACCTTAGTGGTGCTTTTCAAGATCATCTTAGGAGTTGTGGGATTATCTCACAACTTACTCCACCTGGAACACCACAACACAATGGTGTGTCCGAAAGGAGAAATCGAACTCTATTAGATATGGTTCGATCTATGATGGCTAGAAGCACATTACCTCTATCATTTTGGGGTTATGCTTTGCTCTCCGCAGTCCGTATACTAAATATGGCCCCAACCAAGAAAGTGGAAAAGACACCTTTTGAAATATGGCATGGAAACCCTCCATCATTTTCATTCTTAAGGGTATGGGGTTGTGAAGCTTATGTTAAGCAATACCCCCCAAATAAATTGGAAGTCCGATCTACTAAGTGTATCTTTATAGGATATCCTAAAGATGATATAGGATATTATTTCTACGATCCAACCGAGCAAAAGATATTTGTTGCTCGAAAGGGTAAGTTCTTGGAAGCTAAGTTCCTTATGGAAGGAACTAGTGATAGAACAGTGGAACTTGAGGAGGATCAAGAACCACAAGACGATACACGTTTGGTTGATACTAGGGCTCAACAAGAGGTTGTTGAAGATGATCAAGAGGTTGATCAGAACACACAAAATGTTCGCAGATATGGTAGAATTAGTAGTCCACCTGAAAGATATGGATTTTTTATGGATGGATGCTACGTGGTGGATTCAGATGAACCAACCACATACCATGAAGCAATGTTGTTAGGACCGGTTTTGACTCCAAAACGATTGCGAACCGAACGTGTGACGTGCGGAATCCGTACACGAACGTGACCGAACACACGAGACGTAATATAATCAGTGATTCTATTGATACGTATGAAATCGTACAAAGCACCTGAATCACGATGTTCCTTTCTCTCTCTAGCTTCTCTCTCTAACCTTCAAAGCTCCAAGTCTCAAATGTGACAAAAAAGTTCTAAACCTAACACCTTAGGTTCCTATTTATAGGCCAAGGATATAAGGAGATTCTCCTTATTTACAATAATGCCAACTTGCCTTTCTAAACTAGATATTACAATAAAAGCTTAGAAATAAACTATTTCTGCTACGGTCTTGAGATGACGGAGGCGATAGACATACTGCACTAACAGACTCCCCCCTTGGATATTGCCGCAGTCAATCTCAAACATTTAGTCAGACTCGTAGCGTCTGGTCTTTCTTTCTCTAGCTTGAACAGAATCCCCGTGGATCTGTCTTTAGCTTCAACTTTTTCCTTTCGGTAGACTCTTCAGGCTCCCCCTTTCGTCAAGCTTCCGTGCTTTGGGTTCGACACCTGGCATTCCAGTAACAAGCTCCTCTGGGATAGTTTCCTGGCTCCTTGAATCCACGCTTCCTCTTGCGTTGAGCTCGTCTTCAGACTCCCCCTTAGAGTCGGCTATCGGGATCGTAGTCTGGTATAGCATCTGCAATTCTCAAACGTTCATAAGTAACAATGTTTTGAATATCCAATCGTCCAGGAATTGTAACCTGGCTCTATTTAAACTATCTAAATCAAGATCCTGACTTTAAGATATAATAATATGAATGTATCCAGGAATACTTGATTCACTCCCCCTATCAACAATCTCAAAGATTTGGCAATATTAAGAATCCAACATCGAAAACTGACTCTTTTATAGATTTTAACAATATAAGCATCCAAATCCCTCACAGTTAATCATCCAAGTCCAAATTAATGACCTTGGAGATATCACAAACTGTTTTTGATTTTTTATTTAAAAATTTTAAGCTTCAAATTAATGAACTTGTTTTATTTTCAGAAACACAATCAGCATACTTAGATTTTGAAACTCAGTTTCCCAGACATCGGTTGTCGAAAATAAAGCAGAAATCAAAATCTTTTTGAATATTCTGAAATATAAAGCAGTAAAGAAATATTTACAAACATATTTACAGACAATATTTTTGTTTGAGTTTGCGTTAGAGGATCATATCAGTTTATGACAAATCACTAGTACCGTTGAGCTTTAAAACACTTTAAGTTTTAAACAATTCACATAGATTGACGATATTGTTGTCCACTTAAACTCAATCTAAAAACTTTCGAAATGCTTACCGATACGTTAAGGTATATTAATTTGCACTAAATTCTTATGGACCCCACGATCTTAGCATATCCCCTCATCATGCAATACACTAACTCAAGTAATGCCTTTAAATTTTCATCAACTGTGATTCGTGCGAAAACAACGCAGAATGTTTAAACATTAAGAATCAGGTCGATACTTCCGTATACGCAGAGAAAGTCCAATGTTTAAACAAAATAAAAAAATAAAACAAGTTGAAGTTGTTTAGGCTTTAACCACCAGGTCGATACTCCCGTATACGCAGAGGTGATCCAAAGCTTAAACGAAACACCAAAGAAAATAAAGCAGTACGTTTAGGCAATAACATCCAGGTCGATACTCACGTATACGCAGAGGATGTCCAATGCTTAAACAAAATAAAGAAATCAAACAAGTTTAAATCTTTGCAAAATGAAATGCACAATCACAGTGACTTTTCTGCAAAGTTGTGAAAGCTCACAGACTTAACCGGTTTTATGTCTTTCGACAATCAGCGATTACCGAGTAGGCACACAATCAAGAAGGATAAAACTAAGTACTATGCTTTCGACCGCGTTTCCCACTAGAACTAGGCTTTTTCATTTAAGTTTGTATCGTTATCGCAAATCTACTAGTCTAGCTGAGCCTATCGTCACATCTTTAGTGAGATTGTTTATCGCTTTTTAACTTTCCATTTCTTTAGCGTACTGTAACTGTCTACTGATGTACTATCATTTCCTCTTTTTACACAAAACTCATTTTTAAATTTTATCATGTTTTTGGCTTTTTCAAATTTTCTAATGTTTTTGGATTTTCTGACAATTTCTTACTCCCCCTAAAATGCAAAATCATTTAAAAAATTTGACAAACCGATGTAGATAGCTTTGTCTCGCCATCCATTTTCTGCTTCTCATGCTCTGTTTTGCAGAAAATATAACGTACCCCCATGATTTACAACACATTGATTTTTTACAGTTTGAAAACCGTTTTTCAATCTTGTGAAATTAATCATGTTGCGTATTCACTCAACATATTTTTGAAATTTTTGAATTTTTGACAAAATTTAAAAACAAACATATTTTTGATTTTTCAAGATTTTGACAAAAATAAAAACATATTTTTGGTTTTTAAATTTTCAATTTTTAGGGTTTTGAAATATTGTTTATTTATGTACAGAAACCAAACAAACTCCCTGTTTAACCATCGCAGGGATCAGCAGCCTCCTATTCTTGTGCCAGACTGCTCCGACACTCTTTTTGATGACATTCAGTTGTCTTCGGAAGCACCTGCACATTCAAAATATTCAATTACTTGAACAATTTAGCCCATGTCTGTTTGACCTTAGGCATTTCAACACAATATGCATCAGTTAACTTCGGAAAATCTTTGTCATTTTGCACAAAGACTTTTTCAATTTTAACTTCAACTTTTTCATCATTTACCGAAGCCATTTGTTTTTTAACAGACCATGTTTGACCTTTAGGAGTACCTCGTTTGTAAAAATGTGAATCTTTTTGAACATATTCTTTTTGAACAACAACTTTTGGTTTCCAAAACTGGTTTGGTTTTGTTGTATCAACAGTGTTTTTCCAACTTTGTGTTGTTCTTAATTTTGGTGTCACTGGTTTCCATGTTTGTTGTGAGTCAGCCTTTGACATTTTCGGCTTCCAAGTTTGCTTTGAATCAAACTTGGTTGACTTCTGATTCACAACATCAGACTTCTGTTTCTGAACATAAACAGACTTCTTTTTCGTCTCAACATCAATAGGTTTCAGATTTGGACACTTGCGTGCAAGATGTCCTGTTTGATCACATTTAAAGCATGTTCTTTTTGAGACATCTTTGACCTGTTGTTGCTTTTTATGAGCATAGAACTCTTCATTAGACTGACGTCTAAATTGAAGTTCTTTCTCTTCTTCTGAACTTGTTCCTTGAATAAAATTCATTTTTGTCTGAAAATTTGGCGGTTCATTTTTATTTCGACTTTGTTTCTTCTTATAACCCAACCCAGCCTTCATGTTTTTCTTCTTGTAACCAGGTTTGTTATAAAAAGTTTTGTGACCTTTTCCAGCATACTTTGAAATTTCAGATTTTTCAATCTCAACCATCTTGAAAACTTTATCAACCTTTTCTGAAATCACATTCTGAATCGGGAATACAACATCTAAGAATAATTTGTCCGATCCAATCATGGTATAAACCAATCCTTTTGAATCATCATTCAAATCTTTCTCAGATTTCGAGTTTTTCAGATATCCATCATGAAAATTTCCTTCATTTTCATCATGTGATTCAGATTTACCTGTATCAACTGACTCTTCTTTCAACACACTTTCAACGACCTTACCTACCACCTCTGAATCACTAGAATCATCAGATTTGGAATAGGTTACGTCAATGTTATCTGGCAATTGATCTACCATGTTGAAAGCTTTTTCGACCTTTTCATCATCATAAAATGCAAACTTTTCCGGTGGTGGAACTTGATGAAACTCTGAGCCAATACCTTTCTTGTTTTGCTCAGAATCTTTTCCATCCGGTTTTATGTTGAAAATTCTTTCAAGCACATATGACGACACGTGATAACTTTTTAACTTGTTGTTATCCTGTTCTAAATCAGCAATATGACGCTTTAGCTTAGCAACATCCTCATTATAGGAATTAACAACACCTTGTTTTATTTCATACATTTGTTTAAGCTCTTTAGTTGTTTCAGAATAATAATTCATTCTTGATTGAGCAAATTTCATTTCATCCTTCACCTTTCATATGACTCTTTTGTAATGTGATATGCCAATTTTATAGAATCATATTCTTTCTTCATTTCTTGACAAACAATTTCTTTTTGATCACATTCCTCTGTCTTTTTCAAAACATTTTCTTTCAAAACTTCATTTTCTTTTTCTAACTTTTTACATTTTTCCAAAAGTTTTTCATCATTATCTTTCAAAACTTTTTCGTTTTCTAACATTTCTTTACATTTGTTTTTGAAAACTTCTTCAATTTTATTGAATTCAAGACTTCTTGTTCTGAATTGTTCGTCTTTTTCAGTACAAGCATTGCATGGTTCCATGCATTTTTTGCACTGTTCAACAGTTTTTAAGATTTCAGAATCAGAAATTACCTCATTGATTGGCACTTCAGTGTTTGCTGCAGCTTCTTTCTGCTTCTGATCAACATCTTTCTGCTTTTCTTCAACACCAATTTCATCACCAACATCACCATCAACCTCTAAAATCTCATTCTTCACTTCTTCTTCTTTCTTCTTCATATCATCAATCTGCTGTTCTTCAGTAACAGCTTCTTTTATGACTTCTTCATTCACAACAACTTCTTCTTTCACTTCTTCAACTACCTTCACATCTTCCTCAACAACTTTCTTCAATTCTTCAACCATGCACTCAATATTCTTCTTCATTCTCTCTTCATCCCTCTTTCTTAAGCACGATGTCATGGCATATTTTATTTCCTTTTCATGCCTTTTTGCATATGTGTCATCTTTTAATACATTTCTATAGTATTCGGCAGATCGAGGAATTATGAGAAGAACATCTTCAAAAATTATGTCTTTCTTCGGAACAACAGGTTCACCTTCTCTGTTGTAATAGCACTCTCTCTTCTTATCCCATCTCTTATTACTGACAGCACTCTCATACTTTTCTTGCATTTCAGCCATTCTGTTCAAAGCAATATTTCTTTCTCGGTATGTTTTTTCACTCAGAATTTCTTCTCTGGTTTTCTCTTTGACCTCAGCAACAATATTTTCTTCTTTGTTTTCCTCTTTAATTTCAGCAACGAGAACATAATGGTTGTTCTTTGATATAGTTTTGCCATGAGCTGTTTTTCGAATATCAACACGATCTTCTTCCGGACAAACTTGACTCCAATCATATCCTTCATCATCGTGGATTACAGCACCAGCTCTTGACTTCTCTCTGGGTTTATCTTCGATCATCTTTGGCTCTTCTCTGCTACGGTGGTAAATCGCCTTTCGATAATAATCATCATTGAAAGGTTTCTCTGTTTCAGCAACTTCAGAATTTCTACATTCTCTTTTAAAATGACCTTTTTGTTTACATCTGAAGCAAGTCACTTTGGATTTATTAAAACCAAGCTTTGTTGAAGGACCACCAAGAGATTGTTTCCCAGTAATCTCCATGTATCTTTGAGCTCTGCGAATGCAACTTGCCAAACACCATTGAATGTCTATAAGTTCCATTTCTTCCGGATCTATCTGGTCATAGTCTTCTTTAGTCAGCTCTGAGTTACCAATTCTACCTGCAACTAGACCTTCATACGATTCCAGAACAGATGCAAGGAAGCTCATTTGCTGTTTAGCCGCATTGATGCTCATTGTCGGAGAATTTTTCAACTTGAGAGCAATGTTGCACAGTATCTCCTCTGATTCTTCAGAATTGGCTTTTGAAGAAATGAATGATAGCCTGGATCATAACTTGATGAGCTTTTATGAGGTTCTTTTATCTTCTCACCACTGAATGCTGTCTTTGGTGATTCACCAGCTTTCACCGAAGGTATATTGCCTTTATAATAAAGACCAACATTCTGTTGATGCGAAGAACTGCTCATCTTGTTTTGCTTCTGTAACTCCAATTCATGACTTTCAATTTTTTCTATCAAGACATCAAGAGAAATTGTATCATATAAAGCATCATTTTTCAAAATGAAAACAAACGTTTGCCACTGATCAGCTCGTGGTAACGCTTCTATCACTTTATCAATAATTTCCTCTCTTGTTTTCACAATTTTAAACCTTTCGAGTTCAATTTTTAGGTGACAAAATCTTTCTATCATTTGCCTCACAGACTCTCCTTTAATGCTATCAAACAGATCAAATTCTTTCTTTAACAAAGCAATTTTGTTCTTTTTAATCTGTTTACCCCCCTCTGCCTTAACCCGTAAAGCTTACCAAATAGATTTTGAAGATCCATCATGTTGTAACAAAGTAAACATGTCATTTCTAATTGCCGACTGGATCAAAGCAATCATTCTTTGTTCAGCTGCAAATTCGGATTTGTCTTCTTTGGATAATTTCTTGAATGAAAGATCTTCTCCTTTATCAAACAGATCGAAAAAGTTTTAAAAGAAAATAATGAAACACTTTCAGAAAAACTTGTTAGGACCGGTTTTGACTCTGAAACGATTGCGAACCGAACGTGTGACGTGCGGAATCCGTACACGAACGTGACCGAACACACGTGATTCTATTGATACGTATGAAATTGTACAAAGCACCTGAATCACGATGTCACTTTCTCTCTCTAGCTTCTCTCCCTAACCTTCAAAGCTCCAAGTCTCAAATGTGACAAAAGTTCTAAACCTAACACCTTAGGTTCCTATTTATAGGTCAAGGATATAAGGAGATTCTCCTTATTTACAATAATGCCACCTTGCCTTTCTGTAACACCCTTGCTTGTTTAATACAATATTTTATATAAGTTTCGTAAAAATGCATGTTTTTACGATTACACGTAAGTATGTCAATACGAGTTTACTAAAACTTTTACAATTTAAAAAAAAGAACAACTTAATGTAATTGAATTCGTCGTTTAAAAGATACGACGAAACGCCGCGCGGAAGCTTTTAACTTTATCGTTTCGGTTCTTCTTCGAGCTTGATCTTCATCCGGGCACTCTTGGCAATCACCTATGATCAAAACCAACTTAAAAGTTAGTTTTGATAGTTAAATAACAAGTTTAAACAAGTTATATGGGTCAAACAAACAAAATTAAACGTTTTTCAGGTTCAGGGGGGGCTAGGCGTCACACCTAGGGGCTAGACGCCCCACCTAGCCCCCTTTTTGGCAGAATGTTTTTATTAAGTTGCTGCATATTCCCAGCATAACCCGATTTCACGGAAACGAGCATAACTCTCTCGTTTTTAATCCGTTTTACGCGATTCTTTTTCCTACGCGTCCGTAATTTAATTCTCCATCTTATGGAGTTAAAATCCATCGTCCTACATAATAAAATTTCAGATTTTTAACTCTTCGGCTTATTACCCTTTTTACCAACTTTTGACCCGTTCGTGATTTCATCTAACAAACTTGTTTGTGGCCCTTGTTTCTTTTGTAAACATATTATTATGATTATTTCCTATTGTACAAGGTTCAAATCACGGGTTATTACACATTCTTAACCCGTTTCGCTAACACTTCTATTTTGACCCGTTAAGGGTATTTTCGCACTTTTTAAACTTAATTTACGCCCGTTCCTTGTATGCATCATAATTCCACCGATCCATATTAATTTGATTTTCCACCACAATTATGATTGTGGTGGATTTAATGTGATAGACTATTTATTCCTAGTTCAATCCTTCAGATATGTCATTTTACGGAAAATACTCGTTTCAACTCGTTGGACACTAAGGTCCCATATTATCCCTTTTTATACTTATCCTAAGGATTTAATCTATCAAAACACTTATTTCTAACAACCTTTAAAGGTCGTTTGCCCGATTTACCCATCAAGGGCATTTTAGTCAACTTTAGCCCCTCATTTACGACGAAGGACATTTGCTACTAATTTGACCCAAAAATGTATGTTTAACCACAATCGTATTTATACGTACCTGGCTCGAGTCAACCTAGTGACCCGTTTCAACACCTTGCTTTTATTACCGATATTCTATGGTGACGCAATTACCCAAATTACTATTCGCTCCTGTAAACACATGACTTGACAACCACATTAGTTGATTTCGTCAAATGGCGTTATCCCCACCATTTGGCCCGTTCGGCCTATATAGCCCAACATTTTCATATGTAACAAAACATGGGTTTTAATTACCAATCACACATCCGACCCATTTAAGATTTTCTCACTATATCCCTTTTCTTCTAAAGTCATTTCTTATATTTTTAACCCATTCGGCTTACGCTATGGGTGTCCTTTGAACTTTAATTTACTTTAGTCGATACTTGACTAAATTTCCATTTTTACCCATTTTCCCATTACTAGTTACGCTATAAGGTAACTTTAAGAAAAACTCTTTAATTCTTAACCAACTCATGACTAATTTACCATTTTGCCTCTTTCACCATTAATCATGGTTTAAAACATTTTTATTCATTCCGACCCATTTCGTTTCGTGTCGGAACCCATAATTCGAACCTAATCCTTTATCGTATTCATCGCTTTATAAAATAAATACAAATACTACAAGTGGGTGTAAGTTTTACTTACCTCGCATCCGAACTACGCATTTCCTTTCCTTCTTGATTTGTTTGACCCGCTCACTCATCAAGCTTCCACCTAGCTCGTTAGGCGTCAAACTATCATCATAATTCACAAGGTGGTTAGATTAGTCATTCAAGATCATGACCTTCACACCTTATGAATCTTTTACCACTATTCTTAATGACCCTTATCATAGGTCGGTTTGACTTTTAAAAGTCAAACCACCAATTTACAAATATGGATGCACTAACAAGTTCACATGACTCGACTTAGGCACATTATCAACCACTTAGTGAGCGTCATCTTTTGAGATGCTACATCTACTAACATGTTATCTAATTCATACCTCAAGTAACCATAAATCAACATGTAATTTTAGTCATTGTATGCACATATATACTTTGACCATCATAACCATGGGTTTAACTCTTGTGTCAAAACCCACTTCTAATCACTTATGAACTCTTAACAACATCTCTAATTTGTTCAAGTAGTTCATTCATATGAATTAATATGATGTTTATACACATCAATACAACATCAATTTCATCAAATCAACAAAACCCACTTAGCTCATACTTGGTTATTTGGATTAATCACTAGTTTATGGCACAATTCTACAAGTTTGCATCTAGGCTTTGTTCCTAGACTTGTACCCACACTAATATCACTATAACATTGAACATTCATGCAAGAATTTCGTTCATGCAAGTTCATCAAAATTTTGAAATATTACTAAACATCAAAATTCAACATACCTTGTGATCCCCTAAGCTTGGTGATCACGATTTTATTAAAAGCCCCAAATTCTTGGCTTGATTTCTCCTTGATTTTGATCAATTTTGTGGATTTAGGGTTCACTTGATAGAACCCCTTTTGGCTCCTGGAAAATGTCGACCAAACACACACTTGATAGTTTCCTGGATTTACGGTTCACTTGTGGATTTAGGGTTCACTTGTGGATTTAGGGTTCACTTGATAGAACCCCTTTTGGTGTTTTGTTTTAATTAAATAAAACTATTTTCAATTTTGTCATGTTTAGTCCCCTCACTTGTTCAACTTTTTATAAAGAGTATTATTAATCAAGTTTCATTGGCATTTTAACAACATTTAATTAACTAGGTTGATATTCCTAGTTACTTGGCGGGTTCGGGGAAATCACATCCTGTTTTTACTTTAATTCCCGTTAACTCGGGCCTTTTATATACTTTATTTTCTCAAAGTATTTATCCCCTTTTTAATTAATATTAGATTTATTTATTTAAATCATAATATTTACCGGGTGAATTTTTTTTTACCACTAACGGTATTTTACCAAGTCATTAATATTAACGTGGTTTGATTACCAAACCCGTTTTTGGGATGTTACACTTTCTAAACTAGATATTACAATAAAAGCCTAGAAATAAACTATTTCTGCTACGGTCTTGAGATGACGGAGGCGATAGACATACTGCATTAACAGACTCCCCCTTGGATATTGCCGCAGTCAATCTCAAACATTTAGTCAGACTCGTAGCGTCTTATCTTTCTCTCTCTCACTGAGTCTTATTGTTTGAACAGAATCCCCGTGGATCTGTTTTCAGCTTCAACTCCTTCCTTTCGGTAGACTCTTCAGGCTCCCCCTTTCGTCAAGCTTCCGTGCTTTGGGATCGACACCTGACATTCCAGTAACAAGCTCCTCTGGGATAGTTTCCTGGCTCCTTGAATCCACGCTTCCTCTTGCATTGAGCTCGTCTTCAGACTCCCCCTTAGACTCGGCTATCGGGATCGTAGTCTGGAACAACATCTGCAATCACTCAAACATTTATAAGTAAAAGCATTTTAAACATTCAATTATCCAGGAATTGTGACCTGGCTCTTTTAAACTTTTTAAATCAAGATCCTGGCTTTAAGATATAATAATATGAAAGTATCCAGAAATACTTGATTTTCTCCTTTATCATCTTTTGGTTTTTCATATCCAAACTCCATACAGAACCAGCTTTCATGCGCGTATGCTTTTGCCCAGTTAATGAAAAGTTCTTTCTACCATGTATAGTCTTCAATGCTTTCCAGAGTTGGTGGTTTTGAATGTGTGCCATAGAAGTTATCATGTTTGATGTTCTCATTGATCGCTTTCATAATGGTTTTAGGTGTGACAGTTGATGTTTCAGACGATTCGGATGTAAACGCGTTGTAGAACTCTTCAGCCGTGATATGATCTTCTCGATTTACAAGCACCTTTTATTCACCTAAATCACGAACAAACAAGCACAATTAGTTTAAACAATATCAAACAAATGAATCGGACGGGTATCCGATCGAGTGAGTCAACACAAGTCAACAGTGAAAATAATCTCGTGACAACGCTGTCCGTTCGGATGAGATTGCTATCCGAACGGATGAAGTTGCTATCCGTCCGGATGGGATTGAAGCTATCCGACCGGGTGGGGTTGTTGTCCGAACGGGTGAAGTTGCTGTCCGTTCGGGTGGGATTGGAGCTGTCCGAACGGGTAGAGTTGATGCTGTCCGACCGGATAACTTCTCAATGTATGGCACTAAACGACAAATGTATTGTCCGATCGGATAGTCTTCAACGATGAACTTTGATATTCAAAATATGGGTGTGCAAATTAACCACCATAACCGATAACCGAATCATAACCGACATAACCGAACCACTTATAACCGAGAACCAATATAACCAATGGTTATGGTTATGAAACTTTGTATAACCGCTCAATCGGTTATGGTTATGGTTATGGTTATGGTTATGGTTATGAAGCTTTGGTTAACCGAATATAACCGAAACCGAACTGAAGTTGTGATGTTAACTTTATATAATAGATTTGTGTTTTAGAAAACCATATAGAGGGTTTTTACTAAGATAAAAGTATGTTAGTAACAAAATGATCTTGATATAGATGTCATTTATTTTGATAAAGAACTAAGGTGTTATGGCCATAATTGTTTTTGTTTGAGAATTACCTTATTAAAAAGAACTCTAAATCGGTAGTTTAACCAAAAAGTTTAGTCTTCGTTATCTTATAAAATAGGCTCAAGCTAAGTTCAAATCGTGCACAACCCTATTTATTTCAAACCTTGCTTGGTTACTTAACCGAAATTAACCAAAACCGAACCATAACCGACTTCATAACCGATTAACCATAACCGAAGTTTGGTTATGGTTATGGTTACCAAAACTCCATAACCGAACTAGCGGTTATGGTTATGGATAATAGTAAAAACCGACCCAAACCGACCCATGCACACCCCTAATTCAAAATATATTCACATGCATACTGACAATATCACATGCACACACAACAATCAATTAATTTCTAAATGACCGACAATATTACTTATGCAAATCTGATTATTTGACTTTTAAAGCACTATCACATGCAAAACAGATACAACTTTAAGCAAATGGCCGACAAGGAAATTAAATTTTCATGCAATTCATTTAATCAATACAATCAATGAGCTGACAGATTGAAATAGATCCTTCATTCTAATTGAACCGAGAAAATGGATATCACGTGATTATAATAAATTGGTCCGACAAATCACATGCAAGTATTAAAGAATTCACATGTATTGCAGGAATGTTGAGTAAGTGAGTTGAACAGATGTAATGCTATGACACAGATTGCTATCCGCTCGGATAGTAATCCGTTCGGATAGGTCAACAGAAGTCAAAGTCTTTAATGAAATGCAGAGAGATGCTGAGACTCGGATTGCTATCCGTTCGGACAACTGTCCGTTCGGATAGGTCAACAAAAGTCAACTTTTAAATAAATTACAGAAGTGAACTTTGAATCGGATGGTTATCCGGTCGGATTGCTATCCGACCGGTGAACTTTAATAGCAAAAATCACCACTTAATGAATTCAGTGGCCGACAAGTTTAATGATGAATCAATTCAAGTTCATCATGTGACAACTGAGGACGTTACTTAATGACACCTGTAATGAAATTCACAGACTCACCGAAAGCATTAATGTCTCACATGTATTGTTGATAATGTTGACTGACAAGTCCTGAATGTGTTGACTAAATAACTAGCTCGGGTGAGATGTTGTGACTCGGATTGCCGTCCGACCGGATGGTAATCCGAGCGGGTGACAGTCAAGACAAAGTCAATATTTTTAAATGAATTTCAATGCCTCGGATTGCTGTCCGAGCAGACAACAGTCAACAAGTCAACCCTCCTTTAAATGAAATGCAATGTAATGACTTTGAGTCGGATGGTTATCCGCTCGGATTGCCATCCGATCGGTGAACACCAAGAACATCAGCAACAATAACAGTCATTTTTAACAGCTTTTTCGGACACAAAAATCAAGATTTCTCTTTAACGGCTTAGAATTAAGATCTGAAAATTTGTAGGCTTTTAGATCAAGTGTTTTCGCACAACATATCCAAATTTTAGCCGATTTTAACCGTAAAAAGTCGTTTAATTTGGTAATTTTTGGTCGAAAACGTGAAGAAACGTAAAGATGAAGAAATTGATCAAATCTGAGTGAAATTTGAATCTGATTCAGATGATTTTCCGTGCGAAATCGTGCATTTGATCCGTGCAATCGAGCTCCTGCTCTGATACCACTTGTTAGGACCGGTTTTGACTCCGAAACGATTGCGAACCGAACGTGTGACGTGCGGAATCCGTACACGAACGTGACCGAACACACGAGACGTAATATAATCAGTGATTCTATTGATACGTATGAAATCGTACAAAGCACCTGAATCACAATGTCACTTTCTCTCTCTCGCTTCTCTCTCTAACCTTCAAAGCTCCAAGTCTCAAATGTGACAAAAAAGTTCTAAACCTAACACCTTAGGTTCCAATTTATAGGCCAAGGATATAAGGAGATTCTCCTTATTTACAATAATGCCATCTTGCCTTTCTAAACTAGATATTACAATAAAAGCCTAGAAATAAACTATTTCTGCTACGGTCTTGAGATAACGGAGGCGATACACATACTGCACTAACAAATGTCAAAATCCGATTGTGACAAATGGCTTGAAGCCATGAACATAGAGATGCAATCCATGTATGACAACCAAGTTTGGGAATTGGTTGTACCACCACTTAACTCTAAGGTAGTTGGTAGTAAGTGGGTTTTCAAGAAGAAAACAAATATGCATGGTAACTTGGATACTTATAAAGCAAGACTTGTAGCAAAAGGTTTCACTCAAACTCAAGGGATTGATTATGATGAGACCTTCTCGCCTGTGGCGATGCTAAAGTCAATCAGGATATTATTTGCCATAGCTGCATATTATGACTATGAAATCTGGCAATTGGATGTCAAAAAGGCTTTTCTTAATGGATATCTTGATAAAGATGTCTATATGGTTCAGCCTGAAGGTTTTGTCGATCCAAAACATCCTGACAAAGTATGCAAGTTAAAGAAATCAATCTATGGATTGAAACAAGCATCGAGAAGTTGGAATCACCGTTTTGATGAAGAAATTAAGAATTTTGGATTCATCAAGAACGGCGATGAAGCTTGTGTGTATAAGAAAGCTAGTGGGAGTATCATCACTTTCTTAGTACTGTATGTTAGGGATGAGCTCGGTACCGGAACCGAAAGTACCGGTACCGAAAATCCTCAAAAGTGGGTACCGGTACCGAATATACCCGGTACGGTACGGTTCGGTACCGGTATTTGAGGGTAAAAACCGGTAAATACATGTACCGAACCGGTACCGAAAATGTCAAAAGTCGGTACTGAAAAGGTACCCAGTTCGGTAAATTCGGTACCGGTACCGGTTCGGTACCGGTACCGGGTCCATTTTGCTCATCCCTACTGTATGTCAATGACATTCTACTATGTGGGAATGACATTCCAACCATGGAAGGTGTAAAAACCTGGCTTGGAAGTTGTTTTTCCATTAAGGATCTTGGTGAAGTAGCCTATATTCTGGGAATAAAGGTCTTTAGGGATAGATCAAGGCGCTTGATAGGTTTAAACCAAAGTGCATACATTGACAAAGTCTTGAATAGGTTCCAAATGGAGAACTCTAAGAAAGGTTTTGTACCTATTCAAAAGGGGACAATATTGAATACATCTCAATGTCCAAGCTCAAAGGATGAGCAAGAGAAAATGAAAGGAGTCCCATATGCGTCTGCTATAGGATCCATCATGTATGCAATGATATGCACCAGACCGGACGTCTCATGCGCCTTGAGCATGACGAGTAGATACCAGCAAAATCCAGGTAACAGTCATTGGAAGGTTGTTAAGTGCATATTAAAATACCTTAGAAGGACTAAGGATATGTTTTTAATATATGGATCTGGTGAGGAGGAACTTGTTGTAAAGGGTTACACGGACGCGAGTTTCCAAACCGATCGAAGTGATTCTCGATCGCAATCGGGGTATGTCTTTATTTTAAATGGAGGAGCAGTCTCTTGGAAGAGCTCAAAACAAGACGTGGTAGCATTGTCCACTACAGAATCAGAATACATCGCCGCTTCATTGGCAGCCCAGGAAGCTCCATGGTTGAAGAAATTCATAGCCGACCTAGGGGTGGTCCCTACCATTCAAGAACCCCCTAGAGATCTTTTGTGATAACGAGGGTGCGATTGTTCAAATCAAGGAACCTCGTGCGCACCAAAAGACTAGACATATAGAGCGGAGATTCAACTACATAAGGGATGAAGTTGAAAAAGGAAAGATATGTATCCGCCAAGTTCACACCGATCAAAACATTGCGGATCCACTCATGAAGCTCCTTGACAGGGCAAAACATGAGGGCCATACATGTGCCTTAGGACTTCGATATTCTAGTGATTGGATTTGATCTATTTTGTATTTGGATATTGAAACAATTGTTAATTTAACTCTTTTAAGGTATTTTGAGTTACGTTTCATTTTAGCATGTTTAAATCCATGAATAAGTTAATTATTCTAAATGTCCGTAGTCGATCATACTTGTGGGAACAAATATGAATGTAAGACTATTATGAATTTGGATTGGTGGATATTCATTAGATATGAATATAGAGCAAAGTGTTGCTGCCAAAGTTCATAGATATTTGTGGGATACAAATATTGGACTGACTCGCTCTCAAATATTACTGCATGGAATCATTTGTGATTGAATATAAGTAAATTTTGAGTAAAGGCGAATATCATAGTATCCTCAGACCTGAGATACATATTGGGTCTTGATATTCACCAAGTATTATACCTTGACCTAGTTCTTAGCTGTCTGTAATAAGGCAGTACACAAGGCTAAACTCAGGTGTGGTACAAGGTGATTGTGAGAGACGTATGTAGTCAAGAAGGGATTTGTTCCTCTTATTCGTTGAGAGTAAGATGTCTAAGGCTTGCTAAAGTTAAATCAACAGAGAGTGATCACTCTATGTCTCTGGATTTAACATGACATTTGTAACGAAAGGATAAATGATAGATTCACCTAAATCATGTTCAAGTAAGGGACTTGAAGGGGATGATGTTATTGAATGGGAAATATAGTCATACGTATTAGGGGTAGTAAACTATAATTAGGTGGTCTTTACTACTTGCATCAATCTTCTATGTATCTTGTGCAAGTGGGAGATTGTTGGATTCTGTATGCCCAAGACACATATTAGACTGATGTGGCTAGTACGTTATGATCCAAGTCGAGTCATACCCAAATATAAGCTAGACAAACACTTATAATATTTATTTATGATATGATCAAACAAATAAATATTAACACTTACAATATTTAGAAATTGGTTTTCTAAATAATTACACTTGAGAAACCAATAAATTATATGGATAATTTATTTTGAGAGAATATTTTATTTTGTTATTTAATGGGTTAAATAACATTTTAAAAGTTGTATAAAGTCTTGTAAATATGTAGTGTTATACTTATAAAAGTTATAAATATAAACCAAGACTTAAATTGTTATAAAAGAAATTTGTTTTTTTATAAAAATAATAATGTGGGCCCCCCCCATATGTCTTCCCAAGACATAAGTTTGGTCCAATAAAATCACATGCATTTTGCATGTGTAGATGGCTTTTGATTGGACAAAGAGGGTGGCTACATCTCTCATTCTTTGAAGACAAAATGGTTGCAACATTTTGAGAAGAGATGAACTTGTAAGACCTAAAAACTCTCTCAAAATTTTCGGCCAACATAGTCTTGTCCAAGAGTTTTTCAAGTTTGATTCAAGTGTTAAAAATCCTAGCTAAACTCAAGGTGTTTGTTGGAGAAGCTCGGGGTATAGAAGCTTGAGGTCTTCTACTCTTGAAGGCAACCATTCAAGAAGTAGCATCCTTTTCATCATCCTATTACTCCAAGAAGGTAGTTTTCTAAACATCCTATGGTTGTGTTTGATAGTATGCATTTTCATATATGGATCCGGGTTTTGGGATTTTGCATATAAATGATATTTATATCTTAAAAGTAACATGTTTTAAATATTATTTCCGCTGCGTTTTTATTTCATATGGATGAAATTACTTTGATAAACATGTTAAAATCCCAACAAAACTTGTGTAAATTTTGAAGTAATCAGACACAAGAACCCTTTCAAATTTTGTCATCTTTATTCTTCAAGAACTTAACAATCAAGAAACTCAAAATCTATAAAAATCCATTTGGATAAACACAAATCAATACAGGGTTAATAATCAAGATTTGTAATAAAAACAAAACCCATCAATTGGAAGACGAGATTAAAGCAATACGGACCGATGATTAAAGTTAAAGACTCTGTTTTGACTGTTGGATTGATAAATTTCAAGAAAGAGAGCAAAGGGGCGGCGATTTTGGTGGCCTTCACCAGGTAATTCTGTCACACCCCGACCGCGTAAAACAACAAACCGCGGCGGAAACGTCGGGGAGTGATGCGACAGAATTATTGTTTCAACAACCATGGTAATTAAAGTTTTGTATTATTAAGATTAATGTTTACATTGTCTTGGAATTTAAATAAAACATAACATAATAATTGTCTTTTAAGTCACTAAGGCCCAAGTCCGCCTAAGTGTAGCACAAGCATCATCATGCATTAGCACCTGAAACACATGCGAAAATAGGTACGTTAGCATAAAAATGCTTGTGAGATACATAGGTTTTGTTTATGCAAGATTCATGACTTTTAGTTTAAAGAAGGGTTTAACAAAAAGTAGTCATGAACCTTGTAAAATGTTTTCCTTTATGAAATCATGTGAAAATCGATATGAAAATCAAATGATATAAAAGAAATATGCATGGTTAAATGAATAACCAAGTAAAAGTGAATTTGTATAACATGTGTACTTTGTATAAAAATGTTGTGTCCTTGTGAAAAATGTTTCATGTCTTTGTCAAGTGGTTTAGATAACGCAACAATGTATAATACAATAAAAGCACTTATATATAGGAGGTACCAGCGGCGTATCCACCATACTTTTATCATATAACACATAGCCCCGTTACATAAGTCACTCATCAATAACCAACCAAGATGTCTTGTTTAATGTTAAAATGTTTATGTATAAACCATGTACCATGTCATGTGTGAAATGTATCATGTATAAACAAATGTAATGCATAGCAAGTAGAAAGTATCTACTTAACTACGTAAAAATGTTAATGTGATAATCAATGTTATGTACGGTGAATAACTAGTAGTTACTCAACCCCGTAGGAAAATGTACAAAACAATGCTTTTGAATAAACCCAAGTTTAAATCAAATGTTATGTTTTGCAGAAAACAATGCTTTATGATTACAAACATTTATGCAGTAATGTTAATCGCATACATTCAAGCCTTGCGACTGTGGAGACAAACCTTTAAACAAATTAAAGGTTCATCTAAGTTATGTATATCGGATTCTGTCATTCCCAACTTCCAAACAAACATAGGAAGTCGGAAACGGGAGTTGTCAATTCCTATGGTACCATTACATACTACCGAGCGGCGTAGCTAATGTTAATGAATGTATTATTGTTCCGATTAAACACACCAAATGTCATAACCAATGTAAGCATGTGAAAACCATGTACTAAGTATGTTAAGTAAACATACATAGTAGAAATGTTCATGTAAAACAATGTGCTAGCATGCTTAACATACATAGCAAAACATATTGAAAGCATGTACTATATGTGTACTAGGTGAAACTAGCATGTTAATGTCATAAAAGCAATGAAAGCATGAAAGTAACAAGTATGCACATGTGTATCACCCCAAAGTATTTGAAAGAGGTAAAAGAGGAGAACTATGTACTCACTTGGGATTGCTTATTAGTCTTGGGAATAAGACCAATTTAAGCTCCAAGTATCACGGAATCAACAAGGCACCTAGTATAAGTAACTATGTTAATAATCGGATCCTAAACCGGGGGATAGGATAGAATGATGTTCCATAAATCAAATGAGTATTTGAACTCATATGGTATGATTTAATAGAGCTAACATTCTGATTTGGAAGTCTACCTAAGTGCTCTTGACCATTTTCGACCCATTATGGTAGTAAAAGCTACTATAACGCGTCGGTTGCGTAAAACTATGTTCGGATGGTTATCTATGAGCTATGTCAAGTCTTACATGCCCAATTATACCCTAACATGTTACTAATTCAGATTAGATGTCAAAAATATGTTCACATATGCACATTACGGATTTATGCTACAAAAGGGCATTTTGGTCATTTCCTATGGGCATGTAAACCAATTAACGAATAACTAACCAATCCTATGTGATCATAAGGTATAACCTCAGGGGTTATTCCCTATGCAACCATGATTACTAAGCAAGCTTGGTCGGATCCTAATGATCGACCAAATGGGTCGGGTTCGAAAGTCTAAGCGGTTGTTTAGACCGCTTAACTAACGACCCTAAACAAGCACTAAACTAATAGTGACGAGTTAAACATGTCAAAACATGTTTATCTAACTTATAAAACTGATTTGGTATCAAAACAAGGTGTTTTGATACCTAAAAGTAGTTCCGTTGCAAAATGCGTGCTAAAACGCATTTTGACCAAAACTTTAACTTGTCACTACACCTAGTTAACGTGGTAATCAGTAGGCATAATCACTAAGGATTATAACCATCGTGATTACAATCACGTTGCAAAGTTCAATTGAACTTTGACTTGACCAATTGATGGTCAAAACCGAAAGTCAAACTGTTGGCCAAACTGTTTGACTTTCTGCACTAACGTAAAGAACAAGCATGAAGGAATACTCACAAGAGTCCAAAGCTTGAAGAAAGATAATAAGAAAACCAGAGAGGAAGTTCCTAACACTTGTTGGAAGCTCCAATTCAGATTAGAGAAGAGAAATGAGAGGAATGAGCAATTGAAACAATGAAAGGTGTTGGCTATTTATACTTGAGGGGAGTTCATAGGATCACAACAAGTGTTTGTGTAGTCCCCAAGCATAAAATCATAGCCACACAAGTGTTATAAGTAGGTTCAAAGCCTTGGAGAGGTGCTAACTTGGTCACCACACAAAGGAATTGCAAGATTAGCCCCTGAATTAACAAGCTGTTGCTGAAAGCAAAGATTCTGTCCAGATATGATGCTGGCGTCACGTGACAGGGAGGCCTTATGGCCATCGCGTAGCGCGAGGGGGTAGGCAGGAAGTTTCAGAAACTGACAGAATTGGTCCCTGCACGTGTTTAAGCTTGTTTTCGACGTTTCTAACCTCCGTAAAGTCATTTTCAAGGCTCTACAAGGTCGTCAAAGTGTAGGGGACATGAAATATGCTCGGAAAATCCACGGATTTCGGTTCATTTGGTCGTACGGTCACGTTGTTCGGTTATTTACGACGAAACTCGAACGGACGCGAAAACGAACCAAATTAAGCGACGAATGGTATTTTTGCATTCCGATCACTAAAATAAAAATATTTTAGTGTGTACAAAAATTTTGGATGTCCAGGTGCGGTCAGAACGTAAGATATGCGCGAAAATGCAAACTTACACCGTTTTTGACACTTTTAGTCCCTGTAAGATCATATAAGCATGTTTTCGCACACCGAACCTATGAAGGCTTATTTCTAAGCCATGTTTAGGTTATATATGGTATCTTTAGCTTATGATCAAGTTCTGGACTATACGTTGCCTTACGAAACGGCAGACTTTTGCAGTTTGACGCAAATAGTCCCTGTGAGCTAATAAACTTGTTTTGCCATACCAAAGCCTTCAAAACTTATTTCTAAGTTATGTAAAGGTTATTTAAGGTATCTTAAGCTTATGTTTCTGTTCCGGAGTGTTTGCCGTGTTAAACTAATTACGTTTACGCATCAGTTTGCGTATAACTTTACAGAAAGCGATATAGAGTTCAAAATTGATCAAAAACCAAAACGTGTATAATGTCAAACATAAATAACAAAAATTGGGATCAAAATACATTATTTTATTAATATTGTATTGTTCAGAGTCTGTAAAATGATTACACAAGCACAGATGTCACAAATTCTTTCATCTTTATCTACTCTGATTTGGCCTTCACTAGATTTGTGACAAAAACAGAACAAAAGTAAAACCAAGATGGATTTCACCGAACGATCCGCTTCTGATCTTATGACCGAGCTTGTACTTTCCTCCGACGATCCTGTACATACGTTTTTCCAATCAACTACGACGGATTGACGACGACGACGAAACTGGTGCAGGTCAATTTGGAGTAGATAAAGATGAAAGAATTATTGGAGTAGATAACAACGAGGTAGACTTCTAATGAGATGGGGTTTTTTAGAGAGAGTGAGAGAGAGATAGAGAGGATGAAGAAGGTGGCTTTATCTCTTTTATTTTTTATTTTTTTTAATTGTTTAGGGGTAAAATAGACATTTCACACAGTGTTAACTGAGAAATTTAACTTAGTTTAGTGATAAGGACCAACCGAGTTTAAAAATTGCAACCACTAGGACCAAGTGTGTAATTACTTGTCACCTGTATAGTCAAGCTATTTTCTCAAAACAATAAAGTGTGTTTTAAGGTGTTGTCAGATTAGGTTCTTCGTTCACAGGAAGGATCTCACTTGGAAGTGCAGATAATCAATTTTTTAAATGGTTACAAGACTTTAGTATAGATAACAAAACACAATATATAAATAAATTAATTTACAATAAACTTTTTAATATTGTTCATCATATACTGATCTATATTTTGGCACTACGTTCTCGTCTCAATTAAAACTGCATGGTCATCACATTAATCATCCCAAACTTACCTACCTCTGTCAGCTTCTCTATTCCCAGATTCAAATATTGTGGAGGAACAACATGAGAAGATGAGTATGCAATTTGTGTGTATCTTGGTTGCGGATATAACACGATTCGCGGATGTCATTTGCTGATTTGAAGTGTCACTGTCATGCTGCCGTTGTCTTTCTAATCTTATAATCTCAACAACAATCGAGCTACCACACATTGCAACCCCACACCCTACAAATGTTGCAAGCAGGATCGGCAAAACAGGCTGCACATGAGCCTGAGCACGACATTCGAAAGACAACTACATAGTGAGTGTGTTTTCGTGTGTGTGCAAATGAACTTTGTGGGTTGCTTACCACATAGTAGAAAATATGCACGAAGACTACCACAAAAGCGAACTTAATTGATGCATATAACCACTCGAATCTTCTTCTCACTGTAAAGAGATCAGAAATTTATAAGATTTACTTGTAACACCCGGTCTCTCATACCAACCAATATTGTCCGATTTACTTATGAGCCTTACCAAAAGTTGCTCAATGAGACAGAAGTAAGCCTTTTACAATAGTCTTTATGAGTTAACGTGGGTTCCCTTTGGCAACTGCATTCCATCTTCAAGGTTTCTCTACCTTCACATAATTCAACCAAACATATCCTACAAACAGCTTCTTCTTCAGGTATGTCTTCACCATCCTCATCTTCATTATATAATAAAATAATAGACAGTTCCTTGATAAATCAAACAAATAATATTATATATGTAAATATGAGTCAAAGATCCAAGCTGTATTAGTTATACGTGTCATGGGTTGGAGAAGGGGTTGGTAAAATAGTATTAGAATCTTTCACTCGTGGAGTTGAAGGAATCACACGGAAAAAAGAATCCGTTTGCTTGATACTTTATCTTCATTGAGGATTGGGACAGAACTTGACCAAGCTGTATGCCCTTGGGGCTTAGAATTTAGTCTACAAATGAACCACATGAAGAAAGATTAAAACCTTTTACACGTCTAAAATAAGCAAGATGAATGGTCGAACGGGTTGGGACAAATGTCATCTTTAAGTAAGGGTTGTTAAGGGTTGGTCTAGTCAGGTTGGCCTGAAACACATGTTTGACAATTTTTAAAATTTTAGTGAACAACTAAAAGTGTTAATTATGATTACTGAAGCTAAATATTGTTTGTTAGGGAATCACTTGTTTGTCTAATCTGCAGAATGCTAATGCAAGCCGAAATTCCCTGCCGCTTCCTTTTTCTCCGGTACGAATCCGAACAAATTCAGCAAATACACGAATCTGCATATCAAACAATTGCTCCATCTACCTTCTTGTAAATACATACACAGAAAACCAAATACACACATGCATGACTAACTTGACTGAAACGACAGTGCCAAGCAAACGATTGAGCTGACATGATCTATAATTCTATATACCCTAAAAGCAGCGAGATGATGGATGGATTTTCTAGTGGAAAGATTGCCGACTTCATGGCCTGGCCACCACCTAAGTTGATAAAAAGCACAAAAATGCCCATGCCTCCCAAAGACAGCCCTTAAAGGACTACGTCTTACGTCTGCTTACAAGTCATATCACTCTGTCCTTAGTAATCTAGTAATCCAACTCATTAACTATAATTAGCCTGCTTACAAGTTACAAGTCATGTATCAAAAGATAGTGTGTGGAAAGCAGCTAGATGATTAATTTGATCAGTGATCAAGTTTGTAAAGAAACATTAATAGCTAAGTATCCATGTGTGTATGTGTTACATGGCATACTAAGTGATGCAACTTACATCATATTAGTGTCTAGTGACTACTGCTTCTAGGAATACAATTCCTGAAGTTGTTAAGGGTGTAGAACGACCATCGACTTTCTTATTTGGTTTACCTTTTTCAAGTATTTGCAAAATAGATTGACATTTTGAGCACAATGTTGCTTACATATGTATTTGTGAATATAAATAATATGAAAAATTTCACCTTGTTGAAAACTTCTTATGTGGCTGAGAGAGAAGTGCACCTTATAGATAATATATCTTGCAGTTGATTACATATCTAGGAATAATAATATGAGTTGACTGAAAGTAATTCACAGAATACTCAATAAAAGACCACTGACTCTTTTTCTCATGAGTCCAAGTAAAAAAACATAGAAAAACAGTCCAAGTAAAAAAACATAGAAAAACATAGAAATGCATCGACGTTGCATCGATGATTATCAAGCTCTACATATTACAGCAAAATCTCAATACATAAACTCAGATCAGTATTAAAAAGGATTGGTTCAAACAATATCAAATGATGATTAGTAGAGAAAGAAGATGTAAACCTGATAATGCCGAAACGCAGACCCAATTGTGGGCGCCCGATCTGCTTCTTAACAGGGGTGCGATGGTAATGGAGAGGAATTGTAAACACGAATTGAAGAATAGACAATTCAGTGGAAGCATTCAATCGAGGGTAACCGGAATTGAAATTTGCATTCAATGAGGTTTAATCGATGAGGGTAGGGGAAACGATGAGGGGCAAGGGTGGAACTGAAATTCAGGCTTCAAGCAGAGATAACATCTGAAATTACCATACTAACCCTATAGGTGTCTTAAATTATATGGAATTACCAATTTTACCCTAAAAGTTCCCTTATAAAACGTTTGTACTTGTTGCTTTATAACTTGTAAGTGTGGTAAAATTACAATCTTGTACATCTCATTTGCTTTATATAGTACTAGTGGGAAAGCTCACGCGTTGCGGCGGGTATCCCGACTGATATCATATTCATTTATGATATGTATTATAAATGTTGACTTTTAAGCATGAAGTTTGTTAGTTACAAAACCCAACATGTCACTCTTATCTTACAAAACGAAACATGTGAGTTATGATAAATTAACTTGAAATGCGTAACAATGGTTGGATGAAAGAACAAATATAGCATATCACCTAGGACTAAATAAAATTAACTGGAAATCAGTATCATAAATGAAACCTAAAGTTAAGGTGTAATCGTTGTTGGCCTGCAGTTTACATGGTTTGTTTCACCTTGTTTATCTTTTAAAGTATTGTGGTAGTATCATTAATATATCAATTCATGAATTGCATAATTGACATAAAAACCAAGAATACAATAGTTGGTAAACGAGATAATGGAAGTGGAAATCATTACCAAACTGGACCTCGTGTTTCTTTTTTCATTTAGTTATTTGTTTGTTTTTTACTACTTTAGTAGTAGGCTTGTTTATTTATTTAATTTTTTAATATGAACTTCCCAGTTTGTTTGTATAAAAAAGTGATCATTTGATTTCTGGCCAAATGGCCCAAAAATGTACTAAAATGCTTAAAGGTAAGAACAAAAGGTCGTTGGAAAGTCATTGACAAATTATTTTAAATCGGGGGACCATAGTAACCACGTCGAACGAGATAGTATGATCAATTTAAATATGGTTTGAATGTCTCCTTGATTTTGTCCATACTGGTTGTCCACCGTTCATCATCCTCCAAATCTTCTTGTTCGTTAGTTTGCTGGTGAGTTGGGGTGTTTAGTGGTGTGGACGTCGTACCAATACATCCATGGGTCTTCTCTATTTCTTTGATTATGTTGTATGTGTGCATGGACGTTGCTAAGAAACCATTTTTTTGTTAATACAAATAACGTGGACTGTGTATACTTCGTAAACTATATGAATAGTGAAAGTTGTTGTGGGTGTACCAGGTGGGTTGTTTTTCTTTTGATTTGTTGGTGAATCCTTTGGTTAATGACAATCACTAAAGGATGGTTCAGTGGAAGTTGTACTTTTCCCTTTGTTATCATCCTTGACTTGTGGGGTTGTTGTTTCAGTGGTACCTGCGTATTATGAATGTTAACGCATGCAATACAAATTATTTATGTACCTATTTGTTTTGAAGTGTAGTGGGCGCTGTTGATGTACCTGACTTCTCTGAAATGGAACTAAGTTATCGACTACAGAAAACAAAATCTGTCTAACCCATTGATGGTTCTAAAAGGTCTGTGTAATATCTTTTATGTGATCGTAAAAAGGATGGGCATTCAGAAGACGAGATAGACAAAGGCTTGAGGTAGCGGTTACGTTTGGTTGTCGTGTTGTCTTTTCCGACTTAACTTAGATGAGAGCACTTCTGATTGGTCTTGGACCACTGCAATTGAACTACTGAATGGAAGATGGTGGCCGTTGAATCCCGAAAATGGGAACGATAGTACTAGCGGTTGTATTAAACTAGCAAGCAAAGATGAAGGTTGTGGTTGGATCTGATGTGATAGTTCATATGACTTCACACAATTGCGGCGGTGCTCCAATTCGAAGATGTCGTGATTAGACGTCGTTGAGTTAACAAGATGGTGATGTTATCCGGTCATGGAGGTTACTTTTTCCAGAAGATGCAACATTTGCAGGTTTGGTTCGATGATGATTTTAGAACCATTTCAAACCGAATTGATTCACATGACGGTGTGTTTCTTTTATATATATAAAAAAACTTTCATCAAAGTGGTTATAACGATTTATTTGATTCTAAATGATAGCCATTTAAGCAAGATCGGTTACGACACTTGATAAAATGAAACGGATTATTTAAATTACACTGCATTCAACAAAAAGAGTTAATTCCAATTATATGTTTATTTATTGATTTATTTGAGTTTTCAACTCCACGAGGAGTTTGGTTTTGATCACTTGTTATATAAATACATGTTTGAAATATTATTAATTTTATACATTTATCTGATAATCATAAAATATTGATGAGTAGTACTGATGAAAAAATTATACATTTATCTTAATTATAGGTTACAAAGGTGACGAAATCACTAAAATGCCCCTAAAGTGTCTTAAGTTTTTGGGAAATGCGCAAGTTTACCCCCTCTAAAATAGTTTGGCTCTCTTGTACATGTTGCTTCAAAATGTGTACACAAAGTAAAATTACCAAAAGGGTAAAAATCCTAGTTTTCTTAATAAGGTAATAATATTATTAATTTTATACATTTATCTAATAATCATAAAATATTGATGAGTAGTACTGATGAAAAATTTTATACATTTATCTTAAGTATAGGTTACAAAGGTGCCGAAATCACTAAAATGTCCCTAAAGTGTCTTAAATTTTTGGGAAATGCGCAAGTTTACCCCCTCTAAAATAGTTTGGCTCTCTTGTACATGTTGCTTCAAAATGTGTACACAATGTAAAATTACCAAAAGGGTAAAAATCCTAGTTCTCTTAATAAGGTAGTATAGAAGTATAGATTATTTATATTTATACATACTATTAAATCATGAAAATCCCAAAGGTTGCATGTGTATAGGGCTGTAAACGAACCGAACGTTCAGCGAACAGTTCGTGAACCGTTCGGCGGGAAATTCGTTTATGTTCGTTCGATTAGCTTAACGAACGAACACGAACAAAAATTTTTGTTCGGTTAGCCTAGCGAACGAACACGAACACAGGACTCGTTCGTTCGATTGCGTTCGTGAACGTTTGGTAATATGTTCGGTTACGTTCGTTCATATTCGTTCGTGTTCGTTTGATTGTATTAAAAAAATAATAAATAATAAACCTTTTATCTATTGAAAACCTGAAACCTTATTTTTTCTAATTTAGGTAAAATTTGGACATTCTAAACCATTTATTGGGATAATTATGTCTAAGGTAGTTAAACTTGATTCATTGTTTGGTAGTGTAGTAGACTTCTTGTGTTTTGATTTATCATTTGATGCTTGTGTTTAACTACTTATATAATGTTTAAGGATATCAATGTTTTTATTTTTTATTTTCAAGTTAAATGTTTGTTTTCGTTCGTTTTTATTTGCTTGTGTTCGTTTGTGTTCGAGACCAGTGTTCACGAACTGTTCGTGAACAACTGAATTTCCTTAACGAACGAACACGAACATAAACTTATGTTCGCTATGCGTTCGTGAACAGTTCGCGAACATGTTAATTTCCTTAACGAACGAACACGAACATGACATTGTTCGTGTTCGTTCGGTTCGTTTACAGCCCTACATGTGTAACATTTAATTTAATGAATTAATTCATTTAATTATTATAAAACTTTTATTTAATTCCTTAATTTAATTCAATTAATGGAAGTCATAAGTGGGCATGGATTCCATGGATGAAATGTCTAGATTGCCCTCAAAATGTCTTAAAACTTTGTACAATGTCCAAGTTTTCTCCCTCTAAAATGGCTTGCTTCATTTGTACATGGTGCTACAAAATTTGTATCTAGGCAAAATTAGGAAAAGGGTAGAAAACTCAGTTCTCTTAATATAGTATTATAGATATAGATTATAGATTACAATTTTCATTCTCCAATTATAGTTTTTATTAAAAGAGTAAATTACGATTTTGGCCCTTGTGGTTATATCACTTTTACCCTTTTAGCAAAAATAGAATTTTTTAACATTTGAGCCCCCGACATCTTTTTTCTAACCTTTTTGGCCCCTAACATCTTTTTTTCTAACCCTTTTGGCCCCTAACATCTAATGGATGGGGTTAGTGTTAGGGGCCAAAATGGTTAGAAAAAAAGACGTTGGGGGCTCAGATATTAAAAAATTCTTTTTTGGGCTAAAAGGGTAAAAGTGATATAACATCAGGGCCAAAATTTTTGCATAAAAGCCATTCTGGTTGGATCCTTAAAAGATGTGCTTTTGTTGCGCAATATGTTGCATTTTCCACTTCAAAAATTAGTTGGCATGTTGGCCTTAATTAACACAATGCAACTCAAGATGGTGGGGGCTGTTCCAATGGCATCTAAGTAGTGACTGATTTTGTGCATTGGCTTGTAATCAATTTCATTATACATGGATGATAACTTTTTCAGAGGGAGAACACACTAAAAACTAAACATGAGCATCCATAATATTCAGTTTTAGGTCGTGTTTGAGGAGAAAGGGAATGGTCTGGAGGAGAGAGGGCATGGTGGGTGCTTTTGTATTAAAACACTCAAGTATGTGCCTCATGAGTAAAAAGAGGGATATGGTGTGTTTTCTAGGCGTTTTTGGAGTCGTTTTTTGGTTATGAGAGGGGCAAAGAGTGGGTTGGATGAGTGGGTGTTTACGCGGAGCAGATTTTGAGTCCAATGTTGCGATAATTCTAGTATAAATATATGAACTACAATTAAAGTGTGTTGACATATAATTTACATTTGAATTTGAATATCAGGAATGGTTTAATAACCTAATTAATTATTCTTTGTTAAGATTTAAATTTATGAAAAGCATCATATGTAAAGAGCAAAATATATCTAAGAAAAAAGTAATATATAACACATTATTCTTTACCCAAATAAAATAAACCATTATTCTTTATCTAGATACAAAATATAAGTATAATTCTTTACTCTTGGTTTGCTTGAAATAAAGTTGGACCTTACTCAACATATATACGAAGTAATAACCACATCCAGGTCATCAATCAATTTATCAATTTATGAGAAACATCATATGTAAAGAGCAAAATATATCTAAGAAAAAAGTAATATATAATACATTATTCTTTACCCAAATAAAATAAAGCGTTATTCTTTATCTAGATACAAAAGAAAAGTATAATTCCTTACTCGGGTGTAAAACAATGATGATGTTGATTCTTTGCTTTGCTTGTGCAACTATATATGCTTGAAATAAAGGTGGACCTTACTGGCTATATATTTAGAGTAATAATCATATCCAAGTTATAAGTACTTTTAAATCGTCACCAGTTACCCACCAAGGTACACACTTATTCATTCTCCACCGTTTAGTGTTCCAGGTAATCTAAAGTTCAACTTGTTAAAAGAACTCGAAGCTTGCCTTGTGTCAAAAGCTCGAATAGAGTAATATGTATTGTTTAATTTTATCATATTTATCATTTCACTATTTTATTTACAAATATTACTACTTTTATATATGTTTGTAATAGATTTTTATATATGTGTGTTCAATGGAATACCAATTTATTTCTATACATGTATAAAATATAATAATCATATAGGGTGGACCTTACTTACTATATATTCTTTAATGGAGTACCATTATTCTTTATTTAGATACAAAACAAAAGTATAATTCTTTATTCTTGCTTTGCTTGTGCAACTATATATGCTTGATATAAAGTTGGACCTTCCTCACTATATATACAAAATAATAATCACATCCAAGTTACAAGTACTTTGAAATTGTCTTTAATTACCCACCAAGGTACATATTTATTCATTTTTCACCTTTTAGTGTTCCAAGTAATCTCAAGTTTAACTTGTTAAAAGAACTCGAAGCTTGACTCGTGTTAAAAGCTCGAATAGAATAATATGCATTGTTTATTTTTATCATATTTATCATTTCATTATTCTATTTACAAATATAAATGCTTTTATATATGTTTGTAATAACTTTTTATATGTGTGTGTTTAATGAAGTACCAATTTATTTCTATACATGTATAAAATATAATCGTATATGGTGGAAGAAATGGTGTTGTTAGTATGTATCATATTACAAGTCTATATCCGGTTCTTGTTATCCTTTACTTAAATTTGCTTATATATTGAATATCTCTTTAGAAATATATATGTATGTATATTATTTAGTTATTTTATTATAGCAACAAATATAGTGACATCTTATTATATATTATGCATTATATATATATAATATATATAGTATTTTATATTTATATAAATAACAAAGTCGTTTAGACCTGTGAGCCTAAACAAACTTGGTACATGAAGCTCGAGTTCGTTTAATATTTGTATGATTTCATATTTTCACAATTCTGTCATGAGTAGTTAAAAAACCTAATTTACGCCACTTTTCATGTGTTCAAGATTTTCATCATTTATTATACTTACATTGTTGTTACATTTGGAATTAAGCAAATGATATGTATAATGTAGTGACAGAGAAAAACACCGAAATGGATGTCAAGGAGCTAAAACCAAAAGAGCTTCAACATGAGCATCCACTCACGCTAGTAGATTTGCAACTGATGCATCGAGACTACATAAAAGATGATGACGAGTATGATGACAACGATTTGATCACGACGCAAAACTTTAAGTGCATATGTAACAGGTGTGACAGACGAATTGACTTGTACCACCGTTATTACTACAAGTGTAGCATGTCGTCCTGCACTTACTCACTCCATAAATTTTGTGAAGAAATACCACCAACCTTAAAATTCCAAGGTCACCCTTCTCATACTCTTATCCTTAAAAGAACAACAAACGATAAGAAAGGTTGTGCGTGTCTCAAATATCATCGAGATGGCATTTGTTATCATTGTTCAACATGCAACTATGGAATTGATCAACTTTGTGCCACGTTTGTGGAGCAAAATACGATCCATCACCCCAGCCACTCATGATGTGCGATAAAGTGTTGTATATTTTAGGTGTATATTTTAAGCCCTTTTTAACACTTATTTTAGCCAAGTTTTAAATTTATAAAACACGATATTTCACTAACACTAAACACACATATGGGCAAGTGCACCCATCGTTGAGTGTAGTATAGCGTTGGTAAGATACCGAGGTCGTCCAAGGACACAAGAGCTTTTAGTACCGGTTTATCCTCAACGTCTAACCAAAAATAAAAGTTTAGAAAAATGTTTTAAACTAAGAAAAATAAAAACTAACTAAAATGCTGAAAATAAAAATAAAATAAAAACAGATAGACAAGATGAATCACTTGGTTCCGACTCGTATCTAGTATAACCTTTGATTATTTCCGCACTTTTGCACATAATTAAGAGATTATCTTAGTTATTGTAGTAGGCCCCTCTTTTGAAGGTGACGTTACCCTCACCCCAGTAGTTTGAGTCAGCAGGGATACAATCCAAAAGGGGTGGATTATTGGAAGATAATGAATTAAGTTATTAATGCAGTATTGTGGTAGGCCCCGCTTTTGGCGGTGACGTTACCCTCGACTAAGTAGTCTGAGTCAGCAGGGATACAGTCCTAAATAGCCGGGTTATAGTATTAATAGTAGTTAACTTATGAGGGGATCAAAGAGTTTGGACCCCCGCCATCCAATACCGTGAAGTATTGAAGGAGGTCCTACTAAATTTGACCCAGGTCCATTGCAGGACCTCTAAACGCTGAACAATGGCAAGACCTTTACCAAACCGTTCCCTTAACCCCCTACCAGGTAGCCAACATACCTCCATATAGACCGTGGAGATATGAATGGTGAAAATCCTTTATTTTA
Source organism: Helianthus tuberosus (assembly GCA_030545235.1). Classification (NCBI taxonomy): domain Eukaryota; kingdom Viridiplantae; phylum Streptophyta; class Magnoliopsida; order Asterales; family Asteraceae; genus Helianthus; species Helianthus tuberosus. The sequence continues at coordinate 110,953,675 of CM060364.1, read as the reverse complement.
TATAGACAGTAAAATAATGCCAAGACACCACGGACAAACGATAAGGAAAGATCACCTTCAACATAAGTAACTAGTTATTAAAGTCATTAATACAAAACCAAATAAAAAGTGCAAAAGATTAGAAATAAAAAGTATTATACTAGACACTTTGTCTTCACCAAGTGATGTAAGAGACTTAGGCAAACATGGCCTTGATTGTCAAGAACTCTTACGATCAATCTTGGATCCCGAGACGACTCACACACTCTATGATGGACAATGGATGATGGTGGTGGATGATGGTGTTGTGATGGTGGTGGGTGGTGGATGAAGTGTGAGAGAGGTGGTGTGCCAAGGGATGAGTTGCAATGAATCCAAGCACTCCTATTTATAGGCTGAACAGAGAGCTGGACACGGCCCCGTGTCCGCTGGACACGGCCCCGTGCCCGTCTGACACTCTCTCTCCTCATTAATTGTAATTCGCAATTACAATAAATGCGCCTGCTGTACTTTCGACACGCCCCCGTGTCCGCTGAGCACGGCCCGTGGTGGGCAATAGAAGCTTCTATAGGTTTGTCTTTTCTGCTGCTTCTTGGGCACGACCCCGTGCTGGCTGAGCACGGGGCGTGTTCAGCCTTCTGTTTTCTCTATTTTGCTTTGGAAGGTGCCGTTGAGGGTTCGGGCAATCCGCTAATGTTCCTTTTCTTGTATTTATGTAGGATTTAGCTGTCTTTTTGCTTCTTTTGCGTTTTTGAGCTCATCTAATCCTGAAAATACAAAAGGAAGACAAAAACACTCTTTTTCCAATATTAGTACTAAAAAAGGGTTAGTTTTATGCCTCATTTGATGTAATTTATATGTTGCATTTTACACACATCAACTCACACCCGGTATTCTCTTTTAGTGCTAAACCTGGTTTGAATGAGTTTTTTTATGTGGGAAGAAACATGAAGGACATTTCTATCAATGCACCACTTGTTTCAACTTCTTAGTAAATTCTGATTGTCTTTCCCTTCCCATAAAGTTATCACTCCATACTCAACAGTTTAGCCACCGTCACCTGCTCACCCTTTCATATTCCTTACTAGATCAATTATATGATTGCGAATGCAGGATTTGTGGTGTGAAATTAGAAGATGAACATTTGATTTACAAATGCAACAAATGGATGTTATGTTCACCCAGATTGTATAACACAGATAGAGCCTTTCATGTTTGTCCTTTTACCAGGTAAATCTTGAAACATATGCTTGCATATACATAACATTTCACAAATAAGTTTCTTTTATTATTTAAACAAAAGTAAAGTTTAAGGATTGCGATGTCTTTTGTTTCTTTATATATATGACATCTTTTTCACCACCGCATTCCAAAACCGCGACGTGGCCATTAAATTTTAATTGTATTTCCCTTTTTTTCTTTTTCAGATTTCATTGAATTTAGTGTAATATTTTATACTGATAAAAATCTAAATACATACAAAATTTGATATTTACCTTTAAAAATATATATATATCACAAACCCACACGTTTAAATATGTTTAGATTGTAAACATTCATAAAGAGAAGCAAACAAAATCTACATCTATATATTTAGCTATTCATGTCGATTCAAATTTCACACAAATTTTTGCACTGTGAGCCTATTCAATACTCATACTTTAGGGTTTCTTTTCATTAGTTTTATACGTTATTATTTCATCCCCTGGAGCAAATTAACGTGTATTTCAATGCATTTACACATGCTACAAATTTCACTATATTATACTGAATAATGGGTAAAGTTTTTGCATAGTGTGATAACAGTTTATTCAATTTTTATGTATCAGGCTTAGGAAAAAATGAAAAGAATTTCAAAGATGTTGATCATCCCAACCTTGTTCACTTGCCGGTCGAGGATGAAACACACATCTTATCATACACTTTCTACTTCAACACGTGAAGTCTTTGAAGATCCTTTCCGAGAATGAATGAACCATCAAGAGATGGAGAACGAGATTACGAACCTCACGAGCAGCATCCAAGGGGGAGTTTGTTGATACATATTATGTGGATACAGCTCGGCTCGGTTCGACTCGGCTACGAAGTGAAGGCCGTAGTCAAGACAACCTCCTGTCTTGATTCGGTATGCGATTTACTTTGTAACAGTTTGTGTAAATGCAACTGCGTGTGTGCAGTTTGCATTTAGTATAGCTTATATGTTTTCTGTTTGTTATTTGGACCTTTGAAGAAGCCCAAGTGACAAAGCCAAGGCCCAAGTCAAAGCCCAATATGTCGAAATCCCTTAGGCCCAAACAACATATGACGAAATCACATTAAGTGGTGAAATCCCCTGATGTGACGAAATCCCCATATGGGACGAAATCAAGTGATTTCGTCTGGACCTTGAATATTCGTCGCTGGGATTTCGTTGGCCATATGATTTCGTCGTGATGTTAGTATATAAGCACTCACAACAGACAGAACACGTAGAGAGAAGTCTGAATAGATTTCACAGAGCGAACACACTGTAAACACACACACACTGAGAGTTTATAAGGATATCTTGTAAACATTGTTTTGTAACCGTTTCATACGCATTAATACAATGGAGTGTTAATCGTTGAATCTTTGTGTTTGTGTTCGTAACTTGGTTTAACTTACCCGTTTGGATTCCGCACTCATGGGTTTGTCGGAAAACAGGGAATAGAGGTTACTCGATCCTCCGGGTGGACCTACAATTGGTATCAGAGCATTGGCTCGATTCCTTGTTAAAACCAAGTTTGTGTTCTTGATTTTTCATCGTTTTTAAAGTGTTTTTCATGAGTTCTAAGTATAAGAATCATATATTTTCTGGAAAATAGTTTGAAATCCTTGAAAATCTTGTTGTTTTGCTTATTAGTTCATATAGAACCTTGTTATATTACATGCTTGTATGTTATTGTGGGTTTTTATTGAAAGATTTAGCAAAAATTTGGAACTCGAAAATTTGTCTGGTGAAAACTTGACCAGAATATTCAAGTTGTTCTTGTCCATCTTCAAAGTGTTCTTGAATTATCTATGGTTTTGATCTATATTGTGGCTTGAATTATTGTGGTTGTTGATATTATTATTATATCATTGTTTGACAAAATTGCATTTGTGATGATGGGTTGTTGAGAATAAGAAGTTTCGAAATCAGAGAAAGCATGCTGTTTTGACAAAAGTGACCATAGTGTCAGAAAACATTGGATAAGATTTTGTTTTATTTTGGAAAATATCTCACTTATTTGGTTTGGTTTGTCAACGAAATCTCACTTATTGTCAACGAAATCACATTGGTCAACAATATCAAGCTCGACATCATTCAGTCTTGGACGAAATCACCAGCTTCCACACTTGGACGAAATCCCACATCATTCAGTCCTGGACGAAAACACTTCATGCTGGACGAAAACAGAACATCATTCTGGACGAAATCCATCAAGCAGATCCAGATGAAAACACTTGTGCTGATCCAGACGAAATCACTTGATCTTGGACGAAATCAGCATCAACGAAATCACATCTGATTTCGTCAAACTGATCCAGACGAAATCACTTGTGCACCTCTGGACGAAATCCCACTTGTTTACACGGCGAAATCACAACATTTTCATCAGCACAGCGACGAAAACCCTCCTGATTTTCGTCATCACCTCAGCGACGAACTCTCTAGATTTCGCCATACCTTTTCATCGACGAAAACACCTCACAATTTGAACGAAAACCTTTCTGATTTGGACGAAAATATCTTACAATTTCGTCATTCATAATTGTGATAATTTTTCTAACAGAAGGTTTCCATTTCATTCTTAACTGTTTGATTCTTAACTGTTTGATTTGTGTGATTTAAGCAGGTTTTCATCATTATACATTCAAAATGAATCCGGCTTGGTGGGATACGAGCAAGGGTTTATCACCTTCATGGGCCCAGTCTCCCACACCGTCAAATAAAACGTATACGAGAAAGGACTTAGCAACCGATTTGTATGGAAATCTATTACCACCAGTTGCTTCACATGCTCCACTTCAAACGGCGTTTGTCACAAGCACAAATTTGTATGGCAATCCGATACAAGTTCCTGTAAAGCCAGCTCCAACCACAGACTTGTATGGAAATCCACTACCACCAGTTGCCTCACAGCGCCATCGTTCTACTGTAGCACCATCATCTCTTGATCCAAGGAACTGTAGTCAGACAAAAACGACGTTTTATGCTAAAATTGTCAAAGATGCCAGCAATGGTGAATCATCGCGAAACGATGACAGTTCTGAACATGACAGTAGTTCATTTGAAGACGTTTCAACTTCAGTTGAAGATGTTACAACTTCAAGTTCAAGTTCAAGCGAGGATGGATCTGAATGTAAATCATCAAGGGAGGTTGTTGATTCTGATGCAGACAGGTCAACATCTGACAGTGATTCCAGTCAGGTACGTGTCGATGAATCAAAATCTGATAGTTGTGATAGGTGTGATATGTGTGTTGGATTAAATGTTAAATTGTCTGATTTGCAAAGTAAATATGACGTTTTGCAAAGCAAATATGATGTGACATTTATCCACAATCAACATTTGATCGTGGATCTTTCGAAATACACAGAGGCCAACATGTTTCGTGAAAATTATGAAAAGGAATTTAAAAAGATAATTGAAACATTAAAAGAAGATAAGACCGAGCTAACGAAAATGGTTTCAAGAAAACAAACTGAAATAAACCTTTACATCAATAGGCTCGAGTTAATGCAAAAAGAGTTGGCCTGTGCTAAGTGTGAAAGTGAGGCGATCCAGCTTAAGCTGAATAGTTATTCAAACTCTAGGTAAGTGCTGGATCATATCATTGACATACAGAAAAAGAAAAATGATGTCACGTGCATAGCTTATAAGAAATGTCCACCACCTATTAAACACGATTATTCTTCGATGCCTGGTGAGGAAAATAAACCTCATTTTGAGCCCTCAGTTTCATTGAGCCTTGAGGAATTCACATTTGGGCTAGGTTACAAAAAGGAAGTATCCTCAGATTCGGATGAATCAGCAGATGCGAAAGTGTCAACAGCTGAACGAAATCAAGATCCTCCAGTCATTGTTGAGGATGCTGATTCGTCAGATGATGAATCCGAGGATACTAACTCTGAACAGTCAGAAATGGTAACAAAAGAGGAAAACATACCTCTCGAAAATTACATTCTTTGTGATCCACCTGCAAAACCGTTTGTGACTGCTAAAGCCAAGTCTGTTGAATCCTCATCTGGAAGCTGTGAAAGCGTGAACTTGCTTTACACGTTGATTGGATCTGATAAAATATACTCAGACAATGATTTTCCAATCAAGAATGTCAATCAATCTTTGATTGATAAAGTTTTCGAAGATTCTACCAGTAAGTTTTTGGGAAAGTCGAGCCCAGGAGTTGTAGTAACTCAGTGTGCTCCTATCCCAAAATCCGAAGTTAGAAAGAAATATGGGAATTAAAAATTGCAAAAACAAAACAATCAACGAAAGCAAAATCACGCTGCCCAAGGAAATGGAAAAGGCAAACAGAGCCAAAACAAGAAAAGGATTCAGAAGGTGAACTTCGTGAAATCCAGAGGGATGGATAAAATTGAAACTTTCGAAAACAAATCCAACACGGATTTTGTTAAACAAGTTAAAATTTTGAAAAGAAACAGTCAAAACAATTACACACAACACACAAACGGTTGTGATGTAGGACCAAGTACCTCAAGATCACGAAGTTCATCATCAAGTTCTTACAGTTATGATACTCCGAGGTTTGTTGAGCGGAGATCATGCTTTGAATGCTGTGAGTATGGACACATTGTTAAGAATTGTCCATATCTCACGAAAGGAAAGGCAAAGGTTGATGCCCCCATGGTAACAGTTACCATAAAAGATCTGTTTCACCAAGACAGGACCCTCGTCTTGTTAAACAACGGGAAATGAAACAGAAAAAGAAACAACGAAAAGAAGTTGAAAAGGTTTTAAAACCAGAGGTTGTCCAAACGCAGTCTGTTAAATCAGATGTTAAACATGAAAAACAAAAACAGATTTGGAAACCAAAATCGATAACTGTTTCAGGGGGAGATACATCACAATTTCCAAAACATCGAGAAGTTGAAGTAACTTATGTCGATGAAAATGGAAGACCCAAGACCACGAAGGCTTGGGTCCCCCTCTCCAACTAATCTCTGAATGAGTGTGCAGGATGTTCCAAGAGGAACTATTGATAGTCTTAGGAATGTTGATAGTGGAGCGTCCATGCACAAGATCGGCGACATAAGGCTCCGAAATATTGTTACATCTAGGAGAATATTGTTGCCATTGATGGAGAGAAATGAAAAAGAAAAGAAGACAAAAATTATGGTGAAAGAATGTGGTTGAACGAAGTTGAAAAATTCGACAAGATGAAATATGTGCCAAAATTTGGTTGTTATGGTTTTTGATCGGGTCAACATGATTGTAACACCTGTGCCTCCACGGCCATGAAAAAAATACCGAACCAATGAAATATTATATTTCATACTTGGGATTTGTAAAAATATGTGTATCATTTTCACATATCAATTTTTGTTCAATTCCAAACTCTAAATCGCTTTTTGGAAGGTTATACGCGCACCGATGCGTAAATATAACCAGTTTAATGCAAAAAACACTCCGGAATAGTGACTTAGGCTTAACATACCTTAAATAACCTTTACATAACTTAGAAATAAGTTTTGAAGGCTTTGGTATGGCAAAATCAAGTTAATTCGCTTACAGGGACTAAATTTGACAAACTGCGAAAGTATGCCAATTTGAACTGTAACAGACATTCCGGAACATGACCATAAGTTAAACATACCATAAATATCCTTTAAATAGCTTAGAAATAGGCTTTGAGGGGTTCGGTGTGCTAAAATAAACTTTTGGGTCATTCAGGGACTAAAAGCGTCAAAAAGTGCACAAGTTTGCATTTTCGCGCATAACTTACGTTCTGAACACATCCGGACATCCAAAAATTTATGTAAGCACTAAAACATTTTATTTTAGTGTTTGGCATAAGAAAAATCCATTCGTCGCGCAATTTGGATCGTTTTTCGCGCTTATGCGCATTCCGTCGTAATTAAGCGAACATCGCGATCGTACGGCCAAACAAACCAACATCCGACATATTTTTGAGCATGTTTCATGTCCACAATGTTTAGGCATCATTTTAGGGCCTTAAAGTTGGCTTTACGGGCCTTAGAAGTGCCGGAAATGGGCTTAAACACCAACAGGGACCAAAACTGTCACTTTTGAAAGTTGCTGCTGATCAGAAGGGCCAGGCGGCCCGCCTACACTTCTGGTGATCCTGAAGTGGGCCGCATCAGCCTCCCAGACAGCAGAAACATGGCAGAAACTTTGAATCTGGTCCATTTAACTTGCACATGGTTTTGGGGCAATACCTTGGGCTTAAATGGTTTTGTAATACCATGTTCTTGAGGTGTATGGTTGAGATCAAAGCACGGTTTCCTAGAAACGATCCTAACGGCTAACCGAACACTATAAATACCCCATGCCTCATTTGCAAAACCCACAAGAATTTTGATCCTAGAAGCTCTAAGTTGAAACCATTGTTTCATACCCGAGTTACTTGGATCGAAATTAGCATTCGGGGACCCTTCGTGCCGTTTGATATCCGCGATCTCTAGCATTGTTTTGTTGTTACTCAAGGACTACTAAGCAATCTCAAGTGAGTACATAGACCCCTCTTTTACTGTTTTCCAAACTGTTTTGGGGTGAAACACATGTGCCTACTTGTTACTTTCATGCTTTCCTGTTTTCACATCATATACTTCCTATGTTCATTAGTACATTATAGTACATGATTTCATTACATTTTATGCTATGTATGTCCATTGTGTGCATACTTAGTACATGGTTCTACATTACATTTCTGCTATGTATGTTAACTGATAGCATGCTAGCACATTGATTTACATGACTTTTCTGCTTTGTATGTTAACTTAGCATACTTAGTACATTTCTTATTCATCATATGCTTACATTTTGGTATGACATTTGGTTTGTTTAAACTATACTATACATTCATTAACACCGATCATGCCGCTCGGTAGTAGGTAGTGGTACCATAGGACTTGACAAATCCCATTCCTGTAATCTCGGGTTTGTTTGGATGGAAGGAATGACCGAATCCGAATTCATATTTTGATAACCTTTACTAAAAGGATTATCCGTCTGTCGCAAGGCTTGGATGTATGAATTTTCACAATACCGCATAAATGTCTATATCAGTATAGCATGCATTTACTACACAAAACATAACTTTGATTTAAACCAAGTTTTACTTCAATACTTTGTTTTGTGCATTTCACCTATGGTTTAGTTGATGCATTTCACTAGCCATACATGTCATTTTGGTTACACATTACATGATTTACATTTGACACATAAACATTTTCAACATTGGTTATACATTACATGATTTACATTTGACACATAAACATTTTCAACATTGGTTATACATTACATGATTTACATTTGACACATAAACATTTTCGACATTGGTTATACATTACATGATTTACATTTGACACATAAACATTTTCGACATTGGTTATACATTGCATGATTTACATCTTGACATAAACATTTTGACATATTATTCAATACATTTGGCAATTGGTTTAAACATAGACATCTTACATTGGTGGTTTGTTTGGGTAAGTGATTTAAGTAACGAGGCGTGTGTAATATGATACAAGCATGGTGGATACGCCGCTGGTACTTCCTATATATAAGTGATTGTATGGTATTATATATCGTAGCGTTATTTGAATCATTTAAATTTTGACATATAACATTTTATACAAATAACATACTTTTCACAATACATTGTTTTACAAACAACTTATCTTATACAAACTCATCTTACATGGTTATTCATTTAACCTTACATTTATTTATACATATCATCTGATCTTATCGTTTTTCAAATGATTTACAAGACAAAGCAAATTAAAAAGGTCCATGACTAAACATTTTCTCAAACATAAGTCATGAATTCTATTTTTACAAAACCTATGTATCTCACATGCATTTTTATGCTGACGTACCTATTTTCACATGTGTTTTTCAGGATATCATGCATAGGACTTATCAAGATACACATAGGCGGACTTGGGCCTTAGTGACAATAAAAGATGCAAGACTAGTTATTTATGTTATGTGCTCTTTGTTTCTTGTTTAAAACAATATAACTCTCTGTTTGATTAATAAAACGAAACTTCAATTGCCATGGATTTGAAACAATTAATTCTGTTGCAACACTCCCCGACGTTTCCGCCACGTTTGGTTGTCCTACGTGGTCGGGGTGTGATAGAAAAGTTGGTATCAGAGCCAATGGTTATAGGGAATTAGGTTATTAGTAATGCTTTGACCTAGTCTATAACCTTCTTAGGACCCTAACGCGAGTTTACTTGCGTTTAGTCATAAAACGATACCGTCACCTATCCTTAGGCGACGACCTCAACAAGAACATAAATTTCCAAACCGCTTTGAAAACTAATCATCTGTTCTAGGATGATTGATTACTAGGTTTTGAACCCTCTATTGTAAGGTTTTGAACTCTCTGTTATATGGTTTTGAACCCCTTTGAATTTTCAAAATCTCGTCAAAGTTTGGGTCTTATAATGTGAACATGTGCAAACTGGAAGGGTGAATGCCTGTATTCTGGGTTTTCTGTCTAGGCAAGCACTTCGTATATATCTCATCAGACGCGAGACCAGTTGTGCTTACTGGGAATTCTTGGGATGAGTGTTCACTTATAGGCGAGCATGTCTTCAGTGATACATTAATAAGACCTGTTTACTTTGATTAGTCACTGTCTCATTTGTTTGCCTTAGGTAACAAACAAATGATCGCAATTTCTATGCGTTGTCATTTGGTTTTATTTGTCCAATAATCTTTCACTTGTTTCTTCCTATGTCTTTCATTTCCTTCTAGAATGTCTCTTCCTCTCAGCAACGGCCAAATGTCCGAGCAAACAGCCAAATTTGCCTAGCGAATAGGCGAAGTGATTCTGAAGACTGTGGAATTAGGAATTGCCATGTCTCGTCTCAACAATGAAGCCACTCAAGAGTCACCAAAGGAAGCAGAAGTCAAGCCAGCACTACCAGCCAAGAAACCAACCGAGGAATCAAAGACCATGGATGAACGATCCCCTAAGAGGTCAAAGAAGCGAAAGGCTTCTCAGAACTTCGCCGTAGTCGCTCACAATGGTCAAGCCATCCCCAACCAACCAGCTCAACCCCCTGCTAGGAAGCAATACAACGGAACTGCACCCTTGTGCAACCAATGTAGCCTTCATCATCAGACTAGTGTGAAGTGCCGCAAATGCCAAATTTGTGGACTTATAGGTCATACGGCAAGGGTTTGCCCAACTACAGCAGTACCAAATCAAACAGGACCCATCCGGGTGGCAACACCACCTGCTAAGAAGCAATACAAGGGAACGGCACCAATATGCGACAAATGTAATGGGCATCACCAAGCTCACTTACCGTGTCATCTGTGTGTATCATGTGGGCGAGTTGGTCACCTGGTAAGTGCTTGTCGATGTAACCCGAACCAAGGTGGTCCAGATCAACCACAAGCCGACTCTGCTCAAGCTCGTTTCTCACCAGGGTCTTGCTACAACTGTGGCGAGATGGGCCATTTCCTAAGGGATTGCCCAAAGCTTGCTAGTGCAAATCCAACCCACGGATGAGCAGTTGGCTGACTAGGAGATGTTGTTGTCTTATGCTTTTGTTCTTTTGTTTTCTTGTAATGTGAAACAATCTGTTTTGTTCATAAATAAATCGTTGATCACAAATTCTGATATACAAGTGTAGTTACATGTGTGTATGGCATTTCCCTGTGATACCTACATTAAGGAACTATGTTCCTTACAAACTACTTTTGCGAATTTCCCATTTTTGTGTCTACTCATGATTCCCTCGAAAAATTTTAAGTACTCGTTTCATTCCAGGAGACGAGGTACAAGAAATAAAGGGAAATTATGAGTAATCGTGCTTTTTGCACATCTATGCCATTACATCCTTGGTTAGAGAACTAAGGGTATTTCCAAATCTCATACCCACTACGTTTTGATTTTTCAACATACACAGTACAAGTACTTCAAAAACAATCTTCATGATCTCAAAACATTTCATATAGTTTGAAAACAATTTTTCTAAATGCATTGTCTATGTTATTTCAAAAACATTGGCCATGTTTTCAAAACCAACCTTCCTAATTTCAAAATATTTCATATAGTCTGAAGGCAATACTAACACAGTACATTTTCTTATCAAGTGCATGATTTCGAAAAGCATCATTCATGTTTTTCAAAAACCTTATACATAATTTCAAATTTTATCTTGCATGATTTTAAAACATTTTTGTAAATATATCTACCTAATACACCTACTTCATGATTTCAAAAGTATTATATATAAGGTTTTAAAAACATTGAACACATTTTTTTTAGAACCCCATGCATAGTTTTCAAAAATATTTTCCTCATACTTTGACTTAACCTTCAAATTCTGCTTCATATGTCGCTTTGGCGTATCTAGCATCTCAACTTCATAAGCATTTTACTTCATGTTTTGACCTAAGCACATCTAGTGCAAGGTTTCAAAACATCTTCAACTTCTAAAATCCATATGGGATCTTTTGTCTTCACATTTAGACCCTTGTGGATGATTATCATTCAAATCAGAGTCCTTGATTGGATTCCTTATGTAACTAAATTCGAACATTTCGGTTCATTATAATCGAAATCGAATTTTTCTTTTTCTCTTTCTATCTATCTTTATAGTTAGATTCTTGATAATGTTTAAAGTACCGAATGAAATCCACGCGATGGATTCCTAGTGTGCTTTAAATACATGTGCTCGGATAGCAGAACAAATTTCTAGTTAAACAATTTTGTGGTTATGTGAATATGTGTTTATGCATCTTATGATTTCTTTTATGCATTTTGTGTTTTTATACTCTGGATATTCGTTATCCAAATCCTCGTAGAATCTTTCATAACTTCATATGAAGGATTCATAAGTAGGATATCCAAAGGTACTACCTTAAATCCTTAATGGGCTTCTATGTAATAGTTAAGACCCTTGGATTATATAGTACCACTCCATAATTCATTAGAGACCCTTTTAGTGGTCTAGTCAAAAAGATTGATTCACGATCTGGTTAAAGAACGACATCTAGTGATGCAGCTAAGCAGACTCCTTGATAGTCTATTTAGATCATTTATTGATTTAATTAAAAGGACTCTATGGCGGTCTAGTCACACTCATCACATGATTGTTCATTTGGTTTTACCCTACACATTATAAAATAGACTGTGTAAACTATGCAAGGAATTGTCTAATTATGGACGCATACATAATTATGAAATTCAGTGCACGGAAACCACAGTAAGATTTATTATGTGTAAGAACCGATAGTGGCAACAATAACGAAACGTGAACGATGTAATGGAGGTACGGTGGACGCACCAATGACGCTTCATATACTTGTATATAAGTATCCCTCTTACATTGCAAGCATGATGTTATTAAAGCTACTAGAAGTTCAGAACCCTAACCAATGTTGTTCGATCTTTTCAACTTCATGTTTTCAAACTCACACAAGTTTCCTCTAGATAAAATTTCGGGACGAAATTTCCTAAAGTAGGGGAGACTGTAACACCTGTGCCTCCACGGCCATCAAACAAATACCGAACCAATGAAATATTATATTTCATACTTGGGATTTGTAAAAATATGTGTATCATTTGCACATATCAATTTTTGTTCAATTCCAAACTCTAAATCGCTTTCTGGAAGGTTATACGCGCACCGATGCGTAAATATAACCAGTTTAATGCAAAAAACACTCCGTAATAGTGAATTAGGCTTAACATACCTTAAATAACATTTACATAACTTAGAAATAAGTTTTGAAGGCTTTGGTATGGCAAAATCAAGTTAATTCGCTTACATGGACTAAATTTGACAAACTGCGAAAGTATGCCAATTTGAACTGTAACAGACATTCCGGAACATGACCATAAGTTAAACATACCATAAATATCCTTTAAATAGCTTAGAAATAGGCTTTGAGGGGTTCGGTGTGCTAAAATAAACTTTTGGGTCATTCAGGGACTAAAAGCATCAAAAAGTGCACAAGTTTGCATTTTCGCGCATAACTTACGTTCTGAATACATCCGGACATCCAAAAATTTATGTAAGCACTAAAACATTTTATTTTAGTGTTTGGCATAAGAAAAATCCATTCGTCGCGCAATTTGGATCGTTTTTCGCGCTTATGCGCATTCCGTCATAATTAAGCGATCATCGCGATCGTACGGCCAAACGAACCAACATCCGACATATTTTTGAGAATGTTTCATGTCCACAATGTTTAGGCATCATTTTAGGGCCTTAAAGTTGGCTTTACGGGCCTTAGAAGTGCCGGAAATGGGCTTAAACACCAACAGGGACCAAAACTGTCACTTTTGAAAGTTGCTGCTGATCAGAAGGGCCAGGCGGCCCGCCTACAGTTCTGGTGATCCTGAAGCGGGCCGCATCAGCCTCCCAGACAGCAGAAACATGGCAGAAACTTTGAATCTGGTCCATTTCACTTGCACATGGTTTTGGGGCAATACCTTGGGCTCAAATGGTTTTGTAATACCATGTTCTTGAGGTGTATGGTTGAGATCAAAGCACGGTTTCCTAGAAACGATCCTAACGGCTAACCGAACACTATAAATACCCCATGCCTCATTTGCAAAACCCACAAGAATTTTGATCCTAGAAGCTCTAAGTTGAAACCATTGTTTCATACCTGAGTTACTTGGATCGAAATTAGCATTCGGGGACCCTTCGTGCCGTTTGATATCCGCGATCTCTAGCATTGTTTGGTTGTTACTCAAGGACTACTAAGCAATCTCAAGTGAGTACATAGACCCCTCTTTTACTGTTTTCCAAACTGTTTTGGGGTCAAACACATGTGCCTACTTGTTACTTTCATGCTTTCCTGTTTTCACATCATATACTTCCTACGTTCATTAGTACATTATAGTACATGATTTCATTACATTTTATGCTATGTATGTCCATTGTGTGCATACTTAGTACATGGTTCTACATTACATTTCTGCTATGTATGTTAACTGATAGCATGCTAGCACATTGATTTACATGACTTTTCTGCTTTGTATGTTAACTTAGCATACTTAGTACATTTCTTATTCATCATATGCTTACATTTTGGTATGACATTTGGTTTGTTTAAACTATACTATACATTCATTAACACCGATCATGCCGCTCGGTAGTAGGTAGTGGTACCATAGGACTTGACAAATCCCATTCCTGTAATCTCGGGTTTGTTTGGATGGAAGGAATGACCGAATCCGAATTCATATTTTGATAACCTTTACTAAAAGGATTATCTGTCTGTCGCAAGGCTTGGATGTATGAATTTTCACAATACCGCATAAATGTCTATATCAGTATAGCATGCATTTACTACACAAAACATAACTTTGATTTAAACCAAGTTTTACTTCAATACTTTGTTTTGTGCATTTCACCTATGGTTTAGTTGATGCATTTCACTAGCCATACATGTCATTTTGGTTACACATTACATGATTTACATTTGACACATAAACATTTTCAACATTGGTTATACATTACATGATTTACATTTGACACATAAACATTTTCAACATTGGTTATACATTACATGATTTACATTTGACACATAAACATTTTCGACATTGGTTATACATTACATGATTTACATTTGACACATAAACATTTTCGACATTGGTTATACATTGCATGATTTACATCTTGACATAAACATTTTGACATATTATTCAATACATTTGGTAATTGGTTTAAACATAGACATCTTACATTGGTGGTTTGTTTGGGTAAGTGATTTAAGTAACGAGGCGTGTGTAATATGATACAAGCATGGTGGATACGCCGCTGGTACTTCCTATATATAAGTGATTGTATGGTATTATATATCGTAGCGTTATTTGAATCATTTAAATTTTGACATATAACATTTTATACAAATAACATACTTTTCACAATACATTGTTTTACAAACAACTTATCTTATACAAACTCATCTTACATGGTTATTCATTTAACCTTACATTTATTTATACATATCATCTGATCTTATCGTTTTTCAAATGATTTACAAGACAAAGCAAATTAAAAAGGTCCATGACTAAACATTTTCTCAAACATAAGTCATGAATTCTATTTTTACAAAACCTATGTATCTCACATGCATTTTTATGCTGACGTACCTATTTTCACATGTGTTTTTCAGGATATCATGCATAGGACTTATCAAGATACACATAGGCGGACTTGGGCCTTAGTGACAATAAAAGATGCAAGACTAGTTATTTATGTTATGTGCTCTTTGTTTCTTGTTTAAAACAATATAACTCTCTGTTTGATTAATAAAACGAAACTTCAATTGCCATGGATTTGAAACAATTAATTCTGTTGCAACACTCCCCGACGTTTCCGCCACGTTTGGTTGTCCTACGTGGTCGGGGTGTGATAGAAAAGTTGGTATCAGAGCCAATGGTTATAGGGAATTAGGTTATTAGTAATGCTTTGACCTAGTCTATAACCTTCTTAGGACCCTAACGCGAGTTTACTTGCGTTTAGTCATAAAACGATACCGTCACCTATCCTTAGGCGACGACCTCAACAAGAACATAAATTTCCAAACCGCTTTGAAAACTAATCATCTGTTCTAGGATGATTGATTACTAGGTTTTGAACCCTCTATTGTAAGGTTTTGAACTCTCTGTTATATGGTTTTGAACCCCTTTGAATTTTCAAAATCTCGTCAAAGTTTGGGTCTTATAATGTGAACATGTGCAAACTGGAAGGGTGAATGCCTGTATTCTGGGTTTTCTGTCTAGGCAAGCACTTCGTATATATCTCATCAGACGCGAGACCAGTTGTGCTTACTGGGAATTCTTGGGATGAGTGTTCACTTATAGGCGAGCATGTCTTCAGTGATACATTAATAAGACCTGTTTACTTTGATTAGTCACTGTCTCATTTGTTTGCCTTAGGTAACAAACAAATGATCGCAATTTCTATGCGTTGTCATTTGGTTTTATTTGTCCAATAATCTTTCACTTGTTTCTTCCTATGTCTTTCATTTCCTTCTAGAATGTCTCTTCCTCTCAGCAACGGCCAAATGTCCGAGCAAACAGCCAAATTTGCCCAGCGAATAGGCGAAGTGATTCTGAAGACTGTGGAATTAGGAATTGCCATGTCTCGTCTCAACAATGAAGCCACTCAAGAGTCACCAAAGGAAGCAGAAGTCAAGCCAGCACTACCAGCCAAGAAAGGCTTGACCAAATCAACCGAGGTCAAAGAAGCGAAAGGCTTCTCAGAACTTCGCCGTAGTCGCTCACAATGGTCAAGCCATCCCCAACCAACCAGCTCAACCCCCTGCTAGGAAGCAATACAACGGAACTGCACCCTTGTGCAACCAATGTAGCCTTCATCATCAGACTAGTGTGAAGTGCCGCAAATGCCAAATTTGTGGACTTATAGGTCATACGGCAAGGGTTTGCCCAACTACAGCAGTACCAAATCAAACAGGACCCATCCGGGTGGCAACACCACCTGCTAAGAAGCAATACAAGGGAACGGCACCAATATGCGACAAATGTAATGGGCATCACCAAGCTCACTTACCGTGTCATCTGTGTGTATCATGTGGGCGAGTTGGTCACCTGGTAAGTGCTTGTCGATGTAACTCGAACCAAGGTGGTCCAGATCAACCACAAGCCGACTCTGCTCAAGCTCGTTTCTCACCAGGGTCTTGCTACAACTGTGGCGAGATGGGCCATTTCCTAAGGGATTGCCCAAAGCTTGCTAGTGCAAATCCAACCCACGGATGAGCAGTTGGCTGACTAGGAGATGTTGTTGTCTTATGCTTTTGTTCTTTTGTTTTCTTGTAATGTGAAACAATCTGTTTTGTTCATAAATAAATCGTTGATCACAAATTTTGATATACAAGTGTAGTTACATGTGTGTATGGCATTTCCCTACGATACCTACATTAAGGAACTATGTTCCTTACAAACTACTTTTGCGAATTTCCCATTTTTGTGTCTACTCATGATTCCCTCGAAAAATTTTAAGTACTCGTTTCATTCCAGGAGACGAGGTACAAGAAATAAAGGGAAATTATGAGTAATCGTGCTTTTTGCACATCTATGCCATTACATCCTTGGTTAGAGAACTAAGGGTATTTCCAAATCTCATACCCACTACGTTTTGATTTTTCAACATACACAGTACAAGTACTTCAAAAACAATCTTCATGATCTCAAAACATTTCATATAGTTTGAAAACAATTTTTCTAAATGCATTGTCTATGTTATTTCAAAAACATTGGCCATGTTTTCAAAACCAACCTTCCTAATTTCAAAATATTTCATATAGTCTGAAGGCAATACTAACACAGTACATTTTCTTATCAAGTGCATGATTTCGAAAAGCATCATTCATGTTTTTCAAAAACCTTATACATAATTTCAAATTTTATCTTGCATGATTTTAAAACATTTTTGTAAATATATCTACCTAATACACCTACTTCATGATTTCAAAAGTATTATATATAAGGTTTTAAAAACATTGAACACATTTTTTTTTAGAACCCCATGCATAGTTTTCAAAAATATTTTCCTCATACTTTGACTTAACCTTCAAATTCTGCTTCATATGTCGCCTTGGCGTATCTAGCATCTCAACTTCATAAGCATTTTACTTCATGTTTTGACCTAAGCACATCTAGTGCAAGGTTTCAAAACATCTTCAACTTCTAAAATCCATATGGGATCTTTTGTCTTCACATTTAGACCCTTGTGGATGATTATCATTCAAATCAGAGTCCTTGATTGGATTCCTTATGTAACTAAATTCGAACATTTCGGTTCATTATAATCGAAATCGAATTTTTCTTTTTCTCTTTCTATCTATCTTTATAGTTAGATTCTTGATAATGTTTAAAGTACCGAATGAAATCCACGCGATGGATTCCTAGTGTGCTTTAAATACATGTGCTCGGATAGCAGAACAAATTTCTAGTTAAACAATTTTGTGGTTATGTGAATATGTGTTTATGCATCTTATGATTTCTTTTATGCATTTTGTGTTTTTATACTCTGGATATTCGTTATCCAAATCCTCGTAGAATCTTTCATAACTTCATATGAAGGATTCATAAGTAGGATATCCAAAGGTACTACCTTAAATCCTTAATGGGCTTCTATGTAATAGTTAAGACCCTTGGATTATATAGTACCACTCCATAATTCATTAGAGACCCTTTTAGTGGTCTAGTCAAAAAGATTGATTCACGATCTGGTTAAAGAACGACATCTAGTGATGCAGCTAAGCAGACTCCTTGATAGTCTATTTAGATCATTTATTGATTTAATTAAAAGGACTCTATGGCGGTCTAGTCACACTCATCACATGATTGTTCATTTGGTTTTACCCTACACATTATAAAATAGACTGTGTAAACTATGCAAGGAATTGTCTAATTATGGACGCATACATAATTATGAAATTCAGTGCACGGAAACCACAGTAAGATTTATTATGTGTAAGAACCGATAGTGGCAACAATAACGAAACGTGAACGATGTAATGGAGGTACGGTGGACGCACCAATGACGCTTCATATACTTGTATATAAGTATCCCTCTTACATTGCAAGCATGATGTTATTAAAGCTACTAGAAGTTCAGAACCCTAACCAATGTTGTTCGATCTTTTCAACTTCATGTTTTCAAACTCACACAAGTTTCCTCTAGATAAAATTTCGGGACGAAATTTCCTAAAGTAGGGGAGACTGTAACACCTGTGCCTCCACGGCCATCAAACAAATACCGAACCAATGAAATATTATATTTCATACTTGGGATTTGTAAAAATATGTGTATCATTTGCACATATCAATTTTTGTTCAATTCCACACTCTAAATCGCTTTCTGGAAGGTTATACGCGCACCGATGCGTAAATATAACCAGTTTAATGCAAAAAACACTCCGTAATAGTGAATTAGGCTTAACATACCTTAAATAACGTTTACATAACTTAGAAATAAGTTTTGAAGGCTTTGGTATGGCAAAATCAAGTTAATTCGCTTACATGGACTAAATTTGACAAACTGCGAAAGTATGCCAATTTGAACTGTAACAGACATTCCGGAACATGACCATAAGTTAAACATACCATAAATATCCTTTAAATAGCTTAGAAATAGGCTTTGAGGGGTTCGGTGTGCTAAAATAAACTTTTGGGTCATTCAGGGACTAAAAGCATCAAAAAGTGCACAAGTTTGCATTTTCGCGCATAACTTACGTTCTGAATACATCCGGACATCCAAAAATTTATGTAAGCACTAAAACATTTTATTTTAGTGTTTGGCATAAGAAAAATCCATTCGTCGCGCAATTTGGATCGTTTTTCGCGCTTATGCGCATTCCGTCATAATTAAGCGATCATCGCGATCGTACGGCCAAACGAACCAACATCCGACATATTTTTGAGAATGTTTCATGTCCACAATGTTTAGGCATCATTTTAGGGCCTTAAAGTTGGCTTTACGGGCCTTAGAAGTGCCGGAAATGGGCTTAAACACCAACAGGGACCAAAACTGTCACTTTTGAAAGTTGCTGCTGATCAGAAGGGCCAGGCGGCCCGCCTACAGTTCTGGTGATCCTGAAGCGGGCCGCATCAGCCTCCCAGACAGCAGAAACATGGCAGAAACTTTGAATCTGGTCCATTTCACTTGCACATGGTTTTGGGGCAATACCTTGGGCTCAAATGGTTTTGTAATACCATGTTCTTGAGGTGTATGGTTGAGATCAAAGCACGGTTTCCTAGAAACAATCCTAACGGCTAACCGAACACTATAAATACCCCATGCCTCATTTGCAAAACCCACAAGAATTTTGATCCTAGAAGCTCTAAGTTGAAACCATTGTTTCATACCTGAGTTACTTGGATCGAAATTAGCATTCGGGGACCCTTCGTGCCGTTTGATATCCGCGATCTCTAGCATTGTTTGGTTGTTACTCAAGGACTACTAAGCAATCTCAAGTGAGTACATAGACCCCTCTTTTACTGTTTTCCAAACTGTTTTGGGGTCAAACACATGTGCCTACTTGTTACTTTCATGCTTTCCTGTTTTCACATCATATACTTCCTACGTTCATTAGTACATTATAGTACATGATTTCATTACATTTTATGCTATGTATGTCCATTGTGTGCATACTTAGTACATGGTTCTACATTACATTTCTGCTATGTATGTTAACTGATAGCATGCTAGCACATTGATTTACATGACTTTTCTGCTTTGTATGTTAACTTAGCATACTTAGTACATTTCTTATTCATCATATGCTTGCATTTTGGTATGACATTTGGTTTGTTTAAACTATACTATACATTCATTAACACCGATCATGCCGCTCGGTAGTAGGTAGTGGTACCATAGGACTTGACAAATCCCATTCCTGTAATCTCGGGTTTGTTTGGATGGAAGGAATGACCGAATCCGAATTCATATTTTGTTAACCTTTACTAAAAGGATTATCCGTCTGTCGCAAGGCTTGGATGTATGAATTTTCACAATACCGCATAAATGTCTATATCAGTATAGCATGCATTTACTACACAAAACATAACTTTGATTTAAACCAAGTTTTACTTCAATACTTTGTTTTGTGCATTTCACCTATGGTTTAGTTGATGCATTTCACTAGCCATACATGTCATTTTGGTTACACATTACATGATTTACATTTGACACATAAACATTTTCAACGTTGGTTATACATTACATGATTTACATTTGACACATAAACATTTTCAACATTGGTTATACATTACATGATTTACATTTGACACATAAACATTTTCGACATTGGTTATACATTACATGATTTACATTTGACACATAAACATTTTCGACATTGGTTATACATTGCATGATTTACATCTTGACATAAACATTTTGACATATTATTCAATACATTTGGCAATTGGTTTAAACATAGACATCTTACATTGGTGGTTTGTTTGGGTAAGTGATTTAAGTAACGAGGCGTGTGTAATATGATACAAGCATGGTGGATACGCCGCTGGTACTTCCTATATATAAGTGATTGTATGGTATTATATATCGTAGCGTTATTTGAATCATTTAAATTTTGACATATAACATTTTATACAAATAACATACTTTTCACAATACATTGTTTTACAAACAACTTATCTTATACAAACTCATCTTACATGGTTATTCATTTAACCTTACATTTATTTATACATATCATCTGATCTTATCGTTTTTCAAATGATTTACAAGACAAAGCAAATTAAAAAGGTCCATGACTAAACATTTTCTCAAACATAAGTCATGAATTCTATTTTTACAAAACCTATGTATCTCACAGGCATTTTTATGCTGACGTACCTATTTTCACATGTGTTTTTCAGGATATCATGCATAGGACTTATCAAGATACACATAGGCGGACTTGGGGCTTAGTGACAATAAAAGATGCAAGACTAGTTATTTATGTTATGTGCTCTTTGTTTCTTGTTTAAAACAATATAACTCTCTGTTTGATTAATAAAACGAAACTTCAATTGCCATGGATTTGAAACAATTAATTCTGTTGCAACACTCCCCGACGTTTCCGCCACGTTTGGTTGTCCTACGTGGTCGGGGTGTGACAATGATAGATTCAAATCAAAATGTGCGCGCCTGTAGCATGTCTGAAGGCTTTTTAAGATTCATGGATTTTTCTTCCACAAGAAGTTCAAAGTCCACAAGATGAACGTGTAGGGTACTTTTCTCTACGGTGTGATTGAAGAAAATGTGTTTGTTGAACAAACCAACCAGGTGTACGGATGCCTTGGCGTGGATTGAACAACCACACACTACTTTTCAAAGAGAAAGTCAAAGACCTTCGCTGGTGCAATGTGGAAGACCAGCCGGACCCAGAGGTTTATGATCTTGTTGCTGTGAAGAGATTTCTCAGTAGCTACAAAATCGACTTTGAAATCCACACCTGGTGGATATCCAGCTTGGGAGAACGCTCAGATTCCTTGCAATGCACGAAGCAGTTGCAGGATACGGTTTTAAATTTCTAATCTCTCTTATAATTGTCGATATTTAAGCTGCTTTATGAATTATTATCCTCTCGTACAGCACTCTTTGACCTGACACGTTGAACTCGAATATCACCTCACACGTGATTGTTTCAATATGAAACTCATCAATGTTGTCATGGTCCACACCGATTACCGTCATGCCAACTGATTTTTCCAAAAAATTCGATAAATCATTTCTGATTTAATTATTATTGGTAAATGGCATTAAGGTCAAGCAAGAGTAATCCACATCGGAAAATCATTTTTGTAAATATCTTTATGTTTTTAAAATTTATTTTAAGTTTGTTGATTTTAGGGGGAGTAAATCCAAATTTGAAAATTCAAAAACATCGAAAAATTTCAAAACTAAAAAACAATAGAAAAACAAAAATGAGTTTCCTGGCGAGCAAAAGAGAAAATGATAGTACATCAGTGGTCTGTCTAAACCTCTTTAAACTAAAATGCAAAATGAAAAATGTTAAGCAGCTCTATATAAGATGTATCGGCATGCTCACAATCATCTTAAAGTGTGCAGGGTGATATAAACCTAAATCAACTGAAGAGCAGGTGGGAACCACTCTTGGTACCGAAATTTCGTTTGAGAGATTGCCGAGGTTCTGAGATATGTGGTCTTTATGCTGTTTATCATCTGGGTATCATGGTTGTTTCTTTTACCGAAACAAACGGAGACG
The DNA here is from genome assembly GCA_030545235.1 of Helianthus tuberosus. Classification (NCBI taxonomy): domain Eukaryota; kingdom Viridiplantae; phylum Streptophyta; class Magnoliopsida; order Asterales; family Asteraceae; genus Helianthus; species Helianthus tuberosus. The sequence continues at coordinate 110,930,736 of CM060364.1, read as the reverse complement.
AAGTCTAGATCTTCCATGATATCATACATACGTGTACATACTGCATACGACCTCAATAAGTGATCAACAATCACATGTCCACAAAATAAGTGATAATATATCACATTTATCCGGGAGTCAAGTTCGTCTCTTTGCTGTACGAATGTACTGACCTGTTCACGGACTTGCTCTTGTGCCCTTCATGCATCTGAAAATCAAGTTCCTCATCAATAAGTGATTCTATCACATAGGGCTTGTTTTCAATCCAAAATAAGTGAGTATCTCACATTTTCATATACGGTCAAACAGATGATAAATGGTATACTCACCAGTAAGATGAACTCTCGTGCATACCTTGATACGGGAATGTGTCGTGATGTGGATGAACACCGGTCGGTAAGTATAAATCATACCTTAACGTATCCCCTCGCCATGATTACATATGATAAGTTGAGCTTATATGGATAACAATACCGATAATTGTTATAGGATGCTTATCTATATGTTAACAAAAAGAACAACAAGAGCGTTTTGGCATGACCGTACATTAATATGATTCTCTTACCCTCGAAACTCGCAAAAAGAATGTTTGTATATATTTACTTTTCTTAGTTTCTGCAACTCTGTATATATTTATTTACTGCTTTCAGTCTTTAAGTTTGAAATATTCAAATTGACAAAAAGATTTTAGGTGTGTTTTAATATAAACTTTATAAAAGCCAAAAAGATTTTATTTCTGCTTTAGTTTTGATTAACCGATGTTGGAACTCAAGTCTTCGTTGCCTGAAATCTGATGAAAACCAAAACGACTGAATCTTCATAAACGGTCAGAGTTTGCAAGTTTTGAAAGTTAATAATCAAAATTGAAAAATCTGTTAACTTTTCAAACAAATTGTCGGACGGTAGTTGATAGAAATATGGTCACATGTGTGTCATTTGTTTAATGTTAACTATATTCCAAGCAGTTGTTCTTATTACGCGTTTAGCTTTCTTGCATGTGTAGATGCTAAAGGCAAGGAGAACATTTCGATGATAGGCACTGAAATGATAAAGATGATCGAGTTGCCGGTGATCAATCATCAACACCACAAGGATCTCAAGTATTGAAGATCAAAAGATTCACAAGCATAATCAAAAGGGGAGTTTATTGATACACTTCCTAAATGAAAGCGGGAGTTTGTTAATACACTTTCTACTTCAACACGTGAAGTCTTTGAAGATCCTTTCCGAGAATGAATGAACCATCAAGAGATGGAGAACGAGATTACGAACCTCACGAGCAACATCCAAGGGGGAGTTTGTTGATACATATTATGTGGATACAGCTCGGCTCGGTTCGACTCGGCTACGAAGTGAAGGCCGTAGTCAAGACAACCTCCTGTCTTGACTCGGTATGCGATTTACTTTGTAACAGTTTGTGTAAATGCAACTGCGTGTGTGCAGTTTGCATTTAGTATAGCTTATATGTTTTCTGTTTGTTATTTGGACCTTTGAAGAAGCCCAAGTGACAAAGCCAAGGCCCAAGTCAAAGCCCAATATGTCGAAATCCCTTAGGCCCAAACAACATATGACGAAATCACATTAAGTGGTGAAATCCCCTGATGTGACGAAATCCCCATATGGGACGAAATCAAGTGATTTCGTCTGGACCTTGAATATTCGTCGCTGGGATTTCGTTGGCCACATGATTTCGTCGTGATGTTAGTATATAAGCACTCACAACAGACAGAACACGTAGAGAGAAGTCTGAATAGATTTCACAGAGCGAACACACTATAAACACACACACACTGAGAGTTTATAAGGATATCTTGTAAACATTGTTTTGTAACCGTTTCATACGCATTAATACAATGGAGTGTTAATCGTTGAATCTTTGTGTTTGTGTTCGTAACTTGGTTTAACTTACCCGTTTGGATTCCGCACTCACGGGTTTGTCGAAAAACAGGGAATAGAGGTTACTCGATCCTCCGGGTGGACCTACACATTAGTCCTAATAAGTAATGATACAACCACCTCTCTTCACGACCCAATGAAAAGGATTAAACTATTATGCAATGCATGTATCAAACCAATTACAAAAATGCCATTTTACAAATGCTCCACAGAAGATGATGATGATAGTTGTGACTTCGTTCTCCACGACTGGTGCACCGGGCTATCTAGAAGGCTAAGTAACCATGCGGCCCACCGTCAACATCCTCTTGATCTTTACAGCTATAACTTCACCGTTGGATTTAAATGCGAGGCTTGTGGATTGCCTTGCAATGGGTTTTTTTATATTTGCTCTGAGTGTGAATACATGATTGATGTTAATTGTGCATTTATGCCTAAAGAAATTACACATGAAGCACATGCAAATTCGAATCACTTACTAGCAAGAGTAGACGGTGGTTCCAGGGCCGGCTCAATGTTTGTAGAGGCCTAAAGCAAATAATAAAATTGAGGCCTTTTTATCGGTTACCTTCGGGGTTGAGAAAAATTAAAGTGTACCCGATAACGCCCTTCTATTTGAATAACATATAAAAATGATATGGTATTTTATATCATATATACATACACATATATAGTTTAATATATTATTTGACTTCCGTTTCATACTACATTATACATCACACACATGGTTCTTTTTTTAAGGTTAACAAACTAAAGTTTTAATATTCACATATCTTGAGTTTCTCAATGTTCATCTTCCCCATCTTCTCTAACCTTTCTCACCTAAAAAAACACAGAACTGAAAATAATCTTATTCCTTCTATTTTAGAATTTTCTTCTCATCTCTCTCTAGAAATATATATTATATCATCATGTATATATTTACCTATGAAAATGGATATTACTAGCTTTCTAAAATTGGGGGCCTTTCAAAATGTGAGGCCTAAAGCAAAAGCCTCATTTCACTTATGCTTGAGCCGGGCTTGGGTGGTTCATCAAGCCGTTCTAAGATGGAATGTCGTGCATGTCGTGTGAGTATTGCTGATAGTGAGAGTTATTTCAGATGTACCAGTTGTGATTTCTATTTGGATTGCAGATGAGCTTTGCATTTACCTAAAACAATTAGGCATAAGTATGACAAGCACCCCCTACACTTGAGCTACTCCCCAGTTGAGGATAACAAAAGTCGATACTTCTGTGAAGTTTGTGAGGAGGAGCTTGATCCTGGAAAGTGGTTTTACCATTGTGCAGAGTGCGCACAATCCATTCACTCCGCATGTGCTCCGTTAATACTTCAGTCTGAACAAGGTGCTAATTCTCTCTATGATTCGGAAGGTGTTTATAAGTACATCAACTTCAAGTTTGGGGCTGTTATAGAAGCACAATGGTTTCACCAACATCCTACGTCACTTGCTCCGGGGACTGAGAATGATGGTTTATGCCAAGTGTGCGAAAGCAAATTGCAATCCCATATGATCTGGAAGTGCTTATATTGTGACTTTGTTTTCCATTGGTACCATTATTTTCCAGAGGTATCCCCCGAGAATCCCCCAAGATACGCTTATATATATGAAGAAAAGAAAGGCATGATAAAGCAGTGTGGACCATAAACAAGCTTAGAATTTTATCCAAGTGAAATGATGAGATCGGTGACCCGTCATTGGGAGGTTGTTGACGATGATATCGAAAAGGTTTAATTTTGTATATAACGATTTAATGTTATCCGCGCGTTGCAGCGGGTGTTGATCAAGAATGTTTTTAGTGTCAATAAATAGGATGCAATAACCGTTAAATTTATGCAAAACATTTTTTTCAAAAAGGAAATCAACTTGATATGTGCATAACAAAACTTAAAATTTTGTATGGTGTTAGAAAACAACGTTAAAAAAAATTGATGTTGAAAAAAACATATTGAACATTATGTGTGATGAACCATTAGAATATTTTTAAGTTAACATGAATCTTAGGACTCTACAAACACAAAATCCACATACAAATCCAGTTGCAATAAGCCCTCTTGCCAAAAAAAAAACATGCGTTGTTTGAAGCATGTAAACAAACAAATTTTTTTTTTACATTGAAAAAATATATTTATATATAAGGTCAAACAAATTACACCAAGATAGCCGGTAAGCGGGCAACAAGCTGCGCCGCTACCCCCTTTTGAATAGCGAAACCTAACCTAGTAAAAACGAAACCCCGATCTCTAGGAGACGAAATGTTGCTGTGAACAACCCGTTGAACCCGTTCAAGAAATCTGATGGCTTCTGGGGCTAGCGAGCCAAAGGTATCAAAGGCAAAAGGGATAAAGGAATGTTGATTATCCTCGCAGGCTTTGGCATGTTTTTCCATTTTCTTTGCTGCCGCCCTTGCAATAGCCTACAAGGGGGGAAACCCCGGTAAGATCAACACAAGCGTGTTTACCTGCATCCCACCCGAAAACTAAAACGTCCGCGGGGCGCAAATACCGAAATTAGTTTGATCGGGTCGGATGCCAGATTTGATTGTGTATACTTCGAGTTACCCGATTAACCCAAGGAACGGAATCCACCGTTTTTAGGCTATTTAATCTCTAATGATGAGACATGTATCTTCCATATCCCAACCCTTCCAATTCCCAGTTCACACAACCTTAAATGCATTTCCTTTACTACAAATTAAGTTCCTTTACTACAAATTAAGTAGAGTCATATATCGAGTTCTACAACAGAGTTCGTTTTCTACGGCAACAATAGTATTTTGTGAACCCTTAGTTTAATATAACACACTCGTTTTAAATATGTGATTATCGAAGTCCTTCACTCGTGATTAGCGAATTGAATGCAGGTTACAAAAGGTTCATTTGATTCGATTATTGAATACATGCTACAAATCCAGTCGTTCGATTCCGGCGAACAATCTAAACGAAATCGGAGCGTAATTTCATTCATTATCGTCATGATCATTTCAAACTCCTGATCCGATCATGTATTTTCATAGATCACATATGATTTCAATAACCATCAATTCTATGGCAAAACACATACAATAATAACAATTAACAAATTAAACAAATATCGTATCCTAATTTCACGATATTCTTCCATAAAATGGATGATCATCTACGAATTTTAACCAATATGTAACAAAGAAATTGACGCCGAAAAATAGCACTGCTAACCAACTTGTTGCCTGACTACCTGCCATTGCTTTGTAATTGCCCTTTTTCGTGTGGAATGAAATTGCCTGAGCTTAAAAAAAAAAAAATACAACTTGGAAATATGAGAAAAAAAAACATGTGTTTTTATAGCATGTAAACAAAGATATGAATATGAATATGAATATGAACAAAGAACCAAAAACAAAAAAGCACAACAGTAATTCTTGGATCACCACCATGAACACAGAGAACGGTGGGAGTGAAAACATACCGGATTCGACCAGAACAGGAGTGAGTAACGATTGGAGAAAAAGGTAAAACGAAGGGGAACGTGAATGGCCAGAGTGAGAATAAAATACGGCGAATTTATGTTGCATCGGTTCCATATGTGAATCGGTCATATGCCTGTACAGATCCTATAAACGATGATGTGTTTTTGTTGAGTGTCGAACCGTACTGGGACCAGGAAATTGGGTAAAGCGTCTTGTAAAAGGGACCTCTTTCGAATTGTTGATCTTTGGCGCCAATTTTAAGAATTTGATAAATTTTGTGGTGAATGACCATGATAATGTCGACCAGAGTGATCCTGTGGCGTTGAGGGTTATAAAGGGTGGAAACGGTGGTGGCGGTTGGAGGAGACATGGCGATTTGAGGAGACGCGGTGAAAGAGGAAGTTACGACATGCGCATATCTATGGCTTGAAAATATTAACTAACATATCATTTTTATGTACATAAAGAACCCTCGTAGTTCCAGTTTGAAATTTGATTTCGGGATTATAAAAGAAAAACTCTTAAAAGGAGGAGATAGGCAACCGTATGCGATTTAGTTAGAAATATTTTAGTAATTGTAAAGATATAACGTTTAAAGCGGTGCATTTAATTTCATTGTGATCAAGGCTTTGAACCAACATGCCCCTTCACAACTTAAACTAATAGAACCTTTTAACAAAAGATACAACGTTTCTGAAGAGATGGCCATTTTTATATGAATTAAATTAAGATCACACCCTTTCATTTTAGAGAGGCGACCATCATTTAGTAATTACTTTTTATGTGAATAGATTTTTTAACCCACGTGTCTTTTAACTAAAGGGTGCAACCCAAGTTGGTTTTTGTAGTTATATATAATATTTCAAGCAAGAAGGGTGATGGTTGAGTAAAATAAAATGGAACCTTAGAGAAGAAATGGGTGGTAGGTGGTATGGTCTGTATCTATGGGGTGGTGGTCCATTGGCAAAGACAAAACCTTTAAAAACATCTAAGTTGGAAAGGGGAAGGTCTTAATTTCATCAAACTTGTAAGCCTTTACAAGACGATCAGCTGGGATAAACTAGTGTTAACCAACGTTTCATCAAACTTGTAAGCCTATTTATAGGCAAGCATGTTTTATCTTTTGATTACGAATGAATACTGTAACACCTCGAAAATTCACGTCCTATAATGTGTAGACACGTGTCAAATGTTTAAACGTGTGAAAGAAATATTATAGAAGGACTAAAGTTGACAAACATGGAAAGTATGTGAAAATACGTATTCTAAGTGTCAACTGTGAATAAATATAATGTACATTAACCCTACACGATGCTCATACCTTCAAACGAATAAATCATGGATCATACGAAGCTAAAAGTGAGAGATTACAAACTACAGGGGTTAAAGGTGTCAACATGTTTAAAGATATACCTCTGAGTGACCTTTTGACAAACCCGAAGCTTTGTAAATGTTAATCATGCTCACTAAAATGCACGATTTAAATTTCGTAAAGTTTCGTTAACGTATGAGAAAGTTATGATCGAATTCGTGTGCGAGGGGTTAAAGCGTCAACGTTGAAAGTTAGGCCTTTTCGGGTAACAATTAAGTTAACCGGGGACTTAACAAAGTGGGTATATGTCTTGAGGCCCTTATAGATCAATTACGAGGGCTCAAAATGCAATAAACAAGTGTCTATACAAGGTTTGAAGAGCCAAGGACAAATCTGCAATTAAATGAAAGATGTTTTGGCTGATTTATACATGCTCGCGTAGCGCGAGCCTGAGGCCATATGGCGTCGCGCTACGCGAGGGCTACATCTGGGCAGATTTCGTTTATTCTTTGATCCCTTGTCTGCCATTGCATTTGCAACCCACTTTGATCGATTTTTCACATTCACTTGACCCCTAAAACACCCCCTACACACTAGTAACAAGTGTTGATTGATTGTGGTGTGTGCTAGACTTATTTGTCAATCAAATGTGGTGAGTGAAACCACTATAAATAGGCCTTCAAGTTCACAACACTTCCTCACATCATTCAAGTGCCTTTTGATCATTCCTGGAGCTCTCAAGCAGGTCCATTTGATCTTAAGTCGTGCATAGGACTCTTGTAAGTCTTCTAGTTCTTCTTTGTTTGAGTTTAGCTTGGTTAATTAGCTAAAAGTCAAACCGTCGTAATTACGGTTTGACTTCGAGATTAGTCTATAATGGCTCAGTTATATCTCGAATTAAAAGTAGTTATGAGTTGGTATTTATGTGGGTAATAAAACCTCAAAAGGGTTTCCCCTGATCACCACTCTAACCAGGTCAAAAGTCGGGTCAAACTTTTAAGTAAAAAGTCAACAGGATGCTTAAAATGTCATTTATGCATAATTAGCTATCTAGAACATATATAACCTGTTTGATCATTGTTATAACTTAGTAATAAGTGTAAGGACACGTCCGAACATGTTCAACCCGACTATTTCCTGTTTAGACCCGGTTCGGAACCGAAAGTCACATAGTTTGACTTCCACTTTGACTTTCAGTTCTGACCCGTTAGGGCATGTTTTAGAAATGCCTCAGAGCTTTAATTGGATTAGGATACATGTTAGAACAACCCTCTGCGATTATGCACCTTGGTTCACTAGTTATCCAATTAATATGCATATTTCCGTTAATTGCTCATAAGTTGACCGTTATGCCCTTATTCCCTTAAATCATGATTTATGAAAATGTAAAAGTGTAGAAACCTTAGTTACTGATATATAAACTTGTATGCAAAGTTTGACATCAGTTTGACTTGTAGATTAAGAGTTATGCTCATTATCGCTAAACTAATGCTTTATGTTAATAAAATGGCGTAATTAGCGTATAGCCTAGTTAAGCATACTTTTTGGTATCAAATCTTTTACCCACTGATGTAATATATTATTTTGGGATTTTTAAAGATTTTTAATTAATTTTAGGCTGAGCATAACTAGTAGTCGTAGGCTTAATCCGGTAATTGTCGGTTTTGCCCTTACGGGCCATAAAATGAGTTTTACATATCTAAACGACTCCAAACCTTTTGCTACTGATCACATATGATAAATAAATTATTTTAAGCCTTCTGGAAATATAAAAATATCAGATTTAAGTATCGAACCCGGTAATGGCCTTTAATCGCCTTAATTAGCGTTTTTAACGCATAGTATGTTTTTAAAATCCTATTGAACATACCCGGGTTGATACCTACTGATATATGAGGCAAATTATGACATTTTAACAGTAAGCAAAGGTTGATTAACTCAGACTTCGTTTTTGAGCTTTTCGGCTTATGTGAAATTACCAAAATACCCCTACGGGGCATAGTTTGGTTAAAGATGATAAATTTCACATATATGCTTTAGTCTACTGTTATAACTCATCAAATAGAGTATGTTTACTGTTTGCATCAGACCTGTAACTCAGTTAAACATCTAAGCGCTTTTACAAACTTTAAAATGACCAAACTACCCCTACGGGGCATAGTTGTGTTTAAATTAGTTCGGGGCATAACGAAAGACATCCTACTGATGTCACAACATATTTGAAGCATATTAACTTAGGAAACCTGTATATGGCTCTTACGGATACCCGTTACGCTTATTTCGCGTTCGGTTGGGTTTATGTAACAAGTTTACATAAATTAGCCGAAACGGGTCAAACCTTATCGGTTTTATTTCAAAATCCAGAATGTGAATAATAAACCCATATTAAACAAGTCTTCAAACTTGCCGGGTCTGAGTCACATTCTATCCGGTCTTCGCTTAATCGTGCGTACGAACCGTATCTTTGAAACTAGCCGGTCTAAGCTTAAGCTTAATTAAAGACCCGTTAGGATTCTAATAGGTTATTAAAAACCTTTGTTCCAGATTAGGAGCCCAGTAAAAGCTATCTGTACTTGCTGATTTGATATACGGCTGGGATTGAATTTATATTTAGCTCAGGTAAATACTTTTAACTTATTTTCCCTATACGGGCTTGGGTTACGGTACATAGCGTACCGCTTGATCGAGCATCAAATCTTCCACGCTTAGTGGTTAATTGAATAATTTGATCGGCTCGTTTTAAACAGATGTGTTTACTTTACAGCCTTTGGGGGGTTAATGACCATGTCCCGGATATCCTCGGCATTATCTTACGAGATAGCCACGACCTGAGCACGGGGTGTAGGCGTACTCCTGTGTATAACTCACTTAAAGTGGTGTGTCTATTGATCTTTAACCCGGATACGTCCGGGCTACTGAACGCATAAGTAACATGTAAATCGTTCACAAGATTATAATATTAAATAATTCTCCCAAGTTAAAAAGATTAATTTTGCCTCTGTGCATTTTAATCAATGTGTCAAGATATTTTGTGCCACGTGCATTCAAAACAATTTACAAACTCTTTTTCCAATATGAGTCAGTTGAATGTATTTACCAGTGTAAACTGACGTATTTTCCAAAAAGGCTAAATGCAGGTACTATACGAAATTGGCTGGATATGTCTCCTTAGCATCAATAGAAGTCTCGCAAGCTTAAGATGCCTAAAAGTCTGTTGAACTATTGTTTCCATTTTATGTTCGATCCTTCTGTGGATAAACTTCCGAATATTGTGACAATTGATATTACAATAATAAATTCGGTTGTATCATACTTTAAATTGCTTCCGCTGTGCATATTGATATTGTGTTGTTTGACTATTACGTTGCCAACCATGACGTCACGATACTCCCCACCGGGCCCACCGGTGACACGTGGAAATCGGGGTGTGACAGGTTGGTATCAGAGCCAACACTGAGTGAATTAAACACTATCCTTAGTGTTTAATCTCAGTTACACAATTGCTATCTAAACCTTCTGAGTCTAGACTTAACTTAGGAATATTCTCAATCCTAATCTTGAAATTTTACTTCCAAATTTTTATTGGATACGTCGCCAAGCAAAGAAGCCGTAATAGGAGTTCTCCACACCCGGAGCACTGAGATGCTGAGCTTCGTACCGCGACTAGAATGAAACGAGCATCCAAGGAGAAAGCATTCAGAAATAAAATGAAGAAGAAACTCCTTTTACTGAAGATCGTTTCCTTAATAGTCCTTATAAGGACATAACTATCTTTCAGTCCCTCCGAGGACACATTATTCCTTTTAAGTCCCGCTTAGGGCAATGTTATACTTTTATTTTTATATAATGGAATGATTAAGTTTAAACTTTCATTCTAAATAAGAAAAATTAAATAAATGGAAAAATAATATTTCCCTTTTTGCAAGATCTACCATTATAATAAAATGGCAAAATCTAAAAGGGCAAGACCTAGCTTCGGGTCATATTAAGACCGGCCGAGATGGCAGTTCCGCAATTTAGATTCAGATCCATATTTACACCTCAATTTAAAATTGTTCTGCGTTAATTATAAATTAAGAATCTTAAGTGTGAAACCTAGCCTCGGGTCAATTATAAGACCGGGCCAAGATGGTAAGACCTGTTAAAAAGATTCAAATCATTAATTAAGAATCTTAAGTGTGAAACCTAGCCTCGGGTCAATTATAAGACCGGGCCAAGATGGTAAGACCTGTTTAAAAGATTCAATTCCCTGTTAACATCTTAAAACATGTTAACACTCCTGGCAGATGTGATTCATTTAAAATTCACACACGTCATTTTTATATAGGATTCTTCAAAAGATTCCTAACCCAGTTTAATGATCCCTGAATCCTGGGTTTACGTCATCAATTAAGATGATCATATTTTAACCATACGTGGTAATATAGTGCCTACGGGCCTTGCTCATTTCTACATGAGCCAAAATACAGTGGTAGCTATGACTCCCTGTCAGATAAAGGTAATGAACTAGGTTCAAACCTCAAATACTTTGATTCTCTGAAATCCTAGCTTATAATTTAAAAATTGTCCTTGTGACTAGGCCTTTTGTGCTATTAAATAAAACTGTTATTGTTGCTTTGATTCTCTGAAATCATAAGCTTATAATTTATAAATGTCCATGTGACCAGGCCATTGGGTGCCATTAATAAAACTGTTAATGTTTTATAATTAGGATAAATTATAATAGAAATCCTAAATAAATATGATTAATAAATTAACCAAATATGGTCTCTGTTTACCATGGTTAATGAATTTCCCTAAGGGGCAATTCAGTAATAAACATCTCTTATAAGGGAAGTGCCTACGGGCTATAGTTAATGTCCTCTGAGACTAAAGACAGTGGTAGCCTACAGCTCCCTGTCAGGAAAAGGTAATGAACTTTGATTCAAACCTTAATGCCACGATTCTCTGAAATCATGGCTTATAAATTTAACTTGTCTACGCGACTAGGCCATTGGTGCTATTATTAACCTATGAATTAGGATTTATGATAAAATCCTGAATAAAAATAAATATCCTTCCTTCTCTATCAGTATGCAATTGAAGGGAATCTTAAAGGTGAAACCTAGCCTACGCGGCCAAGATGGTGAAACCTACTCAAGGGATTCAGATCCTTGTTAACACCTAGGAATGTGTTAGCACTCTTGACAAATATGATTCGAGAAAATCACAACAGTCATCCTTATATTGGATTCTTCCAATTCTCAAATCTAGCCTAGTGATCTAGGAATCATGGCTTATATCATCCTATAAGATGATCATATTATAAACATCCGTTAGTGATGAAGTGCCTACGGACTAAACTTGTTGTCCGATAAGACAACGACAGTGGTGGTCTTTGACCTCCTGTCAAAAATATTGGACTATGTCCAAACATAATAGTCTATATGATCAATGCGATCATGACTAATATCATCGAATACGATGATCATATTATTTAATATCCTTTAGTGATGTTTTGCCTACGGGCTATAAGATACTGTCCATTTGAGACATTGACATTGTTATCGTTATGATTCCTTGTCTGAGGTGGTGAGCTATGCTCAAGCCAAATAGTCAATATGATTAATGCAATCATGACTTATAGCATCTAATAGGATGAACCTATTATAAACATCCATTAGTGATGTTTTCGCCTATGGGCCATATTATATTGTCCATGTGTGACAAAGACATTGTGATCTTTATGATTCCCTGTCCAAGGTGGTGAGCTATGCTCAAGCCTATAGTTCATATGATCAATACGATCATGACAAAAATCATCAATACGATGATTAAAAATTTTAACATCCGTAATGATGTTTTGCCTAAGGGCTATATTATATCGTCCAACTGAGACAAGGCAATTGTAATCTTTTGTGATTCTTTGCCAAGGGGGTGAGCTATACTCAATTCCCATAGTCTATACTATCAGTGCGATCCTGACTAGTATCCTCAGTATGATGATCATAATATTTACATCCCTCATGATGAAATGCCTACGGGCAATACCTTATTCTAGTGTCGGTAAGTCAAAGATAGTAGTGATCTTTACGATCCCCTGTTCAAAATGGTGTGATTATACCCAAACCTAATAGTCAATATGATCGATGTGATCATGACTAATATCATTAGATACGATGGTTATATATAAACATCCATTAGTGATGTTGATTGGCTTATTTTTCTGCCAAAAGAATCGTCTTCCAAGACGATGACAGTTGTAGTCTATGACTCCCTGTCCAAAGGTGAAGAACCACGTTCAAACCTTGAAGCCCTAATCTAATAAGATTGCGGCTAATAAATTAAGGTTCTTGATGATAAATCATCGAGTTATGTGTTAAAGTCATTCATGACAAGCCTATGTGCTATAATTTGTCGTTCGTGACAAGCTAACATATTAAATGTTAACATTCCTGGTGACATGCCTTTGTACCAGATTTGAGGAATGTCCTTATAACAAGGCCGTTTGTGCCATATCTAAATGTCCTTGGTGACAAGGCCTTCGTGCCGTATAATTACTTATGTCCTTCATGACTGTGCTTTATGCCATATTTTTATACGTCCCTCGCGACAGGCTTCTATGCCATATATGTATATAAATATATATAACCGAAGTCATGAAAGGCTAACCTTTGAGCTATTTATAATCGTCCTTGTGACAAAGACAGTTGTGACATTATGGTCCCCTGTCAAGCAAGTATTGGACTCGATCCAAACTTTAAATGCCATTGATGGTCTTGTTGTGACCTAGGCTAAATATAATGGAAATACGTTCAAAATGACATTCACTAAGAATGTTCGGAACAGAATAGCCCATACGGTTTGTGAATGCCATGGCTAATTTAAATCAGGTCATCAGGATGATGACTAATAATTGTTAAATCTTGGTGATTGGTACCAAGTTTCGAGTATGGAAAAAAAAAACTCGGATGAGGTAGACAACAGTCGCAACGCTATTAAGGCGACGGAAGTTAATAAAACTACAAACGTAAACCTCAATATTAATGGAGTTAATCTTCAGGCTGTGGTTGACGCAGCAGTTGAAAGGACCATGGAAAGATCATGAAATAATCGAAAGAGCCGAATGCTCCTCGCTCAGAATTTCATTTGAAAACCATGTTCAATTACTCATGAGAAGAGGTTTTGTTCACACTTCGTATATGAAGGATGAACCAAAAGAAGGAGAATAACTCCCAGAAATCTGAGAAAGAGAGCAAGTACAGGCTTAATAAAAAGCAACGAAAGTTCAGTAAGAAGCCTGTATACCTCTGAGACTGCTTCAGCATTATTAGATGGATGTTTTATATCCATAAGGAATCATTTTTCCGATGTCCTAAGTTTCGTTAAATATAAGGACTCCAAATATTGATAAAAAAAAATCGATGGTTGCCTTAAAAATCAAACCCATATTGTGGGTGATAAGGAGCAGTTAATTATCAAGACTCCTTATGAGACAACCCTCGTAATTACACGTATCCGTACGATTAATAAATATTAAACATAAAAAATGGTGGAATTGGCCGTCCCCGGAATCGAACCTGGGTCTAGGCCGCACCCTTTCGCGCGCCTAGCCAACTGAGCTAGGTGCCTAGTTTGTGAAACTCCCATTATTAATTAAATATAAGCACTTGTACAATGAACTTCCTTATCATTTATCAATGATAATTTCTGCTAAGTATCCTGTTTTTAAAACAGGCAATAATAAATATTCATGAACCATAAACTTAGCAAATTTTTTTTATCATCCACAAGGTATAACTACCAAGGAAACCATAGTAACCGATTCTTATAAATCGGCAAGGAATCCTTCCGAAAATCTAAGAGCACTCTTTCTTTGCATAGAGTACGACAACATATGTTATTTTAATTATTTTCTCATTGTTTTCTATCGCCTGCGAATGCCAAACTATGTTTGATAAAAGTGTCATATGAGAATTGGCGTATCCTAGTGTGTCCCATAGATTATTTCCATGTCTGATCAGCATGGAGGTTTAATACATGGAACCCCTAAGATATCCCAATGATCATATTGTACTAAAGTCGACTAGTAGTATTCAAAGAAGATATCCAAAATAGAAATTTTTTTTTTCCAAGTAAATGTTCCCGATTAAGGAATTCGTTGACTTAGAACATAAAGGTGTCACTCATTTGCCACGAACAATGATGGATGAACTGGAGCCTGAGATATGGAAAATCTCTATAGCCTCCTTGTATCTTAATTATCTTCTCAAAAGTTTCCCCTGCTTACCTCCTGGAAGACAGGTAGAACTAAGATTAATATCCCGTCGTGGGCTGGAGTATTATAAAAAAAAAAAAAAAAAAAAACTCCATATCGATTATGGAAAAAAAATCGAAACCTTGATTTAGTAGGTTTTAAAACATAGGCACATAAAGCCTGACTCAATATTCTGAGGGTTTTATGTTATTAAACAAGAAAGACGGTTCATATTGCTTATGCATACATGCCGCAACCCTAATTAGGCAACGATTAAGAAATTGCCATCAGCTACCCAGGATCTAAGGGCAAATTATTGGTGGATAGGCTTGAACAAGTCTGTAGCCACCCATGTAGCTAAATGCTTGACATGTGCGCAAGTCAAAGCCGAGCATCAAAAGCCGTCAGGCTTGCTACGACAGCCTGAACTTCCTACGTGGAAGTGGGAAATGGTAACTATGGATTTTATTACCAAGTTACCTAAGACAAAGAAGGGTAATGATACCATATGGGTTATAGTTGATAGACTGACCAAGTCAGCTCATTTCTTACCCATCAAGGAGACTTATAGCTCCGATATGTTAGCCCAGTTATACGTTTATAAGATTGTAGCCTTGCATGGCATACCTGTAGCTATTATCTCTGATAGAGATACTGGGTACACGTCACCTTTTTGGAAGAGTTTCCAACAATCTTTGGGCACACATTTGAATTTTAGAACGACTTACCATCCTCAGACTGACGGTCAGAGTGAGCGTACTATTCAAACATTGGAAGACATGCTACGTGCATGTGCGATCGATTTGGGTGGTAGTTGGGATAAGAACCTACCATTAATCGAATTCTCCTACAACAATAGCTACCATACCAGCATTGAAGCTGCGCCTTTTGAGGCATTATACGGTAGAAAGTGTAGATCGCCTAATTGTTGGGCGGAAATTGGAGATGTCCAGTTATCAGGACCAGAGATAGTGTTCAAAACAACGGACAAGATTGTCCATATTCGTGACCGTCTCAAAGCTGCCCGGGATAGGCAGAAGAGTTACGCTGATCCAAAGCGTAAGGATTTTCACTTCGAAGTAGGTGACAAAGTCCTACTTAAAGTGTCACCCTGGAAGGAAGTGATGCGGTTAGGTAAGAAAGGCAAGCTAAGCCCGAGATACATAGGACCTTTCGAGGTTATCAAACGTGTCGGGTCAGCTGCCTATAAGTTAAACTTACCGGGAGAGCTCAGTGGAATTCACAAAGTGTTCCACATCTGCAATCTGAAGAAGTGTTTCGCTGAGGAATCACTGGTTATACCCATACAGATGTGCATATAGATGAGAGCTTAAAGTTAGTGGAAAAACCTTTGTCGATTGAAGATCGACAGGTAAAGAAGCTTCGAAGGAAGCATGTACCTATTGTAAAGGTCAAATGGGATGCCCGTAGAGGTCCCGAATTCACATGGGAGGTTGAATCCACGATGAAAGAAAAGTACCCTTACTTATTTCAGTAAATCTCGGGTCGAGATTTATTTTAAGGGGGTGAGGATGTAACACCTCGAAAATTCACGTCCTATAATGTGTAGACACGTGTCAAATGTTTAAACGTGTGAAAGAAATATTATAGAAGGACTAAAGTTGACAAACATGGAAAGTATGTGAAAATACGTATTCTAAGTGTCAACTGTGAATAAATATAATGTACATTAACCCTACACGATGCTCATACCTTCAAACGAATAAATCATGGATCATACGAAGCTAAAAGTGAGAGATTACAAACTACAGGGGTTAAAGGTGTCAACATGTTTAAAGATATAGCTCTGAGTGACCTTTTGACAAACCCGAAGCTTTGTAAATGTTAATCATGCTCACTAAAATGCACGATTTAAATTTCGTAAAGTTTCGTTAACGTATGAGAAAGTTATGATCGAATTCGTGTGCGAGGGGTTAAAGCGTCAACGTTGAAAGTTAGGCCTTTTCGGGTAACAATTAAGTTAACCGGGGACTTAACAAAGTGGGTATATGTCTTGAGGCCCTTATAGATCAATTACGAGGGCTCAAAATGCAATAAACAAGTTTCTATACAAGGTTTGAAGAGCCAAGGACAAATCTGCAATTAAATGAAAGATGTTTTGGCTGATTTATACATGCTCGCGTAGCGCGAGCCTGAGACCATATGGCGTCGCGCTACGCGAGGGATATATCTGGGCAGATTTTGTTTATTCTTTGATCCCTTGTCTGCCATTGCATTTGCAACCCACTTTGATCGATTTTTCACATTCACTTGACCCCTAAAACACCCCCTACACACTAGTAACAAGTGTTGATTGATTGTGGTGTGTGCTAGACTTATTTGTCAATCAAATGTGGTGAGTGAAACCACTATAAATAGGCCTTCAAGTTCACAACACTTCCTCACATCATTCAAGTGCCTTTTGATCATTCCTGGAGCTCTCAAGCAGGTCCATTTGATCTTAAGTCGTGCATAGGACTCTTGTAAGTCTTCTAGTTCTTCTTTGTTTGAGTTTAGCTTGGTTAATTAGCTAAAAGTCAAACCGTCGTAATTACGGTTTGACTTCGAGATTAGTCTATAATGGCTCAGTTATATCTCGAATTAAAAGTAGTTATGAGTTGGTATTTATGTGGGTAATAAAACCTCAAAAGGGTTTCCCCTGATCACCACTCTAACCAGGTCAAAAGTCGGGTCAAACTTTTAAGTAAAAAGTCAACAGGATGCTTAAAATGTCATTTATGCATAATTAGCTATCTAGAACATATATAACCTGTTTGATCATTGTTATAACTTAGTAATAAGTGTAAGGACACGTCCGAACATGTTCAACCCGACTATTTCCTGTTTAGACCCGGTTCGGAACCGAAAGTCACATAGTTTGACTTCCACTTTGACTTTCAGTTCTGACCCGTTAGGGCATGTTTTAGAAATGCCTCAGAGCTTTAATTGGATTAGGATACATGTTAGAACAACCCTCTGCGATTATGCACCTTGGTTCACTAGTTATCCAATTAATATGCATATTTCCGTTAATTGCTCATAAGTTGACCGTTATGCCCTTATTCCCTTAAATCATGATTTATGAAAATGTAAAAGTGTAGAAACCTTAGTTACTGATATATAAACTTGTATGCAAAGTTTGACATCAGTTTGACTTGTAGATTAAGAGTTATGCTCATTATCGCTAAACTAATGCTTTATGTTAATAAAATGGCGTAATTAGCGTATAGCCTAGTTAAGCATACTTTTTGGTATCAAATATTTTACCCACTGATGTAATATATTATTTTGGGATTTTTAATTAATTTTAGGCTGAGCATAACTAGTAGTCGTAGGCTTAATCCGGTAATTGTCGGTTTTGCCCTTACGGGCCATAAAATGAGTTTTACATATCTAAACGACTCCAAACCTTTTGCTACTGATCACATATGATAAATAAATTATTTTAAGCCTTCTGGAAATATAAAAATATCAGATTTAAGTATCGAACCCGGTAATGGCCTTTAATCGCCTTAATTAGCGTTTTTAACGCATAGTATGTTTTTAAAATCCTATTGAACATACCCGGGTTGATACCTACTGATATATGAGGCAAATTATGACATTTTAACAGTAAGCAAAGGTTGATTAACTCAGACTTCGTTTTTGAGCTTTTCGGCTTATGTGAAATTACCAAAATACCCCTACGGGGCATAGTTTGGTTAAAGATGATAAATTTCACATATATGCTTTAGTCTACTGTTATAACTCAACAAATAGAGTATGTTTACTGTTTGCATCAGACCTGTAACTCAGTTAAACATCTAAGCGCTTTTACAAACTTTAAAATGACCAAACTACCCCTACGGGGCATAGTTGTGTTTAAATTAGTTCGGGGCATAACGAAAGACATCCTACTGATGTCACAACATATTTGAAGCATATTAACTTAGGAAACCTGTATATGGCTCTTACGGATACCCGTTACGCTTATTTCGCGTTCGGTTGGGTTTATGTAACAAGTTTACATAAATTAGCCGAAACGGGTCAAACCTTATCGGTTTTATTTCAAAATCCAGAATGTGAATAATAAACCCATATTAAACAAGTCTTCAAACTTGTCGGGTCTGAGTCACATTCTATCCGGTCTTCGCTTAATCGTGCGTACGAACCGTATCTTTGGAACTAGCCGGTCTAAGCTTAAGCTTAATTAAAGACCCGTTAGGATTCTAATAGGTTATTAAAAACCTTCGTTCCAGATTAGGAGCCCAGTAAAAGCTATCTGTACTTGCTGATTTGATATACGGCTGGGATTGAATTTATATTTAGCTCAGGTAAATACTTTTAACTTATTTTCCCTATACGGGCTTGGGTTACGGTACATAGCGTACCGCTTGATCGAGCATCAAATCTTCCACGCTTAGTGGTTAATTGAATAATTTGATCGGCTCGTTTTAAACAGATGTGTTTACTTTACAGCCTTTGGGGGGTTAATGACCATGTCCCGGATATCCTCGGCATTATCTTACGAGATAGCCACGACCTGAGCACGGGGTGTAGGCGTACTCCCGTGTATAACTCACTTAAAGTGGTGTGTCTATTGATCTTTAACCCGGATACGTCCGGGCTACTGAACGCATAAGTAACATGTAAATCGTTCACAAGATTATAATATTAAATAATTCTCCCAAGTTAAAAAGATTAATTTTGCCTCTGTGCATTTTAATCAATGTGTCAAGATATTTTGTGCCACGTGCATTCAAAACAATTTACAAACTCTTTTTCCAAAATGAGTCAGTTGAATGTATTTACCAGTGTAAACTGACGTATTTTCCAAAAAGGCTAAATGCAGGTACTATACGAAATTGGCTGGATATGTCTCCTTAGCATCAATAGAAGTCTCGCAAGCTTAAGATGCCTAAAAGTCTGTTGAACTATTGTTTCCATTTTATGTTCGATCCTTCTGTGGATAAACTTCCGAATATTGTGACAATTGATACTACAATAATAAATTCGGTTGTATCATACTTTAAATTGCTTCCGCTGTGCATATTGATATTGTGTTGTTTGACTATTACGTTGCCAACCATGACGTCACGATACTCCCCACCGGGCCCACCGGTGACACGTGGAAATCGGGGTGTGACAAATACAGGGGCGGACCTATCTCTTTGGTAGGGGTAACTCCCGCTACCCCTTGGTCGGAAAAATTTTGGAAAAATTAGTGTAAATTTTGGAAAAATTTGACGTTTTTTCAATTTCGTTACAGCTTATTTATAACACGTTACCCCTTGGTCGGAATCCTAGATCCGCCACTGAATGAATATATGAATAACGTAAGTGTATGGTCTCATCAAAAGTTCAGAACAAGATGTCAACCAACAATTAACCAAAGTAACCTTAAAAAATTAACAAAATAAGGTATTAAATAATAATAAACAAAAGCAAACAAATTAATAGAACAAGAAATTGAACTAACCTGAGGTAGAAGAGTCGAAGGCTCGAACAATTGAGTCCAAGAGGTTCTTCGTTCAACTCGCTTCCGTGGTTTCGCCCTAGATTTTTACTTTAGTAATTTTTAATATATATAATTCTTTTAAGAAATTGGGGCGGGGCCCCTTGACGTGCGTGCGAGTGTGTATATTTTTAGCTCTTTTACTCGCCAATTTCAAGTTTTAAATTTATAAAACAAGATATTCTACTATCACTTTACACGCATGCTAGGGCAAGTGCACCCATCACGGACGTAGTATAGTGATGGCAAGATACCGAGGTCGTCCAAGGACACAAGAGCTTTTAATACCGGCTTATCGCCAACATCTAATCGAACCAAACTTTTAGAAAAGATTTTTAAACTAATAAAAAGATAAAAATCAAAAATAAAAATAAAATAAAAATTATAGACAAGAAAGAATCACTTGGATCCAACTTATCTTTCATTTACCCTTTTGATGATTTCCGCACTTTGGGTATTTTAAGAGATTATCTTAGTTATAATAGTAGGCCCCTCTTTTGGAGGCGACGTTACCCTCAACCTAGTGGTTTGAGTCAGCAAGGATACAATCCCACTAGGTGGGAATATTGAAATATAATTAAGTAAGTTATTAATGAAAAATGTGGTGTACCCCCGTTACGAGGCGGCGATCACCCTCAACCCGTTGGTCTGAGTCAGCAGAGATACAATCCTCGCGGGGTTGGTTTAAAATTTTAATAGTAGTTTATGTATAAGGGGTGCAAGCGTTTTCTTACTCTCAGTCGGGCCAGTCATTCCCGACCAATCCATGGAGTAGTACTAAACTTGCACCAAGTTCTCGCAGGATCTATACACTGAACGAGAAATAGAATTACCCAGTCCACCCTTCTAATCCCCTTACAGGCAATTAACATGCTTTATATAGACCGTAAAGACATGAATATGTTGAGTAAACGAACGTATGAAGAATGGGTGAATAAATTCGCCTTCAATATAAAAAACTAATTATTAAAGTCATTAATACATACCCAATTAAAAAATAGCCAAAGATTGGAAATCATAAAACAAATACATAAAAGATATGTCTTCACCAAGTGATGTAAGAATTTAGCCAAGCATGGCCTTTGTTTGACAAAGATTTTTACGATCAATCTTGTATCCCGAGACTACACACACTCTCTAAAGATGGAAAAATGGATGATGATGGTGGATGATGGTGGTGGAGTGGTGACAAGTGAGAGAGAAGTGGTTTGCAAGGGATGAGTTGAAGTGGAAACAAACACTTCTATTTATAGTTGTCTTCAGAAGCTTCAGCACGGCCCGTGCCCGGCTGACACGACACCATGCCCATTTCTCTCTCTCATCCTCATTAACTGCTTGTCAGATGTTGTACTAACACGGCCCCATGTATCAACGACACGACCCGTGGACAACGTACTTATTGTACTATCGCAGATTCTGAAAATCTTTGAGTTGACCACCCCCCGTGTTGGCTTAGCATATAAAATTTATTTATTCAACCGTGTAATACACATGGTTATAACCTAGTATGTTTATAATGCAAAGCCAACCCCACACAATTCCTCTCTAGTGGTGCACAAATCGGGTTTTCTGAATACCCGGTTTCGGGTATGGAACCGGGTTAGGGTACGATCGGGTTCTACAAAATCGGGTATTGACAATACCCGGGTCGGATCCGGGTTTTATATAAAAAATGTATACCCTATATACCCGGGTTCGGGTCGGGTTTTCTAATACCCGGGTATTATAATACCCTATGCCTCGGGTATTCATTTTTTTTTGGATAAATCATGGAAATATAAAATGCAAAACCTTTTTATTTCATAAAACATAGAAATACATGACACCTGAATAATCATTGAACCGGATCGAATAAGATGATGAACATAGATAGCTTCGAATAACTTGATTGTCTTCGTTTATTGTTCGTCATCAAAGACCCCTTTTATAGGGTATAGAGATACAATGCAAACCAAACAAATGATCACAATACACTTTCTAACGGCTATATAGCCGTTACCAAGTTACAAAACTCGAAAAACCACAAAAATCGAAAAAACCTGAACATGGTATTGGGAAACCCGGACCGGGTATTGGAAAAACCCGGTTCCGGGTTCGGGTTGAAACCGGGTACTCGTAAAACCCGGGTTGAAAACGGGTATAAAAAAACCCGGTTTCGGGTTCGGGTTTATAACAGAAATGCATACCCAACCCCTACCCTATGGGTAGGATTGGGTTCGGGTATTAAAAACCCGGGTTTTATAATACCCGGTTCCGGGTTCGGGTTTTTTGTGCACCAACCTTTCTTGTTTTTGCCGTTTCATGGGAGCAGCCCACACCTCAACCCTTTACGGTCCAACAACCACAGCCCACAAGACCCATTCACTTATTTCTTTTTGTTCATTCTCGGCCCACCGCCCCAACCTTTTAAATCATTCTTTTAATTGTTACGTCAAGTGCATGCTCTCATATCTTCTAAACCCCAACCTACTCTGCGATCGAAATCGAACTTCCTGCTATCCTCACATCTCGAAGAGTCCAAGGAAACGAACTCAAGACTTTCGGTTGGCCCTCACTACTCGGTAATTACATAATTTTGATTCTTGATTTTATATATATATATAGGTAGAGGATCCTGTAAAAAGTGCTCAAAGTGTGAGAATTGTATTATAACACTATATATAATACTATATAACACCATATAAACACCGTATAACAATATGTAACACCATATAATACCATATAACACTATGTAACACTATATATCATTATATAACAAATATAACACTATAGGTTGTCTGATAGCATGTCTATGATAGATGTATAGTGTTATATTTGTTATATAATGATATATAGTGTTACATAGTGTTATATAGTATTATATGGTGTTACATATTGTTATACGGTGTTTATATGGTGTTATATAGTGTTATATATAGTGTTATAATACACTTCTCACACTTTAGGCCATTTTTACACTATCCTTACCCTATATATATATATATGTATATATGTATCTTGTGCAATTGTCTGAATTACATGATGATCTGGTGATTACATGATGCTAGAGATTCATGTGTTTATAATGTTCGGATCAATGTAAGTTCGGTTAAGCCACTAGGGTTTTTATTTTGGGTAAAAATCTTGCGTATTGTGATATATATGCATGATTTTATGGAGTGATAATGGCTGTGTATATGATTAAATATTGAGTTTTGTAGTTGCGTTCTATGATTAGTTTACTATAGTTACTATATGATCCTATTTATGCGTGAAACCTGATGTGGATAATGGTTGTAAGCAGTGGCGGATCTTGCCCGTTGAACATGCTAGGGCCGAAAGACACGGGCACTAAAAAAATCCCGGACAAGCCCGGGCCAAACATAGTATATATAAAAAATTTCGATCGAAATGCGGAAAATTAACACTACGGCCGAAAAACTTGCCCGGGTCGTGGCCCTGCCACGGCTCTTCTAAGAACCGCCCCTGGTTGTAAGTGGTAGGGGCATAAATAAATCGTTTGGTATATAAATGTCTCCGCCTTTAATTTGTATTTATAAGAAATATTTGTTATATAGTTTAAATTGTTCAACCCGTATAACACACGGGGAACTAACCTAGTATAAGGGATAAAGAAAAGTATCTAATGTAGATACGTAAATATTTTTCAAACTACAATAGGTATATATATATATATATATTTGTATTTACACTAGTTTGGGAGACTATATTCGTTTTTAATAACACATCATATATATAAATCTCATCAATTTGGGAGACTATATTCAGTTTTAATAACACATCATATACTATAAATCTCATCAGTTTTTGCTATATATTTTTTTTACATGAATAGCAAAAATCATAGTTCAAAATATATTTGCCCTTGGAAAACTATAAAAAAAAAAAAGAAACCATTTGGTCATCTTCTCGGCGCAAAACACATCTGTATCAGGGCCGGCCCCGAGCATGTGTCGGGTGGGCGACGGCTCAGGGCCAAAAACGTGAAAGGGTCCGTAATTAATTTTTTGTTTTTTTAGGTAAAGGGTTACCCCGGTCAAATTTTATATCACTCAAACAAAACAAACAAGTGGGAGCCAAATACGAACCCCCAGTTCTCAAATATGACCTGCCATATTTGAGTGAACAAGCAATATTGCAAACAAATTAACTAAACAACCGACTACAGACAAAAACACAAAAAACCGCTAGCCGCAGTTGTCGTCCTGAACCAGTAGCCCTCTGGGTAGCCTCCATTCATGCAAAACTCTATTAGCCTGATTTGTGCACTTAAACTTCATAGTATGCAGCTTCATTCGTACCGTATTTAAAATCACTTCAATAAGTTGATTCGCACTCCTTTTCTTGCTTGAGAAAAGACGTTGACTCCGCTCCTGCCAGACAAAGTACGCGGACGCCCCAACCACTAGTTTCATAATCACATGCGTGGCCTTCTTAGAATCCGCAAACAGCAACAAATGCATGTAAATCTCATCCCATGAAGAATTAATCGATCCCATGTCTACCTTCCCCCTAACACCATGCCAAATTTGTGTCGCATAAGGACACTCAAAGAACAGGTGCTCATGCGAATCAGGGCCAGCCGTACACAAGGAACAACACATAAGATTGAAATTATAATTACCCGACGAAACCCATCTACTCATAACATCATGCGTCTTCAGTTTTTTATTAATAAGCAACCACATGAAGAACGAGTGACGCAGAATAGCTTGAGGGTACCACACCATGCTAGCCCATGACACCTCATTCTGATGAAGCCGAATATCATCCCATACACACGCAGTTTGATAATCCATATCAGTGCCCGATCTCGATCTCCAGCCGACCTTATCCTGCACACTCGGGTCAAGAATAGCCGGTTGCACGTTGTGCAAGTCAGGGAACCGATTCAGCCATGTGTTCGGCCACCTCCAACCTCCAAGATCATACACATTGGCGACTGTGGAGCTCAAGTCAAATCCCGCATTAGCTATCATCCTTGGAGTGATAAACGAGATCAGTGGGCAAATAACATCCCATTTATCAAACCACACCATTGTTCTATTACCATTTCCTACTTTAATCCATATACGATCACGTATAATAGGTCGAAGCTGAAGGATTTTCCTCCACGTCCACGTATCATTATTTCTGCTCGGTAGATCCCAGAAACTCCTGTCACGAATACGATAAGCATGAATCCATTTGACCCAAAGCGACTCTCTACCCGTAAGGATACTCCAGACATGGGCGAACATGAGGGCATTGTTCATATCCATCACTCTACGAATCCCCAGCCCACCTTCCTTTTTCGGCATGCAAACCTGACTCCATTTCACTTTTGCCTTCCCTTTGATGTTATTTCCCTGAGCCCATAGAAAACGCCTCATCCTATCCTCAAGATCATTCAGTAAACGCTTCGGCAAGACAAACACAGAGGCCCAATATATGTGCATTGACGCTAGAACCGAGCGAATCAGTTGAAGCCTACCTGCAAAAGATAAAGTCTTTGTTTTCCAGTCGGTTATTCTAGATTCCATACTCTCCACTAGCCGCTTGCAATCCTTATAAATAAGTCTTGTTGTAATTAGAGGAACTCCAAGGTATCGGACAGGCAGAGTACCTTCCTCAAATGGCATTATAGCACGAATACGCTCCTTCACCAAGTTTGACACATTGCAAAAAAATACAGTGCTTTTATTCATGCTAGGAACCAGCCCCGACATACTCTTGAATGCGTTTAGAGACTCCATAATAACTTTAGCTGAAGCTTGATCCCCTTGAGCAAACAAAAAAAGGTCATCCGCAAAGCACAAGTTAATAATTTCCTGTTTTTTACATTTATTGTGAAATCTAAACTCAGTCGACACTGTAACTTGCTTTCTCAATATCAACGTTAAGACCTCCATCACCATCGTGAAAAGATAAGGAGACATCGGATCACCCTGACGCAACCCTCTCTTCCCCTTAAAATAACCATAAAGATTACCGTTTAACGCCAATGAGAACGAAGTGGACGTTACACACATCATTATCCAACGCACCATCTTCCTATGAAACCCGAAACCCATTAAAGTTTGTTCTAAAAAATTCCAATCAACCGTGTCATACGCCTTTTGGATGTCAACCTTAAATGCACATCTTGGGGGCCTAGAATCTCGGTGATAGTTATGCATTAGTTCCTGGGTTAAAAGAATATTATCCGATATCCTTCTCCCCGGAACAAAAGCCGACTGATTAGTGCTTACAATATCGGCCAACCCATCCTTATTGCGATTCGTAATTATCTTCCTGATACACTTGTACAAAGTATTACAGCAAGAAATAGGCCTGTATTCAGTTATAGTCGATGGGGTAGCTACCTTTGGAATAAGTGAGATAATCGTGTGATTTAGCTCCTGAAGCAATTTACCATCCTGGAAGAAATATTGCACAGCTCCACAAACATCTTTCCCGATAACCTCCCAAGATTTCTTAACGAAAACTGATGTGAAGCCATCTGGACCAGGCGCTTTATTCCCCGCAATGGAGAACATAGCCGCTTTAATTTCCTCCTCCGTCACCAGCCGCACCATGTTAGTCGCTTTATCAGAAGGCAACACTTTTTGGAATAAGTTCGGAGTTGGGTGCAAGCTGATATCACCCACACTACCAAAAAAATTCGTATAGTGCTCAACCATCGCCTGAGGCACCGATCCCCCTTCATGTAGAGTACCCGTAGCATCTCTAACAGAGAAAATACGGCTTCGATGGTTTTTTGTTTTCACAACATTGTGGAAATATTTAGTATTTGAGTCACCCACCGCAAGCCACTCTACTTTTGATTTTTGTTTCAAAAAAGATCCCTCATCGTGAACAGCTTCCTTATATTCTTGGAGTAATCGACCATGTTGAGCTAAAATGTTTGCATTTAATGGATCGCCATCTAAACTCATTTGGCATACATCTAAAGCTTTCCTAGCACTCTTCACCTTCTCATGAAGATTGCCCTGTTTATGAAATAATTTCCGAAGCGGAGATTTTAACAACTTCAACTTCCTCACCACTTGATACATACGATATCCATCGATATTAGCACTCCAGATTCGCTTAACTTCTTCCATAAACCCATCCTTATCAGCCAGCAAATTGACAAATTTAAACGGCTTAGGTTTGTCCCTAGACACATTCGGCAGTTTCAAAATGCTAGGGGCATGATCCGACACTCGATAAGGATGAAAAAACGCCGAAGCATTAGGAAACATATCAATACAATGAACATTACACATGATACGGTCAATCTTCTTTAAAATCAGACCTTTCTTATGTTGATTATTCGTCCAAGTATAATGAAGACCCGAGCTATTAACATCAAACATTTCCAGCTCATACACACAATCTTTAAACTCCCGGTCCCCTATGTTAAGCGTAGATGAGCCTACACTTGTGTCATCAATAAATAAGGTTGAGTTGAAATCTCCCATTATCACCCATGGTTTATCACGCATAAACATACGATGCGCCAATAAGTTTTTCCGCAAGTCCCTCCTTGTTTTGTAATAATTTTCCACATAGACAAATGAAACAAAAAGATATTTTCTATCCAACTTAAACATCACCTGAGTATGCACCACTTGGTCCGTTTGATGAAGAATCATCACATCAACTAAGTTAGCATCTCAACCTACCATGATTCTAGTACCCTTCGTGCAATAATCTGCGTTTGTTGCCTAGTTCCACGACTTGCAAACTTTCTTACATACATCAGAAACATTAGACGAATCCACGTGAGTCTCCATAATCGCACACACTTGCAAATGATTATCCAACATCACCTGCCGAACCTCTTTTTGTTTAAGGGTGCGGTTCAGACCCCTTATATTCCAAGAAGCTAAGCTACCCATGGGCACCGTCATTACCGGGTGTGCTTGCACCCTTAGAGTCTTGGTTTCCCTTCTTGTTTCCAACGAACTTCGGAATATCAGCTATTAAATCATCAACTCCCACTGTGTCCACAATCACTTCCTCTCTAGACGAGCTTTCGTTCTGATTCTGCTTAGGTTTTGTCGTATTCTGCTTCTCCACTCCACTCGTTTCACCTTTGGACGAGACCTTTTGTCACTCCAGATCAGCATCATCACTCAAAACCTCAAACGGGTTCGACGTTAGGACCGGATTCTCGTTCAACACCTTACCATCCGTTTTGGGAATTTGTTTAATTACTGGGCGATACATAAACTTTTGCTTTTGGTTATTCATGTGAACTCCCTGAATGTTCACTTTCTTATTTTTCTTCACAGCATCCTGAAACCCTTGTTGATCCTTCCCAACCGCCACATCAGGCTTCGGTGCCTTTGGACAAGAGTTTCCATCATGCCCAAATACACAGCATGTATGACACCTTACGGAACCCAATCATACTCCACTTTTATCTCTGATTTAGTAAACTCCTTTCCATCCAACGACGGGATAGCCATAGTGATACTCTTCTTTAATTCCATATTAGCATGGACATCTATCAGTGCCCTCGCAAAACTGCTTCTTCCCCATGACTCCGCACACATAGTTGCCGCATAAGAGTCCAACATCTTTGGAGTTCCAATCGTTGACGCTAAAAGTGTAACACCACGTAAAAACGTGTCCAATTATGTAAAGACACGTGTCCTAAACTCTAAATATGTGAAAGTTTGAGTTTGAAGGACTAAAGTTGACAAACAGTGAAAATATGTATGCGAAGGGACTAAAAGTGTCAACATGCCAAAATTGAGCCTCTGAATGACAGTACATGGAGAATATATTCTTAATCGAGTGATTAATTGAATATAAGCAGCCGTTTGTGAATGTATTCGGAAGATTATAAAGCTACAGGGATTAAACGTGTCAACATGTTAATTCTACCTCTGAGTGACCTTTTAATGTTCCCAAAGCTTTGTAAAATATAAATACATTCTCATGAAAGTCTAATAAAGAATTCATAAGCATCCGGTTGAATTTGTGATGAATTATTCAACTTTCAAGAAAATAAAGTCACATGTGCAAAAACCGACAATTCTTCATTCAATGGCCATTTCTAAAGAATCCAAGGGAACACTAGTGCATGGAAGGTAATCTGAACAATGCATACCTGATCATGTGGACTTTTCCTGCTGAAAAATGACTTTAGATTCGAGTTTTAAAAGTTGCATGATCAAACATAAAAACTCTCAAATTTTTGTCTTCTGGTCATCGGATGCGGACCGTATGGTCCCAGGCTTACGGTCCGCAAGGACTGTAACTGGGCGATTTAGTTCAAGGTTGGTTACGGACCGCATCATTTGGACTTACGGTCTATAAGGGGTGGATGCGAACCGCAAGAGTTTTCCCTTACGGTCCGTAAGGCTCGTCGTTGGGCAGAAGTTTTGGACAGATGCATGTTTCAGCTGCATAACCGACTTAAACTCATTTGAATCGAATCTAGGGGCTGTTTTTTGGTATTATTAAACCACTAGGACACCTGGGGTGATCCTAGGGACTTCCTTAACAGCTGGAATGATCTAAGGACATGGCAAATTACTATATAAGAAGTGCTAGTTCATGTTTCAAGAACTCACATTTGCATCAAGTTTCAAAACACTCATCTCTGGAGCAAGCAAGCACTAGGAGAAGAATTAGAAGTGTAGAAAAGATAGCAAGGACCATTAGTAAGAGTCTTAATTCCTGTTTAGTCCTTTTAATTAATTTAAAAACCGAAAAGTCAAACTTATCGTAATTAAGCTTTGACTTTCGGTTTAATCACAAACGGTCCAGCCACTGACCGAAAAGAAAGTGGTTATGGAACCATATTAAGGTAGGTGATTAACCCTTAAAAGGGAACCTCCTAATTATTTCGTTTGACTAGTTAATTGTCGGGTCAAACTAGTTTGACAAAAAGTCAAACTGGACAGAAAGTTTAAAAATGAATTAAATTAATAAAACAGAGGTTCTAAATTATATTTTAACATTCTAATGACTTGGTAATTAATATTAGAACATGTTTTATCAGTCCTAACCCGAAAATTATCAATCTAAGGTCAGTTTATAACCGAAAGTCGCAAAAGCTTGACTTTTGCTTTGACTTTCAGTTCTGACCCGTTCAAGCTTAATTCTCCCATGTTCTAAGCTTCCTTTAGGACCACATTACTCAGTAGTATAACCCTCTGGAGTTATATTGCATGGTTCTTAGTGGTTTGAATTATATGCTCTTGATCGTTAATATGCTTATAAATGCCATAAATGCCCTTTTTACACACAAATGAGATTTTTAGAAATGTGAGTGGACAAGAACCTTTGCTACTGATATATAAGCTTGTCCCAAAAATTTGACATCAGTTCTTGGTCTCAAATAGGAGTTATGCGCGATATCGTAATTAGAAGCTTTTTATTAATTAATTTGCGATATCATGCATAATACATGTTTAAACTTGGATTTTGAACCAAAACTCATTACCTACTGTTAAGATATTATTTGTAAGGAATTTTAAGATTTTTGGTCAGATTATTATCTGTTTAAAACATAGAGTTCTTGTGTAATTCGGTTAATGACGATAATACCCTTTTTAGACATAAAATGAGATTAACAAAGGATTTGTATGCCAAACTTTTTCCTACTGATTTCATACATTAAATAAATTATTTTGAGCATTTAAAACTGATCAAAATCTCAGATTTATATAAACATCTTGATTATCGTCAATTAGCGAGTTTTACACTAATTAGGTGCATAGTATGGTTTAAAACTATATTTAACATCTAAGACTTGTTACCTACTGAATTTTTAAACAAATTTAAATATTTTTATAGTAGGTATAAGTTATGAACTCAGGTTTCCAAAAATGCCCTTAAAAGCCTATGTGAAATGACCAAATTGCCCTTTCGGGACATAGTTTGGTCACAAATAGTAAATTTCACATATGTATGATATCTTACTGATGTAATGTGATAAATTAAATATTTTTACTGATTTCAAAAGACAATAACTTCAGTTGTTATAAAATCACTTTTATAAGTATTAAAATTACCAAAATGCCCTTACGGGACTTAAATTGGTTTAAATTACTTTTTGGGCATATATGTTAACATCCTACTGATGTATTAACATATTTTTAAGCATAATAACATTTGCGGTTGGCACGTGCTCTCATATTGTTACCGTTGTAACCACTGATACTTGCTTCATCAGTGGTTCTCCAAAATAACTGTCCTCCATTATTCATCTTCTCATCAGAGGTTGGCACGTGGTCAGTTTCTAGCCATCAGATCTTTGTAACCGCTACCACATCAGCATTCACTTTTTCCCTAAATAAAACCCTGATCAAAACCCCCAAACAGGGTTTTACACTGTCGAATTGAATTCCAAAATTCTCTTCTCAAAGTAGTTTCCAAACTTTCATCCCAAATCATTTTTCGCTCCTCTTCATCAAAATGATGAAATCAAAATCATCCTCATCTTCCAAAGAGGACACTCAAATGGCCGCTGAACCCATTGAAATCCCATACAAATCTCCTCACAATTACTTGGGTCTACTCACAAAACCACTAACACCAACACTTTCGGTTCCATCATCGATATAATGTCTGCATCAAAGTACAAAACTTTGCTTACACCAGATGCTCCAATCTATCAACAAACCCAGAGAGAGTTTTGGAAAAATGCTACCCTTGACAAACAAGGCGAGAATGTCATAGCCATCAACTCTTCCATACAGGGTAAAACGATTCAAATTACTCCGTCTCAGAAGTCTTTAAACTCGATGATCAGCAAGGTAAAACTTCTTTTCTTAAAAGCGAGTTGAAAACTGATTTTCTGGAAAGGGGGTATGCAGAAAAAACAAAAAGAGATACCTTACAAAAAGGTTTCTTCCCTTCTGCACCTAGGTTTTTATTTCATACACTTTTAATGTGTGTTTCAAATAAAACAACTGCTTTTAACGAAATACCATTGAAGATGCAATGTCTGGGTTATGCTATTTTACATAATGAAAATTATAACTATTACCAGGAGATCTTTGATGACTTGGTAAAAAATGTTGATAGCAAATCATTTTTACTTTTTCCAAGGTTTCTAAGCTACTATTTTGAACAAAAATTTGGAAAGGAAAATGAAAATCTACTCAAACAAGGTGCTTATTTTCAAATAAAAGGTTTAACACCTGAAACATTCACTAGAATGTTAACACCTTCAAAAACAAAAGCAGAGGTGCCTGAGCAGAATTTAGCAGCTACCACTGCTCCTCAGGCATCTGCTGCTGAGCCCACTGCTCCAGGTGATCATAGCAGCACAACCACTGCTTTGAAACCCACACCTGCCATTACCAAAAAGACCAAAAAGAAAACATCCAGAAAGCCCCCCAAACCCAAAACAAAGGCAACTCTGGAAGATGAGATCCTAGAGCCACTGCCAGTGACAACACAAATGTCACCTACAACCACTGCTGCTACTTCCTCACAGCAGATGGAAGAAAGATCTCCACCTTTGCCTCAAACTCCTCCTGCATCCTCATAAAAGGATCAGGTTGTAAACACAGGGACCCCACATTATGAAGCTCTGGATCCAATTGGATCCATCTTCCTCAGTCCTGATCCCAAGGACATATCTCTTTCAACACCCTTATCTTCACCCCTCACATTACCACAATCCATAATACATTTGTTGCATGCAGTTGCTATAGCTCAGACACAAACCAGTTCCTCTCTATCACCTATCACTGAGAGTACACTCCCACATGTGACTGGGTCTGATGTTTATACCTCTGCTATCCCAGCAACAACTGAGGAGGTTACACTACAGGAGTTACAAGTAACTCCTGTCAGTAGTTCAAGTGGAGCAGCAACTACGAATGTTGGATCAACAGATCTACATTTGGCCAGTTGTTACATCAATCAGACTCCCTTGAAGGCAATTTCTTCCATAGCACCTCTAGTAACCACTAGTGAGTTTGTTTTGACCACTGGTACCCTCAAAAGGTTATCAAGTGTTGAAGAAAGAAGACCCCAGAACCAAGAACAAGGGGCATCAATGGGTGATTTTTGGGATTCATTTCCTAAGTTAAACATTGATATAACCACTCCCGGTGGGGAATCAGATGATTCCATTAATTTGGATGATGATTCAAAATATCAGGAATTGACGGGTAGAATTGAAAACCTTGAGACATCTATTGCTGAAATAAAAAATATGATGCAACAGTTGTTGAAAGCTCAAAAGGTCTCAACCACTGCTGTTCCAACTCAAGCATCTGCTCCACCACAAGCACCTGCTGTAAATGAGTTATGGAATTTATTCCAACCCCTGCTCCAACAACAAAGACAAATGACTGATCAGCAACATGCTATACATGTTCAAGAGCTGAGAAACATGATGGAGTCAAGGTTCAAAGATACCCAAGCAGACATCAAGGCTATAAAGGCCCACATCCTGAACACCACTGGCAAAGCTCCTCCCACTATACTCTTCATTGATAACCCCCCTCCTGATAATGCCAAAAAGGGGGAGAAAATCAAGCAGTGGAAGAAGAAGGGAATAGAAGATGGCCTCTATATTGAACTAGAAAAAGAAAACATGACCAAAAACATTCCTTTGCCAGATGGTAGCAAGAAAATTGATACTAACACAAATGCACTTGCAGAAGCAAAAGCAAGTGTTAAAAGAGATAGAGAGGCTAAGGATAAAGCCAGGTGGGAACAGGAGAAAAGAGCTTACATAGAGCTGAATGCACAGGGTACTTCTGGGTCAAAGGATGATGAAAATCCTAAGGATGAAAAGAAGAAGCCCACTAGACAAGTGAGGCAACCCAAATCCACACCATTCAGACCCACAAAGCATGCCTCCAAACCACCTCCCAAAGGCTCCAAACCTCAAACCACAAAATCTCAAACTTCCACCCAAACAGTTATTGTAACACCTGTTGTATCAACATCTGCTGATACCTCAGTAGTTTCAACAACTGTCAGCCAAACACCTGCCATCTCTTCAACACACACCACTACAACACACACCACAACCACTGCTCTACCACCACCACCTAAAATCACTTCACCATCCACCAAATCACCACCTGCTGAAAAGCATAAGACATCTACTGACACATCAGTAGTTGTAAAGACAACAGAGGTTGAAACACCAGTTGTTTCAACAGCTGTTTGCCAACCATCTATCACTGCTCTCACCATACAACCCATTGTCACATCACAACCAAAACCCTCTTCACCCAAAAAGCTTTATACAAGGAAAAGGAAATTTCAGAAGAATAATGATGATATACCAGCACCTATTCCTTTATCCTCCACACCCTACAATGTTGTCGAACCACAACCATCCACCTCACCTACTCTTGTCAAACCAATAAACCCTGCTAACCTTGTATCCATTGCTGAAAGTTATCCACTGGAATTGGAAGCTGTGAAGGATGAGATGAAACAATTCTATACAGAAGATGATCCTTCAAAAAGAAGATTTCCTTCTCTCAAGGGCTTCAGGAACCCAGAAAATATGAATGCATATCTAAAACTCAAAGCCAGGCAAGCAGATATAAGAGCAAGAATTGAATGCAAAGATCAAGGTGACAAAGCCATTTCTGAAAGAATGGAATTTTTCCTCACTAAGGTCAAACAAATGGAAGATTATGCAAGAGATCTAAGCAAAGATATGTCAAATCTGCCACCTGGAGCTGTCCTACAAAAGGAAATGAGAAAGGAGTATCTTGCATTCATCATGAAAGAAAAATTTTATCCAGCCAAGGAAGAGCAATTCAGTGAATGGCCACTCATTGCACTAAAGCATGAGGTAAATAGAATCAAGATGATCAAGAATGATCCAGATCAGAAAAAGACAGCTCCTAACTGGAGTAAATACAAAAAGGCCATTGATAAACTTACTTCAGAATACAAGAGAAAGAAGCAGGAGTTGGTGGATGGAAAGGTGGGAACTGCTAAAGCCATAGCAAAATGGACAAAGCAGTACACAGATGAGGCCTATGAAAGGCTTAAGAAAAGAAGGATGACAGATTCTGACACTCCAAAGAAGCCTGACTACAAAAAGCCAAAACAGCAGATCAAAACTTCTGAACCACTGATCACATCAGCAGATGTTTCAGTCACTGAGCTAGAATAAAGACAAAGGCAAGAGCAGATTGAACAAGAAACTGCAGAAGACATAGCTGCAGCAAACGAAATTATAAAAAAGGCTTTCAATCAAATGTCAGCTGAAAACTCTGATGCAGCAAAAGTTCAGAGTACTGATCATGCTGAAAACTCTGAACTATCAAAAGCTCAGAGTAATGATCAGGCTGAAAACTCTGAACCAGCAAAAGCACAGAGTACTGATCAACAAATTCTCACAAGGCCAGCATCACCAAACTCATCAGTAAATAAACCTCTCCCAAGAAACCCATTGGGTTCAAAAATACTAAAATGGATGTCTGATCAAAAGACCCATGTATTGACCCTGTTCAGATCCAATGGAGAAGTAAAGTACATATAAAGGGAACAAGCACTGGGCCTGAGTGTTGAAGATCTACAAGATCTCCTTGAGCTTATACTGTGTAGGGATGAGGAGGATACAAGTTCTATGGATTTTGAATTACAATTTAAAGGACAAGTTAGGGAACTTCTGATGAGACAATAAAGATCCAGAATAATGAAGGGTTTTGGCATTATCTGTTCCAGGGGGAGATTGTTGGGATTGAACCCTATCAGAGGAACAGATAATAAGAGCCAAAACCGGATCACAATAGTGGATTCATAATAAGCAGCTGTTTACATTAGACTTTCCCCTTGAAAGTGATTATAACATCTGTTGGTCCTCTATCCACTGTCCGTATACAACAGTTGCTGTCCTTCAAACCGCTAATGAAGCCCTAAAGATTGTCAAGAAGTAAACACTGCTGGTTTAATCTACTGATGCTAAAGGACTGCCCACTCAAGGACTGATCAACCTTGAGGAAAGCACTGATGAAAGGAGACAGCAGTAGTTTAGTGTGTCACTTGTTTTGTATAAAGTCAGTGGTTAAGATTCGCAGTGTTTGTATAGGAACAGTGTTTACAGGTTATTAGGTTGTTAGATGTCGCTTTCATGGTGACGTCAGCTGAGATGCTTCAGTGATTTGGTTTGCCTATAAATGGAGTAGTACCCTGTACTGTTACATTTGATGGACTGAGTGAGTTCTTCTCCTCTGATCCAATCCTTTCATCTTGTGCAATTCAACCATAGAGTATCAGGCTGAGGGGGAGTTTAATTTGTAAGCATGCTTTGTAATTGTAACACCTCGCAAATTTCGGGTTTAATATTAAACGACACGTGTCATGTAAGACAAAAACGCGTTGAAAAACACGGATTTAATAAAGATGTTTTCGGTAGGATTTAAAGTGGCGTCATGTTAAATTATTACCTCTGAACACCTCAATTATAAATCCCAAGACCCGATATAATATTTTAAACATCTATGCACCCTCAATTCAGGGAATTATTGCCAATAAAGGAATTTCAAAAGTATGATGTGATCCCACGATGAAAAGCAATGGTAAAACGATGTTTTCGGGTCTTGTTTATGCATTAATTTGAAACATTGGATAATGGTGGGGTTTAGAACAGTACAAAGGCTTTCTAGGAGGCCCTCAACTGAAAAAATAAAGTCCCTAGGTCGAACAAGTGGGTACCCTTTCAATCCTTCAACAAACAAAATCAAAAATGATCTGCAGGTGTCTCGCGCCACGCGAGGGTCCCTCGCGCCACGCGAGGGATACCCTTTTCCAGCCCACATGTCTGATACCTGCTGCAGCCTGTTGTGCGCATTTTTGACCCATTCCACCGGTTTTTCTTGCATGTGAAGGACCCTTAGACACCCCCTACATGCTAGAGACATGTGTTTATCATTTGTGGTGGATCATAGACCCTTGTGTCAATGCATTGTGGTGTGTAAACCCACTATATAAAGACCCATTCATGTCACAACATTCACTCACATCATATTCAAGCATTCTGATCATTTGGGGAGCTTGCAAGCAGATCAAAGGCCTTCCTAAACATCAATTAATCACTTTGTAAGTTGCTAATCCCTTCTAAATTAATTCTAGCTTAGTAAATAGCTTAAAAGTCAACATATCGTGCTTAACGGTTGACTTCGTGATTAGTTAGCGATAGCTCAGTGTAATGTCAAATTAAAAGTACCGTTAGATAGGTAATTACATGGGTATTAAACCCTTATAAGGGCAAGTACCAATTCCAGACCTAACTAAGTCGTTTGTCGGGTCAAACGTTGACCGAAAAAGTCAACAGAAGGGTAAAATATGATTTAGTGCATGAAATGCAATCCGAGAGGCGTGTAACCTGTTTTAATCTTAATATAACTTGGTAATAAGTATAAAAACTTGTCTACGCTTGTCCAACTCGACAAATTTCTGTTTAAACCCGGTTCGGAACCGAAAGGCGCAAAACCTTGACTTTTGCTTTGACTTCGGTTCTGACCCGTTTTAGTTTGAATTAGACATTCCTTAAAGTCTCATTAGGGTTGGGTTACATGCTAGTATAAGTCTCTGTACTTGTTTCATTGATTATCCGATGCATGCACACGTTTCCGTTAATCGCTTAAATTGGACCATAACGCCCTTATGACCTTACAACGAGAATTTTGAAAATGTGGAAGTACAATAATCTTAGTTACTGATTAATTAACATGTACGTAAATTTTCACGTCAATCGGAGGTCTAGATTAGGAGATATGCGCATTAGCGTAAATAATAAGCTTTTTATTAATTAAACGGCGCGATTAACGCATAGCCTATCTAAACCCGATTTTCGGTACCAAAAATTTTACCCACTGATGTTAAATAATATTTTGGGATTTTTGAAGATTTTTAATTATTTTTAAACTGATCTTAAGCTAGGCTTATCGCATTGATTCGATTAATACCGAATATGCCCTTTTAGGCCATAAACCGAGTTTTACGAATCCGATTGATACCAATCCAATTGCCACTGGTTTAAAATAATAAATAGAGTGTTTTGAGCCTGTTTTGCTGAACAGAAAACTCAGAATGGTATTTTAACCCGTACGTCGCTTAAAACGGCTTTATACGCGTATTAAACGCGTAGTTTAGTATTAAAACCATTTTGCCACGTAAGACTTAATACCATTAGACATAACCTGTTAAGTTAAGATGTTTTTCTGATTTAATCAGACCCGTACCTCAGAAGTACTATAAATCCCTTTTATGGTCGTTAAAATGACCAAAATACCCCTACGGGGCATAATTAGGGAATAAACTCGTTATGGGCATTATGGAAGATATCATAATGATATCACAACATATTTAAAGCGTATTAACTTAGGAAACCTGTTCGCGACCCTTTCGGTTACCCGTTATGCATTACGCGTTCGGTTCGGTTTATGTAACTAGTTTGCATAAACTAGCCGAAACGGGTCAAACGATATCATTTTTATCTCAAAATCCAGAATGTGAATAGTAAACCCATATTAAACAAGTCCTCAACTTGTCGGGTCTAAATCACATTCTATCCGGTCTTCGCTTAATCGTGCGTAAGAACCGTATCGTTAAAACTAACCGGTCTAAGCTTAAGCTTAATTAAAGACCCGATAGTATTCTAATAGGTTATATTAAACCTTCGTTCCAGATTAAGAGAACCAGTAAAAGCTATCTGCAATTTAGTCGATAAAGGATTTATACTTGCAAAGGTAAATACTTTTAACTTATTTTCCCTATACGGGCTTGGGTTACGGTACATAGCGTACCGCTTGATCGAGCATCAAATCTTCCACGCTTAGTGGTTAATTGAATAATTTGATCGGCTCGTTTTAAACAGATGTGTTTACTTTACAGCCTTTGGGGGGTTAATGACCATGTCCCGGATATCCTCGGCATTATCTTACGAGATAGCCACGACCTGAGCACGGGGTGTAGGCGTACTCCCGTGTATAACTCACATAAGTGGTGTGTCTATTGATCTTTAACCCGGACACGTCCGGGCTACTGAACGCATAAGTAACATGTAAATCGTTCACAAGATTATAATATTAAATAATTCTCCCAAGTTAATAAAAATGTTTATGCCATGTGCATCCAAACCAATTTTCAATCATTTTATAAAATGAGTCAGTTGAATGTATTTACCAGTGTAAACTGACGTATTTTCCCAAAAAGATTAAATGCAGGTACTAGGCGAAATAGGCTGGGATTCTCCTAAGCATCATTAGAAGTCTCGCAAGCTTTAGATGCCGAAGTCTGTTGAACAATTAAATGTTATTTTGTTTCGATCCTACTGTGGATAAACACCGGATAATTGTGACTTTGTTTACAATAAATAAATTCGGTTGTATCTTATTTTAAATTTGCTTCCGCTGTGCATTATTATATTGTGTTGTTTGACTATTACGTTGCCAACCACGTCACGATACTCCCCCACCGGGCCCACCGGTGACACGTGGAAATCGGGGTGTGACAGGTTGGTATCAGAGCCAACTCTGAGTGAATTAAACACTAGCCTTTTGTGTTTAATCTCAGTTACACAATTGCACATATTTAAACTTTCGAGTCTAGACTTATAACATAGGACAAATTCCACCTTATTCGGTTTTTGTTGTCCTTTAAAACTTTATATTTTTGTTATTGTTATCTTATGTTTTATTGACAGGAATAACAAAGATGCCTCCGAGATTTTTACGTATGCGAGGACGAGGAGGAAAGGGGCCGACCACCGCCCCCAACGACCATGAAGCTGGGCCGTCCAATACACGAGCTCCTATCCCCGCCGAGAGTGACGGTACTCGGCGGATCCAGAGAGGTCTCTTTCAACCGGCAAGACGGTCGGTTTCGAACAGCTCTACGACTCCCGCTCAAGACTCATACGGGCCTCAATCAGAAAATGAGCCTAGAGACCCCCACCATTCACACATACCGTTACAGCGATCTATGTCGCACCGCCCTTTTGGAGACCCCACTCCAATCTTTCAAGGCCAGTTTAACCCGGCGGATTATATACAAGAACCAGTGGGTTTTAACCCATTGGGGCCGGAGGACCACTTTTCTGGAGGAAACGATATGGATGAGGAAGACGACCCCGAAGTGCCCGCATCAGGAACTCCTAACCACCCAATCGAGGTCTCGGATAGTTCCATTTACCACGGACCACCCTATAATGGTCCAGATAGCTTCCAGGCTATCTTTACTCGGCACGAATGGTATTATACACCTTCTCACCGTTCGTCGCCGCATGAGCAGCATCAGCCTCACCATTCTTCGCCGCATGAGCAGCAGCAGCAGCATCATCAAGATTCCTCTGGGAATCACCAGTTTGAGGCAGTTACGCCACCGCCTCCACCGCCACCAGTTCAGCCGGCGCCTCCACAGCCGCAAAGACATAGGAGATCCGGAGCCCGGATGTCCACACGAAGAGAAGAGTTTCACTTTAACTCTCCTCTACAATCAAGTGGCAGAAATTATCAGCCGGAACAAGAAGTTCCACAGATAGGTGGACCATCAAACCCCTACGCGCAGCAACCGCCACCAATGGGTTTCGATAATCAGATACCAGCATACACGGGTCCTGCGATGTACAACCCATTTGAGCCACCGACTCATCCTAACCTCGGATACGCTGAAGCCGACCCGTATTTGGTAGCAGCTAATTACAACGCCCTTAACCAGGAGGGACCGTATGGAGGTCCTTGGGGAGTAGGCTACCCAGCACAGGGATACCAGATGCCTACACAACCCCCGTACTACCAACAACCCCCGCCGTCTCTGCAGATGTCGCCACCACTGCATCAGGAAATCCTACAAAGTATTAGGGAGGTGCGGCATGAGGCACGGGAAGACCGAAGGCGTAACCAGGGGATGTTCAAGACTTTGACGAACTTAATCAAGGGAAAGAGCAAGAAGGATCAGTAAATCCTTTATGTGTGTATGTCTACTTTAAAATTAAGTCCCTGCGTGGACATTTATGTGTGTATGTAGTCCCTGCGTGGACATTTATCTTTGTACCTAGTCCCTGCGTGGACATCTATTTAAGTAATCAGTCCCTGCGAGGACTTATGTTTTAAATTTAACCCCTGCGCGGGTAAGTACTTGTTTGACCCCTACGTGGGAAATTGTTTGTGTGAAAAGACCCGTTTAGGGCAATATGTAACCTACGAAAAATTAATGGAATGTTTGTTTTATAAATTTCATGGTTGCCATTATGTGCATATATAAATTATAAATGAAATAAATAAATTAAAATCATTCCTTTTAAATTAATCTGCCTATGAAATTTATTTAATTAAGGATCTTAAAGTGTGAAACCTAGCCACGTGTCAAATATAAGACCGGGCCAAAATGGTAAGACCTGTTTAAAAGATTCAATTCCCTGTTAACATCTTAAAACATGTTAACACTCCTGGCAGAAGTGATTCGTTAAAAATCACATACGTCATTATTATAAAGGAATTCTTTAGAAGATTCCTAACCCAGTTTAATGATCTCTGAATCCTGGGTACATCATCAATTAAGATGATCATATTTTACCATACGTGGTAATATAATGCCTACGGGCCCTGCTCATTTCCATATGAGCCAAAAGACAGTGGTAGCTTTGACTCCCTGTCTAATAAAGGTAATGAACTAGGTTCAAACCTTAAAAGTCTTGATTCTCTGAAGTCATAGCTTATAATTTAAATTGTCCATGTGACCAAGCCTTATGTGCTAATATATATTGTTATTGTTTATGTTTAGGATAAATTTTAATTAAAATCCTAAATTAATACGATTAATAAGTTAACCAAATATGGTCTCTGTTTACCATGGCTAACGAGTTACCCTAAGGGGTAGTTCCATAATAAACTCCCAAATAAATTATTGTCCTTGTTTTCTACAACAGTTCAATACAAATGGCTAACTCTAATGAAGTCAATAGCCATCCTGTGGAGCCGAATGAGAACGCCCAGATTACATTAACGGGTGCCGAGCTAAAAGCAATAATAGACGGTGCTGTTACTCAAGCTTTGGATAGACAGTATGAAGAATACAGTAGTATCCGAAGTAGGACTCACTCTGTATCCCATTCAAAGCCAAGGACACATTCAGAGGCTCATAACAAGCCTCCTCCCAAAAAGGATGTGCCAAAGAAAAACGGTGATGATCGCCAGTCCACCAACCACCAAAGTAATCCATCTCAGCAGTTGGTACTGCATCAGGGACACCGTAACAAGGGTTGCACATATAAGTACTTTGTGTCTTGCAAACCCAGGGATTTTACGGGAGAGAAAGGAGCCGTA
This sequence comes from Helianthus tuberosus, assembly GCA_030545235.1. Taxonomy (NCBI): domain Eukaryota; kingdom Viridiplantae; phylum Streptophyta; class Magnoliopsida; order Asterales; family Asteraceae; genus Helianthus; species Helianthus tuberosus. The sequence goes on along the minus strand of CM060364.1, from coordinate 110,888,125 downwards.
GACTGCATGACGTGGCTAGATGAAATGGACACGGTCGTGGACATCAGCGGATGCGCTGAAGGTGATGTGGTTAAATTTGTCTCACAGTCCTTCAAGGGTGAGGCGTTAGCTTGGTGGAGATCTCTGATGGAGGCCTCCGGAAAGATCCCGTTGTATAGCATGACGTGGGATCAATTCATCGCCTTGATCAAGGAAAATTTCTGCCCTCAACATGAGGTGGAAAAGATAGAATATGACTTCCTATCACTGGTAATGAAGAACCTCGACTGTCAAGCTTATCTGACGAGCTTCAATACACTATCCCGGTTGGTACCTTATCTGGTAACCCCGGAGCCAAAAAGAATTGCTCGCTTTATTGGTGGTTTGGAACCCGAGATCAAGTCCAGTGTAAAGGCTTCTCGGCCAGTTACCTTCAGGTCTGTAACTGACCTTTCCTTATCCCTCACTCTGGATGCGGTCCGGCAGAGATCGCAGAGGAATAAGGCGGCCGAGAAGAGGAAGCATGAAGATGATGGTTCGCGTAGGTCGAACAAGAAACACCGTGGGAGCGGTGATCACAAGAAGGGATCAGATTCGAAGAAGGATGGGCATCGCTCTGGTGAGAAGCCCACATGCAAAACTTGCAAGAAACAGCACTTTGGAAAGTGCAGACTCGAATCAAACTCGAATAACGAGTCAAGGTCTTTTGCTTGCGGTTTGTGCAAGTCCAAGGAACACAAAACCTTGGATTGCAAGAAGATGAAAGATGCAACGTGCTACCGTTGCAATGAAAAGGGCCACATAAAGACTAACTGCCCTAAGTACAACAAGAAGCCTGAGGAGGCTAAGAAGACTAACGCCAGAGTCTTCAGGATGGATGCGAAGGAAGCTGTGAAGGATGATAACGTCATAACAGGTACTTTCCTTGTAAACGATGTTTTTGCAAGAGTACTTTTTGATTCAGGCGCAGATAAGTCCTTCGTAGATCATAAATTTTGTAAATTGTTGAATTTACCTGTCAAAACCCTAAAAGTGAATTATGAGGTAGAGTTAGCAGATGGTACCATTGAAGCCGTCTCTACTGAGTTAGATGGATGTGCTATATCCATTAAGAACCATTCTTTTCCTCTATCTCTACTTCCCTTTAAGTTAGCCGGTTTTGACATAGTTCTGGGTATGGACTGGTTATCTCATAACCAGGCCCAAATCGTCTGTAACATGAAGCAAGTAGTGATAAAGACTCCGTCTGGTGAATCACTTACCATTCGGGGAGATACCCAGTACGGACTGCCTGAGCACGTGACTATGCTCAAGGCTTCAAAGTGTTTGAAAAAGGGATGTGTCATTTACATGGCGCAAGTGATCATTGACGAGCCTAAACCAAAGTTAGAAGACATCCCTGTCATTTCGGAATACCCAGAAGTGTTTCCTGAAGATCTACCTGGTCTACCACCAGATAGACAAGTCGAATTCAGGATCGATATCATCCCCGGAGCGGCACCAGTTGCTAGAGCTCCATACAGATTGGCACCCACGGAAATGAAGGAGTTGCGGACGCAGCTAGATGAATTGCTAGCTAAGGGTTTCATTCGACCTAGTTCATCTCCTTGGGGAGCGCCAATCCTGTTTGTCAAGAAGAAGGATGGGTCGATGCGTCTGTGCATCGACTATCGCGAGCTTAATAAAGTTACGATCAAGAATAGATATCCATTGCCCAGGATCGACGATTTGTTCGATCAGCTTCAAGGGGCAAGTTACTTCTCAAAGATTGATCTGAGGTCAGGTTACCATCAGTTGAAGGTTATGGATGAAGACGTTCACAAGACTGCATTCAGGACTCGCTACGGTCATTACGAGTTCCTAGTGATGCCTTTTGGGCTCACCAATGCACCAGCCGCGTTCATGGATCTCATGAATCGCGTCTGCAAGCCTTACTTAGATAAATTTGTTATCGTCTTCATTGATGACATCCTTATTTATTCTAAGAATCAAGCTGACCACGAGAAACACCTTCGTTGTATTCTCAAACTTCTACGTCAGGAGAAGCTCTACGCCAAATTCTCTAAGTGTGAATTTTGGCTACGAGAAGTCCAATTCCTTGGACACGTGGTTAGTGAGCGTGGTATCCAGGTGGATCCCGCTAAAGTGGAAGCTATTATGAATTGGCAAGAGCCAAAGACACCTACGGAGATTCGTAGTTTCCTAGGATTGGCAGGATATTACAGGCGTTTTATTGAAAATTTTTCAAGAATTGCTGCACCTCTAACTTCCTTGACCAAGAAGAAAGTAAAATTCGTATGGGGCCCTAAGCAGCAAGAGTCCTTCGATGTTTTGAAACAAAAGTTGAGCAACGCTCCTGTGCTTACCTTACCTGAAGGCGCTGAAGAATTTGTAGTTTATTGTGATGCATCACACACTGGCATGGGGTGTGTGCTTATGCAGAAAGGCAAGGTGATTGCCTATGCATCGCGACAGTTAAAGGTGCACGAAAATAATTACACCACCCATGACTTGGAATTGGGTGCCGTTGTGTTCGCACTAAAACTGTGGAGGCATTATCTTTATGGAATCAAGTTTGTGATCTTTTCTGATCACAAGAGTCTCCAGCATCTGTTTAACCAAAAAGAACTAAACACGAGGCAACGCCGTTGGATGGAAACTTTAAATGATTATGATTGTGAAATCAAATACCATCCCGGCAAAGCGAATGTAGTCGCTGATGCCTTGAGCAGAAAGGAAAGGGTTAAACCCATTCGAATTAACGCCAAGCGTATGGAGATAAAGAATAGTTTGATAGAAAGGGTGTTAGCTGCACAGAAGGAAGCTGTGTTGGAAGCTAACTATCCTAATGAAAAGTTAGGAGTAACTGAGGAGCAGTTAACTCTTAGCAAGGACGGAATATTACGGTTAAACGGACGAATATGGGTTCCGATTTTTGGAGGACTTCGTGATGTCATCCTCCAAGAAGCCCACAGTTCCAAATACTCCGTTCATCCTGGAGCTGATAAGATGTACCAGGATTTAAAGGCAAATTATTGGTGGATAGGCTTGAAAAAGTCTGTGGCCGGCCATGTAGCAAAATGCTTGACATGTGCGCAAGTCAAAGCCGAGCATCAGAAACCGTCAGGTTTGCTACAACAGCCTGAACTCCCTACGTGGAAGTGGGAAATGGTAACTATGGATTTTATTACCAAGTTACCCAAGACAAGAAAAGGCAATGATACGATATGGGTTATAGTTGACCGACTGACTAAGTCAGCTCATTTCTTACCCATCAAGGAGACTTACAGCTCCGATATGTTAGCCCAGTTATACGTTGATAAGATTGTAGCCCTACACGGCATACCTGTAGCTATTATCTCTGACCGGGATACTAGGTACACGTCACACTTTTGGAAGAGTTTCCAGCAATCTTTGGGCACACGTTTGAACTTTAGTACGGCTTACCATCCTCAGACAGACGGTCAGAGTGAGCGTACTATTCAAACGTTGGAAGACATGCTACGCGCATGTGCGATCGATTTGGGAGGTAGTTGGGATAAGAACCTACCATTGATCGAATTCTCCTACAACAATAGCTACCACACCAGCATAAAGGCTGCGCCGTTTGAGGCATTATACGGTAGAAAGTGTAGATCGCCAGTTTGTTGGGCGGAAGTTGGAGAAGTCCAGTTATCAGGACCAGAAATCGTGTTCGAAACAACGGACAAGATTGTCCAGATTCGTAACAACCTCCAAGCTGCCCGGAATAGGCAGAAGAGTTACGCGGATCCAAGTCGTAAGGACTTTCACTTCGAAGTAGGTGACAAAGTCCTACTTAAAGTGTCACCCTGGAAGGGGGTGATGCGATTTGGTAAGAAAGGCAAACTAAGCCCGAGATACATAGGACCTTTCGAGGTTATCGAACGTGTCAGGTCGGTTGCCTACAAGTTGAACTTACCAGAAGAGCTCAGTGGAATTCACAATGTGTTCCACATTTGCAATCTAAAGAAGTGTTCCGCTGATGATTCACATGTCATGCCACATACAGATGTGCAAATAGATAAGAGCTTAACGTTTGTAGAAAAACCTTTGTCGATTGAAGATCGACAGGTAAGGAAGCTTCGAAGAAAGCACATACCTTTTGTAAAGGTCAAATGGGATGCCCGAAGAGGTCCCGAGTATACGTGGGAGTTAGAATCCACCATGAAAGAAAAATACACTTATTTGTTTCAGTAAATCTCGGGTCAAGATTTATTTTAAGGGGGTGAGGATGTAACACCTCGCAAATTTCGGGTTTAATATTAAACGACACGTGTCATGTAAGACAAAAACGCGTTGAAAAACACGGATTTAATAAAGATGTTTTCGGTAGGATTTAAAGTGGCGTCATGTTAAATTATTACCTCTGAACACCTCAATTATAAATCCCAAGACCCGATATAATATTTTAAACATCTATGCACCCTCAATTCAGGGAATTATTGCCAATAAAGGAATTTCAAAAGTATGATGTGATCCCACGATGAAAAGCAATGGTAAAACGATGTTTTCGGGTCTTGTTTATGCATTAATTTGAAACATTGGATAATGGTGGGGTTTAGAACAGTACAAAGGCTTTCTAGGAGGCCCTCAACTGACAAAATAAAGTCCCTAGGTCGAACAAGTGGGTACCCTTTCAATCCTTCAACAAACAAAATCAAAAATGATCTGCAGGTGTCTCGCGCCACGCGAGGGTCCCTCGCGCCACGCGAGGGATACCCTTTTCCAGCCCACATGTCTGATACCTGCTGCAGCCTGTTGTGCGCATTTTTGACCCATTCCACCGGTTTTTCTTGCATGTGAAGGACCCTTAGACACCCCCTACATGCTAGAGACATGTGTTTATCATTTGTGGTGGATCATAGACCCTTGTGTCAATGCATTGTGGTGTGTAAACCCACTATATAAAGACCCATTCATGTCACAACATTCACTCACATCATATTCAAGCATTCTGATCATTTGGGGAGCTTGCAAGCAGATCAAAGGCCTTCCTAAACATCAATTAATCACTTTGTAAGTTGCTAATCCCTTCTAAATTAATTCTAGCTTAGTAAATAGCTTAAAAGTCAACATATCGTGCTTAACGGTTGACTTCGTGATTAGTTAGCGATAGCTCAGTGTAATGTCAAATTAAAAGTACCGTTAGATAGGTAATTACATGGGTATTAAACCCTTATAAGGGCAAGTACCAATTCCAGACCTAACTAGGTCGTTTGTCGGGTCAAACGTTGACCGAAAAAGTCAACAGAAGGGTAAAATATGATTTAATGCATGAAATGCAATCCGAGAGGCGTGTAACCTGTTTTAATCTTAATATAACTTGGTAATAAGTATAAAAACTTGTCTACGCTTGTCCAACTCGACAAATTTCTGTTTAAACCCGGTTCGGAACCGAAAGGCGCAAAACCTTGACTTTTGCTTTGACTTCGGTTCTGACCCGTTTTAGTTTGAATTAGACATGCCTTAAAGTCTCATTAGGGTTGGGTTACATGCTAGTATAAGTCTCTGTACTTGTTTCATTGATTATCCGATGCATGCACACGTTTCCGTTAATCGCTTAAATTGGACCATAACGCCCTTATGACCTTACAACGAGAATTTTGAAAATGTGGAAGTACAATAATCTTAGTTACTGATTAATTAACATGTACGTAAATTTTCACGTCAATCGGAGGTCTAGATTAGGAGATATGCGCATTAGCGTAAATAATAAGCTTTTTATTAATTAAACGGCGCGATTAACGCATAGCCTATCTAAACCCGATTTTCGGTACCAAAAATTTTACCCACTGATGTTAAATAATATTTTGGGATTTTTGAAGATTTTTAATTATTTTTAAACTGATCTTAAGCTAGGCTTATCGCATTGATTCGATTAATACCGAATATGCCCTTTTAGGCCATAAACCGAGTTTTACGAATCCGATTGATACCAATCCAATTGCCACTGGTTTAAAATAATAAATAGAGTGTTTTGAGCCTGTTTTGCTGAACAGAAAACTCAGAATGGTATTTTAACCCGTACGTCGCTTAAAACGGCTTTATACGCGTATTAAACGCGTAGTTTAGTATTAAAACCATTTTGCCACGTAAGACTTAATACCATTAGACATAACCTGTTAAGTTAAGATGTTTTTCTGATTTAATCAGACCCGTACCTCAGAAGTACTATAAATCCCTTTTATGGTCGTTAAAATGACCAAAATACCCCTACGGGGCATAATTAGGGAATAAACTCGTTATGGGCATTATGGAAGATATCATAATGATATCACAACATATTTAAAGCGTATTAACTTAGGAAACCTGTTCGCGACCCTTTCGGTTACCCGTTATGCATTACGCGTTCGGTTCGGTTTATGTAACTAGTTTGCATAAACTAGCCGAAACGGGTCAAACGATATCATTTTTATCTCAAAATCCAGAATGTGAATAGTAAACCCATATTAAACAAGTCCTCAACTTGTCGGGTCTAAATCACATTCTATCCGGTCTTCGCTTAATCGTGCGTAAGAACCGTATCGTTAAAACTAACCGGTCTAAGCTTAAGCTTAATTAAAGACCCGATAGTATTCTAATAGGTTATATTAAACCTTCGTTCCAGATTAAGAGAACCAGTAAAAGCTATCTGCAATTTAGTCGATAAAGGATTTATACTTGCAAAGGTAAATACTTTTAACTTATTTTCCCTATACGGGCTTGGGTTACGGTACATAGCGTACCGCTTGATCGAGCATCAAATCTTCCACGCTTAGTGGTTAATTGAATAATTTGATCGGCTCGTTTTAAACAGATGTGTTTACTTTACAGCCTTTGGGGGGTTAATGACCATGTCCCGGATATCCTCGGCATTATCTTACGAGATAGCCACGACCTGAGCACGGGGTGTAGGCGTACTCCCGTGTATAACTCACATAAGTGGTGTGTCTATTGATCTTTAACCCGGACACGTCCGGGCTACTGAACGCATAAGTAACATGTAAATCGTTCACAAGATTATAATATTAAATAATTCTCCCAAGTTAATAAAAATGTTTATGCCATGTGCATCCAAACCAATTTTCAATCATTTTATAAAATGAGTCAGTTGAATGTATTTACCAGTGTAAACTGACGTATTTTCCCAAAAAGATTAAATGCAGGTACTAGGCGAAATAGGCTGGGATTCTCCTAAGCATCATTAGAAGTCTCGCAAGCTTTAGATGCCGAAGTCTGTTGAACAATTAAATGTTATTTTGTTTCGATCCTACTGTGGATAAACACCGGATAATTGTGACTTTGTTTACAATAAATAAATTCGGTTGTATCTTATTTTAAATTTGCTTCCGCTGTGCATTATTATATTGTGTTGTTTGACTATTACGTTGCCAACCACGTCACGATACTCCCCCACCGGGCCCACCGGTGACACGTGGAAATCGGGGTGTGACAGTAATCTTTTGATTTGTATTGTAATCATTCGACTCAATGAAAAGCATGTATTTATCAAAACTATTTTCCTCTTTGATTGTGTTTACAAAGTTTGTTGTTCATTTCCGCTGCACTTAAACTCTGTTCATTTCTACTGATTTGTTCAAATTATGCAAACAAACACAATCATGAGGGGCCTCAGATCCTAACAATGTTGGAAGTTTCTCTTGAATCTTGGAAAATTTCACAAACTTGAAATCTAAAAAAAAATTTGGTTTTAGATAAAATTTAAAATGGAACATGTGTGTGTATTAACATGGCCGAAAATGAGAAGGTGTATGGATTAGAGATTGAGTTTTGATGTTATTTGATTTTGATTATATGATTTATGTGTGTGTATATGCATGCATGAACATGTTGATATTGATAAATGTTGATGTGTAAGAATATATGCATATGTTTTGCATTTGTGAGTAAATGATTAAATGATGATGATGTGAAGTATGAAATATTTGAATATTTGAGACATGAGTTAAATGAAGATCTAAATGCATTCAAGTTCATACAAGATGATTAAAACATGTTATGTATGCATTAGATACTTGTACTTAAGCATGCATGATGATTTGTAACCATGAAATGATGATTTAGATATGATTTGATAAAAATAATTTTTGATCAGATTCTAAACACTAAAATAAGATTATTTTGAAATGTTTAATGATATATAACTTTTTCATGATGTTTGCTAGCTTTGCATATTGTACTTGATGCATTAGAAGTTGTAAAATACGTGAAATCGCATGATTTATATGACTTACACAAAAACTACACTAATCTGATTATAACCACTATTTTAATCAGTAATAACATGTACTGTGTTAAAATATCAAGCCATTTCGAGTTGGGATGATTATAGTAACGTTTAACGCAAAACTATGCGTTAAAACAGTCAAAAATCGGCATTCGAGTGATTTTTATAAAACTGAATTAAATCAGTAAGTAAACTGATATTTTTAGTTTAAAAATAAGTATTTTAACTAATTTTAAGTTTACTTGGTGTTTGATTAGTCATACGTGACTTCCGACGCCCGAAACCGTTACCGAATCGCTAAAATACACATTTTTTCGATGAACACTAGTATGGGTAAATTTTGAGTGAACCTTATGTAATAAAATGTGTTAAGTGATTTAAACATATAAATGTGATAATATTGTTGGTGCATGCGTCTGTCGACTTCGTCTTGTATCGAGTCTTGTATAGGGATAGAAAGATCAGGGCACGGAAAACGAGAAAATAGGTCAACTGACAAGTTCAAGCGAAATTACATGACCTAATTCCGCTTGAAGATGTCAAGCTAGTTCAAGCGAAATCACTTATGTTAATTCCGCCTGAACATGTGATTTCGTTTGAATGCTGATCTCGCTTGAACTGTGATTCCGCTTGAGTCAGGTTCAAGGGGAATCAAGCTGCCTATATATAGCTTGTACCTGATTTCGCTTGAAGTAGTTGTACATGTGTGTTTCCGACGGTGAAAGCTCTGTCGAAGTATCTTCTTGTTGTAAAACTGTTCCAGATCAATATAAACGACAGTTAAAAGTGATATCTAGCTGAATTCAACTCATTATGTCTGTTTCCGCCTTTCATTTTGAGTAGAACACCTCTGAACGACTCGTTTCGGGTCCTACAACGATCTTATAAATATGTTAAGTGTTAACTTGATAGTGGGAAATTTAGACTATGCATGTATACTTGTGCGTTTTGTGCAGTAGAAACGGTAAAATTGCGTTAAATGAGTAATTTGTTTGTCGAGCATGAAATTTGGTACATATGAGATGTTTTATGTATATTTGCTTTAAAAATGACAAAATAGATAAGTTAGTAATATTTTGTGTGTTCGGTGTTAAATTCTATGAACGTTGTGTGTATATATATATATTACGACGCGCAAATCGTAGATATATTGCGTATAAACAGGAGAGTTAACGGATTTACACAATAATGGTCACCAATAAAATCGTTCAAGTCGCAAAAATCATAATAAATATATAAATGTATATGGACTCATATATATATATATTTTAACGTGCCAACATAATAAAAAATGACAACTTTTCGAGAAAATCTCAAAGTTATGTGATAATTCTAAGAAACAGAGAAACTTAGGATTTTTGTGATTAAATGTATATTGATTTCGAATTGTTCCCATATTAGGACGTATATAATCAATTTCTGGGATTGCGGTATTAAAATACGCACCCAAAGGTGAGTGTCACTAAACCCCTCTTTTTACTGCTTTATATATATTTTGGGGGTAGAACACGCCAATAAAAGGGTTTAATAATGTTTTTGAAATAAAACATACCTTTTGATATAAATTATATATTTTCATTGGAAATATATGGATTTTTGGGAAATTATATATATATTTCGGGATGAAATGGTTTTGAAGAATAAATATGTTTAGGGTGGAAACGGGATTATGCACGGTGTTTGGGGGAAAACGACCGTGTAGTTGGTATGAATATTGCTTGGTCTCAAGAGAGTAAGTATCAGCATAGGCTTACATTTCGTCGGGGATTTCAGGGGATTCGTACAACATCGTGTATTAAATTGTCATATTAGTAGGATATATATATTGTACGTGAGGCAGACATCATATTGTTCTCAAAGAGAGAACCCTGCGCCCATGATGTCGTTTAATCAGTTAAGTATTGCACGCGATGAATTGTTGGTAGATCTATCGGGTTGACAACCCCGTCGTGACCGGTCGCCCCGTGTCAATGTCAAACGACGAATTAAGATTATGTTTATTGTCTAGCATTGATTATCCCTGCATGGTTAATATATAGTTCGTATCGTCTAGCTAACATACGAGTCTGAAAGTTGACACTAGAATTTAATATACAAAACCTGGGCAGTACTGCAGTCGTCGGAGTAATGAACCGACGGATGCCCATGGATTTTATTAAGAAAGTAAAATGGACTTTCTAAAATTACTTGGTTGTTTTCAAATAAACACCTAATCAGAAAGTTTTCCTTGGAATAAAATTTGTTAGTAAACAAATAAGTGAACTCACATTCCTTTGTGTTGACACTTGATTTTAACGTGTTCTACAGGTACTTGAGATCGGCTTCGGGAACTATGGCGTATCTTGTGGTTGTTGATGCATATTTTATCACTTAAAATGTTGGACTGACTTTTAATTATTCTGGGACAATGTAATAAGATCCATGAGGATCATAAACAACTTAACTATGTCAAGGTTGTGTCGTGTCTTAAAACGTAGCGTTTAAATAACTTACATTTAAAACATACTAAAATGTCCAACAATTAAATGCATCGATCGACAAGATATAAATGGGCACCAACTTCCGTCTCCACTACGTTTTATATTCCGATGCGACGTTTTTGGGGTGTGACAGAAGTTGGTATCAGAGCCATTGGTTGTTAGTGAACTAGGTGTTTTTGGAGGAAAACACTAGACTTCAACCGAAGAATTTTGAGATTTAAAGTCCAAAATTCTCGAAGCCAAGATTTCTAAATAAATGTGGAAATTTTTTTTATCATGTATGAAAACCCTTAAGTGTTTATGTGCATACGTGATTATTTGTTTATTTGGGCCTTATGTGTTACTATTCATTTTGATCACACACTTACTTTGTACGGTTACGATATGTCACGTCTCGATCTATAAAGTCATCAGTAGTCCTGCTCACTGATACTGTCGAGCCTACACTTGAGATTCTTTCGCCCGTCATTACAGAATTGTTTATTCTGCTACTCGAGTCACGTGTTTTGCTACACCTCTTTTAGTCTACACTCGTCGTAGGAAGAGGGCTCGACCCGTTACAGAGATCGCATCGACTTCGAGAGTTGAGATAACGTCCGCCTTGAAGAAGCAGAAGGAGATTTGGGTCAATCCCTCTCATAGTGATCGTCAGTTCGCCACGTTATGTGGAGGCATGGAGACGATGAAGGACTTAGAAGGACAGATGGACTAGTATGATGGACTAGAAGAGCTTGTTAGGAAGATGTTGGACTTCCAGGGATTGAAGCATTTGTTGTTGTTTGTTTCGTATGTCTCGTTTGATAAACCCTATTTATGGCTTGCATGCCAAATTTTCAGATATTTAGGAAGAAATTTCATATAAACTTGTTGTGGGTGTTGATGTAGACACGCCGAATTTTGATTAGTCTTAGTACTAAAAGCAAGCTTTGAAATTTTCTAATATAAATATCGAATGGGTTCCTTTTTGTATAAATTTTTTTTCTCATTAATACGTGGTTATTATACATGCGCAATGTATGGTCCACTAGCATTTAATGATTGAACTATTTTGAATATCGATGAGAAGCGTGGTAAGGAACGCAGATTAGAGAAAGCGTGTGTAGCTGACCCTAGAAAGTCGGGAAAGGATAATGCCAAGGATGGCAGGAGTGGTCTTGAGAAAAAGACTCACGAAGATGAGTGGAGAGAGTGCGCCAGATGTGGTCGGACTGGAAATATGACTCGGGAGTGCTATGCTAGGAGTACATCAGAGGGAGGTACACTCGAGGGATGCTACGAGTGTGGTGAGCAAGGACATTTCGAGAGAGATTGTCTGAAAATGAAGGGTCAGGATGCCAGGGGTAGAGCGTTCAAGCTAAACATTGGGAAGGCACGAGACGATCTTGCTGTTGTTACCAGTATGTTTCGAATCAAAAACCAATCTATGTTCATACTTTTAATACCAAAGCTGACTTGATTTTTGTTCGAAAAACTCTGAACCATTTTTGTGTTCACCTACAAGTAAGCTGAGTATAAAATGCCTGATAGAACTAGCAATTGGTAAGATGATGGAAACTATTGAGGTCACTTGCAGTTGTAGTATTTAGTTAGGTGATCGTAGTTTTAGTGTTGGTTTATTTCCAGTGGAACTGGGGAGCTTTGACGAAGATGTGAGGATGGGTTGATTATCCAAGAATGAAGCAGGGATTATTGCTCTGAAAAGCAAGCTAGGAAACCTCGTTCTGATGATGGAAAGGTGGTAGTTGTTCGCGAAGACCGACCGAGTCGAGTGTCGAGTTTCGAGTATTGAGTGTTGATGGTTGAGAGTTGTCAGTTTTGTAAGGATGCTCAGGTGGTTGCAAAAGGGGCTATCCTGCATTCTTAGTTAACGTGGTGGATACGAAAGCCGAATATAGGAATACCGGAGAGATTCCTATTGTTTGCAATTATCCAGAAGCTTTCCTAAAAGGACTTATCTGGATTGCCCCCTGCGAGACAGATCAAATTTCAAATCGATCTAGCACACGGTGCTGCACCCAGTTGCACAATCTCCTTATAAATTAAGCACCGTCTGAGAATGATAGATATGTCGAGTCAGTTTCAAGAGCTATTAGACAAGAGTTTCATTCGATCAAGCTTTTCGCTTTGAGGCGCATCTGTTTTGTTGAGAGAAAGAAGGATGGATCCTTCAGGACATGTGATGATTTCAGAGAACTGAACAAGTTGACTATCAAGAATCGGTACCCTTTACCGAGGATTGACGATTTGTTCGATCAAGCTACCGGGATCCAGCTGCTACACAAAGATCGATCTACGATTGGGATATTATCAGTTGAAGGTTGCTGACAAAGATATGCTGAGGACTGCTTTTCAAACGTGATATGGTCATTATAAGTTATTAGTCATGCCTTTTGACTAAACTAATGCGCCATTTATATTTATGGATCTCATGAACAGGGTATGGAAACCCTATTTGGATGAATTCGTGATAATATTCGTCGACGACATACTTGCTTTCACGCGAGCCAAGGAAACTCATGAGAAACATTGAAGTTAACTATGGAGTTGGTGAATGATGAGGAGCGCCAAAGACCCCGTCGGGAGTACGATGATCCATATGACTAGCTAGGTGCTACCGGAGATTTATTAAGAATTTCCCTAAATTAGTGCAGCCTTCGACACTAATAACCCTAAAAGGAAAAGGGAAATTGATTGGATAACAAGATAGTAGGAAGCTTTTCAGACCCTTGAAAGAAAAGTTGGGGGCATGTATGATGGACTCCGAAGGAAGTTAGGATACTCACATGCCCTTGGCAGAGTTATCTTACAATAATAGTTAACACGCTAGTATTCAGGTTGCTCCGTTTGAAGCCTTGCATAGATGGAAGTGTTGATCACCATTATGTTGAGCTAACATGATAAAGGACAATTAACCAGACCTTAGTTTATCTAGGAAACCAGCGACAGGATTTGTTTGAATCGATGGAAGGTTAAAAGTCGCCGATTGATCAACAAAAGGATTACATGGACAATTGAAGGAACTATTGGAATTCCAGATTGAAGATTTAGTTCTGTTAAAGGAGTTATCTTGAGAAAGAGATGCTAGTAGGTTTAGCAGAGGAAAGAAAAACTGAGCCACATTGACTTAGTCCTTTCGAGAGCCCATCTTGAGTTGGACCAGTCGCTTATAGGATCAAGCTACCATCAGGATGGAGAGCGTTGAGATGTGAGATTAGGAATTGAGAGTGTATGTAATATATGTCTACAAAGATTCTTTGTAAGAATCAAAGTTTCTCACAGAAACTACAAGACCATATTCATTAAGCTTGTTTTCACTATTTTCACCTAGTGCGAAAACAAAACATGTAGAGTAAAAATTTCGGGGACGAAATTTCCTAAACAGGGGGAGAGTGTGACACCCGGCTTTTCAGGCCGTACCGTACAATTGTAGCACATGTTGTAAATAGGTAATAGGGCCATATTTGACTGATTATGATGTTTATAGGTGAAATTTAATGAGTTGGTGAATTTAAACTTTGATAAAAAATTATGTTGGCAACGGTAAGATAAACGCTTATCGCGTAACGGTTAAAATACGAAACGAACATCGGTGACCACCCGATCAGTGTTAAAATCCTAAATATAGTTTGTTATGATTAGAGTAATTATTTTAATCTTATCCGTGTGGAAAAATAATTTAAAACGCTAGGAAACTCTATTTTTCGAGTTTAAGCGCGTACCGCGCGATGCAGCGCGTGTACCGACAAAATACTGTCAACACAGCCTGTCAAAGTAACTGATAATCATTTTAATAATAATTTGATGAGTATATTACTTTAGAACGATAAAAATAAATAAAAACGCTTAAATTCTTATTTTTGCGATTTTAAGCGCGTACCGCGCAGCACAGCGCGCATACAGCCAAATACCGACAACGTCGCCAGTCCAGGCAAACAAAATATTGTTCAATAATATTTTGGTGAGCTTATTTTTATAGAGCATTAAAAATAATTTAAAACGCGCTAAAACGGGATTAAAACGCTAGATAAAATATCCGGTATCCAGTAAAATACCAATTTTTGATCTATATACATATTATATATATATATATATGAGTGTATGTATGCGTGTATGTGTCACACCCCGACCGCGTAAAACAACAAATCGCGGCGGAAACATCGAGGCGTGTTGCAACAGAATTAATGTTTCATAACCATGGATACCAAAAAGTGTTTCGTTTTATTAATCATTGAATAATTACATTGTCTGGAAATCTAAATACACAATTTAAACATAGTCTATCATTGTTATTGAGTCACTAAGGCCTTGTCCAGTCCTATGTGAGCATGCATCCTATCAATCGATATCTTTCAACAATACCTGAAACATATGTGAAAACGAGGTCAGCAAAGAAATGCTGGCGAGTACATAGGTTTTGTGAAAATAAGATTCATGACTTCTGTTTAAGAAAATGTTTAGTCATGAACCTTGTAATTTGCTTTGTCTTTGTAAATCATTTGAAAAATAATAAGTTCAGGTGATATGTATAAATAAGAGAATAATGCATGATTAAATGAATAACCATGTAAAATGAGTTTGTATAAGATAAGTTGTTTGAAAATAAATGTCTTGTGAAAAATATGTTACTTGTATAAAATGTTCTATGTCTCAAACTGAAATGATTCAAGTAACGCTACAATATGTAATACCATACAAACACTTATATATAGGAAGTACCAGCGGCGTATCCACCATGCTTGTATCATATTACACACGCCTCGTTACTTAAATCACTTACTCCAACCAAACCACCAAAGTAATGTTCATGCCCAATGTAAATCATGTAATATGTATAACCAATGTCAAAAGTGTTTATGTGTCAAATGTAAACCATGTAATATGTAACCAAAACCCAATCGTATATCGCTTTGAAGCCAATCGTTTACCCAATCGTTAAAACATCGTATGAAAACCAATCGTTTACCCAATCGTTAAATTCGTTTTAGGTCGTGAAACTACTTAAATGGTCGTCTCGCTAATAACATTCAAACCTTCTTGACTCGCATTAATAAACCCTTACCAAAGGATAGATTAACAATTCGCATTAATAAACCCTTACCAAAGGATAGATTAACAACTCGCATTAATAAACCCTTACCAAAGAGTAAATTAACAATTTCAGATTCAGTCGCTACCCACAACACCCACACATAACTACGGGTGTAGTAACTAACGGGATTTGTCAGATCCTATGGTACCATAACCTAATACTGATCGGCTTGATCATTGCTAATGAATGTCATTTGTTATGTAACCCAACCAACAAGTTTGTTCACTTTATTGAAATCGTTATTAGTTTTGTATAAATCGTCTTAATCGTTTTTGAAACCATCGTTATAACATCGAAAATCGTTTTGATATCATCGTTAAAACCTTGAAAACATTTAGCACATATGAGTCACCCCAAAACAATTGAAAGCAGTAAATTAGGGGAATAATGTACTCGCCTGAGAATGCTTAGAGGTCTTGAACAACAACCAAACAAAGCTAGAGGGAGCACGGAATCAGTCGGCAATCTAAAACTATATAAATAAACCGGACTTAAATCGGGAGATCGGATAGGATGAGGCTTGGTAAACCAAATGAGTGTTGGAACTCATATGATATGGTTTAACAAGGCCTACATACTACAATGAAACCAAACCTAAGTGCTTTCGACTCATCGCGACCCATTAAGGTAGCTTATGCTATTTTAACGCGTCGTGCGCGTGAAACGCGTTCGGACCGCCTAACTAGCCCTATGACAAGTGTTGTATGCCTAAATATGTTACATAATCAGTTATGTGACAAAGGTTTAGGTTACATATGCTTAATTACCAATTATACATGAAAAGGGTATTCTGGTAATTTACCTAAGGCATATAAACTACCTATCATACAACTACTTAAACGATGTGACCATAGGGTATAACCTCGGAAGGTTATTCCCTACCTACTATGGTCACCTAATGTATTTGGTCGGATCCTAATGATCGACCAAATGGGTCGGGTTCGAGGTATAAGCGATTTATTAGATCGCTTACCCTACGACCCTAGACAACGTGGTAATCAGTAGGCATAGTCCCAAGGGACTATAACCAACGTGATTACACTCACGTTGCGAAGTTCAAACGAACTTCGCATTGACCATAATTGGTTAATGTAGAAAGTCAAACAAAGTTTGACTTTCAGACTCGAAAGACTCGAAAAGCAATAAAAGAACGAAAGAATACTTACGAAGGGTCCCCGAATGCTAACTTCGATTCAAAAATCTCAGGTATGAAACAATAGTTTCAACTTAGAGTTTCTCAAATCAAAGTTCTTGTAATTTTGAAGCATGGGGGGTGGGGTATTTATAGTAAAAGGTCCACCGTTAAGATCGTTTCATGGAAAACGTGCCTTAATCCCACCCGTACAAGTGTCGGGACCTTATGGTGACAAAAATGTGATCCTTATCAGCTGACTAGACAATTGGGATTGTGTGGTGGTGAAACAAACAGCTGCAATCTGCTGTTAGAAACATTTAACCTGGTCAGAAGGTGCCTCGCGGGCCGCCTAGCAGTCACAGATCAGCAATAAGTTTCAGAAATTACAGTTTCAGTCCCTGCACGTGTTTAAGGCCATTTCCGACACTTCCAAGGCCCGTAAAGCCAACTTTAAGGCCCTAAAATGATGCCTAAACATTGTGGACATGAAACATGCTCAAAAATATGCCGGGTGTTGGTTCGTTTGGTCGTACGAACGCGATGTTCGCTTAATTACGACGGAATGCGCATAAGCGCGAAAAACGATCCAAATGACGCAACAAATGGATTTTTGGCAAGCCAAACACTAAAGCATAATATATTCATGCTTACATAAATTTTTGGATGTCCGGATGTATTCAGAACGTAAGTTATGCGCGAAAATGCAAACTTGTGCACTTTTTGACACTTTTAGTCCCTGAATGACACAAAAGTTTATTTTAGCATACCGAACACCTCAAAGCCTATTTCTAAGCTATGTGAAGGATATTTATGGTATCTTTAACTTATGGTCATGTTCCGGAATGTCTGTTACAGTTCAAATTGGCATACTTTCGCAGTTTGTCAAGTTTAGTCCCTGTAAGCGAATTAACTTGTTTTTGCCATACCAAAGCCTTCAAAACTTATTTCTAAGTTATGTAAAGGTTATTTAAGGTATGTTAAGCCTATGTCACTATTCCGGAGTGTTTGTTGCATTAAACTGGTTATATTTACGCATCGGTGCGCGTATAACCTTCCAGAAAGTGATTTAGAGTTTGAAATTGAACAAGAATTGATATGTGCAAATGATACACATATTTTTACAAATCCCAAGTATGAAATATAATATTTCATTGGTTCGGTATTTGTTTGATGGCCGTGGAGGCACAGGTGTTACAGTATGGTTGTGTGAGAGTAGCAAGATGGCAGCCAAAGAGAGTTCTCTCTCTCCTCTCTCATCCATGTGTTGGCTAAGAAGAATGCATGCAATATTTGTTACTTCCAAAGCTTCCCATATATTCCATTATCCAAGGCAAGAAATCAAAAACAAATTTTGTCACTCTCTCTCTAAACAAAGCTGATCGAACACCCCTCTAATCAGCCATTTTCAACTTTCCAACCATGTTTTAAAGGTTTCAAACTCATTACAAGGTGTTTACAAGTCCATATGGTGGTTTAGAAGTGATTTCAAGGTGTTTTAAGCAACAATCAAGCCCCAAATCATCAAATTTTACTAAAAATCATTCAAGAACTTGAAGGTATAAAATTTATTTTAAAAACCTTGTTTTTGATTCTTGATGATCTTGATAATGTTGGAAGTTTCTCTTGAATCTTGGAAAATTTCACAAACTTGAAATCTAAAATAAATGGGTTTTATATAAAAATTAAAATGGAACATGTGTGTGTATTAACATGGCCAAAAATGAGAAGGTGTATGGATTAGAGATTGAGTTTTGATGTTATTTGATTTTGATTATTTGATTTATGTGTGTGTATATGCATGCATGAACATGTTGATATTGATAAATGTTGATGTGTAATATGTTTTGCATTTGTGAGTAAATGATTAAATAATGATGATGTGAAGTATGAAATATTTGAATATTTGAGACATGAGTTAAATGAAGATCTAAATGCATTCAAGTTCATACAAGATGATTAAAACATGTTATGTATGCATTAGATACTTGTAATTAAGCATGCATGATGATTTGTAACCATGAAATGATGATTTAGATATGATTTGATAAAAATAGTTTTTGATCAGATTCTAAACACTAAAATAAGATTATTTTGAAATGTTTAATGATATATAACTTTGTCATGATGTTTGCTAGCTTTGCATATTGTACTTGGTGCATTAAAAGTTGTAAAATACGTGAAATTGCATGATTTATATGACTTACACAAAAACTGCACTAATCTGATTATAACCACTATTTTAATCAGTAAATAACATGTATTTTGTTAAAATATCAAGTCGTTTCGAGTTGGGATGATTATAGTAACGTTCAACGCAAAACTATGCGTTAAAACGGTCAAAAATCGGCTTTTCGAGTGATTTTTATAAAACTGAATTAGATCAGTAAGTAAACTGATATTTTTAGTTTAAAAATAAGTATTTTAACTAATTTTAAGTTTACTTGGTGTTTGGTTAGTCATATGTGACTTCCAATGCCCGAAACCGTTACCGAATCGCTAAAATACGCATTTTTTCGATGAACACTAGTATGGGTAAATTTTGAGTGAAACTTTTGTAATAAAATGTGTTAAGTGATTTAAACATATAAATGTGATAATATGTTAAGTGTTAACTTGATAGTGGGAAATTTAGACTATGCATGTATACTTATGTGTTTTGTGCGGTAGAAACGGTAAAATTGCGTTAAATGAGTAATTTGTTTATCGAGCATGAAACTTGGTACATATGAGATGTTTTATGTATATTTGCTTTAAAAATGACAAAATAGATAAGTTATTAATATTTTGTGTGTTCGGTGTTAAATTCTATGAACGTTGTGTGTGTATATATATTACGTGTAGGATCGTGAGACGACCTAACGAGTCGATCAGAAGAGTGCACAGACTGAATCAGAGGCGGAATTCATTGATTCGGTCTTCGTTTAGCTTGTATTCACTATTAAATGTTTTTTTTATTGATCTTGAACGGATTACAGCGCGTAGACACTTCGACAGGGCTTCGCCGTCGGAATCTAAAATGTTCCAAATGATGACAGCTTGAAGCCTATTTATAGGGAGAGACCCCTGACCGTTTGAAGGTGACATGCACCCTTCAAACGGTCATGACATTCAAACGGTCATACATATTCTTCCTAATACAAACTTCAAACGGTCACCTAATATTCAAACGGTCAACATATAATCTACAATCTGTTTTGTCTTCTTGTGACCATGATGCAATAGATGATGTCATGTATGTGATGTCACTTGTGATGTCACCTATGTGATGTCACTTGTGATGTCATGCTTGTTTAGATCTGCAACGAACCCGAGACTCGACATAAGACGAAGACGACAGATGTATGCACCAACAGACTCCCCCTAAGATGTTGACGAGTCTTAAGTGTTGAGTCTTCGCATCTTCAGTCTTTATCAGTCTCTTTTCTTTTTTAGCATATACCAGGATCTTCTCTTTGGCTCTAACCTCGTCAGACTCCCCCTCTCATCATGATGGGATCGCCGTCTGGAATTAGCTATCACCTTGAGATCAAACCCTGGATTTATCTCTGATCAGCTCATCTTCTGCATACATTTTCTCACCAAAAACATAAGTTTTTACTTAAAATAATAAGAAAAACTTACTGGAAATAGTTACACCAAGTTCAAATTAATGACTTTGATTAACTAATCTAACTCTTTTTTAAAATAAATTTCACAATTCAGCACACACACTCCCAAACCTGTTCATCATATTCAGCACTTGGAATTTCAAAAATCAGCTCTTCATCATCAGTTGTCGAAAATCTTTTTGTATTTTTCAAAATTTATGCTAAAACACACTAAAATCTTTTTGGATTTTTGAAATAGAATGAAATACAGTAAAGAAATATTTACAGACAATATTTTTGTGAGTTTGTGTAAGAGGATCATATCAGTTTTTGACCAATCACTAGCACCGTTAAGCTTCAAACATTTTAAGCTCTAAACGACATAGATTGACGATATTGTAGTCCACTTAAACTCAATCTAAAAACTTTCGAAATGCTTACCGATACGTTAAGGTATATTAAGATTGCACTAAGTTCTTATGGACCCCACAATCTCAGCATATCCCCTCATCATGCAATACACTGACTCAAGTAATGCCTTTAAACTTTTATCGACTGTGAATTGTGCGAAAATAAAGCAGAATGTTTAAACATTAACAATCAGGTCGATACTTCCGTATACGCAGAGAAAGTCCAATGTTTAAACAAAATAATAAAAATAAAACAAGTTGAAGTTGTTTAGGCTTTAACCACCAGGTCGATACTTCCGTATACGCAGAGGAGGTCCAAAGCTTAAACGAAACACCAAAGAAAATAAAGCAGAACGTTTAGGCAACAACATCCAGGTCGATACTCACGTATACGCAGAGGATGTCCGATGCTTAAACAAAATAAAGAAATAAAACAAGTTTAAATCTTTGCAAAATGAGATGCACAATCACAGTGACTTTTCAGCAAAGTTGTGAAAGTTCACAAACTTAACCAGTTTTATGTCTTTTGACAATCAACGATTACTGAGTAGGCACACAATCAAGAAGGACAAAACTAAGTACTATGCTTTTGACCATGTTCCCCACTAGAACTAGGCTTTTTCATTTAGGTTTGTATCGTTATCGCAAATCTACTAGTCTAGCTGAGCCTACCGTCACATCTTAAGTGAGATCGTTTATCACATTTTATCTCTCCATTTCTTTAGCATGCTGTGACAGTCCAACTGATCTACTATCATTTCCTCTTTTTACAACAAAACTTATTTTGAATTTTTCAATGTTTTTGACATTTTCAAATTTTCTAATTTTTTTAAAATTTTTACTCCCCCTAAAATCAAAATATGTCTCAATTTTGATTTTCTGGGAAAATTTGAAAACAAGCTGTACAAGAAATGTGACAACATGATGAGAATCACTTCAATTCTCCATTCACTTGGCATGAACAATCAGAACTCCCCCTGACAACAAAACATTTTCCCATAGTGATTTCAAAACACTTAAGTTTGTTTTAATCAAAATGGTTTTTCCGGAAAATTAGTTTTGTGAGTCATTTCTCAAACTCGGGGTTCTTTTCATCACATTGTTCTCCTTTAACTACTTGTCGGAAAGATAAGTCAAGTACAACTTAATGTCCTTGATGAATCTTTTGTAATTCGAAATATCACAGTTACCAACCTGTGAATTTCTCAAGAAAGATGCCGATACCTACTCCACACTTACCAACCTGGGAGTTCCGGCAAGTCAGGTTTTTTTCATTTAAACAGATTCACCCAAGCCTGACGGTCCTTGGGTGATTTTGAATTCTTGTTCAACAATGGTGGAAAATTTGCATCATCCATTGTTAAATCAGAATTCTCAACTTTTACCTCAACAAATGGCTCCGATGGTTTTGACGAACCAGAATCATTGCCTGAATGTGGCTTGTCTGACTTTGATGAGCCATATTCATCGCCGACATGTGGCTCCTTTGTTTCCGAAGAAACAAATTCATCACTATCAACTTTCTTTTTCTTCTTTTCTTCTTTCGTTCTCAGATTTGTATCTGATGAATCCGTTTTGCTTGATTTGTCATTCTTTGGCGAGCAAGACGATTTATCAGAACTTTTATCTGTTTTACCAGTTGTATCCAAGGACAAAATCTTCTCGAGATACTCTCTCGCCTTCTTCCTCAGTCTGTCTTTTTGCCCCTGTGAAAGCTTCACTTTCTTTTCTTGAACTTTAGGTTCTTGAACCTTCTGTTCTTTGGGCTTGACATTGACTGGTTTCTTCACCTGCTTCTGAGATTCAGCCCTCGATCTTCTCATTGATCTCATTGAGCAATCTCTAGCAATATGGCCAATGATGTTGCAGTTAAAGCATCTCCTAGACTCAAACCTCCAACTCTGGCAGTTAACAGCAATGTGTCCTTGATAGCCGCATCTGTAACACACTCTGTTATCGTACCAATCACCATTTTTGGTCCAAACATTCAGATCATAGCACTGTTTGGCTTGGTGATATCCATCTCTCCTCTTGTAAGCTGGATTTGGCTTTAAAGCACTGTGGTCCGACCTGCACCACTTATTACCAACAGTTTTTGAGTTTTCATTTTTCAATTTTTGTGATTTTTGATCTTGATTGGATGATTGAACTGATGAGCTTTTATTTTCTTTTTGAACATTTTTCGGTTTTTTATCCTTTTGTTTTTGTTCCACATTCTTCTTTACAGGTTTTTGCGTTGAGCATTCACCTTTTTCAGTAGAATGTAGAACAGTTTCTTTAAACATTTCATTTAATTTCAAAAATATTTTTCTTTTTTCAATTTCATCATCAGTTTTCTCATCACAATCTTCAACTTTGACATTGTCAAAGTTTGTGACATTGTCACTTATTGGAACAGAATTGATCGGTTTTGGACAGGGGAACTCAGATGAAGTCACAAAACCTTTCAATTTATTTTCAAGCTCTTTGATTTTAATCCGAGCTTTTTCAGCTTCATTTTCAAGTCGAATGATTTTCTGAAGATGAGAATTTATTTCAATTTGTTTTTCAAGATTATTTTTAAAGATAACAGATTTCTCATCTTCTAAAATCTTCATTTGACTTTGAAAATCTTTTTCAATTTTTAATTTTTCATTTTCAAAATCTTTTTCGTTTCCTTTCAAGTTGTTGTTTTCTAATGTCAAACTGTTCAAATTACTTAACAGTTTGTCATTTTCTGATTTCAACCTCTCACAATTTTCCTTCATTTCAAGAATCTGTTTATCAGCAGATTTCTTTTCATTCTTCATCACTGAAATCTCTTCAGTTTGTTCCTCTCCCACTTGGACACCTTTACTCTTGCTCTTCTTTAATATTGATTTTCCACTTTGACTTTTCTTCTTCTCAGCATTGATCACCATCTGTTCTTCAATCTTTTTAATGAGTGGACAAATTGTCAGTTGGGAAAATTCTCCAGAAATCTTCAAGTTTAAGATATAATTTTCCCATTCTTCTTGAGGTAAAGCACTGACAAATTTTTCAACCCATTCTTCTGATTCTTTTTTAATACCCTTCTCAGACATTGAGCGAACAAGATTATACCTCTCAATGATACTCTTTGTACTTTCTCCTGGACAACCTGAAAATGAATCAAATTCTTTATTTAATACATTTATTCTATCAAGTGTTTCTCTTGTCATATTAAAGAAATTGATATCCATGATTCTTGTAGTTCAAGCGGAATAGCCTAACAATCAGATTCAAGCGGAATAGCAACCTGTCTTTCAAGCGGAATACCTGAAACAAACAAACAAACAATCAGTTTAAACAAATTATCGATTAATCGAATAAGACTAGTACTCGAACTGGTGATAATTCTGTGTGGACTGAAAGTTGACACACTATGTGGACAGCTTTGACCTGATGTGATTTCAAACCGAGCAATATGAATTTCTTTAACTTTTGGCACAAATCCACTTATCCGACAAACATCAAAAATCACATGCACATCAAATGGTTCTGATCACCTCTTGCAAATGGCACAATATACGATGCACTTTCCAGAAACTACCTCGTTACATGAAACAAATCACATGGGTCGATGACAACTTGATTATACTATGATTCTATTGAGCCAAGATATATTCAAGCAATGTGATCACATGGGCCAGCCAACAACTTACCTATCAATTTTAATTTGGGCCTAGATTTTGTATTAGTTTAACACTTATCACTTTATCATATGGGTTGACAAAACAAAACAAGTAATCACATGATATATGGCCGACAATCTGACAACATCTCATGCAATAACAAGTGGGTCGGTGCTCACATAATCAACAAGACCCCTTTTTTTATTGAAGCCGACAACAACACATGATCAATTATCTCGATTGCCACACTTATATCGAATACCGAAAACAAAATTAATTCAATCACATGTATTCTAACAAACAATTTCTTGGGCCGATGATCACATGCACATATTAAACCGATAAATTCACACGCACACATAAACCGATATATTCACATGACTCAATGCACTTTCAATCGGTTCACACTACTCAATGTATAATCACGTGAAGACTGAAACACTTTCAAATAGGAACCATGTTCAAACGGTCATGTTGGCAACTTTCAAACGGTCATGTCACATTTCAAACGGGAAGGTGCTGATTTCAAACGGTTAAGTCAATTTTCAAACGGACAGGTATGTATTTTCAAACGGTCAGGTTCAGATTCAAACGGTCATGTCCAGTTTCAAACTGACAGCCAAGTCTCGTTCAAACGGTCAGCAATTTTCAGTCCATTTTTACCATCTCCTCTTCGAATTTTGAGCTGAAACTCTCAAGGGTTTGTTAAAATACAATTACGCACATATTGTGAAAGTTTTAGCCGATTTTATCCGTGAAAAATATCAATTTTATGAAAGAAGGTGTAGAAAATCAGAATTTGCTAGCGAAAACGAGCTAAACGGTAAGAACTCTTCCTCCTGAGCTCTGATACCACGTGTAGGATCGTGAGACGACCTAACGAGTCGATCAGAAGAGTGCACAGACTGAATCAGAGGCGGAATTCATTGATTCGGTCTTCGTTTAGCTTGTATTCACTATTAAATGTCTTGTTTATTGATCTTGAACGGATTACAGCGCGTAGACACTTCGACAGGGCTTCGCCGTCGGAATCTAGAATGTTCCAAATGATGACAGCTTGAAGCCTATTTATAGGGAGAGACCCCTTACCGTTTGAAGGTGACATGCACCCTTCAAACGGTCATGACATTCAAACGGTCATACATATTCTTCCTAATACAAACTTCAAACGGTCACCTAATATTCAAACGGTCAACATATAATCTACAATTTGTTTTGTCTTCTTGTGACCATGATGCAATAGATGATGTCATGTATGTGATGTCACTTGTGATGTCACCTATGTGATGTCATGCTTGTTTAGATCTGCAACGAACCCGAGACTCGACATAAGACAAAGACGACAGATGTATGCACCAACATTACGACGCGCAAATCGTATATATATTGTGTATAAACAGGAGAGTTAACGGATTTACACAATAATGGTCACCAATAAAATCGTTCAAGTCGCAAAAATCATTATAAATATATAAATGTATATGGAGAAGTATAGGGAAAAGAAACGGGACCTACACATGGTGTTCATTGATCTTGAAAAGGCCTATGACAGTGTGCCACGTAGACTGATTTGGGATAGTTTGGAGAGTAGAGGGGTTTCTAGGAAGTATATAGACTTAATTAGGGATATGTATGTTAGGACTGAGACTAGTGTCCGAGCGCCTGTAGGGGATACTGATTCTTTCCCGGTGGAGGTAGGACTCCACCAAGGGTCTGCTTTGAGTCCTTTTCTTTTTACTGTTATCCTAGATGAGTTGACAAAGTTAATTCAGGGGGCTCTTCCATGGTGTCTGCTTTTTGCAGATGATAT
Source organism: Helianthus tuberosus (assembly GCA_030545235.1). Lineage (NCBI taxonomy): Eukaryota > Viridiplantae > Streptophyta > Magnoliopsida > Asterales > Asteraceae > Helianthus > Helianthus tuberosus. The sequence continues at coordinate 110,861,755 of CM060364.1, read as the reverse complement.
TGTGTTAGTTGCTGATAGTAAACAAAGCCTGAATGCGAGGTTAGAAGAGTGGAGAGCAGCTCTAGAGGGCAGAGGTTTAAGGATTAGTCGATCTAAGACTGAGTACTTGTATTGCGATTTTAGTGGAGTAGACAACGATGAGGACATTCAGATCACCATTGACGGTCAAGTGGTCCCACAGGTGACTAAGGTCAAGTATCTAGGATCGTTTGTCCAGAGGGATGGGGAGATAGATAGTGACGTTGCCCACCCTATCCAGGTTGGATGGTGTAGGTGGAGAGCTGCCACTGGGGTATTGTGCGATAGGAGGTTCCCAACAAAATTGAAAGGGAAATTTTATAGGGTTGCAATTAGACCTGCTATGTTATATGGAACCGACTGTTGGGCCATTAAGGAAGTACAAGCATGCAAGATGGAGGTGGCAGAGATGAGAATGCTAAGATGGATGTGCGGGCACACAAGGTTAGACCGGGTAAGAAATGATGTTTTTAGGGAGAGGTTAGAAGTAGCTAGTATAGCAGATAAAATAAAGGAGGGAAGATTAAGATGGTTTGGGCATGTGAAGAGGAGGCAGACGATAGAGCCAGTTCGAGTGGTTGAAACCCTCGAGGTGGAGGGGAGGAGGAGTAGAGGCAATTACTTGGGATGAGCGGATTAGGCAGGATTTGCAAAGATTGCACCTCTCTGAGAACATGCTCCATGATAGGAGCTCGTGGAGACGTAGAATTAAGGTTAAGGATTTCTAGGAGAGGGTACAATTGTTTCTTTAGGTGTAGTGTATGGCCGTAGATATGTAACTATGTGTATATGCTGTTTTGTGTTGTCATATTTGTCTTGTTATACTCTTTCGCATCTCATGTTACATTGGTAGCTTCATACATACACACACACACACACCTCATGTTCTATTTATTTCTTTCCTGGGTGTTTTAGAGCCGAGGTTCTCACTAGAAGCAGCCTCTCTATCCCTAGGGGTAGAGGTAAGGTGTGCCTACATCCCACCCTCCCCAGACCCTACAAATAGCTTTGCTATTGGTGGGATTTTACTGGGTATGATTGATTGATTGATTGACTCATATATATATATATATATATATATATATATATATATATATATATTAACGTGCCAACATAATAAAAAATGACAACTTTTCGAGAAAATCTCAAAGTTATGTGATAATTCTAAAAAACAGAGAAACTTAGGATTTTTGTGATTAAATGTATATTGATTTAGAATTGTTCCCATATTAGGACGTATATAATCAATTTCTGGGATTGCAGTATTAAAATACGCACCCAAAGGTGAGTGTCACTAAACCCCTCTTTTTACTGCTTTATATATATTTTGGGGGTAGAACATCCCAATAAAAGGGTTTAATAATGTTTTTGAAATAAAACATACCTTTTGATATAAATTATATATTTTCATTGGAAATATATGGATTTTTGGAAAATTATATATATATTTCGGGATGAAATAGTTTTGAAGAATAAATATGTTTCGGGTGGAAACAGGATTATGCACAGTGTTTGGGGGAACAACGACCGTGTAGTTGGTACGAATATTGCTTGGTCTCAAGAGAGTAAGTATCAGCATAGGCTTACATTTCGTCGGGGATTTCAGGGGATTCGTACAACATCATGTATTAAATTGTCATATTGGTAGGATATATATATATTGTACGTGAGGCAGACATCATATTGTTCTCAAAGAGAGAACCCTGCGCCCATGATGTCGTTTAATTAGTTAAGTATTACACGCGATGAATTGTTGGTAGATCTATCGGGTTGACAACCCCGTCGTGACCGGTCGCCCAGTGTCAATGTCAAACGACGAATTAAGATTCTGTTTATTGTCTAGCATTGATTATCCCTGCATGGTTAATATATAGTTCGTATCGTCTAGCTAACATACGAGTCTGAAAGTTGACACTAGAATTTAATATACAAAACCTGGGCAGTACTGCAATCGTCGGAGTAATGAACCGACTGATGCCCATGGATTTTATTAAGAAAGTAAAATGGACTTTCTAAAATTACTTGGTTGCTTTCAAATAAATACCTAATCAGAAAGTTTTCCTTGGAATAAAATTTGTTAGTAAACAAATAAGTGAACTCACCTTCCTTTATGTTGACACTTGATTTTAACGTGTTCTACAGGTACTTGAGATCGGCTTCGGGAATTATGGCGTATCTTGTGGTTGTTGATGCATATTTTATCACTTAAAATGTTGGATTGACTTTTAATTATTCTGGGACAATGTAATAAGATCCATGAGGATCATAAACAACTAAACTATGTCATGGTTGTGTCGTGTCTTAAAACGTAACGTTTAAATAACTTACATTTAAAGCATACTAAAATGTCCAACAATTAAATGCATCGATCGACAATATATAAATGGGCATCAACTTCCGTCTCCACTACGTTTTATATTCCGCTGCGACGTTTTTGGGGTGTGACAGCACAGGTTACTGTGAATGATCTGAAGCCTAAGATTGAAGACATTCCAATCATCTCTGAGTATTCTGATGTCTTTCCTGACGAATTACCTGGATTACCTCCTGAGAGGCAAGTAGAGTTCAGGATAGACATTCTGCCAGGATCTGTGCCTATAGCACGAGCTCCTTATCATCTAGCGCCTACCGAAATGAAAGAGCTCAGAACTCAATTAGACGACTTACTGGGAAAAGGTTTCATTCAGCCCAGCTCTTCGCCTTGGGGAGCTCCAATATTGTTTGTGAAAAAGAAGGACGGATCAATGCGCTTATGCATTGATTATCGCGAATTAAATAAGGTAACGATCAAGAATCGTTATCCTTTACCCAGGATCGACGATTTATTCGATCAACTTCAAGGGGCGAGCTTCTTCTCAAAGATTGATTTGAGATCTGGGTATCATCAACTCAAGGTTAGAACTGAAGATGTACCAAAGACAGCATTCAGAACGAGGTATGGACAGTTCGAGTTTTTAGTGATGCCTTTCGGGCTCACTAATGCACCAGCAGCATTCATGGACCTCATGAATAGAGTCTGCAAGCCATACTTGGATAAGTTTGTCATCGTATTCATAGATGACATACTTATCTATTCTCGTAGCCAAGTTGATCACGAGAAGCACCTTTGATGTATCTTAGGATTGCTTCGACAGGAGAAGCTGTATGCTAAATTCTCCAAGTGCGAATTTTGGCTTCGTGAAGTCCAATTCCTTGGACATGTTGTTAGTGAGCATGGTATCCAAGTAGATCCCGCCAAGATAGAAGCCATTATGAACTGGGAAGCACCGAAGACGCCTACAGAAATTCACAGCTTTCTGGGTTTAGCTGGATATTATAGAAGATTCATTGAGAACTTCTCGAGTATAGCTGCACCATTAACTTCTTTGACCGCAAGAATGTGAAATTTGACTAGGGTCCAAAGCAACAAGAATCTTTCAAGATTCTTAAGCAAAAGTTGAGCAATGCTTCGGTATTATCCTTACCCGAAGGAGTTGAAGAGTTTGTTGTATACTGTGATGCTTCACACACCGGCATGGGTTGTGTACTTATGCAGAGAGGCAAGGTGATTGCCTATGCATCACGACAACTAAAAGTGCATGAAAAGAATTACACCACCCACGATTTAGAATTGGGTGCTGTTGTTTTTGCATTAAAGTTGTGGAGACATTATTTGTATGGAACTAAATGTGTGATCTATTCGGATCACAAAAGTCTCCAACACTTGTTCAATAAAAAAGAGCTCAATATGAGACAGCGCCGTTGGATGGAGACTCTAAATGATTATGATTGCGAAATTCGCTACCATCCAGGTAAAGCGAATGTGGTCGCTGATGCTCTAAGCCGAAAGGAAAGAGTCAAACCGATCAGGATCAATGCCAAGAGCATAGAACTGAAGAATAGCCTAAGTGAAAGGCTATTAGCTGCACAGAAAGAAGCTATTTTGGAAGCAAACCTTCCAAATGAAATGTTAGGTGTAACTATTGAACAGTTAGCACCTAGTAAGGATGGAATCCTCATATTAAATGGAAGAATTTGGGTTCCTAGTCATGGAGGACTTCGAGATATAATCCTCCAGGAAGCTCACAACTCCAAATATTCGGTTCAACCTGGAGGTGACAAAATGTATCAGGATTTGAAAGCAAATTATTGGTGGATAGGTTTGAAGAAATCTATTGCCACACATGTAGCTAACTGCCTGACTTGTGCTCAGATTAAAGCTGAACATCAAAAGCCATCAGGTCTGCTACAACAGCCAGAACTTCCCACGTGGAAGTGGGAGATGGTAACCATGGATTTTATAACCAAGTTACCTAAAACAAGACACGGAAATGATACCATATGGGTTATAGTTGATAGACTGACTAAGTTAGCACATTTCCTGCCCATCAAGGAGACTCATAGCTCCGACAAGTTAGCCCAGTTGTACGTGGATAAGATTGTATCCCTTCACGGAGTGCCGGTGTCTATTATCTCTGATAGAGATACTAGATACACCTCTCACTTTTGGAAAAGTTTTCAGCAATCTTTGGGCACACGTTTGAATTTTAGTACTGCTTACCATCCTCAGACAGATGGACAGAGCGAGCGTACGATTCAAACGTTGGAAGACATGCTTCGCGCATGTGTTATTGATTTGGGAGGTAGTTGGGATGATTACCTACCCTTGATCGAGTTCTCCTATAACAATAGCTACCATACAAGCATTCAGGCTGCGCCTTTTGAGGCATTATATGGTAGAAAATGCAGATCGCCTGTTTGTTGGGCAGAAGTAGGAGAAGCTCAGTTATCAGGACCTGATATAGTCCTTGAAACGACGGAGAAGATTGTCCAGATTCCTGATCGCCTGAAAGCTGCCACGGATAGGCAGAAAAGTTATGCTGACAAGAGGCGAAAACCTCTAAAGTTTGAGGTTGGTGATAAAGTCTTACTGAAAGTATCACCCTAGAAAGGTGTGATGCGTTTTGGTAAGAAGGGCAAGCTAAGACCTAGATATATCGGACCATTCGAGATTATCGAATGTATCGGCAGTGTAGCGTATAAGCTAAACTTGCCTGAGGAGCTTAGCGGAATTCATAATGTGTTTCACATCTGTAATCTCAAGAAATGCCTAGCGGATGAATCGCTAGCTATGTCTCATAAAGACGTACAGATTGATGAAAGCCTAAGGTTTGTTGAAAGACCTATATCGATCGAGGATCGACAGGTTAAAAAGCTCCGAAGGAAGCATGTGCCAATAGTAAAGGTTAAATGGGATGCTCGTAGAGGTCCCGAATATACGTGGGAAGTTGAGTCCACTATGCGACAGAAGTACCCTCACTTATTCAATTAAATCTCGGGTCGAGATTTCTTTTAAGAGGGTGAGGATGTAACACCACGTAAAAACGTGTCCAATTATGTAAAGACGCGTGTCCTAAACTCTAAATATGTGAAAGTTTGAGTTTGAAGGACTAAAGTTGACAAACAGTGAAAATATGTATGCGAAGGGACTAAAAGTGTCAACATCCCAAACTTGAGCCTCTGAATGACAGTACATGGAGAATATATTCTTAATCGAGTGATTAATTGAATATAAGAAGTCGTTTGTGAATGTATTCAGAAGATTATAAAGCTACAGGGATTATACGTGGGAAGTTGAGTCCACTATGCGACAGAAGTACCCTCACTTATTCAATTAAATCTCGGGTCGAGATTTCTTTTAAGGGGGTGAGGATGTAACACCACGTAAAAACGTGTCCAATTATGTAAAGACGCGTGTCCTAAACTCTAAATATGTGAAAGTTTGAGTTTGAAGGACTAAAGGTTACAAACAGTGAAAATATGTATGCGAAGGGACTAAAAGTGTCAACATCCCAAACTTGAGCCTCTGAATGACAGTACATGGAGAATATATTCTTAATCGAGTGATTAATTGAATATAAGAAGCCGTTTGTGAATGTATTCGGAAGATTATAAAGCTACAGGGATTAAACGTGTCAACATGTTAATTCTACCCCTGAGTGACCTTTTAATGTTCCCAAAGCTTTGTAAAATATAAATACATTCTCATGAAAGTCTAATAAAGAATTCATAAGCATTCGGTTGAATTTGTGATGAACTAGTGGGATTCCCGCGCTTCGCGGCGGGCTTACGGTCAGCATCAACTCGATTCGTTAAAGTACCAGCATCGTATCGGCTCGGTTCTTATAGCAACCAAAAGAGATACACCCAAAAGGATATCTTCACGTGTTTTATATTGATCGAAAACTATAAAAACAAATACCGATACTAGTACCGATGCTATTTAGTCGGGGCATCAATTCGGTCACTAGCACTCGCTATAGCTTACGGTACTAATAATATTCTATTGCCAATACAACTTTATTTTCAATTAGTTTGTACCGTCACATCGAGAAAATCATAAAAACGAATACAATAATGGTACCGATATAGTTCGAACAGTATGGTTCGGTTCTTCACGGCATAGAACAAAAAAATCAACTATATTTACCTATTTGATTAAAAAATTTATCGAATCGTATTTAAATTAAGCATGTCACAACGGTGTATTCAAAATTTTATATTATGCAACTCATGATAACAAAAAATAGTAATCAGTCTAACTGTATACAAAAAACTCAATGAATTTTATATCGTCATGTCGAGAAAACCATAAAACCAATTATAATGCTAGTATCGATTTCGCTCGAATAAAAATATTAACGAATAGTTGATAAAAAATAAACACGTCGCAATGATGTATTCGAAGCTTTAGTAAATGTCATATTATATTACTCAAATAATGAAAAGAGTAAATAACTTATAAAACATCATATTATATTGCTTAAATAAAAAAAGGTAAACGACATCATTTTATATTACTGTGTATAACTCAGTTTTAAATGAAATTTATGTCTAAAAATAGATAAAAATAAGCACATCAAAATTGCATACTCGGAATTTTATAAAACATTGTATTTCTTTAGATTATAAGCGAAAAACAAAGTCTATCCAAAAGAGATTGCAAAAATAAAAATATTATAATATTTATATTAAAAATAATCAAATAAATAAAAGAAAAAACAAAAAGTATTAGATGACTCCACTAACAATTCAATTTAAAAGTAAAATAATTAAGAAAAAAGAAAACTAAAATATGCTATTGGTTGAAATGGACTAATTAGAAAAATAATAATAAATAAATAAAAACTAGTGTACAAGTACTTTGAAAATGTAAGGTATAGAAATTATTCAACTTTCAAGAAAATAAAGTCACATGTGCAAAAACCGACAATTCTTCATTCAATTGCCATTTCTAAAGAATCCAAGGGAACACTAGTGCATGGCAAGGTAATCTGAACAATGCATACCTGATCATGTGGGCTTTTCCTGCTGAAAAATGACTTTAGATTTGAGTTTTAAAAGTTGCATGATCAAACATAAAAACTCTCAAATTTTTGTCTTCTGTTCATTTGTTGAGTGTAGGCCATATGTTGCTTTGTTTTAGAACTTGTGTGGTTTGATACGTGCCAAGACTGTGGTTTAGCGTATGCACATAAATGATAAAGGCATTAGGATCCCTTCCATTGTGTTATTTGTTGATTGTTTATCCACCCACCTTAGTCAACCATGTTGAGCCTTTTATCCTTCGTTTGCTACACCTTGTTTGACCTGTTTGATTACCAACTATGAATGACAAGTATGTTTAGAAGTATCTTATGAAAGAAAAAATGGAAAAAAAAGAGAAAAAAAAAAGAAGAGGAAAAGAAAGAAAAAGAAAAAAAATCATTATTATGTTCGTGTTAAATAAATGGGTCGAAGATAACCAAAAAAAAGGTGTTAGTATTATTGTGAATAAGTTAGCATGGTTTGGTATGTTCGTTTGTGTTCGCCAATAAACATAAAAAACCCAAAAATATATTCCTACCTTTACCTTTAACCCATAACCCGAAAGTCCTTTTGATATGTATTATGTTATTTGATACAGTGGAGGTGTGATTGCTATACAAGCTTATGACTGCAAAGTAGCATATTTGGTTTTGAGCGAGATGTATACTAGCACATTACACGCTAGTCTTGATAAAACCGAGAGGAGTGATTATTGTGAGGGGCGTGTGGCATGTGTGTAGTATCATAAGCATGTTAGTTTTAGTTAGGCAAGTCTTAAAGTTTATATATTTGTCAGATTGTTAATCTCGATTGTGTCAGTCTATGGGACGAGTATGAGTTGTGATCTTAAATTGCAAATTCGGTAAAGGACTTGAAGGTGATTTGTTAATAAGGTGAGTAATGTTTGTAATGGTTGCTTGAGGACAATCAATGTTAAGTGTGGGGATGTGATGGAGAGGATGAAACCCGTGCCTTAAAGTGTGGTAGAATACGTGTTTTATTATGTTTTAAGTGATTATGTGCCTTGAATGTGTTAACTACGAGTGTTTGTGGTTCTACAGGTAAATCACTTAATTCGGTGCATTTAGAACGCTCAGTCATGAAACAAGCAAGGAGGATTATCAAGACACTTCACATCGTTCGGGACTTGTTCGGGTCAAAAGATAGCTCAAAGGAACAAGAAACATGAAACATTAAAGTCCAGGGGCTGATTGATAATTAAATGAAAGTTGGGTGTGTGAGGAGTGTGGCTGGCCAAAATACATAACATGTTATATCGTAGGCTATGGAATGGAAGCATAGCTTACGGGTAGAAATGTCTGATTACACAGAATGTATAGACCGTAACCTACGGTTCTAACCCGTAGGCTACGGTAGGAAAATATACACACACGCACATGGGACTTTAAGGAGGACATCATCAAAAGAAAAAAAGTCAACAACATCAATTATTCATGATTCTAAAAAGGAGCAGTCATTCACGTGACTTATTGAGTGGAGTTAATTAATTATTGTGATTTTCAACATAACAATTATCCATCAATTTCATGGGCTTTGACGGTAAGGAGCCTTGTGGATGTTATTGATTGGGCCGCACATGGGCGACAGACATCGAGGGGGTGCATTAGGGGCTATTGGCGGCAGCATTGGTGAGGCACAAGAAGTCAAGAATAAAATAATCACACACAGTGGATATGTGAAAGGCATTAGTGGGCCGACATCTTGGATTTGTGTTGACTTCCCGTTTTGGGCCGATTCAGGGAGTAGGGACGTGACTTTTGAAGGGCAATTAATTAAGATAACATGATAACATCATCGATAGACAGATCTGGATGGCAGAGAGGAGAGACACATCCGGCCTTTGAAGATCAACCAACCGACATGAGCGGCTAAATCTCTCGTGGACACTTCGGGTGAATGATTCTTGTTAGACGCTTTTAATTCTAGTTTATGTTTTGTATTGAGATTTGGATTTGGATTTGTAGTAGGGTGACAGCCGACTATTTGCGTGATTATATAAATTGTGTGACAGACAAATCCTGAGTGACAGTCAGAGTTATAATTATGTGTTGAATCCAATTATGCTTTTGTTGATTGAATGATTCCTATGTATGTTTGTTTTAATATTTATCTGGTCAATTAATATTAAGATTTTGAACTGCATAGGTAATTGGTAGATGTGACAGATTTACTATTCAATCAATAGCATCCAATAAAATCAGAACTAGCTTATTAGTAATTACAGAATCTGAATCCCAGAGTGCTCACCTTTTCTCATCATTGTTTATTACGACTCAATCTTTTTCTTAATTGCAACTTGTTTCATGTGTTTTTAATTCCATATCAGTTCTATAATCATCAGTTTATTTTTTTTATAGTTGTTAGTAAATACTTAACGTTACACACTTTCCACAATCATCCTCTGGTTCGATATCCGACTTACTCTAGCTACTAGTTTATTTCGGTTTTTGCATGTCACTAACGACAGACATCAATTAGTAAGAGTCTTAATTCCTGTTTAGTCCTTTTAATTAATTTAAAAACCGAAAAGTCAAACTTATCGTAATTAAGCTTTGACTTTTGGTTTAATCACAAACGGTCCAGCCACTGACCGAAACGAAAGTGGTTATGGAACCATATTAAGGTAGGTGATTAACCCTTAAAAGGGCACCTCCTAATTATTTCGTTTGACTAGTTAATTGTCGGGTCAAACTAGTTTGACAAAAAGTCAAACTGGACAGAAAGTTTAAAAATGAATTAAATTAATAAAACAGAGGTTCTAAATTATATTTTAACATTCTAATGACTTGGTAATTAATATTAGAACATGTTTTATCAGTCCTAACCTGGCAATTATCAGTCTAAGGTCAGTTTATAACCGAAAGTCGCAAAAGCTTGACTTTTGCTTTGACTTTCAGTTCTGACCCGTTCAAGCTTAATTCTCCCATGTTCTAAGCTTCCTTTAGGACCACATTACTCAGTAGTATAACCCTCTGGAGTTATATTGCATGGTTCTTAGTGGTTTGAATTATATGCTCTTGATCGTTAATATGCTTATAAATGCCATAAATGCCCTTTTTACACACAAGTGAGATTTTTAGAAATGTGAGTGGACAAGAACCTTTGCTACTGATATATAAGCTTGTCCCAAAAATTTGACATCAGTTCTTGGTCTCAAATAGGAGTTATGCGCGATATCGTAATTAGAAGCTTTTTATTAATTAATTTGCGATATCATGCATAATACATGTTTAAACTTGGATTTTGAACCAAAACTCATTACCTACTGTTAAGATATTATTTTTAAGGAATTTTAAAATTTTTGGTCAGATTATTATCTGTTTAAAACATAGAGTTCTTGTGTAATTCGGTTAATGATGATAATACCCTTTTTAGACATAAAATGAGATTAACAAAGGATTTGTATGCCAAACTTTTTCCTACTGATTTCATACATTAAATAAATTATTTTGAGCATTTAAAACTGATCAAAATCTCATATTTATATAAACATCTTGATTATCGTCAATTAGCGAGTTTTACACTAATTAGGTGCATAGTATGGTTTAAAACCATATTTAACATCTAAGACTTGTTACCTACTGAATTTTTAAACAAATTTAAATATTTTTACAGTAGGTATAAGTTATGAACTCAGGTTTCCAAAAATGCCTTTAAAGCCTATGTGAAATGACCAAATTGCCCTTTCAGGACATAGTTTGGTCGCAAATAGTAAATTTCACATGTGTATGATATCTTACTGATGTAATGTGATAAATTAAATATTTTTACTGATTTCAAAAGACCAGAACTTCAGTTGTTATAAAATCTCTTTTATAAGTATTAAAATTACCAAAATGCCCTTACGGGACTTAAATTGGTTTAAATTACTTTTTGGGCATATATGTTAACATCCTACTGATGTATTAACATATTTTTAAGCATAATAACATTTGAGACCTGTATATAATTCATTTGGTTACCCGTTACGCGTTTACGCGTTCGGATCGGTTTTTGTGACTAATTTACGTAAAATAACCGAAACGGGTTTAACCTTATCATTAAATCCTCAAATTCTAGAATGTGTTCAGTTTACCCATATTATACAAGTATCCAAGCTTGTTGGGTCTAAACCACATTCTATTTCGGTCCCCGCTTAATCTAGCGTTTAGAACCGTAAGGTTTCTTTCTAACTAGCCGCTCTAAGTCCTTGACTTAACTAAAGACCCGTTAGCATCCTAATAGGTTATTAAACCTTCTATACATATTAAGTAGCATCCAGTAGAAGGTACCATCATAAAGCTTTAGGATTTACGGCTGAGTTACCTTCACTTTTAAGCTCAGGTAAATACTTTTAACTTATTTTCCCTTATACGGGCTTGGGATATGGTATTATAATAATACCACTTGGTCGGGTATGAAATCATTTAATCAGATTGTCATTAATAAATTTACGTAACCCGTTTTAATATGTCTTGTTTGATAACATAAACATTTGGGGGTTAATTCGACCGTGTCCTGGATATCCTCGGCTCATTTCATTTGAAAATGACCACAACCTATGCACGGGGTGTAGGCATACACCTGACAGGTGCAAATGCTAAATAATATATAAACCCACATGTTGGGGATAACTCTTTTGTGGGTTCTATAAGTGGTGAGTCGGTTAATCATATTCTTTAAATAATTGTCCCAAGTTATAAATGATTTGTGCCATGTGCACTTAAATCAATTTTTCATAAATGTTTTCAAAAGAGTCAGTTAATTGTATTTACCAGTGTAAACTGACGTATTTTCTAAAGACTGATTGACAGGTACCTCTCGTAAATAGGCTGGAGCTATTAGGTGTCGTATAAGAGGATCTTGCAAATCCCTAAGATACCTGAAGTCTGTTATTTTGTTTCTTTGTACTTTTTATGATCCGCCTGTGGATCTTATTACATTCCAGTCTGTATATTCTTTCACTCGGACACTCAGACATTATGGTTTGTAATAGTTTTTTACCAAGCCTTCCGATGTGCTATTATATTGTGTGTATTGACAATGATGATATCAACTACGTCACGATACTCCCCGCCGGGCCCACCGGTAATATGTGGAAATATCGGGGTGTGACAAAAAGACTAAGCCCATCCTCTGTAAACGCTGCTAATGGTACATCGTGCATTTTGACCCAAACAGGAACCGTTGTGATATCCTCTTTTTCAACCGCGATACTTGGTGACCATTCCTTCAATATAATCGGTATGTTTCTTATCATCCAAGGACCATCTTCCAATAACTGGTCAATACCTTTCTTGGTTTTAAACTTGAAGAAAAAGAATCCCTTAGCATTCATCATAATCCTCGACAACCCGTACTTCACCCAGTTATGCTTAACAAAATAATCCACAACTGGGAACGCCAGGCGTTTACCCAAAAAATACCCATACAACGTATTAGCATACCTCTCCGTAACCTGCTTAACTGATGATAATGGAATGACTACATCAGCTCCATCCATAGTGTCCTCGGAAACCAACTTCCTAAAGTTCACTTTAACCTCCTCCTTCTTCGATTGAAGCACATTAGCAAACGATACGCTCCCACTATCCTTATTAACCGAGGGCTGCTTGTTACCCGAGTTAACAGGATACTTACTCTTCGCATTGTTTCCATTCATGTCTTTCGTATTATGAGCAAACAGATTCTCAATAGGTGTAGAGATGCTTTCTAATCCATCCAGAATTGAGACATTAGACGTAGAGTACATACCCCGTCTTGGCAACATAGTGTTACCTTCTATGTTCGTAACCCTCAGTCCTATTCCCCGAATTGGCGTTGTAGCAGGTGTATTACCCCCTCCATCAGGAACTTGTTCATCATAAATATTCGGACTATAATCACCACCCCTTTCCATATTCCCACCAGGTTTGTTACGTGCATTCATAATAACATCATCAACTCCCTCCATCAGCAAATAATCAACCCACCATGCAAAGAAAACAAGAGACACCAGAAGACCACAGATCGCACAAGAACAAAACAAAACCCTAATCCAAAAAATCTTCACGAAATCAAATAGAGAACCCGAATAATCAAGGTTACTGCCTTACCAGTAGGACCGAAAACCCCAATTCTCTATTCAATCAGATCAGAATTCATGAAATAAGGCCGGCGATTATAAAAGAAAAAACGAAAAACAAACCCTACTTCCAATCGATCAAGTAATGCTAACGAGTTCGTACTAATGTTTGATGAATCAAACATCCAATAACAGACTGTTATAGATAAATCACGAAGAAACTAGGGTTGCATGAAGAACAAGAAATCGCCTAGGCTAGAGAGAGAAAGGGTTTTTCTTTCTTCCTGCCCGTAATTATTTTATATATTATATATATAGTTAAAACCCTTTAGCTATGACAAGCCACTAACTGCAGTCGACTGGTTGCCTGCACGCCTTTTAAGTCGCTGGTTTCTACTGTTATTATATGCAAGTGTTAATTGTGTAAGTTATTTATGTGTGTAAGTTTTAGTTTGTAGGTTGAGCGTGTATGGATTTCAATAATTCTGTAGCTATGAGGAAAAGAAACATGGTATGTAAATCCTATCATCAACAATATTGCTTGTGTTTCTAATATACACAAAACCTATCATCATGTATTTGATAATTGTGTTTAGTGTCAGGCTGACTTTGATGAAATAGCGGACAGAGTAAAAGAGGTACAAGCTTTTTTCGTCATGCGTTATACTTATTTCAGTTTTGTCTTTGATAAGATCATGTCTTACTACTCAATATATATAATCACAGATCGACTTATGTGATGAAGACCTCAATGATGCAGTGGACAACATGTGTAAGGTATAAATAACAAGGATTTTACTCGTAAGTTGCTTTTGTTTTCACCCTTTGTATCTTCTTGTTCTATTAATTTTTCATAGGGTATCATGGATTACATCCGTTTGGTATGGTCGCCCACTTTTCGTTATGATTTTTGATCCTTACATTAGAAAGAAACCCTGTCTTGATACTCGAGGAGGCAACGTGATAGCCAATACATAACGGATCCGGTTGGAGTGACAAAATCCAAGTCCGTAGACCCGCGACCCGGCCCGAATGGAGCATGCATGGCTCAATCTAATTATGTCATCTTCTCAAGACATGGCAATGCATGCCCCACGTCCACCATGCACTTTACTTTTATGTTTTTAATCAATGTTTCCATGCTTTATTTGTTTGTACCTTCAGCTTCTTAACCAGTGAGTTAGTTTTTAATTTTACTAGAAAATAAGTCATGGGTTAGAGTAGTTGTAATTTCTTTTCTTTATCTATGAAACTTCCAAAGGAATGAAAGGGCAGTGAGTTTTAGAATGAGTTTTTTTTCTTGTGTTAATTATCTCATATGTGTGGGTTAATTAATTCGACTATGCTAGCTCAACCGTGGCGCGTTGGGTGGTGAACTTAGACACGATATCTTAACCGGAGTGGTGTATCTGTATCTTCGGTTGGACATCGCAGCCCTACCGTTTCGTTTGGTGGTGAATCTGTATCCAAACGAACCGTAGAACTATCATTTATTTTACCGTTTGATTTGAACTAGTGATTAGGGGTTTTACTCCTATCACAACGGGTCAAGGTGCTCTCAGTTTCTGGCATTTTCCCAACAGTATAGATCAAAGTTTGACAAGTTTATGGAGGAGGGGTATTCAAGAGTTGGTATATACCCTAAAGAAGATGTGTTACCGGCTGCTAGAATTTCCCCCCCGATTGCAATTGACGAAGATGTGCTCGAAAGGTATAAAAGCTTCAAGAGGTTTGATACCGTTGTGGACCATTCAGATCATCTTTTTTCTAAGTTACCTATTGAGCAGGCAAGTTGTTGTCACTGAATTGCTAATTTTGATAGTAACACTAATCAGTTTGACACACATACGCATGATATGTTTCAGACAACAGAAGGCTGGGCTAAAGATATACGGGTAGAGTGGCGGATTCTTGAAAATGGCTTGCCTGGTATGCATGTCGTCAAGACGTCAACTCATCAGGAATGTCGTTTATTTATACTTGATCATGTTCAAACATAATTTTCTTTAGTTTGGATACAGAGACAATATTTGTGAGGGCTTATGAATCGCGGATGGATCTTTTAAGAGCTGTAATTATTGGAGCAAAGGGGACTCCATATCACGATGGTCTCTTCGTCTTTGATGTGTATATTCCACGCATGTATCCTCTTGTGCCGCCTGTATATTGTCTTTTTTGTTCTTATATACATGTGCATATTCTGTCAATGGTGTGTAATATTTATTATGTCTTATTTTCTTTAAGCTTGTGCGCTATCACTCTTTCGGCTTTGCTATCAATCCACATCTGTTCGAGTGTGGCGAACTTCGCATAGACCTTAGCAGATCATTTGGCCAGTTTAGCAAGACACTCTGGCCGTCTGACGATTTAACTATGCTCCAATTTCTGGTCTCCATACAGGAACGGGTTCTGAACGCAGATCCTTTGTTCCACCAACCTGGATTTGTAGATTCTGGACCCTCTGTGGCTGCAAAATACTTGTCTTTACTATACAACGAGGACATCCTGATAAAATCACTCAAAACAATGATTGATATCATGAATAAACCACCCAAGGTCGTAAGTTTTTTGTGTTTTTGTTCTTCTTGTGACTAGTGTGTGTGGTTGGTTAACTAATGAGATGTTTTGGATGATGCAGAACTTTGAGGCTTTTGTAGTTGGGCATTTTCGCAATCGTGTGGTTGATATTTTAATGGCTTGTAATGCTTATAGGGATGGCCTGGCGCAAGCCGGGGGTGGTGTGGGTAACAAGGAGGAGAGCTGCTGCTCAATGGAGTTCCAGAATAAAGTTCATTTATGCATATGTGACCTTGTAACTGCTTTTATAAAGATCGGAGCAACTGAAGCTCTCGAGCACTTGTCGCCTCGCGCAATTTGTACCTGGTTTTATGGATATCGGAGAAACTGAAGACACAAATTTATTATAAAACTACTATTATGAAACTCGTACCTTGCTGAAACTTTAATTTGTTAAGCATAACAATGTATTTCTCTTTTTTTTGCAATTCTTTATTTGGTATCCCCCCTAAGGATTATATATTTGCTTTTTATTTTTACCAAACATGATTCACCATAAAGTGTATCTTAAAATCTTTTGTCAAACTTACGTTACAATAGTAAAAGCAGGTGTCAAAAGTATATATATTTTTCACAACCAAGTCATTTTTTCTGTTGATTTTGTGTACATGGACTATGGTGACTCAACGCTTTCACCTGCTAAGCCCTTTGCTTCAAACTACTAGAAATTTGTCCATTTCTAACGCGTTTTTTCATCACAAATGCGTTGCAAACTCAAGTTTGCTATGCATGTGTGACAAAACCTTGATGTTGGAAAAAGCCCCGTTGGAAACAATATACTACGGATTTACAACGCAATTATTTTCAACGAAAAAATTGTGTTGGAAATTTGCAACGCATTTCCTACGCTATTTGCTAATTGTTCTTTTTTGATTTGTGACACATTTGTGGCAGAATGAGTATATTTTTTGATGCATTTGTGATGGAATATTAAAAAAATAATAAAAATAAAATCTGGAAAATCCAGATTTTTTTCTTTTAAAAATCTGCAGGAAAGATCACTACATAAATTACAAAACCTGTATTAAATTCACCATATGACATCAAAAATCTGAAAATAACCAAACCAAACCCGTTTACAACTTGACCCGTAAACCAACAAATAGCCCATAACTCACTACTCTGTAGACAAAATTGAACCCAAAATGAACAAAACCTCAATCTCTACTATGACTAAAATGGCCCTTGTAATCAATCTGCAGCCAATTAATTCAAGTTTATCCAACACCTGCAGTTTGACTAATAAAAGTCAAACAATTGAACAATGCTTTTAAGCAAGACCACTAACAAATATATAAAAATAATACTACAATACTTACTCAAGAAGTATATGATAAACCATTAGATATTTAAAATATAATAACTAGGGTCATAGGTACCCCGCGCTTTACGACTGGGAGCGCTTGTTGTGCAAAAATACATGTGCGGCCACTTCTGACCAGTTTGACTCATTTCTTTTAAGCTAATTTCTCTTGGTTTTAAAAATCGCGAAGCACACAAAAGCAACGGGACACACAAGGCGCCAAGTGATTATATAATTTATTTAATAAATCCCAAAGGTTTTTAGCATCCACTACCTATGATTTAGCTATAATTAAGCTTTATATATGTTTTAACATGAAAAACACATACACGTACAACATAAAAAGCCTGTTGTACGACACTCAGATGCACAAAAGAAACACAAGTCCAAAATGTCACCAAACCCGGCATCGCGTATGTATGTTTTAACGCGTGGTCCAATAGGATTTTCCTTAATTTTCAGGATGTTTAAAAACTTCTAACGCACGGTTTCTCTCTATGTAAAAACAACACATCATTAGTAAGGGAACCGGGATGTAACTCGTAACTCGTTTTAAAAGCTGGGTGAAACAAAAACTTTTATCAAACAAGTAACAAAACCTTTAAGCTGTTAATGTGTTCTCAAAAACAACTTTTTTTCTTCAAGTTTACGTTCTATGTCACTAAATTCATATCAGCACAGGATTAACCTGTACACTACTCTTTTTTTAAATATAGACAACACTAATCTCCTGCATTACATCATTCAAGACCCGCGTACATACTAACCAATTGAAGTTCCAACAAAGCCACGAAGTTTATGAAGTTCAAACAGAAAAACAACAAAGTTCTGAAGTTCCAACAGCAAAACAACGGGTTTTTATGAAGATATGGGTTGGAATCAGCGGACTTCTGAAGTCCATGGTGCAGTTCAGCGGGCTTTTTCTACAAGTGCAGTGACTTTGCAGGTGTAATTGTAGATTATTTCGCAAGGATGCTTTGTGGTTATCTTAATGAACTCGTCTTATATCAAAAGGTCTGCAACAATGGAAGGAGGTTAACCCGCCACTCAGTTAGCTAAACCCATGATAAGTTTGACCCGTAAAAAGTAGTATTACAATTACCGTTCCAGAATTAGCAATATGACTAACAGGGAAGGAATCTATGCAGAACACTAGATATTGTGATAACATGCTTTACAAAATGGATCATTCATTTTTTTCGATGTTAAAAAATTTAAAATAAACGAAAAGAATTGAAACGCGACATTTATTGTCTCTCCTGAAATTCAAAAGAAAATATAAACAAATTTCGCTTATGTATACAACCTACACGTGTGTAGGTAAACGATTAGAAATTAAAAAAATATATGAAAACAAATTAGTTAGATGGATTATTATGCACTTAAACATACGCATTTGCATGTAAGAAGTACAAATTTAAAATATGTACCATTGATAAAAAAAAATGAAACGATTTAGGTTTATGTGACACTATCGAGTTTACCTATAAATGCTTATTCTACTCAAATTCATCGCGGGTCACCATTCTTTCATGATAGCAAGACATGAACAGCTTCCGCGTCTTCAATAAATGCGACTTGTTGAAATGCTTTAAAAACCAATCACATACAGAGACATCAAAATCCATTGTTGCAGATGTATTCCATTGATTGATCACTGCTTCCACCTCACTGAAACAGCCAAGTATCAGATATGCAAGCATCGATGCAAGATAGATTCTAACATATCTTGCCTAACTCTCATGAACACTCGTGTCATCAAGAATGTCTCTGACTTCATCAATCTTTAAAGATGAAGCGCACAAACTTATCCATATAAAAGGGTAAATATCTAGAGAAAAACATTCTGGCTTTTTGGTTCTTTAACAACGTTTCACCTGCCCATCTGACATCTCATAATCTCATTGTATGTTATGGCCTTTGAAGTAAGTTTTGATGCTGCATACGCATTTGGTTGTTTTAGCACTAAGAGGTAAACTTTCAAAATAACTTTCGGCAGCACCTATACCAAATACTTTGGTTGATAAATCGATACAGATAATTCAAACTCATCGTCCACTCGGATAACCGCAAATGCAAATAGGATTACATGTTTGATGTTTGAATTATGAGATCTAGCACATATTAAGGAGAATTCGTATGCATAGTCACAGCAAGAATCTTTTGTTGTTTCAAAAGAAAGAAAAAAAATTGGCAGTAAAAATGTAAAAATATTAATGTCAGAAGTGGGATTTGAACCCACGCCCTCTTTCGAAGACCAGAACTTGAGTCTGGCGCCTTAGACCACTCGGCCATCCTGACAATTTTGTAATTACTTACAAAATGTTAAACTTTATTTAATGTTCTTCAATGAATGTTGAAATAGGATTAAATGGTATAATGAATTATATACGAAATTTACAGGGAGTGGTTTTATCAATTTACTAGTGGGAGAGCCCGCGCTTCGCGGCGGGGAAAGATGGATGATTTTTAACAAAATTAGATAGAAAAAAGCACTACTCAACGAAAATTTTATATAAGACAAAACAAAACCAAAAGCGAGCATCAATTTAGGCTCAAAATTGATTTAAGCCGACTCGATTCGAGTTTTTAACAAGTCCATATTAACATTAACTTGCTCATATGCGACTCGACTCGACTCAGTACATTCAACCTAAAATTTTATATTTAAAGAAAACTTTTATATTAACATTAACTTGCTCATATGCGACTCGACTCCCCACCTCACCATCATACCAAGCCAGAACAAAGAAAATCACAGCTGCAGCAAATAAAATTCTAACGAAAGTATCATTAAACTGATACAATATCAGACCGAAAACAGATGCTTTTCCAACTCATTCGTCTCATACTTTTGTAGCCGCTTCTCAACTTCACCATCAGCAAGACCAAATTTGCATCCACCTGGTAGTTTTGTTCACCTGCAAGATCAATCATCTTGTTACCATAATGATCCGGATCACACACATAACAAAAGTCAGTGGGCAATGTATCTGATGATCGTAAAAAACATGACTTTTACAAAAAAAAATATATATATATAATTAAAAAGGTGGACTATAGCAAAGGCAATCACAAATGAAAAGAAACAAGATTTACCCAAAGTTGTTTTGCTTCACAATTTTCTTTACCGTACATGAGGAAGCTTTTCCTTTTGAAGTATATCACAGGTACCTGTGAATTGTTATTATTATCATGTACAAAGTTGCAACACTTTCTATTAGTCAAAAGTGTTCAATAACATCTAATAATTGTTGTTAGTTTAAATTTACACCGTACATAGTCATTTCTTTTCTCAACCGATCTTTAACTGAAGCCAGCATAATCCATCAGATAGCCTTTGTGTATACTTTTCGACACTTGCACCAGTGATTAAATTAATTAATGAAACGAGCTGCCGACCAAATTCGGGCCAAAGAACCTGAAAATAACCAATCGTAAGATGTTGCCCACTTTATCATAAATCATCATCTAATTGTACACTACTTACTTTAACTGACTGGACTTGTTTTGACATGCATTGAAATCCTTAAATCGAACAAAATAAGCCATTGATTCACAACTCACACTCCATCTCCCTATATAACAATAGTGGGAATGCCCGCACGTTGCGGCGAATTTCTATTATGATGTCTATCATTTCGGTTCGTTTTGCTACCCGCCCGGCATCGCCAGAACTAAAAAAAAAGAGCAAAAGTTAACTGTAGCGGTTAGTTATTTATATATTTAACTTAAGAACATAGTCGACATCTTTGTAACTTTTTGTAGCAATTTCAACATCCCCACCTTCTGAGTATAAAGATATAATCAGATATCTATGGCCTAGACAGTTAGTTGAGATTTAATTATTGCCCAACTTTATGGTTTTTTCATGCCACGAGGGAGAAAAATGGCATGTGTATATATACCACATGAAGGGGTATGGTCCCAAAAAGCCGCGCAACCCCCTGTAAGGTCGCGCGGGACCATACTCCTTAATCACCATTTTTCTTGATCGCCGACCTCGCGCGAGCTACAACATGCCTATGCAACGCCGCGCGAGGTCTACAGAAGAGTAAACTCCAGTTAGCAACACTTAGTATTCTAAAAGGGACATCTGAAAGCCCATGCCGCGCGCACGATAATAACGTGCTCAGCAAGAATCGTGCGTGACTACGGCGCAAGGCCTTTCCAGATAGTACACAAGGTACAAGTGGCAGAATAAAAGAGCCAATCAGGGTCCTTCTGTTCCTGCGCAATCGTGCTCCATGATCGTCTGACATGCAGGAGACAAAAAGTACTGAAGGACGCCTATGTGGCACCAATCACAGGGCAGAGACAACTGCCCCACGATCTCCACTTACCTGCTGACGGCAGAAGGGCGCCCAGGCCGACAACAGTGACACGTGGCTCCAATCACGTTGCGCCAACTCCACAAAGCTCCTAGAAGCCACTAACGGTCGACACCAGTGAGACAAGGAGCATATCCTCCATGTTGTCGCCTTCCGGCCCAAGGCCCATCAGCCCACACCCTCTTACACCTCTCCGGCTATAAATAGAGACCTTCACTCCACAGGTTAAACATTCCATTCCCTCTACTCTCTCACTTAATACTTAATTATCTCCAAAGCACAGTCGCTTATTCTCACGCCGGAGCCCGGTTAAGAGGGAAACCCCCACATTCCCCTCTTAACGAGTAACGGTGTTTTGTTTTGCAGTTAAACACGGTCATTAAGGAGCTCAGGAATCCAAGAGAAGATTAACCACTATGCAAGGAACATAAACCAAACTGATTTTCCCCTAATTAGTTCCGTGTTTCTTCATTGGCGCCCACCGATTTTTTCTACAAACCACTTTCATCTTCTTATTTCCTGAGTTTTCACTGCTTCTCTCCCTTCGATCATGGCTGGTCAAGGAATCGTTCCCGAATTTGTTGGTCTCGGAGCAGACCCTAACACAGCGTTTGGGGAGGATAATCAAAACATCCAACCCCAAAACGTTGAAGAAATCGGCGAGATCGAGATGGCCAACACCGGGGGTCCTCGCGGGAGCTTCACCTGCATCAATCAAACTACCCCAGGAAACAACGGTGCTGGACCATCGAACCCAGCTCCACCTCAGAATATCTCAGCGCTATTGGGGCTACCAGAGGGCGAAACCCCAGCCTCATGGTACGCCAAGCAACTCGCCACCATTAACGCGGCATATCAATCCTTGAGCGCGCAACAAGCAGTTCTAACGGCAGAACCTTCCTTGGTTACACCAACCGGCCCAAGTCACGGGCCGCGCCCGATGCAACCACCGCAAAATATCCAAGGAAGAGCCAACAGACCTCCCCCTACCCGAAGACTAAGCGTGCAGGACACGCGCGATACGCGGGGGGAGACAGAAAGCTACTATGACGAGCCGTCAAATTCCCGAAGAGGCCCAGTTCATAGCCGGCTCACGCCGCGCAACATGAACGATGAGTGGGAAGAAACTGACCCGAACGATCCAACCTGGGAAAACGACGACGAATCTTCGGTCTTCAATCGTTTGCAAAGAAATCACGAGTATTACAAACCAAGGCAACATGTTGGTTATACCGAGGAGGCGGAGTGCGACTTTCGCCTCGCCTACCGACCAGAAGAAGCTATAGAGCACTCGAAGTTCATTCCAAAGATAGCACTAGCGCCGCTCAAGAGAGAAAAGTTGCCTCCGACCGTCGGAAAGTTCAACGGATTGACTGATCCAGACGATCACGTCAGAGTGTTTACTAGCGTGGGCTGCATGGGAGGTTGGAACATGCCCATGTGGTGCCATTTGTTTATCCAAACATTAACAGGGGCTGCTCGCGCCTGGTTCGACAGCCTTCCTCCGGGAAAAATAAAATCATGGGTAGATTTCAGGACCCAGTTTCTGAGTCACTTCAGTCAGCAAAGGCGATACCAGCGCGACACAGCTGAAGTTGAAGATATCTGGCGAAGAGATAATGAGGGTTTGGAAGATTTCATTACGCGCTTTAACAAAGAATGTTTGGAGATTGGTGGCGTGAGTGAACAACTCATGCGCTGCCATTTCAAGAAAGCAATCCGTTGTGATAGCCTGATTAGAACCATCACTGGGAAAGATGGAATGCCAAAGGAATGGGACAAACTCATGGAAGCCGCGAAGATAGTCGCGCAAACGGAAGAGTCTCTCGCACGAAACAACAACTATCGTTCTGAAGATAGATTTTCCAAAGGGGGTCACCCGCGCGACGACAACAGGCGCAACAAAGGCAAGAACCCTGGGTGGAAGGCCAACCACTCCAGCGGTTATAGCGATCGACCCCGTTACGAAGAACGATCCCGCTATAAGGAAGACGCGCGTGACACCATCGACCGCATCGGTTATAGAAAGGCAGTCCGAGATGATAATCGGGAAAAGCATTGGACTCCGCTCATAAAAACACCGAAAGAGGTGCTAATGAAGAACAAAAAGGGACAAGACCCCAATCTGTATTGTGATTTCCACAAGGATACAGGCCACTTAACAGATGACTGTTACAGCCTGCGACAAGAAATCGAGAAAGCACTAAAAAGTGGAAAGCTGAGCCACTTAGTGAAGAATGTGCGCAAAGACACGCGACAACTCCATCGCCACGATAAAGGAAATCACAAGAAGGTCCGACGCCTGGAGACACACATGGTCAATGGACCAAGATACAGCGCACGAGAAAAAGGCAAGAGGCCTTATGAGCCTTCATGGCAAGAACAGCAAGTTATCTTCCCGGTGGTGCGCGGGGGTCCCCGAGCCACACGACCCATCGTCATCACCGGTATCATCGGCCATTATGAAACTGAATACGTCTTCATTGACCCGGGGAGTACAGCAGACATCATCTACGAACAATGCTTTAACCAGTTCGACGATGAAGACAAAGCGAGACTCGAACCAGTTGACTACCCACTGTCTGGGTTCTGCAATGAAATGGTCTTCCCGTTAGGCCAAATTAGCTTCCCCGTCACACTCTCTGACGGGAAACATTCGAGGACAACGAACGTGAACTTCATGGTGATGCCTGTTAAGTCAAGACATGACGTACTGATCGGGAGAGAAACGCAAGGTGAGCTGAATATGATAACTTCCACCCCCCATTCCGCAATTGGTTTCCCAACCAAGACGGGGGTGGCGATCGTTTATGCGAAGAAGGAAGTTATGTCAACAGAAGAGATGCGCCCAACTAAAGCGGCAAAAGTTTCAGCAACTGAGCCCGAAAAATGGGTCTTAAATCGCAAATATCCGGAGCAAACGGTGACGATAGGTCACGCTATCTCACCAGATATCAGAACTCGCCTCAAGCAGCTCCTATTCAAGAACATGGATATTTTCGCCTGGACCCCGGCCGACATGACCGGAGTCCCGCGCGACATCACAGAGCACTGTTTAAACACCTACCCCTCGGTTGAGCCGAAAGTCCAAAGAAGGCGCAGCCTAGGGGCAGACAAGACGAAAGCAATGAATGAGCAAGTTTGCGAGTTACTTAAAGCCGGCATCCTGCGAGAGATACGTTATCAGAGTTGGGTTGCGAACCCCGTAATGGTAGAAAAGTCTAGTGGCGGATGGCGAATGTGCGTCGACTATACCGATCTCAACAAGGCATGCCCAAAGGATTGCTATTCCTTGCCTGAGATCGACAAAAAGATAGACTCTCTCGCGCCATACAGATGGAAGTGCTTCTTGGATTGCTACAAGGGGTACCATCAAGTTCAAATGAAGCTCGAGGATGAAGACAAGACAGCTTTTCGCACGGATCTGGGGATTTTTTGCTATACGAAGATGCCTTTCGGCCTGAAAAATGCTGGCGCCACATACCAGCGATTGATGGACAAGACCTTCGCAGGTGACATCGGAAAGCATATTGAAGTTTACATCGTTGATCTAGTGGTCAAAAGTCCCGAAGAGGACCAAATGTTGAAGGACATCGAGAAAACGTTCAATTCATTGCGCAGCGTAAACATGAAGTTGAATCCAGCCAAATGTTCTTTTGGCATGGAAGAAGGGAAGTTTCTAGGCTTCATAGTCACCAACGGCGGCTTCAAAGTGAACCCAGAAAAAGTCCAGGCAATAGAACGGATGCCATCACCGCGAACAATCAAAGAAATGCAACGGTTGGCCGGCCGCCTCGCCGCGCTTAACCGCTTTTTGTCAAATCACGCCGCGAAGTCGTACCCTTTTATCAGCACACTGCGCAATTGTGTGAAGAAGCAAGAGTTCAAATGGACACCCGACGCCGAAAAGGCTTTCCAACAAATGAAAGCATGTTTGATCGAACTTCCTACCCTGACCGCGCCGTTTGAAGAAGAGCCACTCGTATTGTACTTATCCTCTTCCGATAAGGCAGTAGGGTCGGTGTTATTAGTGGAAAGAAATGGAGTTCAAACTCCAATTTATTATGTCAGCAGGGTACTCACTGACCCGGAAACGAGATATTCCACGATGGAAAAATTGGTTCTTGCGCTGCTACATGCTTCCCGAAGACTGCGCAGATATTTTACAGGGCATGTGATCACCGTACTTACCAATTTCCATATTGGCACGATACTTCAGAAACCAGAAACATCAGGAAGGCTCGCCAAATGGGCAATCGAGTTGGGAGGCCACAACATTCTGTACCGGCCACGCCCAGCCATCAAGGGTCAAGTCCTAGCGGACTTCATCACGGAAGTCCCAGCTGATAAAATCAAGGATTGTGAGCTTGTTGAAACTCCAGTGAAAGACACGACAAACGAGACTTGGATGCTCTATACTGATGGGGCTTCAAACGAAGATGGCGCGGGAGCTGGATTGCGCCTCGTAAGCCCCGAAAACCACGAATTTACTTACGCCATCAAGTTGGACTTTAAAAACACCAACAACGAGGCGGAGTACGAAGCATTTTTGGCAGGCTTGCGCCTCGCCATCAAAATGGGAGCTAAAAATCTACAAGCACATGTTGATTCACTCTTGATAGCCAGCCAAGTCAACGGTATATACGATGCAAGGGGTGAAGTCATGGCCCTATATCTGGAACAAGCAAAGGAGTTGCTTCAACAATTCAAGTCTCACAAAGTCATCCACATCAATCGCTCCGAAAACAAACCAGCCGACGCTTTGAGCAAGCTTGCTTCAACATCCTTCCAACATCTTGCCAAAGATGTAAGGATTGAGGTACTCAAGAACCCTTCAGTCTTGTTACGACAAGTCAATGTGATTGAGTTAGGGCAGCCATCCTGGATGACCCCTATCATTCAGTACTTGAAAGAAGGAATACTCCCAGAGAATAAAGCAGAGGCAAGAAAAATTCAGAACAAAGCCCTGCAGTACGAAATGAATGGTGGTATCTTATACCGCAAGTCCTTCTTGGGGCCACTACTGCGCTGCGTGGACCCCCAAGATGCGAATTATCTGATAAGGGAGATTCACGAAGGAATCTGCGGCATCCATGCGGGACCACGCATGGTTGTTGCGAAGATCATGAATGCCGGATATTACTGGCCAGGGATGCATGTTGACGCCCTGAAGGAGCTGCGCAAGTGCGACTCCTGTCAGCGGCACTCTCCGAAAACCCTGCGCCTAAAGAACGACTTGATCCCCGTATCCACTGCTTGGCCTTTCCAGCAGTGGGGAATCGACATGGTGGGACCTTTCCCAGAGGCTCCAGGCACCGTCAAGTTTATAATAGTAGCCGTCGATTACTTCACAAAGTGGGTGGAGGCCAAAGCCCTTGCTTCAACTACAGCCATGATGGTGCGCAAGTTCATTTGGGAACACATCATTTGTAGGTTTGGCCTCCCACTCAAGATTGTAACAGACAACGGCACCAACTTTGCGTCCGAGGACCTCCAGAAGTGGTTGAAGGAAATGAAGATAGAACACACTTTCTCCTCCGTGGCGCATCCTCAGGCCAACGGACAGGTTGAAAGTGTGAACAAGTGTATCGTCGATGGGATTAAGGCCCGACTGGGCACTAAACGAAGAGGCTGGGTAGACGAGCTCCCAAGTATCTTGTGGGCTCACCGAACCATGCCAAAAACGAGTACCGGCGAAACCCCTTTTAGCCTAGTCTATGGCTCAGAAGCGGTTATCCCGGCGGAAGTTGGCCTGCCCTCTCCGCGTTTGACAGCAGTCAACGCAATCGACAACGAGGCAGAGCGTCGCCTTGACTTGGACTTGCTAGAAGAAAGGCGCGAAATCGCGCGCATCAAAGAAGCCAAGTACAAAACACAACTGGAGAGGTACTACAACGCGCGAGTCCGCATCTGTACCTTCACTCCAGGGGAATATGTATTTCGAGACAACGAAGCCTCAAACGCCGAACGCCCAGGGAAGCTAGCACCTAAATGGGAAGGCCCATACTTGGTACACGAGGTGCTAGGAAAAGGGGCTTACAAATTGCGAACCCTGGATGGACACATCATCCCACGCACGTGGAATGCGCAACAACTGCGCAAATGCTATATATGACTATGTAGGCCCTGCGCCTTTACTCACTAATGACGGCCACGCGCCCTTTACTTTTTATATCGGCTACACGCCTTTCTAAGTTACAAGCAATGTATCTCGGCCTAAGCGCCTACGTAATTAATGAAAAGCATACGACATGCTCTTTTATCACTATCCGACTTATTTCGTTACAAATGCATGTTAAACTTCTGATTAGCACGAAAACACTCCAGTTACGCTCGCACATGAGACTCTCTTACATTTATTCGCGCTAACTTAACCAAAGTTTCTAACAACAGTGCAATAATTGTAACGGGAAAATAAGCAAACATACTATTTAAAAAGCGCAACCGCGCAACAGTTATAAAAACACAATGTCATTCATTAGATAAAAGCGCAACAGCGCAACAAGTTACATCAGAAACCTACTAGAATTTCTTACAAGGCACAAAGCCTGGTGACAAACCTATTCGAATTCATCATCTCCACTGTCATCATGCTTATCGCCATCACCGCCAGGTTTACGGCCATCACCTTCACCACCACCTTTCCCGTCGCCACCTCCACCCGCAGGTGCCTCCTCATCCGACAGCTCAACAGTCTCTGGTGGATCAAGGATATTCTTCAGCCGCAGACACCAGTCATCATGTTTCAGTGCATCAGTAACCAAGTCCATCACTGGAATGGAAAGATGATCATAACCATGCTCCGCGCGAGCTAGCTCAGCCTCAGCTTCTTCAGTCACCGAGCAGTGACTAGTATCGAACTCTTGTCCCAACATAACCGACGCATGTTGCGCACATTCAACATAGCCCTTACGGTGACCAACTGCAAGGGAAGCATCTATGACGGCCGCAACAGCCTTATCCAATTCACCAGCATTCAAGATGGAGTTGCCCATCTACAGCAAGCGCAATACTTTAGCCAACAAGTCCAAATAAATCAAATTAAAGTAAAAAGAGGAATCATACCAGCACCATTCCACGACCGCGCAGCCACTCGGCATCAGAGACAAGAGTATCCACGATACCCTGAGCTTCAGCATAATTAGTCTGCGCTACATTAAGAGCTGCAGTACTAACATCACGAGCTTCCTCAGCCCTAAGCTTCGCCTCCTCAGCTGAGGCAGCCTTAGACTTTTCAGCCTCCAGATCGATCTCCAAGGATTCACTTTTGTCAACCTGCTCTCGCAGGCGGCGTTTTAGTTCAGCGATCTCGACATCCTTGGCCCCAAGATCCTTGTCCTTCCCAGACAGCTGTACCTTCGCATCAGCAAGCTCAACCTACACAGGACAGAACTTAGGATATGCAACAGACGAAACACAGGAAGAAAGGGTATTAGGTTGTACAAACATCAAGCTCTGCCTTAGCAGCCTTAACAGCCTGCACACCCTCAACCTCCGCCGTCAATTCCACAACCTTAGCCTCAAGGTTGACAATCTTGTTACGATCTGCAGCCGCGCGCTCATTATCCTTCGCGCATATACGCTTGAACTCAGCTTTCTCCTTTGCAAGCTGTTGTTCAGCAGAATGAAGCTTGTTTTTCAGGCCTTCGCGCCCCCAATCTTCAGCCTTCTTATCAGCTTCAAACTTCGCCTTCTCTTCATCAATGGCGGTTTTTGACTTCTCAAATTCACTTATCCGCTTCAACATCCGCTCGCGGTACCTCTCCCAATCCGACCGTTCCCTAACCATTGTCCGCCACTCACGGACAATTTGGTGGTTAGCAGCGCGAGCGTTCGCCTCCCCAAGCATGTAAGTACGGTACAGCATTTCATGAGTTTTCGCCTTCTGCCTATTAACTTCACCAGGAGTGAAGGAGTTTAAGAACCAATCGCGGCAAGGGCCAAACTCTTGGAAGGTGTCCTTCTGCTTCAAATTCCAGGGAGCCTGGTGGGGGGCATTACCGCGCTCCTCTTCGGTATAGCTTTTATAGTAGATATCTCCAAGAGTATCCTTGGCCCCGATAGCTTGCGGATTATAACCCCCAGCGCCACCAGAGCTCGCGCCACTAGAAACGTACACATGGCGGACAGGTCTCTCAACCTCAGGTTCTTTCCTCCTCTCTTGATGGGACTTTGTAGATCCCGCAGCGCTCAAAACCTCCGGACCCTGCGCCTTATCCTGGATAGTGATGGCAGCAGCACCGGTATACCTCAAAGAATCACCACCAGGCTTTTCAACAGCCTTTTGCTTCTCCTTCTCCACTTCAGAAGCTTTCTTCCTATCCTCTTCAGCCTTCCTATCCTCCTCAGCCTTCCGAGCCAACTCGGCTTTCCTCTGCTTCTCCTCCTCCGCCTTCTTCCTCCTCTCTTCATCAGCTTTCCTGCGCTCTTCATCAGCTTTCTTCTTCTCTTCAACAGCCTTCGCCTTATCACCCTCAGCAACATGTTTGTCTTTGACAGTCTCAACACCAGCAGCCTTAGAAGATTTAACAGTAATCTTTGGCCTCTTATGCACCGGCTCTACCGGATCTATGAATACCACACCCTTCTCTGGGGTCGTCTTCTTAACCTCTGCAAATACAACATGTCAAAAAGGGCGAAAGTAACAAAATAACGTAACTAAAGAACCTACCCGGAGAAACTTTGTAAAGCGAGCGCAAGTTGCTCCGCTTCCCAATCAGGGGAACCTCACCAGCTCCGGGCGCAGCAGAGACGCCAGCTGTAGTTTCACTCCTAACTCTCTTTCTGCTGATCAACTTTGCAGCAGCCTCCTCTTCTTCTTCTTCTTCTTCTTCCTCCTCCTCATGCACACCAGAGGAGGGAGTAGCGCCAGCATCCGGATTGAGAGAACCCGCGCTCCCTGACCCAACGGTTCCAGTCTTCTTTCCGCCTGCGCGCGGCAAACCTTCAAGTGAGTCACTAACAATCACGAAATCTCTCAAGTCACTCTGATGGAGACGAAAAATACCTTTAGCACCAGTGGTTGCGCGACTACCCCCAGCACCTTTGCTGGTCACCTCAGCATCCTTCTTCTTCTTCACCGGTTTCTTCTTCTTCTTCTCTTCTGGGTCAATACCCAAGTCGCGCAACACACCTGCAAAGACGTTAGACCACGAACTTAACTCTCCGTTCGAAGACCCTACAGACTCCTCGCTGGAAAGATAGACAACCTCTTTCCCAGCAGAAGTCACAGAGCGCAAAGGACGAGGGTTCGGTATGTGCGCACCTTCGTTTCCAGTAGGCGGCAAAGTAAACGCATCAGCAACAGGATACATAAAGTTATCCCTTATTTGGTAATACCAGTATTGCTCCTCGTCTCGAAGCGGGCGCACGCCCATTCTACCGCCAAAAGCGGCGAAGGCAGCTTGATATAAGCGCACCTCTACAAGTAAATCATATCAGAAAAAAAAAATAAGGGAAAATGCAAACCTCGGAAGATCAGTAAGAATAAGAAAATTACTAACCTTCATCGCCCATCATTAAGATAGGAACCTCCTTGCTATCAGCCGGCCACTGATCACTCATCCGCGCCGCAACCAAGACACTCTCCCCAAATACTCGGTTTGGGGTGGCGGTAAGCTCGCGATACCAAGCCGCAGTCTTGGGGATCTCCAAGTCTTCCTTCACGATTGGGTCAGTCCAAGCGCGAAACGTCATGGGTACCGGGACAACCTCCTCCCGAATATAGAAAAACTTTGGTTTCCAATCATGGAAACTCTTGGGAGGGTTCAACAGTATCTTCTTCGCCGCACCTCGGCTGGCGAAGGAATAGAAACCCATGTTTCTCTGAAGTGTGTAGAAAACCCGGAATTTATCAACAGTTGGCTCGATGCCATGAGCCCAGCACAGGAACTCGAAATGTCGAACCCGAACCATCCCGGGTGGGCACATTTGAGATATATGAAACCCGTAATATTGAAGAACATGAGCCATGAAGTGAGTCGCCGGCAGCCGGAAGTTACCCTGATGGAAGAAGTCCTCGAATAAAGTGATATACCCCGGCGGTGCATCAGCGGCCGTCTGGTTCTGGCCGGGGTACCGGGCATCCGACTCCGGTGGGAACCGGAAACTACGGGAAAGTTGTTCGAAAAGCCCTAAGTCCCACCGGAGAACAGGCACAGGACCTTCTTCTCCGGGGTTATCCTCAGGTTGTTCTTCAGCCATCGATAGATAAAACAAAGGTTTTGAGTGTTCTGCTTGACGATCTGCTACAACTTTCTTCAAAAACTTGATGATCTGCTACAACGTTCTTCAAAAACTTGAAGATCTGCTGCAACCGCGTGCTTCAAACTTGAAGATTCAAAGAAACTTTGAGAGGAAGAAGAAGAATAGTAAGAAAGAAAGTGATGAGCCTCACATCTCTCCGGATATATATACCCATCGCATTTAATGCGATGGGTAACCGTGCCGAGATCGCCGCAAGCAAGGCCAACCAGAAAGCGCCACGTAAGGCGTGTTTCCCGGAGTGACGGTTACCACGCGCGCGTGGGCCTCACTCTCCTGACGAAAATCTGAACCGTCAGCGACAAGTTGATGACAACCGTCAAGGGTCAACTCAAACGTCACCAACCGCGACTTTTTCACCAACCTGTCAAAATTCAAACTTCGAGGTTTCTCCCGCCCAAAATCATTAGAAACTTCATGAACAAGCCAACAACAAGCCTGGTAGCCGCGCCGTAGTAATTAACAACTTACACGCGCGACGTTTACCAAAGCCAAAAGCATTATTCTACTTTATTTTCTTAAGTCCAGAGCTCCAACCACTTGCCTTGCGCATGGTGCAGCACTGGACTGGGGGGACTTAAAGGGGTATGGTCCCAAAAAGCCGCGCAACCCCCTGTAAGGTCGCGCGGGACCATACTCCTTAATCACCATTTTTCTTGATCGCCGACCTCGCGCGAGCTACAACATGCCTATGCAACGCCGCGCGAGGTCTACAGAAGAGTAAACTCCAGTTAGCAACACTTAGTATTCTAAAAGGGACATCTGAAAGCCCATGCCGCGCGCACGATAATAACGTGCTCAGCAAGAATCGTGCGTGACTACGGCGCAAGGCCTTTCCAGATAGTACACAAGGTACAAGTGGCAGAATAAAAGAGCCAATCAGGGTCCTTCTGTTCCTGCGCAATCGTGCTCCATGATCGTCTGACATGCAGGAGACAAAAAGTACTGAAGGACGCCTATGTGGCACCAATCACAGGGCAGAGACAACTGCCCCACGATCTCCACTTACCTGCTGACGGCAGAAGGGCGCCCAGGCCGACAACAGTGACATGTGGCTCCAATCACGTTGCGCCAACTCCACAAAGCTCCTAGAAGCCACTAACGGTCGACACCAGTGAGACAAGGAGCATATCCTCCATGTTGTCGCCTTCCGGCCCAAGGCCCATCAGCCCACACCCTCTTACACCTCTCCGGCTATAAATAGAGACCTTCACTCCACAGGTTAAACATTCCATTCCCTCTACTCTCTCACTTAATACTTAATTATCTCCAAAGCACAGTCGCTTATTCTCACGCCGGAGCCCGGTTAAGAGGGAAAGCCCCACATTCCCCTCTTAACGAGTAACGGTGTTTTGTTTTGCAGTTAAACACGGTCATTAAGGAGCTCAGGAATCCAAGAGAAGATTAACCACTATGCAAGGAACATAAACCAAACTGATTTTCCCCTAATTAGTTCCGTGTTTCTTCACCACATGATCGTTACCTGAGTGAAGAAGCTGCCAAGAAGGTTTAGACGTCTAGCATGGGCTGGTGTCGCATTTGTAAAGTTGACGGTGAAAGCGTAGAAAGTCTGGATATGCATGGTCAAACACGTGAGCACCAAAGGATGTCTATGGATATGGTTGTTAGCATCAAGAAGAACAATGGTAAGAGAAAAAAAGTTAAAGTCATATTTTCATTCTTTAATACAATAACTGATTCTTTTGTCTTATTCCTCGTATAGTAGAACATCTATTGACCATAAGAAGGCAAGCAAATTCAGAATCTAGAGATCTATGCTCGTGCTAATATGTCTTAGATGATTATGATGGTTGAAGCGAAAAACTGATCAAGGCAATGCTATCTTTGGTATTTACATTTAGGAAGTGGTGAGTCAGTGTCAGATGCTCTTTTGGATGGTTTATGCTTGTTTTGTGTGTTAAAAGCCCTCTAGCATGTATATTACAACCAGGCAAATCCTTTTGTCCAAAACTAATTATATGACATTTGTGAATTTTGCTGAATTCATATGTAAGTCTCTGTACTTTAGCTTTGTATCATTAAATCCCTAAGCTTTAAAAACCTAACAAAAAAAGTACTTATAATAATAATGTGTAGGGAATTTATCCCTACTGATATTGTAACTTCGACAAATTTACAGATCTTTACTTCAACAGTTTTTCTAGGGCCACTCCTGCCACATTAGAGGCTATCAAAGTTGAGACTTTTTACATGTTGAAACCTACTTTATTCTTATAATTATTATTGTTGATAATGTCTATAAAATATTTTATTTTTACATGGGTTATGATCGTAAATCTATAGATGTGACAAAAACTATTTGCCATGTTATGAAACGCTTGGTGATGTTTACGGACAGTTTAACAATAACAGTTTGACTGGTCCATTCCCTATGCAGTTGACTAACATCATATCATTACAAGTGATCTGAGTATTTTTTCCATCATAGCTTTCACTTGGTTATATTGTCATGACTTATTTGATCTCTTGCTAACTACTATAACCGTTGTCATCTTATGATGAAGTAGGGTCCCTTTTTCTTCTAAAGCTATATCTTCCTATGGTTATATCATTCTTTTGGGATAATTTAAATTCTACAATACAACCCTTAACCTGTTATGCTACATTTCAATTTGTGATGCAGTGACTCAATGGCAGACAACTTAAAGATCTCTCATATAGAAGTGGAAGCTTCACCAATAACCATCGAAGTTATTCGTTGTTATCTACTATTCGACAAATATGTAAGATACACACTTCAACTTTTATATCACTATACGTTTCATAATTTTCACACATTTTTATATCAAGGAGGTGCCATTCAAGCTTTTTTAAACCAAGACGATGAAGAATACCTACCAAACTAAATAATGATTTAAAAGGCTTCTTCTATACATGTGATAATTTGACTACACTTCTTACGACTTTCAACGTGTTTGACATAGCTTGCCTAATCCCTTTTAGTTCAACCCTTTATAACAATCTAAAATATTCTAAATCTTAAAAAAAAAAAGATTTAAGACATTGTATGCATTTAAAATATAGTTGTGGATACTTTTAGCCAAATCAACCTATTCCTGGATTAGAACCCTCAACCACTTTGGGATGAACACATTTAACACACACCTTGATACCGTTTGTCTACAAGCCCTTTCGTATTCCGCTTTAGCAAGTTTTAAGGTTTGTTTACCCAAATCAACCCATTCATAAAAAAATAGGTTGAAATTTCCACCTCTACTAACCATGTATCTAGGGCTCTTTTCTTTTGTTTGAACATTTAAACTTAAGAGAAAGCTATATGACAAAACAAGAATAACTTACTTATGGGGTACATATAACATGTTCCCAACTCTTTGACTGACTGCTAAAGGCAACCCCTCTCCATCAGAAACCTGAGAAGCAAAGGGGCCATAAATTCAAATTCTCACCTGAAGTTTAAATTCCAAACCAAAATAATTAAGTTGAGAACTGAAAATAAAATAAAACAGGAAGAATATCAACAATATAGTCGGTATAAGATAAAGAAAAGAAGGAAACAAAGTATATGAACAAAGAAAGAACCTTACTTCCAGCAAAACCTTGCTTTTGTGAGATTTATCATCGCTCTTAAGTGCAAGATAATCAATACTTCTCTTCTTCCTCCTTTTATACAGTCTTCAAAACAGTGTAAAAGTAATCAATATACATACTAAACTGAAATTTAAAAAAAAAAGACAGAAATGATAGAACATTAAAACATAGAATTCATTACTGAGTATCTTCATTGGACAATTGCTTCGTATATGTGACAAATATTCATGTTCAAGATTAATTGGTCCAAATATGTGACAACATTATGAGAGGGTCACCAATGTCCCAGCACATCACATGAATTCTATAATCCGATCATCTGAACCACCAATGCCCCATAAACCGTAAACACAAGACGATACACAAGGCGCTTCAATCTTGGCATTCAATCAGGAATTAAAAGCCGCAAATTCAGTAATCTTACCTGGTCAGAACGCCAATCGAACAAGAACATGTCACCTTCTTCCTCCTTGGGAAACCCTAATCGAACCCTTCTTTGGCCACTGCCCATACTCTTGCTCGTGGTTCTCTCTTTTTGTCTTTTCACTTTCCTGTCACGAATCGCCACCACAAGTATTTAGGTTTTCGTCAAAACCAGTACCACCATCTTTGGGAGTGAAGAAGATGAACTGGTGGTGCTGACACAAATATTGATCGGTGAAGCGGTGGGAATTTGATGATTGGAGTTTGATGTTAAATATTGCTAGTATGAAACGTATCTGGGAATTAAATTCTTCCAGTAACAATTGATGTTGTGGCTGTAGAGATTCGTGGCTGTAGAGATTCAATCATAAAGGTAGATTGAAAGAGAACTCTTCAGGTGAAGAAACTGGTGCAGATATTCGGGGATGTAAGGAGAGGAGGATAAAATGGGAAGAAAAATGTAAAAATATAGGGTTTATCTAAGACTTTTAGTCTGCCATCTTAAAAAACAGGTGTTAAATTACTTTTGTGTCCATTGAAAATGTATTATATAGTTATATAGATATATAGATTAATGGACTGAAGAAATAACTGATGATTGAACGTCATTAATCTAAGTTCAGTTAATTTAGCATTTATATCTAAAGTAAACTTTATTAAAACACGCCTCTCACCCAAAGGCATACAAGACACACCCCCGGCCCAAACGGGCAAGGGGACAACTACAACATATACTACGGGTATTTACACCAACCCACTCATCTAATATATTTACACGATAATCTATTTTTAACCCACCCAAAAGTCAAAACCCCTCGATTTAATCTCCCTTAGAATATCTTGCGGACTGTGATTTATCTGTTTGAAAATCAGCTCATTCCTTCCTTTCCAAATGCACCAGTAAGAAATATTCACTAAGCCATGGATCTAATATGTGAGTTTTAAAATCAATTATTGATCTAACTGTTGAAGCAAATGTAACTCGTCTTGTATATAGATAATGAAGGTGGTTGTAATAAGTTTGATCAAATTCCTAAGGGTTCAGGTCAGGGCATATCCAATTGATGAAACTAAAGTGTAGATTTGTATCTTCATCACTAGTTAAGATAATAATCATAAACTAAAAACCTTAACGGATACACAACAATTTAAGGTGGTTGTAATAAGTTTGATGAAATTCCTAAGGGTTCAGAGCATATCCAGATTGATGAAACTAAAGTGTAGAGTTGTATTTTTACGACTAGTCGAGATAATAATCATAAATAGAAAATCTTAATGAATACACAGTCTCCCCCCCCCCCCTGCTTTGTCGTTTGACAAATCAAGAGAAGAAAATTTTGCACCCTTCCCGTTATAACTATGTGTATTGTATGTTTCTGGTGTTGTCAAACCCAAATCAATAATCCTAAAATATGGGAGAATGCGACGACTCAATTCCAAAAAAAGGCTTTGAAGTGGTTTTAGGTGCATGCTAGGTTAACTACTAAAAAATTAAAATCCTAAACTTGGTTCGTTGTAATATAAAATCTCAACCTTTCAACGATGCTTTGATCCTTTATTAAATCTCTCTCTCTCTCTCTCTCTCTATATATATATATATATATATATATATATATATCCTAATAGAGTAAAACATTGGTGGGACACGTGTCACTCCTTCAATGAGCTTCAGGGATTTTATTGACTTTTTGACTTTTACCTACGAGAAGTGCGGGATCCAAACCCGGCTTGAATGACCCATTTCATATATTTTTGGATCCTTTGAATACCTTTCTGTGGATTCACTCAGAGGATCGATTCCTTGACAGTTTAGTGCGATGAACACGTATCTTGTGCGGAATCCAATCACGTGTGTAGATCAGACACAAAGAAGTAATTAACTGTTGATTTCTATTGATATTTGACAAGTACAAAACCACGAAATCAAACGATAAGAGTTTCCCCTCTCAAGTCACAAAGATACCAAATGACAAGACCCTACACTACTATATATAGACAGAGTGGTTTCGTACGAAGCTGACTACGAATGGACCTCGATTCGTACAACCCGGCTATAAATCTCCATTCATACGAACCGACTCTAACAAGCATGAACTTTATGTTTTCTTCTGTTTAGCACCAGTCTTGTCTCATCTGATTAAACTACGATACGTGATTGACGGAAGTGATAGACATATTGGACTCACAGACCCCCCCCCCTGGATATTACTTCAGTCAATCTCATAGCTTTCTATCTCTCTCTGAGTCTTATAGATGTGTTGACATTTTCAGCGCCACGGACTCTCCCTTTTATTCTAACAGACTCACCTTGGATTTGCTTTCAGCTTCAGCTGCTCCCTCTTTCAGTTGACTCTTTCTCCAGGCTCCCCCTTTCTCTAAGCTTTTGTGCTTTTCAGGATCGACACCTGGTTCTATTTCTACAAGCTCCTCCAGGATAGTTACCTGGCTCTTGGATTGCAAACTCCCTCTTGCTTTGAGCTTGTCTTCAGACTCCCCCTTAGCCTCAGCTATCAGGATCGTAATCTGGCTTATCATCTAAAATTCTAACAATTTCAAACCTTGTAAAATATTTGGCAATTTAAATCCAAGATTGTAAACCTAGCTCGAAACACAAATATTTAACAATTAAAGCTTTTAGGTTCTCCTAGGATTGATGATCTGGCTCTTAAACACAGATGTTTATCAGTGAATGCTTTTAAATTAGGGCTGTCCAAACTGCTCGACGATCGCTCGAAAATTGCTCGAAAAATGATCGTTCGATTCACGCTCAGTTTGTTAATGAGCCGCTCGGATCGGTTCGATTTGAAAACGATCCAAACATGAGCAAGGGTCCGCTCGCTCGTCGATCGATCGGTTTCGCTCGAATTATTTTTTATTAAATAATTAATATATATTTAATTAATATAAGCATAAAATAGCCCAACAAAATACAAGGCCCTTTCATATACTTAGCCCATAAAAATAACTAGCCCAATACCCACAACCCATTCCTTCCTTACCCTAAACCTACATCTAAAATCTGATTATACGCAGTCACACAGACACACTCAGACGCAACACACTCAGACGCAACACACTCACACTCACGCACACAATGCCCTAGCTCCGGCGATTTCGGCGACTGAAGTACCCAGCCATCATTTCTTCTGCCTCCGCTACAAACAACGGTGCATCGTTCCAGGTATGTCTATATCCAATCGAGGATAAATAACATGGATTATGGTGGTTTTACGCTGGTCCCATGTCTTCTGTTTAAGGATAAATAATATATTAATCATAATGGAAGATGATATGTGTTTGATGTTTGTTATTATATTGTTCAACTAATATGTTCGATGTTTGTTCATTATTTTCAACGCTGGTCCCATGTCTTTGTTTCTTTATCAACTAATTTCAACTAATGGAGCATAATTAGAGTGCCTGTAACTTGATTTAAGAATGTTATTTTTT
Source organism: Helianthus tuberosus (assembly GCA_030545235.1). Taxonomy (NCBI): domain Eukaryota; kingdom Viridiplantae; phylum Streptophyta; class Magnoliopsida; order Asterales; family Asteraceae; genus Helianthus; species Helianthus tuberosus. The sequence continues at coordinate 110,822,409 of CM060364.1, read as the reverse complement.
TTAGAATGTCTTCTTGTAAAGAATCAAACGAGAATCCGGCTGCTCATGTTGACTTGACTGATGGAGAGGACGACCCAATAATTGATGAATCGGGTGGTGCCGATATGGATGATACAGCGACCGGAGGTGCTGGTTCAAAAAAGAGAAAAAATTATTCGGATGTGCATCCACATTTTGCAGATGTTCAGGGTTTGTACAAAGGTAAAATGGTGCCAAAAAACAATGCATCTATTGCAAGCATACATATGTAAGGAGTAACTCGAAGAGCACAACAAGCATGAGGCGGCACCTTCTAGAATGTGGAATGTTGAAAAAAGCGCAAGGTAAAAAAATCGGCATTCTCAACTTTGGGTCATTAGGTAGTGGTGGTATAACTGATTGTGATGCTTTTGAGAGTTTTGATTCGAATGAGGGTTATAGTCAAATGAAAGTTCGTGAAATAATTGCAAAAATGATAATAGCACATGAGTGGACTTTTGAGAGGTTGTATTTAGATGATGAATATGATGATATGGTTAAAGATGTGAAAACTAAGTTAAAATGTCTTTTTGACAAGTATTGTAATGCATATAAGACATCTGAGGCTGCCATGAATAGCTCAAAAACATCTTTAAATGAATCAAGTGCACACACGAATGATTTTTATGCTTGCCTCAATTCAAGAACCGTTTCGACTGAAAGAAAATCTGAACTTGATGAGTATTTGGATGAGCCGAACCTAAAATGTATGGATCCAAAATTTGATGTGTTGAAGTGGTGGAGTCAACATTGTAGCAAGTTTCCAGTTTTGAGTAAGATGGCGTATATTGGATGACTACCGGAGCTCTCTTTCAAAGGATATGGTGGAACTTCTTGTTTGTGGAAGTGATTGGTTAAAGGCCAGCTCAAAAACAACCTTAAAAACATTGAAAGTAAGATTTTATTACATTTATAGTCTATTTATACTTTTGTAGTTTATGCATTAACATTTATATTTTGTTTTTTAATGTGTAGCAAGCTGCAATAGATGAAGAAAAATTGGAAATTGATGTGTTGACTCCAGACGGGTCGGATAACAAATGAAAGGTATTTTTATAATTAACAAACCATAAAACTATTATGTAATGTTTAGAACTTAATGGTTTTGTTTAACGCTTGTGTTAATAGGTTGTTTATGTTGATTTGAAGTGGAATTTTGTGGATGGAGATGACCAAGCTTTAAGAAGATGTTTATGGCTTTTGAGCTAGATTTCAATTTGTGTTTCGCACTATATTTTATGCTTTGGATTCGATATTGTTAAGAACATTTTTAGGATCGTGATTTCAATTATGTATTGCTTTTGATTTAGTTTAATGCAGCCTAGAAAGGTTGGACATGTTTTACTTAAGTCATGATTTCAGTTTTTGTTGTTGCTGCACATTTGTTAATTTAGGTGTTGAGAAAAACCGAGCGAAACCGATCGAAATCGATCCGATCGATTTAAATTCGAACCGATCCTGAGCACCACTTTTATGCTCGGTTTTATAAATTTGAACCGAACCGATCCGATCGGTTGTAATTCGATCCGATCTCGAGCAGACCCTCGCTCGGATCAGATCGGTTCGTGAACACCCCTATTTTAAATCATCCATAATCAGTAACCTGGCTCTAAGCATAGATGTAACAATATGTAATTACCCAGGATTTCCTCACTCTACTCCCCCTATCAAATAACTCTATAAATTTGACAGTTAAGCATCCAAAATCCTCAGTTAATCATCCAAGTCCAAATTAATGACCTTGGTGATTTCACAAACTGTTGTTGATTTTTCATTTAAAACCTTCAAGTTTCAAATTAATGAACTTGTTTATTTTTAGAAACATGTTCAGCATACTTTAGATTTTAAAACTTAGCTTTTAGACATCGGTTGTCGAAAATAAAGCAAAAATAAAATCTTTTTGTATTTTTCAAAGTTTATGCTAAAACACACCAAAAAATCTTTTTGTAATTTTTCTTTAATATAAAGCAGTAAAGACGATATTTTTGTTTGAGTTCGTGACAGAGGATCATATCAGTTTATGACAAATCACTAGCACCGTTGACCTTTTTAGACTTTAGGTTTTAAACGATTAACTTAGATTGTCAGTATATTGATCCACTTAAATTCTCACACAAAGTTCAATTGTTCTGAGATACGAGATTAATGTTTTAAGAACTTAACTTATTCGCGTGTCCCACCTCAGAATATACTCCCATATCAAGATGCCCTAGATTCAGTCTTACAGGTGAATATACTATATTGATATTTGTACTCTGGGTTAGTGCGAGACCTTGAGAGCTCAGGTATGAACTACCGTTCAGTCAAAGAGATGGAGGCTCGACTTTGAGGTGTGTCCCACTTAGGGATCTTTTTTACAATTGATTTATACCTTTCGATATTTTTCAATTTTTATGCAGAGGGAAAGCTTTTAAAGCACGCAAAGTATTATACGAGGTCTAGGCCATTGCTGACACAAAATCAGAAGACCAGTTATAATACCCCGGATATCAAACAATATAAAGACCTGGTATCTCAGAATCAGGCAACCTCTCAAACGAGATTGCGGAGGTTATCCATATATCCGAGAGATGTTACCCACGAGATAAGCAAGTTATTGATATTTAGGTTTATATCTCGAAATCAATTTACTAAGTGTGTAAAAACCTACCGGCACATCATCAGTGAGACCGTTTATCACATTTGACTTGCTATTTCTTTAGCGTATTGTGACTGTCTACTGATGTACTATCATTTCCTATTTTTACACAAAAACTCATTTTGAATTTTCTATTGTTTTTGGCTTTTTCAAATTTTCAAATGTTTTTGTATTTTCAAAATTCTTACTCCCCCTAAACTACAAAAACATTTAAGAAAATTTGACAACCCGATGCAGATAACTTTATCTCGCCATCCATTTGTTGCGTCACATGCTCTGTTTAGCATATAACATGCCAAGCAAAACGTACCCCCATGATTTACAACACATTGATTTTTAACAATGTTAAAACCATTTAATCACTTGTGAATATAATCATGTTTGTTTAGCCGTGAGGGTTTCATCGTATTCAATCAACATTTTTTCAAATTTTTGATTTTTAACAAATTTAAAAACAAACATATTTTTTCATTTTTCAAATTTTTTTTGACAAAATAAAAACATATTTTTTTAGTTTTTAGATTTTTTCCATTTTTAGGGTTTTTGATTTAAGTTTATTTATATACAAAACAAACCAACACTCCCTGTTTTTCATTCTCAGGGATCTGCCGCCTCCCGTACCAGGCTGCTCTGCTCTGCAAGTTGACATTAATCTATCTTCAGGAGCACCTGCACATTCAACTTACTCAATTACTTGAATAATGCAACCCAGGCCTGTTTGACCTTGGGTATTGTGACACAATAAGAATTGTTCAACTTCGGAAAATCATTATCATTTTTCACAAAGACTTTTTCATTCTTATTTTCAACCTTCTTGGTTGAATCGATTTTCCGATTATCACTCACAGATGTCTGTTTCTTAACAACCCAAGTTTGTCCTTTTAAAACATTCATTTGATAAAATCTTGTATCATTTTGAACATTTTGTTTTGACAAATCAACTTTAGGTTTCCAGATTTGTTTTGGTTCAAACTTGCATGTTTTTGGTTTCCAAGTTTGTTTTGACTTTGAAAGATCAACCTTTTGTTTCCAAATCTGTTTAGTCTCAACTTTGGGTGTCGTTGATTTTGGTTTCCAAGTTTGTTGTGACTCAAACTTGGTTGACTTCTGTTTAACAGCTTCAGTTTGATGTTTCTTTTGTTCAACATCAACAGTTTTTGGATTTGGACATTTGCGACCAACATGTCCAGTTTGATCACATTTAAAGCATGTTTTCTTCGAAACATCTTTAACCTGTTGTTGTTTTTCCTGAGCATAGAACTCTTCATTAGATTGTCGTCTAAATTGGAGTTCTTTCTCTTCCTCTGAACTTGTTCCGTGAACAAAGTTCGTCTTTTTCTGATGACTTGACTTGTCAAAACGTTTCTTTTGGTTTTGTCTCTTTTGATAACCCAACCCAGCCTTCATGTTTTTCTTTTTGTAACCAGGTTTGTTATAAAAAGTTTTCTTGCTCTTACCAGCAACTTTTGCAATTTCAGTTTTTTCAATTTCTACCAGTTTGAACACTTTGTCGATCTTGTCCGACAACACATTCTGAATCGGAAACTCAACATCTGAGAATAATTTTTCCAATACAATCATGGTATATGCCAATCCTATTGGATCATCATTCTCATCTTTCTCAGATTTTGAATTTTTCAAATAGTTTTTGTGAAAAATTTCCTCATTTTCATCATGTGATTCAGACTTATCTGTTTTGGTAGACTCTTCTGTCAAAACGCTTTCAACAACCTTACCTACCACCTCTGAATCACCAAGATCATCAGATTTGGTGTAAGTCACAATAATGTTGTCAGGTAATTGGTCAACCATGTCTATTGCTTTTTCCACCTTTTCACCATCATAGAATGTATAATTATTCTCTAACGGTGGTGAAACCTGATGATATTCTGACCCAATTCCCTTTTTGTTCTTTTTAGACTCTTTACCATTTGGTGTGATGTTGAAAATACGTTCTAGAATGTATGAATAAGCATGATAACTTTGAAGTTTATAAACCAACTTTTCTTTTTCAACCAGTTCTTGTTTAAGTTTAGCAACTTCATCAATATATTGATTTAAAACCAGTTGCTTTCCTTCATATCTGGCTTCAACAAGTTTAGTCGTTTTTTGACATGCTGACAATCTATCATCCAAACTTTTAACTTTACTCTTCAAAGTTTCATAAGCTTCTTTTTCAGTATGATATGACAATTTTATTCCATCATATTCTTTTTGCAACTCTTGAATAATTTTATCTTTTTTAATACATTCGTTGCAATCAACTGAACACTTTTGTTTTAAAACTTTGTTTTCTTTTTCAAGACTCTCACATTTCTGTGTCAGCTCTTCTTCTTTTTGTTTCAAAAATTTTCATTTTCAAACATTTCAATACATTTTTCTTTGAAAATTATTTTAGTAAATTCCATATCTCTGATTTTAAATTTTTCATCCTTTTCAGTACAAGCACTGCATGTTTCCACGCATTTCTTGCACTGTTCATTAGTTTTATTATCAATTTTATTTGATGGGTCAGAAGATTCACTTTTAATTATTACCGCTGTTGTTGGCACCTTAGCTTCTTTTGCCGCCTGCTTCTGACTTTCTTCAAACATTTGCTGTTTCTCAGCAACAGCTTCCTCTGCTGAACTTTTCAGCTTCTTATCACCAACTTTTTCTGCTATTTTCTTCAACTCATCCACCATCATCTTGCTTTCTTTAACAATTTCCTCTACATTCTTCTTCTTCTTCTCGAAACTGGCATAGATCACCCTTCTTATGTCTTCTTCCACTTCTTTTCTATATTTTGGATCCTCATAGTTTGCAGCCCATACTCCTACCGTTGGAATTGCAGCGACAAGTGCCTCAAAATTTACCACTTTAGGATCAACTGTTGGATTCCCTTGTGGATCTACAAAACATTCTCTTTTAGCATCCCATCTATTTTCCCGCCTTGCTTCCATGAAGACCTCATACACTTTGCTTAATTCCATTCATGCATGACGTTCCTCTCTGCTTGGTCTTGTTTCAGCAACCAACGCCCCTTTCTCTTCCTTTTTGAGGTATTTATTCCAGTTAAACCCTTCGTCATCCTGAATCATCACAAAAGCTTGTTTTCTCTCTTTTGATGACCCTTCCTCAATCTGCTTTTGGTTTGTTTTTGACGGTTGCTCGTTGTTACGATGATAGATGGCTTTCTTGTAGTAGTCTTCATGAAAAGGATTCATACTATCATCTGCTTCTCTGTTTTTGCATTCTATCTTGAAGTGCCCTTTTTGTTTGCACTTGAAACAAATGACTTTAGCTTTGTCAGAACCTAGCTTCATATCTGGACCTTCAATACATTTTCTACCAGTGATCTCCATGAACCGTTGAGCTCTCCTGATTACACTAGCCATACACCACCTGATATCCATGAGCTCCATCTCTTCTGGATCTATCTGGTCATAGTCCTCCTTTGTCATATTTGGATTGCCTATCTTGCCGGCGACCAGACTCTCATAAGAATCTAGAACAGAAGCTAAGAAACTCATGTGCTGTCTAGCAAAATCAGTATTCAAGTTTGGAGAATCTTTCCAGTTCTGATTCGGATTGGATTTAGTCGATGAAGATGATGAATGATATCCAGAATCATAACTCTGAGATTTGCTCTTTGAAGAATCACCAGAATTTTCAGCACTAAACGCTGTACTAATCTTTGGTTCCTGAGTATTCAGCAACAAGCTTCTGCGATAATACAGATCGACATTCTGCTGATAACTTGAACTGGTCATCTTGTTATGTTTCTGTAACATTAGATCATGACTCTCAAGTTTTTCAATTAAACTGTCCAAAGTAATCTCATCAAACTTGGCATCATTTTTCAGAATTATCACAAACGTTTGCCAATCATCGATATGTGGTAATGCCTCGATCAATTTGTCAATAACCTCTTCTCTGTCCTTCTGAATCCCAAACCTCTCTAGCTCGATTTTCAAATGATAAAATCTTTCTATCATTTGTCGGATCGTTTCCCCTTTCATGCATCCAAACAGATCAAACTCTTTTTTCAACAACGATATTTTGTTTTTCTTGATATCCTTTCCTCCTTCAGCTTTCACTTTCAATGCTTCCCACATTGATTTTGACGTTTCACCATGCTGAAGCAGGAAAAGAATATCCTCTATAACAGATTGTTGAATCAAAGTAATCATTCTTAGTTCACTCGAGTGTTCATTTTTGTCATTATCTGAAAATTGTTTAAATGTAAGTAATTCATGTTTATCATTTGTCGGTTTCTCATATCCCATTGTTAACATGATCCAACTATCATAAGCATAAGCCTCTACCCAGTTTACAAATCTACCGCTCCACCAATGATAATCTTCGATATTCATTAGGTTCGATGGCTTTTGATGATTTTCATAAACATTATCATAGTTCAAACTCTCGGAAATAACACTTGAAGCAGTCTTTGTTACGGGTGTTTCTTTGGTTGTGAATGCATTGTAAAATGTGTTGTAGAATTCCTCAGCCATGATTCCTACAAACAATCAAACAAACACTTGATCAAACTTGAAAATCAAACAAACACAATATCCCGTTTCGTACGAACAAGGAATCGTGGGTTCGTACGAAGGCAAGCTGAAAACAGATTGATTATCAAACTCGGTTAGTACAAAGCTACTATGGTTCGTACGAACCTACCTGGAAACAAGTAACCCGGTTCATACGAAGCTATCCGGTTCATACAAATGCGCAACAACTACGATTTATGGGTTCGTACGAAGTTTCCTGGGTTCATACTAACTCCGTTCCATAACAACAACCATGTTTTTCAGTGATTTGATGATGATTTTGTTAGAATTTTGATCTGAAACTTTGTAGAATTGATTAAAACTGGTTTTCACACAACATATTCAAAATTTAGCCAATTTTAACCGTGAAATCTTTGCAGATTTGAGTTTAAAGTTCAAAAAGAATGAGTAGAAGAAGATGTGTGTAGAATAAGATGAAATCAGCTCTGAATATGATGAAGTTGCTTGAATCTTCGTGTCCTTCAATCCGTGCATACAATCACCTGCTCTGATACCACTTGTGGTGTAACGCCCTGCGTCTCTAAACTTTAGACTTTTGGCAAGTTTAGCCCCTGGACTTTGCATATTGTCAATTTTAGCCCCTGAGCTATGTAGTCATTAATACTTTTGGTACTTAGTGAATTCTATGCTAAAATCTAAATACTTGAAATGCCTAAATCTAAATACTTGAAATGCCTGATTCTATATGCTTGGAATGCCTAATCCTAGATACTTTGGTGCTTGACTCTTGAGGCTCGTGAAACTTGAGACTTGGTTGAACGAGGGACTGGAGTCTTGTCACTGGCGGAAACTATGAAACTTTGAAAACTTTTGTGTTATGGCTATAATCTAGTTACACTATTGCCCCATACTATGCAACGCTTAATCTAACTCGCAAATCGAATCAAAGACGTGAAACGGAAAAGATGGGATTGACCGAGTGGCAATCCGATCGGATGACCATCCGATTGGATAGCCATCCGATCGGATGACCACTCGATTGGATGGCCACTCGATCGGACCGCCATCCGATCTGTGCACACCACCTCTCTTCACACCTTCTCATACTAAAAATAGGCCTGTCACATCACCATTCTCACTGATGTGACAGCCTCACTCGACCAGACGCACGCACTCCTATTTTCCTCCATTTCTTGGCGATTTCGGTACGTTTTACACTAGAATCTTGTACTTTCTTGATCTACACCTCATTCTCTACGTGATTCTCCTTTGAAATCAGACTTTTCACCGTGAAATCTCTTAGATCTAAGTTCTTAAGGATGATTTCATCATGGTGGTTTGTACAAACTACTATATGATGTCATTCCTGATAGAATCTAGCTTAGATCTAAGGAATTTCATGCGTTTTACACTAAATCTATGCTAGATCCAAACTTTTCAAGCTAAAACCTATGTTTATCTTCATCTTTTCTTAAATTTTTGCTAAAACGGTGAGATCCGAACCTAAACAGACTGTAGACTTGATTATTAGTCTGGAGTCGGTTTGGAGAAGGATTGTTGCCATAGAAGATGACCGGAGTACGGATTCTGACATAAATATCATCACGAACTGACGACCGAACGGACAGGGGTGATTCCCGCCCGATCGGATCGGCTGAACGCCGATGTGTTTACCATTATCTCAATACGTACCATAACGTCGCTGTATAAACAGAAACTTAGAGTTTTAGAAAATTAAGAACGGGACAAGGTAACCCGATCGAGTGACACTTGCCCTTAACTTTAAACATTGAAACTTCGAAGTCATGATCGTCGAGTGGCAGCTCGATCGGATAGCCATCTGATCGAACAGCCATCCGATCGAGACAACTTTGAATCTTAAACTTGGATCGAGTGGCAACCCGATCGGATAGCCATCCGATCGGACAGCCATCCGATTCCCTCACTTTTGTTAATCTTGAATCGAGTGGCAACCCGATCGGATAGCCATCCGATCGGACAGCCATTCATTCCTACCACACTCATGTCATCTCTATCGACTAGCAATCCGATCGGATGGCCATCCGATCGGACAACCATCCAACCCAATGACTGATCCGACACTTGTGCAATCTCGTTGTTTTGTCCGACACTTATCCGTTGTAATCTAATCAGGCTAATTCTAAAGAGCTCCCTTTGATCCAATAAACAGTTGAACTGTTAAGCAATCACTGTGAGTATACTCGATCCCTTTTTGCTTTAAACTTTGGGATGTAACATGTATTCTATTAAACTATGATACTTGAGGCTTTGCAAACTAAACTATATCCTACGTGTATGTGAAACTTGTGATTCTTGTATTCTATTTGTGCTCTGTGAACGTTTAATCCAGGGTGTGTAGTTCCGCCTTAACAATAGTAGCGCTATAGGAGATGCACCTCCCCATTATTCTTGGGGGTATTGTTAGGAGGATTCTAGTTTTCCTTGAGACTTGGGAAAACAACAAAGCATCGGGATACTTGGGCTATCACTTGTTGGACTGCGAACACTAGCATGGCTGAAACTATTTTGTTACACTTACATACGGATATGAGTCGTCTTTAACCTACGTACTTAATCAAACTTGAACAATATTTGATGATGGTGTAATTTGATACTTGATGTGATGGTTATTTGCTTTAGACAATGTTGAATCAATTTAATCTATTATGAAATTTCTAGTGTTATGGAATCTCATGAGCAATCTGAACGCTTAGTGCTCGCACCCTGATGTTTCCGCCATCGGTTGGGGTGTGACAGATTGGTATCAGAGCCATAACTATAGGGAATTAGGATAAGTAGGAATACTTGCCCTAGTCTATAGTTCTAGGAATCTTGATTCTTATCTGTTATTTAAGACTTATGCATTCTACCGTATCTGCTTCCTAGCAGCACATTTTCTTGTTGTGCTTACATGCCTTTCCTAAGGCTGACACAATATACACTTGATACTTCGAAAACACTGTCAATTAGTGTTTGTATTTTGCACGAGATTTACCCTCAAGTCAGGAGTGACATCCGAACCTTGATGGAAAATCTCCATACTATTCTAGTAGGTCTTGTCTGCGGATAGGTACCAACACTGTTAGGGTGCGATGTTGTCAAGTTAGAGGTGAAACTCAGACCTTGACAACTAGTCCCACTCCTTGATGTTTTATTTATGTCTCGCCAAAGTCTCGAAATTTCCATTCAATTGGGTACATGAAATGACCAAAAGGACGAATATCGTAGGTCTAACATCGATGACGTATTTGTCTAAGTAAGTCAAGGCACGATACCTCATATTTAAACCTGTTTCAATTTAAGTTTTTCAATGCTTATGAACACATATCTTTATCTACATTTTGGTCGGTTCGTACGAAGGGACCACATGGCTTCGTACGAAGTGACATGCAGCTTTGTACGTAGGGAGCTTGTATAGCTTCGTACGAAGCCAACACTACTACATATATGTGTGAAGGGTCTTGGTCATTGGTAACTTTTGTGACTTGAGTGGGGAAACTCTGTCCATTTGTTTTCGTGGTTGTAAACTGTCAGATTATCAATAGAAAACATATTATAATTACATCTTCGTGTTCAATTCACATACGTACTTGGATTCCGCACAAGATACGTGTTCATACGCATGCATTGGTAAAGGAATCGATCCAGGAATCGCATCCAAAAGTGGTATCAGAGCGGGTGATTGTTTGCACGGATTGAAGACACGAAGATTGAAGTTGATTCATCAACAACAGGGCTGAATTCATTATCTTCTACTCATATCTTCTTCTACTCATCTTCTACACTTTTTCTTTGAACTTAAAACTCAGATCTACAAAGATTTCACGGTTAAAATTGGTTAAATTTTGAATATGTTGTGTGAAAACCAGTTTTAAACAATCCTACAAGGTTTCAGATCAAAATTCGAACAAAATCATACTCAAATCAGTGAAAAACCATGAAAAACATGACTTTGTTCTTCGCAGCGTAACTTCGTACGAAGCCCCACACACTCCAGCTTCGTACGAACCCACGTACTTAATTGTGATTTTTACAAAAAACTGATTTTACGAAGCTATTTTTGCAGCTTCGTACGAACCCAGAAAATAAGTTTTTGAAAATTTAAGTCCCTTTGTACGAAGCCACATCTAGCTTCGTACGAACACACAATTTTGTCTGAAAAGTTTATTGTTACCGCTTCGTACAAAGGCATCATTCCAGCTTCGTACGAATTGACTGTCTTGGTGATTTTCATTTCTGAATTGTCTAAGTGTTTGATTGTTTGCATGAATCATGGCTGAAGAATTCTACAACACATTTTACAATGCGTTTACAACTGAAGAAACCCTAGTGTCACACCCCGATATTTTATCCACAACCGGTGGGACCGGTGGGGAGTATCGTGACGTAGTTGATATCATCATAGTCAAATATACACAGTTCTTTTTCCCCTTGATAAAGTTTTCCAAACCCTTAAGAAACTTGTGGTGCCTTCTATCACGTTCCTCCACCCTTTGTTCCACTTCTTCCAACCTTTGTAAAATTTCTTGTGGTTGCGGTTGTTGAAGTGGAGGTTGAGGTTGCTACTGCTATTGAGGTTGAGGTGGTGGCGGGTATTGATACCCGTAAGCAGGGTACCCAGTTGGGTATGCGGGTGGAAAAGGTGAGGGATAGAGAGCGTTAAAATTTGTTGTCTTGACATATGGGTCAACAGCAGGTGCATGATAGTTATAACCCGTGTAAGTTTGAGGCTTAAATGGGTTATACCCAGTGGTATCTGGGTAAGCAGGGATTGGGTTTTCAAGACCCAAGGGAGGTGGTGGTGGTGCAGGAGTGACCGGTGCAGAGTCGACCTCTGACACAACGTTTGAAGGCCTACCCATTTGTGGATCTTCATAAATGGGAGGGTAGTTGGAAGATTGTGGGGTGCTAAAATGGAAACCCCCTCGCATAGACATTCGTGCGCTTCTCCTTCACCTCGAAGGTTCTGGTGGCGGAGGTTGTTCTGGTGCTGGTGGTGGCGGTGGCGTGAATGCTTGAAAAGGTGGGTCCTCAGAAGGAGTCCGCTGAGGTGGTGGAGAGTCGTGGTGAGGGGGAGTGAACTCCCACTTGTAGGTGCTCCACCTTTCGGCCCATAAATCGGGGCCTCGGTATGGCGTAGGGGTGTGCAATAACCGAACCGTTAACCGAAACCGAACCGAAATTAACCGAAAGTCGGTTAACGGAATTTTTTTTTTGCCATCGGTTAACTGAAATTAACCGAACCGAACCGAATCATTTATTTTTTTATATATTTCTAGCTTTTATACCTCTATTTCATGTTTTATACTTTCATTTCATGTAATAATACCTCTATTTCATTTATTTATGCATTCATTTCATTTATTTATACCTTCATTTTATGTATTTAAACATTATTCATGCATTTATACCTCCATTTCATTTATTTATACATCCATTTCATGTATTTATACATGTATTTCATGTATTTATACCTCCATTACATGTATTTCTAAGCAAAAAAATTAGCCCTTGTTTGAATTGGTTATTAACCAAAAATTAACCGAACCGAAAACCGATAAATTAACCGAATTAACCGAACCGATTAACCGATGACTTTGGTTACGGTTACGGATAATGCTAATAACCGAACCGAACCGTGCACACCCCTAGTATGGTGATCCTGCAAAAGAAGAACCGCTGGAGATCTATATGGGATGCATAGGCGTCCCATAAGGTGGCATGACTAGATCGGGATCGTCGTCCACATCCATGTCCTGATATTCAGGAAAGTGATCTTCGGGTCCCACCGGGTTATGACCCGCTGGTTCATTGATTTGGTCAATAGGGTTAAAATGACCTTGAAAATAAGGAGTGGGGTTTTGGAAAGAATGGTGGGAGTGAGAGTGGTGAGAAACAGAACGTGGTAAGGAATGGTGAGAGGGGTGCGAGTCCTGAGGCTCTTCATCTTGTTGCGGCCCAAAAGAGTTATGGTAAGAGGGCGAAGTACTGAACGAAACGGAACGTCTCGCTGGTTCAAGGTAATTTCTCCAATCCCCATGTGGTTTGGAGCTATATGACGCAGAGGGAGTTCGCCTATGTGAAGGCCCTGCTTCGTGGTCATGCCTCCCTCTCATTGGTGCTTTGCCTCGTCCTCCTCTTCCTCGAATTCTTGGTGGCATGTTTAATATGTAGTCCTGTCAAAAACAAGGAAACAAGCAAAATATATAAACCAAATAAGATTAAGATTAATCCTAGGTCGTTTGCCTAGACTCGGAAGTCAAGGAATGTGCTACTGTGTCATTGAGATTAAACACAAAAGGCTAGTGTTTAATTCACTCAATGTTGGCTCTGATACCAACCTGTCACACCCCGATATTTTATCCACAAACCGGTGGGCCTGACGAGGAGTATCGTGACGTAGTTGATATCATCATAGTCAAATATACACAGTTTTTAGCACAACGGAACTCTTGGTAGAAATTACTATTACAAACCGAAAGTGTAAAGTACGAATAAAAGAATATACAGACGGTTGTAAGAAAGGATCGACAGGAGGATCTAAATATAATACAAAAACATGTTCAACAGACTTAAGGCATTACGCATTTGCAAGATTCTCTATTTAACGCCCAGAAGCTCCCAGCCAATTATGAGTAGTACCTGTCACTTAGCCTTTTTGAAAATATGTCAGTTTACACTGGTAAATACAATTAACCGACTCTTTTGAAAATATTTATGAAAATTGATTTAAATGCACAAGGCACAAATATTCTTTTATAACTTGGGACAATTATATAAAAAAAAAATCTTGTATCAGATTTACGTGTTTGACGTACGTTCAGGGCCCGGGATAGAAGCCGAGACATGATTAATAAACACACCACTAATATAAACCCACAAGGAGTTATCCCCAACAAGTGGGTATATCTTTTTACATACGCAACTGTCAGGTGTATGCCTACACCCCGTGCTTAAGTCGTGGCCATTTACAAATGAAAGGAGCCGAGGATATCCAGGACACGGTCGTATTAACCCCCAAATGTTTATGTTATAAAAAAAACAGATTAAAACGGGTTATGTCAATAAATTAACCACTATTCGATTAATGATTCCATACCCGACCAAGTGGTAATATATTTTACCATATCCCAAGCCCGTATAAGGGAAAATAAGTTAAAAGTATTTACCTGAGCTTTAAAATAGAAGATTTGTGTACTCAGCCGTATAATCTAATCAAACTAGTGCAAGTAGCTTTTACCGGGGCTCCTAATCTGGAACGAAGGTTTTATTAACCTATTAGATTACTAACGTGTCTTATTTAAGTTGTAAACTTAGACGGTTAGTTTAAAGAAGGATTTACGGTACGAAACGCTAGATTAAGCAATGACCGGATTGGAATGTAATTTAGACCCAACAAGTATGGAGACTTGTATATTATGGGTAAACTAAATACATTCTGGAATTTGAAGTAAAAATGATAAGGGTTGACCCGTTTTGGCTAATTTATACAAACTAGTTACATAAACCGTACCGAACGCGTATATGCATAACGGGTAGCCGGATGAGTCATGTACAAGTTCCATAAGTTATTATGCTTAAATATGTTATGATATCAGTAGGATATCAACAAATATGCCCAAAAAGTTTTTAAAACCGAATTAAGCCTCATAAGGGCATATCGGTCATTTTATGATTTATAAAAGGGGTTTATATGCAAACTGTGGTTCTGGTCATAAACCTTATGTAAAAATATTTAATTTATGTTATATTAATAGTAGGATATCATATACATGTGTGGTTTACCAATTATGACCAAACTATGCACCGTAGGGACATTTTGGTCATTTCACACATAGTTATAAGGACTTATTTGGGATTCTGAGTTCATGACCCATACTTAATGTAAAAATATTAGAAATGGTTTATAAAATCAGTGGGTAAAAAATTTTGGGTGCTAAGTATGGTTTAAAACCATACTATGCATCTTAATGTCGTAAAAATTGGTAAATGACGATTATTTCGATGTTTAGGAAATTCTGAGATTATGACCAACTTTAAATGGTAAAAATAATTTATTTATCATAATATATCAGTAACAAAAAGTTCTTGCATGATAATCTTATTTAAAATTCATTTTATGTGTAAAAAGGGCATAATCGTCATTTAATAATATAATACGAAAATTATGTATAAACTCAGTAAGTAATCTGAATTGAAATCCTAGTTAGTCCTAAATATGATATTATATCAGTGAGTAATGAGTTTTGATGTTAAAATCGTGTTTATACTTCATTTGTACGCAAAAGGTTAATTTAGTCCTTTTAAAAGCATGTTTTACGATTTATTACGTAATTACAGTTTCTGACCAGATTCTAAATGTCACAATATGTGAAATAATATTACTAATCAGTATGTAATTCATTTGCATGGTTGTTTATGTTAAAAACCTTATTTTTGATAAAAAGGGCATTTTAGTCAATATTAAGCATAATAACGGAATCAAGCAAATAAACTCAGATTACTAAGGGACCATGTAATATAACCTCAGTGGGTTATACTTCTACATAATATGGTCATAAAGGAACCTTAATGCATAAAGAAACTAAACTAATTCGGGTCAGAACTGAAAGTCAAAGCAAAAGTCAATTTTTGCGACTTTCGGTTGCGAACCGAGCCTAAACTCAGAATTATCGGGTTGAACATGTCCAGACATGTTCTAATAATGTTTACCAAGTTATTAAAGTGATAAAACATATTTTATAGCTTTTACATTATCATATATGAATTTATTTAAAAACTGACCCGTTTGACTTTTTATGTTAATTACTTTGACCCGACAATTAACTAAGTAAACGTGGTAATTAGGAGGTGCCCTTTTGAGGGATTATCACCTACCTAATTACGATCACGTAGCCACATTCGCCTCGAACATTGGCTGGATCGTTAAAGTTTAAACTAAAATTCAAAGCGTTATTACGACAACTTTGACTTTCGGTCTTTAAACATATAAAAACCGAACTACAGAGGCTAATAACACTTACACAAGGTCCTAGCACGAAACTTGTACTGAGGGGAGACTCCTTTAGGACCAGGAAGCTCCAGAGAAGAAGTATGGAAGAAAATTTTTGAAGGTGCAAGTTGAAAGGTGCAACAAAGGCACCTATTTATAGTGAAGCAAGACCCCTCAAGATCAATCCAACTGTTATGAGAGGTTCCCAGATGATTACAAGTGTTATGATGACAGTAAAAACCATCAAATAATCCCTGGTATCGAGTTTTATGCATGCAAAGGCGGTAGACAGGTCTGCAACATGCAGCTGTCCAGTTTTTGGACGCTGGGCGTTTTCTCGCGGGACGCGACTCTCCCTTCTTTCGGTAAACAAGTTTCAGAAGTTACAGTTTCAGTCCCTGGTCCTTATTAACTCCAAATAACTTTCGTTTTTAGCACTTTTGACCCCCAAAGTTAGTTTTTAAGTATCTTGGGACATATAACAAACATCGTTAGGCTTCCGTACGGTTACGAGATCACCCGAAAGGTACTAGTTTCTCTCGTTGAAGCTTTTAACCCTTTTTCTTGAAATCTTGCACAACTTAATAAATAATGATGCCGATACCTTATGTAATTATCATTTAGCATTCTCGGAAATATAATTGGACATTACGAAGCTCCGGGTTCGTTAAAAGGTCACTCAGTGGTAAGAATTAACATGTTGACATATTTAACCCCTTCGTCTTATAAGTTTCACTTGTTTTTCACAAATGGCTTCTCACGCCCAATAATTCAATCGTTTAAGAATACGAACACCTTATAAGGTTATTCAAAGGCATAGTTTTAACATGTTGACACTTTTAGTCCCTCCACATACATCTTTTCTCTGTTTGTTAACTTTAGTCCCTCAAAGTCAACTTATTACACGTTTAGGGTTTATGACACGTGTCTTTACTTTATTGGACATGATTTTGCGAGGTGTTACACCCAGTAACTACAAAGACTATTTCAAGTGCTATTTCTGAGAGTGTGAAGTATGATAGTGTATAAGGAAATCATAAACGACCACCGAAACTAATGAATGTAGAAGATTATCATTGGTGGAGCACTAGATTTGAAAACTGGGTGCAGGCTTATGCCTATGATAGTTGGGTTATGTTAACATTTGGATATGAAAAGCCACGAAACGATAAAGATGAATTACTTGCAATTAAACAATTTTCAGAAAAAGATAAGACAAATCATTCTAATGAATTAAAAATGGTAACATTATTGCAACAATCGGTTAGGGAAGATATTTTTTTTCCTGCTTCAACATGGATATGAAAAGCCACGAAACGATAAAGATGAATTACTTACAATTAAACAATTTTCAGAAAAAGATAAGACAAATCATTCTAATGAATTAAAAATGGTAACATTATTGCAACAATCGGTTAGGGAAGATATTTTTTTCTTGCTTCAACATGGTGAAACATCTAAATCGATGTGGGAAGCATTGAAGCTGAAAGCTGAAGGAGGAAAAGATATAAAAAAGAACAAAATTTCTCTGCTGAAAAAGGAATTTGATCTGTTCGGGTACATGAAAGGAGAAACTGTTTGGCAAATGATAGAAAGATTCCGTCACTTGAAGATTGAGCTAGAGAGGTTTGGAATTATGAAGGAAATGGAAGAGATTATTGATAAACTGATCGAGGCATTACCACACGTCGATGACTATCAGACATATGTGACAATTTTGAAAAATGATGCCAAGTTTGATGAGATGTCTTTGGATAGTTTAATTGAAAAACTTGAGGAACATGATCTGATGTTACAGAAACAAAACAAAATGTCCAGTTCAAGTTATCAGCAGAATGTTGATCTGTATTACCGAAGAAGTATGCTGCTGAACAACCAGTCACCAAAGATCGGTACAACATTTAGTACTGAGAATTCTGGTGATTCTTCAAAGAACAAATTTCCGAGTTATGATTCAGGGTATCATTCAACGTCTTCATCTACTAAATCTAATCCAAGTCAGAACTGGAAAGATTCTCCAAATCTGAACACTGATTTCGCTAGACAGCACATGAGTTTCTTGGCTTCTGTTCTGGAATCTTACGAAGGTCTGATCGCGGGCAAAATAGGCAATCCAAATATGACAAAGGAAGACTACGATCATGTAGATCCAGAAGAGATGGAGCTCATGGATATTCGCTGGTGTATGGCGAGCGTAATCAGGAGGGCTCAACGTGTGACAACTGGCACTCTTTTGTGTATTCCGTACAAAGATAAGCAGTAATCTGTACTTTAATGACGGTGCATGATTGAATTAACAAGACGAATGAATATCTGGTTACTGTCATATACAAACAAAGGCATTTCATGTTGCAAGATTTTTCATCATTATTATATGCAACACAATATGGTACAATTAGTGCACGAAACAAAGTTAGCACAGTTATCAGACAAACTAGAAGTACTGACGGGAGTTCAGTACTTAGACAGACGTGATGTTAAGACACAGAATGAGCCCGAAACCAAGAGTTACCCTAGAATAGTGTGTAGGAAAGTAGGAATTGTAAAATTGCTTACCTAGTGATGATTTAGGTGCCAGAAAGTGCCAGAAACACATTAAAACTGCAGGATTCTATAGAAAATAACCAAATTCAGCAATATTCAGCTTTTTAACATCTAAATATAATGCAGGAGTATGGTTTAATGGTCCAGAATACCTTCCTAAGTGTCGGGAATCAAAACTGTCACAAAAGCCTGCATAAAGCACACTAACCTGCGCAATTTAGCACTTTAATGAACCGGTAACCAACCGAACAACCGGACACTACCCGAAACACCAGATTTTCTCTAGAAGCATTGTTTTAGTGTTTCGAAGCTAGTTATGGTCACCGAACATCATAACACATCATATAAACACTAAACATTTAAATCCCTAAATTTAACACTAAAAACCTAACTAGATGGAAGTAACCAAGAATTGAAACTCAACTCTACACTGTAACACCCCGAAACGGGTTTGGTAATCAAACCACGTTAATACTAAAAGACGGGTAAAGTACCGTTAGTGGTAAAATTTACCCGGTGAATATTAGGATTTTAAATTAATAAACCTAATATTAAATAAAAGTTGTATAAAGGCTTTCGTTAAAATAAAGTTTATAGGAGGCCCGAGTTAACGGGACTTAAAATAAACTTAGTCATAAATTCCCCAAACTCACTAAGTTAACTTGGAATGTTTAACCTAGTTAATAAATGGGAACGTTGCTATTAAAATAAATAGGTTGTGGCCTACTTAATAACGAACCAAACACAAGGGGTTAACGTGGGATAACCTGAAAGGTTATTTAAACAAATCAAAACACAAACACACACATACGTGTGTGTTCTAGATCGAGCAGGGAGGTTCCACAGGAGCCAAAACCCTAGTCTCCCACAAATCCATCAGATTGAACGGCCAAACGAAACCCAAATTCACAACCGAACGTAAATTAAAGATCACCCGAACAAGAGGATCATAAGGTATGAAAAATCTTGATGATTTGTGAAGTTGTGAAATTTGGATGATCATCATAATCGCGAATTATGTATGGATTAGAGAAGCTGTGGCTAAATTAATGATTTATACTTACTTAGGAAGTAAACCCTAAGTGAAAATCATACATAACATGCTATGAATCGAATGATTGAATGATTTGTCACACTAGGTTAAGTGGGTTTTAATCATATGACGAAATTGATGATATAACTATGATTAGAATCATCATACGTGATTGTCATAAGGAAATACTTGAACAAATTGTGTGTTTGAATATGTACTCATACTTACTAGGATATGGGTTTAGTATGATATGATAAGAATTGATGATATGTTCTTGTTAATGATGTTTAATATCATCAAGCATTAAGTCGATAACTTATAGTTACAAGAACTTGGTAATTAAGTGAATAAAACGGTAACATAGGAATGATGTTTACCGGATGATTGGCTAATTAATTAAACGAGTAGTTGAGCTACTTCGTGTAATTAATTATGTCAATAGGCAGTTGACTTTAAAAAGTCAAACTGACCTTTTATATGATCGAATGATAATTTCGACATAAAGATCGTAGGATGGAATAGTCGTGAATGATTATGACTAGTCTAACCATCTTACAACTTACCATGATAGTTGACGCTTGACAAGCTAGGTGAAAGCTTGGGAAGGAAGCGGGTCAAACAAATCAAGAATGAAGGAAAAACATAATCTGGATGCTAGGTAAGTAAAGCTTACACTCTATTTAATTAATACCTATTGATTTTATAGGTTCTGAATAATATAAAGTCTTGTTTGAATTCTGATGTTCCGACACGACATGTGCGGTTCGGAACAAAAGACAATAAAGATAAACCATGTTTAATGGTTAAAAAGAGCTAATACGGTTATTTAGTCATGAAAGGACTAATAAATAACGAGTTTTGAATAATTACCTTATAAGGTAAACTAATACAAATAATAAAGGTAAAACGGTAATTCGATCATTCGTTGACGATTACCGTTAGTTTGTGAAAGACACTTTATAGCGTAAGTTATAATGGATCAAAAGAGTCAGTAAATGATTTATAAGGAAAATGACTGTACGGTGTAAACTGGAGCGAGTCATGTAGACGAGATAGTAATAAACATCATCTCGCCAATAAATTCGGTCACTTAGACTAAACGGGTCAAAAGGTGAAGATATTACCTTTTGACAATATCGACTAATGACTATTGTCGAGTTATATTATTTCAGGAGTAAATATCAAATGGATAGTAGCATCGCTATGAATTAGCGGTTATTAAAGAAGGGTAGGAAAAACGGGTCACTATATTGATCCGAGCCAGGTATGTGTAATAGGGTGACACTCATTTAGAACGTAAGGTTCAATGAGTGTTAAATAAAGTAAAATTAGACATTTGGTTACTTTAATATGTAAACCGAATGTTTCAAATAGAAGACATTGCGTTTGAAAAAGCCTAATGACTTTTCAAACAAATTCATAGTTAAAAAGAAGAATTTTGGTCAAACATGCTTTCAAAAGTCCTTCATCGTAAATTAAATGCTAAAATGGACCAAAACGCCCTTGTAAGCGTAATTGAACAAATAACCTTTAAAGGTTTATTTGGAAACGAGGTTTATGATTAAGTAAATACTTAGAATAAGTATAAAAAGTGAAAGATATAAATTTTTGGTCAAATGACCCTATATGAGTCTTTGCCGTAAAATGATAATCCGAGGGGTAAAACTCGGAATATATAGATCTCCACATTAAATCCACCACACATATAGTTGTGGTGGAAGATTAATTGATAAATAATGTGGACATAAAATGCTAGAAGCGAATGTGTATGAAATATGCGGAAAAGTGCTTAAATACCCTTAACGGGTCAAAATAAGCATATGAGCGTAAACGGGTTTAAAAGACGTAAGAAACCCGTGATTTGAACCTAATATGATAGGAAATATTGAAATTATGAATTTAAGGAGGTTAGGGATCAAACAAACATGTTTTGTTTGATAAACACATGAACGGGTCGAATAATTTGGAAAACCCCTACTGTACAGCGAACACTCCTACTGTACAGTGAAAACTCCTACTATTCAGTGAAGACCCCTACTATTCAGTGAAAACCCCTATTATTCAATGAACACTACTACTATTTAATGAACACTCCTACTGATGAGTGAACATTCTTTAGAAAGGGGTTAAACTAGAGCCCTCGCGGCCCGCGGAGGCTAGCCCTTCGTCTGTCGCGCCCCGCGACCGAGACACAGAGCTGGAAAAATGTTCTTTTATGTGTTTTTGCGTTTAGGACTCGTTTATACACGTTATAAACTCCCTAAAACTAACTCGTTTCATATTTTATGAAATGTAGGTATAACGTAACGTACCGGAGGACGATCAAGCTCGATAAAGAACCGAACACGATCAAGATTCAAGCTTTCGCAAAAAGCTTCGTCGTCACTTTTAACCGCCGAATTTATACATGTTAGGTTAAAATGTTTTAAGGTTTAAAATGTTTTAACAAACTCATAATTTCAAGTGTTTTCGAAATCGTTAGTACATAATTATAATCGGAATTTATGTGATATATTATAAAATGGACTAAGGGTCTTACATACCCCCCCCCCCCACTTACGGTTACCAACATAAGGGCCCACATGGTGATTTCTTTTAATTAAATAATACGATTTGTTGTTTAGATTCCAAGCACAATATCCACTAAGTTATTTGATGTTGGAAGATCATGATATAAGGACCATAAGACTTATACTCTTCATTTCACCATTGTTCCAACTCCATAAACCTCTCTCCCTCTCTTTTGAAGCTACGGCCAACACCCCCAAGCTTACTATCATCTTTTCTAGTCCATTCCCAAGTGATCCAAGGTGATTCTAAGGTGTCTTAAGCCTAACTAAGAAGGTTACAAGCATCGGAATTGGAGGGACCTCATCAAGGAGCTATTAACCACTCTATTTCATCATCATCTTCATCTTTGTTCTTCCCTGCCATTGTGCTAGTAGTAAGACCCTTGCAACTTGTTTTTACTTCTGATATTGATGGTTAAAAGATTATGTTAATAGTTAAACATGAAGTTCATGAAAGAACAAGAAGATAATCCTTAACATAAAGCTCAAAATCATAATAATCTATGTTGTTTTAGTGTATGTGTGCATCTTGATTGTTGATATCTTGTGCTTATGATGTTAAACATCATAAGAAGCCTGCTAGATTGTGATTAAACACATGATCTAGCAAGTGAGAGGATGATCTTGTGAAGAAACAAGATGATCATCCTTTATGTTTCTCATGAACTTGAAAATGAAGATGATTTTGTGTAAAATGAAGTATGAAACATGTTCTTAGTCTTGTACATGGATGATTTCAAAAATGATTTTCTCAAGAAACCAAGTTCACTTATAAGATTTACAAAGTCATGAGTTCTAAGGAAACTAATCACATTTTTAGTGCTAAATCAAGACTAGAAACATGTTTGTAACAAGAAAAGCGCAAGAGAATTATTTTTAGAAAAATCATCTTGTAAGTTGTAAAGGACTAAATTTTGCAAGAATGATGTTTATAAACAAATGACCACATTTTTAAGGGTAACTAAGCTTACTTAACAACATACTAAATTACTACAAGTTTTTACAAAATTCCAAGTTCATGATGTAGTGTAATTTGAAAGATTTTGGCTCATGGTAAGTGTTGATTGAATTGTTGATTGATTGGTGATGATTTTTAAAAGAATATGATATGCTTTGAAAGCATGGAAACCTCCATTTTTAAGGGGAAACTATGGCAAAATTTTTCTAGAATTTAAACACTTAGAAAAATATTATTAAACAAGTGTTTACAAGTAAATTTTTACCATGGTTTTTCATATAAAATTTGCCATAATTTTTGTTACAAAAATTACAAAAGTTGGAGGTTGATTTTTGATAAATAGAAGTGACTAAGTATATATTTAGGAAAATATATTTAGAAGTCACAATTTGTGTGATTACTTGTATATAATGTGTATTAGTTATATTATTTTAGGACTTGAAATAATATAACTTACCAAAATACCAAGAATTATAATACAAAGTATTACCAAAATTTCCAAGAAAACAAATATATAATTTATACCCAAATATTGGACAAACCGAACAAGGAATATGGATTACATATATATATATATATATTCCGAGATTAAGTTCATATATATTTCGACGAATAAGTTAAACGGTATTTTGGAAACCAAGGAAACGGAAATTATAATTTTTACAAGTGTTACAAAAATATATAATATTTTTGTCAAATAGAAAATACCTTATTTTTGCATGAAGAAAAGATATATATGTTTTCTTGAATTATTAGAAGATATTGATATTGAAGTATGCTTTCTTGGAGGGCGAGACTCATCTGCCCGTTATCATTTCTGCCGGATTGTCGAAGGAAGAGAAGGATCGATTGCTTACAGTCCTGAAGCAGCACAAGAAGGCGATCGCTTGGAAGATTATGGATATAAAAGGGATCAATCCATCCTTTTGTACCCATAAGATTTTGATGGAGGAGGACTTTAAACCTGTAGTACAGCACCAGAGGCGTTTGAACCCCAACATGCAGGAGGTTGTGAAGAAAGAGGTCATCAAACTACTTGATGCAGGTTTGATATACCCGATCTCTGATTCACCATGGGTTAGCCCTGTACAGGTAGTCCCGAAGAAAGGAGGCATGACAGTGGTGACCAATGAGAAAAACGAGTTGATTCCTACTCGTACTGTCAGCGGATGGAGAGTTTGCATAGATTACCGCAAACTCAATGATGCCACGAGGAAGGATCACTTCCCACTTCCTTTCATTGATCAGATGTTGGAGAGGTTGTCGGGCAGGATGTACTACTGCTTCCTTGATGGTTTTTCGGGTTATTTTCAGATTCCCATCTCTCCTGAGGATCAGGAGAAGACGACATTCACATGTCCCTATGGCACATTCGCCTACCGGCGGATGCCCTTTGGACTGTGCAATGCCCCGGCCACATTTCAGAGGTGTATGGTGGCCATTTTTCACGTCATGATCGAGGACTCCATGGAGGTTTTCATGGATGATTTTTCTGTGTTTGGGAGTTCCTTTGATCAGTGTCTCGGGAATCTGAAAAGGATGTTGGCTAGATGTGAAGAAGTCAACCTGGTGTTGAATTGGGAGAAATGTCACTTCATGGTGAAGGAGGGCATTGTGCTTGGGCACAAGATTTCACAGGCGGGGCTCGAGGTTGACCGAGCCAAAGTCGAGACTATTTCAAAGCTCCCGCCTCCCACATCAGTGAAATCTATTAGGAGTTTTCTAGGTCATGCAGGTTTTTACCGGCGATTCATAAAGGACTTTTCCCAAATCGCCCGTCCCATGACTCCGCTCCTCGAGAAGGATGCCCAGTTTGTTTTCTCCGATGAATGCCTTCAGGCATTCGAGTTGTTGAAGGAGAAGTTGGTGAATGCCCCGATTATGGTTGCTCCCGACTGGGAGCTGTCATTTGAGTTGATGTGTGATGCGAGTGACTTCGCAGTCGGGGCCGTCTTGGGTCAAAGGAAAGATAAACACTTTCATCCGATTTACTATGCGAGCAAGACCTTGAATGACGCTCAGGAGCATTACACCACGACAGAGAAAGAGCTCCTAGCTGTGGTCTTTGCCTTCGATAAGTTTCGGTCGTATCTTGTCCTTTCCAAGACCATTGTGTACACGGATCATGCAGCCCTTCGGTATCTTTTCAGCAAGCAGGATGCTAAACCGAGATTGATACGTTGGATTTTGTTGCTGCAAGAGTTTGATATTGAAATCCGTGATAAAAAAGGGGCTGAGAATTTGGCAGCCGATCATTTGTCTCGACTTGAGCATTCCGAGGAAAAGGAATCTCGTGGGCCTAACATCAATGACAATTTCCCCCACGAGTTCCTCATGAGGATCGAGACTAGTGACGATTCCCCATGGTTTGCTGACTTTGCAAACTACCTAGCTAGTGGCATCCTGATCAAGGGGATGACCCATCAGCAGAAGCGAAAGTTCTTTGCGGATGTCAAGCATTACTTCTGGGATGACCCTTATTTGTTTAGGGTAGGAGCGGATCGGATGATCCGGCGATGCGTGCATGGTGACGAGGCGAGGGATATTTTACGCCATTGTCACGAAGGACCCACGGGAGGCCACCACGGAGCGAACAACACGGCGAGGAAGGTGTTTGATGCCGGATTCTTTTGGCCGACTATTTTCCGTGATGCCCACGAGTGGGTGAGGTCCTGTGATGCTTGCCAGAGGGCGAGCAACATTTCTGCACGCCATGAGATGCCACAAAACGGCATTCAAGTTTGTGAGGTTTTTGACGTATGGGGGCTAGACTTCATGGGCCCTTTTCCGACCTCTTTTGGGAACCGCTACATCCTCGTTGCAGTTGATTACGTTTCAAAGTGGGCTGAAGCACAGGCTTTGCCCACTAACGATGCGAGGGTAGTGGTGAGGTTTTTGAAAAAGTTGTTTGCTCGCTTCGGTGCCCCGAAGGCGTTGATTAGTGACCGTGGGACGCATTTCTGTAATGCTCAGCTTGAGAAAGCATTGTCCCGATATGGTGTGCAACATCTATTCTCTACACCATATCATCCGCAGACGAGCGGACAGGTCGAGGTTACTAATCGGGGTATCAAGCGGATTCTGGAAAAGACGGTTAATTCTAGCCGTAAGGATTGGTCCGAGAAATTGGATGATGCACTGTGGGCTTTCCGGACAGCCTACAAGACTCCTATAGGCACCACACCGTTTAAATTGGTCTATGGGAAGTCTTGTCATTTTCCTGTTGAACTCGAGCACAAAGCATACTGGGCTTTGAAGACATTTAATCTTGACATGGCTGCTGCGAGTGAGAACAGGTTTGTGCAGATTCACGAGGTTGAGGAGCTTAGGCACGATGCGTATGAAAGCTCCAAGCTGTACAAGGAACGTACTAAGAAACTTCACGATGCCCGCTTGAAGGACAAGAAAGAATTCCGAGTGGGTGATCGTGTGTTGTTGTACAACTCACGTCTTAAGTTGTTTCCTGGTAAGCTTAAATCTCGGTGGTCGGGTCCCTACACTGTACGGTCAGTGTTTCCTTACGGGACCGTGGAGATAGGCCATGAGGATGGCCGTTTGTTTAAAGTCAACGGGCATAGGTTAAAGGCTTATGTTGGAGGGCCCGTTGACCCGAGTGAGGAGGTTGTTACCCTCCACCCCAGGAACAAATGAATTCGGGGTGGTGAGTCTAGCTGAAGACTCGTAAATAAACTTAGCATGTTTGTATTTATATTACTATTTTTGTGGTTGTTATTTCTTTTTCAGGTTGTGGTTCGTTCTGGTCGTGAGGGATGTTGGACGACGCCGGTCCATCCGGATCTGGTGACAGGTTTTAGTCCCGCTGTCCATCTCGTATCTTTTAGTTTTTTTGTGTTTGAGGGGTGTGCCATTTTGCACCGTCCGTACACCCCTCCGTCGGAAGAATATATATTTAGTTTTAATTTTTAGTTTAGTGGGCTATATAAATGAAAAAAAAAAGGCAAGGGTAAAATGGGTTGGGTAATATTCTTGTGAATTTGACCTTGTTTGCTAAATGTGCAGTGTTGGTTCAAACTCTTTTGAATAAATGACGAGGTGTTGGCTTGGTGGATGGCTTGGTAGTTCGTTGTGGATGCTCCTTTTTACTTCATATTGCTTCAAGTCTAGCCTTTTTGTTTCAGGGGAGTTTTCGTGTTCCTACCTTCCTTTATTTGTGTTGAATTCGCATTTCCATTGCTTATTCAATTTTTTGTTGTACATCGAGGGCGATGTACAATTCAAGTGTGGGGAGGTGGTCTATCGCTTGAGCTTTGTTGTCATATATATATATATATATAAAAAAAATTATAATAATAATAATAATGATACAAAGCTCTCTTTTAATAATTTTTTGTGGCATATTAATCAAATCAACATAAGTATCGAAATAAGCACCAAAATTTTTGATAAATAAATAAGGGTTAACGCAAAAAGGGGGTTCGCTCGTGTAAGGAAAACCGTTAAGTAACATGTTTTTTGTATAAAATTGAGCATGAGAAATCAAGCGATTGACTTACTTGTTTGCCTTGCATATTTACCCAATATGCCCGTTTCCGTGAGTTATTTTTGAGCCTTATAGCTTTAGGATTATTTTTGCTCATGTTTTTGCGGGCAAAGATTGAGTGAGCCGGATAACTTTTGCGATTTAGAACTTGTGTTAGGTATGCATTTCGAGGCCACAAAGCAAGAATTCAAGCATAGAAGTGATTGAGGCATTAGGAAACCTTTTTTATTTTCGCCATTTATATTCACCTCCCTACCCAAATCATTCCCATAGTTAAACCAATTTGAGCCTTTCCCCGTTCGTTTCTTTTAAACCACCAAAATATTAACCACTTAGCCAAATTAGCCTTTTATATTTTGAACCCATTTTTGGTTGGAAACCCGGTTCGGTTGATGATTAACTTGTAGTTTTGTATAGTTTCCTCTTTGTTGTTATGTACCCTCATGATCAAGAGTTTTTAGCTAACTAGACGTACTTAGTTCTCTCCAAAGCATGGGTTATTCTTGTAATAAAAAAAAAAAAAAACCAAGAAATATAGTTGAAAAAGCCTTATCAAATAGCTTTGTTAGAGCAATTTTGGGAGTGAAAAGCAATACTTGTCGGTTAGCTCTCGGTTAGTTATTATTTAGTTGTATAGTTCTATCTTCTTGTATTTCAAGTTAGTCGAGCCGTCGGGTTACAACCGTTTTAGCCACTTTTCAAAATCCACTTCCACACCCTTAACCCAAGCCAAGTTACAACCCAATCAAGACCTCATGATTTATGCTATATTTTTGCCGAGTGATTAGATTTGATCCTTCCACAAGCTTATGATATCGCATAGTTATCGTCTTTGTCACACCCCGACCACGTAGAACATACAAACGTGGCGGAAATGTCGGGGAGTGTTGTAACAGAATTAATCGTTTCAAATCCATGGCAATTGAAGTTTCGTTTTATTGATTAAAAGTGTTACAATGTCTTAACAAACAAAGAAATACAACATAATTAACTAGTCTTGCATCTTTTATTGTCACTAAAGCCCAAGTCTGCCTATGTGTATCTTGATCATCTTATGCAACAGTTCCTGAAAAACACATGTGAAAATAGGTACGTCAGCATAAAAATGCCTGTGAGATACATAGGTTTTGTGAAAATAGGTTCCATGACTTATGTTTGAGAAAATGTTTAGTCATGAACCTTGTTATTTGCTTTGTTTTGTAAATCATTTGAAAAACAATGAGTTCAGATGATATGTATAAATAAATGAATAATGTATGGTTAAATGAATAACCATAGTAAAATGGATTTGTATAAGATAAGTTGTTTGTAAAACAATGTCTTGTGAAAAGTATGTTATTTGTATAAAATGTTATATGTATCAAACTGAAATGATTCAAATAACGCTACGATATGTAATACCATACAAACACTTATATATAGGAAGTACCAGCGGCGTATCCACCATGCTTGTATCATATTACACACACATCGTTACTTAATCACTTAATCAAACCAAACCAAACAATGTAAAATGTCTATGTTTAAATCAATTGTCAAATGTATTAAATAATATGTCAAAGTATTCATGTCAAGATGTAAATCATGTCAAAATGTCTATGTCAAATATCCATGTCAAATGTCTATGTCAAATATCCATGTCAAATGTCTATGTCAAATATCCATGTCAAATGTCTATGTCAAATATCCATGTATGGCAAGTGAAATGTCTCAACTAAACCATATGCACAACAACAAAGTATTGAAGTAAAACTTGGTTTAAATCAAAGTTATGTTTTGTGGGAAATACATGATCAATGTCAATCATGTTAAAATGTCTATGTCGAAATGTCTATGTCAAAATGTCATGTAAAACAATGTACTAAGTAATGCCCACAATGGCAATACATAGCATGAAATGTAATGAAATCATGTACTATAATGTACTAACGAACATAGCAGTATATGATGTGAAAACAGGAAAACAGGAAAGTAACAAGTAGGCACATGTGTTCCACCCCAAAACAGTTTGGAAAACAGTAAAAGAGGGGTCTATGTAC
Source organism: Helianthus tuberosus (assembly GCA_030545235.1). Classification (NCBI taxonomy): domain Eukaryota; kingdom Viridiplantae; phylum Streptophyta; class Magnoliopsida; order Asterales; family Asteraceae; genus Helianthus; species Helianthus tuberosus. Next base: position 110,792,599 of record CM060364.1, on the reverse strand, counting down.
TCACTTGAGATTGCTCAGAAGTCCTAGGATAACCACCAAGCAATGCTAGAGATCGCGGAATATCAAACGGCACCTAATATAGGTAACTACATTAATAAACCGGACCTAAATCGGAAGACTGGGTAGCATGAGGGTTTGTAAACCAAATGAGTGTAGGAACTCATGTGATATGGTTAATCAAAGCCTACATACTAAATGAAACTTAACCTAAGTGTCTACGACCCATTACGACCCGTTTAGGTAGCTTATGCTACTTTAACGCGTCGTTCGCGTGGAACGCGTTCGGATCGCCTAACTAGTCCTATGACAAGTGTTATATGCCTAAACATGTTACAAAATAAGTTATGTGACAAAAGTTTAGGTTACATATGCTTAATTACCAATTATACATGAAAAGGGTATTCTGGTAATTTACCTAAGGCATATAAACTGCCTATCATACAACTACTTAAACGATGTGACCATAGGGTATAACCTCGGAAGGTTATTCCCTACACTATGGTCACCTAATGTGTTTGGTCGGATCCTAATGATCGACCAAACTGGGTCGGGTTCGAAGGCATAGGCGATTTATTAGATCGCCTACCCTACGACCCTAGACAACGTGGTAATCAGTGGGCATAGTCCCAAAGGACTATGACCAACGTGATTACACTCACGTTGCGAAGTTCAAATGAACTTCGCATTGACCATTACTGGTCAACGCTGAAAGTCAAACAAAGTTTGACTTTCTGACTCGAAAAGCGGTAAAAATAAGGAAAAGAACGAAAGAATACTTACGAAGGGTCCAAGAATGGAAGGTTTGGATCCGAACACTCTCAGGTATGAAGTGTTAAACACGACAACTTAGAGAGCAAGTTCAGATTCAAAGGTGTGAGTTTTTGGGTGTGATGTTGGTGGGTATTTATAGGAAATGGTCCACCGCTAGGATCGTTTCTTGGAGAAGGAGGCAACGATCAAGGCCGTACACTTGTCGGAACCTTATGGTGGCTAATTTGCCACTCACCATAGGAAATCAACACTTGGCAAGGGATTAGGAAGTGGTTAACAGCTGCAAACAGGCTGTTAAATACTCTGCATCTGGTCTGGAGACCCCTAGCGCACCGCTACACTAAAAGTGTAGCGCACCGCTAGGCCCAAGTTTGGCAGAATTACACTTTTGGTCCCTGTATTGCAATCAGCCCATTTTCGACACGTTTAAGGCCCGTTAACCCCATTTCAAAGCTCTAAAATGAAGTTAAAGTATAGGGAACTTAAAACATGTTCAAAAATATCTCGGATGTCGGTTCGTTTGGTCGTACGATCGCGATGTTCGCTTAATTACGACGGAATGCGCATAAGCGCGAAAAACGATCCAAATGACGCGACGAATGGATTTTTCTTAAGGCGAATACTAAAATATAATGTAGTCATGCTTACATAAATTTTTGGATGTCCGGATGTATTCAGAACGTAAGTTATGCGCGAAAATGCAAACTTGTGCACTTTTTGACACTTTTAGTCCCTGAATGACCCAAAAGTTTATTTTAGCATACCGAACACCTCAAAGCCTATTTCTAAGCTATGTAAAGGATATTTATGGTATGTTTAACTTATGGTCATGTTCCGGAAGGTCTGTTACAGTTCAAATTGGCATACTTTCGCAGTTTGTCAACTTTAGTCCCTGTAAGCGATTTAACTTTGATTTCACCACACCAAACCTTCCAAAACTTATATCTAAGTTATGTAGAGGTTATTTAAGGTATGTTAAACCTATTTCACTATTCCGGAGTGTTTGTTGCATTAAACTGGTTATATTTACGCATTAGTGCGCGTATAACCTTCCAGAAAGCGATTTAGAGTTTGAAATCGAACAAGAGTTGATATGTGCAAAAGATACACATATTTATACAAGTCCAAAGTATGAAATACAATATTTCATTGGTTTGGAATTTTTTTGATGGTTGAAATGCCACAGGTGTTACAGTCTCCCCTACTTTAGGAAATTTCGTCCCGAAATTTAGTTTTAGAGGAAACTTGTGGAGACAGCTGTGACGGTTTTGCCTTCAGACAATCCATTGAGCCCTTAAGTAAAACTCTGGGCCATGTTAGGATTCTTAGCAAAGATGTCAACCCTCAAATTGAAGTCATTGTAGTAACAAAACATGGAGTTTTGAACTATAGACAGGAGAACAGTTCTCGTGAAGAATTATCAAAGGAAACTTGTGTGTGCTTGAAATCCGAATTGGGTAGTGTGAGAATAAATGACATTGGTCAAAGTCCAAGACTTCTCCCGTATCATTACTCTTGCCACAGATGGTCTTAACACATGACAAAACTCCCTGTGGTTCCTATGCACTGAACTCCATAATTATGTAGGCCTCCATAATTACGTAGTTCCTTGCATAGTCCGCACAGTTTATTTCATAATGCGTATGGGGAAAAATTAAACGAATAATCTCTTGAACTAGACCTCACGAGGGTCTATCTAACTACATAAACACATGATACATTTAACTAGATTGTCGAACCAATCTATTTAACTTAACTACTCAAGAGAATTATTTAACTACTGCATCGACGTAGGATGTATTTAACTAGATTGTCGAACCAATCTATTCAACTAAACTACCCAAGAGGAATATTTAACTACTACACCGACGTAGGATGTATTTAACTACTACACCGACGTAGGATGTATTTAACTAGATTGTCGAACCAATCTATTTAACTTAGATCGACGTAGGATCTCTTTAACTACTACACCGACGTAGGATGTATTTAACTAGATTGTCGAACCAATCTATTCAACTAAACTACCCAAGAGGAATATTTAACTACTACACCGACGTAGGATGTATGTAACTAGATTGTCGAACCAATCTATTTAACTTAGATCGACGTAGGATCTCTTTAACTTTTCAACACATGTTTCCCTTAAACTTTGGAATAGTACTTTATAATCCAAGGGACTTAACTACAACGTGGAAGTCCATTAAGGATTTAAGATAGTACCTTTTTGAATATCCTACTACGAATCCCTCATATGAAGGTATGAAAAATTCTACGAGGATTTGGATAACGAATATCCAGAGTATACAAAAACACAAAATGCATAAACACATAGTCACATAACCACAAAATTGTTTATCTAGATCTTAAATTTGTAAGTTTTGTTTTGTTAATTATGTACATGCATTTAAATCACACTAGGAATCCATTTCATGGATTTCATTCGGTACTTTAAACATTAACCAGAATCTAACTATGAAGATGGAAAGATCTTCCAAAAATTCGATTTCGTTTTCAAGAAAACGTAATATTCGAATTAAGGAACACAAAAATTTGAAGATACGGAAATACCCTTAGGTACCCTATTAAGAATTTATAGTGGTACGTTGGGTATTCACACAGAGTTGTAACTTGCGCCTTGTACTTCGTTTCTTTGCAAGAGACGGGTACTAAGGATTTCCGTGGAAAACGCAAGAGATAATAAAATGGAGGAAATTTCGGGGTAGTCCGTTCTTCAAGGAATACGATTCCCTTGATTGTCGGTATTGTAGGGAATACGTTGTTTATACATGCCATCATATTTGTACATTGCAATGCAAAATAAAAAGATTTATTTATAAACAACCACAACAACAACTGTTTCATGGACCTTGACAACAAAAGAAAATAATACATAAGGCTTGATTATTTCTAAACAACATTGTCTTCTAGTTGGTCCGGTGCTCATCCCTGCGCTGGATTCGCATTAGCAATCTTTGGGCAATTTCTTCGGAAATGGCCCATCTCGTTACAGTTGAAACAAGGACCTCGTGGAAGACGAGCTTGAGCAGGATTTACTTGAGGTTGGTTTGGACCAGTTTGGTTCGGGGTAAAACGACAAGCATTTGCCAGGTGACCGAGTCGCCCACATGATGCACACAAACGACACTGTAGGTGAGCTAAGTGGTGTGCATTACATTTGTCGCATATCGGTGCAGTACCGGCATAAGGTTTCCTTGCAGGAGGCTGAGCTGGTTGGTGGCGGATGTTTTGGTTGGGTTGAGCAGCAATCGCAAAATTCTGCGAAGCCTTACGCTTCTTATTCTTGGACACCTCAGCATGTTCTTCCTTTGGTTCCACTTGAGCAGTCTTGTCGGATGGTCTTGGGTCGTCTTTTCGAAAAAGCTTCTTCTTCCTGATGTGGGATTCTGTTAGGGTGGCAGACAGTTCAATGGCTTGTCTGACAGTAGTAGGGTTACTGCCAGTAACAATATCCTGAACTAGGTCAGGAAGACCATCAGTATATTTCTCGATCGCCTTATCCACAGGAGTAACCATAGCGGGACACAACAGGCTCAATTCTTCAAAACGGTCAGTATAGGCTCGATGTTCACCACTGTCTTGCTTCAAATCATCAAACTCCCTCTCCAAAGCTCGCAATTCATGACGAGGACAGAACTCCCTCATCATAAGAGCTCTAAGCTCGGCCCAAGTCTGTGCTAGTGCAACTTCAGCACCCCGGTCTCTCATAATCCCGTTCCACCACGTAAGAGCCCTCTTCTGAAACACACTCGAAGAAAACTCGACCTTGCGATTTTCAGGACACTGAACGTGACGGAACGTATTCTCAATGCTCTCGAACCACTGTAGAAGCCCAGTTGCTCCCTCGGAACCACTAAACTTGAGCGGTTTGGCCGAGTTGAAACTTTTGAAGTTGCATGGAGCATTGTTGTTGTTGATGGCTTGTATTATTTGAGCACAAAGATTTGGGAAGGCAGCAGCCATTTGCTGCGCGATGATTTCCGCCAGCTCGGCAGGCGCCATCTGATTTTCGCGTCGAGGAGGCATTCTAAAAGAGGAACATGAAAGGAAACGAGTGAGAGAGTTAGACGAAAAGAATGAGATGAAACAAATCTGATGAAAGCAAGGATAGTGGCCATTTGTTTGTTACTATAAAGCAACAAACGACCCTGGTGAAGAATCAAGTAAATAGGTCAAAAATAATGTATCGCGAAGACATGCTCGCCTATAAGTGAACACTCATTCCAAGAATTCCCAGGTAAGCACAACTGGTCTCGCGTCTGATGAGATGTATACGAAGTGCTTGCCTAGCCAGAAAACCCAGAATACAGGCATTCACCCTTCCAGTTTGCACGTGTTCACATTATTTAAAACCCAAAACCTTGACGAGATTTTGAAAACTCAAAGGGGTTCAAAACCATATAACAGAGGGTTCAAAACCTTACAATAGAGGGTTCAAAACCTTGTAATCAATCATCCTAGAACAGATGATTAGTTTTCAAAGCGGTTTTGAAATTTATGTTCTAGTTGTGGTCGTCGCCTAAGGATAGGTGACGGTATTGTTTTATGACTAAACGCAAGTAAACTCGCGTTAGGGTCCTAAGAAGATTATAGACTAGGTCAAAGCATTGCTAATAACCTAATTCCCTATAACCATTGGCTCTGATACCATCTTTTCTGTCACACCCCGACCACGTAGAACATACAAACGTGGCGGAAATGTCGGGGAGTGTTGTAACAGAATTAATCGTTTCAAATCCATGGCAATTGAAGTTTCGTTTTATTGATTAAAAGTGTTACAATGTCTTAACAAACAAAGAAATACAACATAATTAACTAGTCTTGCATCTTTTATTGTCACTAAAGCCCAAGTCTGCCTATGTGTATCTTGATCATCTTATGCAACAGTTCCTGAAAAACACATGTGAAAATAGGTACGTCAGCATAAAAATGCCTGTGAGATACATAGGTTTTGTGAAAATAGGTTCCATGACTTATGTTTGAGAAAATGTTTAGTCATGAACCTTGTTATTTGCTTTGTTTTGTAAATCATTTGAAAAACAATGAGTTCAGATGATATGTATAAATAAATGAATAATGTATGGTTAAATGAATAACCATAGTAAAATGGATTTGTATAAGATAAGTTGTTTGTAAAACAATGTCTTGTGAAAAGTATGTTATTTGTATAAAATGTTATATGTATCAAACTGAAATGATTCAAATAACGCTACGATATGTAATACCATACAAACACTTATATATAGGAAGTACCAGCGGCGTATCCACCATGCTTGTATCATATTACACACACATCGTTACTTAATCACTTAATCAAACCAAACCAAACAATGTAAAATGTCTATGTTTAAATCAATTGTCAAATGTATTAAATAATATGTCAAAGTATTCATGTCAAGATGTAAATCATGTCAAAATGTCTATGTCAAATATCCATGTCAAATGTCTATGTCAAATATCCATGTCAAATGTCTATGTCAAATATCCATGTCAAATGTCTATGTCAAATATCCATGTATGGCAAGTGAAATGTCTCAACTAAACCATATGCACAACAACAAAGTATTGAAGTAAAACTTGGTTTAAATCAAAGTTATGTTTTGTGGGAAATACATGATCAATGTCAATCATGTTAAAATGTCTATGTCGAAATGTCTATGTCAAAATGTCATGTAAAACAATGTACTAAGTAATGCCCACAATGGCAATACATAGCATGAAATGTAATGAAATCATGTACTATAATGTACTAACGAACATAGCAGTATATGATGTGAAAACAGGAAAACAGGAAAGTAACAAGTAGGCACATGTGTTCCACCCCAAAACAGTTTGGAAAACAGTAAAAGAGGGGTCTATGTACTCACTTGAGATTGCTCAGAAGTCCTAGGATAACCACCAAGCAATGCTAGAGATCGCGGAATATCAAACGGCACCTAATATAGGTAACTACATTAATAAACCGGACCTAAATCGGAAGACTGGGTAGCATGAGGGTTTGTAAACCAAATGAGTGTAGGAACTCATGTGATATGGTTAATCAAAGCCTACATACTAAATGAAACTTAACCTAAGTGTCTACGACCCATTACGACCCGTTTAGGTAGCTTATGCTACTTTAACGCGTCGTTCGCGTGGAACGCGTTCGGATCGCCTAACTAGTCCTATGACAAGTGTTATATGCCTAAACATGTTACAAAATAAGTTATGTGACAAAAGTTTAGGTTACATATGCTTAATTACCAATTATACATGAAAAGGGTATTCTGGTAATTTACCTAAGGCATATAAACTGCCTATCATACAACTACTTAAACGATGTGACCATAGGGTATAACCTCGGAAGGTTATTCCCTACACTATGGTCACCTAATGTGTTTGGTCGGATCCTAATGATCGACCAAACTGGGTCGGGTTCGAAGGCATAGGCGATTTATTAGATCGCCTACCCTACGACCCTAGACAACGTGGTAATCAGTGGGCATAGTCCCAAAGGACTATGACCAACGTGATTACACTCACGTTGCGAAGTTCAAATGAACTTCGCATTGACCATTACTGGTCAACGCTGAAAGTCAAACAAAGTTTGACTTTCTGACTCGAAAAGCGGTAAAAATAAGGAAAAGAACGAAAGAATACTTACGAAGGGTCCAAGAATGGAAGGTTTGGATCCGAACACTCTCAGGTATGAAGTGTTAAACACGACAACTTAGAGAGCAAGTTCAGATTCAAAGGTGTGAGTTTTTGGGTGTGATGTTGGTGGGTATTTATAGGAAATGGTCCACCGCTAGGATCGTTTCTTGGAGAAGGAGGCAACGATCAAGGCCGTACACTTGTCGGAACCTTATGGTGGCTAATTTGCCACTCACCATAGGAAATCAACACTTGGCAAGGGATTAGGAAGTGGTTAACAGCTGCAAACAGGCTGTTAAATACTCTGCATCTGGTCTGGAGACCCCTAGCGCACCGCTACACTAAAAGTGTAGCGCACCGCTAGGCCCAAGTTTGGCAGAATTACACTTTTGGTCCCTGTATTGCAATCAGCCCATTTTCGACACGTTTAAGGCCCGTTAACCCCATTTCAAAGCTCTAAAATGAAGTTAAAGTATAGGGAACTTAAAACATGTTCAAAAATATCTCGGATGTCGGTTCGTTTGGTCGTACGATCGCGATGTTCGCTTAATTACGACGGAATGCGCATAAGCGCGAAAAACGATCCAAATGACGCGACGAATGGATTTTTCTTAAGGCGAATACTAAAATATAATGTAGTCATGCTTACATAAATTTTTGGATGTCCGGATGTATTCAGAACGTAAGTTATGCGCGAAAATGCAAACTTGTGCACTTTTTGACACTTTTAGTCCCTGAATGACCCAAAAGTTTATTTTAGCATACCGAACACCTCAAAGCCTATTTCTAAGCTATGTAAAGGATATTTATGGTATGTTTAACTTATGGTCATGTTCCGGAAGGTCTGTTACAGTTCAAATTGGCATACTTTCGCAGTTTGTCAACTTTAGTCCCTGTAAGCGATTTAACTTTGATTTCACCACACCAAACCTTCCAAAACTTATATCTAAGTTATGTAGAGGTTATTTAAGGTATGTTAAACCTATTTCACTATTCCGGAGTGTTTGTTGCATTAAACTGGTTATATTTACGCATTAGTGCGCGTATAACCTTCCAGAAAGCGATTTAGAGTTTGAAATCGAACAAGAGTTGATATGTGCAAAAGATACACATATTTATACAAGTCCAAAGTATGAAATACAATATTTCATTGGTTTGGAATTTGTTTGATGGTTGAAATGCCACAGGTGTTACAGTCTTGGCATCGAGTTTTCCAAACATACTCCACAAATTGTATGTGCACCTAAATTTAGCCGAGTGTGTGTGAACATTGTGAGGATGCTTGGTGAACTTGTAGGGATTTCCAAGATGGACCATTGCTCATAAACATATTTTACTTATTTCTTTTCGGTTCTTTCTTTATACCGGGCACTCCTTGATTGTTTTGACCCGAGTTATTTGTTTGTGCTTATGAAATGCTAGTTGAGATGATTGCCATTTAGAGAGTTTCGTTGATTTTAGTTTGCTTGAGGACAAGCAAAGTTCAAGTGTGGGGATGTTTGATGTATAAGAATTTATACATCTTTTAAACGTCAAATACGCCCCGTTTATACGAAAACTCTTTGTATTTTCATTGATTTTGGTACTCATTTGAGTTGTTTGTGAAAATACAGGTCCGGGCTTCGGCCCGGTGATGAAACGGAGGCTTTTGGAGCAAAATGGAGCAAAAATGGAACATTCCAGCAAACTGCCAGATATGGCACCACCGTGCCAACCATGAGCACGACCGTGCCAGGCCTTTCGACACCTGCACTCTCGACCAGCACTAGCATCCGGCACCAGCACCATCAAAATTCAGAAATGGCACGATCGTGCCACCTCGGGAACTTTTGAGCGCGATTTTTCCTAAAATGGTAGCATACTTGGTCAACATTCAAGAAAGTGGCTCTGACACTTACCAAGCACGACCGTGCCAAAAGGTGGCATGGTCGTGCCATTCGCGCAGAGTTTAAATACGAGTTTCTAGCTCATTTGCAAGGGAGTTGGAGCATTTTGGTGACTTTTTCTCTCAAGAATCTGGTCTTGGAAGCTTGTTGGAGCCAAGAGGGAGCCTTGAAGAGGACTTAATCACTTGAAGATCTACTCAAACATCATTTAAATCTTGTCTTTAACTTGGTTAGCTTACTAGTTACTACATTATGAACAATTTATGTCTATTTGCACTTGATTTGGTAGCCATGAGCCTTATGGGCTAAACATTTGAGTTGTCTAAACTTTGTTGAAGCTAATGAATATGTGATAACATGGAAATAGATGTGATGATTGTTCTTGTTAATCTTCATGTTGGTATTTAATCTTGTTCTTGGAGTTCATGTGTATGCTTAAAGTTCTTGTTCTTGAATATTTGCTCATAAGTATTTACATGTTGTGTTGGAAAGCCCATGTAAAGATTATGATTATTGAATCTTGTTAACTTGTTAGTATGATTCATAGCATGAAACTAGGAATGGTAATTGCTAATGTGATTGAATAATGATTTGAGCATATGTGTGAATTCTTGCATCTAGATTTGGAAAGATCATGAGTATGTTTATATGGATTCTATAGTTTGTGTTCTTGTTAGTTTGATGATTTAGGCCAAAGTTGTTAGCTAGCATGACCATGCTTGTGGTTCATATCAAGAACATGATGATAGTGCCAACTACTTGAAACCAAGTTAGGGTGATTAGTGTGTTTTTCATATTAGTTTTCCCTAATTTGTAGAGTTAGGAGTTTTGACAAACAATTAACTCATTATTAAAGATTAACACCAACTTAGCAAGTGAGCTTAAAAGAATAATTTTTAGGTGATTAGAATGTTAATTCATTTTTAGTTTTCCTAAGAATTATAGACTAGGAAGCCTTGATTGGGGACTTAGTTAAATTTAGAGCTTGCATCATCACAATTCCTTCCATCTTGTTGTCATATGTGAGTTAGTGGATACTTAGTTTAGGCAACCCTTTCTTAGATATTGTTTCTTGTTAGATCTTTAGTAGTTTATTTCCTTGCATACTAAGTTAGAAAAATCAACCCAATCATTTGAAAAAGGCTTTAAAGTAACAAAAGTTTAGTATCGAGACACCGCATCCACGGATTGATATCCGGTTCTTACCGATTAGCTGTATTACCACCCGACGGGTACACTTGCCCTTTGTGTGTGTAGTTAGTTTCTAGGTGAAAAACCATTTTAAAACTAAATTTGTGTGAACAAATATCTTCATAAAAAAATATATATAATTCACGCACATCAAGTTTTTGGCGCCGTTGCCGGGGATGCGGTCTTCTTGAAAACGATTCGAGTTGCTTATTTAGCCATTGTGAAAAGTGTAAAAAGTTTTTGTCTACTTGTTTTATTTGCCTTTGCTTGAATATTTGAAAAAAAAAATGATTATTTGCTAGTTGTTTTTGTTTTTGTATATATTTTGTGCATTGTGCTCCTCCTTATTCCCTACAGGTCGTGCATGTCCTCAACCCCCGCTGCTGATATCTTTGAGCCTTCAGCGGAGCCGGAGCGTGATCTTCACCGAAGGCTGCGAGAGCGGTTTCGCTTGGTAGCCGAGACGATTGAGACAGACGCGGGAGACGACGACACCTTCTACGAGGTTCGAGTAGACATGGCGGACGCAGAAGAGAATAGGATCTTGAACGAAATTGGAAAACCGTCACTGGATGGTTTACCTGCGAGCATCAATGCACCGACAATCGACAATAATAATTTCGAGATCAAGGCTGGCACCATATCGATGTTGCAGAATGCGATACAGTTTTATGGCAAGGATCACGAGGATCCTAGTGTTCATATTGCGGGGTTTCTAGAGGTTTGTGCCACATTCAAGATTCGTGATGCATCATCGGATGCTATCCGCCTTCGGCTCTTTCTGTTTTCTTTACGGGATGGAGCCAAGGAGTGGCTTCTTTCACTTCCAGCGGGATCTATCACTACATGGAATCAATTAGCTGAGAAGTTCCTTCAGAAATATTTCCCTCCAGAGAAAACTGTTCGGTTGAGAACCAAGATTCTGAACTTTCGTCAGGACGAGGACGAGTCCCTTTACGAGGCATGGGAGCGTTTCAAAGAGCTTATGAGGAAGGTCCCACATCACGGGTTGCCCAAGTGGCAACAATGTCAGATCTTCTACCATGGTTTGGACAGTCAGGGACAGATGATGGTTGATACATACTCGGGTGGGGATATCGGCACGAAAAATGCCACCGAGGCATTTGAGATTCTAGAGAGATGCGCCGTGAAAAACCGGACGCAACAGCCACCAAGAGGTAAGAGTTCTCGGCAGGGAGTTCATCATGTGGACGACTACACAGCCATGACAGCACGTATGGATGCCTTATCTTCGAAATTTGATCGAGTGATGGAGATGCACTCGAGAGGTTCTTCGAGTGGGGGAGCATATCAGGTAGGTGATTTTCAGACGGGAGAGATGTCACACGAGCATGTTGATTTTATGGGAAACCAATACCGTCCTCAGAATAATCCCTACAGCAATACTTATAATCCGGGGTGGAAGAATCACCCAAATTTCAGTTGGAGGCCCGATGCTTCCAATCTGCATCCACCCGGATTTGCTCCACGTCCCCCAGCTCCAGCTCATGGAGCATATGGTCCACCTCGACCTCAGCAGGGACCTTCCGCCAGCGAGCCTAGTGTGCATGATAGGCTTAGCCAGATCTTAGCCGGTCAGAACACTCAAAAGGCCGAGAATGAGAAGCGTTTTAAGGAGTATGACGATCGTTTCACGAGGCACGAGAATGAGTTGAGAAGCCAAAAGGCTTCCATGCAGACCATTGAGAACCAAGTTGGCCAGATTGCCAAGATGTTGTCTGAGAGACAACAGGGGGGCCTTCCGAGCAACACAGAGACTAATCCAAATGCTACTGCAAAGGCCATCACGTTGAGAAGCGGCAAGACCGCTCAACCCATCCCTCCGGCTGTTCCAGCAAAGCCGGTTGATGATGATGAGGTTGACGAGGAGATTGAGTGTGAGTCTCCGGGTGAGGTGCAACAGAGGCGAGTCCCAGCAAGTACCGCACGACCCAAGGAGCCAGTGAGAGAGTATGTCCCTCCCATTCCATATCCGGGGAGGTTGAAGAAGCAGAAAATGGAAGAACACTATGGTAAATTCCTTGAGCTTTTTAAGCAACTTCATATAAATTTACCATTTGTCGAGGCACTTGCTCAAATGCCTAAGTATGCCAAGTTTCTGAAGGATATCCTATCCAACAAAAAGAAACTTGAGGAGCTTTCGCAGGTGACCTTGAATGAGGAGTGTTCAGCAGTTCTTCAGAACAAACTACCGAAGAAGATGAATGATCCTGGGAGTTTCACTATCCCATGTTTGATTGGTAGTTTGTCGGTCAGCAATGCTTTAGCTGATCTTGGAGCTAGCATAAACCTCATGCCATATGCGGTTTTTGCTAAGCTAGACTTGGGAGAGCCCAAGCCGACTCGTATGAGCATTCAGCTAGCCGACCGTTCAGTGAAGTATCCTCGAGGCATAGTTGAGAATATGCTAGTGAAAATCGACAAGTTTGTCTTTCCTGTCGATTTCGTGATTCTAGACATGGATGAGGACAAAAATGTTCCACTTATCTTAGGTCGACCATTCCTAGCCACTGCGAGAGCCTTGATTGATGTCTGCACCGGTAGACTCACTCTTAGGGTTGATGATGAGGAGGTTACCTTTGACATTGGGAAATCCATGCAACACTCGCAAAGTCAGGATGATACACTCTACTTCATTGAGACTATCGACACATATGTGAGTGATCATCTTCGTGATGCATTCGAGGAGGATGTGGTGGACACACAGCTGCTAGGAGGGGAGGATTTTAGTTCACCTAGGGTGGACCGTTTAGTCGAGGAGGTGACTTGTCTGATAGGTCACGCGTCTCCCCCGTGTCCCGAGGTTTTTGAGGTTGTGGATCGCGTTGCTGAGCCTAAAGCACGCCCTTCTATTGAGGATCCACCTTCGGTTGAGCTTAAGGAGCTTCCAGATCATTTGGAGTATGCTTTCTTGGAGGGCGAGACTCATCTGCCCGTTATCATTTCTGCCGGATTGTCGAAGGAAGAGAAGGATCGATTGCTTACAGTCCTGAAGCAGCACAAGAAGGCGATCGCTTGGAAGATTATGGATATAAAAGGGATCAATCCATCCTTTTGTACCCATAAGATTTTGATGGAGGAGGACTTTAAACCTGTAGTACAGCACCAGAGGCGTTTGAACCCCAACATGCAGGAGGTTGTGAAGAAAGAGGTCATCAAACTACTTGATGCAGGTTTGATATACCCGATCTCTGATTCACCATGGGTTAGCCCTGTACAGGTAGTCCCGAAGAAAGGAGGCATGACAGTGGTGACCAATGAGAAAAACGAGTTGATTCCTACTCGTACTGTCACCGGATGGAGAGTTTGCATAGATTACCGCAAACTCAATGATGCCACGAGGAAGGATCACTTCCCACTTCCTTTCATTGATCAGATGTTGGAGAGGTTGTCGGGCAGGATGTACTACTGCTTCCATGATGGTTTTTCGGGTTATTTTCAGATTCCCATCTCTCCTGAGGATCAGGAGAAGACGACATTCACATGTCCCTATGGCACATTCGCCTACCGGCGGATGCCCTTTGGACTGTGCAATGCCCCGGCCACATTTCAGAGGTGTATGGTGGCCATTTTTCACGACATGATCGAGGACTCCATGGAGGTTTTCATGGATGATTTTTCTGTGTTTGGGAGTTCCTTTGATCAGTGTCTCGGGAATCTGAAAAGGATGTTGGCTAGATGTGAAGAAGTCAACCTGGTGTTGAATTGGGAGAAATGTCACTTCATGGTGAAGGAGGGCATTGTGCTTGGGCACAAGATTTCACAGGCGGGGCTCGAGGTTGACCGAGCCAAAGTCGAGACTATTTCAAAGCTCCCGCCTCCCACATCAGTGAAATCTATTAGGAGTTTTCTAGGTCATGCAGGTTTTTACCGGCGATTCATAAAGGACTTTTCCCAAATCGCCCGTCCCATGACTCAGCTCCTCGAGAAGGATGCCCAGTTTGTTTTCTCCGATGAATGCCTTCAGGCATTCGAGTTGTTGAAGGAGAAGTTGGTGAATGCCCCGATTATGGTTGCTCCCGACTGGGAGCTGCCATTTAAGTTGATGTGTGATGCGAGTGACTTCGCAGTCGGGGCCGTCTTGGGTCAAAGGAAAGATAAACACTTTCATCCGATTTACTATGCGAGCAAGACCTTGAATGACGCTCAGGAGCATTACACCACGACAGAGAAAGAGCTCCTAGCTGTGGTCTTTGCCTTCGATAAGTTCCGGTCGTATCTTGTCCTTTCCAAGACCATTGTGTACACGGATCATGCAGCCCTTCGGTATCTTTTCAGCAAGCAGGATGCTAAACCGAGATTGATACGTTGGATTTTGTTGCTGCAAGAGTTTGATATTGAAATCCGTGATAAAAAAGGGGCTGAGAATTTGGCAGCCGATCATTTGTCTCGACTTGAGCATTCCGAGGAAAAGGAATCTCGTGGGCCTAACATCAATGACAATTTCCCCCACGAGTTCCTCATGAGGATCGAGACTAGTGACGATTCCCCATGGTTTGCTGACTTTGCAAACTACCTAGCTAGTGGCATCCTGATCAAGGGGATGACCCATCAGCAGAAGCGAAAGTTCTTTGCGGATGTCAAGCATTACTTCTGGGATGACCCTTATTTGTTTAGGGTAGGAGCGGATCGGATGATCCGGCGATGCGTGCATGGTGACGAGGCGAGGGATATTTTACGCCATTGTCACGAAGGACCCACGGGAGGCCACCACGGAGCGAACAACACGGCGAGGAAGGTGTTTGATGCCGGATTCTTTTGGCCGACTATTTTCCGTGATGCCCACGAGTGGGTGAGGTCCTGTGATGCTTGCCAGAGGGCGAGCAACATTTCTGCACGCCATGAGATGCCACAAAACGGCATTCAAGTTTGTGAGGTTTTTGACGTATGGGGGCTAGACTTCATGGGCCCTTTTCCGACCTCTTTTGGGAACCGCTACATCCTCGTTGCAGTTGATTACGTTTCAAAGTGGGCTGAAGCACAGGCTTTGCCCACTAACGATGCGAGGGTAGTGGTGAGGTTTTTGAAAAAGTTGTTTGCTCGCTTCGGTGCCCCGAAGGCGTTGATTAGTGACCGTGGGACGCATTTCTGTAATGCTCAGCTTGAGAAAGCATTGTCCCGATATGGTGTGCAACATCTATTCTCTACACCATATCATCCGCAGACGAGCGGACAGGTCGAGGTTACTAATCGGGGTATCAAGCGGATTCTGGAAAAGACGGTTAATTCTAGCCGTAAGGATTGGTCCGAGAAATTGGATGATGCACTGTGGGCTTTCCGGACAGCCTACAAGACTCCTATAGGCACCACACCGTTTAAATTGGTCTATGGGAAGTCTTGTCATTTTCCTGTTGAACTCGAGCACAAAGCATACTGGGCTTTGAAGACAGTTAATCTTGACATGGCTGCTGCGAGTGAGAACAGGTTTGTGCAGATTCACGAGGTTGAGGAGCTTAGGCACGATGCGTATGAAAGCTCCAAGCTGTACAAGGAACGTACTAAGAAACTTCACGATGCCCGCTTGAAGGACAAGAAAGAATTCCGAGTGGGTGATCGTGTGTTGTTGTACAACTCACGTCTTAAGTTGTTTCCTGGTAAGCTTAAATCTCGGTGGTCGGGTCCCTACACTGTACGGTCAGTGTTTCCTTACGGGACCGTGGAGATAGGCCATGAGGATGGCCGTTTGTTTAAAGTCAACGGGCATAGGTTAAAGGCTTATGTTGGAGGGCCCGTTGACCCGAGTGAGGAGGTTGTTACCCTCCACCCCAGGAACAAATGAATTCGGGGTGGTGAGTCTAGCTGAAGACTCGTAAATAAACTTAGCATGTTTGTATTTATATTACTATTTTTGTGGTTGTTATTTCTTTTTCAGGTTGTGGTTCGTTCTGGTCGTGAGGGATGTTGGACGACGCCGGTCCATCCGGATCTGGTGACAGGTTTTAGTCCCGCTGTCCATCTCGTATCTTTTAGTTTTTTTGTGTTTGAGGGGTGTGCCATTTTGCACCGTCCGTACACCCCTCCGTCGGAAGAATATATATTTAGTTTTAATTTTTAGTTTAGTGGGCTATATAAATGAAAAAAAAAAAGGCAAGGGTAAAATGGGTTGGGTAATATTCTTGTGAATTTGACCTTGTTTGCTAAATGTGCAGTGTTGGTTCAAACTCTTTTGAATAAATGACGAGGTGTTGGCTTGGTGGATGGCTTGGTAGTTCGTTGTGGATGCTCCTTTTTACTTCATATTGCTTCAAGTCTAGCCTTTTTGTTTCAGGGGAGTTTTCGTGTTCCTACCTTCCTTTATTTGTGTTGAATTCGCATTTCCATTGCTTATTCAATTTTTTGTTGTACATCGAGGGCGATGTACAATTCAAGTGTGGGGAGGTGGTCTATCGCTTGAGCTTTGTTGTCATATATATATATATATATATATATAAAAAATTATAATAATAATAATAATGATACAAAGCTCTCTTTTAATAATTTTTTGTGGCATATTAATCAAATCAACATAAGTATCGAAATAAGCACCAAAATTTTTGATAAATAAATAAGGGTTAACGCAAAAAGGGGGTTCGCTCGTGTAAGGAAAACCGTTAAGTAACATGTTTTTTGTATAAAATTGAGCATGAGAAATCAAGCGATTGACTTACTTGTTTGCCTTGCATATTTACCCAATATGCCCGTTTCCGTGAGTTATTTTTGAGCCTTATAGCTTTAGGATTATTTTTGCTCATGTTTTTGCGGGCAAAGATTGAGTGAGCCGGATAACTTTTGCGATTTAGAACTTGTGTTAGGTATGCATTTCGAGGCCACAAAGCAAGAATTCAAGCATAGAAGTGATTGAGGCATTAGGAAACCTTTTTTATTTTCGCCATTTATATTCACCTCCCTACCCAAATCATTCCCATAGTTAAACCAATTTGAGCCTTTCCCCGTTCGTTTCTTTTAAACCACCAAAATATTAACCACTTAGCCAAATTAGCCTTTTATATTTTGAACCCATTTTTGGTTGGAAACCCGGTTCGGTTGATGATTAACTTGTAGTTTTGTATAGTTTCCTCTTTGTTGTTATGTACCCTCATGATCAAGAGTTTTTAGCTAACTAGACGTACTTAGTTCTCTCCAAAGCATGGGTTATTCTTGTAATAAAAAAAAAAAAAAAAACCAAGAAATATAGTTGAAAAAGCCTTATCAAATGGCTTTGTTAGAGCAATTTTGGGAGTGAAAAGCAATACTTGTCGGTTAGCTCTCGGTTAGTTATTATTTAGTTGTATAGTTCTATCTTCTTGTATTTCAAGTTAGTCGAGCCGTCGGGTTACAACCGTTTTAGCCACTTTTCAAAATCCACTTCCACACCCTTAACCCAAGCCAAGTTACAACCCAATCAAGACCTCATGATTTATGCTATATTTTTGCCGAGTGATTAGATTTGATCCTTCCACAAGCTTATGATATCGCATAGTTATCGACTTGGCATCGAGTTTTCCAAACATACTCCACAAATTGTATGTGCACCTAAATTTAGCCGAGTGTGTGTGAACATTGTGAGGATGCTTGGTGAACTTGTAGGGATTTCCAAGATGGACCATTGCTCATAAACATATTTTACTTATTTCTTTTCGGTTCTTTCTTTATACCGGGCACTCCTTGATTGTTTTGACCCGAGTTATTTGTTTGTGCTTATGAAATGCTAGTTGAGATGATTGCCATTTAGAGAGTTTCGTTGATTTTAGTTTGCTTGAGGACAAGCAAAGTTCAAGTGTGGGGATGTTTGATGTATAAGAATTTATACATCTTTTAAACGTCAAATACGCCCCGTTTATACGAAAACTCTTTGTATTTTCATTGATTTTGGTACTCATTTGAGTTGTTTGTGAAAATACAGGTCCGGGCTTCGGCCCGGTGATGAAACGGAGGCTTTTGGAGCAAAATGGAGCAAAAATGGAACATTCCAGCAAACTGCCAGATATGGCACCACCGTGCCAACCATGAGCACGACCGTGCCAGGCCTTTCGACACCTGCACTCTCGACCAGCGCTAGCATCCGGCACCAGCACCATCAAAATTCAGAAATGGCACGATCGTGCCACCTCGGGAACTTTTGAGCGCGATTTTTCCTAAAATGGTAGCATACTTGGTCAACATTCAAGAAAGTGGCTCTGACACTTACCAAGCACGACCGTGCCAAAAGGTGGCATGGTCATGCCATTCGCGCAGAGTTTAAATACGAGTTTCTAGCTCATTTGCAAGGGAGTTGGAGCATTTTGGTGACTTTTTTCTCTCAAGAATCTGGTCTTGGAAGCTTGTTGGAGCCAAGAGGGAGCCTTGAAGAGGACTTAATCACTTGAAGATCTACTCAAACATCATTTAAATCTTGTCTTTAACTTGGTTAGCTTACTAGTTACTACATTATGAACAATTTATGTCTATTTGCACTTGATTTGGTAGCCATGAGCCTTATGGGCTAAACATTTGAGTTGTCTAAACTTTGTTGAAGCTAATGAATATGTGATAACATGGAAATAGATGTGATGATTGTTCTTGTTAATCTTCATGTTGGTATTTAATCTTGTTCTTGGAGTTCATGTGTATGCTTAAAGTTCTTGTTCTTGAATATTTGCTCATAAGTATTTACATGTTGTGTTGGAAAGCCCATGTAAAGATTATGATTATTGAATCTTGTTAACTTGTTAGTATGATTCATAGCATGAAACTAGGAATGGTAATTGCTAATGTGATTGAATAATGATTTGAGCATATGTGTGAATTCTTGCATCTAGATTTGGAAAGATCATGAGTATGTTTATATGGATTCTATAGTTTGTGTTCTTGTTAGTTTGATGATTTAGGCCAAAGTTGTTAGCTAGCATGACCATGCTTGTGGTTCATATCAAGAACATGATGATAGTGCCAACTACTTGAAACCAAGTTAGGGTGATTAGTGTGTTTTTCATATTAGTTTTCCCTAATTTGTAGAGTTAGGAGTTTTGACAAACAATTAACTCATTATTAAAGATTAACACCAACTTAGCAAGTGAGCTTAAAAGAATAATTTTTAGGTGATTAGAATGTTAATTCATTTTTAGTTTTCCTAAGAATTATAGACTAGGAAGCCTTGATTGGGGACTTAGTTAAATTTAGAGCTTGCATCATCACAATTCCTTCCATCTTGTTGTCATATGTGAGTTAGTGGATACTTAGTTTAGGCAACCCTTTCTTAGATATTGTTTCTTGTTAGATCTTTAGTAGTTTATTTCCTTGCATACTAAGTTAGAAAAATCAACCCAATCATTTGAAAAAGGCTTTAAAGTAACAAAAGTTTAGTATCGAGACACCGCATCCACGGATTGATATCCGGTTCTTACCGATTAGCTGTATTACCACCCGACGGGTACACTTGCCCTTTGTGTGTGTAGTTAGTTTCTAGGTGAAAAACCATTTTAAAACTAAATTTGTGTGAACAAATATCTTCATAAAAAAATATATATAATTCACGCACATCAAGTTTTTGGCGCCGTTGCCGGGGATGCGGTCTTCTTGAAAACGATTCGAGTTGCTTATTTAGCCATTGTGAAAAGTGTAAAAAGTTTTTGTCTACTTGTTTTATTTGCCTTTGCTTGAATATTTGAAAAAAAAAATGATTATTTGCTAGTTGTTTTTGTTTTTGTATATATTTTGTGCATTGTGCTCCTCCTTATTCCCTACAGGTCGTGCATGTCCTCAACCCCCGCTGCTGATATCTTTGAGCCTTCAGCGGAGCCGGAGCGTGATCTTCACCGAAGGCTGCGAGAGCGGTTTCGCTTGGTAGCCGAGACGATTGAGACAGACGCGGGAGACGACGACACCTTCTACGAGGTTCGAGTAGACATGGCGGACGCAGAAGAGAATAGGATCTTGAACGAAATTGGAAAACCGTCACTGGATGGTTTACCTGCGAGCATCAATGCACCGACAATCGACAATAATAATTTCGAGATCAAGGCTGGCACCATATCGATGTTGCAGAATGCGATACAGTTTTATGGCAAGGATCACGAGGATCCTAGTGTTCATATTGCGGGGTTTCTAGAGGTTTGTGCCACATTCAAGATTCGTGATGCATCATCGGATGCTATCCGCCTTCGGCTCTTTCTGTTTTCTTTACGGGATGGAGCCAAGGAGTGGCTTCTTTCACTTCCAGCGGGATCTATCACTACATGGAATCAATTAGCTGAGAAGTTCCTTCAGAAATATTTCCCTCCAGAGAAAACTGTTCGGTTGAGAACCAAGATTCTGAACTTTCGTCAGGACGAGGACGAGTCCCTTTACGAGGCATGGGAGCGTTTCAAAGAGCTTATGAGGAAGGTCCCACATCACGGGTTGCCCAAGTGGCAACAATGTCAGATCTTCTACCATGGTTTGGACAGTCAGGGACAGATGATGGTTGATACATACTCGGGTGGGGATATCGGCACGAAAAATGCCACCGAGGCATTTGAGATTCTAGAGAGATGCGCCGTGAAAAACCGGACGCAACAGCCACCAAGAGGTAAGAGTTCTCGGCAGGGAGTTCATCATGTGGACGACTACACAGCCATGACAGCACGTATGGATGCCTTATCTTCGAAATTTGATCGAGTGATGGAGATGCACTCGAGAGGTTCTTCGAGTGGGGGAGCATATCAGGTAGGTGATTTTCAGACGGGAGAGATGTCACACGAGCATGTTGATTTTATGGGAAACCAATACCGTCCTCAGAATAATCCCTACAGCAATACTTATAATCCGGGGTGGAAGAATCACCCAAATTTCAGTTGGAGGCCCGATGCTTCCAATCTGCATCCACCCGGATTTGCTCCACGTCCCCCAGCTCCAGCTCATGGAGCATATGGTCCACCTCGACCTCAGCAGGGACCTTCCGCCAGCGAGCCTAGTGTGCATGATAGGCTTAGCCAGATCTTAGCCGGTCAGAACACTCAAAAGGCCGAGAATGAGAAGCGTTTTAAGGAGTATGACGATCGTTTCACGAGGCACGAGAATGAGTTGAGAAGCCAAAAGGCTTCCATGCAGACCATTGAGAACCAAGTTGGCCAGATTGCCAAGATGTTGTCTGAGAGACAACAGGGGGGCCTTCCGAGCAACACAGAGACTAATCCAAATGCTACTGCAAAGGCCATCACGTTGAGAAGCGGCAAGACCGCTCAACCCATCCCTCCGGCTGTTCCAGCAAAGCCGGTTGATGATGATGAGGTTGACGAGGAGATTGAGTGTGAGTCTCCGGGTGAGGTGCAACAGAGGCGAGTCCCAGCAAGTACCGCACGACCCAAGGAGCCAGTGAGAGAGTATGTCCCTCCCATTCCATATCCGGGGAGGTTGAAGAAGCAGAAAATGGAAGAACACTATGGTAAATTCCTTGAGCTTTTTAAGCAACTTCATATAAATTTACCATTTGTCGAGGCACTTGCTCAAATGCCTAAGTATGCCAAGTTTCTGAAGGATATCCTATCCAACAAAAAGAAACTTGAGGAGCTTTCGCAGGTGACCTTGAATGAGGAGTGTTCAGCAGTTCTTCAGAACAAACTACCGAAGAAGATGAATGATCCTGGGAGTTTCACTATCCCATGTTTGATTGGTAGTTTGTCGGTCAGCAATGCTTTAGCTGATCTTGGAGCTAGCATAAACCTCATGCCATATGCGGTTTTTGCTAAGCTAGACTTGGGAGAGCCCAAGCCGACTCGTATGAGCATTCAGCTAGCCGACCGTTCAGTGAAGTATCCTCGAGGCATAGTTGAGAATATGCTAGTGAAAATCGACAAGTTTGTCTTTCCTGTCGATTTCGTGATTCTAGACATGGATGAGGACAAAAATGTTCCACTTATCTTAGGTCGACCATTCCTAGCCACTGCGAGAGCCTTGATTGATGTCTGCACCGGTAGACTCACTCTTAGGGTTGATGATGAGGAGGTTACCTTTGACATTGGGAAATCCATGCAACACTCGCAAAGTCAGGATGATACACTCTACTTCATTGAGACTATCGACACATATGTGAGTGATCATCTTCGTGATGCATTCGAGGAGGATGTGGTGGACACACAGCTGCTAGGAGGGGAGGATTTTAGTTCACCTAGGGTGGACCGTTTAGTCGAGGAGGTGACTTGTCTGATAGGTCACGCGTCTCCCCCGTGTCCCGAGGTTTTTGAGGTTGTGGATCGCGTTGCTGAGCCTAAAGCACGCCCTTCTATTGAGGATCCACCTTCGGTTGAGCTTAAGGAGCTTCCAGATCATTTGGAGTATGCTTTCTTGGAGGGCGAGACTCATCTGCCCGTTATCATTTCTGCCGGATTGTCGAAGGAAGAGAAGGATCGATTGCTTACAGTCCTGAAGCAGCACAAGAAGGCGATCGCTTGGAAGATTATGGATATAAAAGGGATCAATCCATCCTTTTGTACCCATAAGATTTTGATGGAGGAGGACTTTAAACCTGTAGTACAGCACCAGAGGCGTTTGAACCCCAACATGCAGGAGGTTGTGAAGAAAGAGGTCATCAAACTACTTGATGCAGGTTTGATATACCCGATCTCTGATTCACCATGGGTTAGCCCTGTACAGGTAGTCCCGAAGAAAGGAGGCATGACAGTGGTGACCAATGAGAAAAACGAGTTGATTCCTACTCGTACTGTCACCGGATGGAGAGTTTGCATAGATTACCGCAAACTCAATGATGCCACGAGGAAGGATCACTTCCCACTTCCTTTCATTGATCAGATGTTGGAGAGGTTGTCGGGCAGGATGTACTACTGCTTCCATGATGGTTTTTCGGGTTATTTTCAGATTCCCATCTCTCCTGAGGATCAGGAGAAGACGACATTCACATGTCCCTATGGCACATTCGCCTACCGGCGGATGCCCTTTGGACTGTGCAATGCCCCGGCCACATTTCAGAGGTGTATGGTGGCCATTTTTCACGACATGATCGAGGACTCCATGGAGGTTTTCATGGATGATTTTTCTGTGTTTGGGAGTTCCTTTGATCAGTGTCTCGGGAATCTGAAAAGGATGTTGGCTAGATGTGAAGAAGTCAACCTGGTGTTGAATTGGGAGAAATGTCACTTCATGGTGAAGGAGGGCATTGTGCTTGGGCACAAGATTTCACAGGCGGGGCTCGAGGTTGACCGAGCCAAAGTCGAGACTATTTCAAAGCTCCCGCCTCCCACATCAGTGAAATCTATTAGGAGTTTTCTAGGTCATGCAGGTTTTTACCGGCGATTCATAAAGGACTTTTCCCAAATCGCCCGTCCCATGACTCAGCTCCTCGAGAAGGATGCCCAGTTTGTTTTCTCCGATGAATGCCTTCAGGCATTCGAGTTGTTGAAGGAGAAGTTGGTGAATGCCCCGATTATGGTTGCTCCCGACTGGGAGCTGCCATTTAAGTTGATGTGTGATGCGAGTGACTTCGCAGTCGGGGCCGTCTTGGGTCAAAGGAAAGATAAACACTTTCATCCGATTTACTATGCGAGCAAGACCTTGAATGACGCTCAGGAGCATTACACCACGACAGAGAAAGAGCTCCTAGCTGTGGTCTTTGCCTTCGATAAGTTCCGGTCGTATCTTGTCCTTTCCAAGACCATTGTGTACACGGATCATGCAGCCCTTCGGTATCTTTTCAGCAAGCAGGATGCTAAACCGAGATTGATACGTTGGATTTTGTTGCTGCAAGAGTTTGATATTGAAATCCGTGATAAAAAAGGGGCTGAGAATTTGGCAGCCGATCATTTGTCTCGACTTGAGCATTCCGAGGAAAAGGAATCTCGTGGGCCTAACATCAATGACAATTTCCCCCACGAGTTCCTCATGAGGATCGAGACTAGTGACGATTCCCCATGGTTTGCTGACTTTGCAAACTACCTAGCTAGTGGCATCCTGATCAAGGGGATGACCCATCAGCAGAAGCGAAAGTTCTTTGCGGATGTCAAGCATTACTTCTGGGATGACCCTTATTTGTTTAGGGTAGGAGCGGATCGGATGATCCGGCGATGCGTGCATGGTGACGAGGCGAGGGATATTTTACGCCATTGTCACGAAGGACCCACGGGAGGCCACCACGGAGCGAACAACACGGCGAGGAAGGTGTTTGATGCCGGATTCTTTTGGCCGACTATTTTCCGTGATGCCCACGAGTGGGTGAGGTCCTGTGATGCTTGCCAGAGGGCGAGCAACATTTCTGCACGCCATGAGATGCCACAAAACGGCATTCAAGTTTGTGAGGTTTTTGACGTATGGGGGCTAGACTTCATGGGCCCTTTTCCGACCTCTTTTGGGAACCGCTACATCCTCGTTGCAGTTGATTACGTTTCAAAGTGGGCTGAAGCACAGGCTTTGCCCACTAACGATGCGAGGGTAGTGGTGAGGTTTTTGAAAAAGTTGTTTGCTCGCTTCGGTGCCCCGAAGGCGTTGATTAGTGACCGTGGGACGCATTTCTGTAATGCTCAGCTTGAGAAAGCATTGTCCCGATATGGTGTGCAACATCTATTCTCTACACCATATCATCCGCAGACGAGCGGACAGGTCGAGGTTACTAATCGGGGTATCAAGCGGATTCTGGAAAAGACGGTTAATTCTAGCCGTAAGGATTGGTCCGAGAAATTGGATGATGCACTGTGGGCTTTCCGGACAGCCTACAAGACTCCTATAGGCACCACACCGTTTAAATTGGTCTATGGGAAGTCTTGTCATTTTCCTGTTGAACTCGAGCACAAAGCATACTGGGCTTTGAAGACAGTTAATCTTGACATGGCTGCTGCGAGTGAGAACAGGTTTGTGCAGATTCACGAGGTTGAGGAGCTTAGGCACGATGCGTATGAAAGCTCCAAGCTGTACAAGGAACGTACTAAGAAACTTCACGATGCCCGCTTGAAGGACAAGAAAGAATTCCGAGTGGGTGATCGTGTGTTGTTGTACAACTCACGTCTTAAGTTGTTTCCTGGTAAGCTTAAATCTCGGTGGTCGGGTCCCTACACTGTACGGTCAGTGTTTCCTTACGGGACCGTGGAGATAGGCCATGAGGATGGCCGTTTGTTTAAAGTCAACGGGCATAGGTTAAAGGCTTATGTTGGAGGGCCCGTTGACCCGAGTGAGGAGGTTGTTACCCTCCACCCCAGGAACAAATGAATTCGGGGTGGTGAGTCTAGCTGAAGACTCGTAAATAAACTTAGCATGTTTGTATTTATATTACTATTTTTGTGGTTGTTATTTCTTTTTCAGGTTGTGGTTCGTTCTGGTCGTGAGGGATGTTGGACGACGCCGGTCCATCCGGATCTGGTGACAGGTTTTAGTCCCGCTGTCCATCTCGTATCTTTTAGTTTTTTTGTGTTTGAGGGGTGTGCCATTTTGCACCGTCCGTACACCCCTCCGTCGGAAGAATATATATTTAGTTTTAATTTTTAGTTTAGTGGGCTATATAAATGAAAAAAAAAAGGCAAGGGTAAAATGGGTTGGGTAATATTCTTGTGAATTTGACCTTGTTTGCTAAATGTGCAGTGTTGGTTCAAACTCTTTTGAATAAATGACGAGGTGTTGGCTTGGTGGATGGCTTGGTAGTTCGTTGTGGATGCTCCTTTTTACTTCATATTGCTTCAAGTCTAGCCTTTTTGTTTCAGGGGAGTTTTCGTGTTCCTACCTTCCTTTATTTGTGTTGAATTCGCATTTCCATTGCTTATTCAATTTTTTGTTGTACATCGAGGGCGATGTACAATTCAAGTGTGGGGAGGTGGTCTATCGCTTGAGCTTTGTTGTCATATATATATATATATATATATAAAAAAAATTATAATAATAATAATAATGATACAAAGCTCTCTTTTAATAATTTTTTGTGGCATATTAATCAAATCAACATAAGTATCGAAATAAGCACCAAAATTTTTGATAAATAAATAAGGGTTAACGCAAAAAGGGGGTTCGCTCGTGTAAGGAAAACCGTTAAGTAACATGTTTTTTGTATAAAATTGAGCATGAGAAATCAAGCGATTGACTTACTTGTTTGCCTTGCATATTTACCCAATATGCCCGTTTCCGTGAGTTATTTTTGAGCCTTATAGCTTTAGGATTATTTTTGCTCATGTTTTTGCGGGCAAAGATTGAGTGAGCCGGATAACTTTTGCGATTTAGAACTTGTGTTAGGTATGCATTTCGAGGCCACAAAGCAAGAATTCAAGCATAGAAGTGATTGAGGCATTAGGAAACCTTTTTTATTTTCGCCATTTATATTCACCTCCCTACCCAAATCATTCCCATAGTTAAACCAATTTGAGCCTTTCCCCGTTCGTTTCTTTTAAACCACCAAAATATTAACCACTTAGCCAAATTAGCCTTTTATATTTTGAACCCATTTTTGGTTGGAAACCCGGTTCGGTTGATGATTAACTTGTAGTTTTGTATAGTTTCCTCTTTGTTGTTATGTACCCTCATGATCAAGAGTTTTTAGCTAACTAGACGTACTTAGTTCTCTCCAAAGCATGGGTTATTCTTGTAATAAAAAAAAAAAAAAAACCAAGAAATATAGTTGAAAAAGCCTTATCAAATGGCTTTGTTAGAGCAATTTTGGGAGTGAAAAGCAATACTTGTCGGTTAGCTCTCGGTTAGTTATTATTTAGTTGTATAGTTCTATCTTCTTGTATTTCAAGTTAGTCGAGCCGTCGGGTTACAACCGTTTTAGCCACTTTTCAAAATCCACTTCCACACCCTTAACCCAAGCCAAGTTACAACCCAATCAAGACCTCATGATTTATGCTATATTTTTGCCGAGTGATTAGATTTGATCCTTCCACAAGCTTATGATATCGCATAGTTATCGACTTGGCATCGAGTTTTCCAAACATACTCCACAAATTGTATGTGCACCTAAATTTAGCCGAGTGTGTGTGAACATTGTGAGGATGCTTGGTGAACTTGTAGGGATTTCCAAGATGGACCATTGCTCATAAACATATTTTACTTATTTCTTTTCGGTTCTTTCTTTATACCGGGCACTCCTTGATTGTTTTGACCCGAGTTATTTGTTTGTGCTTATGAAATGCTAGTTGAGATGATTGCCATTTAGAGAGTTTCGTTGATTTTAGTTTGCTTGAGGACAAGCAAAGTTCAAGTGTGGGGATGTTTGATGTATAAGAATTTATACATCTTTTAAACGTCAAATACGCCCCGTTTATACGAAAACTCTTTGTATTTTCATTGATTTTGGTACTCATTTGAGTTGTTTGTGAAAATACAGGTCCGGGCTTCGGCCCGGTGATGAAACGGAGGCTTTTGGAGCAAAATGGAGCAAAAATGGAACATTCCAGCAAACTGCCAGATATGGCACCACCGTGCCAACCATGAGCACGACCGTGCCAGGCCTTTCGACACCTGCACTCTCGACCAGCGCTAGCATCCGGCACCAGCACCATCAAAATTCAGAAATGGCACGATCGTGCCACCTCGGGAACTTTTGAGCGCGATTTTTCCTAAAATGGTAGCATACTTGGTCAACATTCAAGAAAGTGGCTCTGACACTTACCAAGCACGACCGTGCCAAAAGGTGGCATGGTCATGCCATTCGCGCAGAGTTTAAATACGAGTTTCTAGCTCATTTGCAAGGGAGTTGGAGCATTTTGGTGACTTTTTCTCTCAAGAATCTGGTCTTGGAAGCTTGTTGGAGCCAAGAGGGAGCCTTGAAGAGGACTTAATCACTTGAAGATCTACTCAAACATCATTTAAATCTTGTCTTTAACTTGGTTAGCTTACTAGTTACTACATTATGAACAATTTATGTCTATTTGCACTTGATTTGGTAGCCATGAGCCTTATGGGCTAAACATTTGAGTTGTCTAAACTTTGTTGAAGCTAATGAATATGTGATAACATGGAAATAGATGTGATGATTGTTCTTGTTAATCTTCATGTTGGTATTTAATCTTGTTCTTGGAGTTCATGTGTATGCTTAAAGTTCTTGTTCTTGAATATTTGCTCATAAGTATTTACATGTTGTGTTGGAAAGCCCATGTAAAGATTATGATTATTGAATCTTGTTAACTTGTTAGTATGATTCATAGCATGAAACTAGGAATGGTAATTGCTAATGTGATTGAATAATGATTTGAGCATATGTGTGAATTCTTGCATCTAGATTTGGAAAGATCATGAGTATGTTTATATGGATTCTATAGTTTGTGTTCTTGTTAGTTTGATGATTTAGGCCAAAGTTGTTAGCTAGCATGACCATGCTTGTGGTTCATATCAAGAACATGATGATAGTGCCAACTACTTGAAACCAAGTTAGGGTGATTAGTGTGTTTTTCATATTAGTTTTCCCTAATTTGTAGAGTTAGGAGTTTTGACAAACAATTAACTCATTATTAAAGATTAACACCAACTTAGCAAGTGAGCTTAAAAGAATAATTTTTAGGTGATTAGAATGTTAATTCATTTTTAGTTTTCCTAAGAATTATAGACTAGGAAGCCTTGATTGGGGACTTAGTTAAATTTAGAGCTTGCATCATCACAATTCCTTCCATCTTGTTGTCATATGTGAGTTAGTGGATACTTAGTTTAGGCAACCCTTTCTTAGATATTGTTTCTTGTTAGATCTTTAGTAGTTTATTTCCTTGCATACTAAGTTAGAAAAATCAACCCAATCATTTGAAAAAGGCTTTAAAGTAACAAAAGTTTAGTATCGAGACACCGCATCCACGGATTGATATCCGATTCTTACCGATTAGCTGTATTACCACCCGACGGGTACACTTGCCCTTTGTGTGTGTAGTTAGTTTCTAGGTGAAAAACCATTTTAAAACTAAATTTGTGTGAACAAATATCTTCATAAAAAAATATATATAATTCACGCACATCATCTAACCATCTTACAACTTACCATGATAGTTGATGCTTGACAAGCTAGGTGAAAGCTTGGGAAGGAAGCGGGTCAAACAAATCAAGAATGAAGGAAAAACATAATCTGGATGCTAGGTAAGTAAAGCTTACACTCTATTTAATTAATACCTATTGATTTTATAGGTTCTGAATAATATAAAGTCTTGTTTGAGTTCTGATGTTCCGACACGACATGTGCGGTTCGGAACAAAAGACAATAAAGATAAACCATGTTTAATGGTTAAAAATAGCTAATACGGTTATTTAGTCATGAAAGGACTAATAAATAATGAGTTTTGAATAATTACCTTATAAGGTAAACTAATACAAATAATAAAGGTAAAACGGTAATTCGATCATTCGTTGACGATTACCGTTAGTTTGTGAAAGACACTTTATAGCGTAAGTTATAATGGATCAAAAGAGTCAGTAAATGATTTATAAGGAAAATGACCGTACGGTGTAAACTGGAGCGAGTCATGTAGACGAGATAGTAATAAACATCATCTCGCCAATAAATTCGGTCACTTAGACTAAACGGGTCAAAAGGTGAAGATATTACCTTTTGACAATATCGACTAATGACTATTGTCGAGTTATATTATTTCAGGAGTAAATATCAAATGGATAGTAACATCGCTATGAATTAGCGGTTATAAAAGAAGGGTAGGAAAAACGGGTCAGTATATTGATCCGAGCCAGGTATGTGTAATAGGGTGACACTCATTTAGAACGTAAGGTTCAATGAGTGTTAAATAAAGTAAAAATAGACATTAGGTTACTTTAATATGTAAACCGAATGTTTCAAATAGTAGACATTGCGTTTGAAAAAGCCTAATGACTTTTCAAACAAATTCATAGTTAAAAAGAAGAATTTTGGTCTGATGTGGGGTAAAATACACATATTTGTTCCGTGTAAATTGTATAATTTTTGTATAGTTTTTATTTGTTCTTTTTAGTTTTTAGTATTATATTATATTATATTGTGTTTTGGCAGGTTCTGATGTAAATGGAGCGAAAACGAGTAATATGGAAATGACCAGCCAGTTGGGCAAAGTGGGATGCCAAGGACCGAATGAAAATTGCCGCTATTTTTCGTGAGTAGGTCAATCCCAATTATCTCTATGATTTACTATAGAGGCACAGCCCTATATTACATAGAAAAGAACAAAAGATCAAAATGGCCGCCAAAGGCCATATGCTCTCAGCCCAACTTTTACCCATATAACTTGGCAGCCACTTTCTTAATGGAGTATATATCATTCTGGATATTAGCTAGACAAATAAAAGGAGAATTATTTTGGGCCATGTGAATTAATTAAGGGGATCATATAAATAATATACTTGGACAAAACGGATACATCATACGCATGAAAAGGGTTTTGAGGATCTTTGCAAGCCATGAAAAGGGCTTATGCCCAACTGTTTACATAATTGACGTTAGTGGGCTTTGGAAGAAAAGGAATTTGGATTTGGATTCCTATTAATTCTCAAATTTTCCATGGTGGGCCTATTGGAACAGCAACTTTTAGGGAGTTTTATAATTAGTGATATACATATATTATGGTGGACGGCTGTTGCCATTGGAGATATATCAGACGGAGATTCTAGACGAACAGGAATATCAATCACACAAGATCAAGGACGCACGCACGAAGACAGGAGGATCTTTTGCAAGAGAACTCAGCCTAGGGAATCGTTGGAGTAAAGCGGGAAGCACACGGAACGAAGATTGACGGGTTTTACCACTCTGATTTCTCTTGTTCTTAGTTTTTTCTTGTTTAATTCAATGAATTCTTGTTTGAGACTTTGTGTTTTTATTTTTAAAACCATGATTATTGGCTAGACTTTTCGTACTACCTAGGTTATGACAATAGTTAAATAAAGTTTGGTTCTTTATTCGATTTTTGGCGTGATTGTGGATTTTTCTTGTATTGTAAAAGCTTCGGGAATTTAACTTGGTGCATATGCGTGCTTGACGATTATTTTATCACTATTTATTGCTTCGTATAATCCTTGGTGACGGTCTTTATCACATAATAGGGTTGTGCTAGGGTTCTTGATTTAGGTGACGGTCTATATCACATAATAAATCTTTGATCCTTTAGGGTGAAATTACGTAACTAACCTTAGAAGTAATAATCGGTAATTCAATAAAATCAAGTGTTCTGCTAGACTCGTCGCGGAAAGGCTCGAGGATATTAATAGGTCTCAGTTTGGTTATAAGGACTTAACATTCCATTGTCTATTAAGCTAAGATTAAAACCCGTAGTTGCTTTAGACGTTCACGCTGAGAGGTAGAGCGTCTTATATAGGCACTTTCAAGAAACTAGAGGACTGAGAGGAAATCTAGAAAACCGGTAAGCGTAACAGCCTAGGTAGTGCCACAAGAATCGCCTTGAGAGTGTTTGAGGGGCTTAGTGGTGTCTTAATAGGTTTAGTATATAAAGATCCCGGTTCCACACCACAAAATCATCGAATAGAGATCCATTCTGAGTTTAGCTTGCGTCTAGCCTAGGTAGTCTTCATCACCATTGGTCAAAGTCTTCGTTCGAGTTCGTGTTAGTTATTTAGCTAATCTAGTTATTTATTTGCATTCTTATGATTTTTAGAAACCCCCCTCATTAAATAAACAATTAGTTAAAGTCCGTGTCAGTCTAAGTCTAGATAGAGTCGTTAGCGTAATTTAGTAGAGTCTCTTGGGTTCGATACTCGGACTTCCTTAGGCTATACTGCATCGATCGGTACACTTGCCGGTCGTGTGGTTTAGAGTTTAGAGAGTCTTAGTTTTATAAATTTAAAACTTAGAGAGTCTAGTTTAGGGTTTAATTTACTTGTTTTTATTAGACCACTTTGTGCACATCATGGTCAAACATGCTTTCAAAAGTCCTTCATCGTAAATTAAATGCTAAAATGGACCAAAACGCCCTTGTAAGCGTAATTGAACAAATAACCTTTAAAGGTTTATTTGGAAACGAGGTTTATGATTAAGTAAATACTTAGAATAAGTATAAAAAGTGAAAGATATAAATTTTTGGTCAAATGACCCTATATGAGTCTTTGCCGTAAAATGATAATCCGAGGGGTAAAACTCGGAATATATAGATCTCCACATTAAATCCACCACACATATAGTTGTGGTGGAAGATTAATTGATAATAATGTGGACATAAAATGCTAGAAGCGAATGGGTATGAATTATGTGGAAAAGTGCTTAAATACCCTTAACGGGTCAAAATAAGCATATGTGCGTAAACGGGTTTAAAAGACGTAAGAAACCCGTGATTTGAACCTAATATGATAGGAAATATTGAAATTATGAATTTAAGGAGGTTAGGGATCAAACAAACATGTTTTGTTTGATAAACACATGAACGGGTCGAATAATTTGGAAAACCCCTACTGTACAGCGAACACTCCTACTGTACAGTGAAAACTCCTACTAATCAGTGAAGACCCCTACTATTCAGTGAAAACCCCTATTATTCAATGAACACTACTACTATTTAATGAACACTCCTACTGATGGGTGAACATTCTTTAGAAAGGGGTTAAACTAGAGCCCTCGCGGCCCGCGGAGGCTAGCCCTTCGTCTGTCGCTCCCCGCGACCGAGACACTGAGCTGGAAAAATGTTGTTCTTTTATGTGTTTTTGCGTTTAGGACTCGTTTATACACGTTATAAACTCCCTAAAACTAACTCGTTTCATATTTTATGAAATGTAGGTATAACGTAACGTACCGGAGGACGATCAAGCTCGATAAAGAACCGAACACGATCAAGATTCAAGCTTCCGCAAAAAGCTTCGTCGTCACTTTTAACCGCCGAATTTATACATGTTAGGTTAAAATGTTTTAAGGTTTAAAATGTTTTAACAAACTCATAATTTAAAGTGTTTTCGAAATCGTTAGTACATAATTATAATCGGAATTTATGTGATATATTATAAAACGGACTAAGGGTCTTACAAGTTGGTAATCAGAGCTCCAGGTTAAGGAGTAAAGTGTTCGGTTTGAGACTTGATCGCAAAATCCGGTAAGTTATTCAATATATTAACGGTCTAGCATGTAAAGTGAAAAAAAATAACACATAGGGATAACGTGTAAAACACGTTACCCCAATTAAAGCGATAAAAGACTGATATAGATAAACGAATTACGTGTGTTAACATGTGTCGTAGAAAGCCTTGTATTATAATACGGGCGCTTATAAAGGTCAACGTTACTAATAATTGTAAACGTTTTAAGTTGAAGGAACCTCGCATTGGAAGATGACGAGAGTCTAAAGAAATGGTTTGAAGTATGACAAGTAAGTCATACACGTCAAAGACAAGAATTGAGAAACAATCTTGAATGAGAGATCCAATAACAAGGAAAGTTTATCAGGGCAAGTAGCTACAAGGTACATGTCTTAAACTTATAGTGCAAACAAAAATATGCAACAAAACATAGCCAAGGACAGTTGCATATAGAAGATGAAACTTGGAAAACCTGGATAGTTTACCTATCCAGGATGACGTTTCCAAAAGAAATTCAGTAGAGATATATATTATTCACAGTTGTGAATAATAAGATAATAACTGAATTTAGTTTAAATATAAACTTGGAAGAAAGTAATAATCCAAGTAAGTATTCTTAATAAAGATTTAATTGAGAAAAATAATGATCACATCGACGAATGTGATTATATAAATGGTTATAAACAGGAACATTGTAAATGTTCAAAGATAAAACGGGTAAAACCAATAATTGTTAATTGGCAATCAAATAAAGTGTTAGCAAATAAAATAAATGAAAGAATTACTTACATGGGGTGTGATATGGTAATTGTAATAAGGTCGTGCGTACCATGTGTTGATCGCTTACTCTGGCCAAGTAAGTAGTGAACATATGATACCATGAGCTTCTTATAATGACCATATTTATGTCCGATGTGGTAAGGTCTAGACAAATGAAAGAATTAAAAGAACCTTGGGGTCAAGAAATAGTATGGGCATACTTGTATAAATGGCTTTCGAGGAAACCATAAAAACAAAGTATGGCACGCATAGAATAAATGACCCAAGGAAATTCGTGACATAAGTTATCTTGTACGAAAGAGCCACGACTAAGGAAAAAGGGCATTGTAAAGCCAAAGTATAAATGACCCGTAAGGTCATAGAAACAAAGGTATTGCCCACACAGAAAAGACAATTGAAGTCGCTGACTTTGGGTTATAGTAAAAAGGAAGGATGATGATGATAATCATCATTCGGAAATTAAAAGACCATCAAGCATGGTCAGATAAATAATAAATGTTTAGTTAAATAAAGCGATGGATTTCGCTAAGACAACCAAACAAGTCAAAAGAAAGTTAAAATGCATACCGAAAAGGATGCATTAATGATGACTTCAGCAAAATACCTGGTTGATGGGTAAAGATTTAAACACATGCATACACCAGAGACGGGAACGTGAATTAAAAGTCAAATGACTCGGATTATGAGTTATGACTGAAAGATGACAAAATATCGCAATTAGAAATTTTGATAATTATGTTAAACTATATTGAGGTTGAACGGAATCAATAAAGAACAAAGTTTGACTGTTCACAAGTGATGGATTTCACATGAATAAGTCAAATGGGTTGAATACAAAGTAATGCCGGATGGCATAAGAAAACGATTGTAGATACGGACTACAGTCAAACTTAATGGATTTTAAATATGAAAACAAATGATTTTCAACCATGGAAAGAATGATCTACAGGATCATTATAACCTACGGGATATAAACAGTGTAAAGGTCTACGGAACCAAATGACCTTAGTAGTCATCAATAAAAAGAAAAGAATTATAAGGGCCTTGTCATAACAAGGTAAAAGCTTAAAGAAATAGCCTACGAGGCTAAGTGAAAGCACCTACGGGTTACTTAAACAAAGTGAGGGAACCAGTTGAGAATCCCCGCGTAAAACAAAGACTGTAAAACAATAAATGTCAAGTCGTTAAAATTGCTTGACATAAATTAACGATATAACGTTAAACTAAAATTCAGTTTTGTAAGGAACAACGTTTTTACAAATATAAATATTCTGGTCAGAATGGAAACTGGGAATATTAAAAGGCATAGGCCTTTACGCCGATAGGTGTAATACGATATATTTGAAAAGAAATATTTTCGATAACGAAAAGTTATATCAACTTAAACAAGATGTGACGCGATCACGGTCAAGAAAAAAAAATAATGTGAAGTATAATCACATTGTAGCCCGAGCTATGGGTATAAAATAACTAGACTAATAAGTCTAGTTAGCGAGACCGGTTAAGGTCAAAATTCAAATTAAGAATTTGATTAATACGCTCTTCATTATGAGAATTAGCGTAGAATAAATATACTTTATAAATCCACATGACCAAGTGGCAAATGTTGACAACACAAGCGAAGTGTCGGGAATTCAAATCGAGCAAAAGCACGATTGAAAGATAAAGCTATAAGATATGTGATTGTATGCTTATGAGTAATGCTTAAAGGGTTACTCAGTTTAAGTGCATTGGGTTAAAACCCAATAAACTATGTAAGAAAGGTTTCGGGGACGAAACCTCTTTAAGGGGGGTAGACTTGTAACACCCCGAAACGGGTTTGGTAATCAAACCACGTTAATACTAAAAGACGGGTAAAGTACCGTTAGTGGTAAAATTTACCCGGTGAATATTAGGATTTTAAATTAATAAACCTAATATTAAATAAAAGTTGTATAAAGGCTTTTGTTAAAATAAAGTTTATAGGAGGCCCGAGTTAACGGGACTTAAAATAAACTTAGTCATAAATTCCCCAAACTCACTAAGTTAACTAGGAATGTTTAACCTAGTTAATAAATGGGAACGTTGCTATTAAAATAAATAGGTTGTGGCCTACTTAATAACGAACCAAACACGAGGGGTTAAAGTGGGATAACCTGAAAGGTTATTTAAACAAATCAAAACACAAACACACACATACGTGTGTGTTCTAGATCGAGCAGGGAGGTTCCACAGGAGCCAAAACCCTAGTCTCCCACAAATCCATCAGATTGAAGGGCCAAACGAAACCCAAATTCACAACCGAACGTAAATTAAAGATCACCCGAACAAGAGGATCATAAGGTATGAAAAATCTTGATGATTTGTGAAGTTGTAAAATTTGGATAATCATCATAATCGCGAATTATGTATGGATTAGAGAAGCTGTGGCTAAATTAATGATGTATACTTACTTAGGAAGTAAACCCTAAGTGAAAATCATACATAACATGCTATGAATCGAATGATTGAATGATTTGTCACACTAGGTTAAGTGGGTTTTAATCATATGACGAAATTGATGATATAACTATGATTAGAATCATCATACGTGATTGTCATAAGGAAATACTTGAACAAATTGTGTGTTTGAATATGTACTCATACTTACTAGGATATGGGTTTAGTATGATATGATAAGAATTGATGATATGTTCTTGTTAATGATGTTTAATATCATCAAGCATTAAGTCGATAACTTATAGTTACAAGAACTTGGTAATTAAGTGAATAAAACGGTAACATAGGAATGATGTTTACCGGATGATTGGCTAATTAATTAAACGAGTAGTTGAGCTACTTCGTGTAATTAATTATGTCAATAGGCAGTTGACTTTAAAAAGTCAAACTGACCTTTTATATGATCGAATGATAATTTCGACATAAAGATCGTAGGATGGAATAGTCGTGAATGATTATGACTAGTCTAACCATCTTACAACTTACCATGATAGTTGACGCTTGACAAGCTAGGTGAAAGCTTGGGAAGGAAGCGGGTCAAACAAATCAAGAATGAAGGAAAAACATAATCTGGATGCTAGGTAAGTAAAGCTTACACTCTATTTAATTAATACCTATTGATTTTATAGGTTCTGAATAATATAAAGTCTTGTTTGAATTCTGATGTTCCGACACGACATGTGCGGTTCGGAACAAAAGACAATAAAGATAAACCATGTTTAATGGTTAAAAAGAGCTAATACGGTTATTTAGTCATGAAAGGACTAATAAATAACGAGTTTTGAATAATTACCTTATAAGGTAAACTAATACAAATAATAAAGGTAAAACGGTAATTCGATCATTCGTTGACGATTACCGTTAGTTTGTGAAAGACACTTTATAGCGTAAGTTATAATGGATCAAAAGAGTCAGTAAATGATTTATAAGGAAAATGACTGTACGGTGTAAACTGGAGCGAGTCATGTAGACGAGATAGTAATAAACATCATCTCGCCAATAAATTCGGTCACTTAGACTAAACGGGTCAAAAGGTGAAGATATTACCTTTTGACAATATCGACTAATGACTATTGTCGAGTTATATTATTTCAGGAGTAAATATCAAATGGATAGTAGCATCGCTATGAATTAGCGGTTATTAAAGAAGGGTAGGAAAAACGGGTCACTATATTGATCCGAGCCAGGTATGTGTAATAGGGTGACACTCATTTAGAACGTAAGGTTCAATGAGTGTTAAATAAAGTAAAATTAGACATTTAGTTACTTTAATATGTAAACCGAATGTTTCAAATAGAAGACATTGCGTTTGAAAAAGCCTAATGACTTTTCAAACAAATTCATAGTTAAAAAGAAGAATTTTGGTCAAACATGCTTTCAAAAGTCCTTCATCGTAAATTAAATGCTAAAATGGACCAAAACGCCCTTGTAAGCGTAATTGAACAAATAACCTTTAAAGGTTTATTTGGAAACGAGGTTTATGATTAAGTAAATACTTAGAATAAGTATAAAAAGTGAAAGATATAAATTTTTGGTCAAATGACCCTATATGAGTCTTTGCCGTAAAATGATAATCCGAGGGGTAAAACTCGGAATATATAGATCTCCACATTAAATCCACCACACATATAGTTGTGGTGGAAGATTAATTGATAAATAATGTGGACATAAAATGCTAGAAGCGAATGTGTATGAAATATGCGGAAAAGTGCTTAAATACCCTTAACGGGTCAAAATAAGCATATGAGCGTAAACGGGTTTAAAAGACGTAAGAAACCCGTGATTTGAACCTAATATGATAGGAAATATTGAAATTATGAATTTAAGGAGGTTAGGGATCAAACAAACATGTTTTGTTTGATAAACACATGAACGGGTCGAATAATTTGGAAAACCCCTACTGTACAGCGAACACTCCTACTGTACAGTGAAAACTCCTACTATTCAGTGAAGACCCCTACTATTCAGTGAAAACCCCTATTATTCAATGAACACTACTACTATTTAATGAACACTCCTACTGATGAGTGAACATTCTTTAGAAAGGGGTTAAACTAGAGCCCTCGCGGCCCGCGGAGGCTAGCCCTTCGTCTGTCGCGCCCCGCGACCGAGACACAGAGCTGGAAAAATGTTCTTTTATGTGTTTTTGCGTTTAGGACTCGTTTATACACGTTATAAACTCCCTAAAACTAACTCGTTTCATATTTTATGAAATGTAGGTATAACGTAACGTACCGGAGGACGATCAAGCTCGATAAAGAACCGAACACGATCAAGATTCAAGCTTTCGCAAAAAGCTTCGTCGTCACTTTTAACCGCCGAATTTATACATGTTAGGTTAAAATGTTTTAAGGTTTAAAATGTTTTAACAAACTCATAATTTCAAGTGTTTTCGAAATCGTTAGTACATAATTATAATCGGAATTTATGTGATATATTATAAAATGGACTAAGGGTCTTACATACCCCCCCCCCACTTACGGTTACCAACATAAGGGCCCACATGGTGATTTCTTTTAATTAAATAATACGATTTGTTGTTTAGATTCCAAGCACAATATCCACTAAGTTATTTGATGTTGGAAGATCATGATATAAGGACCATAAGACTTATACTCTTCATTTCACCATTGTTCCAACTCCATAAACCTCTCTCCCTCTCTTTTGAAGCTACGGCCAACACCCCCAAGCTTACTATCATCTTTTCTAGTCCATTCCCAAGTGATCCAAGGTGATTCTAAGGTGTCTTAAGCCTAACTAAGAAGGTTACAAGCATCGGAATTGGAGGGACCTCATCAAGGAGCTATTAACCACTCTATTTCATCATCATCTTCATCTTTGTTCTTCCCTGCCATTGTGCTAGTAGTAAGACCCTTGCAACTTGTTTTTACTTCTGATATTGATGGTTAAAAGATTATGTTAATAGTTAAACATGAAGTTCATGAAAGAACAAGAAGATAATCCTTAACATAAAGCTCAAAATCATAATAATCTATGTTGTTTTAGTGTATGTGTGCATCTTGATTGTTGATATCTTGTGCTTATGATGTTACATGTCATGCGAAACAGTGTTTTAACGAATCCTTGAAAGAATTGGACTTAAATTTGATCTAAAAGTGGTAAAATTAGTAATTTCGCTTGAAACACAGATCGAAAATGATGACGTCAGCATAACTTCGTACGGAATTACAGCTTGATTTCAAACGAAATTACATAATTCCGCTTGAAATTCTTAATTTCGCTTCTAAGTGTAATTTCGTTTGAGCCGTTCCACACGAAATTACCTAATTCCGCACGAAATTAGTTTTAATTCCGTTCCAAAGTGTGATTTCGTTTGAAATTACCTTATTTCATACGAAATTACGTTATTTCGTATCAAATCGTAATTTCGTGTGAGTATTTTCGCGTGGTATAGATATTTCGTTTGAAAGTGATATTTCGTGTGTGATCTGATTTCGTTTGAAAGACCTTATTCCACACCAATTCTGATTTCGCTTGAGTTTGATAATTTCGCTCCAAGTGATTTTGTTTGAATTCATATTTCGTGTGAATCTTGTTGATTTTGAACCGTGTTGACTTTGTGATACAGTTTACCGAATCATGGAAGAGGAATTCTACAATGCGTTTGCTACACCAGTTGTTACAGCTGCCGAAACTCTTTACAGTGAGAATGAGACGGGAACTTATCAAAAACCGCCGAAGCTTATGTACATTGAAGATTTTAGAGGATGGCAAAATCGATTTGAAAACTGGGTGCAAGCTTATAAGTTTGATGCATGGTGTTCATTAGAGAAAAATTACGAAAAACCGAAAAATGAACGTGGGATTGAAAAGGCTTTCTGTGATTATTCAGATGTTGAAAAATTGAAATATACAAGTGAAAAAATGATGATCAGTATTCTTCAACAAGCAGTTAAAGAAGATATCTTTGTTTTACTCCAACATGAAGGTACTGCAAGATCAATTTGGACTGCATTGATTCAAAAGTTTAAAGGAAGTGCAGATATGATCAAGAACAAAAGGGCTTTACTGAAGAAATCATTTGATATGTTTGTAGCCTTAGAAGGTGAAACAACAAAAAAGACCATTGATAGATATTGTCATTTGGTTTTGGAAATGGGAAGATTGGAAATAAAGAAAGACGACGATGAATGGGTTGATAAACTAGCCGATGCATTACCACAGCAGAAATGGGGAACTTATTTGTTGATCCTAAAACACATGAGAAAATCTGAAAATATGAATCTGGCACAGTTTATTCAGAAGATTGAAGAGCATGAGTTGGATATCCAGAAAACTGCTATCATGTCTAATCCAAATGCTCAACAAGATGTGAGTTTATACTACAGAGGAAACAAATTTGAAGTTACTCCAAGCCCAAAGATTCAAACTGGTTTCAGTGCTGATAGTTCTTCTGGAACAAAGGGAAGTACTGTGACTCAAAGTGGTGGATCTTCGTCTTCATATTCAAGCTTTGATCCAAATTTTACAACACCAAGTCCTCAACAAAAGAATTCTACAAATCTGCAGTGCAATGTTATCTTGAACATTCAAAATGGTCAAAATATTTCTCCGGAAATAGCTAAGCAACACATGGCATCACTCGTTGCTATGTTGGAATCATATGAAAGTTTGATTGCTGGTAGAATTGGAAATCCGATGCTTACCAAAGAGGATTATGACCAAATTGATGCAGAGGAACTTAAGTTGATGGACATCAAGTGGTGCCTAGCTAGTGCAGTTAGAAGAGTAGAAAAATTTACACAAGTCACCGGAAGAGGTGATTTTTGAGAAATGAGTGCATCTCCGATAGGGTTTGACAAATCAAAGGTCACTTGTTTTCGTTGCAAAGAAAAAGGTCATTTTAAGCGTGAGTGCAAAAACAAAGAAGCAAATGGAAGACAAGATCAGTCTGGAAAAAACAATTATTATTAAAGATCAATTTTTCATCAGATTGCTCAACAACCACAAACTGCACATGCACGTACCATTGAAGAAAAAAGAGCTTGTTATGGTATAATTGACCAAGATGATGAAAAGGTTGCAGAAGGATTTAACTGGGATAAATACATTCCACCGGGTTCAGGACTTGTTGCTAGAATCTTAGAAGAACAAGAAGTCAAAAGAACGAAGATCTTTAGATCATCAGAAAGTGATGATGATACTGATGACGAAGAAGAGTACATTAATAATGCAAGAAAAAGTTTAGACTCATTTAGTTTTAATTTGTTTTTTGCAGATAAGATCGAGATGTTGAATGAAAAGAAGAATGCTAGACTGAAGAAAGAATTGGAAGCAAAAAGAATTGCTGAAGAAAAAGAAAAACTAGAAGCCGAGAAAGCTGAAGTTGCAGAAATTTCAACAAAGAAAGTTGAAAATGAAGAGTGTGAGATAATAACAGAAGTTGATGAAGAAAAAGTAGTTGAAAAGATTATTGAAGTGGAAAAGATAATTGAGAAAATTGTCGAAGTTGAAAAACTCGTCGAAGTTGAGAAAGTCGTCGAGGTAGAAAAAATTGTTGAAATTGAGAAGATTGTCGAGGTTGAAAAGATAGTTGAGGTCGTTAAACCTTGTCCGAAATGTTTGGAATCTTGCAAAGATTAGAAAAACAAGAAGATTAGTGAACTGGAAGAGTTGAAAGAAAACTTGTTGTCTGATGTGAAGTATGTGAAAGAGTCTTACGATGTTTTGAACAGAACAGTTTATGGTCTGAAAAAGACAAATTTAGAAGTTGATGCTGCTATGACAATGATGAGTTCAACTTTAATGACAAATCAGAAAGTCATCAATGAGTATATTGAAGACTGTGCAAAGCTAAAGCAGGATTTGGAACTTGAAAAGATTGAGAGTGAAAGAATCAAACGTTTGTTGTTGAGTTATACAACATGTGATTATTTGATTGATAGAGTTTATCCTACTATTGCAGGTCTTGAAGCGTTTCAAGATAAAAAGACAGAAGATACGGATACTGGTAAGAAACAAAGTGTCAAGTATAACAAGTGTCCGCCCCCGATTTGGAATAGTTATTCTCCCAGAAAGCCAAATGAGGAGCGTTAAAATAAGGCTCTCAACATAAAGTTAAAGTCTGAAATCATTGATGAGTTACCAGACAATATTGATGTCACATTCACAGCGTCTGACAATGATCATGAGTCTGAGTTGTTAAAGAAAGTGGTCGATCAGGTGTTGGATATGGATGAAGAGTCAAAGTCGGAGTCTAAATCTGAAAGTTCTAGTTCGTCATAAAAGAGTCCAAGTTCACCAGTCAAGCGGGTTTACAATAAAGAATTCCTGTTATTAAAATCTAATTTGAATGACGGACCAATCAAAGTAGCATATACTTTGAATGATTCAGACAAATTATATTCTGATGAGAAATTTCCAATAAGAAGTGTCAAATCTGAAATGATCAAACAGGTTTTCAAATTAACAGAAATTAATATTTCTGAAATAAAAGATTTAAATCTTGATGACAAACCTAAAAAGTATACTTCAAGAGTTCAACAGAGATTGAACAAGAAAAGGGGTTACAGTTCTGGTTCTGGTTTTCAAAAGAAACCAAACCATAACAGTAATTTCATAAAGAAAGGTCTAGGTTTCATTTCCCCGGAAAATTATAAAAATGAGAAAAATTATAAATCAAAAACAAAATTTGTTGCAGGAGGAAGTTCTAGAGAAGAGCAGAAGAAACCATTTTGGAGACAGTCAAACCAAGACTTTCTTGCTGAAAGAAAGAAGAATTTGAAGAAATTTGTTCCAAGAGTTGACAAAAGAACCTGTTTTAAATGTCAAGAAGTTGGGCATATCACTTGGAATTGTCTAAAGTCCAACAACACAAAACAGGGAGTTACTTTTAACTCAAAATTGAAAGAAAAATACATTGATGAAAAGAAACAACCAACTGAGAAATCTAAGGTGTTTAAAAATTCGACTTTCGAAACTGGTGATGTTTCAAAACGTTTTTACAAAAGAAATGTCGATTTAAATAAACAAAAATGGGTTGTCAAAAGTTCAGATGAAAGTTCTAGTGATGAATCTGATTCCATAAAATCAGAGGAGTTATTTGTTGAGAAAAATGTTGAAAATTCTGTTCCGCCATTGGATAAAGTTAACTTCCCACCATTGCGGGCAGAAAATCTGAAATCAAAAGTTAGATTTGAGATTTCAGATCAATTCTTTGTTGGTAAGAAAGAATTTGATGCTAAAAAGGTGTTCAATGAAAATGTCAAACACATTTTTGGGAAGATGGTTGATGGGAAGGTTAAAGGTGCCAAAGAATTCTATCAATCGAAAGGATGGTGGGATAGATGTGAACCAAAATCACCCAAGGCTAGTCAGGCTTGGGTGACAGCTTTTTCAAACTAAAATCCTGACTTGCCAGAGCTCCCAAGTTGGTAATCGTGGAGCAGGAATCAGCATCTTTCTTGAGAAATTCACGTTTGTGATATTTCGACTTACAAGTGGTAAATCAGGGACATTAAGTTGTACTTGATTTTCTACAAGTGGTGTTTGTTGATTGAACTTAAAATTGTTATATTTTTTCAAAAGGTTGAAAATGAAAGAACAATGTGATGAGATCCCCTAACCTACAAGTGGTTTATGATGAAAACAAAACTTATTTTCCGGAAAAACCATTTGATTAAAATAAACTTAAGTGTTTTGAAATCATAATGGGAAAATAGTTTGTTGTAAGGGGGAGTCCTGATTGTTTATGCCAAGTGGATGGCGAATTGAAGTGATTCGATATCAGTTGTCACTTTACCTTGTACAGTTTGTTTTCAAATTTCCTTTAAATGATTTTGAATTTTAGGGGGAGTAATAAATTTTGGAAAATCCAAAAACATTAGAAAATTTGAAAAATTCAAAAAGATAAAATCAAAAAAATGAGTTTTGGTGTAAAAAGAGGAAATGATAGTACATCAGTGGACTATCACAACACGCTAAAGAATTGGAAAGTCAAATGTAACAAACGGTCTCACTGATGATGTGCCAGTAGGTTTTTACACATTTAGTAGATTGTAACGAGATATAAACCTAAATTTCAAACTTGCTTATCTCGTGGGGAACATCTCTCGGATATATGGGTAACCCCCGAAATCTTGTTTGAAAGGTCCCTCTTTCTGAGATACTAGGTCTTTATGCTTAGTGATATCTGGGGTATTATCCCGGGACTTCTGATTTTGCGGAAGCAATGGCCTAGTCCCCGGAGAATACTTTACG
Source organism: Helianthus tuberosus (assembly GCA_030545235.1). Lineage (NCBI taxonomy): Eukaryota > Viridiplantae > Streptophyta > Magnoliopsida > Asterales > Asteraceae > Helianthus > Helianthus tuberosus. Next base: position 110,747,696 of record CM060364.1, on the reverse strand, counting down.
CTTGCTTGAAATATAGCCTACCCTCAGCATAAAAAATGATGAAACATTGCAAAATGCTAATCATGTGCTGTTGAATAAAAGATTCTCTAAAGGGAACCCACCAAAAGTCGAAGCCGTCATCTCTCTGATTTTGCGGAAGCAATAGCCTGAGCTCTCACGGCCCTCGCATTTAACCCTTTACAGATATCATCTAGGTATACTCACCTGTAAGACTGAATATTGGGATCTGGATACGGGAGTATATTCTGAGGTGGGACACACGAATAAGTTTAAGTCTCTAAAACATTAATCTCGTATCTCGAAACAATTGAACTTTGTGTGAAAATTTAAGTGGATCAGTATACTGACAATCTAAGTGAATCGTTTAGAACTTAAAATGCTTAAAGCTTAACGGTGTTGGTGATTTGTCTCAAAAACTGATATGGTCCTCTTACACAGACTCACAAAAATATTGTTTGTAAATATTTCTTTACTGCATTTCTTTAATATCAAAAATCCAAAAAGATTTTAGTGTGTTTTAGCATAAATTTTTGAAAATTCAAAAAGATTTTCGACAACTGATGTTGCAAAGCTGATTTTCAAAATTCCGAGTGCTAAACATGATGAACAACAAGGTTGGGAAAGTTTGTTTGGAATGAAGAAGATTGTTTGAAATGAAAATTTTGAATTTTTTGCATACAAGTGGTTCATCAGAGGTTAAAATTGTAAAATTATTTCTTAGTAGGTGTCTCTTGAAAAAGTTTATAATTTGTCAAAATTTTAAAATTGTAAAATTTACTTTGAGGTAGAGAATGTGCAGGTTATGGCTATGAAAGAGTCAGATTGCGATTCTAGAACCTGTGAAAGCCAGACTACGATCCCAAGCATACTTTAAGGGGGAGTCTGTTGATGTAGAGCTTAAGGAATCAAGAGATCTGATCAAGAGGATGTAAGAGCCAGTTTCAGATCTTGGTAAAAGAGAGAAAGAAGAAGAGAGAAGACTGAGAAAAGAAGCCTAAAGACTGATAAAGACTGAAGACTGTGAAGACTCTACACTTAAGACTTGTCAACATCCGAGGGGGAGTCTGTTGGTGCATACGTATGTCAACTTCGTCTTGTATCGAGTCTTGTATTAAGAATGTTAGATCAGGGCACGTAGTTCGAGAAATTAGGGTTTATATGTAAGTGTGTAATTTCGCATGAAATAGCCACAGGCTATTTCAAACGAAATTAGACATTGTAATTTCGCTTGAAATGGCCAGTGCCACTTTCATGCGAAATCACCTCCACTATATATAGCTGAGTGGTTGGTTCATTTGTAACGTTCGTGATTCCGGTACCGAAGTGCTGCCGACGTGTCTACTGATCTGAAAACGTGTTATATCAATAAAACAAGATAATTAAGTGAGAATTAAGCTGTTTTCCAAGTCAATTCATTAGTTTCCGCCTCTTGAATTGATTAGAACTCTTCTGATAGACTCGTTTGGGTCTGAAAACGATCCTACAATAGAACACCTCAAATATAGTGATTTCACGGTTAAAAGTTAAGATTCAAAAGATAGAAAGGTGTAGGAGTGCGTGTAGATCAAGAAAGTACAGGATTTAGGTTGAAAACTTACAAGAATCGCGAGAAATCGGAAGAAAAGTGAGCTGGAGCGAGTTGGGTCGAGTGAGAGCTGTCAACATCAAGTGATGTGACATATGAGGGGTATTTATAGGATTTCCATAAAAGGAAAGTGGGGGAAAGGCTGGTCGATCGGGTGGCAACCCGATCGGGTGGCAGCTCGATCGGGTGGCAACTCGATCGGTTGGCCACTCGATCGGCCGACCACTCGATTCGAGTGTTCGGCGCGACGATTTTGGCTGTTTTGATTCGTGTATTGAGCGTTGCGATGCGATAGAGTTTCCCTTTCAAATTACTTTTAATCCTAACTACTATATCTAACATACAATCATCATAATTAACTTGCGTTTAGCATTTGTGATTCGATTGCGATTGAGTTGCGATTGCATTTCGATTAATCACCACCACACAAACGTAAATAAACATGCACAAGTAACTCACAAAAGGCACACACACATAAAAAAACTAACCTGAATGCATAAGTCGAGTTGCGAGTGCGATTGCGATAAAGCGAATAAACATGCGATAAACATCGATTAAACCTCGATTATTAACAAGTACTCCACATAATACAACTAACGTAACAACAAAAATAGACTATCTACAAGTCAAAGAAGTCAAAACAGATGTTGAGCAAGGAGTGACAGATCGCAATTAGCAATCTTTTCTCCCTTTGACTTCAATCTTGACTTTGACTTTCGAAACACGGGATGTTACATAAAGAAGGTCCCTAAGTGGGACACACCTAAAGTCGAGCCTTCATCTCTTTGACTGAACGGTAGTTCATACCTGAGCTCTCAAGGTCTCGCAATAACCCAGAGTATAGATATCAATATAATATATTCACATGTAAGACTGAATCTAGGGAATCTTGATACGGGAGTATATATTCTGAGGTGAGACACGCGAATAAGTTAAGTTCTTAAAACACTAAATCACGTATCTCGGAACAATTAAGTTTGTGTGAAAATTTAAGTGGATCAGTATACTGATAATCTAAGTGAATTGTTTAGAACTTAAAGTGTTTATAGCTCAACGATGCTAGTGATTGGTTATAAACTGATATGATCCTCTGACACACCTTAAACAAAAATATTGTCTGTAAATATTTCTTTACTGTTTTATGTTACAGAAAAAATCACAAAAAGATTTTCAGTGTGTTTTAGCATAAAATTTGAAAAATTCAAAAAGATTTTGATTATCTTTTATTTTCGACAACCGATGTTTGAAAGCTGAGTTTCAAAATCTAAGTATGCTGAACATGTTTCTGAAAATAAACAAGTTCATTAATTTGAAACTTGAAGTTTTACATGAAAAATCTCAAAAACAGTTTGTAAGATCCTAAGGTCATTAATTTGGACTTGGATGATAATTTGAGAAAGGTTTTGGATGCTTTTACTGTCAAATATATAGTTGTTTGATGGGGGAGAGAGCCAAGTTATTCCTGGGAAATTACATAGTGTTAAATTTGAGCCAGGTTCTCAATATTAGGAAATTTTGAGCCAGGTCACCGATTTTGGAAAAACAAAAATCTTTCACTGTTAAATGTATGTACTTTCAGATAGTGAGCAAGGTTTCTGGGAACAAACGATGTCTTGTGCAGTCACATATTTGAAATGCTCCATCTTATTCATGTTAAATTGTCAAATATCTTACAAATGATTTGAGATGTGCATATACTAATCCAGATTACGATCCCGATAGCTGAGTCTAAGGGGGAGTCTGAAGACGAGCTCAAAGCAAGGGGGAAAGTGCATTCAAAGAGCTAGATAACTATCCTGGAGGAGCTTGTAGAGAAAGAACCAGGTGTCGATCCTTATAAAGCACGGAAGCTTAACGAAGGGGAGCTTGAAGATAGAGTTAACTGAAAGGGGGAGCAGCTAAAGATGTAAGCATATCCACGAGGATTCGACTAGAGAAAAAAGTAGAGTCCGTGTTTCTGAAAATGTCAACATTTCTAGAAGACTCAGAGAGAGACAGAAAGCTATGAGATTGACTGCAGGAATATCCAAGTGGGAGTATGCGAGTGCATAATGTCTATCACTTCCGTCAATCACATATCGTAGCTTAATCAGATGAGACAAGACTGGTGCTGAACAGAGCAGAAGATAAAGTATATGTGAGTTTTGGTCGGTTCGTATGAAGGGACCTCATGGCTTCGTACGAAGTGACTTGCAGCTTCGTACGAAGGGAGCTTATATAGCTTCATACGAAGCCAGCACTATTATATATATGTGTGAAGGGTCTTGGTCATTGGTAACTTTTGTGACTTGAGTGGGAAAACTTTGTCCATTTGTTTTCGTGGTTGTAAACTGTCAGATTATCAATAGAAAACAACTTATAATTATGTCTCCGTGTTCAATTCACACACGTACTTAGATTCCGCACAAGATACATGTTCATACGCATTCATTGGTAAAGGAATCGATCCAGAAATCGCATCCACACACACCAACTCTGATTTTGCAGGGTGTGACAGCCATCAACCGAACCGAACCAGACCATTTATATTTTCATATATTTCTAGCTTTTATACCTCCATTTCATGTATTTAATGTTTTATACTTTCATTTCATGTACTTATACCTTCATTTCATTTATTTATACCTCTATTTCATTTATTTATGTAACGCCCCGAAAACTGAGATTGAATATAATGGAATATTTTTACTTGTAACACCCCAAAAATATGCAATTTATTTATTTTATCTTAAAAGTTCTAAGTATGTAGTATGATAAACTTAGTTAAATAAATATGTTAAAGAAATGTGATGATAACAAAGAAAGAATGAAAGTTGTGCATTAATAAATAAAAACTAGAACTAGAAGGACTAGAGTTGAATAAATGAATGAAACTTATTTTAATCAAAACAAAACATACAACACACATTCAGTGTGTGTGCTGGAGAATGACCAAGAGGGCAAGAACAAGAAAACCCTTGTTTTCTGAAATCCACAAAAATTAGAAGGAAATTTGAAGCCAAATCAAATGCATGAACTCAAATTCTAACCATCTAAGCTTTTTCATCAAAGTGGTAAGTCGAATTTCTTAAATTGATGAATTGTAGAAAGTGGGTTTCGACCCAATCGTGAATCCATATGGATATTTGTGTAATTGTGAGTTAGGATTACACAATTGAATAAGAATTTTGTTTGAGCTTGGTAATTTGAACGATTTGAAGTATAACCCCACTTGATTTAGGAATATTGTGAAGAACATGGGTGAATTATGTGTATATTAGTGTAATGGCTAAGTATGAGGATTGTTATTAGTGAATAATTGTTAGATGAAACTGATTTGGAAGAATGTTGTATGAAATTTTGATTGATTTTGATAATCTATGAAATTGGGAAGAACATGCTTAAATCACTTGTACATTATGCTTAAATAGTAGTACGCACACCAAGTGTTTGATGAAATGCATAAGTGAGATTATTAGATGAGATTGGATGTAAATAACGAATGAATATGCATAGAATGTAGACATTATGTATTTAGTAATAAAATATCATGAGAAGTATGTTCTTGATGAAATTCCATATGTGAAAGTAGTTCATTTGTGATTAAGTAGAAGTATGTTTTAAGAATATGTTATATGCTTGATTGATGATAACTCTTTAATCGTTTGTGGGATTCGGGTGATAAAACAAAATCTGTCCAGAAAGTTACAGCCGAATTTAATCGGCTGTAACCGGCTCAAATCTTATCAAAAACTGATGTTTATTGAGTTTGTGATGAACTTCCAGGAAAAACCTTTCAAAACTGGAATTGCATTTTTTCGACGAAAATTGAACGTTTTATGAATTTTTCTGTATCGAAGGTTCAGGCTGCGTTTTCTGGCAGAATTTGCAGCTCATTACGAATGTCATAACTCAATTCTAATTGAGTTATGATCTCAAATTTTTACTGTAGGTAGCTTCAGGAGGTCATGAAAATCTCCAACTGGAATTATGTCAATCGGATAATGAGGATTTTTAAATGAATTTTTCCGTGAGCTGCAGTCAGAAAGTGACGAATCTGATTGCTGCTTAGTAAATGATTTTTTACAAATTTTTGGTAGAGAGTTAGACTCTAAAAATTTAACACAAGGATAACCCCTCCGAGGGGCACGTCACATAAAAATATTGTAATTTTTGCAAGCTCGTAAGTACAATAAACGAACATGCCAAAACAACCTATTTTCAGTGAATTGAGCTATGCATATTAGTGAATGATTGACTAATGAAAGTAATGCAACTAAGAATTTGGAATGATGCATTGTTGAATTTATGCCTTGTGCTTGTTACAAATGATAAGTGAAAGTCAAATGTGAAATATGCAATCTATATGATCATTAACATGTACAATTATGTATGCTAACAAGAATGTGATTGCGATGACATGAAGTATAGGGATCATGTCGAGATGGACTCAAGCGCGAAAGGCTAACGGGTCAAGAAGAGGCAAGGAAGCGAATATAAACACGGACGCATAAGGTAAGTGAATTTCCGAAATCTCGCTTCTTAGTACATAAATGAAGTTTGTTGCATGAATGTTAGGAGTTAGGTAGGAATGGTTATGAGATGTAAGTAAATGAGACAAGAAATGTTGTAGTAAGTTGTTATAGATCAAACATAATGGAAAATGCTTGGTAAGATCAAACGGGTCAAAACGTAGAAAGTAATATAGCGAGATGGGGTAGTTGGTTTGATCTTGGGGTTAAGTATTAGAAGGATATGGGAGCTTGAACGTTGTTATTACACGTCTTGGAACTTCCGGGATATGCGATGAGTGGGCGAAATGAACAAAAAACGGAAATCCAGCGTTTGTACTGCAGAGGAGGCATCGGCGACGCCACCTGCTATGCTGCACCCGACGCACTATGTTGTTGCCTATGCAGGTTCAATGCCGGAAACTCGTTTTTCGCACTTTTCTCACTTTTTATTGTTTCCAACGCCCCGATAAGCTACCCAAAGGTACCCTAAGCCTACTATAAGGTTTTTGTGGGGTTTGGATAAGAACGAAAACCCATAGGAACATGTAAGGAGACGTGGCCGATACACTAACATATATAATTGTGGTTTTGATATTATATGGCTAAGTCTTATAAGTAAGATCTTTATCGTATGCATATGATATAGGGTAAAGTGGAAACCATAGCTAAATATGTTTAGATATGGATGTACGTGTGGACTAGTATGTATGAGAAATTACGCGTAGATGTAGTGTTTATGATTTGTTTAATGGTTTTGTAAGCATGTATGACGTACAAAAGAGTTTGGGTAGGGTGGTATGCATGTTTGTAGTAGGTTTTTCGTACGTGAAATAGTTGATTTAGATGTTTTGTACATGTGTTATTACATCATACGTTTCCAATGAATGAGACTCGTACGAAGATAAAAATGGTGTTAATATATAAGGATTTACGATGTTAACCGAGTTGTTTTGAGAATTGAAATGAAGTGCAGGTATAATATTGTATGCTCATCAAAGGATAGACCCTGGAATGAAATACTCGAATTCAGAAGGATAACTAGATGGAAACTTACATAAGGATGAAACGCGACGTGATCCTTTAATTATACACTTAGATCATATAATGCTTCAAGTACTAATAATGTGAATGTATGTGGTGAATGCTGGTTGTACAGACTTACGAATTATGGTCATCACGAGACGTAAGCGATTGAAGATCGAGTCATAACATGGATTGTACGGGAATGTGTGGTGTGGAAAGTATTTATATGTGTTATGTATTAAATGGAACGAAAATGTAATGATCGTTAAAGACTAACCATAGAAAGGAATTTCAATTATGTTGGAACGTTTTTAATAAAAGAAATTTTATGGTACGTATTTCCGCTGCATCTTTTCAGTTTAAGCTTGCTTAGGGTGTAACAATTTATACCTCAATTTCATGTATTTATACATCTATTTCATGTATTTATACCTCCATTTCATTTATTTGTACACCCATTTCATGTATCTATACATCTATTTTATTTATTATTTATACCTCCATCACATGTATTTCTAAGCAAAAATTTTAGACCTTGTTTGATTTGGTTATTAACCGAACCGAAACGAACCGAAAACTGACAAATTAACGAATTAACCAAACCGATTAACCGATGACTTCGGTTACGACTACGGTCAATTCTTTTTTTAGCGGCAAACACACTATATATGTAAGCTGGGGTTCGGTTACAAAGTCCAAATTTGCTAAAAAGTGTAAAAAGTCATACATCATTATAGTTTCAGCCATAAAACACACTTAAAACCCACAAATAATAGAGTGAAGATTACTAAAACACCATATTCAAACCCTAATAGTCCATAAAAACTTCAAACACATCATCGTAGAACTATGAATATAAAACACAACATGCTAATCAACATCAAAAACAGTAATTTTTGTCATTCCATAATTAGAGCCTTATCATCCAAAACACAACACAAAACCAACATATATGATGTTTTAGTAATCTTCATTTTGGTGTTTTATGACTTTTTTACACTTTTTAGGAAATTTGAACTTTGTAGCCAACTCCTAACCATATATATATAGAGCCCAACAAGGGGCTGGAGAAAGATAATACAAAACATTAAGCAAAAATGAAAATTACAACATACTCGATACATCGAACGAAACCCAATTCTCCCAATCAATCGAGGGTAGATTTTAGTGATTACAGATCCATAAAAATGCATCCTCTTTGATGAGCTCCATCGTTCTCCTGACTGGTATGAATGTCCCCTCAAAACACCTTAGTATTTCTAGCGGCCCATATTATCCAAACTGTAGCTATAGCCGCTGTGTACACTATCTTTTTCGGCGCTGCGCCTTTGGCTCTCCTGTAAAGTTTTAATAATCTCTTTCAGAGATGGGTTCGTATTAGGCATAGGGATTTTAACCCACACAAAAAGTTCCACCAAATACTTCGAGTGAACAAACACGCGACAAAGATATGTTCCACTATTTCTTCTTTGTACCCACATCTATCAGAGTGGATGTCCGAAATATCCACTCTTCTATGACATAACCCCACTTTTGAAGCCACCCTAAGAATGCATGGTGTGGAGGGGCTTGAAGATGGGGCATTATGCGATACGTGGACCACGCGTCAGAACGGGACGTGCTGTTAAAATGGACGGTGTGGCCCGAGGCGTGGAAACGTGGCGTTTTTTTACACGTGTCACACACCTTGTGTATTATTTAAAAAAAATTAAGTTCTTTTTTAAAATTTTAAAAGTTAACCGTTGGGGTTAAACGGCTAACATCCACGTCCATTTACCACGTGCCACGTCGACCCCAAAAACTCTTCCACGCCGGTGGAGATTCCCCGCCTAATCAATAACACCGTCCTAAAAGTCGTCGACGGGAAGGTGTGAACAGCGTTGAGAAGCAACAATGCTATTTTTGAACGCCAACACCGTGTGGTCTAAATCGCAAAGCTCTGCATATTAGGTAACTATATATATATATATATATATATATATATATATATATATATATATATATATATATATATATATTAAACCCATTATGTCTAACTACCTTTCAAATGAATCTCTACCATTGGATGTTACTGAAATCAAATCCTGACCATTTAAACTCACATTTTTAACTGCTATTGTGGCAGTTCTATGCAGTTTTACGGTTCCTTCACCTCTTCCCCACGTCCCTGATAACTTCCCCTTGATTCTAGGGTTCCGCCAGTTTCTTTTCACCCATATAACTCACTCTGTCTTCCAAATTCAGTTGTTGACTTTCCTCTCTCTCGCTCATGCTTTGCTGCTGTTGTTCAAGGGACCTCTATTCAATCGACAATTGGCCTCAACTCATTCGGCGATATGCTCCATGCCCTCTCCATCGCTGGCGATCTTGGGTTTCCGGTTGCTCATCCTCCCTCTCAGGTTGATTTTTATATTTGTCATTGTATACTAATGTGCTGTGATTATTGTTCAGTTTGAGGATTTTAGGGTTTAGGAATTTGCAGATACAATTTTCTTTCTTATGCAGGGACGTATCATACAATAATCTCAGTGGTCCTATGCCAAAACTATCGGCCAGAACGTTTAGGTGAGTTCTTCATCTTGAGTGGCGTTTAAATTTGTGTTTTGAAATTAGAACTAATTGATTATTGCAATTTGAAGGTGCAACAATCAAGTTTTAATATTTGGATAAAAAGATTGTTTATTTTTATCTAATGTTAATGTTGTTTCGGTTTCAGAATCATTGGCAACCCTTTACTTTGCGGGCAGAATTCTGTGAATAATTGTTCAAATATCTATCCCGAACCTCTCTCTTTTCCACCAGATGGTTTTACAGGTGATACTATGTTCGTCTTTTTCAGTTCATACTACTATTATTGCATGTAAGGATTATTAGTTATAAACTAACAATTTATTTATTAGACCAATCCTCATCAAATGGAAAAAGACATCATTTGACTGTTGCTCTCGGGTCAAGCTTCAGTGCTTTGTTCCTAATAATCATAGTCATCACATTGCTTATATGGTGATGGTATAGGAAAAACCAACAAATATTCTTTGATGTTAAAGGTTAGTCATTAGTGTGTTATATGCATTTTAGTAATGTTTTATTGTTATTATTAAATAAGTGTTAAATGTATTATATATGCAGAGCAATATTCTCCAAAGGTATGTTTGGGCCATTTGAAGAGGTATACTTTCAAGGAACTTCAGGCTGCAACCGACCATTTTAATGCAAAAAATATTCTCGGGAAGAGTGGATATGGAATTGTTTACAAAGGGGTTTACTATATCTACACGAACAATGTGACCCCAAAATAATTCATCGTGATGTTAAAGCGGCTAATATTCTTTTGGATGAAGATTTCGAGGCTGTTGTTGGTGATTTCGGGCTGGCAAAATTATTAGACCACCGTGATTCTCATCTCACCACCGCTGTTCGTGGGACCGTGGGCCACATTGCCCCGGAGTATCTGTCAACGGGCCAATCATCGGAAAAAACCGATGTATTTGGTTTTGGGATCTTGCTTCTTGAACTGATTACTGGACAAAAAGCCGTTGACTTTGGAAGAGCAGCTAACCAGAAAGGAATAATGCTAGATTGGGTACGTTATATAATCCGTTCTTAATGTTTTACACTTTATTACATTTGATTATCTGATCGCGATAATGTGGTTTGTTTTATAGGTAAAGAAGCTCCATCTAGAAGGAAAACTAAACTTAATGGTGGATAAAGCATTAAAACACGATTTCGATCGGGTGGAGTTGCAAGAAATGGTTCAAGTTGTGCTATTGTGTACGCAATTTAACCCTGGTTATCGGCCGAAAATGTCGGAAGTATTGAGAATGTTGGAAGGAGAAGGGTTAGTTGAGAGATGGGAAGCATCACAAAGTGTTGAAACCCCAAGATTTAAGGGGTTAGAAAGTATTCCACAAATATAATCAGATTATATGGAAGACTCTTCACTTGTGGTTGAAGCAATGGAGCTTTCTGGTCCAAGATAACATGGAGTTATTGTCATATATTTTGGTTTTCGTGTGGTTGTGGTCCTTGTGGATATAGTTGTTGAATGCATGTGTAAAGAAGGTAAAGGAAATCTAGTGTTTGTTTTTGTTGGAATGAATGTATTAAGTGGTTATCACAAATGAAGTCACTCAATAGCAAATGTATATCTTTTTTACTTTATGAGATATAAATTTTTGTATGCATTTGAGGGTTTATGATGACTATTTTTTTCTAATGACCAACAAAAGGCCCGATCAATTGGGTTAACCCAATGACAAAAGGCCACCCACACCCACGAACGTAGATGACATTGGTGACTCGGCCTGTCACCATTCAAGAGGAAACTCATTATCTAAAGACCCATCGTGGTAAAACCCCTAGCTTAACCCAAAGTATTTTTGCTCCAGGCGAGACTCGAACCAATGACCTCCACTTTGGAAGGTCATGGGGATGCCAATGCACCAGAGATCATTGACGCTTATGATAACTAATTAACTGTATGAACATTGTAACATTCCTATGAGCTTTAGTTATATATTCTTTCGATTTCATATATGTATTCAAGTAATTCACTGACTATCTTAATGATATCCGCACAATCTCAGGTGCATGACATGAAGTACCATTGCGTCGCCCTCGCCAAATTTTTATCCTTTTCAGGTCATTTTTGGAGAACAAAGCAATGCAAAGAAGCCAGACTCCATATAGGTTCAGTTTACTATTTGCATAGTAAGCTAAAACCGTATAAAAGTCACTATTTATGGGGTTGCAGAAAAAGAATTAGGGAAATACCCCTTCATTCTTGCTGCCAAGTGATAAGGAATTCATTCTTGCTTCCAGAAATGGTCTACTCAATACTTATATTTTTCTTTCTTTGTAAGACCTCATATCTTTTTTGTTTGTGAAAGTGATTACAGCAAGTAGAACATAATAAGAAGGAATCTATTTACTTATTCTTATTTGCTCTTATAAACTTAATTGACACATTTTGTGATTTTGTTTATAACGGGGAGAAAAATATTTTTCATAGTATTACGATAAAGTACCCACCCACTAGACAGGTGTAAGACTAATGTCTAAGGTTTGATGAAACCTGAAGTGGAGATCTATATATCCTTTTTTTAGTAAGGTTGATAATTGTACTAACTATATGCATATAGAATGTGTCAAAGAGTAGATATAATATGATGCATTTATATATACAAATTTGAATCCATGTAATTTAGCAGCACAATAACTGGTGTTAGTTTTAGCAGCCATAATTTCTTTAGGAGTAAATTACAAGTTTTGTCCTTTATGTTTACACCAAATTACAGGCGCTGTCCTTTACCTTTAAATTTGACGAGTTTTGTCCTTAATGTTTCAAAATCTTGCACGTTATGTCTTTTAGGCCAAACCCAGATAGATTTTTTTTGGTTAAATCATATTACACAAGGGTAATTTGGTCATTCAACTCAGTTTTTTTAATAATTGTTTAATAAAATAAACCAAAATGATATATACAACTCTCCCTCTCTCTCTACCCATCTCTATCTGAACTCTCTCCTTTATCAAATACCTTTCCCACTCAGATCTAAAACTTCAATTCATTCAACACAACTCATCATTCAGCTTCAATATATGTTCAAGATAATGACAACTGCTTTTTCTTTACTTTGGATGACAAATGACAAAAGCAAACACCAATGCTTCAATCAGTGAAAATATATATAATGCAACAGCTCCAGATGGGGATATTCATTTCTGGGTCAAGCCCAAGAATACAGTTTCTAAGAGAAAACAAATTAAGTCACACCCGCGTTATATTCAAATACCCCGACAGACAGAGACATACTAGCAATCTGAGCTTACCTCAACTCCTCCGTTTTCTTTGAGAGCTTGAGAAACCAATGCAATTCCTTTGTTTGTTGCTCGAGCTCTAGCCAATATAGCCCTAACCCACCGCCGCCCCTAAACCACCACCGCCCCTAACCCACCACCACATCTACCCTTCACTCACCACCATCAGAACCACCGTTCACACACCATCGTACACCCACCAACACTTTCACACCCACCTCAATCCACCACCCACCACCGCACACCTTCGCCATCGCTAAACTAATCATCACCATCGCACCCACCACCGTATACCTCCCACCACCGCTAAACCACCATCACCATCACACCCACCACAATCCACCATCGACCACCGTACTAGGGTTTTTAGAGAGAGAGACGATGCAGAGGTTTTTTAGAGAGAGAGAGAAGCAAGGGAAGAGAGAGAGAGAGTGTGATTTTTGTTTAATTAAATATCATTTTATTTTTACAAAATAGTCCCTCTATATAACTTATTTACTCTATATATAATCCCTGAAAAGATGAAAAGACAAGGATACCCTCATGTGCAAGTCACATGACCATACTTAACCAAAAAAATCTAACTGGGTATTGCCTAAAGGACATAACGTGCAAGATTTTGAAACATTAAGGACAAAACTAGTCAAATTTAAAGGTAAATGACAGCGCCTGTAATTTGGTGTAAACATAAAGGACAAAACTTGTAATTTACTCTTTCTTTAGCAACCCCTTTCATAACTCGAATAACCGAACTTATTTGAGTTGGTACTCGGTTGAAGTGTCGAGCCACCAAAACTTGACTAACCCGAAACACCGATTAAAAATACCTGATAAACACCCCTAACTTTATGTATTGAATATAATATATTTTTGGAACTCCTATAAATAATCTTGATGTTTAACTACTGGCATTAACTTAGTCTCTATGGTTTGCAGATTTACATCTTTTGTCATGTAGGTTCTTTGTAGGAGGAAGAATATGTTAGAGATCTGTATTGTGTTCTTTGGGTGGGTCATGGGTCCCATGGTGTGACTATGCCAACAACATACATTCTATATTCATATATGTTAAATTTGCCCACCTTTTACTTTTACGTACTTTTACGTTTAAATGACACAATTTCATGTTTTAGTACTCTATTAGCTTTATTCTCTATCACTTTGTGGTTGTATAAACCGTTGACATTTGTTTTGCTTTTATAAATTAAAGAGTGGTGCTTTTATTTGTAATGTTTAAATTTGTATACACTTAATATAGATTAGCTTTGTTTATTACGTTGTTCAACGTGACCCGTCCACCGGACGGGTATTAAACTAGTTACTTTTGAGGGTTCAGGGTGACCCATGCTGATAACCGTAACTGAACCGGGCACATTCCAACGGGTTGTAATTACGTGGACTCAACAAGAAATAAAACGGTCCATTGTTCGAAGCCTATTAGGCCCATTGGATCTTGCGTAACCACCCTTCGCACTAATCACCGGCGAATTTCCGGCGACCACTCCACACACATATGGCTCCGAAGAAGAAGCAACAACAGCAGCAGCAGAAACAGAAGCAGAAGTCATCTTCTTCATCCAAAAACAAGCCACAGTCTTCCACCGGTCCTAAACTCCAAATTTCGGCGGAGAACGAAAACCGTCTCCGGCGGCTTTTACTCAACTCCGGCCGTTCAACGGCGGATCCGGTACACGAAGATTCTAATCTTACAAAGGCGCAGAAGGCGAAGAAGCTACACTCCGTTTATGAGAAGCTCTCGTGCGAAGGCTTCACTGATGATCATATAGAACGTGCTCTTTCTCATCTCAAGGTATTTAATCAATCTCTGTTTAATAATATTGTAATTGAACTGATCGTAGAGGTTTCGCACAATGTTATATATATGACTACACTGTTATTTGCAGCAAGTATTTCAGTACCATCAGGAATAAGAAAATGTCGATTTTGCAACAAAATTTGTTGCAATTTTGCATTTGAAAATAGCTAGGGTTTATGATAGGATTTGAATTATAGCTAACTCGTGTATCTAATTCGATAGAAGATTAGTAGAGCATAAATTATAATTATCCTTCATTGTTAATTTCACATACTAAGGTTGTGGTTTGAAGTTTGAACGGTTTAAATCTTGCAATTGACACAGTAGAAGTTATATATTTCTTTTTTCGTGAAACATATTTGAAACAATTTTTTTATCAGATGACTGCATACTTGACAATGCTTTCAAGTAACTATGATACTTTCATTAGGTTTGTAGTTGTTGTTTGATGTTCGTGTCAAATGTGCAAAAGGACTAACTTGTCTGGTATTGGTGTACATTTGTTATATTGTTGACATTCATGTATGTGCTAGTTATTTCTTGTTCACAATGGGAATCCTGTACTGCTAAATAACTAGTCCAGATAGTGCAAATTTGAGTTGGTAACCCTGAATTTGTTAGAAAGAAATACTTTAACTGCAGTTAAAACATGATATGATTTGTATATTGTTGTTAACTGAAGCAAATAAAAATGGGAAGTAGAGCTTCATAATGTATAAGAGGCTGCAAATTTATCTGTTTCTTTTGCTCAAAATATCAGAAAACTTGTCTGATATGTTCCCTTTTTATTTGTTGAAAAGGAAAGTGCTACTTTTGAAGCCGCTTTAGATTGGCTATGTTTGATTTTGCCACCAAATGAGCTGCCATTGAAGTTTCGCAGTAGTACTGCAGCTCTTCCAAGTGACGGTATGCAAAAGGCATTTCTCATGTACTTCTAATATAATCAATTTTATTGTTTCTCTTGTTTTACATGTTAGATATCATACATCTTGTGACTCATTTTGGTAATTTAGGTGGCTCTGTGGGCATCATATCAACTGCACGAGATGACTGGGCCCCTTTGCCGGATTCATCCGTTGCTACTGAACATGAAATCGAAGAAATATCAATCAAGAGTAAAGTGCAGCGAAAAGTTGATACACTGGATTCTTTCCAACAGTCTCAAGCAGATTGGATCCGTCAATATATGGAGCAACAGGAAGAGGTGGTAAATCATATCATTTACCTTGTTGTATAACAAACCTAACTAGATTATGTATCATGATTCATCATTCATGCTGAAGTTATCTTTTACGTATGATTTGGTATAAATAACTACATGAGCATGTCCAAATGTTTTCTTTTGTTCATTAAAGTTCGTCACCGTAAATGCAAACTAATGAATCGTGTTCTGCATTATTCGTAGGATGAATATGAATCATGGGAAGATGCTGCAGTTGATGAGGTACTGTTGATGCTATATATTGGTCCGCTAGCATGATCTTTATATCGGAAACTTTCCTTGTTGTTTAAGCAACCTATTTAAACTTTCCTTATATTGTTTTCTGTTTTTAGGCATCAGAACCAAGAAGCTATGATATTATTCGAGAAGAATATCACAGTGCTCGGTTGCAAGCTATTAGTGCCAAAGAAAGAAAGGATAAGAAAGGCCAAGAACAATCTGGTCAAATAATTCGTAAACTTAAACAAGAGATGGCTGCCCTAGGTTAGTTCAAGTTTATATTTGATGTCGTACAATTTCATTTCCGTGTATAAATTATGTAATGCGAATACTGCATGCAGGTATATCAGTTGATACATTAGCTGCCGAGTTTGAGAGTCGTCATCGTGCCATTGAGAACCAAAACGTTGAAGCTGTTACGGGTGGAGAAGATGGTTGCATAGAGTCTACAGTCGAGCAGGTGGGCCCGCAAGATAAAGAAACAGTTACAGAGAGTTGCTCTACGCAGGATGTTTTGCTAAGTGTTCGCAGTCAAGATGGAAGTGTTGCAGATGAGGACTCAGGAGATATTGAGCTTGGTGATATGTTTCTAGAAGATTCATCGTCTGATCAAGTTTTGCCTCCGGAGATTGTGGAGTTGCAAAAGAAGGAGAAAATGAAAGAGTTAACAAGTGAAAAGAACTTGGAAAAGTTGGAGGGAATTTGGAAGAAGGTGATGCTTGCTTTCATGAGTTTGTTTTGGTGATAAAAGTGTTTCAGATTATGCTAATTTTTCGTGAGTTATGTTTATGGGGTGTTTATTAAAGGCGGCAACTGTGGGCAGGTTCGGCGGGTTGGATAATATGTCAAATAGAGTCATTTTTGGCACAGATCAGGTTAGGTTGATCCGGAATACTAGCTGTCCAGGTTCTTTAAAATTTGCAGCTAAAGTTAATGTCAAATATGATTACAAAATGTATAATATTTCAGTAGTGGGAGGTTCAATGGGAACACTAAAAAAGTAAAAGAGGGGAACCGACTCAAACGAACTCCGATTTGACTCATTCCAGCGGCATTGGAGCCGGCTCGACGAACCCTATAATATATATATATATATATATATATATATATATATATATATATATATATATATATATATATTTAGGGTTAGGGTTTAGCTTTTAGAATTTAGGGTTTGGCTTTTAGGGTTTATCATTTGGATTTAGAGCCTTAGGGTTTAGGGTTTAGCTTTAGGTTTTAGCCTTTAGGGTTTATAGTTTAAATTTTACGGTTTAGCTTATGTTTTTGTCTTATGATTTAGCTTTAGGGTTTAGGATTTAGAGTTTCTAGTTAGGGTTCGTCGAGCCGGTTCCAATGCCGCTTCCAGTCGGAGTTCGTTTGAGTCGGTTCTCCACATTTTTAGTGTTCCCCATTAAACCCAAACCTTTTTCAGTAATAATCTAATTTTTTAATTTTTTTAATATATTAGTGTAGAAGGTTTACTTTTAACTTGTTTTGACTCATTTGACTTGTTTTCTAATTAGCTACTTCCTTTTATCACACATGTTTGACTTGTTAGAGAGAAACATAACTCAAGTTGATCTCATAAGTAAATGGTTTTAAATTGCCGCCTTTATTGTTTATGCTGCCTCCATCTACCTTTTCTTTCTAGATTATCAGTTGCTTCATCACACTTTTCTATGATATATAACTATTTGTGGAACATAGATAGGGTAACACAAGCTAAGGTGTGGATAGTACACGAAAACAAAAGATGTTCAATTCAAACGTGTAGAACGTAATGGAACAAGTAGATAGTACAATTCAGTGTCTAACAGTTGTTATAATATAGGGGGACCCACTAAAGATTCCTAAGGCCATTCTTCAACTACTTTGTCAAAGATCTGGATGGGAGGCACCGAAATATAATAAAGTACAAGGCACAAGAGATGGAAGTAGTTACACTGTCAATGTGATACGTAAAGCTAGCGGCAGGGGTAAGAATAGAAAAGTTGGAGGACTAACTACTATCCAATTACCGACTCCTGGAGAAGCATTTGAAACTGCTGAGGTATAGTTTAAATTATTAGAGTCATTGATATTACAAATTTACAATAAATATTTTTGCATGATTGTTTGTGGTTCACCAGTCATGCTTTTTTAGTACATGTAATGTTGTTTATTTGTAGTTATGATAATGCAAATTCTTATTGGTTAATCTATTATAAAATTATCTATTGACTTTTTGGGAAAAATGAGATTACTGGTACATTTTTATCTGGATTATTAAACCTATTCCAGTCAGGTAACAGTTTGATTTTTATTTTCTATATTTGATTAGGGGTGTATTAATATGCCATTTTTCGTCATTTTAAAGGCATGGCTAAACGGGCACTATGTTTTTAATGCTTATGAACATCTTATTTTGTTTCTTTTTATATGCTTTGACTTGCTCAGTTCAGATTTGTAATTTTTATCTAAATCTGATAACTATGAGAACACTTTTTTTCATTCTAAGCTGAGAGGAGAATCCAACATTTAACAATAAAACCTATTCTTACCCTCATTGTCAATTCTTATTTAACACATGCTCTTCGATAATGAAAATTCTTTTCTGTTAATATTTAGAAAAAAAAATATCTATTGTCATTTTTGGAAATATAAGAGTGCCGCTTCTTAGCCGATAATATTATGTATATTTATTTAAAATAGTTTTTTGTAATTATCTAGTAATTAGGAATGTTTATCATCTCCTAAAATAGTGTTTAGGGTTTCTTTGTATTTGATCCCTATATAAAGGGCCCCTTGTATGATTGTTCAGAAATCAAGAAAAGACAGCAGTTTTGCATACGTGATTTTATGGTATCAGAGCCTTGCTCTGCATACTCAGCAGTTTTGTCTCGCCATCTCTAAGCTCTCGAGCACTTTTTTTTGGGTTTCGATCCAGATCACTCAGCCTTTTTCTGCATACAGCCAGCCGACCTTCTGCATACAGCCCTTTTCCCTTCGATAACCTGCTGTCCACGTCTGCCTGCTGCCTTCGATAACCTGCTGTCTCATTCAATAACCTGCTGTCCTCGTCTGACCTTCGATAACCTGCTGTCTGCCCCTGTTCACCATGACAAAGAGCACTTCAGAAAACAAAAGCACTGATGATCAGAATCAATCGAACAGTTCTAAGAACAAATCCCTCCACCCTGCGTACTCAGTTACCAACATTCAGACGAAGGTTCGTATTCTTGATGGAACCAAGGTCACCTATACGTCATGGGTGAAGCCTTTTAAACTTCACACCATGGCATATAAGGTTCTTGACCACATCAATGACACACCAGCCCCTGACGAAGCAGATCCGCAATATCCGTCTTGGAAAGAATTGGACGCATTGGTTTCTCAATGGATTTACAGCACACTCTCGGACGACCTCCTCACACGTGTTCTTGACACCGATGCTACGGCTCGCACCACATGGTTGAAGTTAGAAAAAATATTCCTCAGCAACAAGCAAGCTAAGGCCGCTGCCCTCGAATCACGGTTTGTTAATCTCACCCTTGAACAGTGCAGCTCCGTCGATGATTACTGTCAGCAGTTAAAAAGCTTAGCTGATCAACTTCAAGACGTTGATCAGCCGGTTACCGAGTCCCGACTCGTCCTTAAATTGGTCCGTGGCGTATCGCCTGAATTTGATACTACAGCAGCCTTGATTAATAACCAAAAGGCTGATTGGGATTTGGCTCGCTCCATGCTTCACGATGAAGTTCTCCGTCAGGAAGCCCGTACTCAGAAGACGTCTTCAGTCTTGGCCGCTCCTGCTGCTCCGACCGCAAACTCTTCCTCCGCTGCAGCAACACCTTCGCCATCTGATACATCTCAACAACAGCCCTACCGCGGTCAATCTTATCGTGGCCGCGATGGTCGTGGTAATGGCAGAGGCCGCGGTGGTCGCGGTCGTGGAAACCGATCAGCCGGACCCAACAGTAACCATTGGGCCTATCAACCAAATTCTTACCCGCAATGGGCCTGGTGGACCACACCACCATGTCCATACCCGACACAATCACAATGAAGGCCCAACACTGCTGCAACGCCACCGCCTCCTGCGGCCCACTTCGCCGGTTACAATCACCCACAGTCCCCAATGGGCTACGGTCCATTCGGCCCAATTCAGCACGGGTTTGATGCTCTCAACCCATCTGATTTAAGTGCTGCCTACAACACGTCCCAGCTTGCCTACACGGACCCGTCATCTTACTTTGACACAGGCGCTGAGCGGACCGTCTCCAACAACAAAGGTATGATCACTCACCATGATTCTTTTCCTGTTTCCACAAAAATTTTGGTAGGTAATGGCAATGTTTTACCAATTGAGGGTTCGGGCACTGGCTTTCTCCCTATCCATAATCGCACCTATATCCTACCGAATATCTTGTTTAGCCCTCAAATTATCAAAAATTTAATATCTATTCGTCGTTTCACACGTGATAATCATGTTTCAATTGAATTTGACCCTTTTGGTTTTTCTTTGAAGGACCTCAAGACGGGCCGGGCCGCCTCCTGTGGCGCCACAATAGCACGGGAGATCTCTATCCTATTACCCCACCAACACTCCCACCTCAAGCTTGCTCACTTTCAACATCATCTCTTCCTTGGCATGATAGACTTGGACATCCTGGATCTCAAGTTTTAGATATTCTTAGGCGTAATTCTGGTTTTTTATGTAATAAACACACTTCTAGTTTTTGCAATTCTTGTCATTTATCTAATAGTAAACGTCTTCCTTTTTATGAATCTACTTCGTTTACTTTTTCGCCTTTTGATATAATACACTGTGATTTGTGGACATCCCCAATAACTAGTAAAACCGGCTACAAATACTACATGGTTCTAATTGATAACTTCTCACACTTTACTTGGGTATATCCCCTTAAATACAAATCCGAAACCTTCCCCATTTTTGTCAAATTTCACACCCTCATCACTACTCAATTTCAACGCAAAATCAAAACCTTTCAGTGTGATCTGGGAGGTGAATTCGACAATAATGCTTTTAAAACCTTCGCTACCCAACAGGGCCTTCTATTTCGTTTTTCGTGTCCGCAAACTTCATCCCAAAATGGTCGTGCGGAAAGAATGATTCGTCGCTTAAACGATATCATTCATGCCTTACTTGGGTATATCCCCTTAAATACAAATCCGAAACCTTCCCCATTTTTGTCAAATTTCACACCCTCATCACTACTCAATTTCAACGCAAAATCAAAACCTTTCAGTGTGATCTGGGAGGTGAATTCGACAATAATGCTTTTAAAACCTTCGCTACCCAACAGGGCCTTCTATTTCGTTTTTCGTGTCCGCAAACTTCATCCCAAAATGGTCGTGCGGAAAGAATGATTCGTCGCTTAAACGATATCATTCATGCCTTACTTATCCATGCCCATCTTCCACCCATTTTTTTGGGTTGAGGCTCTACACACAACCACTTACCTTCACAACATCCTTCCCGCCAAACGCCTAAATTTCTTCACTCCCACCTTTGCCCTATACCTCCGCCACCCTACATACGACCACCTTCGTGTGTTCGGGTGTGCTTGCTATCCAAACCATTCAGCCACCCAGCCTCATAAACTACACAGCCGGTCCGTCCGGTGCATTTTTCTTGGATATCCACCGGATTTTCGCGGTTATCGGTGTTTCGATCCGACAACTGGGAAGGTTCACATATCCCGTCATGTAACTTTTGATGAACACACCTTTCCATATACTATTCCCACCACACCTAATGCCTATACTTTTCTCGATGACACTACCCCCCCCGGGGTTCTCTTTCACCCGTCCACCTCAACCATTGCCACTTCCCACACCCGCTGCTACTAACCCCACCACCTCTCCCCATTCGGTCACCCCATTTCCCCTAACCTATTCCCGTCGCCCACGACCACCACCTACAGCCCCTCCATCATCCGCCCATGCCCAACACATCCCCACGGCCCCACCAGCCCACATACCTCCCTCGGCCCAACCTGCCCAAACCCCACCCTCGGCTACGGCCCAACCCACAACCAACACTCACCCCATGACCACCCGTTCAAAAGCCAAAATACTACATACCTCCACTACCATCTCTCCGGTTCCTAATACCTATGCAAAAGCCTTTGCCGACCCTCATTGGTTACATGTTATGCAAACCGAATTTAGTGCGTTACAGGAAAACGAAACATGGGAACTCGTTCCCCGTCCTCATGATCGTCCAGTTATCAGGTGTATGTGGCTTTTCAGACATAAATTTAAATCGGACGGTTCTCTTGAACGTTACAAAGCACGGTTGGTCGTAAATGGTAAATCGCAGACTGTTGGTATAGATTGTGAAGATACTTTTAGCCCGGTTGTTAAACCGGCAACTATCAGGACGGTACTTTCCATTGCTGTCTCTCGTTCTTGGCCCATTCATCAGTTGGATGTCAAGAACGCCTTTTTACACGGCCATTTGAATGAGACAGTCTTTATGCATCAACCGCCCGGGTTTGTTGATAGGCGGTATCCTAACTATGTTTGCAGATTGAAGAAGTCCCTTTATGGACTTAAACAGTCACCGAGGGCATGGTATATGCGGTTCGCAACTTTTCTTCTAGCTCATGGGTTTCGTAGTAGTACATGCGATAATTCGCTTTTCATTTACAAAGACGGGGATAAAACATGTTACTTGCTTTTGTATGTGGACGACATTGTTCTTACGGCATCCTCCACCTCGTTGCTCAATCATATTATTTCAACACTTTCCCGGGAATTTGCTATGACAGACCTGGGTCATCTCCATCATTTTTTGGGCATCAAGGTTACTCGGGATGATAAAGGTTTATTTTTAGATCAGGCTCAGTACGCCAAGGATATTATCTCGCGCGCTCACATGACGGAGTGTAAACCATGCGCTACACCAGTTGATCTTTCGTCAAAACTAAGTGCGTCTGACGGTCCATTATTTCACGATCCTACGTTGTATCGTAGCCTTGCCGGTGCTCTTCCGTACCTTACTTTTACTCGCCCAGATATCTCTTATGCGGTTCAACAAGTCTGTCTTTTTATGCACGAACCACGGGATCCCCATTATGCTTTCTTGAAACGCATCCTCAGATACTTACAGGGGACAGTTACTTATGGGATTCGACTAACCAAGTCTACTTCGCATTCTTTGGTCGCCTATTCTGATGCAGACTGGGGCGGGTGTCCTGACTCACGACGATCTACAAGTGGGTACTGTGTGTTTCTTGGTGATAATTTAATTTCTTGGTCGTCTAAACGCCAGCCCACTATTTCCCGTTCTAGTGCTGAGGCTGAGTATCGTGGCGTCGCCAATGCTGTCGCAGAAGCCACTTGGATTCGTAATTTACTTCTGGAGTTGCATCTTCCACTACGGCATGCTTCGGTTGTTTACTGCGACAATGTATCTGCTGTTTATCTTTCTGATAACCCCGTCCAACATCAACGAACGAAGCATACTGAGATCGACATTCATTTTGTACGGGAAAAAGTGCGGGTTGGCCACATACGGGTTCTTCATGTCCCGTCTTCATTGCAATACGCTGATATTTTTACTAAAGGGATTTCAGCTGTTTCAATCTTTTCGTTCCAGTTTGAGCGTCTGTCCTACGCCCGCTCGAACTGCGGGGGAGTCTTAGCCGATAATATTATGTATATTTATTTAAAATAGTTTTTTGTAATTATCTTGTAATTAGGAATGTTTATCATCTCCTAAAATAGTGTTTAGGGTTTCTTTGTATTTGATCCCTATATAAAGGGCCCCTTGTACGATTGTTCAGAAATCAAGAAAAGACAGCAGTTTTGCATACGTGATTTTACCGCTATTTTTTTTTCTGGTTTACTAAACCTATTCCAGTCAGGTGATAGTTTGATGTTTTGGTTTCAATATGTCTATTGGGATATATATCCGTAGGCCTTTTTCTAGTCACATGACAGTTTGATTTGTGACATGTCTTAATTCTGATAAATTTGAAATCACTGCTTTTCATTCTAACATTGCCGGAGAATCTAATTTCTGATACTTTTCTGTTTAGGATGCACAAAATAGAGTCGCTGCATATGCTTTGTATCAGCTCTTCCCTGACCTACCTGTACACTTGATGATGACAGATCCATATGCATCACTTGTTCTACAATGGCTGGAAGGTAAATTTCGGACATCCGGACCACAACCGAATCTGTAAAAATGAACGTTAGAATACTTAAAGTTACTTAACAATATTCTTTTTTCAAATAAATCGGTATTCACTTGGGTCTATGATCTCGTTTCAATATACCAATAAGTTTTAAAACTTGCAGGGGACTTATCAGGAAATGTGAAAAACATTGAAGTAGACAGACGGGCCGGTTTTGTGGATTTTTTGCTTAACAGTGATGCTTCCGATGCTGTTGTTTCTGAGGATCTGTTGGATACTTCTAGACAAATTGATTCTCAAATATCTCATGCTCAAGAAGATACAAGTGCACGAGATGCTGGAATTGATAAAATTGCTGAAAGTATGTTTTTGATCTTTTTATAAAAAAACTATATTTCTGCTTACAAAAGCTACCTAACTGTCTAGCGGACCAGCGGTAGAGTGATGGTCTATTATCTTTTGAGCATATTTAGGCAAGAGTAAAATGCCATTTTCGTCCTTGTGGTTTGGCCAGTTTTGCGACTTTCGTCCAAAGGTTTGTTCTTCCGCATCTGGATCCAAAAGGTTTGAAATCTTGCCATTTTCATCCGGTTCGTTAACTCCATCCTTTTTTCTCCGTCAAGTCAGGGGTATCTCTGTTTTTTTGGTTAACTTAAAAGGCAATTCGGTCTTTTTCACTTTATGTAAAAAGACCGAATACCCCTGGAGAAGGCCAAATTCCTCTTTAAGTTAACAAAAAAGTTAGAAATACCCCTGACTTAACGGAAAAAAAGGATGGAGTTAACGAGCCGGATGAAAATGGCAAAATTTTAAACCTTTTGGATCCAGATGCGGAAAAACAAACATTTGGACGAAAATAGCAAAACTGGCCAAACCTCAGGGACAAAAATGGCTTTTTACTCTTTAGGCAATCTCCAAGTTTTCTTTCTTTTTTTATGTTTTTTAGGAAATGATACAGCAAGTACAGTGATATCTTTTCACTCTAGTCTATGTTAGTTTCCTCCTTTTTTTTGCATCTAGTACAATGGTTAGGAAAGTCACTCAAAAGATAAGATCAAATGCATAAATATATATATTTTTTTTCAAGTACCAAAAGGTATTAACTTTTAACTGGTACAGCGCCTTCTATTTATCCATTTTGCAGGTACCGACTATCATAAACAGGTGGAGAGTTCTTATCTTAAAAAGCAACAAGAGAGTAAAAGAAAGATGAAGAAGTATGAGGTTAGCATATTTACACTTTGTGAACTTTTTGTTCGCTTGTTTTAAGATGACAATGTGTTTGAACTT
This sequence comes from Helianthus tuberosus, assembly GCA_030545235.1. Lineage (NCBI taxonomy): Eukaryota > Viridiplantae > Streptophyta > Magnoliopsida > Asterales > Asteraceae > Helianthus > Helianthus tuberosus. Next base: position 110,722,075 of record CM060364.1, on the reverse strand, counting down.
TGATCACTTATACCTCTAGACTTTCTGAAAACGCAAGTATTTGTTGTGTACTTGTGTTTGACCACTTATACCGTTGTTTCTGCAGGACATGTTAAAATCTAGAGCCACACTCCCTATTGCTGAATTGAAAGGCGACATTTTGCATCGGTTAAAAGACAATGATGTCCTTGTTATTTGTGGAGAAACAGGATGTGGAAAAACAACTCAGGTGAAAATTAAAGCTTTGCTGATTTTACTGCTTTGTCCGATGTTTATTTTGTGCTTACTACTTCCACATTATACAAGACAAACATTAACTGGTGTTTCATGTAGGTGCCTCAATTTATCTTGGATGACATGATCGAGCAGGGACATGGTGGAATTTGTAACATCGTGTGCACGCAACCAAGGAGAATAGCGGTTAGTCAACACTTTGTAATATTATACATGCACATAGATAAATTGAGGCATATAAGACCTGTGCAATATGTAGTAAAACTGGAACACATTTGTTTTATAGGCGATTTCTGTTGCTGAAAGAGTTGCAGATGAGCGTTGTGAATCTTCACCAGGTTCTAAAGATTCTTTGGTTGGTTATCAAGTACGTCTTGATAGTGCCAGGTGACTGAAATAGACCACTTCTATGTTTCCTTTTTTGCCCCCACATTTTCACTTTCATGATTAGCGGTAGAACATACTGATATGTTGCACAATCTTTTCTGTTTCCAGAACTGAGAGAACAAAACTTCTGTTTTGTACAACTGGCATTCTGTTGAGGATGATTGTGGTATGCTTTTCCTTCTAAGTGGAGTGTTTGCTATTTGAATTTGTTCTACTTGCAGCTGCAGATCATATGCATGCTTTACTTGTACTTTTTACCTACGCAGTTAATATTGGTGATATATCGATTATCGATCCCCATGTAAAATATTGGTGTCAAATATCGGTCAGAATATCCTACCGATATTATCGGCGATATTGACCGATATTTGACCGAAATATCACTGATTTTTCCTATATCAGTACCTTTCTTCTTAGTTCCACCAATCGTCTTTCTTATTGCTGCTATTAGTGTTTTAAGTCTTAATTGTTAGTGTTAAATGTTAGTGTTTTAAGTCTTAATCAGTTCCTACTGCTACAATTGTTAGTGTTTTGCAAGTTGCAAAAGGTTAAATTGTTAATGGTAGGAGAGTATACTGAATTGTTAGTGTTAAATTGCTATATATAAAAATTCTGCATGATATTAAAATTACCGATATCCTACCGTGATAACCTATATCTCAAACATTGGTCATTGACCGATATACGATATTTTACCGCGTTAACTGCACAGCTTTAAACACTCCTGTGGTTTGTCAAATAAATATAACCAATTGGATATGCTTTCAAATGTAGTAAGTAGGTGTTATGTGCCAAAATAAGTAGAAGGGCCTCAATGTAATTGTTCTATAGTGTAGGGGGTTATTGGTTAGTTAGTGGCTATATAGTTGGGTGTGTTGTAACAGATGGATATCGATAAATTGATAAGGGTTCTCCCTCTTCTTCTGTGTTTCTTCCTTTCTTTTATCGATCTATCCTGATTACAATTTCTGATCATAACAGTAGGCTGGGCCACCCCTTTTTTAACTGCGATAAATCTAGTATTCCCACTTTTGGTAATTATATTTATAAAACTTTAGAGATTATATTGAGGTTATTATTCAATTTTATGTAAAAAACTTCTATAATAGAGTATTTCTGTTATAGTATCAGGATTGTTTGTTGATATAGAGGTGTATCTTAGCAGATACTTGACGTTTTAATCTTTTATTACTTTTTTTTTTCAATTTCAAACTGCAGGGAATCAAAAGCTTTGCTGATATAACTCATGTCATAGTTGATGAAGTGCACGAACGGTCTCTCTTGGTAAGTCAGTGAGATTACAGTTTGTATATGATCTAATTTGTTTGTTGCTACATCAATTTTCTTATGTCTGATTTCTATAACTCTCTCCTTTGTTACAGGGTGATTTTCTACTAATAATTTTGAAGAATTTTATTGAGAAGCAATCTGCCCAACGCACACAACAAAAGCTGAAAGTAATCCTTATGTATGTTTAGACGAAAAATGATATTTTCCCATCAATGCTGCTATGTTTAACATGTATGCTGGAAATTTCAAAGTGTCATAAGTATGATGTCATTGAATTGATGTGTGCTCAGGTCTGCAACAGTGGATTCACAACTTTTTTCACATTACTTTGGTGACTGCCCTGTTATTCATGCACAAGGCCGAACACATCCTGTGACGACCCACTTTCTTGAGGACATTCATGAAACTATCGACTACCGACTTGCTTCAGATTCCCCAGCTTCTTTAAGATCTGATATACCAAGGCAAAAGGTACTGTTACCCCTTGCATTAATGCTCACGTCTAAAGATATTCTTTAGAACTCATTGGGTCTATACAGTAAATGTTTTGAGTTCAAATGGGTAAAAGTGGAAAAGGTGAAAAGGTAGCCTCGTCATGCACACATTCATTTTCATTAATTTGTGTATGTTTGTAAAATTGTGTGGACACACGAGATTGGATCGGATAAGAAATGAGGTTTTTAGGGAGAGATTAGGAGTGGCTAGTATAACGGATAAGATTAGGGAGGGGAGATTGAGATGGTTTGGGCATGTGAAGCGGAGGCAAACGACAGCACGAGTTAGAGTAGTGGAAACCCTTACTGTGGAGGGGAGGAGAGGAAGAGGCAGAGGCAGACCCAAACTGACATGGGAAGAGCAGATTAGGCATGATTTACTAGAGTTGCATCTTTCTGAGGACATGGTCCAAGATAGGACTTCGTGGAGGTGTAGGATTAGGGTTAAGGACTTCTAGAGGATATTGCAGTAAGGTCCTAGGTGTATTTTAGGGACGTATGTTTTTCTTATTCTCTAAATGACTTTACCGGTGATTGACTTCTTGTGTATATGCCTGAATTATGTTGTATGCTATTATACATGATGTACATTATACTGTGTCACTCGGATCTCTCTCTTGGTATAGGTGACTTGATGTGTTGGTTTGTTCTATTTTTTTCTATATTCTATTTTTCTATATTATTTGACTTGATGTGTTGGTTTGTTGTTCGTTTTGGAGCCGAGGGTCTCTTCTGGAAGCAGCCTCTCTATCCCTAGGGATAGAGGCAAGGTCTGTCTACATCCCACCCTCCCCAGACCCTACGAGTAGCTTTGCTATTTGTGGGATTTACTGGGTATGGTTGTTGTTGTTGTTGTAAAATTGTCTTTGAGTTGTGATTCTTTGAACATTAACACATGTGTGTCTCACGTTTTGATGAAGTTATATACTTACTTAAAAGGCTATGTCAATGTCACAAGAATTTTACGTATTTAACCCTTTAACTTTGTTAATTTACATGTTTAGTCTTTCTACTTTAACTTTCTTAATATACATATTTAGTCCCTCAGCTTTAATAATTTTTTTCCCAAACTTTGCTTATATATGTTACCCTTCTACATCAACTTTGCTAATATACATAATTAGTCCCTCTACTTTAATTTCGTTTAGTGTTTTACCTTTTAGTGTTTTTTTTCTCACTAACGTGATGAACCAAACTCACCCCAACCGAAAGTATTGTTACCGGTATCGGTATTATCAGAACTAATATCTTTTTTTGCTTTTAATATTTCATCTTTTTCGTGTTTTTTTTCTGATACTTACGTTGGCGTTGCAATATTCTTTTCCCCATGGTTCTACGTTATCTCTTTCTATTGCTATACCGAGTGTCTGTACTGTACTGTACTGTACTGATAATCAAACTCCCGTCGCAATGCGCGGGGTAAAATTACTAGTTGAAACTAATAAAACGTTGACGTACTATCCATTATATTTGTTTGTAAGTATATATCTTGGAGACCGGATTATGTTATAACCTTTGTGCTTATCTTCTTATTAGCTGTTTCTTTGTATTCATTAGTTACACAACTTTGAACTTGATAACTTCAGGGTGCTGCTGTTGATAATCACAGGGGAAAGAAAAATCTTGTTTTATCTGCATGGGGTGATGAATCTGTTTTATCCAAAGGCTATTCAAACCCGTATTATGTTCCAGAAAACTATCAAACATACAGTGAGCAAACTCAGCAAAATCTGGTAAATGTTCTTAACGATATTTAGGAAAATTTTAACACACTTGTGGAATTTGCTATTACAAGTTCTGTAACCTTCTGAACAGAAAAAGTTGAACGAAGATGTTATTGATTATGATCTTCTTGAGGACCTGATTTGTCATGTTGATGAAACTTACCCCGAGGGTGCAATATTGGTCTTTCTACCGGTAAGTCCCTTGATTAATGATGTTACGTCCTATATGTGTTCTTATTAAGTGGATGGGTTAAATTTGTTAAACTGCAACAGGGAGTTTCTGAAATTCACACATTGCTTGACAAGTTAGCCGCTTCTTATCAATTCCGTGGGGTAGCATCTGAATGGCTTCTATCATTGCATTCAAATATTGCATCATCTGAGCAGAAAAGAGTGTTTCTAAGACCTCCTGATGATATCCGTAAGGTAAATACACTGTACTTCACTATTGGTTTTGGAATATGACTTTATAGTTTATAAGGAGGACAGAGAAAACAAAGGCATGGTGAAATAAAGCATGTGCAAATTGCTGGAAAAAATTTGGAATAAATTCTTTTGTTATATTATATTAGGGCTGCAAACGAACCGAACCGACACAAACAAGACCTTGTTCGTGTTCGTCTGTTAAGGAAATATACATGATCATGAACTGTTCATGAATACTTACCGAACGAGATTTTATGTTCGTGTTCATTCATTAAGGAAAAGAACTTGTTCGTGTTCGTTTGTTAATTTTAGGCAACAAACGCAAACGAACGTTCATGAACACAAACTAACGTTTATGAACACAAATGGAAACAAACGAACACAAACACACGTTTATGAACTGAATATATAATACATTGATATTTCTTAAATATTTTATTTTTCGAAACTTTGAATTATTTAAATTAAATATAAATACTAAAAACATTAATGAACTATTGAACACAAGTGAACGTAAACCAACACGTTACCGAACGTTCACGAACACAAATGAACGAACGCGGCCTTTGTTCATGTTCGTTCATTTATTAAACGAACGAACACAAACGAACATCCCGCCGAACGGTTCACGGACTTAGCTGAACGTTCAGTTCGTTTGCAGCCCTATATTATATGGTTACCTCCCGGTTGTTATTAGGGTAATTAGTACTGACTAGAGAACCAAAGTAAGAGAAACCAGTATACTTACAGCTGTTGTGTAAAAGGGTTAGGGCTGTTCAAAATATTCCAAAATCGAAGAACCACACCGAAAAATCCGTGAATCGTTCTGATTTGTCAGTTAAGTGAGCCACATTTTTTTACTTTCTGTTTGGTCAAGCGAACCGGAAAATATGTTGGTTCCAGTTCATGATGACGAGGATTGACTGTTAACTGAAAAAGCAAAAATTTCTAAAAGTACTTGTTTATATTTATAAACTATTTCCTTTACCGTCCCTAGAAAAAAGTTGAAACAAGCTTCTTTGTTATTACTATTTGGCTCACAGTTAAGTGCTACTCATTAACCGTTAGTGGAAGTGGATTACCAATCTTCCATTAGGAAGAGTACTAAAATGCTTCTATTTTTGTTTAACATGTTTGAACTTTGAAGACGTTCAACCTTTCAAAAATTTATAGTTTCTCAACCACAATGAAATTTATAAATCTTTCCGAATTTCTCATCATGATTTTAGAAGATTACTTACGTGCATTTACAGTTAAAACATATTTGCTTAGACGAAAACAGTTAAGTAGTTAGCTGCATAACTGAATCGAAAAATTCAGTTAACAGGCATTCGGTTTATGCTCAGGCTCAAAAATTTGTTAACGCTGCATTTGTTTTACAAATGAGGGAGTTTTAGATTTAAAATCAAACATTTATATTTATGATCCGAATGATACATATTGTAAACAGCTTGTCGGGTTTCTTCACTTCTTGTTAACACTTTCTAAAGTTATCCATTATCTGTTATCAGATCATATGATTCTGTAAAATGTTTTTTTTATTTTTTTATTTTTTTTATTTACAGATTATAATAGCCACAAACATTGCAGAGACTAGTATTACAATAGATGATGTAGTCTATGTCATTGACTGCGGTAAGCATAAGGAGAATCGTTACAACCCACGCAAGGTTTGTCCCTGTCCATCCTTATATATGCTTATTATGTATAAACTGTTTTTATTTTCTTTGTAAATTGTGATATATATTTTGTTGATCTCACTAGAAACTGTCAAGCATGGTTGAAGATTGGATATCTCGAGCAAATGCAAGGCAGCGGCGGGGAAGAGCCGGTCGTGTAAAACCTGGAATTTGCTTTTGCTTGTATACACGTTACAGATTTGAAAAACTAATGAGGCCATTTCAGGTACCATTGTTAAAAACTTACAGTAATTAAATTAAGGAATACTAGCTACTAATTTATGACACACCTTAATACACTCTTTCATAGCTTCCAGAGATGTTGCGGATGCCATTGGTGGAATTGTGTTTACAGATTAAATTACTTTCTCTTGGTCGTATAATGCCATTCTTGCAGAAGGTAACTTAAAATTGCAATTCGTTTTTTTTTTCACTAATATTAATGTTGGGGATAATTGTGATGTTACTATGTTAGGCCCTTGAACCTCCAACAGAAGAGGCCATTACTTCTGCAATCTCATTATTATACGAGGTATTGTGATTTCATTTGATCATAATTTTATTATTATGTGTTATGGAAGTCCTGGGACAACATGATTAAATGTTGTTAATCACAAGTGTTGGTTTATATATTATGTGTTGATTGGAATGCGGTTCAGGTTGGTGCGGTTGAAGGTGACGAAGAATTAACACCTCTTGGGCATCATTTGGCAAAACTACCAGTTGATGTATTAATCGGAAAGGTTTGCACATCTGGTTTACATAATTGTACTTGTCTGTACTCTTATATATATATATATATATAGGGTGGGGATCAAGAGTGAACATTGTTATTTTGTGAACAAAAACGAACAGATCCTAGCCGTTGGATGAGGAGACCATGATCTAGGTTTTAAAGGATTTTTTTAATTAATAAAAATCTAAAACCTGATTTAAAATAACTGCTGAAGGGCAGTATCGTAATTATTTGTTCTTAAAAATTATGCTTAGTTACAAGAAAAAATAACCGCCCCATTCATCATGGAAAAATAACCGCCTCCATATTTTCAAGAAATACACATGTGTATTTAAGTTAATATATTAATGTTGATAAGTAAACAAATATGTACATATGTGTATAAACAACAAACATTCATTTAAACAACCACCATACACTTTTTTATAAAGTCATTGAACATCAACTATAAGAATATACACATGTGTATAAAAACTAATTGCTTAGCGAACAACAATAATACACATGTGTATACAAAACAAACAGTCACTTAACAATAACTATACACATGTGTATTAAAACAAATATTCACCAAACAACTACTAGATCTATACAAAAAGAATTAAAATTTATTTACAATTAAAAAATAAAAAGCGTATGAAAATTGGAAACTTGAAACGGTTACCTAACATGGTAAGTGATTAATCAATTTTAATATTTGTTTGCAATTAAAAAAACTAAATTAAATGAAAATACAAAAAGAATTAAAATTTATTTACATTTAAAAAATAAAAAGCGTATGAAATTTGGAAACTTGAAACGGTTATTAATCAATTTTAATATTTGTTTGCAATTAAAAAAACTTAATTAAATGAAAATACAAAACAGTTACCTAAGATGGTAACTGCTTTTAAATAATTAATTTTAAAATTTGTTTACAATTAAAAAATTATGTTAAATGACAATCCTACCCTTATATTTAGTGAAGAAGATCTATGGCCAGGATTTGTTCGTTTTGTTCACAAATAAGAAAGTGTTCACAAATGAACCTAACCCTATATATATATATATATATATATATATATATCGTAGAAGGATCCGTTAGGAACCATCCTTTATTGCGAGAACCGCGAGAACACAACCAAACATACCTAAAAAAATCTAAAAAACACAATTTTTTTTAATACTTTTTTTATTAAAAATTGCTACTTTTCGTCAATAATTTTTTTTTAATTTTTAAATTTTTTTGAGACGAAAATTAGCGATTTTTTATAAAAAAATATTAAACTTTTTTTGTGTGTGTTTTTTTTAATTTTAATAGGTTTTTTTTTTTTTGGGGGGGGGGGGGGGGGGGTTAGGTTTTTGGGGGGTGGGGAGTTAGGTTTTTTTAGGTTTTCGGGGGGTTTAGCTTTATGGTTTAGTTTTTAGCATTTAGCTTGGGGGGGGGGGGGGGGGGGGGGGTTAGGCTTTTTTAGGTTTTGGGGGGTGTAGTGGGTTAATTTTGTTGTGTTCACATTGGTTCTCACGGTTCTCGCAATAAAGGTGGTTCTAACATGAACCCTACCCTATATATATAGGAGAAGGATCCGTTAGGAATCACCCTTTATTGCGAGAACCAATGTGAACACAACCAAAAATACCTAAAAAACACACAAATTTTTTTTTTAATATTTTTTACTTAAAATTCGCTATATTTCGTTATTAAAAAAAAAAAAATTTTGGCTACTAAAAGTAGCGATTTTTAAGTAAAAAATATTAAAATATATATATATATATATATATATATATTTTTTTTTGTGTTTTTTAGATTTTTTTCTAGGGGTTTAGTTTTTAGCATTTAGTTTGGGTGGGGGGGGGTAGGTTTTTTTAGGTTATTTTGTTGTGTTCACATTGGTTCTCGCGGTTCTCACAATAAATGTGGTTCTCAAATGAACCTTACCCTATATATATATATAGGGTAAAAGGGATGGTACCCGGGTAAATTTTTATAACTTTAAACAAAATTACAAGACATAAGAGGTGATTAGACTTTCCCGGGACATGTCCCCGGTTCAAGTCTATCACCCGCAAACATCCTATATAATGGACTCTAGACAAAGATGTGATACATCTAGTCCATGAAAGCCTAACAAGGCCTCTAAAATTCTGTTTGGGCTTATAAGTGGCCCAAAAGCGTGTACAATTCCACAATACAAATCATTACACATTAATAAAAAAAACTAAATTCCAAACACTTATAGATGACATATAATATTTTCAATCAATTATTCCTGGTCATCCAAAAAAATCTGTTCCGATTTCCCATCCTCCAAATATTCCTAGTGTCCGCAATTTAGCAAACTAGTTTCCAACTCATCTCCATCATGACCATGTGGCACTCTTCCAACCGTCTTGTGTGTATACTGAACGGTTAGTTGCAACTTCCAAATCAATACCATTACCTGATCCGTGGGACACTCACTCACCATAAACCACCCCATGAATTGCTATTACTCGGATCCATGACATGACCTTCCCTTCTCTTAGAATTACTGCATTTTTAGATCCCGTAAAGTTGCCCAATTTCATTATACTATTAGTTGTAGCCCAAGATCAATTTTTAAATCTCCTTTCCCAGCTTTCATTATTGACCTAAAACTTTACCCTTTTAATTATATGTTTGCCCAACTATCATCAGCCCTATGGGCCAAGCCAAGTGTTTTAACTATGAATATTATGATCCAACCATTGACTGGGTCCAAATCAGTGACTCCCCATAGACATTTTTATGACCCAGTACCCGTCAACCCAGTTAATCAAAATTTGGCTGACCCAACCAACCATACGATTCCCAGCAATTTTCCATTACCCCCATTGACTATTTGGTTAGTTTTGACCTGGTTGTTTTTCTGTTTTGACTTCAATCAATCAATCAATCAATCATACCCAGTAAAATCCCACAAATAGCAAAGCTATTTGTAATTTCTGGGTCCAAATCTGTTTTGACTTCACAATCTTCAAATATTTATTTGTGATTTCTGCCTCCTCTTTAAAAGTTTTAGCACCGATCAGCCTAAATTGATCAGTATCAACATTGATTGATTTTGGCCCCTCTATGAGCTTTAACCAGGACTAACCCAATACAGACTAGCTGATAGGTACTGAATTTGACCCTCACATCCAGATGTATTGACCAAATTCAGTGACCTATGTTGTCCAGCAATAAGTTTGGCCTTGCCTCCACTTTTGAAGCGTTGACCATGGTCAAACTTTCAGAAATCAGCAACAAATCCTTTGCGATGGATCTTACTGGGTCCATCACTTCATCCTTAAATTATGTTTGCAGTTTGTGGGATAATGTTATTCGTTCTGAGTAAGGTTAAAACTTAGGTTTTGCAGGTGAAACTTATCTTGTGGATATGTAATGTGTTACAAATGTACTCCCTATGATCATTTTTACAGTTTTAGCATCTGTTAGAGCCCATTCTTGACGTGTGTAATGTGTTGATTCATTTGCAAAGTTATTTTATATGCATGTTTTTATAATTTCTTTCAGTTACATTCAGGAAATAGTAACATGTGTTGTTGATGGTTTCGTTCAATACAGATGATGTTATATGGTGGTATATTTGGCTGCTTATCACCTATCCTATCCATCTCAGCATTTCTGAGCTATAAATCACCCTTCATATACCCGAAAGATGAGGTTTTTTCTTTATTACTCAAAATCATCTTTATTTTTCTTGATGGAAAATTAAGATGCATTATTAAATAATAAAAACAACATAAACTTCAGAGGCATGCTGTTGAGAGAGCAAAGTTGGCTTTGTTGACCGATAAGTCAGGTGGTGCAACTGATCTGGACAATGGGGAGCGGCAGTCTGACCATTTGATTATGATGATTGCATACAAAAAGTGGGAGAAAATTTTACGCGAGGTTACTTTAGTTTGGCTTTTAAGAATTCTGAGTTATATATCTTTACGTTCTCTTTTCTGATCCAAAGTTAAAGTTTCCTACTTACATTTGTCACTTTCTCCTTGCAGAATGGATCTAATGCTGCAGAACGGTTCTGCAAATCATATTTTTTAAGCAGCTCTGTTATGTACATGATAAGGTTTGCCATATTTCTCTGCAGTTCCTAACAACTACACACTCCGTATATAGTTAACGTTTTAACCCCATATTTTGTTCCTGATTTTCTTCTGATATAGTCCTATTCTTTTATATGTAAAAAAAACAATCAATTTAGACTCACCTAATCTATACACTGACATGATAGGGACATGCGTGTACAATTTGGAACATTGCTGGCAGACATTGGTCTTATTGAGCTCCCCAAAAATTATCAGGTACTGTTATGTATCTTTTGTAATAATTCTTTGGATGCATATTGTCTGTAATGCATGTGTTAGGGGTTTTCGCTGTCCTGTTCAGCCGGTTTTGACGAAAGCTCAGGGCTGAACCTTTAACTACCGCTTCGGAAAACAGCAATCTAACTGGCTGGGTTGGTTGGGTCAGCCAGACCTGACAAAACTGTTTGAAGTCTTTTTAAATTAAAATCATAAAATCATTTGTATCAAAATTCCAAAAATGATAAAGATGGTTCATGAATACTATACATCTGCATAACTGCATATTCCAGAATCCAGAAATGAAAAATAATAACAGTAACAGTTGGTGTTTTCTATCATCAGAATGGGGGCAAATGGAAAGAGAAACTCAACAGCTGGTTTTCAGATACATCACAAACATTCAATGTTTATTCAAATCACTTATCAGTCGTGAAGGTAAGCCTCACCACCTGTTTAAAGTCTTCTATCATTTTATATGACTTCAAAAACCATAATCAGTGAATTGCGAAAGAAAAGTTTGATAGTTTACGAGGAAATAAACGTCTTTGAAGTTTAAATCCAAAATATACGTATGCAGGCATTGCTATGTGCTGGTTTATATCCCAATGTAGCTGCCACTGAACAAGGGATCTCAGAGAAAGCTCTAAATAGCCTGAGACAATCTGCGGGTCCTACAACCGATGACTCGAATGTGTGGTTTGATGGAAGACGGGTCGTACATATTCACCCTTCTTCTGTCAATAGCAACTCAAAAACTTTTCAGCATCCGTTTCTTGTTTTCCTTGAAAAGGTATAACTCCATTTACAATTTTGTCCCTGTTGTTTGGGTCAATTTACGGTTATGGTCCCTAGGTCATTATTTTATCAGGCTCCCTCGCATATTGTTTGTTTACAAAGTTAGTCTCTGATCGGTGATGTTCAAGCAAGCAGTGCAAGAGGGACTGTCACTGAACCTGTAAAAGTCGTAATATGACCAAATCCGTTATTACTATAACCTTAAAATCAATGGTCGGTGGCTTTTGCCATCCAACCATTCTACCCTCCAACTATAGTACAATGTCAATAATAACCCTTTACTTATTCTACCTCCAACCTTGGTATAATGTCAAAGTTAACCCTCTACTTTGTAAACTAATTTCTTATGTTTTTATTTTTATGTACGTGCCAGTACAAATTCGAGTTCATCTACGCTTTAACGTTATAATTGTTTGGAAACGAGTTGGGTCAATTATAAAATGTTTTATTTTAATGTATGTTTTGAGTTGGACTACGTTTGACGTAAATTTTTTGGCAACAAATCGGGTCAAATATAATACGTTGTTATTCAACTGTATAAATTTGAGTTACAATACGTTTCGAAATAAATTTAGTTTGGAAACGAGTTGGGTCAATTGTAGCCTATATTTTATCACACCGCGTGTGGCGCCGCCCCCACATGTTTATTTATGACATTTTGAGTTGGTCTCTATTTTGATGTAATTTTTTTTTGGAAACAAGTCGGGTCAAATATAACACATTTCAATTCAACGGTTTGAATTCTGATTACTCTACGTTTCACGTAAATTTAATTCGAAAACGAGTTGGCTTGTAGTCCATGATTTATTACGTCGCGTACGGCGCCGTCGCCGCAACGCACGGCTGGTAAAAGAACTAGTTTGACTCGAACTACAAGGACTAAAAATGTAATATACTTTTTATATAATATTCTAATTTTGTTCCTTTTGATGTTGACATTTATAGGTTGAGACAACGAAGGTGTTTCTTCGAGATACAACCATCACTTCCCCCTACTCTATTTTATTGTTTGGTGGTTCCATGAACATTCAACACCAGGTATCCTTTTTTGCATTGATAACTTGTTCAACGCATTCTTATGAATGGAGTCGTAAAATAAAATATCATTTTTTTGCATGAATTTGACCCGTAATTCAAAGCATGGGCCCACACATATTCTCTTTTTGACTTATTTGACTATTATTGTAAAGAAATGTTTGTGTCGATTATCACACGGTTTATTATAATTTTTGTCAATACAATTATACAATATCTCATGGGTGTCGTGGGATCGATAGCGTTGCAAACGAACCGAACGAAGTTCGCGTTCGTTTGTTATGAAATATATGAGTTCACGAACTGTTCATGAATACTTACCGAACAAGATCTTATGTTCATATTCGTTTGTCAAGGAAATGAACGTCTTCGTGTTCGTTTGTGTTTGTTTGGTAATTTTAGGTAACAAACACAAACTAATGTTCAGGGACACAGTGAAAACAAATGGACACAAACAAGCGTTCATGGACAAAATATATAATACACTAACACCTATTAAATATTTTATTTGTCGGAATTTTGACGTATCTAAATACAATATAAAAATTAGAAACACTAATGAACTATCAAACACAAACGAACACCTTACCGAACGTTCACGAACATGAATGAACGACCGCGGCCTTTGTTCATGTTCGTTCATTTAACTAAACGAACAAAATTTTATGTTCGTGTTCGTTCATTTATTAAACGAACGAACACAAACAAACTTCCCAGTTCCCGCCAAACGGTTCATGAATTGTTTGCTGAACGTTTGGTTTGTTTGAAGCCCTAAGTAAAGCATATATATAACAGCCCGGTTTTTAAGGGTTTGCAATGGGTTAGGTTTAAGTTGCTAGTCTCGGGTCTTGAATTTTGCAGACGGGTCTCGTAATCATAGATGGGTGGTTGAAAATGGCTGCACCAGCTCAAACGGCTGTCCTCTTCAAGGAACTTAGACTAACTCTTCATTCAATTTTGAAGGAGCTAATTAGGAAGCCGCAGGTAACACTGAACCCGAGCTGCAAATCAGTCTACTTTATTTCTTTGACCCGATCTTTTAAACCCGTTTCTTCCTGTCTTCTTTTCTTGCAGACTGCTAACATAGCCGAAAATAACGTCATTCAGTCTATAGTACACTTACTATTAGAAGAAGATAAACCTACAAGGTGATATGATACAACAAATTCGGGATACTTTTACAACCCGGCATTGCTACTTCACAAAGGGCGTTGAAAGATGCGGTCAACCCGTTACGGATTCTTGCATCATATGCATTGCAACAAACCGCAACAGAGTAACCGTCATATAGACAGTCCATTTATTTGAATTTCTAAAATACCTTCTGATAAGATTAAAATATATGGAAATATAATGAATTTATAAAGTATGTGGGGTGTTGAATGTTTTTTGTATGAGGGCATCTAAGGTTGTATATTGTATCTATATGCATGCATCATGTGGACTATTTCTAAGAATGTATGCATTTGGATTGTCGTGGTAACATACTAAACATATCATTGGTATCGTTGGGACGGTAATGGGTTGGGTTTGAGATGGATTTTGGTAATACCTGTTTCATATCTGTTTATAAAGGTTATAAAACCATATCCTATACGAGTTCAGTTGCTCTACGCGTTGGGTTTGTGGGTATCGAGATCCTCGTTTATGAATTTAAAGGTTAAAAACTACCCATTGGGATATTTATTACTAGAAGATTGGTTTCATTCGCTCCAGAATAAGTTAAATATAAAATACTCAAATCTTGCAACAGATCAAATTAAGTGTCGTTTGTGAATAGATTAATACAAAGTCTCTGAAACAAAACACATACATGAAACTGTAAATGGAAGCTTCTTCACTTACCCAAAGTTTTTGCAATAAACAAATCCAAACTCTTTAGTTTTTTTAATAAACTAATAATAATTCCCATTGATCCTTTAGGAGTTTATGTTATATCATGCTTCAAGTTTATAAAAACCACAAGTTCGTTGATTAAAAATTTGTGAGCAGAAGCTGCATCCCATTGATTAAGGCTTCTTAACCTCCTGTTGATTTGATATTGTGATATTGTCAATCAATTTAACCGCCAACAGTGTTTTGGTTTCAACCAACTAAACGCAGATTGTTTATGGTACGGGTCTGGCTAGATCTCTTGCCAACCATAGAATCTTTGTTGGGGGAGAGGGTCGTCAGTGGTTGTCGTGGTGGGAAAGGGGGTCATTGGAGAGACAACAAACTAGAAGGGGAGCGTTTATGTAAACATCAAAATATAAATGGGTCTTAATAATGTGAGAAGTGAATTTTTTTTCATCTGCGACTTAGGAATGATGTTTAATTGCAAAATATAAAAAAATAAAATAAAAAAGTCGTGATTTTACAGTAGTAGAGTAATTATTGTAGGTAGACCTGGCAAACGGGTCGGGTTGGGTCATGGGTCAAAACGGGTTCGGGTTGAAACGGGTTCGGGTCAAAACGGGTCAATTAAAAATAGGGTTGTTTTGGTTCGGGTCAAAACGGGTTCGGGTCGGAACTGGTTCGGGTCAGAACGGGTTTGGGTCAGAACGGGTTTGGGTCGGAACGGGTTTTGGGTCGGGTCGGGTCGGGTTGGTTAAAAAAATGTTTTTTTTTTAAATGATTGTATATCAAGGGGCAATTTTGTCGGGTTAAAATTCCCAAAGCCTTCCAAGTTGGTGACTTATGAAACTATATCTTGCTTGCTTGTTTAAATTTTAATCAGATACCTTAAGCTTAGTTTGACTTCTACACAATCTGAGTATGTTGGACGCAGATAAAAGAATTGGTTCTTTTGACGCAAAGTAACTTGCATCATTCAACTAACAACCGACTTTATAACTGTTTAAATGTAGTATTAGCTACTGGTCGAAACGGTACTAATCGCGGTACGGGTCGAAAAGGTACTGGTCGAAACGGTTCGCGTCGAAACGGTTCGCGTCGAAACAGTTCGATTCGAAACGGTACTAATCGAAACGTTTTTTTTAAATGATTGTACATCAAGGGGCAATTTTGTCGGGTTAAAACAGGTCCGGGTTGGTAACCTTCGAATAATGTACCTACTTTATCCAAAAAAACACAGCCTTAATGCAAAACCATCTCTACTTTGTCGAATAATGTTTTTTTTTTTTTTTTTTTTTGGAAATTGTTAGATTAGGTTAGACCTGGCTATTGTTAGCCCTGGTAATAGTTTTGTTATCAGTGGCCATTTGTTTTAAATACGATGACAATGTGGCAATTTATAAGCTTCTATGATCAGTTATATGGTATAGACGTCTGGTTTGGGAATTAGAATTGAGAATTCGTTTTTCTGTAGTTGATTTATTAGAACGGGTTCGATTCGAAACGGTACTGGTCGAAACGGTACGAGTCGAAACGGTTCGCGTCAAAACGGTACGGGTCGAAACGGTTCGCATCAAAACGGTATTGGCCGAAACGGTACGAGTCGAAACGGTATTGGCCGAAATGGTTTGCGTTGAAACGGTTCGATTTGAAACGGTACGGGTCGAAACGGTACTGGTCGAAACGGTACGGGTAGAAACAGTACGGGTCGAAATGTTTCGTGTCGAAACGGTACTGGTCGAAACGGTACGGGTCGAAACGGTTCGATTCGAAACGGTACTGGTCGAAACGGTACGGGTCGAAACGGTACGGGTCGAAACGGTTTGCGTCGAAACGGTACGAAACTCGTCCCGACCCGAAACTCGTCTCGTGCGGAAACTCGTGCCGGCCCAAAATCCGTTGCGATCCGAAACCCGTCCGTGCAGAAACCCTTGTCGGCCCGCAACCCGACCCGAACTGACCCTGTTTCTTTAAGACACTAACCCACATCGACCCATTTCTTTAATGTTGTCGACCCGCTTTGACCCGAAAATAACATGATGGAATTTCAAGTGACCCATTATGACTAGGGTTGTTCATGAGCCGAGCCGAGCCGAGCCAGGCCAAGCTCGGGCTCGGCTCGATTATAAACCGAGCTGGCTCGGCTCGGATTTGAAACCGAGCTGAAAATCTAAGCTCGGGCTCGGCTTGGTTTTAAATCGAGCTAGCTCGGCTCGGCTTGGTTTGGCTCGATTTTATAAAAAAAAAAACTAATATATACCTCTTAAAATTTAATAACCTAAAATATTATTCAATAATTTAAAAGAATATATTCAAAATAAGTTCAACCTAATGCAATTCAAACCAAAATCAAGTTTAACAACGCAAAATAAGTTTTAATTTCAATAAAATACAATATTAGTTCATTAGTATGGTAATCAATCTTAAAATATGCCATAAATATCAAATTACAAACCTATATACATGTAAATAATAATCGGTTTTTTTGTAATATATTATAATGTATATAAAATTAAAATTTATTATAAGTAAAATAATTCGAGCTAAACCGAGCCGAGCTACAAAGCGAGCCGAACCGAGCCAGCTCGGCTCGTTACGAGCCGAGCCGAGCTAGGCTCACTTTCTAACCGAGCTGAGCCGGCTCGACTCATTTTTAAACCGAGCCAAATCGAGCGAGCTTTTTCCGAGCTAAATCCGAGCGAGCTTCGAGCGAGCTCCGAGCCGCGAGCTTTTTGAACAGCCCTAATTATGACCCAATTAGTTAAAATATCTTACCCAAATCAACCCATATAATTTTAAAAGCAACCCAAATTGACCCATTTGAAAGGCTTTGGGTCAAGATTGCCCCCTCTAATTGTAGGGATATTCTTTGTGAGATTCTAAAGCGGGCAGAGATTTTGGCAAAAAAGAAGGCTCCGATGAACTTTCTGTCGAATCCGCTCGATGGGAGGTCTACTCTTTGGACAGCTGATATTCTTGTGTTTGGGTGGGCAAGGGGAAAACACGTTTGTGTAGACCTTATAGGAGTGTCCCCTCTTGTTGGGCTCAGTGATAATGAGTTTGTTGTTGGCCAGGCTGCAGTGAAGGCGGAATCAGGCAAAGTCACTAAACACGAGAAAACTTGTTTGAAGAATCAACATGTGTTTATACCAATTGCTTTTGATACATTTGGTTCCCTAGCCCCGAAGGCCGTGGAATTCCTAAATAGAGTCCAGCGGGTCGTGAATAATAATTTCTCAACTCCTAAGAATCAATTTTGTCTTTAGTTAAATCGGTTTTGCGATTCAAAAAGGGGTTGCGGCGCAGCTTGTTGCCTGTTTACTTGTCATTTGCTTGTAATTTGTTGTTTTGGCATTTTAATGAGAATTACAAGAAAAATATTTTTTTTATTGTTAAAAAATTATAATACTCTACAATTTTGTAGAATAATTATAATTACCCTACAAAATTACATAATTACTCTACTGATGTAAAATCACGATTCTTTTTAATTCTTGGACTAAAATACGTGTTTAAAAAGATGGAAAAAGAAATTTCCTCCTTTACTTCTCATGTTAACGGTATTTGTATGTTAAGATTTATTTATACGATAACTTAACCCTATTTTGTATTAATGTATTATTATTGTTTTAGTCTTGGGATGAAATATTTATTTTACATGATCTTTTAACATAAAACTTTTAGTGGATGTCTAATCTAGGACCAAAAAAGTATTTTTTTTTCTAGAAGAAAATGTGAAATTTTGATACACACCTGTTTCATGTAATTTAACATAAAACTTTTAGTGGATGTCTAATCTAGGACCAAAAAAGTAATTTTTTTTCTAGATTTAAGAAAATGTGAAGTTTCGATACACACTGCTTCATGTAATTTACACTTATGCACACGGTATTATAGCCTAGTGCCATCTTAGGGGCGAGATAAAGATTATTGGGTTTTTTTTTTCCAGATTTATTGGTTTCTTCCTGAATTGGTGTATAGGCATTATTGTCCAGTGGAGATGGATATGATCAGATGGTTCCACTAGTGACACGATGATACTCCAGTGGTACGTCAGTGATCCAAATTTGTCGTTCAGAAAAAAAAAATTACACTTACAAAAGTGATGGTTATTTATATAAATAGTTTTTTTATGTTTTCATGTTAACACATGTTAATAAGATTCTCATTTGCACATGTATAAGGCATGGGGAATCAGTTTGATTTGGTTAAGTTAAATCGAATTTGTGGATGTGTGCACATATATTTGGCAGGCTATGAAGACCTTACACGTACTATTAGCCTGCATACGGTGTGACAATTCATCAACGCACCCCATTATTTTTCATTGCTTTATCTTACATTCTAATTTACTATTCAATGAAAGTGTGAAACTTATATTTATAATTTTATATATTTTCTTTTCTTTTCTTTTTTCTAATATTGGTTTTCCGAAACTGCATGTTGAATGTCACATAAGTGAACGTATATAATTGGGGGTGTTCATCACATCACGTTTCGAGTTATTTACATCGGGTATTCAGATTTGGTGTTTCTAATGATCAATCTAAATAAGAATTCAAATATTTCGAAATGGATTCTAATTCGATTCAGGTTGCTTTGAGTTCATCTGATTTACGAAATAAAAAATGAATAATGTAGATTAATAAAATAAAAATACGTATATTTATAAAGAGAAAAATATTGGATTCGAATAATCAAAGACGATTTGATCCGAAATTTGGAATGGTATAAAGATGGCACATTAGTATAAGGAATCAGAGTCTTCATTATATTGTATAAACTTTTTTTTTTTTGGTAAAGGATTACCCCGGTGAATATTATACCAACCAAAACCAAACAAACCAAGTGAAGGGCAAGATACCCATCAGTTCTCAAGTATGACATGCCATACTTAAGTTACCAACACAACACCCACAATGGAAACACAAATACACATACTAGACTAGATGACACTACATCACCAAACAAATAAACACAATAAAACTATTAGCCGCAATCATCATCCGGAACCAGGAGACCTCGAGGCAATGCCCACTCTTGCAAAACTTGAATCGTGCTAGGGGTTGTCTTGAATCTCATAGTATGAAGCTTCAACCTCACCGTCGATAATATGACCTCTACCAATTGGTTAGCATTTCTTTTCCTGGATGAAAACAATCTTCTATTCCTTTCTTCCCAAACAAAGTAAGCTGAGGCGCTGACAACTATCTTTGTTATAACATTACTAGCTGTCGTCGATGCTGAAATCCCCAACAAATACTGAAAAATTGTGTTCCAGTCATTATTAATATCAGCCATTCCTGCTTTTCCTTTCACCCCATTCCAAACTGAACTTGCATACCGACACTCGAAAAAAAGATGGTCATGCGAATCCGGGGAAGAAGAGCAAAGCGAGCAACACATCAGGTTGAAGTTTGCATTACCCGAAGAGTTCCATCTACTCATAATATCTTGAGTCTTCAACTTTTTTTGCACAAGAAGCCACATGGGAAACGAATGACGGGGGATCGCCTGCGGAAACCAAACTAACTTGGCCCAAGGAACTTCATCTTGGTTAAACCGAGTATCATTCCAAGCCACAGCCGTGTTAAACTCCACTCGCTGGCCCGAATTTGTTTTCCACTCAACTCTATCCTGTCTCGTGTGATCCAATAAAACGTTCTGAAGCTGAGCAAGCGTAGGGAAACGATCCGTCCAAGAGTTCGGCCAAAGCCATCCTCAATGAGCATAAACCTCCGCAAGTTTTGTAGTCATATTGTAACCCGCATTTGCTATAATTCTCGGAGTAAGAATCCTAGCGATCGGGCATACCTCATCCCATTTGTCAAACCAAGCAAAAGTTCTAGTTCCATTTCCCACGTTAATCCATAAATGATCTTTAATCATATGCCTAAGCCCAAGCATTTTCCTCCAGCTCCATGCAATATTGCTTCCAACCGGGACATCCCAAAAACTTCTATTGCGAATACGATACGAGTGAATCCATTTAACCCATAAAGACTCAATCTCGTGAATAATACGTTTTATGTTATTTCCTTGAGTCCATAGAAAACGTCGCATCCTCTCCTCAATCTCGTGAATAATACGTTTGGGAAGAACGAAAACCGAAGCCCAGTACACATGCATAGAAGAGAGGACCGATCTAATCAGCTGCAAACGACAAGCATTTGTTTTTCCAATCCGTTATACGGGACTCCAAATTTTCAATCAATCTTTTACAGTCCTTATAATGCAACCGAGTGGATATCAAAGGAACCCCAAGATAACGAACAGGTAATTCACCTTCCTCAAAGTGCGTGATGCTTTTAATCCGAGCCTTCACCCCATCCGTCACATTGCCAAAATACACTGTGCTCTTCGGCACGAGACCCGATTTTGCAAACTTTGAGAGATGACATTACAAGATATGAAATTTCTAAGTGTGTACTATGTTTTCTTTGTTCTAATGTATTTTACAAACTTATAATTCTTCTTTTCCGGTTAATTGAGAACTACACATTACTTGAAATATACGTATTTTTATAAAGAAATAAGAGTAAATTGACAAAATTGTCTCTGGGGTTTGGGCATGTTTGTCATTTTCATCCAAAACAATTTTTTGTACCATATAGTAATTCATTTTTAGGATTTTTTGTCATTTTCATCCAAACGTCTGATTTTTTTTTTTTTTTTTGCCAAAATCGTCCCTGAGTTTTGAGATTTTTTGTCATTTTCATCCAAATGTTTGATAGAAACAATAAAGCAAATTAGATGTTTGGATGAAAATGAAAAAAATCCCAAAAGTGAAGGACTACATGATACAAAAAATTGTTTTGGATGAAAATGACAAACATGCCCAAACTACACAGACGATTTTGGCAATTTACTCAAGAAATAATTATAATTTGAATTCAAATAGTGATACGAAATTCGAGTTAAGTTCAAGTTAGGTTTTTTTTTGGTCCTTTTGATGAAAACTGAAAATTGTCCAACCCTACTTGTACAAACATATTATTTTATAAAACTTATCCCTCAATCAAGACAAGATAAAAATTACTAAAGGGGGCATGATTACAACCAATCAATTAGAGATAAAAAAACATGTTATCTTAAATCACTCTATAAAAAAAATTAAAATAAAAGGCAACACATAAACTTTTTATATGATGCGGAAATTTTGTGACTGTCTGTGTTATATTAAAAAAACACACAAAAATGAAGTATTTATATACATTGGTGTAAACTATTAAGATGGGTAAAACTATAAAACTAAGTTTTGATTTTGTTTTGTTTTGTTTTTTTTGATGCTGATGTGATTACCGGTCAAAATGGAAGAAGTGTCTCCTCATGTGAAAGATAGTGCAATTAATAAAGGGTGTAAAACCGTTCACA
The DNA here is from genome assembly GCA_030545235.1 of Helianthus tuberosus. NCBI lineage: Eukaryota > Viridiplantae > Streptophyta > Magnoliopsida > Asterales > Asteraceae > Helianthus > Helianthus tuberosus. Next base: position 110,699,775 of record CM060364.1, on the reverse strand, counting down.
TCTTCAAATATTTTTCTTTATTTAACAAGTTTTAAACTTATACTTTACACATTTTGTCCCCTACATCATTGAGGTATTCATCTGGATTAGCATCTATTTTCATATACATCCGTGGCGTTTCGGATCTAAGTACGTTTCCTGTTCATCTCTGTTATTTTTGTTATGATTTGTTGAGTTTGTTTAGTTTGATTTGATGTTGTAATTGGTAATGTGAGTAGACAGGACGTTGAACGTTTCCGATGAAGAAATTGAAGCGTTGCAGTCGTTGCAAAGTGGATTTCAGAAGTGTGTGGTGATAAAACAAGGGTCTATCCACGTAGGCTGTCCACCTCATCATCTCCATACCACGTAGGCTTAAAAACCAAACTCAGTTAGTGATTATTTAACGAAGGGGTGTGACACTAACACCAAATTGTTAAGTAGAGGGTGGTAGGAGCCAATTTGAAAGTTGAGAGTGGTATTGGCCAATTTTGCTTAGTTTAGGGTGATATAATTCATTTCCCCTTTATCTTTATGTAAAACATCAAATTTCTTTCATGGGTAACTACTTGTTAACTCCTCAAGTTTGATTTGTAATGATCGGATCAAATCAGCCTTAAACGAGCGTAAATCTTAAAATAAGCATGTATAAAAAACGAGCATGGGTTTCACATATCGAGCTCGAGTAAGCTCATGAGCCTGTCATCTGTATCGTTATTATTTATGGATATTGGATTTAAATAACCCCAACTTTCACCAATTGACCGATAACACTCCCAATTTTCAATTTGTACCACAACACACCCAACTTTCAACTTATGTTCCTCTACCACTCCTTAACTAACTGAACTCTAACCCAGTTAGCTGATGTCAGATGCCACGTCATAAAAATGCCACGTCATTTGCCACATCATCAAAATGACATGTCAACTACCACATCAGCTGCCACGTCATAAAAAATGCCACATCAGTTGCACCTCATATGCCACACCAACAAAAAGGGCCACATCAGATGCCACATCAGCAAAAACTAAGAGTTAGTTGGCAAGTGCTAGAGAAAAATAAGTTGAAAGTTGGGAGTGTTGGTGTACAAATCGAAAGTTGGGAGTGCTATTGGCCAATTGGTGAAAGTTGGGCTTATTTAAATCCAATATCCCTATTATTTAATATATTAAATATATATTTATGTAATAACAATTATCGTGTTATATATGTTATGTTACATATATAATTAAAACTATATATGTTCAGAAATATATATTAAACAACTATCAAATAATAAACGAGTCGAGTCGAGCCTAAGCCAAACTCAAACTTGAAAAACCACTCAGGAGCTGAGCTCTAGCTTAGGCGAGCTCGGCCTCGACTCTGCTCGTTTAGACTCCTAGTGCTCATCTTCAATGGCGACTGCTGCTTCATCTTCAGCAACCAATCTCACACCACACATTTTCACCTTACAATTGATGCCAACACATTTAAATGAAACCATAACTCGATCTTCAACTTTCATCCACCTGGGGTCGGATCTCTTGTACCAAACCCATATCTGATCCGACTCAATATTGGGATCATCGGTTGACAAGAGAGACACATCACTAACGAGATCGCCATGTAGGTTCTTCACACTACACGAGATTTCAAAATATGTACTTTTGTTACTAGTGTTTTCAGGAGTAATAACAACACAAGTCGCCAAACCCTTCAGCTTTTTGTAGTGCCAATGCGGCGGTAATTCCATCGTTATAGTATCACCATCACGTTGATTGCTAAACCACCCTGGAATACTACTTCCCGGAAGAAATATATTAGCCTCTTCAAATATATCAATCCGTCCCTGTCCATCATCAATGTTTTATTATGTGTAAGTATGCAACAACATTATTCCTTAAAATGCAAATACACGCATATATGATCATTTCAGAACACCAAAATTTTGACGAGTACACCTGAACAGATGTGAGTCCCTTAAATTTCTTTTTTATCAATGGTTCACATTCTTATAATTTGTACAACTTACATAAGTTACATATATGTGTGGTTTATACATATAAAAACTATCAAACTAATTTGTTCATATTTTTTTTCGTATCGTTTAGCTACGTGTATGTTATTATAAACAAACAATCAAACTAAGTTGTTCATATATTTTCAATTGTGTACCATATATGTGTAGGACTACATAAACAAACTATTAAACTAATGCGTTCATACTTTTTTTAAATAAAATTGTATTGTTTACCTACAGATGTGTAGGTTATATACATAAACAAATAATCAAACTAATTTTTTCATGTTTTTCAGATAAATTTGTATTGTTTACCTACAAATGTGTAGGTTATATACATAAACGAATAATCAAACTAATTTGTTCAAAATTTTTTTCCGTATCGTTTACCTACACGTTTATGTTATCATAAACAAACAACTAAACTAATGTGCTCATAATTTTTAAATTGTGTACCATTTACCTAAATATGCGTAGGACTACATAAACGAACAATTAAACTAATGTGTTCATAATTTTTTTTTTAAATGTGCTGTTTACCTACGAACTATGCAGTTAAAGCGGTAAAATATCAGATATCGGGTCAAGGACCGATATTTGAGATATAGGTTATCTCAATGAGATATCGGTAATTTTAATATTATGCAGAATTTATATATAGCAATGTAACACTAACAATTCAGTGATATATCGGTCAAATATTGGCGATATGTCGGTTATATCAGTCAAATATCGGTCGATATTGCCGATATTATAGTACCGATCTCGATATATATTCTGACTGATATTTTAGATGGGAAACGATAACCGATATATCACCGATATATCACCGATATTAACTGCATAGCCTACTAAGTACTAATGTGTAGTTTATATACATAAACGAATAATCAAACTAATTTGTTCAACTTTATTCTTTTTTTATTTCAAGAGAGAGAGAGACAAAAACAATGACCATTATATCTATCCCTTTTTCTTTTATCATAAATTTTGTAAAACTGGAAAAAAAAATGGCTCATATCATTCTTGCAATATAAAGCGTTCTGAAAGCTATATATATATATATATATATATAGGATAAGGATCATGTGAGAAGTAGTAGGCTATTTGAGAAACCTGAGAAGCATTCTGGACCACACATTTTCCTTAAGCAAAAAAATGCAAAAAAAATGCAAATTTTTTTTTTTTTGAAAAAATCGCAGCTTTTTCTTTAAGTATTTAATTTTTTTTTTTTTTTTTAAATTTTTTTGGGAATTATACACATGTGTATATTGTTAATCTTCTAACTATACATATATGTATATTGTCAATTATACATATATGTATATACATGTTTAAAATTGAAAAATAAGTGTTATTTAGGGTTTAGCATTAGGGTTTAGGGTTTAGCTTTATGGTTTAGGGTTTAGCTTTAGGGTTTAGCTTTAGGGTTTAGCTTTAGGGTTTAGCATTAGGGTTTAGTAATAGTATTTATGGTTTAGCATTAGAGTTTAGCTTTTGGGTTTAGCATTAGGGTTTAGCTTTAACTTTTGGGTTTAGCTTTAACTTTTGGGTTTGCATTAGGGTTTAGCATTTAAGGGTTTAGCTTTAGGGTTTAGTTTTAGCTTTAGGGTTTAGCATTAGGGTTTAGCTTTAGGGTTTAGAATTAGGGTTTAGCTTTAGGGTTTAGCATTAGGGTTTAGAATTAGGGTTTAGCTTTAGGGTTTAGGGTTTAGCATTAAGGTTTAGCTTTAGTGTTTATGGTATAAGGTTTAGGATTTATAACACATATTTTTTCAATTTTAAACATGTATATACATATATGTATAATTGACAATATACATATATGTATAGTTAAAAGATTAACAATATACACATGTGTATAAATCCCAAAAAAAAAATTTAAAAAAAAAAAAAATTTAATCCTTAAAGAAAAAGCTGCGATTTTTCCAAAAAAAAAAAAAATTTTGCATTTTTTTCACCTTTTTTGCATTTTTTGCTTAGGGAAAATGTGTGGTCCAGATTGCTTCTCAAGTTTCTCAAATAGGGTGGACTTCTCTTAGGATCCCTACCCTATATATATATATATGAGTGTGTGTGTTTGTGTATATATAGAGAGAGAGAACCTGTGGCAAAAACACCGTAAGCAGGCTCTCAACGGCCCGATTCTCAACTGCTTTTAGACAGTTTTTAAAATCAAAGACAGCAGTGCCACCACTGTACTCGGTTGACAGCTTCGGTAACTCTTGCAGTGATATGCAACGTTGTGCATCAAGGTTAAGGACGGATGAAGGAAGATTCGGCAGAAACTGAAGCTTCTTACAACCCGTCAACCGTAGGCACGAAAGTCGAGATAACCGACTCAAGTTTGCATTTATGCTTGTAAAATCATTGTCGCTCATATCCAACTCTTCAAGTGAACACAAACTTTCCAGGCTACTTACACTAGCACCAGAAAGATTGCAATGGCTGACATTTAAAACCCGTAGTGAACCTAAAGTTGACAAAGAAGGTAACACCGAAGCCACGGGACCATGAAGTTTTCTTATAAATGATGAAAGCTGTAACGGGTGAGATTTGACCAAATTTTTTATTTTTGAGCAACCGAAGAGATTGAGATTTTCGAGTGATTCTAATTTGGTTATGTTGGGGAGAATCTTGAGGTTTTTGCAGTTTTTTAAACTTAAGATGATGAGCGTCTTCAAAGTTCCGATCGAAGGGTGAACTTTAACCAAATTTTCACAACCATCAAGTATTAACTCTTTTATATTTGGAGTTTCCGTGAAGTCTGGTGTCTTTCTTAGGTTGAGACAATGACTGAGGTTCAATAATGTCAGTGTTTTGAAGCCCTGTTTATAAAAAGATAAAATGGTAATGAATTGTGTCAGTATTATTATTGATAACTAGGATCAATGTAAATAGTATAGATGGGTGGGGGCGGGTCGGGTATTGGGTCAACATAGGTCCGCGCGAAGCAGTCCAGGTTAAAATGGGTCAGTTTTAGTACAGGTTAGGATGAGTTGTTGACATACAAACACTGTTTTGTCAGTTCATATAAAGTATATATAATTAATGTATTAATTGTGAATACAAAGACAATAAAACTTTAACAACAACAGCTTAGGAGGTTGTGTGCAGGAAAGATAGACATTGCGTAACTTTCAACTCCTTGAAAAAAAGGTTCTTTCAAAAAAAATTCACCAATTTTTTTTAAAATTATCTAACCTTTTCAAAAAAATAATAATAAATAAAAAAAATATCGTATACGAAATCATACATTTGTGTAAAACAAATTTACATAAGTGTAACCCACCAAAAAGGGTGACGTCATGTGCTTTTGTGGAAAAAAATTACAGCAGTGTAGATGGCGATTACATGATGAATAACTCGCACGAGAAGTAGGATTTCCATCGGGGTTCATCTACGTTTGTGCAAATTTTCGTGGAAAAACTCGCACGAGAAGTAGGATTTCCATCGGAGTTCTCACAGCTCGGGGGAGTTCTCATCTGATCCTGATCCTATGTGTGTGTGTGTGTGTATAGAGAGAGAGATGTGCGCATGTGTATATCTGTGTGTGCATGTATACACATATATATGTTTGACAACTGTGAATACCTTTGATCTGCTCCATACTTGTTTGATACAACTAAATGACAAATCAAGGACAAGGAGGCTCTCGGGGCAAAACGATGATGGTAGATGTTGAAAAGGATATCCATGCCAACAAAGCAACTGTAATTCATTCGATAAAAATTCAAGCTTTCCAGAAGCGGCACTCATGTTAGTCTCTTTCCACAATTCACTTCTGCATTTTACACCATTGGTGTCTCTAAAACTACACAAGGCTCCATTATATATGCGTAGTAATCGAAGATTTTTCAACTTCTTGAAGCTTTGACCATCGATATTGACTTTTGAAGATGAAAGGTCTAGTGCTAAGCCTTTAACAAATTCAGTTCCCTAAAAAAAGGAAATTTCAAGATAATTTAGGTTATTATCACACGTTAATCTTTCACAAATATTTTTGAGTAAAATCCATTTTTGACCCTGAGGATTAGCCAGTTTTGCGACTTTCGTCCAAAGGTTTGTTTTTTAGCATCTGGATCCAAAAGGTTTGAAATCTTGCCAGTTTCATCTGGCTCGTTAACTCCATCCTTTTTTTCCGTTAAGTCAGGTGTATTTCCGTCTTTTTTGTTAACTTAAAGGGCTATTCGGTCTTTTTCACCTTATGTACAAGCATTTAGCATAGTGTACAAGTATTTCAAAAACGGTATTGCCCTTTAAGATAATAAAAAAGACGAAAATACCCCTGATTTAACGGAGAAAATGGATGGAGTTAACGAGCCGGATGAAAATGGCAAGATTTCAAACCTTTTGGATCCAGAGGCGAAAAATAAACCTTTGGACGAAAGTTGCAAAACTAGCCAAACCTCCGGGACGAAAATGGCATTTTACTCAAGATTTTTGAAAAATGAGAAAAAAAGTTTTCGGGTCAACCCAATCCGACCTCTACAACAAAATTACCCATCTTGACCCGAACCCAGATAGACAGTTACCCAATCTGCCAGATCCGCCCGTTTTGCCACATCATGCACCTTATTATTTTTCAATACATCGAGCACATCTGTTGGAGACCATAATCTGCTTTGCTTCGCAGGTTCTTCAGATTCTTCACGTATTATTTGCCGACCCATTTGTTGGACCAAATTATGCATTTGTATCCTATCTCCACATATACTTATTAGTGACTTATCAACTAAAACTCTAAGATTAGTCGAAAAAGACAATTCACAAACATCCAGTATTTTCAGCACATAATCTTTCTTTTCTCCTCTAAAGAAACACGCAATATCAAGAAAAATGTTTTTTTGATCAGCATCGAGCCCATTGTAACTTACTCTGAGCACTTGATGTATAAGTATAAGAGCGTTAGAACTACGTTGAAGATTATCTATCTCACGTTCCCATTCATGTAACGTCTTGTTAAACAGAGAACTTCCTATAGTTTTAAGTGCGAGCGGGTGTCCGTTAACATAGTCAAGTATTCCGTTGGCACATTCGATAAATTCGTCCGGTGGATGTTCACCTTTAAAAGCATATTTATTAAACAGCTCACGAGCTTCATCGTCATTCAAAGGGTCGATTTCGTAAACGTGCTCAACATGATTAGCTTTAAGCAACTGTCGATCTCTACTCGTTACCACAATCAAACTTCCGGGATTAAACCAGTCAGGATTTCCCGCTAACGCTTCAAATTGGTTTTGGTTATCCAAGTCATCAAGTACAATAAAGATCTTTTTACCCTTCATCCTTCTCTTCATTATGCAAACCCCTTCACCAACACTTGGTATTTTTAGATCCGTTAAGGGATCGCCATCTTTTAAAATATCGTCAAGAAGTTTTGTCTGTAGATAAACAAGCCCGTTTCGATTCACGACGTCATTAACATCTTCACAAAAGCTGCACGCTTCAAAATGTTTATACATAAGGTTATATATAGCTTTTGCAACGCTTGTTTTTCCTATTCCACCAATGCCGCAAATCCCTATTGTGTGAACCTTATCGGACCCTGCAAATTGCGATAAGTTCATTTGCTCTGCACGAGCGTACAATCCAACTAGACTGTCACGGGAAGGTATGGGCCCATCAATTAGTTTATTAAATATCTCCTTCAAGATTATATCAATAAACTTTGATTCATACCTACAAAACCATAAAGAGGAGCATACATCAACAGCTTGATAAGAAAAACAATTGTGGGGACTAAATGCGTTACAAAGTACAAACCATAGGGACCATCCTTATACTTCTGAAAAGCTAGGTACCAAATCCAAAATTTTGGTAAACCACAGGGACCATTCATGTACTTTACTCAAAAAAATTATTGGCAACTTTGAACCAGTTTGACCCTTTCTACATTACCTTTTACTAATAGTATTTAAATTTACCATGTGACCCGTTTGGAAAAAGAAAAAAAAAACCACAACCTAAAGCGACCCATTTAATTAATATTTGATTTTAACCATTGGATCGTTTGAGAAACACATAATTCAAAACGACCCATTTGATTAATATTTGATTTTATCCATTTGACCCGTTTGAGAAAATGCATAAACCAAAACGACCCATTTGATTAATATTTGATTTTAACCAATCAATCCGTTTGAGAAAACACATAATCGAAAACGACCCATTTGATTTTATCCATTTGACCCATTTGAAAAAACACAGAATCCAAAACCACCCATTTGATTAATATTTGATTTTAACCGTTTGACAAAAAAAAAAAAAAAAAAAAAAAAACACAACCCAAACGACCCATTCAATTAGTATTTGATTTTAACCATTTGACCCGTTACACACACATAATTTTGGAGGATTTACCCATTGGTCGTATTTTGGAGATCCCATCCCGATAAGTTTCCAGCCGACGTTAAAGCTTTCTTCCATTTAATCACCTCCTTTTCATTTGAAGCTTCATGAATCATGATCGCTTCTTCGTAGCTCCCTCTTTGATTTCGCACCATTGCCGGAGTCACATCGTAAAAGATAGGCCAAACTTCATACTTGTCATTCTCACTCTTCTTGCACTCAAGAATCTTCACAAGTTCTTTCAAACACAACGTTGATGAAGCGTAGTTGTGTGAGAAAATGACTAGTATAACCCTGGAATGTTCAATGGCTTCAAAAGATGACTCTTCTCCTCTAGTCAATTTATTATTGTCCCCGTAAGCATGAATTCCTTTTCTTTTTAAATCACTAAAGAGATGATCCATGAAAGTTTTGCTGATATCCTCGTATCTAAAACTCACAAAGACGTCATAAGCTTGCTGACGAGAAGATAACGCCATCGTAAAGAGGTGACTGGCTGTTATAAGATCAAGGTCAAAAGAAATCGCTTAAAAACCGTTTGATGATCCATTATAGAAAATTGTTTGATGATCCATCTACATATCAGAAGTAGGGCTGTTAACGAGCTGAGCCAGGGTCAAGCTTCAACTCGGACTGTTTACAAACCAAGCCGAGCTGAGCCGACTCGTTTACAACCAAGTCAATTTCGAGTGTGCTATTTCCGAGCTTTTTTCGAACTAGCAATTTCCAAGCGAGCTTCTAGGTATTTGAATAATCCAAACTCAGCATGATTATTACTAGGAGTCTCGTTTCCACCGATCGATTATTTGTGAGAAGACATTCTACAATATCATAAAAAGCACTAAAACCTTTTATACCATATAAATCTCTACAAAATAAGCGCACTCAACATTTCAAGTTTAAAACAAATTACGGTATCAGGGGGAACCAGAGGGGGGTCAAGAGGGTCCGTTGACCCTCCGATCACCGGAACTTTTTGAATTTTTATTTATAAATTTTGAGTTTTTGAAGAACAAACTTGGAGATGGACCCCCTAATTTGAACCGGTATAGAATATAAGGGTGAAGGGAGTGGGGCGGCAAACCCCTCGGCAAAGGAGTTTGGTCATCGCCAACACCGCCGCCATCACATTATTACCGAGCGGAAAACTCCTTCAGCGGCATGTGGTCACCGAACGGCAAATGAGGGGGACAAGATTGAATGCATGTGTTTGTGTGTGTTAATTTATTAATATATAATTTAAAAAAAAAATGTTTGCCACTTTCAAGTATCTACACCACTGCCAACATTTTTCACCAAAGTTTAAACTCTTCACACTTGCTGACATGGCACACTCTGATTGGTCCATTTTAAAGTTTGCCACTTTCACCTGTTTAACCACTCCCTTCACCCTAAGCTTATGATGACCCCCTAACTAAATCGTTCTGGTTCCGCCACTAAGTCGGTACCAAATGTATAACATAACTAAACTAAAACTAATATAAGGTTCAACAAAATATAGAATATACACATTGCCAAAGTTGAACAAATTACCTAAGAAGTCGAATACTAGTTCACCAAACCAGTAGAATAATGTAAAAAGAAACTAGGCTAGGCTATAAAACATTAAAACTTAGGTTTACCTTAAACGATCCAAGTCGATTTTGAGAGCGCTTTTTTCAAGCGATTATTGAGCTATTTGAACGGCACTAATTTGAACTTAAATGAAAGGCTATTGTGATCCATCTACATATCACTAATTGCTTTTTTTTGTGCACATCCAATTAAGTCAATTCTGGTCAAAGCTACAAGTATCATCATCAATCATCAACTTGTTCTAAGTTGAATAATAGATGTTACTACAGGGCTTCCACAGTAACTAGTTATGCCTAGAGATGAGCAGCAGCTTAATCTGAATATATAAAGTTAACATGAGTATTGTATTGTATTGGTTTGAAATTGAAAATTGAAACATTACAGCTAGTAAATGCTAGATAAATCGATACGATAGGAGAAGTGAAATATGAGTTTTTTTGCATTACATACCTCGCCGGCGATTCAGCCTGCGTCGGGGAATGAAAAAAGTCGTGATCGTTTGGAAGGATGATGATCTCAATGGTCCAGAGCTGTCAGTCAAGTTAACGGTGTTTGTATTGTCAACGGAATAAGTTGAAATTTGAGTTAGGTTATGTACTAGTGATGAGCAATGGTACCCGGTACCGGTACCGAATTTATCGAACCAGGTGTATTTTCGGTATCGACTTTTGACATTTTCGGTACTGGTCCGGTCCGGTTTGGTACCGGTTTTTACACTAAAATATCGGTACCGAACCGTACCATACCGGGTATATTCAGTTCCGGTACCCACTTTTGGGGATTTTCGGTACCGAATGGGTACCATGCTCATCGCTAGTATGTACGATTACGTTTGGTTATTAACATTAACCGACTATTGGTTAATCTATTTTATTAACCGTTTGATTTTCGGTTAATCTGTTTAGTTTATTCGGTTATCAAGTTTTTGTTTAGAAATACATGTAATGAAGGTATAAGTACATGAAATAGACATATAAATACATGAAACGGGTGTATAAATATGTGAAATGAAAGTATAAATACATGAAATAGAGGTATAAAAGCTAGAAATACATGAAAATATGAATGATTAGTGTCACAACCTGATTTCCCGGTAGGCCCGGACTTAGGGTTTATGTGTGACTAGGGGTGGCAAACGTGACCCAAAGACAAATAAATGGACTTGTTTGGACTTTTAATACTAGGACATGGGTTAGAGTGAGAGTTGGCTAGAAAGCCTAAGTTTCCTAGAAAGTCTAGGAAGCAATAAAGAGGTGACATGTGGTTTTTAGTTTTTTTTATTTAAAAGGGCATGATGGTAATTTGATTATTATTTTAATTTTGGAATATTATATATCCTAAACTAACTATCCAGATATTTATGGAAACATAGATCTCTTTGACAATTTCAAATCATTACGATTTCAAAAGGGCAGTTACTTTAAATTACGAAGTTCAAATCATTATCAATTTCTTCACGTTGTGTTTTATCAGTTATTGGGTTCATCACAATGTGTTTTAGCAATTACTGGTTTTAGTTACTGTTTCATCACAATTTTTTTATCAGTTACTGGTGTCACACCCCAACCGATGACGGAAACATCGGGGCATGGCACTGAGCGAAACAGATTGTCCATGAGTATCCATAACAACTATTAATTACCAGATATTTAAACGTCATGTCCCATACCACAACATATCCAAATAAAACAGTTATTACAGATAATTGTCTCAAAACAAACACTGTTACGAAAACTCAGATTTAAGCGTGACAAAACTAGACCCCTAGCTTGATTCACCAAAGCACAGCATTCCTAGCATCTTAAGCACCTGTCACATGCGTTAAAATAAAGTCAATACACATAGTGTAAAGGTGAGCATACAAGTTTAATAGTATAATAGATTCGAAAAGCGTTTACGCATAACCAGCATGTAACATGTAGCAAAGTGAAGCTAGTAGGTTATCGACAATGAAATATGCACAGACATGACTGCGAGTTGTAGAATGCGCAACACATATCACCACTGTGACACGTGAAGAAATAACCTTAACAACCCCTGTCCACGACAGGTGCGGAGTCCAAACTATAGTACTATCGTTGCTAAGGTGTCAGGCAACAATCACTGTGTAAACATAACATACAAGCATTCATCGAGTAACACGTATAACATGCAGAGCGGTTAGCGTATAAAGTGTTTGCGTTGTGTGATCTGTCACACCCCAACCGATGGCGGAATCATCGGGGCGCGGCACTAGGCGAATCAGATTGCTCAAGAAAATCCATAACAACTATATTGCGATAATATTTAATACATTCGTTATCCCATACTAACAAATAATACAATCACATAAGTTATCACAGATTTCTTGTCCTCTCGAACAACACAAATCCGACAACCTAGATTTTAGTTGAGTTTCTAGACTTCCTAGCTTGATTTGAAATAGCTTGCGATCTAACATGCAACATACGTTAAAATATTTGTCAATACAAAAGTATTGGCGAGTATACATGTTTGATATGTAGCGTAATAGATTAAAATGTGTAGCGAATTTCCACATGCATAAACGTAACACACGACATATATACTCACAAAGATGATACTACCAACTAAGTCCTCGATGCTCGAATATGCGATGGCAAACTAGACCCCGTCGGGCGTAATAGTACTATACTAGTCGTGGTAGGACGTCGCGAGTATAAGCCCTAGCACATATGCAACTAGCATCACGTATATCTATGCATAGCAATTATTCGCAAGTGATAATTCGATTGATTGAATAATTCGTTTGATAAGTTCGATTTGTTAGAAACGTATGTTGCACCCAAAATGCGATTAAAAGGGGTTCAAGTATACTCACAGTGCGTATTTAGCGAGAATACAACTTGATTGGATCGGTTGAGAGTACGTCTGCGTTAATCATCGAATGATATAGTAAACGATGCACGGTTAAGCGGAAATAGTATCAAAATGACAACATCCAGTCGGATGGTACCCATCCGGTCGGATAGCCCATCCGGTCGAGTAACAGTTCAGCGAGTCGGATGACTGATGAGCACTCTCATCCGGTCGGGTAACTCATCCGGTCGGATAACAGTTGTCCGGTCGGATGACATGCTATCCGATCGGATGACATGCTATCCGATCGGATGACATGCTATCCGATCGGATGACATGTGGTCCGTTCGGATGACATGTTGTCCGGTCGGGTGACACATCTGTTTTAACGTCCCGATCAACTGTTTTTGAGTGTTTTTGGAAGGAATAGATGCGGTTTTACTGGGACGGTGTGATTTCGTATTAACAAAGGAAATTCCATCAGTTCCGACCCGTTCTAACGGCCGGGAATCACCCCGTTCCATCAGATCTGGCCGTTCTTGACGGTTTCTCATGGTTAACTCGAAATCGCACAGTTCCTTGGTTAAATACATAGATTTAGGTGAGATTTGTTATCAAAACATGTGGAATCACCCAGATCTGAGTCGTTTATGGTGGGATGAGGTCACAACTTGAAGTTCATATGAACTCTTGGTGACATCACCATAAAACACCTCAAATCAGTAGATTTCACGGTTAGAAATTGAGTTTTGAAAGACAGAATGATGTTGAATTGAGTGTAGATCATAGAAGTACAAGTTTTAGGTGGAAATCTTACTAGAATCGCGAGGAATCGAAAGAAAAGGGTCCTAGAGCGTCTTTGGTCGAGTGGGAGCTGTCACATCACTTGAACAGTGATGTGACATGCTATTTATAGGCAAAAGTGAAAGTTGGGGTTACTGGGTCGGATGGCCCATCCGTTCGGATGGCCCATCCGTTCAGATGAGGCTGTCCATTCGGATGGCCACTCCGGCGCGGGGGATTTCTTCCGTTTTCGAGCGTTGCGATAGTTTTTGGGGTACGCGTTTTCTATAGTTAATTTATATTATTATTATATATGTATATATCACTAGGGGTCGTATTTACGTATCCGTATTCCAAAGTTTCGATATAACAATTGGTTTTCGTTTCGAGTGAGCGATTATTAGTGACGTTTCACGGCCATCAAGGAGGGTAGTATAGGTCCTTTCTTGGTGACATCGTGAACGTTATTGTGTGCTGTGCCACAATGTCTGACGGGGTACCACTCGCTCGTATTGTCATCATCGTCACGACGACTGGAGCTATAGCACTCACCCGAGAGTCTTTGTTAGCGTTAATTGTCTGCGTTTCGACACATCACGGCCACCGAGGAGGGTAGAATAGGTCCTCACTCAATGTCATCGTGAGTGTTAGTGTTTGCGATGTGATGTAGTGATAATGTATTGCGAAAATATGCGATTATCCTTCGAATAGCGATGTATGCGATATAGTTACATTATGATCCGAATCTCAGGTGCTAGGCGTAACGAGTATATCGAGTAATAACAACGCACGAAAGTGCGGGTTGTTACAGTCTCCCCTGCTTTAGGAAATTTCGTCCCGAAATTAATGCAACAGGTAGACTTTTGAGAGTTGATCCTGCATAAGTAGCGATACAGCAAGTGATTTGACCGAGAGTTTACAAGCGAGAGCGTTTCGAATAAGAGAGATCGATTGCGATAGCGAGAAGGCGACGTAAAAGACAAAAGTAATATCCCACGAGTTGGCGTTCCAAAGTACCTCGTGTCACGGAGAATTCGTTAGTTCGATGCGATTGAAATTTTAAAGAACTTGAAAGGTTTCACATGACGTAGAATTTACTGAGTCGATCGTCAACCAACGTTACAAGAAGCGTTCGTTTTTAGATATTCAAAAGGAAATCTCGAAAAATTTCCTTTTACGTTTGGCCGACTGAGTCGATGTTAACCAACGTTGCAAGGAAGTTTGGGTTTTACACATTTTAAGGAATTCGAAGATGAAAACTGGGGTTACGAAAACTCTCTTACGACCTGGGTTCAGCTGAACTTGATGTTGAACCAACGTCTCAGGAAAGTCTTGTTTTTGATATTGCAAAAGGTTTTAAGGAAAAATTGGACTCATGAAAGCTCCCCTTGGACATGGAGTTAAGCTAGTTCGATGTTACCTCTACATTGTGAGGAATTTCACTTGTCCCATGGTTTTAATAAAAGTTTTATAAAAATCAGTTTTAACCGTTTGAAAAGACAATTTAGCATCGAGCCCCACTTGGCACCTTCCCACGGAAGTTTGTTAATATGATTAAAACATTTATATATAGGAAGTACCAGCGGCGTATCCACCATGTTTCTCCCATATTACTTCCGTTTCGTGAGGCGGTGTCATGTGCGCCGATATGACACGGATAGAATTGCGCTTACTCGGTCCAATCGATAGAAAGTCAGACCGAGTATAAGATAGAATCGAATAGGTTAAACCGGCAAGTCGAATTTTGAACGTAGTTACAACAGCGTGCGCGAGTAGCCTGATGACACAAAACATTTATGTGTCGTGTCTGGGTAGGCGTCGAGCGATAAGCGATAAGCGAATAGCGCGTTTTCGATTAGATTCCACTTTAGACCCACATGGCACGTTTCCACGAGAGTTTGCTAACATGGTGAAACACCACGTTTAACCAGGTTAGTTTGGCCTCGTGAAGCGATGTCATGCGTACTAATACCACACAGACTGCAATGAACACCAAACGAGCGACAAGCGGTACGCGATACGCGAATAAGCGGTAGACTCTACACGATAAGCGATAAACGATTAGGTGATACGCGAATAGCACAACACCAGTAATGACGGTGGCGACAAACGAATTACAATAAGCGGCAGTTGTTGCGTTGCAAGCGATGGAGGTATGCGCGATCTATGCGGTTCGATTTGATTGATTAACACCACAGAGTTTACTAACATTGAGCCCTGCATGGCCTTTTTCCACGAAAGCCCGCTGATATGATTAAAACACCTTGCTTTATCCATATGAGCTTCATCTCGTGAAGCGAGGTCATGCGTGCTAACTTAACACAAATATCACAGATAACGATATAGCGATAGATTGATACACAGCAAACGATATAGATTCACATAATAAGCGATATAGATTGCGAGATACACATGATAAGTGATTGCGATTTGCCGAGTTTTGTTTCGAATAAGCTTAATGTTACGTTGCGTCGCATCACGGTTATCGAGGATGGGAGAATAGGTCCTCACTCAACAATATCGTGAGCGTTTATGTACTTGACGAGATTTGTTGCGACAGATTTACGACCAGTCTTGCGTCGATGCAATTGCCCTGCGGGGGTAGACTCTCCAAAGTCCATCGATGAGGCGATTGCACTGCGTTTGCAGACTTACGACAAGTCTCGCGATGATACGGTTTGTTACGCCTTGCGATTGAGTGTAGTGTGTTGAAAATAATCACAATAGTATAATAGGTCTAATAACGTTCAACTCCACGTGGCACTTTCTTCACGGAACTTTGGTAGTATGATAAAACACACCTTGTTTGACCCCTACTACTTAGATCCCGTGGTTTGGTGTCATACTTCGTCATAACGCTTATGGCACCTTAGAATTTACTACGATCTCCGTGCACTGACCCAAATAATCCCGTGTGCACCCGTGATTAATCGTTCCTTGCACGTTTATCGTACCTCGTTCTAAGAGTGTAGTGAGGATAAAACACATTATTTCGTGATATAGTAGATAGTGTGTGTGAATCTAGTCTAGTGTGATGACTAGAGTGTGAGAGAGAAAACGAAAACGAGAGTTAATGTTTCGTATAGTGGCAACATCGAGTAATAGAGTAGGTTCAAAACTTAGAAACTAACGTCGAAAATCGTATCATTACAACTTTATCCTACGCTTGCTAGATGTTTGATGGTGAAGACTTTTGCTGGAGCTGTTGTTGTACTCAAGTTCGCGGTTCGATGCGGCAGTTGCGAGTGAAGTGACCGTAACGGTTGCAGTTACTGCAATAGCGACAGTCAGCCTCAACTGGATGATGATAGGTGCATGAGTAGCACTGAGGATGAGCTCCAGTGTACGCTCGTTTTGGAAACACCGGGACGGCTTGAAGAGGCTTCGGCTGCGGCAGTTCGGTGGTTGATGAGTTCGGGCTTGAAGTCTTTCGTTTGCGGCTGGGTTTGTCGGTGTCTTGCGAAGATGTGTCGTCGTTGGAGGATTCGTCTGAGGACTCACTTGCAGAATCTTTGGCCGAGTTGTCAGAAGATCCGTCGGCAGATTTGTCAGAAGAATAGGCAGCAGATTCGTCAGAAGAATCGTTAGCAGATTCGTCAGAAGAATCGTCAACAGATTCGTTAGAAGAATCGTCGACAGGATCGCCTGAAGAATTAATGGTGATTGCTTGATAAGCTTGCTTGACAAGATTCTTTGAGAAGAACCCTTCCATGAGTCGTTTGTTGTTGATTTCTGCGGCTAAGCGGTAGGTTTCTTCGATGGTAGCAGGTCTTGCAGCTTCGACAAAATCACCCACACACTCAGGCAAGCCGCGAATGTACTTCGAAATGGCTTTTTCTGAAGTGTTGACTTGACTTGGGCAGATTATGCTAAGTTGTTTGAACCTCGCGGTGTAGCCAGCATTGTCACTTTCGACTTGCTTGATTTTCCAGAATTCGTCTTCCAGCTTCTGAATTTCGTGAGGAGGACAATACTTTTCTTCATGAGCTCTTTCAGCTCATTCCAAAAGAGAGCGTAAGCTGCGGAGATCCCACGTTTGTCACGTTCGGCGATCCACCAGTCGAGTGCTCGTGATTGAAACACTCCAGTAGCGCAAGTAGTACGGAAACTATCGGGACACCCACTTTGACGAAGGGTAACTTCGATAGAATCGAACCACTGGAGTAGTTGAGTCACACCTCCTTCACCCGTGAATTCCATCGGGTCACAGGCTTTGAAGTGTTTGTAAAGAAAAGCAGATTGCGGCGCTTCCGTCTTGGAGTCTTCCGAGGCTCGAGAGTTGCTGAGAGAGTGCACTCGAGCGGCAATTTGAGGAATGGGCTTGACCACTTCCTTGGTCACAAGTGATGCAATCCTCTTATCGGCGTTTCGTTTGGCTCTTCTCCTAGCTGTTCGTCTCGAGGTAGAGTCGTTGGAAGGCATCTAGACAGGAAGAGACTTGGAATGAGATTCGATCATAATGATTTTTGAGTTTTACGATGCGATTGAGCCCGTTCAAAACTTGATGTGATAGTATATTAGTAATGCGAATCACATAGGAGCCACATAGGGGATACGGAATTCCTAAGTTCTCACACAATGACTTGTTTGTTTATACGTATATATATATATTTATGTAATTTGTAACCATAAGCATACAGGTCGATTTAGAATATGCGAGGACGCGTTGAGGTGAGAAAGCGAGAGCGAAGGCGATAAATTATGCATTAGTTTTGTTGCGAACATTCGGGTTTCGTTTTAGATTGCGATGGCTGTGCGAGTTGTGTGTTTATAAAACAGGGAGTGAAAATTGTTAATTCGAGGAATCGATAAAGCGTAAAGTTTCAAAATACGCAAACGTAAATAAGTTCCAACCAGTTGTAAAATCGGCGGTTCGTATGTTAGAGTGCCTTGGGTGTTTAGGCGTCGACTACCCAAGGTAACCCAACTATTTTTAACAAGTTCGAGCATGCGTGTTGACCTAGAAGACTTCATGCTTCCACTGGGATGCAGCTCATGGCATTCGTCTTCCTAGTCATTGCGTGACTCGAGTTATCGTGATAGTCGAGTCCTTGGTGAGAGCTTTTTGAAAACCAATTTATAGAGAGTGGAGCGGCTTATTAAGGTACGGGTTTCACCCTTGACTTAATAGCTTCGTTCCTAATTGTGGTTATGCTCTTCGAATAAATTCGTGAGTTCCACTAGATTTCGAAATGGAGACTTTCGTCGAGGTGTGGATGTCACTCCTATCTCGATGAAAGGTTCTCGTGCTAGAAAAATGCGCTGAGTGAGCGATCTCATCGAGAGTTCTTGGTTTTCACACCTGGTCTCGACAGGATCACTCGGTTTCGTTATGCTAGTATTATCGAAAACATGTGTATTGTGTCAGCCTTAGGAAAGGCTAAGTAGTATTCCAGCCTTAGGAAAGGGTTCTTCGTGTGAAGCTGTAGTACGCGGTGTTCACAAAAAGTTGTAGCTTTTAGCAATTTCGATCGAGAGTATCCAGTAGGCCCGATACACACCCTACTGGGTCAGTACGAGTCGGCATGTTGGTACTTAGACTATAGACTAGGTCGATTTCTAAGACGTCGACCCGGACTAGGTCGAGTCTTGCCTAATTCCCTATAGTTATGGCTCTGATACCAATATGTCACACCCCAACCGATGGCGGAATCATCGGGGCGCGGCACTAGCGAATCAGATTGCTCAAGAGAATCCATAACAACTATATTGCGATAATATTTAATACATTCGTTATCCCATACTAACAAATAATACAATCACATAAGTTATCACAGATTTCTTGTCCTCTCGAACAACACAAATCCGACAACCTAGATTTTAGTTGAGTTTCTAGACTTCCTAGCTTGATTTGAAATAGCCTGCGATCTAACCTGCAACATACGTTAAAATATTTGTCAATACAAAAGTATTGGCGAGTATACAGGTTTGATATGTAGCGTAATAGATTAAAATGTGTAGCGAATTTCCACATGCATAAACGTAACACACGACATATATACTCACAAAGCTGATACTACTAAGTCCTCGATGCTCGAATATGCGATGGCAAACTAGACCCCGTCGGGCGTAATAGTACTATACTAGTCGTGGTGGGACGTCGCGAGTATAAGCCCTAGCACATATGCAACTAGCATCACGTATATCTATGCATAGCAGTTATTCGCAAGTGATAATTGGATTGATTGAATAATTCGTTTGATAAGTTTGATTTGTTAGAAACGTATGTTACACCCAAAATGCGATTAAAAGGGGTTCAAGTATACTCACAGTGCGTATTTAGCGAGAATACAACTTGATTGGATCGGTTGAGAGTACGTCTGCGTTAATCATCGAATGATATAGTAAACGATGCACGGTTAAGCGGAAATAGTATCAAAATGACAGCATCCAGTCGGATGGTACTCATCCGGTCGGATAGCCCATCCGGTCGGGTAACAGTTCAGCGAGTCGGATGACTGATGAGCACTCTCATTCGGTCAGGTAACTCATTCGGTCGGATAACAGTTGTCCGGTCGGATGACATGCTATACGATCGAATGACATGCTATCCGATCGGATGACATGCTATCCGATCGGATGACATGTGGTCCGTTCGGATGACATGTTGTCCGGTCGGGTGACACATCTGTTTTAACGTCCCGATCAACTGTTTTTGAGTGTTTTTGGAAGGAATAGATGCGGTTTTACTGGGACGGTGTGATTTCGTATTAACAAAGGAAATTCCATCAGTTCTGACCCGTTCTAACGGCCGGGAATCACCCCGTTCCATCAGATCTGGCCGTTCTTGACGGTTTCTCATGGTTAACTCAAAATCGCACGGTTCCTTGGTTAAATACATAGATTTAGGTGAGATTTGTATCAAAACATGTGGAATCACCCAGATCTGAGTCGTTTATGGTGGGATGAGGTCACAACTTGAAGTTCATATGAACTCTTGGTGACATCACCATAAAACACCTCAAATCAGCACATTTCACGGTTAGAAATTGAGTTTTGAAAGACAGAATGATGTAGAATTGAGTGTAGATCATAGAAGTACAAGTTTTAGGTTGAAATCTTACCGGAATCGCGAGAAAAGGGTCCTAGAGCGTGTTTGGTCGAGTGGGAGCTGTCACATCACTTGAACAGTGATGTGACATGCTATTTATAGGCAAAAGTGGAAGTTGGGGTTACTGGGTCGGATGGCCCATCCGTTCGGATGAGGCTGTCCATTCGGATGGCCACTCCGGCGCGGGGGATTTCTTCCGTTTTCGAGCGTTGCGATAGTTTTTGGGGTACGCGCTTTCTATAGTTAATATATATTATTATTATATATGTATATATCACTAGGGGTCGTATTTACGTATCCGTATTCCAAAGTTTCGATATAACAATTGGTTTTCGTTTCGAGTGAGCGATTATTAGTGACGTTTCACGGCCATCAAGGAGGGTAGTATAGGTCCTTTCTCGGTGACATCGTGAACGTTATGGTGTGCTGTGCCACAATGACTGACGGGGTACCACTCGCTCGTATTGCCGTCATCGTCACGACGACTGGAGCTATAGCACTCACCCGAGAGTCTTTGTTAGCGTTAATTGTCTGCGTTTCGACACATCACGGCCACCGAGGAGGGTAGAATAGGTCCTCACTCAATGTCATCGTGAGTGTTAGTGTTTGCGATGTGATGTAGTGATAATGTATTGCGAAAATATGCGATTATCCTTCGAATAGCGATGTATGCGATATAGTTACATTATGATCCGAATCTCAGGTGCTAGGCGTAACGAGTATATCGAGTAATAACAACGCACGAAAGTGCGGGTTGTTAAATAAGTAACGTATGTAACACCCAAAAGTGCGTAAAGCAAAAAGGGATCGATTACACTCACAGATAGCGTTTAACAAGTAAACACTCTCTTGGATTGTAGGGAGCGCTGAGAGATTAGCCTGAACAGTTAACGATAGCATAAGCGAAGAGCGGCGCGTAAAACAGTGCAAGTGACGAAGAGTCATCCGATCGGATGGCAATCCGAACGGATGGTCATTCGATCGGATGTCAATCCGCTTGGATGGCCATCCGTTCGGATGGCCATTCGGTCGGATTGACACTCGTTTGAGATAGATGTGTTTGTGTATGATGGCTTTGAAGTTTTCGTTGTAGCATTTTGAAAATAGAGAAATATCTCTACCCTTCAGGTCGTTCGATCGGATGGTGATCCGTCTGGCGAGGTATTTCTCAGAGAACAAGTTCACAGCAGGATTGTCATTCGATCGGATGGTCTACCGATCGGATGGCAATCCGTTAGAAACTAATGATCATTGAGAATTGAAATTGTAAAATGTTTATGTGTTGAAGTCTAGATGCAATCCGATCGGATTGTGGTTCGATCGGATGGCAATCCGTCCCACAATCTGATCGTTTTGCAAACTTGAAAGTTTGTTACGTTTTGAAGGTTTTGCGGGCTGATCGAGACGGTATGATAACATGTTAAACAACGAAACTTCCATCAGACCCAAGTCATCCGATCGAACGGGAACCACCCCAATCCGATCAGTTAACTGCTCGTGACGGTTGTTCATGTTCAACCCGAAATCGGTTGTCTCGTTGATAGGCATCAGATCTCAGACCGACACATCACTAGAGAATGAGTGATAGCCTGAATGAGTCTCGTATCTATCGGTTTTGAATGCATTGAGTGTAAAAGAGTTGAAAGAAAGTTACAAAACCATCTTTCAATCCGTTCAACCTTGAATATGTTTAGATCTTTGCGAAAACAATGTTTGATCATGTGGAAATTCTTTAGATCTAAGTTGTTCTTGGTGGAATAAGGCCAAAACTTGAAGTTCATAAGAACTCCATGATGACATCATCCTAGAACACCTCAAATCCGCTGATTTCACGGTTAAAAGTTAAGATTTAAAGGTGAAAATGATGAAGAAGTATGTTTAGATCATAGAAGTACAAGATTTGGGGAAGAAACTTACAAGAATCACGAGAAATCGGAGGAAAAGTGGGCTGGAACGCTGGTCGAACGAGAGAGAGCTGTCACATCACTGTTGTGATGTGACAGGGGGTATTTATAGGTTGCCAAAAGAGGAAAGAGGAGCTGGTGCGCGGATCAGATGTCACTCCGATCGGATGGCCATCCGATCGGATGGTCATCCGTTCGGATGGCCATTCGATCGAGTGGCTCCGGCGAGTTGTGTTTCGATGTTTCGTTTCGTGCGTTGCGCATTGCGATGCGTTTGAGCGAGTATCGATTTAGCGATGTGATATATTACAAATACTATATCTAACATACAATCATCCTAATTATCTTGCGTTTAGCGTTTGCGATTTGCGTTGCGATAGAGTTGCGATTGCGTTTTCGATTAATCACCACAACATAAAGTAAACATGCACAAGTAACACATAATTAGCACACACACGTAAAACAATATCTAGAACGCATAATTCGGGTTACGATTGCGATAGTGATGCGATTAGCGGTAAACATGCGATAAAACCTCGATTATTAATAGATACTCCACATAATACAACCAAAGTCAATAAAATAAAAGATTCGATTACAAGTCAAAGTGTACGATCCATAGTTAAGCAAGGAGTGATAGATCGCAATTAGCAATCTTTTCTTCCTTTGACTTTGACTTTGACTTGTACTTTGACTTTCCAAAACACGGGGTGTTACAACTGGTTGATATGATTTTTTCGCATTCTTGATGTTGTGTTTTACCAGTTACTGGTTCACGTTGTGTTTTATCAGTTACTGGTTTCATCACAATGTGTTTTATCAATTACTGTTTCATCACAATGTGTTCTATCATTTACTGGTTGATGTGATTTTTGGCATTCTTGATGTTGTGTTTTATCAGTTACTGGTTTCATCACAATGTGTTTTAGCAGTTACTGGTTTCAGTTACTTTTTCATCACAATGTGTTTTATCAGTTACTGGTTGATATGATTTTTGGCATTCTTAATGTTGTGTTTTATCAATAACCGGTTTCATCACAATGTGTTATACCAGTTATGATTCATGAATGGCATGTTCTTTTGTATTTTATCTACTGTTTCATCACAATGTGTTTTATCAGTTACTGGTTGATATGATTTTGGAATTCTTGATGTTGTGTTTTATCAGTTACTGGTTTCATCACAATGTGTTTTATCAGTTACTGGTTCCAGTTACTGTTTCATCACAATGTGTTTTATCAGTTACTGGTTGATATGATTTTGGCATTCTTGATGTTGTGTTTTAGCAGTCAGTCACTAGTTCATCACATTGTGTTTTATCGCTAAAACACACTAATATGAACACATCTAGGTCTGATTTATCTTTATTTTTTGTATGATTTGGTGTTTTCAAATGTGACGGATTAGAGAGAGAGAAAAAAAATTACGACATTTTATAATTTTATTAGGTATATAAGTTTTCGACTCCCCGGTTTTATAATTTTATTAGGTATATACGTTTTCGACCCCCGGTCGGAAATCTCAAGCTTCGCTACTGTACGGAAGGGCATATTTTTTTTAAGTTCGAACAGGGTACGTAAATTCTCGGAGACGCCTCTGCTCATCATGCAACCAATAATCTCATAAAATAGTTAAATAGGAAGTTGAATTTTAATAATCGTAGATTTGACCTATTGAGCAATATTAATCTTAACTAAGGGTGCACGGGGCACCTTCGGTGACCCCATGCGGGGACTTCAAATGCCGTGCGGCTACACCGCCACCATCCAAACTTTACCGCGCGGGGACTTCATAGCTCGGTGTGTGCTCACCGACTGAGAGAGGGGGTGATTGGTTGTTAATGTGGGTCCACCCTTTTTCCACCAATCATATTTTTTTTATAAAAAAATAATTGTGTGAGTGGAGTGATGCCAACGTTTGAGTGCAAAATGGGGACTTAAGAGGGGAGTTGACGTGACGCGTGCTGATTGGGTGTGTGTAAGAGAGGTCACTCCTCCCTTAGAGGAGTGCCCCCCACACCCTAAGGCTTGTGGGTATGGTGACGGAGATGAAGCCGGCGACGGGATGAAGACGGAGGGGGCAGCGTGGGAGGACGGGCGTCGCAGAGGGGGGCCCACCTATTTGCTCCGTCGCAAACGGCGAACAGAGGACGAAGAGGACGAGACGGAGGGGGCGGCGTGGAGGGACGGTGACACGGTGGCGGCGCCGGGTGGAGGACGGGACCATACCGTCCAGCCTAAGGAAATGATTACGGACTATCCTAACTTTGAACACATTTTTCTTCAATCAAGTAATCTATAATATATATATACTATATAAAGCATCTCTCATGGATATAATGGTAATTTCTAGCCCTAATTTTAAGATGGCTTATGAAAAGTCAGTTAAAATCCTTAATATTTTACCTTTTTCTTCCCATTATACCCCTCTTAATCTTCTTTCATCACTTCTAACCTTTGATCAAACTGAAACCGTCTAAATTGATAATCACATTCTTCAATGCCAATTCAATTCATACCTTTAAGTCTTCAACCCCTCTGACTTCACTTAAATCCAACCTAATTGACACCAGCCTTCAATTCGGCAAACAACAGGGAAATCAAGCATATTGGACTTCAATTTATTCAATGGAGCATGCCTTCAATTCGATTATCTCATCACCCCTGGTCTTTTTAATCCCATCCCCTGGTTGTTCATATCACATCTTGTTTCTATACGTTGTTGTTGTTTTTAATCTTGATTTGTTACATTTATGCGGCTAGAAATTGGTGTAGGAGATTTTCTACTCTTTAGGGTTTAACTATACTATTTATGAGCAACTAAAAGTTTTGAACTTTGTGATGCAGATGTTACGGCTTTGTTGGAGAACTCATCTTTTGATTCTCAAACTAAGTGTCTGGAAATGTCTGATTCCATTAAGACGGTGAGTTTTTGTTTTGTCTTATGTTATAACATTTAAAGATGTTACCCTTCATATATTTTGTTTTGACAGTAATTGAGGTTAAACAAGTTTAATTATTTTGGGTGTTTTGTATACGATTACAATTTCGGACTTTTCTCGCTGGAATGGTTAGATTTAGCCTAGAAACATGGTTGTCACTCCTTTGTCTTATGCTTTTATGGATCCAACATCGACTTATCATTCCAACGGTTACCCTTCCAATGTGTATTATTATGGAGGTTTCAGTGTCTAATGTTTAGTGGTCAGTAGGTCCGGTTTCTTAATCGTATGGATCTTTTGTAGGTTATGATGGGAATACAATCGATTGGAACATGCTTTGGGGTCAGGAAACGAGATTATCCGTGTCAGTGATGAATGCGGATATTGAGTAGTATCTAACACAATTGTGCATTGCCAACAGATGTAGTTGGATTAGTTGTTGCGGTCGACCCGATTGGCGCTATTGTTCTTGCGGTTTATACGATTGTAAACTGGTATGGAACTGTCAAGGAAAATGCAGGTAGCTGCTGCAAGGATCATTTCAGTTTTTACTTTTTTCTTTTTATTTATACTCTTAATAGATCTGATACAACACTGGCTAAATGGGTGGCTCTCCGGGTTGGGCGGGGTTGACCTATCTTTGAATATTAACGATTCTAAGCGTCTTACACTCTAACCTGAGATCCCATTGATAGCATGTAACTCAAATCACTTATATAGTTTTTATACCCTTAATCATTTTTTGTGTACTGTTGTGCCAATTTTTTCTGCAGATGTGTGGATTCAGGTTATGTATCAACTTCTAGATTATAGGATTGATTTTTTTTTTTTCATTTTTCATTGAAGATCAATACAAGGTTTGCTCATGTGAATGGTGTTCTTTCAACATTTGCTCATGCACTACATGTAGAATTCAATCTGTGTGTTGTGCAATTATGTTGACTATGAAGATCAAACTTTCTCTTTTTTAATAATCTAATAGAAGAAGATTCATAAACTTATTTTTAAGAAATATTTATTTCTACCTAATTCATTGGCAGTTAGCAAGCAGCTTGTCACAGTTAATAAATGAATAACATTATGATCTTTTGTTAAAATCATAATGGGTCAAATTAATTAAATTTATAGAAGAAACGGTGAACCGATTATTAACATAAGTTTGAACTGTCTGCATATTCCTTTACTTTTATCTTTTTGATTGCCTAGACATGTTTGCCAAAACTCAGTATGATGATTTCCTAATTACATAGATCCAAAATTTAGTTGATGGTTGTTGATATTGTTGATTAGTTAAATGTTGTTGATTCTGTTGAAGTGGTGAACGTGTTGGTGGATTTGGGTAACGGGTCATGCTGAACCAGTTTGACTCGATCTTTTAATCGTGTTTGTGAACAAACTATATTTGACCCGTTCACATATAAGCAATTAATATGGATATGTAATTTAATCGTTATTTTTGTCCTATCATGGTTTATATATTTAAATCTATATCATAGTAAATAACATATGATTTTATTTAGTTGCAAGGTTCTCATGGTTCTAATGTTTTTTGTTCTAATTTGATTATATAAGTAGGTAAACATGAAAGACCTTCTCAGTTACCTTTGGTTATGTTTTTTAGATGATTATGAATGGATCTATTAATTATTCATGAAATCGTTATAATCTCAGTTCATTTTCATGCCATTGTAAGTTAAAGCTTTAGCTGTTTAGTTTACTCAAAAGGGATGGAAAGTTGATACTAGAATAAGGTTGAGGTTACACTTGGTTGTGTAGCTATGCAGTGACTAGGCTATTTAATTCTTTTATCTACATATTTTTCCAGGTATCTATATCTATATATTATATTATTATTGTGTATTTTGTTTACAACTAGTTAGATGCCCGCCCGCGTTGCAGGGCGATGGCCGAATAATCAACCAATTAAAAAAACACTACTACAATTTTGCTAGGAAAAAAAATCAGAAACAAAAACGATAATAAGGCAGTAAATTTGGGATTGGGGCAAAACTGTAACTTTTCAGGACTAATGAGCCAGTGTTAGGCAGCTCCTTCAGACGAAAAAAAATTAAATCGAGTAAACCAATTAAACGAAAGGAAAAACTTTATAGTTTTGGTAAAAAAAAAACTAAAACGATGGGGAAAACGTAATTTTTATTCTCACCCTTCACCTTTGGAATTTTTAGCTGGGAGCAAAAACTTAAATTTATTTTTAGGTGGGGGTAAAAACATATTTTTCAACTGATGGGAAAATCGTATTTTTTAGGGGAAAAAACCAATGGCAAAACTATAAATTGAAACGGGACAAAATCGTAATTTTTAACAGGGGGCAACAATAAAATATTTACCTAGGAGCGAAAGCGTAAATTTATTTTTAAGTTGGGGCAAAAACATAAGCTTGAACTGATGGCAAAATCGTATTTTTAAGGGAAAAAACCAATGGCAAAACTGTAAATTGAAACGTGGTTAAATTGTAATCTTTATCCGGGGGCAAAATTGAAATATTTAGCTGGAAGCGAAATCGTAAATTGATTGTTAAGCGAGGGCGAAAACATAACTTTTAACTGATGGCAAAATCGTAATTTTAAACAGGGTAAAATTGTAAATTTGTTGGAGAGGAGTGCCAAAACAAAAAAAAAAAAAAAAAAAAAAAAAAGGGGTGCCGCCCATTTTGGCCAATGAATGCCCACAGCCGACATTGTGTTTTGTAGTAGTATATAACTAGGCAATTGTTTAATGTTTAAATATGGACTAAATGGCGTGCAACGCTTTCATTGTCTTCGCTGAAATGCGCAAGTCTTAAAAGAACGCACACAGATAAATTACTTGTGAAACTTAAGAAACAAAATATCACTTATAGCTTTGTCATGAGTTGCGTTGTAATTTGTAGGCTCCGCTGCACCGCGCGGGTTCCCTACTAGTAACTAACTAAAGTTAACAATTCTAAGTACGTAAAATAAAGAAAAGTTGAAGGACTAAAATGTAATTAATTCAAAATGCTATTAACAACACATGCGGTCATCTTCCTTCTTCCACTCCTTTCTCACACACACACACACACACACACACAAGTTCACAAACCTCCATTAATGGCGAAACACCAAGCTTCAGTGTTTCTCGCTCTACTCTCTCTCTCCTTCCTTCTCCTCCACCACACCTCCCTCTCCGCCACCGCCGATCCTCACTTCGAAGGCTTCGACGCCGACGACGATCTCGATCTCGACGATGACTTACTCTCCGGCATCCCCCGCCGTACTCCTCCTCCCACCGCCTTATCCTCCGCTGATCCGGAATCTCACCACGGCATTCCTAACTCACCGTCCGCCGTCTCATCTCCACCGGTTAACTCCGATCTCTCCACCAAACCCTCACTTTCACCTTCCGCATTTGATTTTTGGGATGAAGACGAGTTTGAAGGCTTTCCTACCGATATTCCACCGCCAGAAGTCTCCATAACCTCGCCGGCGAACGATACCGAGGGGGTTCCGGCACCGGTACCGGCGAAGAAGAATATTGGATCGTATGCTGTTGAGATAATATGTGTATTAATATTAGTTCTATACGGTGTTAATTATTTCATAGGGAAGAATGAGAATGAAACCCTAGCCCTAGCTTGGGCGGAGAAGTTTGCAACACCGGACTCGATTTTCGATAAGAATTTTAGCTTGTTAGGCGTAGGAGAAGGCGTGGATTCGCCGTTGTTGTTGAAGGAAGGGCAGAATGTGTTTAAGTTTTACGCAAGTGGAAGGAGGTTTTGTCAAGGAGTGTTGGGGACAATGGAGCTTAAAAGCCGGCATGATTTGATGGCAAAGTTGTTTAATATGGTTGTGCCGTGTAAGGATGAGATGACGTTTGAGGTTTATATGAATGATGATGCGATGGATCATGTGGTTTTTGCGTTGGCGAAGAAGAAGGTGGTGAAAGGGATGTTGAAGGAGGTGAGGGATCTGCAGAGGTTTGGGAGTTTGATGGCTGTGCCTGGGAATAGGAAATGGGTTGCGGATGAGCTGAGTGTTGTTACGGAGTCTAAGGAAGTGGCTGGAGATTTGATCACTGAAGCTGTTCTTGATCAGGTTGGTGATTGTGGTCTGGATTAGTTGTTTAATTACTTTGATTGTTGCTGAATTGATGACTTTGGATTGCTTTTTTGATGACATTTCTTGATCAGGCTAGTGATTGTGGTCCATATTAGTTGTATGAATACTTTGATTGTTGCTGAATTGAGGACTTTGAATTGCTTTTTTGATGGCTTTTCTTGATCAAGCTAGTGATTATTTTCTTGATTAGTTGTTTATATACTTTGATTGTTGCTAAATTGATTGCTTTCAGTTGCTTTTTGATGACATTCTTGATTTCTTAACCAGGCTTGTGATTATGGTCCATATTAGTTGTTGAAGTACTTTGACTGCTTTCTGGGGCATTTTTTGATTTTCTGATCAGGCTAATGATTGTCATTTAAATACTTTGATTGTAGCTATATTGAGGACTTTGACTGGTTTTTTTCTGACATTCTTGATTTTCTGATTATGGTTCAAATTAGTCGTTTATATTCTTTGATTGTAGCTGAATTTATGAGTTTGCTTGCAATTTTGATGGCATTTCTTGATTTCTTGTCAGGCTAGTGATTATGGTCCAGATTAGTTGTTTAAATACTTTGATTGTTGTCCTTAAGGTGACATCCTGGTGGTTTAGGTGTGTGCCTCACAACCAAAAGGTTGGGGGTTCAAATCTTGTAGAATGCAGGCGGTGGTGTATTTATTCTAGAAATCTAGGAATTGCTTTTAAAAAAACACTCCGATTGTTGCAGAATTGATGACATTTATTGATTTCTTGATCAAGCTGGTCATAATGGTTCACATTAGTTGTTTAAATACTACGATTGTTGCGGAATTGATGACTGTGAATTGATTTTTGATTGCATCTTTTGATTCCTTGATCAGGCTAGTGATTATGGCCCGTATTAGCTTTTTAAATTCTTCGATTGTTGCTGAATTGATGACCTTGAATTGCTTTTTGATGGCATTTCTTGGTTTCTTGATCAGGCTAGTGATTATAGTCCAGATTAGTCGTCTAAATACTTTGATTGCTTTTTAATGGCATTTCCTAATTTTTTGATCATGCTAATGATTATGTCTCAGATTAGCTGTTTAAATACTTCGATTGTTACTGAATTGATGAGTTTGAATTGCTTTTGATCGCCTGTCGTTATTGCTTGATCCGACTAGTGATTATAGTTCAGAATAGATGGAGTTAAAAAACTCATATGCGTCAGATTACATAACTCTGTATATGCTTCTATTTTCAGGTATTTGGTGAAAAAGCATTTGAGAAATTTGGGAAGTTGTTTATCTCAATGCATTTCTCTGATCAGCATAATAGCAGCCACAGGAGGGTTTTAATATTTAAATTTGCTCTACCTGCTGCTGACCAAATGGCTGACATCACCCGTCTCGTGGCTCTAATACCCTATTACATCGACTTAATTGGACGTTACAAACTGAGTTCACAGGCACGAACCCAAAACTTTTGTTCTTCACTCATAGCAGCACAATTTAAAAACCTGAGTTTCGCAAATAACGTTTCTTTTACTTGTTGAAAACAGGCTCGATCCAAACCCGAAGCAGCCAGAGCGAAACTTGCACAAGAAGTTTACAAGGAGCTGCAATATGCAAGACAAGAAGCCATTCAGAGAAAGAAGGCAGAGAAAAAGAAGATGATGGAAGAGGCTGAGTCAAAGCTTAATGCCGAGGCTTTACGCAAGAAAGAAACAAAAGAACGCGCTCGACAGTTGAAGAAAGCAATGCCCAAAATTAAGATGTCTCGTGGTGCTTAAATCTTTTTGGAGCTCCCATGTATTCAGGTCACTTTATATAGTTTGCATACGGTTAATTTATATATTTTGTACACGGTTAACAGTTGCATAGTTCATCTTTAGCTAACAACTACTATTAGTTTTGCCAAGCATACCCATTAGGAATTGCGCTTAAGCTGTTGACGGACTCGATTTGGATTCTTCTCATTCTTTTTGAGCCTTGTGTCAAATGTAAGAGCTAGTATTTATCTACTGAGGACTGCATACGAGTCAGGTGCTATGTCTAGTATTTCGAGCTCCAACTCATCTTGAGCTCATTCTAGTCAAGCAATATTGAGCCAAAGTTGAGCTTGCTTGATTGATATCTATGTTGTTTTTATCGTGACTAGCCGGTCAGTAGCACCTAAATTAGAGGCTGATATGTTTCGGTTCATCTAAGATCTACCGGGCTAAGGCATTAGTAACTTTGAAGTGTTTGGCTTTGCTCCATAGAATCTTACCCGCTTGCACAGTTAAGATGCAATAAAAAATGTGCATAAATAGGAGACTTCACGCAAATGGAAGGTTTAGAAATAGATGGGCGCATCTGTGAACGAATGGAAAGAACAAATGAAAGTACATGAATAGATAAATGCAAATGAATTTATGTGCATGTTTGATCACTAAGAAGATAGGATTGTGTGTGTTCATTTTAATGCTAAGCGAACTTAAACGTATGTAGACAAGCATAAATGAACATAATTTTCTATCATTTAAATAATTTGTTAGCATATGAACAAATAGACAAACATTCACGAATATCAATGTTTTTAAGTAAATGAACAAAAGGATTATGTTTCTTTTTGTAACTAAATGAACCATAAAACTTGTTCAAAATATAATGTTTTTATCGTGATGCATACAACTTTGCATAAAGTATCTCTGTTATCTGTTATATAAAATGTATCATGAAGTAACTATTTCTAAAATATAAATACCATAAGCCATGACTGTTTATAATGTGGATCTCTGATTGTACAAAGTTTGATATATGGAGTTAGGCACCTTTTGGGTTTTGAGTTTTAACATGCTTGTACTTGTTTTAGATCTAGTGCATATTCTCTATGAATTCCAAATTGGTTTGAATAAAAAAAAATACAACAAAACGAGAAAGATTCGGGCTTACAAGTTTAAAACGTTATAAAAACAATTTTATTTGAGACAGAACGAGTAATAATTTGGCCACGAAAGGGATGAACTGCGTGTTACAAACTATTATTATTCTTTACAAAAAATACAGATCACATAAACGCCGATTACTGTCACCTGGATATTATCATT
Source organism: Helianthus tuberosus (assembly GCA_030545235.1). Classification (NCBI taxonomy): domain Eukaryota; kingdom Viridiplantae; phylum Streptophyta; class Magnoliopsida; order Asterales; family Asteraceae; genus Helianthus; species Helianthus tuberosus. Next base: position 110,667,237 of record CM060364.1, on the reverse strand, counting down.
ATCCATCCAAGTGCTAGAACTGATCCATAATCCTTTTTTGAAAGAATATTATACTGTCAACTGTGGAGGCTGTCTTAGACCCTTGTTCCTCCACAGAAGTCTTGTTGATATTTGGTATGTTGTCTAAATGCACCTGATTGTCAGTTTTCTTTACCAAACCGACGTATGGATCTTTGTTGGTTAGCGATTTCTGAGGCCTGACACGGAGGTAATCCGGCATCTAAAAAGGAAAATAAGTTGTAAATAAGCTGTTACTAGTTAAGGTATCAATATTCATGTTTGGTAACTCGGTATATTCTTTATTACCTTATTTTGTCTTTTGATTAGCTTGCTAGATCCTAGAACGCTGAGGAATTCATCAACGGCTCGAACCCACCTGCATAGTGAAGATACGGTCCCAGTTCAGTAATATGCATACACAAGAAACCAAGCGATGCATCTAGGGTTTATTATACACTAGGGTTTTTGTTAGACCCATGGTCCATTGCATCTTGGGATTATTAGAGGATATAGTAAAAGTTTTACCAAACTCCCCTTGCGTCCATCCCATCAAAGTATCCGAGGTGTCCCCCGTGTTGTGTAGTAGCTAAAATAACGTTCTTATTCACCCTAGATCCACAACAAAACGGAAGCATATCAGACGATTATAGATATGTTAGCACTTAGATGCAATTTTCAAAATAAACTGAAAGATTAACATACCGACATTCATCCCAAATAAGGGCCTCTTTGGTGCAAACTGGATCATCTAGTGCACTGATGCAAAGCAGGGGCACCTTTATGCGTCCCACATAATTGACACAACTAGATTCCCTGTAATATATGTCCGCGGTCTAGGAACAAACATACAACATCTTTACCAAACAGTTAAAATTAAACAAGAAAACACGAAAACCATTAAAAGTTAATCTTACATCAAACTTTCCTACACGACAAGTGGCACTTGTGTCAAACTCACGAACATTTCGTGCCTGCAAGATAACACATTGTAAGTCTTTTCAAGCTCAAGCTAAAAAAAAAACACTCGTTTGAAACCAGCTCGTAAATAAAGAGCCGAGTCAATGCCATCCCAATCCGAAAGGTGAGTAAAGAATAAAATATATTTAAAATCCAAAAATAATATTTTTCAAAAATAAATTACCTTTTCAATGCCATCCCAATCCGAAAGGCGAGTAAAGAAGTCCTGATGCCTGCAAATAACAGATAACTTGTCATAAATAAGTTAACGAATCCTACGCAGTTTTGGGGAGATAAATCCTGTAGCATGTTCAATCAAACTAATAATGTAGTGAAAAAGTGTTAAAAGCGCATACATACTTCATTGCGTAACGCTTTAATCCAGCTCCCAAGGCTTTGTCGTAGAACCTTTGCACCGGATTTCGCATAATAAATCTGTTACAGAGCTGTCATGGAAGGGATGGTGAGTCATACAACACAAAAAACCTTGTTTTTATTGAACTTTTATATTATATTATAGTTATTATAAAATACCAACCAGAAGGTCCCAAGGACAACAAACAGCTGCAGCCCCATCTATAAGAATGTCCTTCCCATCTTCACCTAAATACTTTACCTGAAATTAGTAGTAATGTAGGTCAATGATTTGACTTTGACTCCCAGTCAGAAATATTGATTGTGATTAGCAATATTATCATACTAATAATCAAAATCTTTGAAAACTCGAGTTAGATGGTTATATGCATTAAAAATAGACCTTGTCACGTTGGTGGAAAAACACATCAAATGGACCAATATAGGGATCAAATTTACCATTTATATATGGTATAACCTTAGGACTTACCATCATATTTGCTCCAAGACTGGTTCCAACGACGAATAAAGGAACATCAGGGGATCGGGAACGAATATGTTTGACCACTTTGCGTAAATCTTCCGTCCATCCACCGTTGTAAAAGAAATCAGACTACATTGCAAAATAGACACCGCGTTAACAGTATAACACCAAAAAAAAAAAAAAACTTGAAAAACTTGGTGGAAACTAAAATACGGGAATCAAAATACATACGGTCAATGGTACATCCCCGAGGCCTCGATGGTTACTCACAACAACATTCCATCCGCGTTTCGCCATGTAGAAAGTGAGATGTTTTATATACTGTCATGAGCATCATGGCAATCAATATCACCCCAAAAAATCAAAAGTGACAAATGATTTTATAACTTAAGGATGGAAAACTTACAACAGAATCAGAATCACTTGTCAATCCGGGGATCACTACAACGACTGGCGTGTCAGCATCTTGATGAACCTCATCATTCCCCGTGTCTTCGTTTTCCATAACTGAAAAATATTTGGAACCCGGTAAAATACGTTACAGATTCCTTTCGGTTTTAATACAAACGGTTTATATGGATGTAAATACGTTTTTACTCTAAACGCGGTTAAGAAAGATTGTTACCATCATGGCGTGCCAACCAATCTAGAGCTACAATACCACCATCACCTGTGTTAAGTATCTCCCTGCGATAAAATCACATACATTAAGATCACATGTCCAGAGCATCTTGCACAATGACAAATGTAATTAACTAGAGGTGTAAATAGTGTCGGGTTGATGGCTGGTGGGTTGAATTGTTCAACCTGAACACGACCTATGTACATATTCGTGTCAAAACAACCCCAACCCACACACACTTAAAATCGTGTAACCCAAACACGACCCATTTAACCTATTAATTTAAACGTGGCAGACGGGTTGGTAGGGCCGTTCCAACGTTTTTGGAGGCTCTAAGCGACATACAAAGTGGGGCCTTTAAATTTGAATAATTTCACAAAAAGAAGAACACGCATCTAAGAATATAAACTAAAATCAAGGTAGGTCGTAACAGTCAGCGACTTGCTGGCAGCACACAGATGGGAAATAAGAACGATAATGGCGGCTCTAATTGAGGGATTTTATAAAGAATAACTAATGTGTCGATGTATGCAATTATGCATATTAGCTTAGCTGAAGTTTTTAATTAAAAAGTGGACCCTTTATTTAATAGAAAACTGGTTTTATTTTGCAATCAATTTGTTAATTTGGGCCTTACCACACATACTATATATAATAACTTACTAAAAAAACGGAGGCCCTAATTCTTTGGTGGACCTGCCTAAGGCGGAAAGCCTAATGGGCCGGCCCTGCGGATTGGTGGGTTGTAAAAGCCTACGTCAAACAGGTTGGCTTGTTTAATTGAATAGGTTGGCAGGTTGACATGTTTAATTAAATGAGTTAAACAGGTGAAACCGAATACGACTTGTATAATTTAACAGGTCACCCCATACAAAACAAAACAAAAGTTAATGACAAAACTTTAGGGTCTTAAATTAAAATCATCAGTTTTGTAATATTCCAAAAGATACATACATACCTTCTGTAGTTGAAAACAGGAGGTCTCCCAAAGAATCTCAAGAAAGTAGTCTGAAGATGAGGGCTAGAAAGCCATGGAGTAGACATGTACCTGCATATTCATCAACTCTCAGAACCCATATACCAAAACATACTAGATAGGCACTGGGACTAGTATTCGGGTATGAAAATTAGTATTAAAAAATATATGTGGGTTGAAACGGGTATGGTATTAGGTGATACCTGACCCAACTACCCGAAACATACATAAGCAATTAATTTGAGGGATTTTGTTTTTATTTTCCTTTGTCTTTGGGTAATAGAATAACAATAACCTACTAATTTATTAATTTTTAGTTCTGACATTTCTAATTTTTTTGGGTAATAAAACTATATAAAAATTAAATAGGGACAAATGTACTCTGAAATCTAAACCTGTAATTTTTAACAAACTAATGTGTATATCTGAACCTTTTGTTTACAATGGAAATCTGAGCTTTGATTTTTGAAGAAACTTGATTGTTCAATCGGAGCAAGCTTAAGAAAGTTTAATGCAGCTGTTTGATTTTTGAAGAAAGCTACATGTTACAAGCTTAAGTTTTTAACAAAGAATAATATTATTATTCACAACTTATGAACCAATTTTTTTTTTATTATTTCTTGAAATTTATTAACTAGTCAATTATAAACTTTTGCGTTAATTTTGCTAACAATTAAATTTAGAAAAAAGAGTTGTGAATATTTTACTCCGTTTTTATAATCAGATACAAGACTAGCATTACCAATACCCGTCTCAAGTAAGTTCCGAAGGCATGTTCAATCACGCGATCATTCAAACATAACTAACAATAACTAACTCAAAAGAAGGAAGTGTTAAGAGAGAATATTTCAGAACCTTCCATGAAGAAGTGTGCACTTGGAGACAACTTCATGGTAGAGCTGAGAGCAAGAATTGAAGGTCAAATCCACCCGTTGACCTCTGTATCCACTCACCAAATCCTGCACTATATGAAACTCAAGAAAATTGTACAACATCACGAAAAGAACCGAAACGATCCCCATCACATAGTGTGTGATTGGTATGAGAGACAGAGCTGTTAACAAGAGCCCGTATGGCGAATCAGCACACGAGCTCATCCTTTCCATTGCTGGCAACCTCTCTCTCTCTCTAACTCTCTCTCTCTCTCTCTATATATATATATATGTATAAGCTGCAGGGAGAGGAGAGAAAGATAAGTGAGGAAGTTTGAAAGAAATTGTTGTTTTGATTTATGGAGACTTGAAGGCTGTGTGTGCGGTCATACCATCTTTCTACTTGTCTCCATCATTTTTTTTTTATAACGGTTTGTTTTATTACATATAGTGTGTACTACACTACTAACTACATTAAATACCTAATATATATAAAAAAATAAAAATATAGTTTTATATTGTAAAATCACCATAAATAAAAAAAATATAATTTTAAATTGTAAAATCACCATAAAAAATAAAAACATATAGTTTTAAATTGTAAAATCACCAAGGATAATTATTATGAAGTATATTATTATTATGTGTTTCCGTATGTATTAAATAAGTTATTCACCCGTATGTATTAGATAAGTTTTTTACTTTTATAATGAAATAACCAAGTATAATACTTTTCATGTGTATACTTTATATGTGTGTTATATCATCATAACTTTTTGGAAATACATTCTTTTTACCCATTTTAACTTTTCTTATTTATATGTGAAACTCTACTTTTCATACGTCTAAGACCTAGGCCTCCTTTTGGAGGTTGCAAATGTGAATCCGAGCCAACACGGGTTTTTGTTTCACCGTGCGTACGTCAGAGAGACTCGGCTCTTGTGACGACGCAACGTCTGTCAAGTGACAGTTGGCGGAATGGTTTCTTGCAGTGGCGAAGCTTGAATTTTTTTACAGGGGGGTCGAATACGTATATACCTAAAAATTTCTATAGAACCGGGGGGTCGAAAACGTATATACCCAAAAAATTCTATACGAAAACTACATATATAACACTACTGGCCGAAAAGTTTGGGGGGTCGGACGCCCCTCCCGGCCCCTTCAAGGCATCGCCCTTGGTTTCTTGTGGGACACAGAGAAGTCCTGAAGCCGGTGTTATGCCCCTCCATGAAGAAACTTGATGGGTTCCGATCCGGGGCTGGTCTCACAGCCGTGCCTGCGGCTGCCCAGTCCTAATCGTCCGATGAGTGGTATCTTGACAGTCATTATAAAAAAAGATACCAAGTATCTCTCCTTAATTCAAATATATTTTTAATCTTGCAACCAATAAAATGACTGTTAAACTAACTTAAATCCTGACGTTCGAAAAAAGAAGAGAAAAAAAAAAAAAAAACTAACTTAAAACATCCTAAAAAGTTAAATAAAATCATGTACAAAAGTACTTAATTCAATTCAACTAGTGGGTTATCATCCGCGTTTCGCGGTGAGTTCAAAACGTAGATGAAAATATGCAACATGCGATCGTAATGATAAAAAACCATAACGGTATATTCAAAAGTTACGAAAAAGTTACATCGTTTAATACGAAAGCCAAGTTATTCAAACATAACTTATACCAAAATGTATATAAAGATAAACACGATGGCCGCAGATTACACCGGGTCGGTTTAAACGTAGATAAAAACACATAGTAATGGTATATTTAGATATGAGTGTTGTGCGGTTTAAAAAACCGGTTTAATAAAACGTTACAAAAATTCATGTCGAAACGTAGATAAAAATAACTTGTGTGGGGTGTTGGTTTAAAAAAAATGAAACCCATAAATAAATCACGTAACTGAAAGTTCGTTAAACACTCAAAATTATACGTTTATTAAAGTTTAGAGGTTGTAGCATTAATGGGTTAAAGAAAAGGAAAAAAACATAACTATGTAAAACTTAAGCGACTAAATCTTAAACTAATTACCAACTAAACATCATAGGGTCTAAGGGGCTGTTTGACAACTTCTGAATGGTTAAGTGTTGAATCAGTAAGAGGTCTGAATCATTAAATGCTGAACTAGTAAGAGGTCTGAACCATTAAGAGCTAGTATAATGCTTAACCATTCAGAGGCAAATGTCTGACCAATTCAGATTAGATGTCTTAACCATTCAGACTCAGTATAATAGTTAACCATTCAGAGGCAAATGTCGGAACCATTCAGACATCTGCTCACGAAACAAACAGTCTGAACCATAAGTGCTGAACCAGTAAGAGGTCTGAACCATTAGAGCTTCATTAAGAGGTAAAACAAATAGCCCCTAAATAAAAGTTAGGCTATTATGGTCAAATTAATAAAAAATATAAAAACCTATGTGACAAAAACAAAAGGTGATAAAATTAATTGTACCTAATGAGTTATTAAACTAATGAAATCAAGACCATTAATTCATATTCTAAATGAAACAAAAGGTACATAAAACGTGTCATGATTAAATTATTAGAGGCTGAGATTAATTAACGCTCCAAATATATTGGTCCACAAAAAAGGATCGTGAAAATAATATAATATATAATTAAAAATAAGATAAAATCATCGTGGAGTTCAGTGAGTCGCTAAAGTTGGGCGGATTTGGAAATTACCAACAACCACCCGGCCCATCACTCAAAGCAAGACCCACTATTTTGTTTTTGTTAAATGTAAAATAGGAATCTAATATTCGTAAACCTTAAAACATCAGTATCCAAAATTAAACTCTCAATAACACCCATGATTAACTTTTAACCGTTTACTCATACATGTATAGGCTATATACGCAAACAAAATTTGTACACACACTGATTTTGATAAGAGATGAATAAGCATTGTATTTCTAAATTAAAAAAAAAAAGTTGATAAAACGAGTGATTTTTTCCATGTGTTGTCACAAAATTAACCAAAAGAATTGTCCATGTTTGTAGATTTATTAAACAAAATGAATTTAAAGAAACTTATTGTCTAACAGTTCATGGACGATTTTACTGAACATTCGGTTCTGTTAAACCAAGTGCGTACAGAATGGAGAGTGGGAGGGTTGAGTGGTTTGTACGTGTGGAAATTACCTTATCCTCATTTTATTTCGAATTATGTTTCCATTGCGATGCTTTGGTATGCATGCTTTTATGTTGCGCAATCTCTTAGTTCATTTGCTACTAGGGTTTGTGTGCCGCTCGTCACTCGCCAGTCATCTATCCAATCTTGGTTCTTTCTTTTCGCCCATCGACCTAGTTATACAATGTTGAAAGATTTGCTTTTTGAAATAATTTTTTAGGTTAAATTGTTCTTGTAGAGCTACCAGTAAGAAGTTTATACTGATTTATAGCACCTTAAACCCATATTGGACTCTTAAGCATTAGTGGTTTCATGTAACCCCAAATTTGTTTTACATCAGCCAAAGAAAGATAACTCTTTGGTTTGTATAATACTTTCTTCTAATAATGAATATAACACATCATTAGGGGGGGGGGGGGGGGTAGTTGCACGGACCTCCCATCCGCCGGAGTATTGCAACTCCGCAAGCTAACAACGTCCCAATGTTGCCTGGCGGTGAGTACCCACGGCGAAGAGCCCCAACACCCCATAAGGGCATTGCCAGGAGTCGAACCGGTGACCTCAAGTAGAGGCCTGGGTGGGACTGGCCAACTGGGCTACCCCAGAAGGTTATATAACACATCATTAAAGAAAACACTAAATTATACATCTTGGAAACTTTTTAAAAATTTAAGGTAAATTGAACATTGATAATCCAACTACAAAACACTGACCGATAATAATTCACATTGACTGTTTAGCCAGTTGTTTTTCTAAGTTTTTACTTTCGTTGTTTAGAACAGTCTCACTTTAAGGAAGAGGAAACTTCCCACATATAATGACATGCCATCTACTTGGAAATCAACTGCTAACTAATAAATCATAATGGACAAATTAACCAATCTACTTTGTTAAAAAGAATCCAATTTAGTTAGGTTAGAATTAGAAACACCAATTACTTTATTTAAAAAATTAAAATTACATTAATTAAAATGTATATTTAAAGATACAGTTGTTTAAAACAAGTTTCATCAACTCGAGTAGAGACGATGGATATTAAAAATATTAAGTGGATTTATTATACATTTATATGTTGCTAACACGTGAGCTTATTATATTTATTTATATTAATAAAATTGTTTCAACAACAAAGATTTTGTCCGTATTCATATTCGAATTCGAATTTCTTAACATAAAGTAAAATTAGTTTTAATAATATAAAATCGCATAAATAATTAAATATACAGTGAAGATGGAGACGTTTGTAGTGTAGTTGAGAACAATACAAATCACAAGTTGTTGGATTGAGTTTCTTTTTACTACTCTATTTTTTTTTAAACATTTATATTATAGCTTTCGACAACATGCACTTTACATCAATATCGCAAGTAAGCGAGCAACAAGCTGCGCCGCTACCCCTTTCTGGATAGCAAACCCTACCCTATTAAAAACAAACCCCTGCCCCCTGTTGATGAGTCACTGCTGTGGACAACCTGTTGGACTCTATTTATCAATAATTTAAAATTTTTTTACATAGATTTGAATCTAATACTTCTCCCTTAAAAGGAATATGCCTCTATCAAGTGGGCTAGCTTCACAATTATGGCTGTTCAAATCGCTCGTCGCTCATCGCTCGCTCGCCGATCGCTCAGAATATGCTTGCTCGGTTTGGTTCGGTTTGCAAACGGGCCAAACATGAGCAAATGTCTGCTCGACTCGGTTCGGCTCGAATTAATTTTTATTAATTTATTACATATATAATTAAATATGCACACACAAATTACACGCATATTCATATTTTATACATACCGCTCTATTAGATTTGGACCACTATACTCAAGTATACAATTATATTTATACATACTAGCCTAATTAAACCAATAAAAAATTTAACACCAAATTTAAAACTAAAACTCTAAGTCGTGAAGCGAAAATATTTGACATCTTTCTCTCATCAACAGTCAGTCGTCAATCGTCTCTCGCTCTCACCATACGCCACAATGCGACAATTGTTCTTTGTTGTATATTCATCGCCTCACCTGCCTCTACCAGAACTTCATCCTCGGACGATCCAACCTCTATCTTAGTATCATCCTCAGACAGTTGGACCTTAGTCGTGACCCGATAGCGGACACATCGAAGGAAACATGCTAAATCTATGGTTGTCTTATTTACTCGTCGCTCGCTTCTCGCTCGCCGCTCGCTCGGAAAATTACACGCTCGAATATGCTCGTTCGAATTTCGCTCAGTTATAAAAATGCCAAGCACGAGCAAAGATCCGCTTGATTCGGATCGGCTCGTGAAGAGCGTACTTCACATTAACTCGATGGATTGAGTTAATCGGTTAATCCGCAAAGAAGGAATAACACACGTGCGAAGGTTTGCTCACGTGCATAATATCCCAATGGTCAATATTTGCTTTATTATTTTTTATTTAATAAAAAAGGGATATTTTTAAATTTAAACAAGTATTGTCCTTTCGAGTTTTGTACTGTCGATGATTATATGAAAACAAAATTATATAATATATAAATGGATATGCCATTGAGCTAGTGGTAGAGTGGTAAAGGATAGAGCTGGTATTCTAAGTGACCCAGGTTTAATTCATGCCCCTAACATTTAGTTTCTGTGGCACCTAGTGATGATGGGAGACTAGGCAAGTGACCCAGGTTCAATTCATGCCCCCAGCATTTAGTTTCTACAGCACCTAGTGATGATGGAAACTAGGCGAGTAAGTGACGAGCGCTAGTGCCTTTGAGGCGAGTGTTCACGGGCTTCGGTCCTAGGTGAGGGTTTTCTTCGGTTCGGAAGGTGAGTGTATCCCGATGTGGTTTCGCCAGTAACTCATTTGAAGGATTCGTTAGCTGTTAAAAAAATATATATAAATGGATATATGTTTAAGATACGGTATCATTGGCAACATTTTTGTATAATATCCTTGGTTACATTTTTAAAATGTGAAGACGGAAAATACAAGGTTTACAATTGTTTACCTTACAAAAAATTAAAAGCTCTTTATAGTAACACTACTTATAAATTATAATATATGGTGTTGATATTTATATCTTTAAAAATATACGTGATGACGGGGGTAGCCCAAGACCAAATAAAATGACTTAGACATATGAACGCTTAAAAGGTTAAGAGGTTCAAAGGTTAAAAAACCCGGGAGCTAGGATAAAGCAGTACGTGTACAGTAAACGGTCATATCTCTGATTACTTCAACAACTCTCCTAGCCGCAAAAGTAAGACAAGTGCACAGAGTGTAGTCTTTTACCCGCAGGTCAAAAGGCTTCAACCCCCAAAAGGGTAAGTCCCTCACTGCAGACATGTTTCACTAGTCAATGGTTTCTTCTTTGGGAGATGACATTTCCTATAAATTGACACTTCATTTAGTGCAAAAGATGTTCCGATCAGCCCTGATTCCATTGGGATCTCTGATCATTGTTCTTGAGTACTTGTTCCATACAAGTCACTCTTCATCACATTCAACACACACATTCCCATAGCTCCCTCATCCGAAGCTGAACACATTTCAGTGGAGGATCTCGAGCAAACAACAAAATCTAACTAGTGAACCTCTCTCCACGTCTTGCAAACGTGGGGGGACCCCACGACCTGCGTTAGGCAAAACTGAACCCTTCAACCCTTTTGCCTAACCATCCCAGCTACTACCACCGGTCCATTATTTTGTTGTATCAACAAGTTGGCGCCCACCGTGGGGCTACGCCACTAATTTTCTTCAAAAGACCTAGTAGTGTAGCTCCATTCTCTTGAAACTACCATGTCGGAAAGTGAATCTCCGGGAGAGGTAAATCAAGTCCCGAATACCTCTACCCCAAGCACTAGCCAAACTCATGTGGCTATACCAACGTCCTTCTCGACACCGGGGATCACTCCCACCGGAGCCTCATACCCCGAGTTTCTCACTTTCCAAACACCAACTCCGTCTAGATCAGGGGTTTCATCCCCTAATGTCGGTGTCTCTAACACCCCCTCACGTGTTGAACTTACTCCTGAAGGGGTCGCTAACAATTTCCTAGAGTTGAGGTCTCTCCTCAACCAATATGTGAGTAGGGAGTGAGGATTCGTTTGGATTATGACGAGCCAGAACCATCGCTATCTCCTGGACCTCCCATCCCTCCTTTTGCAAACTCACAACCTTCTGCATCCAGGGATGAGGCTGGTCCTAGCAATCCTCCTCCAAATCCTAACCCATATCTGTCCATGAGGCCAAATCCGACAACATTTCCTCTCTTTTCTTCCCAACCAGCTACAACCGGTGCTCCACTGGGACACGAGCTAACTTTGGACCAGCTCCTGCAATCTCCAGTAGCAAGCCTTCCACCCTCAGCAACAACTACATGGGAACAAGCTTTGTCTGTACTCCCTTTGGCATGGAGTGCCGTTATGAGCACTCCTTTGGAAGTAAGTTGCTCGGTTGCACCTGGAAGCCTTCAAGGCTTCAACCTTATGCCCCAGATGATGGCCAGCTTCCCATGGCAGTACTTTATTAATCAAGTGTTGGCCACTCAAGAGAACAATACTAACAACAACAACATGGGTACAAGGGTAGATGAGGATTTGGCCAAGCCTTACAAGCCAAGTAATCTCTCGCGCTTCTCACAACAAATAGCCGATTATGATTTTCAAACGAAGATCAAGATGCCACCCCATATCAAGACATACGACGGAACCGAGGATCCTGAAGATCACCTTCAGATCTTCACTGGTGCCGCCAGAATTGAAAAATGGTCGAATGCTGAATGCTGCCTCATGTTTAAGCAAACTCTCGTTGGATCAGCCCGAATATGGTTCAACGATTTACCAGCCAGAAGCGTTCGAAGATTCGATGATCTGAGTAAAGGGTTTCTAGCAAATTTTTCACAACAAAGGCGGTACGTTAAGGACGCTACCGTAATCTTTCAGATAAAACAAAGGGATGACGAAAGCCTTCGAGAATTCATAGAAATATACAAGAAGGAAGGTCTCACATATGTAGGGGCAGACGAAAAGATGAGCATGGCCGGTTTTATGAACGCCATTACATCCAAATATCTCACGAGATATTTCAATAAATCCCTGCCTAAGACCTTGGAAGAAGCTCTCGAAAGAGCCGAAGCCCACATCAGAGGAGAGGAGGCCGTGGATATCAAGGAGCAAAGAAAAAGGGGACCAAGCTGGCGAGGCAACAGCCCAGCCAGAAAAAGGGGAAGCTTCTATCCCTATGACAGACGCCAAAAGGGTTCAGAGCAACGAAGGCCTGAAGGCCGGAACCCTTCCAGCAGGGAAAAAGGCATGAGCTTCACACCCCTTACCAAGACCCCTCAAGAGATTCTTGCTACAGAAGAAGTGAAACAAAGCTTCCGACCTCCGAGACCTCTCCCCAAAAGCAAAAGAAACGAAAATTCCACCCACTTCTGTGAATTTCATGAAGAAAAAGGCCACCATACTAATGATTGCTTCCAACTGAAAAAGAGAATCGAAGAGCCCGTCAAATCCAGGGAACTTGCTCACTTAGTAAAGGGGATATGGGACAAGATGGCCGAAGGAAAGGACAAGGAAGTTAACATGGTGGATTTTGATGGAAAGGTTCCTCACAAACGACAACGGTTGGAAGCTTGGGAGCTTCAGTGTGTTTGTTTCTCTCCAACAGAAAAGAACCCACTTTCAAACTCCCTTGTGGTTGAAGCAACCGTGGGTACACTACAAACAAACAAAGCATACATAAACACTGGTGCAGCCACTGAAATCATTTTTGAGAAGTTCTTCAACCGTTTAAGCAATGAGGAACGTTCAAAGCTTCAGCCCTCAGGAACCTCAATAAAAGGTATTGCAGACATACCCCTCAAGCCTTTAGGGCAACTAACCCTTGATGTCCGTTTCAGCGAAGGAAAAATGGAGAGAGTCCAACCTCTCACTTTTGTGGTCATCAATATACCTTCAAACTATGACGTGATCATAGGAAGGCCGGGGCAGTGTGCATTCTACATGGTTGTTTCTGTTAGTCATGGCACTGTCAAGTTTCCTCCAAGAGGGGAATTGCAACCCTTCAACCCACTCAAGAGGCCTACATGGTTGAAGGAGAAAGTTCCAAGAGTGAAGAAGACAAGCAAAGGTTAATCATAAACCCTAAGTATCCTGAACAAAGGATAAGGGTTAATCCATGCCTTTCACAAGAAACTCTCTCATATCTCGAAATGCTGCTGGTACACTATAGTGATGTCTTCGCTTGGTGCCCGGAAGATATGACGGGTATCCCTTGAAGCATTGCTGAACACGAGTTGAAAATACCACCTGATGTCAAGCCTGTTGTCCAAAAGAAGCGGAGTCTAGCACCCGAAAGAAGCTTGGCTGCATGCCAAGAGGTTGAAAAGCTTGTGTCAGCTGGCATTCTCCGGGAAGTCAAGTATCAATCCTGGGTTGCTGACCCAGTCATGGTTCGAAAGCCCGATAACTCTTGGAGAATGTGCATAGACTTCAAGGACTTGAACAAGGCTTGTCCTAAAGATTGTTACCCGTTTCCATAAATTGATCTCAAGGTTGACTCCCTCACCGGTTACCCTTTCAAGTGTTTTCTAGATGCTTACAAGGGTTACCATCAAATTCTCATGAGGAAGAAGATGAAGAGAAAAATGCCTTTCACACGGAAAAAGGAATCTTTTGCTACCAAAAGATGCCCTTTGGTCTAAAAAACGCGGGTGCAACCTACCAACGCCTAGTTGACAAGGCTTTTGCTAGTCAAATTGGCAGAAACATGGAACCATATGTCGATGATTTGGTAATCAAAAGCAAAACGGAATACCAAATGCTTGATGACATACAAGAAACCTTCAAGCACTTAAGGAAGGTCAACATTAAGCTCAACCCCGAGAAATGTTCGTTTGGGTTCGAGGAAGGATAGTTTCTGGGACACATTGTGGGAAAACAAAGTATAAAAGCCAATCCCAACAAGGTGAAAGCTGTTCTTGATACCAAGCCACCACGAAGCAAAAAAGAAGTAGAAAGCTTAAATGGTAAGCTTGCAGCCCTGAAGCGTTTTACCTCAAAATTGGCTGAAAGGTCTTTACCTTTCTTCAAAATGCTCAAGGGGTGCTCTGAAAAGAAGGACTTCAAATGGTCTGACGAGGCTGAAGAAGCCTTTAGCCAGATGAAGCGACACCTAGCTTCATTTCCTGACATTGCAGCCCTAGAAACGGGAGAATTGATCTCAGTATACCTTTCGGTTGCTGAAGAAGCAATAAGTGCGGTCCTCACCATTGAACGAGACAAAGTTCAGGTACCCGTTTATTTCTTCAGCAAAACTCTAAAATTGGAAGAAATCAAATATCCTCCCCTGGAAAAACTTGCTCTAGCCCTAGTCTTCGAAGGTGTTTCCAAGCACACCCCATACAAGTGGTCACCGACCAACCCATAAAAAGTGTGCTTGAAAAACCAGAGAATTCAGGGTGATTAGCCAAGTGGGCTGTGGAACTCGGTGAAGATAACATCACCTACGTTCCAAGAAAAGCCATCAAAGCCCAAGTCTTGGCTGATTTCATTGTAGAAGTCCCAAAACAAACAATCACTAAAGTAAACACAACTGCAACTGAACCCTCAGACCTTGAAGCCTGGAAGCTTTTTACCGATGGGGCTTCAAGCGTTGAAGGGTCAGGGGCTAGGCTCATTTTGATCAACCCGAAAGGGTTAGAATTCACGTATGCTCTTCGATTTGATTTTCAGACCACCAACAACGAAACTGAATACGAAGCGTTGATAGCTGGATTAAGGTTGGCTAAGCAAATGAAGGTTCAAAAGCTTGAAGTCTTCACGGACTCATTGTTGGTGTCAAGCCAAGTGAACGACAGTTATGTTGCAAAGGAACCTAACATGAAGAGGTACAAGGAAAAATCCAAAGAGCTGATGAACACATTCCAAACGTGTACCATCAAGAAAATTCCCAGATCTCAAAATAAGAAAGCTGATGCCTTGAGTAAACTCGCTTCTCTCACCTTTGCTCACCTCACAAAAAAGGTATTGGTAGAAGTGTTGAAAACTCCATCAATTGAAGAATTGGAAGTTCAAGACGTAATCACTGAAGAAGGCCCCAATTGGATGACTCCAATTAAGAAATTCCTTAAAAATGGTGAATTACCTGCTGATTAAACAGAGGCTGAAAGGGTTAAAGTCAAGTCTAGACAGTACGTGTTGCAAGGTGAAACCCTCTACAAAAAAGGGTTACCTTGCACCCCTGCTGAGATGTGTTGGTCCCGAACAAAGCCAGTATTTGATCAAAGAGGTTCATGAAGGGATATGCGGAGCTCATTTTGGAGTAAGAACGGTGGTTGCTAAACTAATGAACCTTGGGTATTTTTGGCCCTCCATGCACCGAGACACCGCTGAACAACTGAAAAAATGTGATTCTTGTCAAATCCATGCACCAGTACCAAAGAGCCCCAAGCATGACCTTGTCCCAATATCTTCAGCATGGCCGTTTCATAAATGGGGAATGGACATTGTCGGCCCATTCCCACCAGCCAAAGGTGGAGTAAAGTTCTTATTAGTGGCCATAGACTACTTCACCAAGTGGCCTGAGGTTAAACCACTTGCAAAAACTACGGGCAAACAGGTCATTGACTTCGTTTGGGAAAACATCATTTGTCGCTATGGGGTGCCGGGAGTGCTTGTCACCGATAATGGAAAGCAATTCGCTGAGAAGCCTTTTAGCATTTGGTGCAAAGAGTTCAGAATAACTCAGGTTTTCAGCTCAGTGGCATACCCACAATCAAACGGTCAGGTTGAAAGGATGAATCGAAGCATAGTTGAAGGAATCAAAGCCAGATTGGGAAGGCATGAAAGCAATTGGCTTGTAGAATTGTCAAGTGTTCTATGGGCCATAAGAACAACCGAAAAAATGAGCCATAAAAGAACACCTTACAGCTTGGTGTTTGGATCCGAAGCCGTGATTCCAGCTGAAGTAGGAGTCGTAACTCAAAGAACGATCAACATGGATCCCGAAACAAACCACAAAGAGACCATGTTGAACTTACAACTCCTAGAGGAAACACGAGACCAAGCTGCAATCCAAGAAGCCAAGTACAAACAAATGATGGAAGCCTATTACAAAAAAAGAGTCAAGCACGAACGCTTCAAGCCTGGAGACATGGTGCTTAGAAACAATGAGGCTAGCAAGAAAGAGAACCAAGGAAAGCTTGGCCCAAAATGGGAAGGGCCATATACAATCCTTGAGGCACATAGGGGTGGATCCTATAAGCTAGCAGACTCGGAAGGTAAAAAGCTTCCAAGACATTGGAATGAAAAAACCCTTAAGAGGTTTCATGTCTGATCAAGAAAGATTGGTTTGTATTTTACAAAGTTGTACTTCAAGAGTTGTCCTATGATCACATTTTGTAACACAATATCTCTTGAATGAATGATGATGTTTTGTCAAATTTGTCTTTCTATCCTAAAATCAGGTTGAGAACCTAGCAAAAACCTCCATGGCAAGGGCTATGTAAGGGGATGAGCTCCTATGCCATATCGCTCAATAGGTTCAAGGGTTGAATGAACCTATTGATGTGTGCAAAATGCAACATATAAATTACATCAAATGGGGCATAAAACTAACCCTTTTTTAGTACTAATGTTGGAAAAAGTGTGCTTTTGTCTTCCTCTTGTATTTTCAGGGTTAAAAGAGCTTAAATGAACAAAAGAAGCAAAAATGCAGCCAAATCCAGCATAAATACAAGAAAAGGAATAAACGTGGCATGCCCGACCCCTTGACAGCATCCTCTAAAGCAAAAACAAGAGAACAGAAGGTTGAACACGCCCCGTGCTCACTGTGCACGGGGGCGTGCCCAAGTGTCTGCAGAAAAGACAAAGTTGTAGAAGCTTATATCACCCACCACGGGGGTGTGCCCAGCGGACACGGGGCCGTGGTTAACTCTAAGATTCGCAGAATCTAGGAAAATCTTGATAGTACAGATACGCTTCTGAACACGGGGTCGTGCCCAGCGGACACGGGGGCGTGGTCAACTAATGCAGACAAACTGCAATTAATGAAGAAAGAGAAGATGGGTGGACACGGGGCCGTGTCCGGGCTTCTGTGCAGGCTATAAATTGGGGTGCTTGGCTCATTTGCAAACCATCCCTTGGCAAACCACCTCTCTCACACTTCACCCACACTCCACCACCACCACCACCACACACCATCATCCACCACCATCATCCATCATCCATCATCCATCATAGAGTGTGTGAGTAGTCTCGGGATCCAAGATTGATCGTAAGAGTTCTTGCAATCAAGGCCATGTTTGCCTAAGTCTCTTACATCACTTGGTGAAGACAAGTGTCTAGTGTAATACTTTTTATTTTTAATCTTTTCGCACTTTTTATTTGGTTCTGTATTAATGACTTTAATAATTAGTTTCTTATGTTGAAGGTGAGTCTTCCTTATCGTTTGTCCGTGGTGTCTTGGCATTATTTTACTGTCTATATAAAATAAAAGATTTTCACCATTCATATCTCCACGGTCTATATGGAGGTATGTTGGCTACCTGGTCGGGGGTTAAGGGAACGGTTTGGTAAGAGTATTGCCTTGTTCAGTGTATAGATCCTGCAAGGACCTGGGTCAACTTTAGTAGGACCTCCTTCAATACCCACTGGTATTGGATGGCGGGGGTCCGAACTCCTTGATCCCCTCATATGTAAACTACAATTAATACTTTAACCCGGCTACTTAGGACTGTATCCCTGCTGACTCAGACTACTTAGCCGAGGGTAACGTCACCTTCAAAAGAGGGGCCTACCACAATATGCATTAATAACTTAATTAATTATCTTCCAATAATCCAACCCTTTAGGATTGTATCCTTGCTGACTCAAACTACTGGGTTGAGGGTAACATCACCTTCAAAAGAGGGGCCTACTACAATAACTAAGATAATCTCTTAAAAAGTGTAAAAGTGCGGAAATAATCAAAGGTTGCACTAAACACGAGTCGGATCCAAGTGATTCATCTTGTCTATCTGTTTTTTATTTTATTTTATTTTTCAGCATTTTAGTTAGTTTTATTTTTCTAGTTTAAAACCTTTTTCTAAACTTTTGATTTGATTAGACGTTGAGGATAAACCGGTACTAAAAGCTCTTGTGTCCTTGGACGACCTCGGTATTTTACCAACACTATACTACGCTCACGATGGGTGCACTTGCCCATATGTGTGTTTAGTGTTAGTAAATATCGTGTTTTATAAATTTAAAACTTGGCTAAAAAGTGTAAAAGGACTTAAAATATACATTAAAAACCTATCACACTTAACGCACATCACCTATATAAGGGATGAGTTTCTAAATCAATACAACTACATGAGACTTATAGTTAAAAACAAAGTTGTCTCATAGACGGGTCTGAACAACCTACACCAAATGTTCCTTAAGCCTTAGTAAATTTATCAAAGACAGGCTTACAAACCAAAATCAAGCTAAGAAAAATAATAGGATATGTGCTATGTCTTCTTGTTAAAAATACCAAGGCTAAGTGACTGCAACACTGAACCCTTTAAGGTACAAAAAGCATAAAGACAACACGAACACAACAAAGACAATACCATAAAGAAATAATTTAAGGAGCAATGCAACAACACAAGTAAAAAAGTTGCACACAACCCAAATCTCAAAAATACAAACCAAGACATCAAGTTATAAAATTAAATGTGGGGGGACGCCACGACCTGCGTTAGGCAAAACTGAACCCTTCAACCCTTCCATTGGGTTAAGTTTTGCCTAACGCAGGTCGTGGGATCCCCCCACGTTTGCAAGACGTGGAGAGAGGTTCACTAGTTAGATTTTGTTGTTTGCTCGAGATCCTCCACTGAAATGTGTTCAGCTTTGGATGAGGGAGCTATGGGAATGTGTGTGTTGAATGTGATGAAGAGTGACTTGTATGGAACAAGTATTCAAGAACAATGATTAGAGATCCCAATGGAATCAGGGCTGATCGAAACATCCTTTGTACTAAATGAAGTGTCAATTTATAGGAAAAGTCATCTCCCAAAGAATAAACCATTGACTAGTGAAACATGTCTGCAGTGGGGGACTTACCCTTTTGGGGGGTGAAGCCTTTTGTCCCGCGGGTAAAAGACTACACTCTGTGCACTTGTCTTACTTTTGCGGCTAGGAGAGTTGTTGAAGTAATCAGAGGTATGACCGTTTACTGTACACGTACTGTTTTATCCTAGCTCCCGGTTTTTTAACCTTTGAACCTCTTAACCTTTTAAGCGTTCATATGTCTAAGTCATTTTATTTGGTCTTGGGCTACCCCCGTCATCATAAACCATTCACACAGTTTACAACTAGACAAGTTGTAAATGAGCAGTAAGCAAGTTAAAAAGATTGTAATACATAAGTTAGATGCACTCACATATTGAACGTGTATGCACTATATATAAATGGAATGGATCTATTGAGAACCACCCCGAGTTATAAGGACCTATAAAATCCACATCCAAATTATAAAAAAAATGTATATAAACTTTTAAGTGTAAGAGACAATTTCATTAAAAAGATATATATATATATATATATATATATATATAAACCTTTAGGTGTAAAATACTATTTCATAAAAAGTATAGAAAATATGCATGTGGAAAAATTATATATTGGTTGACATGTTCAAAATACAATGAAAGCAATCACCTATATCCACTTTTTTTTTTACTTAAATTCTCTATCAAATGTCCACTTTCTTTTTGTTAAATTCTCTATCAAGATCTAAACACATGTTTAAAAGAACCAAAATAATATAAACATGAAGAATTTAGAAATACTTTTTTTTGAAGGGTGCTTCACTTATTATCATATCAACTAAGAGTGTGTTATGTGTTAACTAGATACCTATTAACTCATTGCTGCATCATCGCTATGGCATAACTTGATCATTAACTAAATACACGTTAACAATGTGTTGTGATTAGGGCTATAAACGAACTGAACGTTTAACGAACAGTTCATGAACTGTTTGACGGTAAGTTCGTTTAATAAATGAACGAACATGAACAAGAAATTTTGTTGGATTAGTTAAATGAACGAACATGAATAATGGTCTCGTTCATTCAATTTTATTCGTGAACGTTCGGTAACGTGTTTGTGAATATTCGTTCATGTTCGTTTGTTTATGTTGTCATGAGTTTTTTTTTTACTTTTCTTTATTTTATTCAAACTTTTTGTATTCTTTAACTTTTACTTATTTTATTATCCTAAATATTAAAATAAAAAACCCTCTTCTCACCATGCTTATGCACCAGTCCCATTTCCTTCCTCAATATTCACATTGACGAACACTGTCAACCTCCGTTCCACTATTATGGTTTCAAGCTCCAACGTTGTTTCCTCCGCCATTCACATCTAAACTATGTGGCTTTTACCGATTTTATTTGTGTTCATGAACACGTTCATTTCCTTAATGAACAAACACGAACATAACTCTCATTCGGTAAGTGTTCACAAACATTCATGAACACATTTATTTCCTTAACAAATGAACACGAACAAGGCGTTGTTCATGTTCGTTCGGTTCGTTTATAACCCTAGTTGTGATTAACTAAACACCCAATACCATTAACTAAAAAAATGAAGGTGGCATGTGATTGGTTTCCGCATCCATGCCCCCCACCATTCTCCCCATTAACACCACCAACATGTAACAACTCTCATCAAAAGTCATACTTATTAAATTAATTAGTCCAAAAGGAAACCCTAATTGAGAGACCCAAGTGATTTTGAACAAACCCTGAAATTTTCATAATTTTCAGAATCAGGATTAGGGCCCCTAAAACTCAAGGGGGGTAAACCCTAGTTGATAATTATCAACTTAGAAACGTTGGCAGCAAGTAAATTTCGAAATTTATCAACTCAGCTAAGCTAGTTTCAGTCGTGGCTACCCTATAGCCTATTTTGATTCCTTACGGACCGCAACACTATCAACCTTACGGTCCGTAAGCAGACATACGGACCGCAACATTGACAAGCTTACGGTCCGTAAGCTAGCAAAATTTCACCTATAAATAGCAGACATTGGCATTCGAAATCTGAACATTTTACGTCGACATAATTCTCACAAATACACTGCTTTACGTTCTGTTATTCCAAAATTATACCCCCGGGTATCGAAATTCTGCTACAAAACAGGGTATTAGCACAATCGCTGCTACGATTCATTTATCCGACGATCAAGATATCCAATGCATGTTTAAATGCCGCCCACATTAGGGTTATACTTTATCGTTCGTCATTAATTTGACGGATTGTCGTTAATTCGATAGGTAAAGTATTATACTTTATCGTTCGTTGTTAATTCAACGGATCATCGTTAATTCGATGGGTAAAGTATTATACCTTGTCATTCGTTGTTAAATCAATGGATCATCGTAATACGATGGACAAAGTATTGCATTTTGACATTTATTGTGATAATTTGATCTCGTAAATTATCGTAATTGCTGGATTGATTACTAACCCAGTTTTGTGTGCATTATTTATATTAGGTTAACAAGGCTAAATCATAGATTAGACTCTGACCATATTAAATCAGCAATGTGAGTCATTCTCTCTTTTTATCAAATCTATTTACAAAATTTTGTTTATTTTCAAAGTTATAATTACGGGGATTAAGTCTTTGTAATCACCAAGTTACAGCCGGTATGTGGGGTTTTGTATACATTACTTGATAATCGTCACCATTGGGGCAGCCAATGGGGGATATGACCATAGCCACAGACACCATTGGACGAATGGGCCAATGGGTCGAGTGACAATTACCGTGGGTAGTTGGTTTGATATCAGAAACATTGTAATCGCTCTTAATACTGTAAATTATAACAAATGTGTCATTTTAGTAAATAGAATGATTCACTCAGTATTTCCCGCTGACAAAACCTTTTTCAAACATGTTTCAGGTGATCTGTTGTAATTCAGGAAAAGTGCTGGGGAGCATTCCAAGCTTAAGATAGTGGCTCAATATAAAACAAATAAATGATTTTGTAATATCACACTTTTATAGTAAAAATATAATATTGTAAATTATCAGGATTTTATCCCGAATTGTGAAATAAATAATCAAGGAAAATTTTAGCTTTAAGCGATCCTGTTTCCGCTGTTAAACTCAATTAAATCAATACCGCAGTATTTCTGTCCCGCGGCTCTTGAAACGGGTCAAACCGGGTCAGGGGCCGTGACAGAAAAAGGTGGTATCAGAGCCACTGGGTTAAGCTGATTAAGTATTTAGAAATACTCAATTTTTCCTGATTACAGCCACTGGGTTAAGCTGACTAAGTATTTAGAAATACTCAATTTTTCCTGATTACAGCCACTGGGTTAAGCTGATACTCAATTTTTCCTGATTACAGCCACTGAGTTAAGCGGATTAAGTATTTAGAAATACTTAATTTTTCCTGATAACTATTATGTGATTATTTGTATTATTAACTGATTATTTGATTATTTGTTAGTTACAGTATGGGTAAGAAAAAGCTGTCAAGCATCTATCTTAAATTAGAGAAATCATCTAATGAAAAAGGAAGTTCATCCCGAACCAAATCCTCAAGTCAGTCTGAAATTCCTGAAGAAGGAATATTCGTGCGAAAGGCACAATACGAGGAATCACTTTCTCCTCAAAGGAGGGAAATGATTATTAAGAAAAGTAAAGAGAAAATCCGAGAAAGGAGGATTAAACGGGAAACTCAGGAATTAATTGATAAATCACCTTGGGAAGATAAATTAGATGAGAAATGGGCTAATTTATATATGCTAGCCACCGTAGCAGAAAATATAAATCTTTAAAGATTAGCACCCTACTCTCACAATCTAGAAACCTTGTGTGATAAATAAAATTTGAAACCTGAGTATGTTGTCAGTTATCTTTGTAATCAACTAGTACACTGTGTACAAAGTTATTTGTAAATTTTAACTTAGTATTTTATGCATTCTGCATATATGCTACATCAGCATGAGTGAGATAACCGAAGATTTCCAGAATCTTAATCTTTATCCTGTAACTGTCGAAGCTTCCAAAGAATATATTAGCTACTATCCCGATATTGAACAACCAGTAGAATTCAAGGTTCCACCCCTGAGCAAGCCAAAACAGAAGAAAAGAACTTATGTAGGATGGAGGAAAATCCGTAAGAAGAAGCCAGCTAAGAAACTGCCCAAAATAAATAATCCTTTGAAAAAGGGAAAAGAAGTCATAACCGGAGAGAATTCCAAACCACAAGAAATGGAAACTGGAGATAAAAAGAAGGATAAGGAGGTAGAAATACAATTGGAGGAAATTACTAAAGAAGTAATAATGGAAGTTGGGCAAGGGTCTATACCAGCTCAGAGAGAAATCGGGGAGAGTTCCAATCCAAACCAGGAAAGAACTTTTCAAGATGAGATAGATTTTCTGTTGGAAAACTGTGAAACGATTCAGCCTGTTCAGACAAATCTTTTTACCTATCCTATTGAAAACCAATTCCCTATGAATTGGGAACCAGCAGCAATTCCAGATCCAATAGTTCACTCCCAACCCATAGGAATGGATGAATGGTGGACGAACGATTGGCAATTTCAAAATATTGTCAACGATCCTTACTCTTTTCTTCCACAATTCGATCCAGAACCATTACCTAATCCACCCATGAGCAATGAAAACATGGCTGAACTTCGCCACTTTGGCGAAGAGTTATTTGATATGGGGAATAGAATGAGGGAGATAGGTGGACAGATTGCTTGGAAGTACGACGAAAGGGAAATGCGTTTTTAACAGCAAGTAACGAAAGTTAGAACAATGATAAAATGGTAGTTGTAAAAAAATAGTACTAATAAAACTAGTCTGTAAATAATCAATAAAACTCTGTATGATATCTGTGAGTAATGATGCATATTATAATAGATATATAAATAAAATCGAGAAATCGATTGTTTTGACTATATCTGTATTATAAAATCTTCTGATTATTTGTATATAATTATTATTTGTCAGTTACTAATAAAATTTATATATATACATTATCAGATGGCAAACAGTGGTAATGAACCTATTAATGAAGTTAATCATTCTGAACAACATTCAAGAGATCAATACATGACTCGGCAAGATATCGAAAACATTGTGGCTCAAGGGATAGCCAATGCTATTCCAGCATTCGTTGCTGCTATCAAGAATCCACCCGAACCGCAACAAATTGTTCCTAGTAAACAGATTACTGAAGATAATTTCAGTAATAGTGTAAATGGAGGCAATAATCATGTTAACCGGAATAAGGAACCACATCAAGCTCCATTAACCAAGAAAATGAAAACTGCAACGCCTGGTTGCACTTTCAAAGAATTCCTTGCTTGTAAACCCACTGAATTTGCAGGCAATGAAGGAGCAACTGCATCACTGCGTTGGTTAGAGAAAACCGAAGCAGTCATTGCAATAAGTAAATGTGGTAAAGATGATCAGGTCATGTATTCATCCAATCTGTTCAAAGAAGGAGCACTCGAGTGGTGGAATACTGTGTTACAATCAAAAGGAAGAGCAATAGCTTATGCTATGACTTGGGAAGAATTTAAAGGTTTGGTAGAAAGAAAATTCTGTCCTGAGTATGAGAAGGAACAGATGGCGAATAAGTTTCTAAATCATCGGATGATGAGTGTTGATTGTCGTGGTTATACCTCGACATTCTTTGAATATGCAAGAGTGGTACCAACATTGGCTTCGCCAGAACCGGTACTTATTTCTCGCTATATTTGGGGGCTAATTAGCGAAATCCGCAATATTGTTAAAGCTGCGAGACCTCGCACTATTGACGATGCGGTAGAATTAGCCAACACTCTGACTGATGAATTGGTGCGCACAAGAGATGAAGATAGGAAGAAGGCACTAGCTCAGAAAATTACCCAAGGATTTCGTGTGGGTAATAATAACAGCTTCAAGAGAAAAGGGACAGGACAATCTCCAGGTCCGTCATTCTGCAGGAAATGCAAAAAGAAGCATTATGGAAAATGCGATATTACTTGCAATTTTTGCAAAGCTGTAGGACATCGTGAAGAAAACTGCAAAAAGAAAACAGTAATCTGTTTTAACTGTGGTGAAGCAGGGCATTATAAAACAGAATGTCCTAAATTGGTCAAACCAGTAGATAACAAATCTAAGGCGACAGAAGGAAATACTAAGAAGAATGCCAGGGCATTTCAGCTGACCACTCAAGAAGCAGAACTTATTCCGGATGTGATAGCGGGTACGTTCCTAGTTCACAACGTCTATGCAAAAGTATTATTTGACTCTGGTGCAAACCAAAGTTTTATAAATACTTCATTCTGTCAAGCTCTTAGTTTACCTTTAACCAATACTAGGCAGATTTTTACCGTTGAAACCGCAGACGAAAATTCAGTTAAAATAGATAAAGTGTTGCAAGAAGGAAACATAGAACTTTTAGGACATAAATTCTCTGCAAAACTATTGCCGATGAAATTAGCTGAATTTGATGTTGTATTAGGAATGGATTGGTTAGTAGCCAACCATGCTAGAATCCTTTGTGATCAGAATTCCATTGAAATCCAATCACCTTCCGGAGAAGTGATTAGGATTACAGGAGATAAACCCCGGAAACCCATGAAGTTCATATCAGTAATGAAAGTTGCTAATTATGAACGAAAACAAGGAATAGTGTATATGATTTCAGTAATCATTAGCACTAAAGGAAAAGATCTTAAGGAAATACCAGTAGTATCAGAATATTCTGATATATTTCCAGAAGATTTACCAGGATTACCTCCAGATAGGGAAGTAGAATTTAGAATTCATTTAATTCCAGGAACTACACCGATAGCCAAGGCACCTTATCGGTTAGCACCCACAGAAATGTTAGAATTGAAAAAGCAATTAGATGAATTACTAAGTAAAGGATTCATACAACCTAGCTCATCCCCTTGGGGAGCGACAATGTTGTTTGTGAAGAAAAAGGATGGTTCAATGAGAATGTGTATCGATTATAGGGAATTGAATAAGGTTACAATTAAGAATCGATATCCATTACCTAGGATTGATGATCTTTTTGATCAACTGCAAGGGGCTAGATATTTTTCTAAGATAGATTTACGCTCTGGATATCATCAATTGAAGGTACAAGAAGAAGACATACCTAAGACTGCTTTCAAAACTAGGTATGGTCATTACGAGTTTACAGTCATGCCCTTCGGGTTAACGAATGCACCTGCAGCATTCATGGACATGATGAATAGGATCTGTAAACCGTATTTGGATAAATTTGTAATTGTTTTCATAGACGATATACTTATTTATTCCAAAAGTCAAACAGAGCATTGTGAACATCTTCATGCACTCTTAACTTTGTTAAGAAAAGAAAAGTTGTACGCCAAATTCTCGAAATGCGAATTTTGGCTAAAGGAAGTGCAATTTTTAGGACACATGGTGAATCATGAAGGTATTCATGTAGATCCTGCTAAGATAGAGGCAATTACTAAATGGAAGGTTCCACAAACAGCAATGGAAATTAGAAGTTTTATAGGTTTAGCTGGGTATTATAGACGGTTTATTAAGGATTTTTCTAAGATAGCCGTACCATTAACTAAGTTAACCTGTAAAGCCACTAAGTTTGAATGGGGATCTAAACAGGAAGAAGCTTTTAGGATTTTGAAACAGAAACTAACCCATGCACCAATTTTAGCCTTACCAGAAGGAACTGAAGATTTTGAAGTATATTGTGATGCTTCAAAATTAGGATATGGATGTGTGCTTATGCAACGCAAGAAGGTAATTGCGTACGCATCAAGGCAGTTGAAAAAGCACGAAGAGAATTATACGACTCATGATTTAGAATTAGGAGCCGTAATTTTTGCCCTTAAGATTTGGAGACATTATCTTTACGGAAGTAAATTTACTGTCTACACTGACCACAAAAGTTTAAAATACATATTTGGGCAAAAAGAGTTAAACATGAGGCAAAGGAGATGGATGGAAATCTTAAGTGACTACGACTGTGATATTCAGTATCATGAAGGAAAGGCGAATGTAGTTGCAGATGCCTTAAGTCGTAAGTATTATGAGAAACAACGAAGGGTTCGTGCTCTCAGATTAAATCTACAATTAGATTTAATGGAACAATTGAAGAATGTTCAAACTACAGCAATCAAGGAGGATGCTGAAGGAATGAAAGGACGAATCAAGGAATTAGAACAAGGAACAGATGGAATTTGGAGATTCCATAAAAGTAGAATTTGGGTACCTAAACAGGGTGACTTAAGATCTAAGATTTTAGAAGAAGCTCATAAATCTAGGTACACTATGCACCCAGGAAACAATAAGATGTACCAAGATTTAAGGAAGAATTTCTGGTGGATAGGAATGAAAAGGGACATAGCCAGTTATGTTTCTAAATGTCTTACTTGTTCACAAGTTAAGGCAGAACATCAGAAACCTTCAGGATTACTACAACAGTTAGAGATGCCAGTGTGGAAATGGGAACTTATAACAATGGATTTTGTTACTAAGTTACCCAAAACCAGAAAAGGTAATGATGCGATTTGGGTAATTGTGGATCGATTAACCAAATCAGCTCACTTTCTACCTATGAAAGAAACCTTTAGTATGGAAAGACTGGCTAAATTGTATGTAGATGAAGTTGTATCATTACATGGAGTTCCACTCTCCATTGTTTCGGATAGAGATAGTCGTTTTACTTCTCATTTCTGGAAAAGTTTCCAGCAAGCTATGGGAACTCGACTAAACCTGAGCACTGCATATCATCCACAAACAGACGGACAAAGTGAAAGGACGATCCAAACTCTAGAAGACATGCTCCGAGCATGTGTAATAGATTTTGGTGGAAGTTGGGATGATCACTTACCATTAATTGAATTCTCCTATAACAATAGTTATCACTCAAGCATTGAAACTGCTCCATTCGAGGCACTGTATGGAAGAAAGTGCAGAACTCCAGTTTGCTGGGCAGAAATAGGAGAAAGTCAGTTATCAGGACCTGAAATAGTGCAAGAAACAACTGATAAGATTACTCAAATCAAGGAAAGGCTGAAGACGGCACGAGATCGTCAGAAGAGTTATGCAGACAATAGATGCAAGCCACTTGAATTCCAAGTTGGAGACAGAGTACTATTGAAAGTTTCTCCTTGGAAAGGAGTAGTCAGATTTGGAAAGAAAGGAAAACTAAGTCCAAGGTACGTAGGACCATTTTCAGTGATCCAACGTATAGGACCAGTAGCTTATCGTTTACAATTACCAGAAGAATTATCTGGAGTACATAATGTATTTCATGTATCCAATCTCAAGAAATGCTTATCAGATGAATCTCTGGTAGTACCTCTTCGAGATATAGAGGTAAACGAAAAGTTGAAATTTGTTGAGAAACCTCTTCAAATTGAGGATCGAAAGATCAAGTTTCTCAAACACAAACGACTAGTTTTAGTCAAAGTAAAGTGGGATTCAAAGAGAGGAGCTGAATACACTTGGGAACTGGAATCAGAAATGAAGAAAAAGTATCCACACTTATTCCAGTAAATCTCGAGGACGAGATTTTCTTAAGGTGGGTAGAATGTAACAACTCTCATCAAAAGTCATACTTATTAAATTAATTAGTCCAAAAGGAAACCCTAATTGAGAGACCCAAGTGATTTTGAACAAACCCTGAAATTTTCATAATTTTCAGAATCAGGATTAGGGCCCCTAAAACTCAAGGGGGGTAAACCCTAGTTGATAATTATCAACTTAGAAACGTTGGCAGCAAGTAAATTTCGAAATTTATCAACTCAGCTAAGCTAGTTTCAGTCGTGGCTACCCTATAGCCTATTTTGATTCCTTACGGACCGCAACACTATCAACCTTACGGTCCGTAAGCAGACATACGGACCGCAACATTGACAAGCTTACGGTCCGTAAGCTAGCAAAATTTCACCTATAAATAGCAGACATTGGCATTCGAAATCTGAACATTTTACGTCGACATAATTCTCACAAATACACTGCTTTACGTTCTGTTATTCCAAAATTATACCCCCGGGTATCGAAATTCTGCTACAAAACAGGGTATTAGCACAATCGCTGCTACGATTCATTTATCCGACGATCAAGATATCCAATGCATGTTTAAATGCCGCCCACATTAGGGTTATACTTTATCGTTCGTCATTAATTTGACGGATTGTCGTTAATTCGATAGGTAAAGTATTATACTTTATCGTTCGTTGTTAATTCAACGGATCATCGTTAATTCGATGGGTAAAGTATTATACCTTGTCATTCGTTGTTAAATCAATGGATCATCGTAATACGATGGACAAAGTATTGCATTTTGACATTTATTGTGATAATTTGATCTCGTAAATTATCGTAATTGCTGGATTGATTACTAACCCAGTTTTGTGTGCATTATTTATATTAGGTTAACAAGGCTAAATCATAGATTAGACTCTGACCATATTAAATCAGCAATGTGAGTCATTCTCTCTTTTTATCAAATCTATTTACAAAATTTTGTTTATTTTCAAAGTTATAATTACGGGGATTAAGTCTTTGTAATCACCAAGTTACAGCCGGTATGTGGGGTTTTGTATACATTACTTGATAATCGTCACCATTGGGGCAGCCAATGGGGGATATGACCATAGCCACAGACACCATTGGACGAATGGGCCAATGGGTCGAGTGACAATTACCGTGGGTAGTTGGTTTGATATCAGAAACATTGTAATCGCTCTTAATACTGTAAATTATAACAAATGTGTCATTTTAGTAAATAGAATGATTCACTCAGTATTTCCCGCTGACAAAACCTTTTTCAAACATGTTTCAGGTGATCTGTTGTAATTCAGGAAAAGTGCTGGGGAGCATTCCAAGCTTAAGATAGTGGCTCAATATAAAACAAATAAATGATTTTGTAATATCACACTTTTATAGTAAAAATATAATATTGTAAATTATCAGGATTTTATCCCGAATTGTGAAATAAATAATCAAGGAAAATTTTAGCTTTAAGCGATCCTGTTTCCGCTGTTAAACTCAATTAAATCAATACCGCAGTATTTCTGTCCCGCGGCTCTTGAAACGGGTCAAACCGGGTCAGGGGCCGTGACACAACACATTCATGAAATTTCCATTAACTAACCCCGTTGATGGAGTGGTGCATTGTTCCACCGTTAACGGGTGATACGACTCCGTTAACAGCTTCTTAGTGAACCCACAACGGCTAGTCTACGAATGAAGCAAAGTTGCTTCTTTCTCTACCATAGTGAATAAGCCTCAACTTTAATTGGTTCTAGCTAATTACATCCCAAGAGTAGCAGTAGGAATCAAGAACTTGTTCAGGATATACACATACTAGAGGGGTGTCTGTGTGATGCGGTAGGAAACGCAACACATACGTTAGTAAAATGCTTGAACAATTAACTGGTGAAGTATCTAGGTGTAAAAAAATTAAGTACTTTCCACTCTTTTTTTAAAGTTGCCTCTTTCATTACTTTTCGTCAATAGTTTGGGGGGGGGGGGGTATATGGGGCGTCAAAGGCCACATCACCACTCAACGGGCCATTAAACTACACCACAGGGGATGCCAAAGGCCACTTCACCACCCTTTGATCTTTTTTTACCGATGTCGTAACGCCTTGAGGGCTCTCAGTGGTGGGTCCATTGCCACCTCAATCCAATAAAACTTTTTGTTTTGGTAAATTGGATTTTATTAAGGGGAAACTACCAAAATGTCACTTGACCAACCAACATTACCAAATTGTCACCCTCAGGCCTCAAGCCCCCTTGGACGGACTCATGCACCATGGGAGGAGTCCATTTGTCACTTGAAGAGTCCATGTATGAGGAGCTGACACGTGTCCGACATAAAGGTTGGCTGACTCCTCCCATTGCTCAGCGGACTCCTCCCATTTTGGCTGACTCCTCCCATTTTGGCTGACTCTTCCGAAGCGTCAGTGGACCCTTCCGAAGCGCCAGTGGACTCCTCCCTAAATTAAGCAATACTCATAATTTTATTATTTTATTTATCCCATAAAATCATAAACCTGATTTTGTATAATATCTATTATAGTGTATAATAATGAAAACCTGCTCAAAAAATCTAATGTAGTATATAATAATGAAAATAAAAAAACATATGTTATTAAGAAAATTCCAAACTACGACAAAAATAAAAATAAAAATAAACATACCTACGTATTCAACTTTTTTTTTTTAAAAAGTTAACGAACTTAGGTTATTAGAAAAAAATCAAGTTAAATGAAAATTAAACGGGCTAAAGGCTTATATTATTCAAAGTTCCTAAAATTAGTCTACTTTAAATACAACCATGTTTTCAGCAAAATTATATCAATACATCAAGCAAAATACTAAACGCACCTGCCTACTTAGTTTTTTTAAAAGATTATTAAAGAAAAAATAAACTAAATGAAAATAAAATAGAGTAAAAATGTATATTAGTAAAAGTTTATTATTTAAAGTAGAAGAGTAAAATTTAAACATTAAAAAATGTTACAAAAATATTAAAAAAAAACATTATAAAAATATTTTAACAATCATTTATAGTCCATCCATGAGAGGAGTCTGCCAAGCAATGGGAAGAGTCCGTCGAGCAATAGGAGGAGTCCGCCGAGCAATGGGAGGAGTCAACCAAAATGGGAGGAGTCCACCGAGCAATGGGAGGAGTCAGCCAAAATGCGAGAAGTCCACCGAGCAATGGGAGGAGTCAGCCAACCTTTATGTCGGACACGTGTCAGCTCCTCATTTATGGACTCTTCAAGTGACAAACGGACTCCTCCCATGGTGTAGGAGTCCGTTCAAGGGGGCTTGAGGGTGACAATTTGGTAATTTTGGTTGGTCAAGTGACATTTTGGTAATTATTTTATTAATCCCACATTTTCTTTGTTAGCCAATAATAACTCCACCTGAGAATATCCTCGCCAGCAGTCCCACTTTTTAGACTATTTTTTCTTACTAGACCTTCATTAAAAAATATAACATCGTTAGTTTTTTAATGACGTGGATGCAGACTGGATTCTGACGTGGCAAATTTTATAACCTTTATAAACATTTTAACCCCCTTTTCCCAATTAATCCTTCAAACAACTACTAAAAAACCCAAACAATGTGTTCCGAGTTTACTAAATAAAAGAAAAGAAAAGAAACGAGAGGAATTTAAGAGAGAAAAGAAAGGGAAATATATAACTTCATTTCGTGTTCCCGAGTTGAAAGGAAAAGAAAATAAATGCATTATCTTACAATTATGCCCTTGTTGGAGTTTACAACAAGTTAAGTGGGAGGGTAAAATGGTAAATGCACAAACTTTATATTTGTTTTCCTTTCCCTTCCTTCCAATTTGGAAGGAAAGTTTGATGAGAAGATTTTCCTTCCACTTCCTTCCTTTAATAAAACTCTGGAACATAAATATTTGAGTGAATTTCAAGGATTGTCATTTATCTTTATACCCATTTTCAAGCGTTGTCCTTTATGTTTAAAATTAATGAGTTTTGTACTTTATCTTTTAAAATCCATCACGTATTGTCCTTTAGGCATAACCCAATGTGTTTTTTCAGTTAAATGTGGTCATGTGCAGGTCACGTGAGGATAGATCTGTTATTTATTGCCTCTTTTAATATCCACCTACCTACCACGTGCAGACTTCCCCCAATATAAACCCTAAACTTATCATTTCCCCCAATTTCATCCTTCATCAATTCTCTGGTTAGTTCAGGCGATCCTTAGGGTTTCGATCATTAGGGTTTTACCACACAAAGATGTCTGATCAAGAAGGGTGCTACATTCGATCATTTGATTTGCAAGATTTTGAACTTGTTGAGTTGTATGGTAAGGATTCTCATACTGTAAACCCTAAACCCTAATTTTTTTTATTAACACTGATGATGTTGAAAATGTGCAGATGGATTTCCTTATCTATTCACCTTACGCATTCATCATGGTAGTCGATTAACATCTTCTCCAGGTTGTATGTATGTTGGAGGTAAGATTGATCACATTGACTTGATTGACATTGATAAGTTCTCTGTACATGAGGTTGATCTTATGCTGGATGAATTAGGCTATAATGCGTTAGAACCAATGTTGTACATGTTTGTAAATCCTGAAAAAATTTGGACACTGGTCTTGAACACTTGAGTTGTGACCGAGATTGCCTAAACTTGGCTACATTTTTAGAAGAGCACAAGATAATCAATGTTTATATATCACATGGGTTGAAAAACATTAAGGAGCTATTTTCGCATAAAAGTCTACAACTAAACCTTTACTATAGAGGAGATTGATGAACCTGGACCATTTTCCATTGTTCCTTTAAAGCTAAACTTTGTGGGATTAGATGAGGGCCAAAGTAGTGGGATTAGGCAGAAGGTTGTGGATGAGAATATGGGATTAGATGAGGGCCAAAATAGTAGGATTAGGCAGAAGGTTGTGGATGAGAATGAGTGTTTAGATGAGAATGAGGTTCAGGAGGGAACTGAGGATGAATATGATAGTGATCAAATGGATGAACCTAATGGGAATAATGTGAATGATGAATCAGATGGAAGTGAATATATGTTTGATGAAGACAACAATATGACTGACCATGAAGTTGACATGTCTGATTACATGATGTATGTTGATTTAGATGTGGAGGACAATCTGAATGATGACCCAAAGGTGCATCCAGATTTGGATGGGGATGTGTTAGACAATGAGCAATTTGAAAGTGGCTCAGAATCCGATGAATATGATACCAGCAGTATGAGACAACATTTACACAATCTTAGAAGGGCAAATGAAAACATGGCTAACTTCTACCTAGGCCAGTTATTTGGAAGTAAAGATGAAGCAAAAAAAAAAAACTGATAAAGAAGCATGTTGTTGAAACCAAGAGAGTAATTAAAATAGTTAAAGATGATCACTCAAGGGTTCGGGCAGTTTGCTAAGGTTCTAAGCCTGATTTTGATGTTGATGACAATGGTGTCCATGTTGATAGGCAACCAAAAGGTAAAGGGGATGGTTTGGGTAAATGTAAAAGTTTAGGGACTAATAAGGCAAAAAGCAAAGGAAAAAGGGATGTTAGATAGTTCAGGGACTGATAAGGCAAAAAGCAAAGGAAAATGGTCTGAGGAAAGTTTAGGGATTTTTAAGGCCAAAAGCAAAGGTGAAGGATCTGATGAAAAAGCATTGGACAAAAATGTTGGTGGGGAGGGGCAAAAGGACAAATCCTCATCAATATCAATGTGCTTAGGTAATACTAGTCTCAAAGGTGAAAGATTCTGAAACCTGGTTGGTCAAAACTTTAATCACCAACCATACTTGTATTAAAACAAGAAAAAATTATGCATGTACATCTGTTTTCCTTTCACAAGAGATGTTAGATCAGGTTGAAGAAAATCCAGAGATCCTAGTGACAGTAGTTCAGCAGCAGTTTCAAAGAAAATATGAACTTGGGATTTCAAGATTGAAGGCATACAGAGCTAAGGTTATAACTAAAAAACATGTTGAAGGGGATTACAAAGAACAGTATGCCTTGCTTAGGGATTATGCTAATGAGTTGCAAGATAAGAATCCAGGTAGCACTGTTAAGATTGAGGTGGAAAATGGTAATCCAAGTAGTCCAACCAGACAATTTAAAGGGATGTATGTGTGTTTTGCAGCATTAAAACAGGGTTTCAAGGCATTGGGGAGAGATTTCTTTGGGTTAGATGGTGCATTTATGAAAGGCACATTCTCTAGGCATATCCTAAGTGCAGTTGGTGTTGACTGCAACAATGGACTCTACCTTGTTTGTTATGCAATTGTGGAGTCTGAAAGCCTTAGCTCATGGACCTGGTTTCTAGAACTATTGGGCGATGACCTTGGTCTTCAAAGAAACTCAAACTTTACCTTCATTGGTGACAGGCAAAAGGTATAATTTTTCAAACTTGTTATTCATTTGGTATTCATATGTGTTTGTTATGAAATTATTCATTTATGAAAGGCCCATTCATTTGTCTTGACCAGGGGATTCTTCCTACTATCACAAAGTTGTTTCCCTGTGCAGAGCACATATACTGTCTCAGGCACATTCATGAAAATATGAAGTTGCAGTTTAAAGGGAAGTTATACAAAGATAAATTATGGAACTATGCATCAGCAACTACTGTTCCAGAATTTACAACTGCAATGGATGATTTAAAGGCATTCAACAAGAAAGCCCACTTATGATTGTCCATGATCCCACCATACATTAGTCTAGATCACATTTCTCAGGTATGTGTTTGGCTTACAAGTTATACTAAGTGTTTTGGTTTAATGTCTAAGTAATATGTGGTGTATTTGATAACAGGCAGAGCAGTTTCTGATATGCTACTTAACAGTATGTGTGAGGTGTACAATGGAAAAATAGTAGAAGGAAAGGACAAGCCCATCATATCTGCCCTTAGAGTACATAAGAGAGTATTTAATGAGAAGAATTGTGAGTGTGCTGAATGTGATAGAGAAATCTGAAGGCTTGTTGACACCTTGGGCCACTGAGCAGTTTGAGACAATCAAGAAGGAAGCAACACACTATCATGTGCACTGGAATGTAGGGGAATATTATGAGGTTAGTGGTAAACCCAACAATGCATGTGTGGTGAACTTAGATAAGAGGACATGTAGCTGCAAGAGGTGGGAAATAACAGGTATACATACAATGATTCATATGATGTACTTAATTTTCTTGTTGAATATCTGTTTTACTGGTTATGAGTGATGACTGCATTATCTGTTTTACTGGTTCAACAGGTATGCCCTGCTAACGTGAGTGCGGGTGTATATATTCTTTTAGATATATTTTAGCTCTTTTTACTCGCAAATTCAAGTTTTAAATTTATAAAACATGATATACTACTATCACTCTAAACACACGTTAGGGCAAGTGCACTCATCGTGGATGTAGTATAGTGATGGCAAGATACCGAGGTCGTCCAAGGACACAAGAGCTTTTAATATCGGCTTATCGTTAACGTCTAATCTAACTAAATTTTGATGAAAAGATTTTAAAGCTATAAAAAGATAAACTAACAAAAAAAAATAAAATATAAGGAAAAACAAATAAATAAGAAGGAATCACTTGGTTCCAACTCCTCTTTTATGTATCATTTTGATGATTTCCGCACTTTGGGCATTTTAAGAGATTTTTTTTATGTTATAGTAGTAGGCCCCCTTCCAGGAAACGTTACCCTCAACCTATTAGTCTGTGACAGCAGGGATACAGTCCCATCAAGGTCAGATTATTGAAAGATAATTAAGTAAGTTATTAATGCGAAAAGTGGTAGGCCCCCTTCCAGGCAGCGTTACCCTCAACCCTTAGGTCTGAGTCAGCAGGGATACAGTCCACGCGGGGTTGGTTTAAAGTTTTAATAGTAGTTTATAAATAAGGGATTCAAGCGGTTTCTTACTCTCAGTCGGGCCAGTCATTCCCGGCCAATCCATGGAGTAGTAATTAGCTTGAACCAGGTTCTCGCAGGATCTATACACTGAACGAGACATAGAATTACCCAACCACCCTTCTAACCCCCTTCCAAGTAGTTAACGCGCTTTATATAGACCGTAAAGACACGAATATGTGAATCAACAACATATGAAGAATGGTTAGATAAATTCGCCTTCAATATAAAAAACTAGTTATTAAAGTCATTAATACATACCCAATTAAAAAGGAGCCAAAATTGGAAATCAAAAAGTAATACATAAAAGATCTGTCTTCACCAAGTGATGTAAGAGTTTAGCCAAGCATGGCCTTTGTTTGACAAGAACTCTTACGATCGATCTTGGATCCCGAGACTACTACACACTCTAAATGATGGAAGATGGATGATGGTGGTGGATGGTGGTGTTGTAGTAGTGGTGGAGTGGTGGCAAGTGTGAGAGAAGTGGTTTGCCAAGGGATGGATTGGAATGGAATCAAGCACCCCTATTTATAGCTGAAGACAGACGTTCACCACGGCCCGTGCCCACCTGGAACGGCCCCGTGGCCATCTCTCTCTCTCTTCCTCATAACTGCAGTATCAGGTCTTGTACTAACACGGCCTCGTGTGTCAACGGCACGGCCCGTGGCCAATGTACTTGTTGTACTATCTCAGATTTTTCGAATCTTAGAATTGACCACGTCCTGTGTTGCCTTAGCACGAACCTGTGTTAGTTGTCTGTTTTGTCCTTTAATGTTTTCTTTTCTTCTGCAGAGAATCCAGTCTTGGACACGGCCCGTGCCTGGTGGGCACGGCCCCGTGTCAGGTCTTCTGATCTTGCGATTTTGTTGGTTTGGATGTGGATTGGGGCTTGGCGAGTTGCGTCAATCCTCGTTCTTTGTATTTATGTTGGTTTTTGCTGTTATTTTGCTCCTTTTGCACGTTTAAGCTCTTTTGACCCTGCAAATTAAAAAGGAATAAAGAAACAAGCTTTTTCCAACATTAGTAACGAAAAAGGGTTGATTTTACGTCGTATTTGATATAATTTATATGTTGTATTTTGCACACATCACCTGCAGACATGTTGTGGCTACATTATGGTGATGACTGCTAATGGTGGAAGGGTGGGGGCTTTGGAGAGCTGGATGCATCCTGTGTACACAATGAATAGGTGGAGGCTAGTTTACTCACACAAGGTCAACCCGCTCAATGGAAGAGCTTTATGGGTTAAAACACTGTTTCCTGTGACCATTACTCCACCCAAACACCACACCCAGGTCAGTAGTGGAAATGGAGGACATGACCCTTACTGGCAGGCTCTCAAGGAAGAACACGAAAGGGAAGTGTACCAAATGTGGGGAGAAGAGGCATAATATCAGAACATGCAAGGGTAAGAAGAATGGAAGGGGTGCAAAAGCTTAGTTTGTTGTTGGTTAGGTGTTATGTAGTTAAAAAAAACTTGTTGTCTTTTGGTACTTGACAAACTTGGTTTTGTATGTTACTTTTGGTACTTTGGAAACTGTCTGAACCACTAACCCACTGTATTTTGGCTATCAGATGTAAGTTTGTTATGTTTTGATGTTTATATGTGTTTGTTTATGGTTTAGTGCTAGTGCAGTGGATGTGTAGTTTTAGGTTTAGTGCAGATGCATGTTTAGTGCATATTATGTGCATATCATTGTTTTCGCCAAATATAAATGGGTCAAACAAGCAGGTTTAGTACATATTATGTGCAGGTTTAGTGCATATTATGTGTATATCCTGTTGAATGGGTTCAAACAAGCAGTTATGTGCATATCGTTGTTTTCGCCAAATATAAATGGGTCAACAGGCAGTTATGTCCACGTCGTTGTTTTCGCCAAATACGAATGGGTCAAACAACCACTTTACTGCACTATTGTTGAATGGGTCAATAACCATGGTTACAATACATCTTCATTACAACATGTGTTTTACATCATCACTACACATCCATATCTTATATTACACCACAAAACTGTGCATATTAGCACTACAACCATTTTCAGCCAACAACCATCACACCTTACAAAACATTACAACCAAAATAAACCCTATCCAACTACAAAGCAAAATTTTCTTCCATTTCCTAGCATTATTATCACTCTTCTTGAGCTTGTCTTCAAGAAATCTATTGGCAGCTTCAGTTACTTCGATTTTGTCAGCAAGAAGCCTGTTATCGGATTTAAGTTTGTTCCTTACCCTAAGCAAACCGGGGATTATGTCCATGTATCTTTGACATTTTGTACGATCATACCACTCAATGAATCCACAGTTTGATCCTTGGTCTGGACATGCATAAAATCTGTAACCTGGGTTGTTGTCGGTCCAAGATGTGACGATGATTGCCTCTTTCCCACAACGGCACAACACCATCTTCAATTGGGGAATCAGTTGAGAAGAACTAGGGTTTTGGGTGGGAAGTCAGATCTCAATTTGGGGGAATTCTGTAACTAGGGTTGATGAAGGATGAAATTGGGGGAGATGATAAGTTTAGGGCTTATATTGGGGGGAAGTCTGCACGTGGTAGGTAGTTGGGTATTAAAAGAGGTAATAAATGACAGATCTACCCTCACATGACCACATTTAACTGAAAACAAAAACTGGGTTATGCCTAAGGGACAAAACGTGATGGATTTTAAAAGACAAAGTAGAGAAGTCATCAATTTTGAACATAAAGGACAACGCCTGAAAATGAGCATAAAGATAAAGGACAATCCTTGAAATTCACTCTAAATATTTTGTACTTTTCTTTCCTTCCATTACTAAACTCGGAAAACACAACGTAAGTAACGGGTTCCATTATCATATCAACATACAAATACACCTAAAAAATTAGGGTTTAAGCAAAATTTTGCTCATGTTATACAATAAATCAAGGTTAGATTCCTCTCAAGTTCTCATACGTTAGTCTAATTTGTTGCTTACAACATTAAATTTGTTAAAAAACTACAAAAACCCCTAAATTCTCATAAAATTTTGAGCGTATAATGGATGAGATCTAGGAGAGAGCGATGGAACAAATTCACACGACCAGCGAGACATAGCGGCAGTCCGGTCGTTCACAGCCATTTGCCGCATCTGTCATTGTTCTAGAACTTTTCGGACCTGCAACAGTTATCTCTCGCGAATATCGGTGTTTCATTGCTTGAATAGTTTCTGCGGTTGCAGAATCTGCAGAAACTAATATCTGATAATTGAATTGCTAGCGATTTGGAGTCGTTGCGAGATTTGGATTTGTCGCATAATCGGATTCAGGAGATTGATGATTTGAGAGTGTTGGCTGAGTTGAGGCTTGTTTCGCTTGCTTTGGGTTTTTGTTTGTTTGTTTGAGGATTGAGTTGTTTAAAGGGTTAATTAGGATAAAGGGAGTTAAGGGTTTAAAAAAGGATATAATATTTGCCACGTCATTGCCCAATGAGCATCCACGCCAATGAAAAACAAACGGTGCTAGATTTTTTTTATAATGGATGTCCAGTGAGAAAAAAATAGTCTTAAAGGTGGGATTGTTGGCGGAGATATTCTCAGTTGAGATTATTAGGCCGTCTGGTATGTGGATCGTCCCCGGTTTGTTCTGGTCCGGCGCCGGGCCAAACACCGCCCCGCCCCGCCCCTCCCGTCTTCGTCCTGGTAGTCCTCTTCTGGACGTTGGAGACGCTCCACATGAAGACAAAAAACATGCCTCCCCCTCTCTCACACCTATAGATACAATATATACATATACATTTTAGGTCCATCCCCCCATTTTCATACCTCCATCCTCTTTGCCTCATCCTCACAACTATCCTACGTGGCGCCTACGTGGTGGATCATCCTCAATAGGAGGACCATCACCATACCGCATAGCCTTATTTGCCAACAAATCAGTGAGATTATTATTTGCCAACAAAGAAAATGTGAGATTAATAAAATCCAATTTGCTTTTGTTTTTTTAATTATTAGTTAACCCATACCAAATTAATTAAATGATGAGCCAGTCAAAGTGATACTACCTACATGGTAGTGGTGTGATGCTTTTATCAATGCTAACTCAAACAACACCGTATAATTTTTTTTTTGAAAGGTGTGTTTCAGCGGTGAAGACAATCCTAGACAACCTCTAGGTTCCGAGTTTGAATCCCTACCCACACACCGGTGTCCTCCTTTCAAACCGTCACGGGGAATTTTTTTGTGGAGTGCATGGATCGAACCGGATGCCTAACCCGGGCGGGAACCACCCTAAGGTGTAAACAACACCGTATAACCTAAAAGAGTTTTACTATTTAATATAGATTCAAAATATTAGAAAAAAGAATATGCTGAAATTCCTAATATTCCAACTAACTGTTTTTTGTTCGTTTTTGTTGAGAACGGTGGCAAGAAAAATTTAATGCATGCTATATATATGTGTGTTAAAGTATTATTTAGCAATAAAAATTTAATGCCTGTTTGATATGTATACGAAAGCATATCGAAAAATAATCATATATGGTTTTGTATAAGAGATGATTTGTATATATAATAAACTAGTTTATAACCCCGTGTTATACACAGGTTGCATAAATTTAATTTTATATAATAAGCAATATAGTTATATCTTTAAAATACCTAGTATATTGCACGAGTTAAATAAATATAATGTAATCTATTAACACATACGATCGCCAATATATGTATTTAA
Organism: Helianthus tuberosus; assembly: GCA_030545235.1. Classification (NCBI taxonomy): domain Eukaryota; kingdom Viridiplantae; phylum Streptophyta; class Magnoliopsida; order Asterales; family Asteraceae; genus Helianthus; species Helianthus tuberosus. Next base: position 110,625,751 of record CM060364.1, on the reverse strand, counting down.
ATGATAGATTCTATGTACTATTTACTTATTAAAATTTTAATTTGTTTTATATTTATTATTAGATTAGAAACATATGTATTACATGTGATAGAACCACATAAATATTAAATGCATATTAATATGAAAAAAAAGAAAATAAATATTAAATAAATAAGAGAGATCCATAAAGTTTATGATTTAATATAATTTTCTTATTTATGTATCCTATTAAATATTAACTAATAATAGTATTAAAAAATAATTTAACTAAATCTAATTTAATTGAGAATAAAAATTTATATATTTGTCTAATTCTACAAAGAAAAAAAAAAGAAAACTTCTTCTATCCCCTACAGAAAAAGAAGAAAATACAAATTCTATATTATTATTAATTTAAAGCTGGATAAAAAAAGTTATTATCCTTATCTAAATTAGATTTAGTTGGGAAAAACAATTTGAAAAATAAGATAAGGAGATTATTAATTCAAAGTTTGATAAATAAGTTATTATCCTTATCTAAATTATATATAGTTAAACTATTGTTTAATAGGAAAAAGAAATTGTAAAATAAAATTAGGAGGCACCAGAGATTAGATTTAGTTAGGAAAAACAAATTGAAAAATAAGATAAGGAGATTATTAATTCAAAGTTTGATAAAAAGGTTATTATCCTTATCTAAATTATATTAAGTTAAACTATTGTCTAATAGGAAAAAGAAATTGTAAAATAAAATTAGGAAATTATATTCAGTTAAACTATTGTTTAATAAAAAAAAGAAAATGTAAAATAAAATTAGGAGACACCAGAGATTGACACGTATCAAAAAAGATTTTGATTTATTAGTATAGAAAGATAGGTTAGAACCCGGTGTATTACGTGAGTTAAATAAATATGATTTTATATACTATCTAATAGAAAAGTTATATATTTAAAAATCCTTGTATTGCACGGATTGAATAAACACGTGTATTACACGACTTGAATACATATAATGTAATTGGTTAACACACAATCGTCGATATATGTTTTTGAAAAAATGAATTTTGATGTACTATATATTTTTAATAACATTTTACTTTGTTTTTTTTTTGTTTATTATTAGGTTTGTGTATTACATAATTTATAACATTTTACTTAGATAACATATAAAATTACATTTATTCAACCGTGTAATACACATAATTCTAAGCTACTAGCTGTTATGGGTGAAATTCTGAGCCCATATCCTGGATAGTATCTTGAATTATATCTTGATTACATAATATGTGTTCATAACCAGGATGCTGAATCAGGATATTGGTAACATCCTGATACTGTATCCTGAGGATTACTAACGGATTGTGTGCAGGAGTACGAGCTAAAGTTAGCAACGTTCATAAAGACATCTTCCCCTGAAGACTCGGTCCAAGTTGTTTGAAGAAGAATGTTGAGGCCGCTTTACTTGGTCTCCAACGTTAACTAGGGAATATTCGCTGGCATCCCCCAATTATAGGAGATTTTGTTTTCATTTTATAGCTATAAATATACGGATAAACCAGATCAAATAGGACATCACACTCACTACTCTCGAGTTCTCATACTTTCTCTCACAACTCTCACTTTCTAAAAAACATTGTAACACTTAGCAACGATCTGGTCAATATCCTGCATTGTATCCTGACATTTGAAGTAATAAGAAGAACAAGGCAGCTGCGATTGTCAGCTCCCGAGGTTTTGTGCCGGCGATCTAGATTGATCAAGGGCTTTTCTCGTACATCTCGTGTCACCTTTTACTTTTTGCTCACTGTTTGATTATATATATAGCTCAATATCCTAAGCTATATCCTGAAAATTGTTTTTGCAAACAACCAAACCAGGATATTTTCGATACACATTCTTAGCACACTACCTCACTTAACTAATTTGATCACTAAATTGCTTAGGTAATTTTTGACCAAAACAATTTGGCGCCCACCGTGGGGCAAGTGGTGCTATTTCTACTAAAAACTTTCGCAAAATCGTTACTTGGTTTTCTGTTTTCGAAACCTTTTGCCACACTATTTTCAATGGCCTCAAAATCAAACATGAGCTCTTCTACCATGTCTGCTACAACTTCTGCAACAATTGGATCGGTGCTTCCACCACCTCCGAGGACTCAAGCATCTTCACAGCCCCAGGCTCCTCCAAGAAGGACCGAAATTCATGTGGCTCGGGATATTATCCCCACTCAGAATGTTCAAGGATCTGCTGCCTCATGGAGAACTCCTGTTTTGGCTTCTAATGATGAAATTTTAACTTTGTTTGGTAGCATACAGGATCAGATGAAGCAGCAGCAGGAAACAAATCAAATGCTGATAAGAGAAATACAGCTCTTGAAGTCCATTTCGAGTAGGCCAGCTGAGGATATTGTCACTCCCCTGCAGCCTAGAGCATTGAACTTCAATTCAGCAGTGTATGAGGATAACAGGGGCAATATTGTACCTAGCCATTCCCAGAGTCATACTCCTGAGATACCCTCTTCGGTTAGGGTGTCAACTGTGAGAAGTTCAGGATATGCTCCAGGATATGGCCAGAATCCTCAGACTGGTAACATGTCTAATAATACTAATACTCTTGCTACTAATGGTATTGGATCTTTGCAGGATGCAGGTATGACATCAGCACTTTCCAGGGAGCTTCAGAAATTAAAGGACATGATATCCAGTGTACCTGGGGTAGTCCAGCCGATCCCAGAAGTATCCCAGGATAGCCACAAGATATCTCGATTTGCATATCCTATATGTCATGCTGAAATCCCAAAGAGATTTCAAACCCCCAACATGAAGCTCTATGACGGAACCACGGATCCTGAGGAGCATATTGCTCAGTATAGGGAAAGGATGGAAATTAACCCTATCCCTCCGGATCTAAAGGAAGCTTGCCTCTGCAAGGGTTTTGGTTCTACTTTAACAGGATCAGCCTTAAAATGGCTCCAAAACGTTCCTCCTCATTCAATTACATCATTTGCTCATTTAGTCAATTTATTTAACAGTCAGTTTTCTTACAGTCGAAGTTTTGAAAAACTAACCAGTGATCTCTACAGGATAACTCAGGGACCTCAGGAATCCTTAAGAGATTATGTGAACAAGTTTAGCCGGGAATCCTTAGATATCCCACATCTTGATGTCGCAACAGCTGTGCAGGCTTTCAAAATGGGATTGCAAAAAGATTCTCAATTTTACCAAGATCTTGTAATGAATCCTTGCAGGAACCTGGATGAAGCTCAAAACAGGGATTTAAGATATATTCGACTGGAGGATGACAAAAAGATGCAAGAGAGGATGAAAGCATCTTCAACCTACGAATCAACCAACAGGAAGTCAGAATCCTCGTACAAACCATATCGTTCTAAGCCATATGGCAGGAATGACAGCAAGAAAGTGAATGCTGTTGAAGAAAAGGAACCTAAGGAGTATCCTGAATTGTCATAATATTGCTTTTCTGTTAATATACCTGAACTAATGTATGTTATGCAGGGTTTGGGAGACAAAGAAAGGTGGCATAGGAAGAACCAACAAAAAGCCGATTGGAAGGATAAATCCAAGTGGTGTGCCTTCCATGAGGATTTTGGACATGTTATGGAAGATTGCATTGCCCTGAGGATGGAAATAAGTTATCTACTGAACAAAGGATATTTGAAGGATCTTCTGGGAAGAAAGAAGAATAAGGGTCAGGATACTGAGAAGGATCCTGAACGAGCAGCATCACCTCCTGCAGATGCCAAGATAATTAACTTTATTTCAGGAGGATCCGACATTTGTGGAACTTCATACTCCGCAGCAAAAAGGCATGCAAAGGAGGCTAAGGCGGAAAGGGGAGATAAGCCAACCAGGATGACAACCCTCATGACTGATAAAGTGATCACGTTCGACAGTGATGACAGGGATACTGCCCAGGATCCTCATCATGATGGTTTGGTAATAACTTTATATGTTGCTAATCATTTTGTATGCAAGATACTGGTGGATAATGGCAGCTCCGTCAAGATCATTCAACTAGAAACATTGAAGAGGATGAATGTATCCCCGATGGATATCACTTCAAAGTCCACTGTACTTGTTGGGTTCAGTGGAGAGGCCAAGAATACTGTGGGAGAGATAAAGCTGCCAGTATATGTTGAATGAGTCAACTCGATGCAACGCTTCTGTGTCATGGACTCTTTATCCTGCTACAATATTATATTGGGTAGACCATGGATCCATGATATGAAAGCTGTGTCGTCAATCTGTCATCAGTGCATCAAGATCCCTACCCCTTGGGGAGTAGTGAAGGTGGAAAGTGATCAACAGGAGGCAAATGAATGTTATTCATCCTCAATGAAATCCTCAACCAAGACCAAAGCAGGATAGCAATTAAAGATACGAGCCCAGGATATCGCGGAGGCTTCAGAGCAGGATGTTAAGAAAATTATCCTGATCAAGATAATCCAGATATCTCGGTGCTCGTGGGAACCAGTATCCCTCAGGATATTGAAGATCAGTTAACTAACTTTTTGAAATGCAGGATGTCAATATTTGCATGGAAGCATGAGGATATGACAGGTATTTCCAAGGATATCATCACTCACAAGCTTGGAATTGACAGGTCATTCAAGCCTGTTCAGCAAAAGAGAAGGAAGTTTGATCCTGAACGGAATACAATCATTCAAGAAGAGGTTGAAAGATTATTGAAGTCCAAGATGATAAGGGAAGTCAAATTTCCAAAGTGGCTAGCAAATGTGGTCGTGGTTCAAAAGAAGAATGGGAAATGGAGAGTTTGTGTAGATTACACAGACTTAAACAAAGCATGTCCTAAAGACCCATTCACTCTACCTCATATAGACTCAATGGTGGATGCAACTGCCGGTCATGAGATGTTAACCTTCATGGATGCATCCTCAGGATTCCAGCAAATCCAAAATGGAACCTTCAGACCAGGAGGATACTGCTTTCATGACACCAACATGTATTTATTGCTATACTGCTATGTCGTTTGGTTTGAAAAATGTAGGTGCAACGTACCAAAGATTGGTGAACATGATGTTTAAAGACAAACTGGGGGACACCATGGAAGTATACATTGATGATATGGTAGTGAAATCTAAGAAGGCTGAGGATCACCTCCAGAATATTAAAGGAGCATTTGATATCCTGGATCAATATAACATGAAGCTAAATCCTGCCAAGTGCCATTTTGGAGTGGGGGCAGGAAAGTTTTTAGGATATATGGTGACTAAAAGAGGGATATAAGCGAGCCCAGAACAGATCAAAGCTATCTTGGATATCAAATCGCCTTCCAACGTGAAAGATGTACAAAGATTAACGGGACGAGTAGCAGCGCTGAACAGATTTATATCAAGATCCTCAGAGAAATGTAAAGAATTCTACGATATCCTGAAGAAAAATAAGAAATTCGAATGGGGAGAGAAGCATGAAGCAGCCTTGCGGGAATTGAAGCAGTATCTTTCAACCGCACCTCTATTGATGAAGCCCGAGGATGGTGAACCATTATCCCTGTATCTTGCAGTATCAGGGAATGCAGTAAGTGATGTTCTAGTAAAGGATCACGAAGGTCAGCAGTATCCTGTCTATTATGTGAGCATAAGTTTATTAGATGCTGAAACTAGATATTCTCATTTAGAAAAATTAATATTGGCTCTAGTTATGGCATCAATAAAGCTTAGACATTACTTTGAAATACATAGGATTCATGTTAAAACTAATTATCCTGTTAAAAATGTGCTTAGGAAACCTGAGATGTCAGGTAGAATGGCTAAATGGTCAGTAAAATTAAGTGCCTATGATCTAGTATATGAACCTAGGAATGCCATAAAGTCTCAGGCTTTAGCTGACTTTGTGGCTGATTTCAGTAGTGATATTCAAAATGAAGTAGACCTAGAAGTCCAACAACTAGGAGAAACCTCAGAATCCTGGACATTATATACTGATGGTGCATCTAATGTTAGAGGTGTAGGATTGGGTATAGTACTAAAATCGCCACAGGGGGACATATTACCCCAGGCTATTAGGTGTGAATTTCCTGGCACTAATAATGAAGCAGAATATGAAGCTTTGATTGCAGGATTAGAGTTGGCTCTTCGGCACATCTTCGTCTCGTACACGCAGTTGGTGATAACCCGACCGCAGATCGATTTTCGAAAACCAACTTGCCCCTTGTAACTGGTCGAATAGGTCATCAATTCGGGGCAACGGGTAACGATTCTTCACCGTCAACTTGTTCAACTCTCGATAGTCGATGAACATTCGCATCGAACCATCTTTCTTCTTCACGAATAATACGGGCGCTCCCCATGGTGAAACACTTGGTTTAATGAAACCCTTATCAAGTAACTCTTGAAGTTGCGTCATCAATTCTTTCATTTCGGTCGGGGCCAGCCGATAAGGAGCTTTAGCTACCGGTTTTGCATCCGGGTTAAGCTCTATTTTGAATTCTACTTCCCGTTCGGGCGGAAGCCCCGGTAAATCTTCCGGAAACACATCCGGATATTCGTTCACTGCTTTCACATCTTCAAGCTTTGGGACACCTCGGTTAGTGTCAATCACGTAAGATAGATACGCCTTACCTCTGTTCTTCACATGTTTGACAACTTTGATTATGGAACACAATTTCGACTTGATGACCCTATCTCCTTGAACACTTACCCGTTTCCCCCCCGAGGTTACTACATGAATGACTTTCTTTTCACATTGAATTTCAGCATGGTTTTGGGCCAGCCAATCCATTCCTACAACTACTTTAAATTCCCCCATGTACATCGGGACAAGATCTATATTAAATTCCTCATCTTCGATTAAGATCTTACAGTTTCTACAAATATCATGTAACAAATAGCTTTTACTATCAGCAACTTCCACTTCTAGGGGTACTAACATCTTTTCAAGCTTAAACGATGGATGAACTAACAATTCATTAGAAATAAACAATCTACTAGCCCCGGAATCAAATAATACATTCATAGGCATAGAATTAACCAAGAATATACCTGAGACCACATCCGGGCTAGTCTTAGCTTCATCCGAGGTTAACTGGAACATCCTCCCACGAGCCTTGGAAGACTCATCCTTCTTTCCATCTTTCTTTGCCCCTTGTTGGAGTTTCGGACATTCCGCTTTAATGTGCCCCGTTTGGTTACAATTGTAACACGCTTTTGAGTTTTCGGGGCACCTATAATACGGATGTCCCTCTTGCCCACATTTATAGCATCCTTTCTTTCCCAACAAACATTCACCCGAATGATGCTTCCCACATGTCTTGCAAGTCGAAATCCCACTACTTGTCTTCCCTTTCCTGTTTTGATCTTGATATTTTGCCTTTTTCGATGGGTTTGTGTTGGTGGGCTTCTCCGCCACCGTTTTCTCTCCCCGTTCAACTTGCCTTCTTAACTCGATCTCCCTATCTCTTGCCCAGTCGATTAATTCATTCAACGTTGCACACTTGGAGGGATTTACAAACTCCCGATATTCAGCCTTTAACATAGCATGATAACGTATGATTTTCAACCTTTCAGTCCCCGCTATCTCCCCACAAAATTTCACCTTCTTGAGGAACTTATTCGTTATTTCGTCGATCGTTTCATCCTTTTGTCGAAGACGTAGGAAGTCTTCTTGAATCTTATCAAGTGCGGATTGTGGGCTATGATATTTCAGAAATGGCTCTTTGAACTCTTGCCATGTTAATGTTTGTACTTTGTCATCCCCCAATTCCTTCGAATGTGCGTCCCACCAATCCTTTGCTTGGAGTTGTAGGAGGCCCGTAGCAAACATCACTTGATCCTCCACTTCACATCTGCTTCTTACAAACACTTCCTCGGTGCTTGAAATCCATCTTTGACAAGCTATCGGGTCAATTCCCCCTTTGTACGGCAAGGGGTTACATGCCATGAATTCCTTGTACGTGCACCTTCATGTACTTTTCTTTGTTTGTAGTTCATTAATCATCTCTTTTAGTTCTTCCACCTTGGACGTTACTAGAGTATTGATTACCCCCAATACTTGACCTTCCACCTCTTGAGCTAGTCGAGGAATACCAGCTTCAATCGCTTTCTCTACTTCTTCCACAATCATTGTTCTCATTTCATTTCGGCGTGCTTCATCGTCATCATTTACATTTACCACATCAGCCATCTACATAAAACATTTATTACCTTCATTAGATTTCATTTCATACTTCCCACCATCATGTTTTAACATCATTTTATCATGACACATTCCATTCATCATTCATACTTCATGCCTTATCGTCATTGACGATCGTATCGTATCATTCTTTATTTTAGACATTCATTCATCCTTTCTATCATATAACCATGCTAGTGATACGTAGCTCTCATTCTTTCTAATACGTAAAAGAAATTACTCGCGACTAAATCATACTTAAACTTTCTTTGGAAACTCAACGTTTCCGACAACCAACTTCATAGTATTCTTTATCCCATATACCTTGGTATCACTTTTTTTTTTATTCTTTTTATCCCCCATTTTATATATTTCTGGTTACAAATTCGATTGAATCGACATTTAATTGTGTTTTATTTGAATATTGTAGTTTTGGAAAGCTTGTTGGTGATTCGTTGCGGAAAACTCAAGAAAATATGAAGTTTGTGGAAATTTTGCCCAGACACAGCTGTGTTGGTTATCTGAGTACAAAGTCACACAGTTGTGTCAGCCTTGCCACACACCCTGATCTCAGCAACAAGCATCAACAGTCCACACAGCTGTGTCACTTAACGACACAACTGTGTGCGGCGCCAGATCTGATATAACCTAATGTTTAGCTCCCATTTCATTTGACCCGTTCTAACCCCCAAACTAATCCGATTCATCCCACATCTTTCTACAACATCCCGTAACCATTCCATAACATTCCGTAACTAAATTATTTGTAATGCAAAAATTTCAACTTTTAAAATACTTACTTGCCTTGCGCCGCGGAACGAACACACACTTCTCATGAGCTTTCAGTTTGAGTTCAAGGACTTAATGCTTAAATCCCTCAAACCTAGGCTCTGATACCAACTTGAAACGCCCAATTTTTCTCATTCGACTATTAACATAGAAGTTCATGAAATTTTTCAAAAATTTTGACATGACCCGTTTGTATTGAGGACCTTTCCCCCTGTTTTAACAACATCATTTTAATTAAGTACTATGACACTTTACAAAATAACAAAGTTATGACCATAAAAGGTTCACCATAACTATTTTGTACAAACTACAACAAAAGGTTTAGAAATCCAAACTACTTACTATCATACTAAACCCAAGTTTGACATCATATCACACAATGAAAACTTTGACCCATTCATAATAGACAACTTGAACCGGAAGCGTGCAAAAAGGTCGACATTGTGTGTTCGGTCCGAAAGCGCCACTATCAAGCCTGGGATTTACCTATCATTCATAACAACAAGACATTTATTAGTTCTACATGTGTATGTAATAACAAATCCTTTACCCAACTACCATTATCTGACCCATCAATAAATTCATTACTTCTTGTCAACGACCATACTACATTTCATTCTCTTATCCTTCTAGCATAAATTTCTTTATGCTCTTCAACATTTCTTTTAGAAACACTTAACATATATTCTACTCAAACCATCCGCAATGGTTTAATACATTCCCTTCATTAAACATGCTTTTGCCATTTTGACCCATTATCCACAAGTCATTTTCTAGTCTTTTCCATTCCACCTTCCCAAACAATTTACGACCCATTTGGGTAGTCATTAAACATCCCATGTTCTTTGATTACTTATCCATTTTTTTTCCAATATAAAACATACCACAATCTCTTCTATAAGCAAACATACAACATACATCTTAACACTAAGGTTTAAGTAGCTAATATAACATCCGTAGACTACATAATAGAAGAATTAAGTTCATATGAACTTACCGCGATCTTGAGATGCTTGTGATTTCGAGTGACTTGCGCCTTCTTCCTTCTTTGTTCCTATACATCACAACTTCATATACTTAGCTTTCGACAAATTTCATTATTCTCATTTTCTTTGTCATACTATTATGATGTTTATAAATCATACGCACTCCTACCATAATCATATTTCATCAACTTAACAAACTTTCATACAAAAACACAATTTCATTAATTTAGACATTTGCTCAAACACATGGCGTGCGTACAATCTAATAAGCATGATGTACAAGTATTTATAACACATTCATCCTAACTTCATCAAATAGATCAACAATCGTAACCATACTACATCTGATTCAAATCAAATCACTCACCAAAACACTTCTATAACCTGAGTTTAACATCAACATTACATAATTCATCCATAACTTTTACTAAATTTTTACTACCTTACATAATCTCAAGTGGGTTTTGCCCCAACTACTAGTAAAATCGAAATAGCACATCATATAACTCATATTTGTTCCTATCATTCAACATCTAGGTTCGATTTCATACAAACATCATATATCATACATAACCCACTTCATCAAATGTTAACAAATCATGAAATTACACTTACTAGATGTCAAGAACACTTAGATAGTTGAAGTTCTTGGCTCATGCATTTGAAAAATCCTTGATTCCCCTTTCAATTTGATGGAATTTAGTATCTTAGGGTTTTGAGATGGAGAACTTTCTCCTGGCCTTCTCACGATCGACCACACACACACATACTTGACATATATTTTTTTTAATTACACACTTTTCATTTTAACCCCTTAACTATTATAACATGACATTTTTCTCTTTATTACTTACTAACTTAATAATCTTTCATGCCTAATTATAAGATTTTAGATTTTGTTAAAATGCTACAAATCTTATTAATGGTAAAATTTCATGTCTACCATTTCTTTTTGCTAAAGTATTGCGATTAAACATTATGACATGTCATACGAAATTTGGGGTGTTACACACATCCACACCAGTACATCCTCAGGCAAATGGACAAGCAGAATCCTCGAACAAGATAATTGTCAACAATTTGAAAAAGAGACTAGGAGCTAAGAAAGGAAGATGGGCAGAAGAGTTACCCTTTGTTTTATGGGTTGATAGAACAACAGTAAAGAGTGCAACTGGGCAAACTCCATTCTCCTTAGTATTTGGAGCAGAAGCGGTGATCCCGACAGAAATGGTGATACTTACAGCAAGATCCAATCTCCAGGATCCTGAGAAGAATCCTGAAGCTCTGTGCCAAGAATTGGACACGGTGGATGAGACAAGAGATACGGCAAAGCTGAGGATGGCAGCACACCAACAGAGGATATCCAGAGCATACAACAAGAATCTAAGGACTAGAAGGTTTCAAGTTGAAGATTGGGTGTTAAGAAAGGCTTTTCAGAATACTACTAATCCTGCTGATGGAAAGTTAGCTCCCAAGTGGGAAGGACCATATGAGGTTGAATCAGAATCTGGGAAAGGAGCATACCGACTCAAGAATATGGAAGGGGATATGCTACCAAGATCCTGGAATGCTATACACCTTAAGCTCTATTTCAAGTGAGTTTAGAATTTAATTTCTAACTCAGGATGGTATGAATTCTATTTCTTTTAAATATGTTTGAATTTATTTATTCTCTTGAACCCAGTACTAACTTAAGCATCGGAGGGGTGTTAGCCAAGCTAACACCCACCTTAGTTTGAAGGTGTTTTGTAGGATATGCTTCAGGATATCACTCCAGGATATATGCTCAAGATAAACCGAAAGATTAGAGGATTGGCCCCCTCTCTCACGTTTAAGGGATCCTTATCCCTTCAATGGTTTAAATGTATTCACATTTCTCTCGAATTGGGTTTAAACACCCCGCCTAGAGCGCAAGTTATCCAGGGATAGTTCAAGATAGCGGGACCCGTCTGTTTTGGTCAAAAATTACCGAAGCAATTAAGTGATCAAATTAGTAAAGTGAGGTAGTGTGCTAGAAAGTGTATTGAGAATATGCTTGTTAAGTTATTTAGAAAATCAGTATTCAGGATACGGCTCAGGATATTGAGCTGTATCTATGATCAAACTATGAGCAAAAGTAAAATAAACGACACGAGATGTACGAGGAAAGCCCTTGACCAATCTAGATCGCCGGCATAAAACCTCGGGAGCTGACAATCGCAGCTGCCTTGTTCTTCTTATTACTTCAAACGTCAGGATACAGTGCAGGATGTGGTGCGGATCGACTATGTGTTACAATGAAATTTGAATACAAGTGTGGTGTTTGCAATGAGCTAGAGAATGAAAGTGTTCGAGAGTGTCAGTGTAAATTGTGTGCCTTAAACTGATCCGCCCCCATCTATTTATAGTAAAGATAATGTAACAAACTATCCTAAACTTCCGGGATCCAGCGAATATTCCCACTCGAACGTTGAGGACCAAGTCTTTCGGGTTCAACGGCTTCCTCATAACAAATACGCCCGAGTCTTGAGGAGAAGAAGTCCTGATGACCATTAGTAACTTACAGCCATTAACCTGCACGTGTTTAATTCACTCAAACTTAGGATATCGCCCAAGATGTTAGCAATATCCCCGTCCAGTATCCTGGTCACAAATAAACAATAAAAAGCGGGATATTAGTCAGGATATGTATACTCAGAAAATGACCCATAACAATTGTCCCCAAATATATCGGTTGGTATACCAATCCAACGGATATATTTCAAAACCTTTTCTCGTCGATCGAGGCTATTAAAATGAAACGATGGTTGAAATGACAGTGTGCCATTTTCAATGCAACATTTACTCTTTACCCCCTATATTCAGCCTATATTTAGCCAAATCATTTCCGCTTCTTTTTATCTTTCTTCAAGCGATTTTCAGGTAATCACTTCTCTCTCTATCCTCTATCATTCTTTCTTGAATTTCTTTCAGTTTGCTCAACACCTTTAATGGCATCACGAACAAGATCCCAATCGGACAGACCGGCCTCAAGCCTCGTAAGTCAAAATTTCAATGTTGATCCAGCAAAGGAGATCTGCTGCTTCAACAACGCCGACATCGCTGCTCTTAAAGATTCCGGCGCCTTCCCCGCCGGAACAGTCTTTCGCCCTTTTGATCGGGAAGCCCGATCAGATGCGATATCCGATGAGTGGGTTTGTTTCTTTGCCTACCCCTTCTCTCTTGGACTCCGGTACCCATTTCCACCATTTATCTCTCGCTTTTTCGAACTCACCGGCCTTAGCTATGCCCAGATTATGCCAATGGTTTGGCGAGTTTTAATAGTGCTGGATCAAATCAAATCTCGTCATTTTCCTGACCTACTTGTTGAGGACCTCCCTATAGCATACCGGTTGAGATCCCACGGCAATCACCGTTTTCTCCTGTTTTCTACTTCCAAGAACCCTCTGGTTCTTAAAGCCACCAAGAACGAGGATCGATGGCGACGAAAATTCTTTTTCGTAAAAAGAGACTCTATTGATAAGGGTTTCGATCTACCGGTTAAATGGTTAACCAAGGGTAGGATTTAGGGTTTTAGGAATATCCCCAATTATATCTTCAAACTGTATCCCGGACTTATATCCTGATGTTTTTATGCTGCGAATTTCAGAGATTTAGTGCCTCCCAGTGCAGAATCCGAATCCAAGATCAAGGAGATCTACCGACTTCCTGCCAGTGAAAGAACTTTCTCCCTGTCTCTTTCAGATTCAAGCCAGAAATCAAGCTCAGAAATGTCTGGTAAGCACATTCTCAGCATATATTTTAAATTAATTACTTTTCAAAAGTATGATGAGTTTAAGAATATCTTCCCTTGTGCAGTACCAGTTGTCAATCTTGAAGGTTTCCAACCTGACGAGTTGGATTGCTACTCCAGCCTCGCACCCATCAAACAGGAATCCAAGCCAAAGTCGTCTGCTACACCAAAACCTACCTCTTCAAGGACCATTTCTGCTCCTAAAGCCCCTCCGGCATCTAGGACCCGAGCATCCAGTTCTCGGAAGAGAAAGGAGTCGGATTCTCCAACTGTTTCTGAAACATTCTCTCTCGAGAACCATGGGTTTAACGAAGCCACCTCATTCCTCAAACAGGTAAAATTTTCCTTTCAAGATCCTGCACAAGTATGTTAGTCTTTATCCTGCTTATTTTTACCTCGATACCTGTGTCTTTATCGATAGGGTTTGGATCGTCTTATGCACTTGTATGAAGACGCCTGCGGGCTTAACAAGATGTTGGAGATCAAGCTGGAGAAAGCTGAAGCCACCATAGCCGACCAAGGAACCATTGCAGTTGCCAAATCCCAGCATTACGAAGACAAATATAAGGCCATGATCCAGGAACACCAAGCTACCCTCCACAAAGCCAATGAGGATGCCCAAGCCAAACTAGATGCTGCCCTTCTCCAGTACCAGCAGAATATGAGTTCCTATCGGGACAGCCTTAAAGCATCCGTGGTCGTTTCTCTTCTCCAAGCCAGGATAAGGATGGCTTATGAAGCCAGGGATTTGGGCTTCGAATGCCCCTCCTGGAACATAAAGACTTGGGAGGCGAAACTAAAGGATCTTGGAGGTCATCCCGTTGCTCATCCTGCAAAACATGCTGGTGAAGAGCCTTCTAAGGCGGCAGAGGAAGTGGCCAATGCTGACGATGGTGATGCCGAGAAGAATCCTGAGGCCGATGCTGGTGCAGATGCTGGGAAGGAAGCTGTTGATCAAGAAGGTACCGTTTCTTAAGCGGTGAAGTGGGCGTTGATGGATATACGTGCCAAGGCCGGAGCCCACTTTTAAGTTTCACGGTTGTGGTTATGTAAACAATTTACTTTTCCTGTCTTCAAACAATTTATATTCCCTGCATTAGAACAATGTGATGACCAAAGGTGGATGGGTCCTAGGTTTTAGGACGAAGCCCTTGGTCATCAATTAGTATAACTTGTTTTAAATGTGGTAACGGTTGTAGGTGGACAGGTCCTGTTTTGAGATATATCCTGCAACCGTTACACAAGTATGGTAAAAACTAATTGTGCTTTTGGCGGATGGGCCTTGGTTTAAGGTGAAACCAAAAGCACAACTTTTGACTTGTTAATAATATAACTATCTTTTGATTTGTTTGTTATTGCCTTGCATTACTTAATGTAACTCTTAGCTTTGTAAAAATTTTATCTTGTTATCTTATGAAAATATCCTGATCAGTATACTCAGCAATATATTACAAAAACTTTTTTATTAGATAGGACTCCCAAATGCTCGTTCAATTTTGTAGAAAGCTTTTTGAAAAACAATCTATTTTTCGAAAACCAGTTTTCGATAATACTTAAATGATCAAAGTTCCAAACTAATACTAGTTTCAAACACCTTAATCAAATATCCTGAAAAGGACTTTGAGAATATCTCAGGATACTTAACCTTTTATAAAATATAGTGTTACTAAAAACTTAGACGATGTTTACAAAGGAAAGATCATACCCGGAGTAGTATATAACCCTATTACCAAGCCTCAATGTCTTTGCAACTTCTTCAATGAAGATGTCCCCTGTGCGAGGTACTTAGTGCATTAGTTCCGAGCCTTATCCTTTTAACTTTACATCACCACCTTGGTAGGAATGTCCCCTGTGTACAATGTCTTCAAATACTTTAGAAATCTTTTGAATGTCAGTTTCCATTGTATAGGCAATTTTTTTACGTCTCAAGGGTAAAACCCAAGGATGTACTGGAGACAAATCCCTTGTATCCTGGGGAAAATCCCAAATTTTCATGCGCTACAGGCGGGAGTGTATAAACTCCAAGACTTAGAAAGGTGAAAACCTTTAAACCTTAGAGAGTATAAAAATACCCTTTCGTGAGAGAGGGTGATCAATCCTCATATACCTTTAGGATTCAGGATATAGCCAACAGTAACGAAATTGTCAGCCACTTTTACATGGACTGGTCCCGCCACCTTGAACTATCCCTGAATAACTTGCGCTCCAGGCGGGGTGTTTAAACCCAATTCGGAAGAAAGGTGAATACCTTTAAACCTGTGAAGAGATCAGGATCCCTTGTACGTGAGAGAGGGGGCCAATCCTCTAATCTTCCGAAATATCCTGAGTGAGCATCCCGGAGCTATATCCCAAAGCATATACTGCAAAACATCCTTACACTAAGGTGGGTGTTAGCTTGGCTAACTACCCTTCGATGCTTAAGTCAGTATTGGGTTACAAAGAACAAATTAAACCAAAAATATTTAAAAAAGGTAGAATTCATACCATCCTGAGTTAGAAATTAAATTCTAAACTCACTTGAAATAGAGCTTAAGGTGTATAGCATTCCAAGATCTCGGTAGCATATCCCCCTCCATATTCTTGAGTCTGTATGCTCCTTTCCCTGCTTCTGATTCAACTTCGTATGGTCCTTCCCATTTTGGAGCTAACTTGCCATCGGCAGGATTAGTAGTATTCTGAAAAGCCTTTCTTAACACCCAATCTCCAACCTTAAATCTTCTGGTCCTAATATTCTTGTTATATGCCCTGGATATTCTCTGTTGATATGCTGCCATCCTTAGCCTTGCCGCATCTCTCTTCTCATCTATAGTGTCTAAATCCTGGCTCAAGGCTCCAGGATTCTGCTCAGGATCACTTAGGGTAGATCTTGCAGTAGGTATTGTCATTTCCGTTGGAATCATTGCTTCTGCTCCAAATACCAAGGAAAATGGGGTTTGGCCTGTTGCATTCTTTACCGTTGTCCTATCAGCCCACAAAACAAAGGGTAATTCTTCTGCCCATCTTCTTTTTTTGGCTCCAAGCCTTTTCTTTAAGTTATTGACAATTATCTTGTTTGAGGATTCTGCTTGTCCATTCGCTTGAGGATGTACTGGAGTAGATGTTATCATTTTGATTCCCCAACTCTTGCAAAAGTCAGTAGTTCTCTTGCTTATAAACTGAGAACCATTGTCACAGATTATCTCGGCTGGTATTCCGAATCTGGTCAGGATATTCCTTTTTATGAAGGATACTACTTCTTGGTCTCTAACTTGAACAAATGCTTCAGCTTCAACCCACTTAGAGAAATAATCTGTCATTGCTAGCATAAAGACTTTTCCTCCCGGAGCTTTTGGTAGTTTTCCCACTATATCCATACCCCACTTCATAAATGGCCAAGGGGAAACAATAGGATATAATGGTTCAGCAGGTTGATGCAGTATGTTACTATGTCTTTGACATGCGTCACATCTTCGAGCATATTCTGCAGCATCTTTTCTCATTGTTGGCCAATAATATCCTGTCCTTAATACTTTTGAGAATAACGACCTGCCCCCAGTATGGTTACCACAATCCCCTTCATGTATATCCTGAAGTACTTCTTTGGCTTCAGGATCCTCCAAACACCTCAAATACGGTCCTGCAAGAGATTTCTTGTATAAAACATTATTTATAATAGTGAATCGTGATACCTTCATCCTAAATGCCTTAGGATTTTCGTTTTCGGGGATGTGTCCTTCCTTGAGATATCTCATGATTGGAGCCGTCCAAGAATTAGGATCCTCTTCAGGATACTCTGCTCCAGGATCCCGAATACCCGCTACTTCTTTATCCCGAGGATTCGTTGCAGGATACAAGACATGTAATATTTGTATTTGGGTTCCTTCTGGTATCCTGATCGATGATCCCAGATTTGCTAAGGCATCTGCTTCAGCATTATCCTCTCTTGGTACCTGTTCAAGTGTAAAAACATCGAAATATCCTGCTAATTTTTTGAGAATATCGAGGTATTCGATTAATTTCTCACCCTTAACTGCATAGGATCCATTAAAATGGTTAGTAATTAACAAGGAGTCAACATATACTCGCAAATTCTTGATACTCATATCCTTAGCCAATTCTAATCCTGCAATTAAAGCTTCATACTCTGCCTCATTATTGGTAGCAGGAAATTCACACCTAATAGCCTGGGGTAATATGTCCCCCTGTGGCGATTTTAGTAGTATTCCTAATCCTACTCCTCTTACATTAGATGCACCATCAGTATATAATGTCCAGGATCCTGAGGATTCTCCTAACTATTGAACTTCTAGGTCTACCTCGTCCTGAATGTCACTACTAAAATCAGCCACAAAGTCAGCTAAAGCCTGAGACTTTATGGCATTTCTAGGTTCATATACTAAATCATAAGCACTCAGCTTTACCGACCACTTAGCCATTCTGCCTGACATTTCTGGTTTCCTAAGTACATTTTTAACAGGATAATTTGTTTTAACATGAATCCTATGTGTCTCAAAGTAATGTCTAAGTTTTGTCGACGCCATGACTAGAGCTAGTATTAATTTTTCTAAATGAGAATACCTAGTTTCGGCATCTAACAAACTTTTACTAACATAATAAACAGGATATTGCTGACCTTCAAGGTCTTTTATAAGAACGGCACTTACAGCATTCCCTGAGACAGCAAGGTATAGGGATAGTGGTTCACCATTTTCAGGCTTCATCAGTAGAGGTGCGGTTGAAAGATATTGCTTTAAATCCTGTAGGGCCGTTTCATGCTTCTCACCCCACTCGAATTTTTTGTTCTTCTTCAGGATATCATAAAAATCTTTGCATTTCTCTGAGGATCTTGAGATAAATCTGTTTAATGCTGCCACTCGCCCCGTTAATCGTTGAACATCCTTCATATTTGAGGGCGATTTAATATCCAAGATGGCTTTAATCTGCTCCGGGCTTGCTTCTATCCCCCTTTTTGTCACCATATATCCAAGAAACTTTCTTGCCCCCACTCCGAAATGGCATTTAGCAGGATTCAGCTTCATGTTGTATCGATCCAGGATATCAAATGCTCCCTTGATATCCTGGAGGTGATCCTCAGCCTTTTTAGATTTCACCACCATATCGTCGATATATACCTCCATGGTGTCCCCCAGCTTATCCTTGAACATCATGTTTACCAATCTCTGGTATGTTGCACCTGCATTTTTCAAACCGAAAGGCATAGCAGTATAGCAATATATACCTGTTGGTGTCATGAAAGAGGTATCCTCCTGATCCGAAGGCTCCATTTGAATCTGCTGAAATCATGAGGATGCGTCCATGAACGTTAACATCTCATGTCCAGCAGTAGCATCTACCATTGCATCGATATGAGGGAGAGGAAATGGATCTTTAGGACAAGCCTTGTTCAAGTCCGTGTAGTCTACACAGACTTTCCATTTCCCGTTCTTCTTCTGTACCACAACTACATTTGCTAGCCACCTTGGGAACTTAACCTCTCTGATCATCCTGGACTTCAATAATCTCTCAACTTCCTCTTGGATAATCGTGTTCCGCTCAGGAGCAAACTTCCTTCTTTTTTGCTGAATAGGCTTGAATGATTTATCAATTCCAAGCTTGTGAGTGATAATGTCTTTGGATATGCCTGTCATATCCTCATGCTTCCATGCAAACGTTGACATCCTGCATTTCAAAAAGTTAATTAATTGTTCTTCAATATCCTGAGGGATATTGGTCCCTACGAGCACCGAAATATCGGGATTATCCTGGTCCAGGATAATTTTCTTCACATCCTGCTCCGGATCCTCCACGATATCCTGGGCCCGCGTCTTTAATTGCTATGCTGCACTAGGTTTGGTTGAGGATTTCATCGAGGATGAGTAGCATTCTTTCGCCTCCTGCTGATCACTATCAACTTTGACAACTCCCCAAGGGGTAGGTATCTTGATGCATTGGTGATATGTTGATGGCACAGCCTTCATATCGTGAATCCACGGTCTTCCCAGTATGATGTTATAGTAGGATAGAGAATCCATCACACAGAAACGTTGTATCGAGTTGACTCCTTCAACGTATACTAGCAACTTTATCTCTCCCACTGTGTTTCTAGCCTCTCCACTGAACCCAACAAGCACGGTAGACTTTGAAGTGATATCCATTGGAGATACATTCATTCTCTTTAGAGTCTCTAGTTGGATTATGTTAACGGAGCTGCCATTATCAACCAATATCATGCGTACAAAATGGTTAGCCACATATAACGTTATTACCAGAGCATCATGGTGAGGATCCTGGACAGTATCCCTGTCATCAGCATCAAAAGTGATCACTTTGTCAGTTGTGAGGGTAGTCATCCTGACAGGTTTGTCTCCCCTTTCGGCCTTAGCTTCCTTTGCATGTCTCTTTGCCGCCGAATACGAAGTCCCACAAATGTCGGATCCTCCCGAAATGAAGTTGATTATCTTGGCATCCGCGGGAGGTGATGCTGCTCGCTCAGGATCCTTCTTAGTATCCTGACCCTTATTCTTTTTTCTTCCTAAGAGATCTTTCAGATATCCCTTGCTTAGAAGATAACTTATTTCTTTCCTTAGAGCAATGCAATCCTCAGTCATATGTCCGAAATCTTCGTGGAAAGCACACCATTTTGACTTATCTTTCCAGTCAGCTTTCTGTTGACTCTTTCGAGGCCACCTAGCCTTGTCTCCTAGACCCTGCATGGCATACATCAATTCAGGAATGTTAACAGAAAAGCAATATTCAGACAACTCAGGATACTCTTCAGGATCCTCATCTTCGACAGCATTCACTCTCTTATTTTCATTTCTACCATATGGCTTAGGCCGATATGGCTTGAATGAGGATTCAGACTTCCTGTTGGTCGACTCATAGGTGTTGGATGAGTTCATTCTCTCTTGCATCTTCCTATCATCTTCCAACCGAATATATCTTAGGGCCCTGTTTCGAGCTTCATCCAAGTTCCTGCATGGGTTCATTACAAGATCTTGATAAAATTGAGAATCTTTTTGCAGCCCCATCTTGAAAGCTTGCACAGCTGTTGCAACATCGAGGTGAGGAATATCCAGGGATTCCCGGCTGAACTTGTTCACATAATCCCTAAGGGATTCTTGAGGTCCCTGTGTTATCCTGTAGAGGTCACTTGTTAATTTTTCAAAGCTTCTACTACAAGAAAACTGACTATTAAATAAATTAACCAAATGAGCAAACGAAGTAATTGAGCGAGGAGGAACGTTTAATAGCCATTTTAAGGCTGATCCTGTTAGAGTAGAACCAAATCCCTTGCACAAGCATGCTTCCTTGAGCTCCGGAGGGATAGGGTTAATCTCCATTCTTTCCCTATACTGAGCAATATGCTCTTCAGGATCCGTAGTCCCATCATACAGCTTCATGTTGGGGGTTTGAAATCTCTTTGGGATATCAGCATCACAGATAGGATATGCAAAACGAGATATCTTATGGCTGTCTTGGGACACTTCCGGGATCGGCTGGACCACACCAGGTACACTGGATATCATGTCCTTCAACTTCTGAAGTTCCCTAGTAAGTGCTGTTGTTACACCTGTATCCTGCAAAGATCCACTATTAGTAGCATGAGTATTATTATTATTTGACACGTTACCCGTTGGAGGATTTTGCCCATATCCTGAAGCATATCCTGAGCTCCTCATGGTTGACATCCTGACCGAGGAGGGTATTTCAGGAGTATGATTCTGAGGAAGGCTGGGCACAATATTCCCCCTGTTATCCTCAGTATACACAGCTGAACTGAAGTTCAACGTTCTGGGATGCAGTGGAGTGACAATATCCTCAGCAGATCTGCTCGAGCCAGACTTCAGGAGTTGTATTTCCCTTAAAAGCATTTGGTTTGTTTCCTGTTGCTGCCTCATTTGTTCCTGCACACTTCCAAATAAGGTTAAAATTTCATCGTTAGAAGCTAAAACAGGAGCAGATTCCTGAACACTGCGGGTAGGGATAATATCCTGAGGTCGTGAAGAGGCTGACATCCTTGGAGGAGGTGGTGGAAGCACCGAACCGGTAGTAGCAGAAGTCATAGCAGACACAGTGGAGGAGCTCATGTTTGATATTGAGGCCATTATGGACAATGTGGCAAAAAGTTTTGAAAATAGAAAGCCGATTAGCGATTTCACAAAAATTTTTAGTAAAGAGAGCACCACTTGCCCCACGGTGGGCGCCAAATTGTTTTGGTCAAAAATTACCGAAGCAATTAAGTGATCAAATTAGTAAAGTGAGGTAGTGTGCTAGAAAGTGTATTGAGAATATGCTTGTTAAGTTATTTAGAAAATCAGTAGTCAGGATACGGCTCAGGATATTGAGCTGTATCTATGATCAAACTATGAGCAAAAGTAAAATAAACGACACGAGATGTATGAGGAAAGCCCTTGACCAATCTAGATCGCCGGCATAAAACCTCGGGAGCTGACAATCGCAGCTGCCTTGTTCTTCTTATTACTTCAAACGTCAGGATACAGTGCAGGATGTGGTGCGGATCGACTATGTGTTACAATGAAATTTGAATACAAGTGTGGTGTTTGCAATGAGCTAGAGAATGAAAGTGTTCGAGAGTGTCAGTGTAAATTGTGTGCCTTAAACTGATCCGCCCCCATCTATTTATAGTAAAGATAATGTAACAAACTATCCTAAACTTCCGGGATCTAGCGAATATTCCCACTCGAACGTTGAGGACCAAGTCTTTCGGGTTCAACGGCTTCCTCATAACAAATACGCCCGAGTCTTGAGGAGAAGAAGTCCTGATGACTGTTAGTAACTTACAGCCATTAACCTGCACGTGTTTAATTCACTCAAACTTAGGATATCGCCCAAGATGTTAGCAATATCCCCGTCCAGTATCCTGGTCACAAATAAACAATAAAAAGCGGGATATTAGTCAGGATATGTATACTCAGAAAATGACCCATAACACCGTCCATGTAAAAGTGGCTGACAATTTCATTATTGTTGGCTATATCCTGGATCCTTAAGGTATATGAGGATTGATCACCCTCTCTCACGAAAGGGTATTTTCATACTCTCTAAGGTTTAAAGGTTTTCACCTTTCTAAGTCTTGGAGTTTATACACTCCCGCCTGTAGCGCATGAAAATTGGGGTTTATCCCAAGGATATTAAGGGTTTATCCCCAGGATATTAAGGGTTTATCCCCAGGATATTTAGGGTCTATCCCCAAAAAAACTAAAGTCTAAGGACAGGTTTCAAACAAAATAAGGCTATGTTTACATTGAGAAATTCCTAAGTCTTCGGATATGCTGAACACAGGGGACATACTCCTTAATACAATTCAAAGGATGTATTCAAATTTCTAAATGTACACTAGGGACATCCATGCGATGGAAGATTGGAATCAACTCTCTAAGAGCCTTTGGTATGATCTCTCCGTTTTTATCTTTTGAAATTTCATCTAAGTAACTTATGTTTTTGAGTTATGAGTATCCTGATCAAACTATTTTCAGAATACTTTTCGAGATATTTTTCAGAATACTTTCAGGATATTTTCCCCAAAATGTTTCCTAGAATGTTTGAGGAAAGATATTATCAGAATAAAACATATGCAATAAAAACATAACAACAAAGATAAGGTTGAAATGTTAGTTATTATTCATAAGCAAAAGGGTGCACTGATGGTTTCATCTCAAAACGAGACCCATCCACCAACAGTGCAATTAGTTCTAAACCATATTTACATAAACAGTTGAAGGTTTCGTCTTGGAACCCTAGATCCCTCCGCCTTCAACTGTTAATTGTTCAAAAAGCATGCAGGAAATATAAATTGTTCAAGTGCAGGAAAAGTAAAATGCAGGAAAACTAAATTGTTTTGGGGAGTACAGACCAACATTCAAATTTAAATAAGTGGGCTCCGGCCTAGGCATCAATATCCATCATCGCCCACTTGAATGCCCTCACACAGCGGCATCACCACTAGCCTTCTCCGTCTTCTCAGCTTCAGCATCCTGAGCAGCATCCTCTCCAGCATCCTCACCAGCATCCTTCCTAGCATCCTTCTCTCCAGCCTTGTCCGCCACCTCTGCTGACTTGGAAGTTTCACCAGCCCCAGCTTTAGCAGGATATGGCATAAGATTGCCTCCAAGCTCCTTCAGCTTTACCACCCAGGAATCAACCGGCCAGGATGGGCACTCAAGACCTGTCTCCTTGGCCTCATAAGCCATCTTAATACGAGCTTGTAGCAGGGAGACAACGGCAGAATTTTTGATTCCTTCCCGGAAGGAGATCATGGCCTGTTCGTGCTCAACTTGGACGGCTGCCAGCTTTACCTCGGCGTCCTGAGTCACCTTCTTCAGCTTATCCTCGTAGTGCCGGCTCTTGGCTTCAGCAATCGCACCCTGGTCGGCAACGGTGGTCTCAAGCAGCTTGATCCTGGCCTCATAGAGCTTGGCTATACCGCAGGCATCAGTGTAAAGATGGAGCAGATGCTGGAGACCCTGCAAGTCAAAATTCAGGTATGAGTTAAAACTTACTAACCAGAATATTCCATCAGGATATATACGCAGGATATAGTACCAGGATATTACCTTGTTAAGGAAGGAAGTCATCGGCTCTAAGGAATCAGTAAAGCTGAGTTCTTCATAAGAAAACCCTTCGGAACCTGGAGTGCTGGTCTCGGAACCCTTTCTCTTCTTGGAAGTAGAGGCACGAGTTCTTGGGTTGGGCTTGGGAACCGGGGCCGGTTTGGAGCTGGTGGTGGCAGGAGTTTCCTTCTTAACGTTGACAGGAGTGGGATAGCTGTCAAGTTCATCAAGGTCCAGGAGGATTGGAACTTTGCCGGAGTCTGCATACAGGGAGTGACTTTAAAATTCCTTTTAATCATATCAAATAAAGACATGTATACAGGATATTGGGCAGGATCCTTACCAGTCATGTTTGAGCTAGAGAGTTGGCTTGGAGATGCTGGAAACGGATTGAAACTTCTTTCAACTTCTGGAAGAAGCCTGATGGTATCGATTCTCTTCTGTGATTCAGCTAGAGGAGGTGCAAGCTTTCTGAAATCAGCTGTATACAAGGAAATAAAGAAATCAGTTCAGGATATAAGACAGGATTATCCTAAAACCCTAAATCCTACCCTTTCTCAACCACTTCACCTGATAATCTGCTCCACCAGGGATTGAATCTCTTTTTACAAAGAAAAACTTAGATTTCCATTCTTCCTCGTTCTTGGTGGCACGGAGTATCAGTGGCTCACTGGAGGTAGAGTAAAACAAGAATCGGCAAGAGCCGTGGCATCTAAGCTGGTATGCTAAAGGGAGGTCATGAACAGAGAGGTCTGGAACATGGGTGTTCTTGATTTGATCAAGGACAAGCAAAACCCGCCAAAGCATTGGCATCGTTTGACTAAAGCAGATTTTTGTGATGTTGAAAAACTCGGTAATGAAGTCAGGAAATGGGAATTGTAGCCCTAAGGTGAAAGGAAAAAGCATTGAAGTACAGCCACTCATCAGAAACCATGTCCGATCGGATTTCCCGATCAAACGGCCGGAACACCGTCCCTTTCGGAAAGATGCCGGAGGTTTTGAGGGCCGACAGGTGAGCACTGTCAAAGGAACATATTTCTTTCTTCGGATCTTGGAGGATATTCTGGTGAATGAACGTAGGGGCAAAATCGCCGGAGCTGGATCTCGTTTGCCTCGCCATATAATCGCCGAAATAATGTGCAGAAAAGAGGGAAAGAAGATGAAGATGAGAGAGAGGATTTTACCTTTTACTCTTCGGTGGAGATTAAATCGGGATTAGCTTGAGAAGATATAGGGGAGTAATGAGTGAATTCAGTCTGAGCAGTTACAAGTAGTCAAATCAGGGGTCTTATCTCTTAATTGCCTCGTTTGTCATGAAAAAATGTAACCGTTAGTCTCAGGATCCTCAACGGTAACATTTTTTGGGACAATTATTATGGGTGAAATTCTGAGCCCATATCCTGGATAGTATCTTGAATTATATCTTGATTACATAATATGTGTTCATAACCAGGATGCTGAATCAGGATATTGGTAACATCCTGATACTGTATCCTGAGGATTACTAACGGATTGTGTGCAGGAGTACGAGCTCAAGTTAGCAACGTTCATAAAGACCTCTTCCCCTGAAGACTCGGTCCAAGTTGTTTGAAGAAGAACGTTGAGGCCGCTTTACTTGGTCTCCAACGTTAACTAGGGAATATTCGCTGGCATCCCCCAATTATAGGAGATTTTGTTTTCATTTTAAAGCTATAAATATACGGATAAACCAGATCAAATAGGACATCACACTCACTACTCTCGAGCTCTCGTACTTTCTCTTGCAACTCTCACTTTCTAAAAAACATTGTAACACTTAGCAACGATCTGGTCAATATCCTGCACTGTATCCTGACATTTGAAGTAATAAGAAGAACAAGGCAGCTGCGATTGTCAGCTCCCGAGGTTTTGTGCAGGCGATCTAGATTGATCAAGGGCTTTCCTCGTACATCTCGTGTCACCTTTTACTTTTTGCTCACTGTTTGATTATAGATATAACTCAATATCCTGAGCTATATCCTGAAAACTGTTTTTGCAAACAACCAAACCAGGATATTTTCGATACACATTCTTAGCACACTACCTCAGTTAACTAATTTGATCACTAAATTGCTTAGGTAATTTTTGACCAAAACACTAGCCTAATAAAAGAAACTCATTTATTTTAGTATATAAACTAAGCTATAACCCCGTGATTACACGGGTCGAATAAATGAATTTTATATACTAAACAATATATCTTTAAAAATCTCCTTTATTACACGGGTTGAATAAATATAATTTTATATATTAAATAGTAAAAAGTTTTATCTATAAGAACCACATTGTACGAGTTGAATATATATAATTTTATATACCAAATAAAAAAGTTATATATAAAAAATGTATATCTTAAAAAACCACGTGAATTACACGGGTTTAATAAATCTAATTTTATATACCAATAATAAAAAAAAGTCATATCTTTCAATATACTAATAGATAATACTCGATACGCGATAGATATGGTGATTGTGAAGATGGTTCTTAAAAAGAAGATATGTTATTCAAGAATCAAATCAGCATCTACTTGAGTGATAAAATGTTAGTACCAATTTTGACAAATTGATTTATAAATTATGTAATAAAATTGATATAATAATTTTTTTAGTAATGAAAATAAAAATATTTCATATACTAAAACAAAGTTTGGTTTTCGTGATAAATAATATGTTTTATTTAAAAAAATCTTAAATTAACAATTTAAATTTTAGAATAATCTTTTATGAGAAAAATAGAAGAATGGTATTAGAAATTAAAGTATGATGAAATTTAATATTAGCTCATAATTCATTTATTTATTTAATTAATATAAGATAAGTTTGGAAGTGAAACGAGAAAATCATAAAATAAATGCTTACAATGAATGGTAGGTGTCACACATTAATGTTTTATTATATAGTATAGTATAGATATATATTTAGATTCATATAAATAAATTATTCTATTGTAGTAAAATTTGTTAACGAAGTCCCAATAAATTTAACTAGGGCTGTAAACGAACACGAACAAGGCCGTGTTCGTGTTCGTTCGTTAAGGAAATTAACATGTTCGTGAACTGTTCACGAACGTATACCGAACATAAGTTTATGTTCATGTCCGTTCGTTAAGGAAAGTCAGTTGTTCACGAACAGTTCGTGAACACTGGTCTCGAACACAAACGAACGCAAGCGAACACAAACGAACGCAAGCAAATAAAAAAGAACGCAAACGAACATTTAACTTGAAAATAAAAAAATAAAAATATTGTTATCCTTAAACATTGGATATAAGTAGTTAAATACAACCATCAAATGATAAATCAAAACACAAGAAGTCTAATACACCACCAAACGATGAATCAACTTTAACTAACTTAGATATAATTATCCCCAAAAATGTCTTAGCATGTCCAAATTTTAGCTAACTTAGAAAAAAATAGGGTTTCTAAGTTTTTAATATGTTTAGATAAAAAGTTTATTATTTATTATTTTTTAATATAATCAAACGAACACGGACGAACGTAACCGAACATGTTACCGAACGTTCACGAACGCAGTCGAACGAACAAGACCGATGTTCGTGTTCGTTCGCTAAGCTAACCGAACGAAATTTTTTTGTTCGTGTTCGTTCGTTAAGCTAATCGAACGAACATGAACGAACTTCCCGCCGAACGGTTCACGAACTGTTCGCTGAACGTTCGGTTCGTTTACAGCCCTAAATTTAACCCTTTATTTAAAACTTGTAAATGTAGAAATGATAAATAATATTAGTTAATTTTATTTTAAGTTTCGTAAAATCTATTTGATACGATTTTGGCCCATGTTGTTAATATATAGTTAATATCAAGAGTAAATTACGATTTTGGCCCCTGTTGTTATATCACTTTTACCCTTTTAGCCAAAAAATGAATCTTTTAATATCTAAAAGGGTTAGAAAAAAGACGTTGGGGTCCAAAAGGGTTAGAAAAAAAAGCGTTGAGGGCTCAGATGTTAAAAAATTCATTTTGGGGCTAAAAAGGTAAAAGTGATATAACCACAGGGGCCAAAATTGTAATTTACTCTAATATCAAATTAGATAACTAAGTTTGAATTTGAAGTAAATGGATAAATATAAAAGTAATAATTAAACTAAATAATATTTAGTAGGAGGATTATCTATAATTAATTAGACGAGATTAAATAATTATCCGTACATGGCCTAATATAATGACAAGTGTCCCCAAAATGGTTTCTTTTATTATAGAGTACTAGCGGTAAGACCCGTGTGCAAACACGGGTCGTTTCTTAGAAACCCATGCATGACACATATTGACAGAGAGTAAAAAAATAATTAGTGCAGACTTACAAAATTGATATAAACTAATGGTTAATAGGTTTATTCAACAGCAATTCCATTATGTTGATAGCAAACCACTGTTGTCTATTAACTGTTAAAAACCTCTGTTGCTTTCCAACAGACTTTCCTAAATACTGTCATCCATTATCTCCAACAAAGTTTGCCAGATGGATAGATAGTAAGTATCGGATGTTAGTCAACCCATGTTAAAAAGGTCAGTCAACAGAAATTACAAAGGTTAGTAAACAAATGTTAAGAGGATAATGTTATTAACAAAGAATTTAGTACTCTCATTAAAAATGAGAGCTGCAAACTTGTTACTACAACGCCAGATATAAACATTTTTCGCATCATGTGTTCTCAGGATAGGCTTAATGCAGAGTAAGTATCAGATGCTTTCAAAAAGTTGTATTGCTTTCCAACAAACATTTCCTAACAACAGTTCCTCCATTATACCCAACAGACATTGCCAGGTTGACAGATGTTTAGTATCATCATAGATTTTGTAAAACTTCTTTGTAAACCACATTAGTAGTGGTTGTACAGACTCGTTTCTCTTTCTCACAAATCAAAACTTTCAACCCCTTCCTACTTTTTACTCTAGATACAGCAACATAGAGCTGGCCATGACTAAACACGGGTCGTTTCTTAGAAAACTATGCATACCATATTTTATTAACTTTAGATCCAAGCCAATTCTTGCAATAAGAATGATAATTATACGGTACTTGTAATTCATATAAAGTTAAAACCAATTTTTGCAAATAAAGTTGACCAATTCCATTGATGATTGCTTAAAGTCAAACCACTGTTTTCAAAAAGTCTGTTTAACCAAAGTCAAACCACTGTTTGCAAAACTATGATTCTTAGTGGTTCAAAAGTCTGTCTTGACCAAAGTCAAACCACTGTTTGAAAAAAAGCAACCACTTTTTGTCCACAAAATAGTGTTTTAAGCCAACAGTGGTTTCAAACATCTATTTTCATCCATCTGTTGACCAAAGTCAACAGATGCATCAACCACTGTATTAACAGATGTATCAACAACAATGGTTTTGAACACCGTTTTAACCAAACAGCAGTTTCAACCACAGTTTTCTCCACAACACTCTACTTTATCCCAACAGTGATTCCAAACATCTGTTTTCATCCAAACCACTGTTTTACTTTTAAACATTTGTTTATAATAACAGAGCTTTGATCATTTAAATAGACCTTTGCCAATATTACAAGCTTTTACACTCTCAAACCTAAATATTCATTTAGTTAATTTAAATAACAAACATAGTTAATAATATTAACACAACTAATTATATAAAATATGAAAGTGTCAAATAGAGGTAACTATATAATAAACAAACTTCAAAACAGCACACAACATTCAATAAAATACAACATAATAATTTCTAATCAATTGGCGAAACAGTAGTCTCAATAAATAAAGCTCCTTTTGGATCACTGTAGTTGTCAACATGTTGGAGGTATTTCAAAACTTCATTGCTCAAATCAACTTCAACCATATCTCCCCAACTTCAACTTCAACCTTAAATACTTAAACTTTTGAATATAAAAATACAAAAATATACAATTTATTAATATTTTGTAAACAAAATAACATTTGCATTCAAGCATTTTGCTTCTCCAAAAAACAATATTTTAACCCAACAGTCATTTCATTCCCCTTCAACTTCCACAAAACACTATTTTAACCCAATAGTGGTTTTAAACCATCGTTTTAACCAAACAGCAGTTTCAACCACAGTTTTCTCCACAAGACTCTGCTTTATCCCAACAGTAGTTCCAAACATCTGTTTTCATCCATCTATTGACCAAAGTCAATAGATGTATCAACCAGTGTTTTATTTTCAAACATCTGTTCACAATAACAGAGCTTTGATCATTTAAACAGACCTTTGCCAATATTACAAGCTTTTACACTCTCAAACCTAAATATTCATTTAATTAATTTAAATAACAAACATGATTAATAATTTTAACACAACTAATTATATAAAAACTACAAGTGCCAAACATAGGTAACTATATAATAAACAAAGTTCAAAACAGCAAACAACATTCAGTAAAATACAGCATACTAATTTCTATTCAATGGGCGAAACAGTAGTCTCGATAAATAAAGCTCCTTTCGGGCCATTGTAGTTGTCAACATGTTGGAGGTATTTCAGAACTTCGTTGCTCCGATCAACTTCAACCATATCCCCCAGATGCTTGTTATCAGCCACTTGTTGTCTTCAATTATATTAGTCCTTCGGCGCCTATCTTCATAATCAACTACACGAGGATTATTGAAAGCAAACACCTTGATCCAATCTCCTTCTTCATATCTGAGCAAATCAGCAGTTAGCTCAGCAGACTTTCCAATAACATTCAAATGCAGTCTCTTTGCAATGGTCAAAAAATGCCCTTGGCAAGGATTGACTACGATACTCTCTGAAAAACGAAGCATTCTGAAAGTCTCAGAAAGAACATCAAAAGCAACGATGTTCCTCTCACCTAGTGGATACCAATAATTTGAAACCATGAAATATATGGTTTTATCAGCATAAAATCCTGTAGACCATGAATAACTGCTTGAACCATAATTATTTACACTACCGAAATTTATTGTTCTCCATGACTCACGACGTCGTGAGTAAACACGAGCAGTAGCTACATTACGGTAACATCTGATGTTCAGCACTTTCAGATCATTGAATTGATCAAAATAAATTCCACCCAGTATCAGAATTTCGATCATGATTGTAATTTAAGTAGTTGTCAGACAAAACCTTATAGCGCCTGGTAGTTGGATTCCAAAGAATCAACTCACAACAAATCCCTTCATAGCAAACTAACAACAATCCATTAAATGACGATAGAATACGTAAGAAGGTAGGGTGGACATTGTTAGGAAAACTTAACGTTTTGCTTCTAACAACATCCAAAGTACCAGCAA
The DNA here is from genome assembly GCA_030545235.1 of Helianthus tuberosus. Taxonomy (NCBI): domain Eukaryota; kingdom Viridiplantae; phylum Streptophyta; class Magnoliopsida; order Asterales; family Asteraceae; genus Helianthus; species Helianthus tuberosus. The sequence goes on along the minus strand of CM060364.1, from coordinate 110,594,252 downwards.
CTACGTCGTCAACGACAATTGACGTGTCTTTAAAGGAGAGTAGTTTCTTTTCTACTGAATCTCCACTTCGGAGAGCATGCATCATCTCAAATCCATGACTTGACAGTTCCCTATAAAAATTCTTGGAAATACATTTCAAACGACCAATATCTTCTGCAGAGAGCCTTGTGAAAATTTCGTCAACAATCACTTGAAACCCAATGTTTTCCATTTTGCAGTGAACCAATGCGTCTTTGAAAGCCAAAGAAATTGTAATGATATTGATAAACACAAAACTTTTGAAGATGATTGAGTAGATGGATGAAAACGCTAATGATGAAAACCTCTGCACAATGTATTTTATATACCCAATGAAGGTGGTTATGACTAAATACATCGTCAGACGAAAGAATATGATGTGACATTCGTTAGGCTTTTAATGCAAAACATTTGAAAAGTGCGTTTCCATGGGAAAAGTATAAAATTAAACATGTTATTATAATTACAATTAACCTCTTCATTTACCATAAGACGCCTTTACCATAAGACAGAAGTGAGTGAGTGACATGCATTAATTGCAAAGTACATATCCCCAGGTAATTTGAATTTGAAATTACCGGCAATTTCAAAACATCTGCTAAGATATATGTTTGCAAAAGGAAACATCTGCTAAGTTATACTTTCTTGGAGATGGGCAGTGGTTTGCTGACGTGTGCGTATATATACATAATATTTTGCAATGAATTACACACGATTGGGTTTTAAATTTATAAAAGTGATTATTACTTTTACATCAAAACACACACGAAAGAGGCAAGTGTACCCCGTCATATATGTAATAAAGTATCGGTAAGAACCAAGTATCGATCCAAGGAAATGGGCGGAGAAATAATACTAGACCTTTGTCACTAAACTACCGGTAAAAACATAGGTTTGGTTGATTTAAACTAAACTAAAGTAAACATAACCAAATACATAATAAAAACATAATAGATAGTAGATAAAAAGCCTTGCTAAATACACAACCACAGCATGTCAACTAAGTCAGTTTTGGCACTAGAAGCATTCAGTCAATTTTCCAATTTAAGACAATTAGTATCCCTTTCGGGAATCCTAACATGACAATCATTCGGAAAGCTAAAACGTTAAACACACTTTAACCACCTAAAATTGTTCTTTAATGTGCAATTGATAAATGTCTATGAAAATCTCTTAAAAATAAGTTAGTCAGCCGTTAGGATTGTTCTAACCTCACTTAAACAAGGAAAGCGACACCGATAAACACAATGCAACCACCGAGATAAGCATAAACTAGATTAAATCACAACCGAGTTCATTTTACAAATCTTGCACAACAATTCACTAAGATAGCAATTTTGGCCTAAACTACTAACTAGGCTAACAAATCATGGCAAGAATTTATAACGACACCATCTAACCCGTTTAGGTCCTTACGTGACGGCAAGCTTTCTTGATTAACAATAATTACATTTTATTAAATCACTAACCATTTCTAGTATCATGATGCATACATTTAAACCAAGTTAAACTAGTTAACCAAATTCAAAGTTTACTAATACAAGATTAATTAAGCTTCATTTTTCAACTATCTTAACTAACCAAGCACCAATCATCCAACATAATTACTTATAATCAAGAGTTCAATATCAATAACAAGGTTGCAAACTAATCATCAAAGATTAACATAGAAAATACTTCAAATGTCATTACAAACAAAGTTTAACAAACTAATGGTTATAATCTAGCAAGGGATTGTTGTGTTTTTGCCCAAAGGCTACAATAATACATAAACATTAATCTAAGTACTTGAAAGATTAACAAAAACATGGAAAGATTAGAAAATCAAACCATAAACAAGTACTAGAATAAGGATCCGGGTAGTAATCGAGCTAAACGAGACAATGTGGCTTGAATCCGGGTGAAAGCTAATGCCTCCGGAGCCTGAAAATCGCCTGAGAGCTCTCCAAAAATCCAGAATGTCGAGCAGAAAGTTTCTGCTGTGTTTTTATACTTTTTTTGCTGTTGCACGGTCGTTCCCCATATGGAACGACCGTTCACTTTATTCAATTATTGGACATGGGTCACCATACCGCATACGTCATCGGATCGTTGACCAGATCTGAAATGGAACGACCGTTCTTTGTGTGGAACGGTCGTTCAGTTCCGAGACTTCATGTTGCACGAGCTGTTGCACCTACCGTTCAGTTCCGAGACTCTGTTGATTCACCGGAGACGCACGGTCATTCCTCAGATAGAACGACCGTTCTTCACCTAGTCGCTTGTTTCCCTGGAACGCCCAGCCGCACCGATCGTTCATTGCCGAGATGATCAGCGTTGTCGGAGATGCACGACCGTGCATCAGGCGGAACGGTCGTTCCACAGGCCCAGATCTGAATTCTTAACAGAAAGTCCGCAGCTTTGTCGTTTTGTCCGGAAAGTCCTCGTTTTTGGTATCATCTTGTCTGGAATGCAGTTTTAGGCCTGTAAACACAAATGTAGATAAATAAGTATCCGAACGACGGTTTTACGGCCAAAAACGCATAAAATAGGGGTAAAACGGGGGACTAAAATATGTGTAAATTAGAGTGTATCATTTGCCCTCTTGAATGTGGGCCAGACCTTTGACATTTGAATATAGAGCAGTGGTTTGAAATTAAATGTATTTTAAGTCAGATAAAAAATCGCTTCATTTGCAATCATCATTTAGTCATAACTCAGATAAAAAATCTATTCATTTAAAGACCAGCAATACTCTACATAGTAAACAAATGCTTCTGCAACTCCAGCAGACAAAGATATTGCGAACATCTGTTAGGCAACAATAGATATTGCCAACAGTAGCAAGTCAAACAGCCGTTAGATCAGCAGATGATTATTTAGAGCAGATGTTCTCTTTTGCCAAAATTTAACTTTGATAGATCTATACACTAACAGATATTGATTCAACATCAATATAATCTAATTAAACTCAGAGACAATTTCACTTCTACATCAAAAGTACCGATCTGCAATAATCAGATGATATTAAAAATTACATAATAATACTTATGCACCTTAAAATTAGTAAAAATAAAATTCTCCACAAACATTAATATGATTAAAATTTAATTATGATGATTAAAAGATCAACAATTACATCGACTACTGAACAACGAAACTTTAAAATCTAACAATAACACAAAGAAATTTAGGAATCTAACAGCAAAAATTTAGTGCTTTTAGCTTCAACTCCATCGAATACCGAACTTCTCAATGTATATCTTTGACAATCGCCATGAACTCCACGAAAGTACTGAATGCATCACCATCAGGTTTCTGGAAACCTAGTCTCTCGTGAACAGACCAAGATGCAGTACATGAAAACACTTCTTCAGCTGTTGAAGAGTAGCCCTATCCTCATATACTTAATCCTCAACTTGTTTCAAAAAGAGCTGCTTTAAACCAAACATTATTCTTCTTTTAATACAAAAAAGGCAGGAAAGAAAAAATCTCTAGTAAAATAAAATCTTATCTTACAGCAGTAGCAGATCCTTTCTTGCGTTTAGTAGGAACTACTAAGGGTTCTACATCATCATCATATGACCAAGTCAAATGTAATCATCATTTAGTCATAAGGCTACATTATTTTAAATGTACATTTAATAATCTTTCTTTGTGTTTAATTTAACTTTATGCTTCTTTTAATACAAACCTAAAATAACCCGCAGATGATTGTACGAATTTCAAACAACTGTGATTAAACTGAAATATAAAGCGAGAATTAGAGTATATCACTTCAAAAATAAAAATTCAAAATGTCAAAATCAGAGTAGCAAAAAAAACATACTTTAAACGATGTTGGAACAATGATGCTGGAAACAACCGTAGAACAATCATCATCATCATTTGATCAGATCATTCGCAAATTTAGTCATAATAACTCATATAAAAAAACTTTAGTAAAAATCAAAAACCAAAATAAACATAATCATATATATCACATTACCATCATCAAGGCAAACCACATATCCCCAAAATTTGTTCTGAAAGTGGGTTAGAGAGAGCTTCCGTTTTCTCTTATCCTTTATGAACAAATGTCGCGTATTGAGAAGAAGGGATTTGAGGTAGAGATACATTAGAAATGTGGTTAGAAATGTGGTTTCTAATATGAAGAGTGAAATGAGAATATAAATCAGTTTATATAAGAAGATGATTGAAAAAAGTGAGTGAGTGACATGCATTAATTGCAAATTACATATCCCCATGCATTTTGAATTTGAAATTACCCGCAATTTCAAAACAACAGCTAAGGCATACGTTTGCCAAAGGAACCATCTGCTAAGTTATACTTTCTTGTAGATGGGCAGTGGTTTGCCCTTTTGAATGTGGGTCAGACCTTTAACATTTGAATAGACGACAGTGCTTTGAAATTTAATGTATTTTAAAGTGATTTATATATTCCGGTTTATGATGCAGTAATGACATAAGAAAAACCTTGTTTGACAGCCTCTCTGGCTGACACATCAGCTTTTCTTATGTCACTCAAATATCTCATTTTATAGAAAGTATAGATAGATTATAATTCATTCGGAAATTTGAAATTACACATTAGTGAAAATTAAAAAACAAAACGTAATTTTGGGTTTTTTAATATTTGAAATTCCATAATATTGAAATTCTGAAATTTAAATATTCAAAAATTCAATATCTAAATCTTCAAATAGTTCGAATTAACTTTTTTTTTAAATTTGTTATTATCTTTATTAATAATATCTTTATCATTAATTAATATCAATATATTGAAAGGCATAAAATTATATTTATTCTCTTTTTTTTAACGACTTTCTTCTGTTTTGGCTACCGCAGTCTATAAATTGGAGAGCTCCGTTGCCTAACTCCGTCAGATTATGTTGTCTTAACCGGGCGTACGCTGGCTTCAGAGTTTGGCTTAAGCGTTCCCGAGAAACTATGCAGTCGGCTGCCACTTGACAATCGTTGTGCCACTACAAAAGTAGAACTCTCTAGCGTAACATACGGTGAGATGAAAACCCGGGTGGGCTCAAGATTCGAACTGATAACCTCGCCCAAGGCCTAACTCAACTCCTTTATTGCTTTAATTAACCAAAAGCAACATAAGTAGGGATCAAACTTGGGTCTCCACAAGAGAATCTAAGCCTCCTGCGACCAGGTCAAACGTGATGGATTCAAAATTATATTTATTCAACTAGTGTAATATATGAGGTTCTAATCTAGTAGATTAATAAAATAAAGTCACTTTATTTTAGGGGGTGGAGATACAATAGGAAGTTAATTTGGCTAGGAAGGCTAGAAAGTGATCTTGACCATCCATTTAGTTAATCAAGGGCTAAGATTAAATCAGGGAAATTGAAAAGAAGAAAAGAGGCGCGTGAGTTTGTTCAAGGGCATTCTAGTCAATCCAAGCCAATAGTTTCTCTCTCCTCCAATTCCCCCCCATTTTTTAAACGTTAATAACTCTTTCATACGACATTATTTTTTTTATAAAAATTGCACCAAAAAAACGAGCGTTTTTTTATCTTTAAAACGAGTATACTATTGCTATATTTTAAAAAAAAAATTTAAACCCAGTTGTGTAAAACGCAATAGAAAAACCACCAGTTACGTAAAACGCAATGAAAAAAAAAACCTAAAAAATGACATTTTTCTAAAACGCAATGCACCAAAAACACAAAGAAATGACTTATTTGTAAAATGCAATAGCCAGAAAACACAAAGAAATGTCTTATTTCTAAAACGCAATAGACTGAAAACACATAAAAAAGTGTTTTACCTAAAACGCAATGCACAAAAAACACAAAGAAATGTCCTATTTGTAAAACGCAATGGCCAGAAAACACAAAGAAATGTTTTATTTGTAAAACGCAATGGCCAGAAAACACTTAAAAATGTCTCATTTCTAAAACGCAATGACCTAAAAAAACAAAAGAAAGTGTTCTCTGTAAAACGCAATGGACTGAAAACACCTAAAAATGTGTTTTACCTAAAACGCAATGACTAAAAACACTTCAAAAATGTGTTTTACCTAAAACGCAATGACTAAAGATACTTAAAAATGTGTTTTTTCTAAAACGCAATAGCCAGAAAACACATAAAACTCTCTTATTTCTAAAACGCAATGGACACATAAAACTGTTTCTGAACTGTTTGTGAATTGTCTGAATTGTCTACGAATTATTGTCTTCGAAATGAGCCAATTTCTGGAAAATTAATTTTTCTGTTTTTAGTACAGCAATTTAATCGAAAAAATTTTTTTCCGAGTTGAAGTGTTACCATTCGCCCGTTGTCGCCCATTGCACCAGGTTCTTTTTGAACTTTAAGTTGTTTTATTTTGATTTAGTGGAATTTAGTCTTTGGTTTATTCCTTGACAGGCCCTGCATATGGAAGATCTAGATGAAGCGGATATGGCTTGATTTAATCATCTCAGGTTATCTGGCTTATTCTTAGCCAACACTTATGTATTCGTTTGCTTTCCTTTTTTCATATATTACAACTTTTTGAATTGGAGAACCACTTAGACCAACCGTTGTGTAGATTTTGAGGGTTTTATACAAACCCGTAACCCTAATGTTTGATCGATGTCCGTGATTTCATTCACTATAACACACACATGTTTGTGTCGATTCGTCCTCGACGGCGACTCAGGTAGGTAACCGTGTTAATTGGTCTTTTATGTTTGATTTTGTTTTGTTAATGGAAGCTTTTGATGATGAGGAAAATAATTTCTAAAGCGTAAACCTGCTGATTCTATGATTATCATAGGTATTCCGTTTGGAAATGAGAGCTGCTCGCCATGTGGTTTACATTTAATCATAAATGTGTTCTAATATAAATACCATGTATTCTATGTTTGACAATTTATATTTATTATAAAACATAATAAATATAAAATCAATTATAGTATGTTTGATGAGTTTTACATTTTATTTAAAATTGATTTGTTTATTTTTTATAAAATTTAGCCGTAAAATCGTTTCTAATTTATTTATTTATTATACAAATGCGTAAGCGTTAAAGACCGGGTTGTGGAGACAAATGGCCTGTACAATCTGTAGTTCAGTTGGATGAGGAAGATCAGCAGTCAACTAGAACGGGCAGATTTGCAAGCAGCAGGTTCTGTTGTGGCGTTTGGTTCAGGGCAGGATAGAGGGTCGTGGTTTCTGGATTTGTATGGTAATTGTTCGGTTCAAAGCTTGAGGATGGTTATAGAGAAGCGGTCTTTTACAAACAGCGGGATTAACTTTACTTGGAACAGGTGGGTGCCGTTGAAGGTGATTTTTTTGGTTTAACGAGTCGTCATAGATAGGCTTCCTACGGCTATGAATTTGATGAGTCGGCTAGCTGATTACGCTATTTCCAGGTATTGTTGTTTTTAATTGAAGAAGACTCTGTATTTGTTGTTTTGTTTTTTTCCTCGGTTTACCATTTAGGGTTGTTTCCTTTCGATGATACCATTACTATTGGAGTGCTAAGCCGATTACACTATTGCCAGGTACGTTGTTTTTAATTGATCGACTGAATATGTTTTTATTCTACCTTGAATATAGGATTTGTAACTTGAGTAGCAGCATTTGAAAACAAGTGAATGAAATAAGAATAAGTAAAACTTTTAACTAAATTTTGGTTACTAAGACCTTTTATATCATGGGTTGAAATTATGTGTTACGGGTCAAAATTATACACTATACAGCTTATAATTTTGCACAGATATGTGTTAATTTGTACACCTTAATGGGTTAAAATTCTTTAGTGTTTTAGGTTAAATGTTTATACTATTTGACGTTACAATAGTGCATCATTAACCCTGAGCTTGGATGGGATGCAACATTCTTTGATGAGTCAGTTAGTATACCACAACTTATTGGTTCTCTTTAAAGGTCTCTTATGTATGAATGGGTTGGTTAGGGTAATTTTGTATTTTAAGTGGTCAAGCTGGTAATATAAAATTATTAGTTAAAAATTTAGCGGGTCAAATAGGGTAGATCGTAACAGACTGAAAATAGTATGGAGTGTGTTTGATTTCTTTTAAAATATCGAACAAGTGTGCATATTCAATCTGATTGTTATTATCTATCATTTTGGTTTATAATTTCCGCTTGGTGTTAGTTATATTTTTTGTATAGTCTAATTAGTTTTTGTTGATTGGATGATTCTAAAATGGTTTGGTTATTTGCTTTGTTTTGAATCAGATTGAATCAAACCAATCTTCGTAACGACAAAGTTGAAGTTTTTCCATTCGCCCATTGTCGCCCATTGCACCAGGTTCTTTTTGAACTTTAAGTTGTTTTATTTTGATTTAGTGGAATTTAGTCTTTGGTTTATTCCTTGACAGGCCCTGCAAATGAAAGATCTAGACGAAGCGGATCTGGCTTGATTTAATCGTCTCAGGTTATCTGGCTTATTCTTAGCCAACACATATGTATTCGTTTGCTTTCCTTTTTTCATATATTACAACTTTTTGAATTGGAGAACCTATAAAAAAAACAAAGTCCAAACTCGGTCGCCCTCAATGTACTTAATGAATTACTATCCTTTTTTAATTTGATTATAAAAACATAAATTTATAGATTCACATTTTAAAATAATATGGTATATATGCACTCTCCATCCATAATCGTTGTCCATGTTCGCAAAAATGGCGGAAGGTCGTGTTGTCCATTATCCAGGTTGGTGTGTGGGTTTTGTGGAAAACAGGAACAATGTTGTGTTTAATAACAAGTAGTCGGATTTTTCAAGGTTAAAGAAAGATGTAAAAACTTTTGGGTATCTTTGTGTTAAGCAAACGACGAAACGACACGACTTAAGCTGGGAAGATTGGTGCAGTTTCGATTTAGCCCGCCTGGGGTTTAAAGTACTGTTGTTTTTGGTGTAATATTGTGTGTTTTTTTTGGTGGACTTTGTATGAATGTTGGGTTAACTGTTGTTGCCAGTATTGATGACTAATAGATTTGTTGGCATTTAAAAAAAATAACCATATATTATATGGCTGACTAATAACTTCTAAAATTTTCTAACAGTAGTAAGTTACCAAAATGTATATGTGAAATTTAATAATTTCTTCATTCCCCTATTTAAGTATACTGATATTAAGAAATTAATTCAAATTTAAAAGAAATATTTTGAAACCGCAACATTTTTATTAATAAAATAACTAATCCACCCATTCACCCATGATTATCATATCATATTCACATCAAAACGAAATTTAGTTTAATAAATTAAATGATATAATCTTTTACATTTTACATTGTCATTCAAGATTGGAATGTTTGAAAAATGTATATTAGAAACCCTTTTGATTAATAATGTATATTTCCTAAATTGTGTAACGAATCATTTAATTTTAAATAAATTCCATAATAAATTACTCCAAAATTGATTTACCTTATTTATAAAAATTAATTAAAAAGCTAATTAAATAGAAAGATGAAGAACATTAATAATGTAAAAACCTACTTAAACCATTCTAGATTACTATATGTGGCAAAGATACCCAAAAGCTTTTATATCTTTCTTTAACCTTGAAAAATCCGAATGACAATGTAAAATGTAAAAAAAAAACATATGCTTGAAAAATGTAAAAAGGTTATATCATTTAAGAAAAATCATGACCAGTGCTTGCTCAGTCCTTATATGTGGTAAAGTTTGATTTATTGGTTACGAAGCTCCAGCAAGCAGAAATATTAGAGCAATAGGCTTTCAATTTATATTTCAAACCACAAAACGGATTTTCTTCATTTACTTATCCTTTCAGTTATTTTATATCTATAGTACGTTATTTCGTTGTATTTTCATCGTGAACTTCAGATTTCTATAATAATTCCGTGTCAGAACAAATCTTAACAAATATGGGTTCATGATCACATGGTGATGGTTTGTTTTAAAAGTATTATTTCAACAATTTTAACTTATATATTTGTGTGTTAGTTCACCCGTGGAACTCGCGGGATCTTAGACTAGTTATATATAGAAGAAGATTATAGATTATTATATAGAACAAAAATTAAAATACTTTTATGTTTATATATAGCGATGCAAATAAGAATTTAAATGACGTGTAATGTCATGTTTGTTGTTGTGCGTGAAGAATAATAAAATATTTTATCTATTAATCATTTTCCTTCAATAGGTTGTATGTAAAGTATAGCATGTGTATAAATCACATCTTTTATAAACACACTAAAATATGTTGATATAAATCACCTTCCTATTGTATATTGGTATGTACTTTTACTCCCTTGGGTTGGTTGGGTAGTGCCTCCACATTCAATTATTAATTGAAAAAAATGCAAATAATCTATTAATGCAAAGAAAGGCAAAACAAACTTTTCATTAAAACCAAATAAAGGTAATGTACTCTATATAATCTTGGAAAAGGTAAATCCAACATGTTGATTGCCAGTTGGTACTTCCATGTCATTGAAATTTATTTCCTTAAGTGTAGATATAGATAACATGTCATTTTTAATTTAGTGACAAGTTATTCATGGTTTGTTAACTGGATACTTTTTTTTTGTGTGTAAAAAGCTTAATATTGCAAATCAATAAGTAAAAGGTTTACACCAAGAGAGATATGAGATATCACTATACAAACATAAGGTTGTTAACTGGATACTTTTTTTTTGTGTGTGAAAAGCTTAATATTGCAAAACAATAAGTAAAAGGTTTACACCAAGAGAGATATGACTATACAAAGAGAAGGTTGTTAGGTAATTTTAGTGTTATCGACATGTTTTGGTGGTGTTGGATTAGCTTGTCGGCTAAGTTGATCTTGTTAAAATTAAACGAGTTAGGAGATGCGAGAGTGTAGACTCAATTTAATTTAATGAGATCGGGTATTGGTTTGTATATATAACTATTTAATTTGGGATTATTTATTAACTGATTTGGACCTAGTTTATCAATCAAATGATTTATATATAGATTTGGGCCCAATTATTGATTAAATGGTTTATATCAAGTAACTGGATCAGATTGTTTATTAAAACACTCTAATAATACAGTGGGCCTAGTATCATGGATCAAGATTGATTGTTTGGTAATAAGTTAACCAAAACTGGATCAAATTGTTTACTAAACACAACTAGTTTTTTACTATCGCCGCGTTGCAGCGAACATCTTTTGTTGTTTAGTCTGTGTTTACATGTGTTTTGAAATCACTACGAGCGCGTTGCGCACGGAAACCGCTGACAATAATAAAAAGAAAATATAGAAAAAACACTAAAATATAACTAAAAGAAAATCAACAAAAAAAGTTGTATGGTAATAATGTTGTTCGTATGAAACCTGTGGTTAGAGATGAGCAAATGATACTGGGTACCGGTACCGAATTTCCCGAACCGAAAAATCTTAAGTACCAATTCGGTACGACTTTTGGCGTTCCTGGTACCGGTTCGCTACCGTTTTTTACCTTCATATACAGGTATCGTAATTGGTATTTTCGGTACCAGTACCGATTCGATAATGGTTGGCACCGAGCTCATCCCTACCCCTGAAACTACAAAAAGAAATCATTAAAAGTTGAAGAAAAAAAAAAAGTTGCACGATACCGTTGTTGTTCATACGACACCCGTGATCAGGGATAAGCAAATGCTACCGGGTAGCAGTACCGAATTTCCCGAACTAAAAGATTTTCAAAATCAATTCGATACCGACTTTTGGTGTTTTCTGTATCAGGCTGGTGTCGTTTTTTACCTTTATGTACCGATAACCGTACTGGTATTTTCGATACCAGTACCGGTTGACAAAAGCTTATCTAACTTAAAAAGTAAAGAAGATAATAAAACTACTAAAAAAACATTTGTATTATTATAATTTTACTGTTCAAAGCATTGTACTATTAATATATAGGAAATACCAGTACCGGTTGACAAAAGCTTATCTAACTTATAAAGTAAAGAAGATAATAAAATTATTAAAAAAAAACATTTGTATTATTATAATTTTACTCTTCAAAGCATTGTACTATTAATATATTAATATATAGGAGAATATGACGTAAATATCGAAATAAATATATTATGAATTGGTTTTCTAAACGCTAATTCTCTGGCCAACCTATGATCTCTCTTTCACTCAATGTATAATAATAGTTTAACCAACTAGAAAGAACTTAAAATGTATTTTAACAAGTGGGATTTCTCGCGCGAGCCAGACATTTAGTTGATATTGGTTTAGTTTGTTACAACAACGATACGATACTGGCACTCGGTGTAGCAACCGAAAGAGCGATGCGCAATAGGATATCAACATGTGTTTACATGGATCGGAAACCATAAAAAACGAATACATGATCTACTGATTAGGAAAATACGGCTACCGGCACCGATGTATTCGGTAGGAGTTGGTTCGTCACGGCACCAATAGGAATGTCGAGAAAACCATAAAAATGAATACCGGATGGTATCGGTTTGGTTCGTCATGTTAAAGAACAAAAAAAAATCAATATATATGACCCATTTGATTTTGAGCGAAACTCTTATCGAAACATATATAAAAATAAGTTGTCGCAACCGTATGTTCTGAATTTTATAAGTATTACTGTAACATTCCCAAAATTTTTATTTATAAAATTTAAGATAAAGTATATAGAAACTTATGTTATTAAACGGATAGATCATGGGTAAGTTGACCGCTAAAAATATGAGGTATTTTGGCGAACGTAGGAACCATTTAATAATTATAATAATAAAAATACGTTATAATTACCCTTACTCCGTTTTTAATGAAACTTAGGCCAAATGTAGATAAAAATATTCTCGTTCTAATGACATATTCATCATTTAATAAAACGTCATATTTTAGAAGTTATAAGTGCCAAATGAGTGAAGCAGATAAATTAATTATAATATATATATTAAATAAAATAATAATATAATATAACTTACATTTCAAATTTGATTAAGTGCATGCATACGTATGCATTTTTTTAGTGTGTTGCATGACTACGTGTCTTTCTTTTCTTAGTCAAACTAACTTTGCATTTATTGTGAACTTGTGTACGTGGATAGAAAGATGCGTAGATTTCAAGCCACATTCATATATAAATAAGATCATCACTTCCATTTCCTTTTGCACATCCCTGTTTCTCACCATCTCTATATCTACCTATCCATTCAATTTTCTTTAATTAAACTTATAATAATAATAAAGCCCTGCCCCGTTTTAAGTATTGTAACCCTTGATCACTAAGTCAATATCCTGTCCGATTGATTTAGGACCCATCAACGCATGTCAAGGCTCTGCCCGACTAAGTACGTTGGGGTTCTGTCTCGTGACATATTGATAAAGTTAAATTGGGTTACTATGCTTAACGCGAGTGTATTATATATTTTATTAAAAAGTATAACAACCCTCCTAAAACACCCCTGACACCCCTAGAGGTCCTAAAATATACCCCGTGTACGAAAAAGGGCCTTGAAATACCTTTATTTTACAAAAAATTAAATAAAAACAAATATATATGGCCGCTCGCGGTGCGCGACACAGACAAGAGAGTCTGTCGCGGGCTGCGACCCCTTGACACCAGGCCGCACCCCAGCCCGCCACGTGGCGTGACACCAGGCAAGCATATACCGGTGACTAACCGAGGCTAGGGCCTACCCTAAGCCCTCGCGGGCCGCGGAAGCCCTCACTAAAACTCTCGCGGGGCGCGAGAAAGTGGCGGATCAGCCCTATAAATAGATGAGACCGGCTTCAGTTCACAATTCGCTCATAACTCGATTCTCTCTCTCAATTCCGAATTAATAGAATTCTGCTCGGGCATTATACCCCCTAATTAGCGAAGCTCTGCCTCGTTGTAAGTATTTTAACCCCCGGTTACGTATTAGATACGTTGCCCGATTGGTCTAGTGCACCGTAACGGCTGTCGAGGTTCTGCCCGACGTAGTCGTTGGAGTTTCTGTCTCGGAGAGGGTATAACTAATGTAAATTGGGTTATTATACTAACACATGTGCATTGTTCAATTAATATATTATAACTGTCACACCCCAACCGATGACGGAAACATCGGGGCATGACACTGAGCGAAACAGATTGTCGAGAGAAATTCCATAACAACTACATTACCGGATAGTTAATATTATGTCCCATACCATAACCCATCAAGTAAGTTAATTATTACAGACATAGATATCTCAAGACAAATAACATGTTTCGACAACTCAGATTCAAATAAATAAATTTTTTGTTTCTAAGACTCCATCCTAACTTCAGGTCGATCGATCGAATGGCCGTTCGATCGGATAGCGATCCGATAGGCAGGACACTTAGTGAGAACAAGTTCACAGCAGGATTGTCACTCGATCGGATTGCAATCCGATCAGTTGGTGATCCGTTAGTTACTGATGATCTTTGAAAATTATAAAAATGATTAAGTGTCGAAGTTCCAAACGTCACATGGTCGGATGGTCGTTCGATCGGATGGCTATCCGATCGGACGGTAATCCGTTCTATGTTCAAAACTTTGAAAGTTTGAATGAAAAGTTTAGGTGTGAAACCAAGTGCAAGCCGATCGGATGGCTGTTCGATTGGATGGCAATCCGTCCCAACGGCCTGATCATCTTGGTACTTGATTATTTTGAAAGTTTTGCAGTTTTGATCGAGACGGTGTGATAACGTGCTAAACAACGGAAACCCCATCATGAACCAAGTGACCCGATCGAACAGGAACCACCCTAGTCTGATCAGTTCACTGTTCGAGACGGTCGTTCATGTTTGACCCGAAATCAGTTGCCTCTTGGATAGAATTCAGATCTTGAACTGACGCATCACTAAGAAAGCGTAGAAGATCAGAACGAGCTCCGATTCTATCGGTTTTGAGTGCATTGAGTGTAAAAGAGTTGAAAGAATGTTAGAAAACCATCTTTCAATCCTTTTAACCATGAATATGTGTAGATCTATGTGAAAACATTGCTTAATCTTGTGGAAATCCTTCAGATCTAAGTTGTTCTCGGTGGAATGAAGCCAAACCTTGAAGTTCATAAGAACTCCATGATGACATCACCCTAGAACACCTCAAATCCGGTGATTTCAAAGGTGAAAAACATGAAGGAGTGCGTGTAGATCATAGAAGTACGAGATTTGAGTTGAAAACTTACAAGAATCGCGAGAAATCGAGAGAAATGAGAGCTTGAGTGCGGCTGTTCGAGTGAGGAGCTGTCACATCACAAATGATGTGACAGGTGGGTATCTATAAGGTTTCCAAAAGAGGAAAGTGTCAAAATGTCGTATTGGTCACGGATCGGATGGCAATCCGATCGGATGGCCACTCGATTGGTTGGCCACTCGATCCTGGTGTTCGGCGTTTTGAGTTTTGTCGTTTTGATTCGCGTGTTGAGCGTGGCGATGCGATTCGAGCGAGCGATGCGATAATATTACCCATTAGTTACACAAATAACCTAACTACTATACCTAACATACAATCACTATAAATAACTTGCGTTTCGCGTTTGCAATTTAGATTGCGATGCGATAGAATTGCGATTGCGATTAAACACCTCAACATAAACATAACATGCACAAGTAACACATAATAGCACACACACGTAAAACAATATCCAGAACACATAATTCGAGTTGCGAATGCGATAGCGATAAGTCGATTAGCGATTAAACAGCGATTAAACCTCGATTATTAATAGATACTCCACCTAATACAACTAAAACAAATAAATAATAGAATCGATTACAAGTCAAAGAAGTCAAAACAGTAGTTGAGCAAGGAGTGACAGATCGCAATTAGCAATCTTTTCTTCCTTTGACTTCAATCTTGACTTTCGAAACACGGGGTGTTACAGCCTCCCATACTTAAGGGAATTTCGTCCCGAAATTAGGCTTTAGCCGTAACAAACAACTGCGGGTACTTCGCCTTCATGTCACTTTCGAGTTCCCAGGTAAACTCGGCACCGCGTTTTCCTTCCCAGCGAACCTTCACAATGGGAATGCGTGAGCGTCTGAGCACCTTGGTTTCTCGTCCCATGATCTCGATAGGCTTTTCCACGAAATGTAATGTTTCGTCCACTTGTAAATCTTCGAGAGGGACATGTAATTCCTGGTCGGCCAAGCACTTTCTGAGGTTCGAAACGTGGAAAGTCGGGTGGACATTACTAAGTTCCTCCGGTAGTTCGAGTCTGTAGGCCACTTTCCCAATCCTTTCCAGAATTTTAAAGGGTCCAACATATCGAGGAGCGAGCTTTCCTTTCTTGCCGAATCTGACCACCCCCTTCCAAGGTGCAACCTTTAGGAGTACGTGATCGCCAACGTCAAATTCAAGGGGCTTGCGGCTTCTATCGGCGTAACTTTTCTGTCGGCTCCGAGCTTTCAACAGATTGTCTCGAATTTGGAGGATTTTGTCTGTCGTTTCTTGTAACAACTAAGGACCGGTAATTTGCACGTCTCCGATCTCGTGCCATACAATAGGCGATCGACATTTCCATCCGTATAATGCCTCAAACGATGCCATTTGGATCCTAGAATGATAACTGTTATTGTACGAGAATTCAACCAAAGGTAAGTGCGCGTCCCAATTACCACCAAAATCTATGACACACGATCGAAGCATGTCTTCAAGGGCGCGAATCGTTCTTTCAGTCTGACCGTCGTTTGGGGATGGAACGCGGTACTTAAGTTAAGCGTAGTACCGAGAGCAGATTGAAATGTTTCCCAAAGACGCGAGGTAAACCGACCATCGCGGTCAGAGATGATGTCGCGAGGCGTCCCATGTCGACAAATGATCTCATCGGTGTAGATTCGGGCTAATTTTTCTACCTTAAAGTCTTCTCGTATTGGCAGGAAATGAGCTGATTTAGTCAAACGGTCGACTACAACCCAAATGCTATCATGACCTGATTGAGTGCGCGGAAGTTTTGTTATGAAGTCCATAGCTATACTCTCCCTTTTCCACATCGGGGTCTCGGGTTGAACGAGTAAGCCAGAGGGTCTTTGATGCTCAGCCTTGACCTTCGCACAGGTCAGGCATTTCGAAACATAGATAGCGATATCCTTCTTCATGCCCGGCCACCAGTACTTGTAGCGCTAGTCCTGGTACATCTTGTCAGCACCGGGATGAACAGAATATCGAGATTTGTGGGCTTCATCCATCAGAAGTTGTCACAAATTCGTACGCTTGGGAATCCAAATTCGGTCCAAATAATGAAAGATACCATTCGGTTTATTCTCGAGTTGGGCGCCATCGTTTAGAATCCTTTCTTTCTTCAAAGTACGTTCGGTAAAACAAGCATGCTGAGCGTCACGGATGAGGGCTTCGAGATTATGCTGGGCTTGGGAATTACGAACGCTATGCAAATAGCTTCGTTGACTGAGAGCATCGGCAATGACGTTTGCTTTGCCTGGGTGGTAACGAATCTCACAGTCGTAATCGTTGAGCAGTTCTACCCACCGGCGTTGACGCATATTCAGTTCATTCTGGTCAAAGATATGTTGTAGGCTCCTATGATCGGTGAAGATCGTACACTTGGTACCATAAAGGTAGTGTCGCCAAATATTTAATGCAAAAACAACTGCGCCAAGCTCGAGGTCGTGTGTGGTGTAGTTCTTCTCGTGGATCTTGAGCTGTCGAGAAGCGTACGCGATAACCTTGTCTCGTTGCATAAGAACACAACCAAGACCAAGGTTCGAGGCATCGCAGTAGACTACGAAATCTTCGTTTCCGTCGGGCAGTGAGAGCACCGGAGCATTGCAAAGCATAGCTTTGAGAGTTTGAAAGGCTTCGTCCTATTTAGTTCCCCAAACAAAAGGTTTATCCTTATGTGTAAGAGAGGTAAGCGGCACAGCGATTTTAGAAAAACCTTTGATAAATCGGCGATAATAGCCTGCCAGTCCGAGGAAAGAACGGACTTCAGACGGGTTTTTGGGTGTAACCCAACTCTTAACAGCTTCGATCTTCGCGGGATCGACGTGGATACCTTGACTATTGACAATGTGACCCAAGAATTGGACCTCCTCCAGCCAAAATTCACACTTGGAGTACTTGGCATAGAGACGGTTTCCCTGGAGTAACTCAAGAACCAAACGTAGATGCTGCGAGTGTTCGGATTTTGACTTGGAATAGGTCAGGATATCATCAATGAACACGATTACGAAGCGATCAAGAAAGGGTTTGCACACTCGATTCATTAAATCCATGAAAACTGTGGGGGCGTTGGTCAAACCAAAAGGCATAACAACGAACTCATAGTGCCATAGCGGGTTCGAAAGGCGGTTTTGGTATATCATCCTCTTGAATGCGTAACTGGTGATAGCCTGAGCGCAGATCAATCTTCGAGAAACACGTAGCACCTTGTAATTGGTCAAACAGATCATCGATTCGGGGCAAGGGATAGCAATTCTTGATTGTCAGCTTATTCAACTCCCTATAGTCGATGCACATACGGAACGAACCATCCTTCTTTTTGACGAAAAGGATAGGCGCTCCCCATGGAGAGGTACTAGGGCGAATAAAGCCTTTATCAAGTAGTTCCTGGAGCTGACTCGAGAGTTCGCGCATTTCAGAAGGGGCAAGACGATAAGGCGCTTTAGCAACAGGGTTTGCTCCAGGAATGAGGTCGATTCGGAAATCGATATCACGAGTGGGAGGCAATCCGGGGAGATCTTCAGGAAATACGTTGGGAAATTCACGAACTAAAGGCACCAGGTCTACCTCCTTAACTTCCTTTTTCTCCGCTACTACAATGTGTGCCAAGAAAGCTTGGTATTCCTTGCGGAGATACTTGCTAGCCTGGACACATGACATGAGTTTAAGACCTTTCGAATGAGTTTCACCATACACACAAAGTAGATCACCATTAGCGAGCGAGAAACGAATCATTTTATCGAAGCAAACAACTTCAGCACGATTTTCGCGAAGAAAATCCATGCCAACTATGACGTCAAAACTACCGAGCTGCATCGGAATAAGTCGATAGGGAAGACGTGATTGTTGAGTGCAAGCGTACAATCACGTAGTACAGAATTGATGGCGACGGTTCTTCCGGTGGAAACTTCAACATCGAACGTCGAGGGTAGATGGGCGCGCTTACGATTAAGGAACTTTTCGAATTCAAATGATACAAAGCAGTTATTGGCTCCAGTATCAAATAAACACGAAGCATATATACCATTCACAAGGAACGTACCATTGACCACTGTTGGACCGTTTGCGTGACCCTAAACGTCAGTAAAAGTAGTTCATCTCAGTTTACAGAGGCGGAATCAAAGTAAACCAAGTCACAACAGCTTATTCCTTTCAATTTCTTCTCTATTCACACTTTTCTGAGACTTTACAATGAGTTCTGATGAAATTTTGGCAGCACCTTGTCTTTCACACTATGACCTTTGTTAGCTTCAAATGACACACTCAACCCCTATTTATAGTTGTAGCCTGGTAGCTTGAAATGACACATCAGTTTCAAGCTAACAAGCACTTTCAAGCTAACAAGCACTTTCAAGCTAACAAGCACTTTCAAGCTAACAAGCACTTTTACATATAAACCCTAATTCTAACCATCTAGACCTAAGACTTGATTAAGACGTAGTCATCAGACATTCAGTGCACCAACAGACTCCCCCTTGGATGTTGACGAAGTCTTCGGCGTCAAGTCTTTAGTCTTTGTCTCTCTCCAAATGCTTGTCATTGTAAAGCTCCTTCTTCACACAGGTTCAGGATCTTGTCCTATCTCCATCTTCAGACTTCCCTTTGACTGTTGATCCAGACTCCCCCTTTCACAGACTCCCCCTCTCAATATGCTAGAATCTGAGGTCTTAATCTGGTTCAAGCTTTAACAATTTGCTCCCGTGGGAATGATAAAGTCCAAAACCTGTTTAACCTGCACATCCTCTACCTCAACATAAGTTTCACAAATTTATAACAGTTAGATTTAAGAAACTTACTGGTAGAAATCATTAATTCATCAATCTGTATAGTTACATCAAGTTCAAATGATCTTTGATTAACTAAGCACACAATCTTTCAAAACATTTGTATATGACATTCAAAGTTTTCAACATATTCTCCCAACCCTCTAGTTCATCAAGTTTAGCACTTGGAATTTTGAAAATCAACTCTCCAACATCAGTTGTCGAAAATCTTTTTGAATTTTGAGTTTAAAGAAATGCAGTAAAGAAATATATACAAACAATATTTTTTGTGAGTTTGTATAAGAGGATCATATCAGTTCATAAGACCAATCACAAGCACCGTTAAGCTTTAATCATTTTAAGTTCTAAACGATTCACATAGATTGACGATATAATGGTCCTCTTAAACTCAATCTAAAAACTTTCGAAATGCTTACCGATACGTTAAGGTATATTAATTTTGCACTAAATTCTTATGGACCCCACGATCTCAGCATATCCCCTCATCATGCAATACACTGACTCAAGTAATGCCTTTAAACTTTTATCAACTATGATTTGTGCGAAAAACAAAGCAGAATGTTTAAACATTAACAATCAGGTCGATACTTCCGTATACGCAGAGAAAGTCCAATGTTTAAATAAAATAAGAAAAAATAAAACAAGTTGAAGTTGTTTAGGCTTTAACCACCAGGTCGATACTCCCGTATACGCAGAGGTGATCCAAAGCTTAAACGAAACACCAAAGAAAATAAAGCAGAACGTTTAGGCAACAACATCCAGGTCGATACTCACGTATACGCAGAGGATGTCCGATGCTTAAACAAAATAAAGAAATAAAACAAGTTTAAGTCTTTGCAAAATGAAATGCACAAAATCACAGCGACTTTTAAGCAAAGTTGTGAAAATTCACAAACTTAACCAGTTTTATGTCAAGAAGGACAAAACCAAGTACTATGCGTTTGACCATGTTTCCCACTAGAACTAGGCTTTTTCATTTATGTTTGTATCGTTATCGCAAATCTACTAGTCTAGCTGAGCCTATCGTCACATCTTTAGTGAGATCGTTTATCACATTTGACATTTCATATCCTTAGCATGCTGTGACAATTCACTGATTTACTATCATTTTCTCTTTTTCACAACAAAACTCATTTTTGCTTTTTCAATGTTTTTGACATTTTCAAATTTTCTAATTTTATTAAAAAAATTTCTCCCCCTAAAATCAAAATATGTTTCAATTTTGATTTTCAAAGGAAAATTTGAAAACAAACTATACAAGAAACATGACAAACTGATATCAAATCGCTACAATTCGCCATTCACTCGGCATAAACAATCAAAACTCCCCCTGACAACAAACTATTTTCCCATTTAGATTTCAAAACACTTAAGTTTGTTTTAATCAAATGATTTTTCCGGAAAATTAGTTTTGTTTGTCTTTTGTCAAACATGGGGTTTCATCACCTTGTTCTTTTTCAACCATTTTAAAGAATTAACAATTAAGACCCTTGTCAACAACAAACACTAGTAGAAAATCAAGTACAACTTAATGTCCCTGATTTACCACTTGTAAATCGAAATATCACAGTTACCAACCTGTGAATTTCTCAAGAAATATGCCGATTCCTGTTCCACACTTACCAACCTGGGAACTCCGGCAAGTCAGGTTTTTCTATTTGAAAAGATTCACCCAAGCCTGACCAGCCTTGGGTGATTTTGAATTCTTGTTCAACAATGATGGAAAATTTGCATCATCCATTGTTAAACCTGAATTCTCATATTTTACCTCAACACTAGGCTCCTCTGGCTTTGATGAACCCGAATCATTGCCTGCACATGGCTTGTCTGACTTTGACCTGTCAGATTCATTGCCTGATGGTGGCTTGTCTGACTTTAACACATCAGATTCATCGCCGACCATTTTCTTTTTCTTTTCTTCTTTTGTCCTCAGATTTGCATCTGAAGAATTCAATTTACTTGTCTTTGCAGTCAAGTGAGTTGATTTATCAGAACTTTTATTCAATCTGTCCGGTGAACCCGAAGACAAAATCTTCTCCAGATACTCTCTCGCCTTCTTCCTTTCCTTTCGCAGTCTGTCTTTCTGCCCCTGAGAAAGTTTAACTTTCTTTTCTTGAATTGTCTGATCCTGAACTTTAGGTTTTAGAACCTTCTGTTCATGGGGCTTGACGTTGACTGGCTTCTTTGCCATTCTTTGAGATTCATCTCTCGATCTTCCCATCGATCTCCTCGAGCAATCTCTAGCAATATGTGCTCTGATTTAGCAATTATAGCATCTTCTTGTCTCATAACTCCAATTCTAGCAGTTAACAGCAATGTGTCCTCTCACACCACAGGTGTAGCACACTCTGTTATCGTACCATTCGCCACTTTCACACCATATGCTTAGATCATAACATTGTCTGGCTTTGTGGTAATCATCACTCTTCTTGAAAACTGGTTTTGGCTTTGAAGCACTGTGGTCAAACCTGCACCACTTATTACCAACATTTTGTGAGTTTTCATTTTTAAATTTTTGTAATTTTTCAAAATGATTGGATGACTTATCTGATGAGCTTTTATTTTCATTTTTAGGATTTTTCAAATTTATAACTTTTTGTTTCTGTTCTACACTCTTCTTAACAGGTTTTTGTATAGAACATTCACCTGTTTCAGTAGATTGCAAAACAGTATTTTTAAATTTTTCTTGTAAATCTAAAAATATTTTTCTTTTCTTTTCTTTTCTTTTTCATCACCAGATATTTCATCACAATCTTCAATTTTGACTTTGTCAAAATTTGTGACATTGTCACTTATTGGAACTGAATTGATCGGTTTTGGACACTCATATGGTGCCGAAGTCACAAAACCTTTCAATTTCACTTCAAGCTCTTTGATTTTAATCCGAGCTTTTTCAGCTTCTTTTCAAGCTGAATGATTTTAGCAAGATGAGAATTGATTTCAATTTGTTTTTCAAGATTATCTTTACCAAAAATATCTCTCTCATCTTCTAAAATCTTGATTTGATTTTGAAAATCTTTTTCTTTTTCTTTTAACGCTTCATTTTCCAATTTTATCCAAAAAACGTTTTCGTTTTCAATTTTGATTTTTCCAAAATCTTTTTCTTTTTCTTTCAAATCGTTAATTTCCAATGTCAAACTGTCCAAACTACTCAACAGTTTGTCATTTTGTGACTTCAATTTCTCACAATTTTCCTGCAAAACAAGAATCTGTTTATCATCAGATTCTTTCTCATCCTTCAAGCTTTTGATTTCCATTGTCAAATTCTCCACATCTTTCAAGAGATTGAAATTTTCTGCTTCAGATCTTTCGCATTTTGAGCACACAACTTCACCTTTTGAAGTTTCATCCTTCTTTGATTCTTCATTCTTTGTCATTCCTTCTTTAATCTTTTTGATTAATTCAAGAAATTCATCAAAACTTATATTTTCTGAGTTTCTTTCTATTTCATCTATTAACTCTTTCTTTTTCTTTTTCTCTTCTTCATCTCCCCACCATTTCTTTTGCCAATAATCATCCTCTTCTTTGTACTCCTTGATTATGGCTTCGATATCAAGCGTTTTGTCATCGATTGCAATATTTCCGTATGGGTCAAGATAACACTCCCTGTCCGGATCCCATCTATTTGCTCTCCTTGCTTCCAGAAAGATACGAGATATTCTAATTATTTTGTTTTCAGCAATCATTTTTCTGTATCTATACTTCTGCTCTTCAGTTCGATCGTCTTTCCATGGAATAGGTTCGTCGTTTTTCGCCATCTTGTATGTTCCTAAAAAATAATCAGCAAAACACTTAGAAATTTTAAGTTTTGAAAAATAACAAGTTCAAATGAAATCACTTGAAGCGAAATAACTTCAAGTAGAATCAACAACTTTCAAGAGAAAAATGATAATGCACATTTCAAGCTATCAGGCTCGTTCAAGCTATCAGGCTCGTTCAAGCTATCAGGCTCAAGCTATCAGGCTATTTCAAGCTATCAGGCTCAAGCTATCAAGCTATTTCAAGCTATCAGGCTATTTCAAGCTATCAGGCTCAAGCTATCAGGCTATGATGTCATCATTTCACGAAAAATTTCAAGCTATCAGACGAATTTGATCAGTTTTAAGCCGTGTTTTAGTCCGAAACTTTCAAGGATTAGTTAACTATGTATTTCGCTTGATATGTGTTAATTTCAGGCCATTTCATCCGTGAATTATGTCCGAATCAGAAAAAGAATGAGAAGAAGTAAGTAGAAATGAGAAAATCCGGTAAAATCAAGTTGCTATGGTATGAACTCCTCGTCCTGAGCTCTGATACCACTTGTTGGACCGTTTGCGTGACCCTAAACGTCAGTAAAAGTAGTTCATCTCAGTTTACAGAGGCGGAATCAAAGTAAACCAAGTCACAACAGCTTATTCCTTTCAATTTCTTCTCTATTCACACTTTTCTGAGACTTTACAATGAGTTCTGATGAAATTTTGGCAGCACCTTGTCTTTCACACTATGACCTTTGTTAGCTTCAAATGACACACTCAACCCCTATTTATAGTTGTAGCCTGGTAGCTTGAAATGACACATCAGTTTCAAGCTAACAAGCACTTTCAAGCTAACAAGCACTTTCAAGCTAACAAGCACTTTCAAGCTAACAAGCACTTTTACATATAAACCCTAATTCTAACCATCTAGACCTAAGACTTGATTAAGACGTAGTCATCAGACATTAAGTGCACCAACAACCACATTGTTTTCGGCTTGAGCCTGGCGAGCATTAATGTTGAAGGCACGTCCGCGGGCTGCTGGTTGTTGCTGCTGTTGCTGAGGCTGCTGCTGGGGCTGCTACTATTGTGGCTCTTGCTTAACCACTCGATTGAGGCACATGTTTGCGAAGTGGTTGGGATTACCACACGCAAAGCAAGCTCTAGCATGAGCCGCGGGTACAGGAGTTGCTTGATGGCCTTGAGGAGCAGTAAGTAGAGCTTGCTGAGCAGGAGCTTGACCTTGAGCTGGATCTGGGGTTTGACGTGGACCTGTACGGTAGTTGGCGGTGAAGTGGTCGTACATGTTGCAACGCACACAGTATCTGCAAGCGATTCCCACAGGATGATGATAGGAACAAGTAGGGCAAACCGGGTGAGGACCAGTATACGCACGCTTGGCAGGCGGTGCATTGACCACAGGTGCCACTACTTGGCGGTGTTGAGGTTGCGGTGGAGCAGGAACTGATTAGAGCGGGGCAGCAGTAACTGCACAGTTCTTGTTGCTGTAACTGGCGTTGTTCTTCCTCTTTCGGCGTGAGAGCTTTGAAGATTGCGGTGTGGTGGTGGTTTCAGTGGTTGGAGCAGTGGTAGCTTGATGCAGATTCTTGGGAGCTTTATCCCAGTAGAGACTTGACTCGCTTGTCGTTGATCTCAGCAGCGAGTAAAAAGGTTTCCTCAATTGTTGTCGTCTTTGCAACTTGAACGAAATCAGCCACGCAATCTGGAAGAGCACGGATATACTTCTTGATGGTGATTTCAGGCGTGGTAACTTGGGTAGGACATATTATGTTTAGCTGCTTGAAACGAGCAGTCAAACCAGCGTTGTCTCCATCTTTCTGCTTGATATGCCAGAACTCGTCCTCCAGCTTTTGGCGTTCGTGGGGAGGGCATAACTCTTGCATCATAATGTCCTTCAACTCATCCCACGTCAGCCCGTAAGCTGCATCATTTCCGCGTTTGTTTCGCTCGGCCGTCCACCAATCCAGAGCTCGGGATTGGAAGACGCCAGTGGCGTTAAGAGTACGGAGATTATCAGGACTGCCACTCTGGCGCAGAGTGACTTCGATAGAATCAAACCATTAGAACATGGTTGTAGGCCCATCTTCACCGGTAAACTCTTTCGGGCCGCAGGCTTTGAACTGCTTGAAGCTAAAAGCAGCTTTAGGAGCATCAGTCCTGGATTCTTCAGACGACTTGCTAGCGTTTTCATTTAGCTCACTGACAATCTGGGGGATAACTTTCGCCATTTGCTTAGCGACGAGGGCGGCGATGCGTTTGTCATCATGATTGTGGCGAGCAGACCGGGAACGAAAGGATCCAAATGACGACATTGTCTGCAATAGACAATGCCATAGGATTCAAAACGCTATTTAATCGAATCTCACCACACTCGTACTACTACTAAAGCTCAGGAACACAAACAACCACGTAAGCACATAGGCACATAATCACAGAAGCACATAAGTACGTAAGCGCGTAAGGGACAGAAGAACATAAGGCAGTCAGAACATAGAACCCATTCTATATTTTGCACGTATTCACCTATCCTGGTCACACACCATCACCTATCGTTCAAGTCCGCGAATGGAAGAATAGTGATTGCGATTAGCGAGCACACAGCGAGTAACATAGCATGCGTTTATCCACAAGTAGCAGCGATTTGTTAGCGTATTGAGATAGATGTGCAGTGCGGGTCGTGTGTGTCGATCAAAGCGAGAAGCGAAAAGCGTATAGACCAAAAAACACATAAACAGGTAAAACCACATAAAACACACAAAAAACAACAAATATCAGAGTCAGCAGTTGCAGCTCAGAATCGAAACACACAAAATCAGCGAATGCGAGATTGAAATCGAGGATAGATTGTCTAAGGCTTGATAGACGTTGACTACCCAAAGTGATTCGACTATTCACAAGGACTTTTGGTACACTCTTTGGCTTTCGGGACTGTGCTCTCGCCTCGATTTTGCGCGAATGGCACACATCCTTCCAGTTACAATGTGGCTTCAAGTCGTTGGAGTCCGTCGAGACCTTGGTGACAGTTTTGTAAACCAAAATAGAGCACAGAACAAGTCGTCTAGGTTTGGGTTTCACCCCTGACTTAACAACTTCGTCCTTGTTTTTGATAAAGTAGAGAGGGAAATTTGCGTCGAGGTGCGGATTTCACTCCTGATTCAACTCAAATTCTCCTGTTTTATTGTAAAGATAGCAATTCGAACGAGTAATCTGGTCGAGAGTTTACGGTTTTCACACCTAATCTTAACCAGATCATTCGTTTGTGTGTATGTCCAGCCTTAGGAAAGGCTGATTTTGCACAGAACTGTAGAATGCGATCTTCGCGCAAAGGTGTAGTGTACAGCGAGTGTGAGCGAGAAGTAGCGAATAAGCTCGTACAAAACCCTTTAGGGGCATGCACAAGTCGGTCTGTTGGTACTTAGACTATAGACTAGGTCGTTTCTAAGACATCGACCCGGACTAGGTCGAGTCTTGCCTAATTCCCTATAGTTATGGCTCTGATACCAATCTGTCACACCCCAACCGATGACGGAAACATCGGGGCATGGCACTGAGCGAAACAGATTGTCGAGAGAAATTCCATAACAACTACATTACCGGATAGTTAATATTATGTCCCATACCATAACCCATCAAGTAAGTTAATTATTACAGACATAGATATCTCAAGACAAATAACATGTTTCGACAACTCAGATTCAAATAAATAAATTTTTTGTTTCTAAGACTCCATCCTAACTTGATTCCCACGTAGCAGCAAAACATCCTAAGCACCTGCCACATACGTTAAAATAGAGGTCAATACACATGGTGTAAAGGTGAGCATACAAGTTTGATATAGCATAATAGAGTTCGAAATAGTTTACGCATAACCAACATGTATCATGTATAATGCGAAGCTAGTAGGTTATCGACAATGAAATATGCACAGACTAGACTGCGAGTTGTAGAATGCGCAACACATATCACCACTGCGACATGTGAGAGGTAACCTTAACAACCCCTGTCCACGACAGGTGCTGAGTCCAAACAAATAGTACTATCGTTGCTAAGGCGTCAGGCAACAATCACCGTGTTAACATAACATACAAGCATTTATCGAGTAACACGTATCATGCAGAAACGGTCAGCGTATAAATAGTGTTTGCGTTGTGTGAAAGATGTGATTTAGAATAAGTAACGTATGTAACACCCAAAAGTGCATAAAGCAAAAAGGGATCGAGTATACTCACAGATCGTGCTTAACAAGTAAACACTCTCTTGGATTGAAGGGAGCGCTGAGAGATTAGCCTAAACAGTTAACGATAGCATAAACGATGAGCGGTGCGATAAACGGTGCAAAAGTACCAAGTGTCAGATGGTAATCCAATCGGATGGCAATCCGATCGGATGGCTAGTCGATCGGATGTCAATCCGTTCGGATGGTCATCCGATCAGATGGCCATTCGATTGGATTGACATTCGTTTGGTGAGGATGTGTTTGTGTATGATGGCTTTGAAGTTTTCGTTGTAGCATTTTGAAAATAGAGAAATATCTCTACCCTTCAGGTCGATCGATCGAACGGCCGTTCGATCGGATAGCGATCCGATAGGCAGGACACTTAGTGAGAACAAGTTCACAGGAGGATTGTCACTCGATCGGATTGCAATCCGATCGGTTGGTAATCCATTAGTTACTGATGATCTTTGAAAATTATAAAAATGATTAAGTGTCGAAGTTCCAAACGTCACATGGTAGGATGGTCATTCGATCGGATGGCTATCCGATCGGACGGTAATCCGTTCGACGTTCAAAACTTTTAAAGTTTGAATGAAAAGTTTAGGTGTGAAACCAAGTGCAAGCCGATCGGACGACAATCCGTCCCAACGGCCTGATCGTCTTGGTACTTGATTATTTTGAAAGTTTTGCAGTTTTGATCGAGACAGTGTGATAACGTGCTAAACAACGGAAACCCCATCATGAACCAAGTGACCCGATCGAACAGGAACCACCCTAGTCCGATCAGTTCACTGTTCGAGACGGTCGTTCATGTTTGACCCGAAATCAGTTGTCTCTTGGATAGAATTCAGATCTTGAACTGACGCATCACTAAGAAAGCGTAGAAGATCAGAACGAGCTCCGATTCTATCGGTTTTGAGTGCATTGAGTGTAAAAGAGTTGAAAGAATGTTAGAAAACCATCTTTCAATCCTTTTAACCATGAATATGTGTAGATCTATCCGAAAACATTGCTTAATCTTGTGAAAATCCTCCAGATCTAAGTTGTTCTCGGTGGAATGAAGCCAAAACTTGAAGTTCATAAGAACTCCATGATGACATCACCCTAGAACACCTCAAATCCGGTGATTTCATGGTTAAAAGTTAAGATTCAAAGGTGAAAAAGATGAAGGAGTGCGTGTAGATCATAGAAGTACAAGATTTGAGTTGAAACTTACAAGAATCGTGAGAAATCGAGAGAAATGAGAGCTTGAGTGCGGCTGGTCGAGTGAGGAGCTATCACATCACAAATGATGTGACAGGTGGGTATTTATAGGGTTTCCAAAAGAGGAAAGTGTCAAAGTGTCGGATTGGTGTGTGACAACCCGAGCTTTCAAGATCTTCCCTCGACACGTTACTCGTTTACTATCGTGTTTTCGTAATTATTTGTGTTGTAACTTGTATATTTGAGCCCAATGATAAATCAAAAGTGAATTGATATTGTTGACAAATTCCATGTGATCGAATCATGACCTGATAAAGTCTCTTGGGCCAATACAATTTAGATCAGATAGCATGTGATAATAATCTTTAGTTCTCGGCCCATTAATTGCAATACATTACGGTCCAATAGAAATTTAGTAAGTTCAGAATTCTTATAATTATGTTGTTGTTCGATATATAATTAATTGGTGTATGGAATTATAATTGGTTAAATTGGTCGTACATGATGGTTATGGTTTGTATACTGTGAGTTGTTAAATGTTTTGTGTGAACTATAACCCAGTCGCATATGTGACCGCACGCTATGTTCGGAATTGGTTGGGCTGTTCTCGGTCCAAGTCAACCCAAACCCCAAACCGGCCCAAACATTTGCCGCACGTATATGTATTTAGGATAGAGTAAAATGCACGGATAGTCCCTGTGGTTTTGCAAAGTTTCAGCTATAGTCCCCAGATTTTGGAAATTACACTCATAGTCCCTGTGGTTTGACAGTTTGTTACGCGGATAGTCCCTGGAGTGGATGGGGGTTAGTTTTCTCAGTTAAGTTGGTGTGAAATGACTAAAATACCCTTAATATAAAATAAAATAAACAATTCAAGTATTAAATATATAAAACATATATATATAAACATAGACCAGGTTTTTTCCACCATGGCTCTCTCTTTCTCTCCCTGGCAAACCCCCATCACCACCTGCCGCCACCAGCACCACCACCTCCACCACCTGCCACCACCCACCCCCCACAACACCACCAGCCACCACCTACCCCACACCACCACGACCAACCCCACACCACCACCGCCTGCTTCAAATCCGACAATCAGCAGCTCCGCCGTAGTCATCACCACTACCAACACAAATCTAGCAACCCTGCACCACTGGTTTGTCGAGATCTGAAACCAAGTTTGAATATGGGGGGTTTCAGGGCTTTAATTTTGGGTTTAAATTTTGGGGTTTGATACTTTGATTTTGAATTACAACAATTGGAATTACTTTGATGTGGGTTTAAATTTGGGGGTTTGATACGATGGTTGTGGTGGGCGAGTGAAGGCGTTGGTTGTGGTGGTCGAATGAATGCGGTGGTGGTGTTTGCAGATGAATGTTGTGGTGGTGAGGGTGTTTGCAGGTGAAGATGAAGGAGATGACGGAGAAGAACGAGGTGGTGGTTCTGGTGGTCGAGTGAAGGCGATGGTGGGTTTAGGTTGGAGGTGGTGCGACGGTGGAGGGTTTAGGTTGGAGGTGGTGCAACGATGGTGGGTTTCAAGGTGGAGGTTGGTAGATATGGCCGGTTGTTTCAGGGTGGAGGTTGGTAGCCATGGTGGAGGTGGTGGTTCAGACAATTTACGGCGACAAGGTAAACCTATGTTGTTTACTGTTTTAGGCTGAAAAAGTTGTTTTAGTTGCAGATTTTAGGCTGAAAAAGTTGTATACTGTTTAATGGTAGAGGGTGGTGGCGGTGATGGTGCAGGTTTGAGGAGGTTGTTGGTGGTGGGTGATGGTGGTGGCGGTGATGGTGCAGGTTTGAGGAGGCTGTCGGTGGTGGGTGGAGGGTGATGGTGGTGGCGGTGAATGTGCAGGTTTAAGGAGGCTATCGGTGGTGGGTGGAGGGTGATGGTGGTGGCGGTGATGGTGCAGGTTTGAGGAGGCTCTCGGTGGTGGGTGGAGGGTGATGGTGGTGGATAGAGGTTGAAGATGAAGTATAATTTCTACTTTTTTTGTATTATATCATTAAGGGTAATTTTGTAATTTCACATGGACTTAACGGAGAAAACTAACCCCCATCCACTCCAGGGACTATCCGCGTAACAAACTGTCAAACCACAGGGACTATGAGTGTAATTTCCAAAATCTGGGGACTATAGCTGAAACTTTGCAAAACCACAGGGACTATCCGTGCATTTTACTCTTTAGGATATGTATTGTTTCTTGCTCCAAACCCTAAAAACACCCTCATTCGCCCATTGAAGTTGACGGCAGTTTCACTGGGACGAAGTTCTCTCGTCGCTTGCTATATCTCTCCCTCTCTCTTTCACGGATACGGTTAGTACATCACACCCGTTGCTAGGATGATCTACGTGTTGTTGTTAAGATAGAATAAGTGATCATGTGCTTAGCGATAGGTAATGTTATGTAACTATATATATATATATATATATATATGCTGTTGGTTTAGTGATTAGTGTTGTGAATAATGTGAACTAACTGATCGTCGATCATGCATGGGTAAATAGTTTGGTGGGATTAATTTTGTGATTGCAAGCTGAAAACAAAGGGATGGGTGGTGTTTCGTCGAGGAGGGGGGTCCCACTGTGATAGAGATGGCAGCAAGTATTCATGTTTGTAAGTATAATATGTATGCATGTCACTAATATAGAATTAAAGTTCACGTGATGTTTGATGATTAGTTGTCATCACGTCTGCTGTTGATTAGATCATATAATCATTCGGTTGTTTTGATGGCCCATGTAAGTACAAAAGACAATTCAAGGAGCCCATGTAGATAAGTACTAATTAGATTTGGTCCAATCAATTTTTAGTATTATTCGGTCCAATCACTAATATTGAATTAATCAGATGTACACACACACTTGCATGAATATTAAGAGTTGTAATTTAATACTTGGGTGTGGATATGCAAACAAACTGTGGTTGGAGGATGCAACACCTACTATGTAATATTATGATATATAATACTGTTGGATTGCATGATGAATTGTTACAATGTGAATGTTTTATATGCTTGAATGTTAACTGATTTAATTGATCGAACAAACCGATATGTGTATTTAATTTCCTTGTTTTGTGGCCGATTGTAACTGGTTACACACCATCTGTTGCTTCGTCGCACACTAGTTTGGGTTTTACATACGGGATGGGTTGCATACCGTACGATTGGGCTTATAAGCCCAATACGAAGGATTTAAACTAAACCGCACACAAGTAATGGACCGTACATTTTGCGAATGGTGAATTGAATGCTAAGTGTCAATGTGAAACTTGAACGAGAATTGGTATATGTATTTACATGTGTGCTAATTGCCTAATATGTGTTACGAAGTGGTGTGTAAAGTATGAAATATGATGACTGAGTGATTTTACGCGTATGTGAAACTGATATTTATGTGATAACCGTATTACGACTTGGTTGTCACACGTGAAACAAGTAATATAACATACCGAGCAAACCTAAGGTGAGTTCACTGCTCTTTTTCCAAGCATGCATCTCGGGGAGGGATATCGGGTAACGTTCCGGGGAGGAACGCTTGTTTATTGGGATGTTTGTTATTATACTCAGTTTCTATCACATAAGACTCCTTACATCTACCGACAGTTGCCGGGGAGGCAACGAGGTTATTAGTTGATAACGCTATTAGGTTTGGCACCCTCACACCGTACCGGGGAGGACGGGCGTGAACTAATTACCTTAAAGCATGACCAATGTTTTGATAGAGACATTGGGGTTGGGCAAATACATCTTGTAGCCATTGCGGTAATTGAGTTACTAACAACATCAATTCAAATCATCGAATCTGTGAAACGTTTTAATCTGGTAACTGGTATCTAAACACGTTAACAAAACTTTGAACTCACCAGCGTTGTCTGATACACGTTTTTCTGCATGCTTGTAGGCTTATAGGTACACGTCATTGGAACTTGCTGTCTGGGATGCTGGAGTGGTCATGGGTCGAGATACATGGAATCACAACACAAGTCTAATGGTTTACTTACGCGTGGTTTATTAAACACTTAATAAATGAGTTATGCTTCCGCTGTGTACAATGAATTATATGTAACGTGTCGTAATACTTTATGACAATGAATGAAAATATATTTATATATACTTATGAGTTCAATGTGATTGGTGGCTAAGATCCTGATACGTCACACGCCCCGCGGTGTTTCCGCAAGTGGTATTTTGGGGGTGTGACATGGTCACTGATCGGATGGCAGTCCGATCGGATGGTAACCCGATCGGATGGCAGTCCGATCGGATGGTAACCCGATCGGATGGCAGTCCGATCGGATGGCCACTCGATCGGTTGGCCACTCGATCCTGGTGTCCGGCGTGTTGAGTTTTGTCGTTTCGATTCGATTCGCGTGTTGAGCGTTGCGATGCGATTCGAGCGAGCGATGCGATAATATTACCCATTAGTTGCACAAATAACCTAACTACTATACCTAACATACAATCACTATAAATAACTTGCGTTTAGCGTTTGTGATTTAGATTGCGATGCGATAGAATTGCAATTGCGATTGCGATTAAACACCTCAACATAAACATAACATGCACAAGTAACACATAATAGCACACACACGTAAAACAATATCCAGAACACATAACTCGAGTTGCGAATGCGATAGCGATAAGTCGATTAGCGATTAAACCTCGATTATTAATAGATACTCCACCTAATACAACTAAAACAAATAAATAATAGAATCTATTACAAGTCAAAGAAGTCAAAACAGTAGTTGAGCAAGGAGTGACAGATCGCAATTAGCAATCTTTTCTTCCTTTGACTTCAATCTTGACTTTGACTTTGACTTTCGAAACACGGGTTGTTACAATAACCAGGAATACACAAAGGAAATATCTAAAGTAGCAATGTGAGTAATCTCCTTTTTGCAAACTGTTTTTACAAAACCTCATATGATTAACATTATATTAAACAGTGATTGAGTATTTGTATTCTACAATTATCGTCTGTATGTTGGGGTTTTGTATACAAAATTTTTACTGCATTGTGAGTAGTAACATGACCACAAATCGGGATGACGGTACCGTGGGTGGTAATTAAAGTAGATGGAAACAAATGTAATTGCGAGATCACACTCAATGCTTTAGAACCTCCCAACACTTGAATCTTTTAAGACTTTGAATCTTTGAAAACTTAGAACTTTGGATCGAATGGGAATCCGATCGGATAGCCATCCGATCGAATAGCCACTGGTTTAAGCCATCTAGGTGTTCTTTTAATACCTAAAACTTAAACATTATGTTAGGAAATTAATGTAACAATTTATGTGTTATTCTGTGTAGCTAAATCTTAATATTCATATTATGATTTTTATGTTTTAAGTTCACAGTATGATTGACCAATATGATTAAATGTACCCATAGACTATCTAGGCAGATGTATTATATTACACTCTTATACAACTAGTAACTTAGGGTACCACCTTGAGTTACATCCCTTCATAAATAAATGAATGTACCGTTAAAAAAAAGTATATTCTGTTAAAGTAATACAAAAAATTTGAAATTATTTTATTATGTGTTAAAGTTTAAAATTGTAAATAAGACAAAGTATAGGAATATTAATTAAAGTACGATGATTTAATAATATGGTCGATAATTATAAAATGTTCACCATGTCTTATAATTTAGAGTTGTTCTTTTTTTTTTAATTTTATAATGTTCAAATATAAGTTTTGTTGGGGAAAATTAACCTATTGATAATAAAATAGGTATTGGTTCTATAGTAATAGTGATTGTATTGTTTATCAGGGTATCCGGGGCACCCATCGGGGACCCCTTCGGTGACCACTTTCCCCGATCGGGAACACCGCCGCCATCCAAGCGGGAACCCGAATCGGGGAGGGTGAGCGGTGGGGAGTGACCGAAGAGGGGGAGAGATGGTGGTGGGGCCAGCCGCTATTTCAACCAATGAAAACTATTTTTTTTTTTCTTTTTGAATAAAAAAAGCAATTCACTTAAGAGGGGAGTGGCGCCATCAAATTGGGGTGTGAGGGGAGTTTAAGAGGGGAGTTGACGTGGCACACGAGGATTGGGTGTGCGTAAGAGAGGGGACTCCCCTCTTAGGGGAGTGCCCCGGACACCCTCATAGTTAAATAAATTGAGGCTTATAAGCAATTTTGTTCAATAAAAGTCATACATTTTAGATTTTTGTGAAGTATAATTATGCTATTTATAAAAGTTATATCATAACTTAAATTACTAAGTTTTAATAAACAATTATAATAAACTCATATACAATATATGATAGTAGGGGACCGCTAGAATGAGAACCACCTCCAGTTATGAGAACCATGAGAACCATTTTCTGGCCGTTAGATCTAGTTGATGGATGGATGAGATTAAAAGTTACAAAAATTAATATTAAATGGTTTTTGTCTTATTATGTCTTTAATATTATAATCCAAAAGGGTATATAAGTAAATTTGTCTTTTTTGTCTTTTTGTATATATTAATTTTAAATTACCTTTTTTTGTCATATTCATTAATTACATTCTTTACTTAATTGTTTTTTATTTATAAACATATTTTTTTTGTTAAACAAATTTTTTGAAATCAAATTTTTAGTATTTTTTTTAAAGATTTGTTTAAAAAAAAACGTTTTGAAGATCCGTTTTTTTTACGCCCCGGTTTTTTCGTTAACGTTTTTTTTTACATTTTACGCGCCAATTTTTACGTTAACGTTATTTTACGTTTTACACGTCGGTTTTTTACGTTTTACGCCCCGGTTTTTTACGTTTTACGCGTCGGTTTTTTACGTTTTACGCGTCGGTTTTTTACGTCTTACCCCCCGGTTTTTTACGTTAACTTTTTTTTACATTTTACGCGCCAATTTTTACGTTAACGTTATTTTACGTTTTACACGTCGGTTTTTTACGTTTTACGCCCCGGTTTTTTCGTTAACGTTTTTTTTTTTTACATTTTACGCGCCAATTTTTACGTTAACGTTATTTTACGTTTTACACGTCGGTTTTTTACGTTTTACGCCCCGGTTTTTTACGTTTTACGCGTCGGTTTTTTACGTCTTACGCCCCGGTTTTTTACGTTAACTTTTTTTTACATTTTACGCGCCAATTTTTGCCCCGTTTTTTTACGTTTTACGTGTCGGTTTTTTACGTTTTACGCCCCGGTTTTTTACGTTAGCATTTTTTCCGTTTTGCGTTTTACGTGTCGGTTTTTTACGTTTTACGCATCGGTTTTTTACGTTTTACGCGTCGGTTTTTTACGTTTTACGCCCCCGGTTTTTTACGTTAACATTTTTTCCGCTTTGCGTTTTACGTTTTACATAAAACATTTTACGTTTTACGTTAAACTTTTTATGTTTTTAAATTTTACGTTTTGTGTAAAACTTTTTACGTTTTAAGTTTTACGTTAAACTTTTTACGT
This sequence comes from Helianthus tuberosus, assembly GCA_030545235.1. Lineage (NCBI taxonomy): Eukaryota > Viridiplantae > Streptophyta > Magnoliopsida > Asterales > Asteraceae > Helianthus > Helianthus tuberosus. The sequence continues at coordinate 110,557,761 of CM060364.1, read as the reverse complement.
TTTACTTTTTTTAAGTTTTACGATAAACTTTTTACGTTTTACGTAAAAGTTTACGATTGAACTTTTTTTTCACAAAAACTTTTTTACACGAACGCACCCATAAAAAGCAAAGTCGGTAAGTGTCTCGGATAGATTTTTATCGTCATCGACGGGGGAAAAGAATATAAAAAATCAACAACAACAACAAAACAAAAGTGTATCTCGAAAAAAAAAGGGTTTGGCTCAGATTTTTTCTGATAATTAAAAGGCTGCAAAGTGGGGTTGCGGGTTCAAAAACCTACCCTCCACCATCGTTGCCGCGCCATCGTCATCAAAAATCTAGTTTTTTTTTTTTTTTTTTTTGCATCATCATCGCCCCAAAAAACAAAACTGATCAAAACCCACATATTCAAACATTCAAAAAGCACCTGATGAACATCATTCAAAACACATTCAACATATTCAAACCCAGATTCAACATGAACATCATTCAAAACCCAGATTCAACATGAACATCATTCAAAAAACAGAATATCATTCAAACCCAGATTCAACAATATTCAAAAAAATCGCCAGATTCAACCATATTCAAAAAACACTAGATTCAACCATATTCAAAAACATTCAAAAGGCACCAGGATAAACACCAAAGTCCGCTGATCAAAATCACTAGATAAAACAAGAACACATGCAAAAAATCAAACCCACATAGTTCATCAGACCCACATACCAAATCTAAATCCCCAACATATCACAACAGAGATAAAAAAAAATACCAGAGAAATCAACAAAACAGGCGAAGGAACTCGTCGGGAGGAGACCGGGACCTCCGCCGCTCACAGCGGCGCTGCCGCCGGTCCACCCAACATACCAAAAAAAACCCAGCAAGGCCGCAAAAGAGTGACCGGAGAGATGGTGCTGAACGGTGGCGGAGGAGACGGTGACAGTGGCGGATGAGACGGCGGCGGCGGCGACCAAGGTTCTATCAGATCTGAGCAAACCGTTCACCTCTTCTGCTCTGATTTTAGCCGCCGTGTGCCACCACCGTGCAACCTGTTTTGACACTTACTGTAGATCCATAAAAACTCCATTGTGGGTTTTGTTTGATTTCTTTTCTTAGATCAATGTGAATAAAGTTTCAATCTTTTTTTGATTCTCTTTGTGGGTTTTGTGTTTTGCCTGTGATTTATGAGTGATGAAAACGAGAGAGGATAGATGAGAGAAAAGTCTGCAACTTTTAAGAGAGAGAGGAGAGAGGATAGATCAAAATATGAGAGAGATGGTGGTAAATAATGTTTTGAAGAGAGAGAATGTGAATCTCTGGTGTTATTAATGGAAGAGAGAGAGGGGGATTTGATGTTTTGGGTAAATGACTAATGTACCCTTTGAGTTGTCAAATTCTGATTGGTTGAGAGTGGTTCTCATGGTTCTCATAACTGGAGGTGGTTCTTATTCTAGCGGCTCCCTATGATAGTAAATGCTTAAATATTATATATAAACCCGATTGTAATCATGTTTATTATGATAGTATCAATAATGAAATCTTTATGTATATAACTTACATAAAAGTTGTGAATATGATTGTTAATGCTAAGGAAACATAATATGTTTAGTTAAAATAAAGGAGAAAATGCGTTTATCTAAACTAATTTATAATAATATGAATAATATCATACATATGTTCATGAACTAGTGTTATAAAAAAAATATGACATCATAGTTACAATTGTATATCAAAAGGTAATGATATTATTGTATTAACATATTTTATTAATTAAATTGAGTTAATTCGATAAAAGATATTTATATTGCCAATAAGTGATATTAGAATTTATATTGAATAAATAAACCTGTCAGTATTATTATTTAAATAAAATTAAGATTATGTATAAATGTGTTTTAATTAGCAACTAATTAATTATGAAAGTGTTTTAAGATATTAAAATAATATATAGAGAGATAAAAAGTTGTTTTATACATTGAGATCAGAAAAAAAAATGTACTAGTAACAGTTTTGATACCTGAGTCATAAGTAATAACAATTATCTAATTAATATTTATATATGAAATACAACTACTAAACATAATAAAACTTTTTAGGCGTTAAATAATATTAAATTCACAATATCATTATATATTTTGTCAAGTAACGAGTTGGCGCTGGCCCGCGCGTTACGGCGGGATGTTAATTATGAAGTTTTAGTATTACTATATGAGATGTGAAAATTCTTAAATTTATTCAAAACATTGTTTTTCTTGTTGATTTATCCCTAGCCTACAAAATACTGACAACAACGAAATCTTGTTCTACTATCACGTTTATATAATGCCATAAAAACAATTATATTCGAACACATATACCTATGACTTCGATTTTAAACAAACTCTATAACTTACACGATAAACAAAACCAAAAATAAGAAATAAAATTTTCAATTTATTATTATTCTTAATCTCCTCAAAGCCATCCTGTAAGATCAACCGAACGAACTACCATTATGCTTGATTCGGTATGGGTGTTCAATCAACACCCCAATCGCGATTCAAGAAGGTGGAAACCAAAAAAAATAAAAATCTAAGTTCTTGCGTTTTTTCATTCATTCTCGCAATATTTAGAGTTCTCAAGATAATCCTCATCTCTCTCTCTCTCTATATATATATATATATATAGAGAGAGAGAGAGAGACAGAGAGAGGTCGGTTGACGTATAAGAGTGCTTAACTTGCGAAGCATGAACAACACTCAAACCTTAGTCACGCATGAAGAAAAATCACGCATGAAGAAAAACACATAATCACGCACCATTATAGAAATCACGCATGAACAAAAATCTATTTACACTAATCACGCACGTTAAAAGAATGACACACGGCGCAGTCTCCTACTCGGGTACCATCATATTATTATATTTCGAAATATATAAGTACTTAAAAAAAGAATATTAATATAATAACAATATAGAATTGTTTAATTATACACGGCTGTTATGCAGAACTTCTTTAGAGACATTTATCTATGAAAAGATTAGATCAAATTTACAACATTTATTTAAGTAAAAATTAAAAATAAAACCGATATGTACGATTTAATTATGTGTTCATAACTTTTTTTCTTTATTATAATGGCCAACAAAAATTTTGTTCATTAAAAAAAGTGAAGGATTAACGTAGTGCTAAACCACCGAATACAACCAAGTTATCTTACACTCCCATACAGAATAGATCAAAACTACACTAATTTTCCCAAGTAAGACTCGAAACTTTAGAACTACGTTTGCACCAAAGGAAACCAAGTAACTTCATCTCCTCATTTATGCTCGAAGGCTCACTTGCATCCAATTAAAAACCATGTTGTTCCGACTTTGCCATATGCACGAAACTGTCATCTGTACAACCGTATACACAATAGTCTTCCATCTCTTTGCGCCCCTAAAATGCTTATGCATATTGATTAAATCTTGTACCCCAAAGGCATAGAACCGCTATAAGATCCCAGTTCCCTTGCGCCATATTGCAGGAGATGAATAAATGTTCAGCGCTCTCATCTATATCTCCACAAAATTTGCATCTGGTGGAATCAAGGTGCACATTTCTTTTGGCCAAATTTACCAAAGTAGGAAGGCGGTCAAGAAAAAGTGTCCAATAAAAAAAAAGTTTACCTTCAGAGGCAAACACTTATTCCACCACTCAAACCCGGTCCCGAGATCTTGAATGGTTGCACTTTGAATCATGCTTCGAAGGCTATGCACTGTATAACACCCTTGAGAATCCACAGGCCATGACCACTTGTCACATTCCGAACCCGATGCAAACCCACTCAGAATATCAGACAGCCCCTGAGTTCTAATTCTTTGGAGTAAAGCATGATAAAACAAAAACGAATTATTAATCTTCTAACTTTCTTAATAAAAAAATCATATTGAAATTGAAGTTTAAGAATCGGAATCATGGTTCGAATAATAAAATAGTGTTTGGTATCAAACAAAACCCGATCAATCATCACTCTTCGTGTCGGAACCAAAATATCAAACAAACGTATTACACTGGTAAAACAAAGATTGTCATGTTCACCAGACAAAATCAAATGGCAGTTATTTTTTATTTCTTCAATATGGTTGAGAACACAACACAATATAATTCCCTTTCTTTATCACATTTTGTGTATCAAAAGTGATAATGATGTTCTTAGTTCTTTAACACATGATATAACATCAAATAAAACATATGTTTGATTTCGGGTAACATATAAGATTTGAGCCTATGAATAAGAAACAGAGGGTGATGAATACTGATGAAAAAAACAATTTGAACCTACTGAATAAAAATAGGGGGTGATGAATATTGATGGAAAATGGATTAACAGAATCGGATCCTAATATCACTATATTCTTCCATCGTCAACACACTCATGATTCATGATGCCAAACAACCGCCATTACAAAGATGAAAATGAAACGCATACAATAACACATTAACAAATCGTAACCAAATCTCACTACCTATCATCAAAATGCTTTCAAATTACTAATCCAATCGTGTATTATTCAGATATCACGCAGAAACAACCAATTCTAACTATTGTTCCAGTTTTTAACAGCATTATGATAACAAATATACTGAAATTGGAGCCTAATTTCACTACTTTGTAGCATCATCAGCGTATTCATGATTTCGAACAACGGTAATTTCTACAATGAAACACAAAACAACCACAAATTAACGAAATCAGACCGTAAATTCACTATAATCATCACAATCCTAACAAATTCATAATTAGATCGTGTGTTATTCACGCATCACGTTAGTATCAAAATCAAACGATTATACATTTAAACCTAACAAATTCAGAACACTTACGTTTGAAAGGTATGTAAAACAGATTGTAAATCATGGGTGTAGAAATACGTACCGGAATTAGCCGACGGAAAATTAAGTCACTGAAAGGCATTATCACTGGTTTAAGCCATCTAGGTGTTCTTTTAATACCTAAAACTTAAACATTATGTTAGGAAATTAATGTAACAATTTATGTGTTATTCTGTGTAGCTAAATCTTAATATTCATATTATGATTTTTATGTTTTAAGTTCACAGTATGATTGACCAATATGATTAAATGTATCCATAGACTACCTAGGCAGATGTATTATATTACACTCTTATACAACTAGTAACTTATGGTACCACCTTGAGTTACATCCCTTCATAAATAAATGAATGTACCGTTAAAAAAAAGTATATTCTGTTAAAGTAATACAAAAAAATTGAAATTATTTTATTATGTGTTAAAGTTTAAAATTGTAAATAAGACAAAGTATAGGAATATTAATTAAAGTACGATGATTTAATAATATGGTCGATAAGTATAAAATGTTCACCATGTCTTATAATTTAGAGTTGTTCTTTTTTTTTTAATTTTATAATGTTCAAATATAAGTTTTGTTGGGGAAAATTAACCTATTGATAATAAAATAGGTATTGGTTCTATAGTAATAGTGATTGTATTGTTTATCATAGTTAAATAAATTGAGGCTTATAAGCAATTTTGTTCAATAAAAGTCATACATTTTAGATTTTTGTGAAGTATAATTATGCTATTTATAAAAGTTATATCATAACTTAAATTACTAAGTTTTAATAAACAATTATAATAAACTCATATACAATATATGATAGTAAATGCTTAAATATTATATATAAACCTGATTGTAATCATGTTTATTATGATAGTATCAATAATGAAATCTTTATGTATATAACTTACATAAAAGTTGTGAATATGATTGTTAATGCTAAGGAAACATAATATGTTTAGTTAAAATAAAGGAGAAAATGCGTTTATCTAAACTAATTTATAATAATATGAATAATATCATACATATGTTCATGAACTAGTGTTATAAAAAAAAATATGACATCATAGTTACAATTGTATATCAAAAGGTAATGATATTATTGTATTAACATATTTTATTAATTAAATTGAGTTAATTCGATAAAAGATATTTATATTGCCAATCAGTGAAATTAGAATTTATATTGAATAAATAAACCTGTCAGTATTAGTATTTAAATAAAATTAAGATTATGTATAAATGTGTTTTAATTAGCAACTGATTAATTATGAAAGTGTTTTAAGATATTAAAATAATATATAGAGAGATAAAAAGTTGTTTTATACATTGAGATCAGAAAAAAAAAATGTACTAGTAACAGTTTTGATACCTGAGTCATAAGTAATAACAATTATCTAATTAATATTTATATATGAAATACAACTACTAAACATAATAAAACTTTTTAGGCGTTAAATAATATTAAATTCACAATATCATTATATATTTTGTCAAGTAATATATCACGATAGATTTTTGAGTATATATTATTTGCTATTTTCAATTATGCAAATTACTACAAAAATATATGTTATATATTACGAGATTTTTATGAAGCATCAACTCTCACAATTAAATTTTTAATACTCATTTTCTTTAACTTTTATTTTGTTAACAATTACAATTTTTTATTTTATTATCATTAAATACTCTATGCTTTACAATAACATATTACAAGCATATTTAATAAAGTCTCACCCAAGAATAATATTTATTAATCGATATTCTACACTCATATTAAAAATTTTTATAATTTTTTCACTAATTAATATTGTCATCAATATATTATATTCGTTAATCTTTATAAAGGTTGAATACATAGGTATGTTGAAAATTTTTCCTCAACGTAATAGGCTATAGTGATTGACAATTTCTTGTCGGTGACGAACAATTGTTTTTCTTTTAATACCAGATTTATTATAAAAATTCCAAAGATGTCGTTTTGATGTGCTTATTATATATATATGTCTCGATATAGTTTTTATTTAAAACCGTTTCAACATTAACCGGTATCGATACTCATTATATAATTTTGAATATAGACTTAATAATTTTCGTATCTCATATATTAATACTAAACACATTTGTTAGTGCATTGCGTCTATTGACTTCGCTTGTATCATGTAACGTAATAAGATAGGTTAGGATAACCAGTGCACGAGGTTCGAGAGTCGAAGTTTAGTGATTAAACAAGAGGTTTCGCTCATATGGACATTGTCCATAAAAGCGAAACCATAAGCAACAGGTTTCGCTTATATGGACATGTCCATATAAGCTAAACCTCTCCATCTATAAATAGTGCACTCGTTCATTCATTTGGCAACGGTTTCAGAATTTGTAACGAAGTGCTGCCAAAGTCTGTTCAGGTTGTAATCATTGTTATTATCAATATAAGCAACAGATTAAAGATTTACAAGCTGTTTTCGCGTCTAGTTCTCTGATTCCGCCTTTGAACTGGACATAAAGCTCTTCTGATCGACTCAATCGGGTCAAACAACGATCCAACAAGTGGTATCAGAGCTCAGGAAGAAGAGTTTAGCTTGATTTCGCTTATATTCTGACTTCTACACCTTCTTTCATCATTTCAGAAAGTTTTAGCGGTCGAAATCTGTTCAAAATTTCACAGATAATAGATAATTGGTCATAGATAAACCCTGGAAAGTTTCATACTGAAATTCGGATAAAAAATGGACTAAAATTGGTTCGGACTAGGTTTCGCTTATACGGACTTGGTGTAATTTCGCTTTTGTGAACACTTAATTTCGCTCATATGAACATCATTCCTTGAGGTTTCGCTCCAAAGACCCCTAGTTTCGCTTATTTGTCAACCTGGTTTCGCTTATGTGACAAAACCTAGAGGTTTTGCTCATATGTCCTAGAGAGGTTTCGCTCTAGAGGACATATTAATTGTAATTTCGCTCCAAAGGTCACTCAGAATTCTGATTTCGCTCATGTGTCAGGATGATTTCGCTCCAGTGTCAAGTGTTTAAGTAATTCTGCTCCTGAGTTTAAGTTTGATTTCGCTTCTGAGTTTAAGACTAATTCTGCTCGAAAAGAAGTTTGTCGGTTTGTACATGTCTTGTGTCAGTCTACACGAGGTGATAAGAACCATGTGTGATTGCATGTGATATAAGTATGTCGGTTCATGTGCATGTGAAGAAATATAACATTGTCGGATATTGATTGAAGTCAAGTGAACACATTTTATAATCTTTAAATAGTGGTGATCGATTTAGTGGATTTTAAGGTCTTATCAAAGTGTATTGCTACTTGAAATTGTCGGCTAAGTGAACGTGTGTCAGTTGGTCAAGTGAATGCTTCATTCAAGAATAGCATGTGAATTAGTATATGTCAGTCTATGAATGTCCTTGATTCAATTCATGAGTTAAAGTGTGTGACCCAATCAATAGTTTGATATATACAAAACGGCCCAATTACAAAAAGAAATCAAAAGGTGTTGTTGGCCACATTGTTTTTTAAAAGATAATCACATTTGAAGTGTTGCTGAATATCAAAGGTTCTATCAGATTCTGTTTACTATCAAAGTCTTCGGCCCATTGACAGTTCTTTAGGCCCAATCAGAAAGTGTTCAATATCAAGTTTATTCGGGTCAATTGAATCCATATTTGTTGGCAAGCCCATTCATTCAGTGATCTCATTTCATCAACTTTGAAACGAGTCTACAAATTTTCGACACGAGTCTTAGATTGTTTTTATCAACATTTTTTCACGTATTCAATCCATTTAAACTAATTGTTTGTTTGTTTGTGTTCAGGTTTACATCATGGCTGAGGAATTCTACAACACGTTTTTCAACGCATTCACATCTGAATCGTCTGAGGTTACAAATGTTACACCAAAAACAATCACGAAGGCGATCAACGAAAACATCAAGCATGATAACTTTTATGGAACTCACTCAAAGCCACCAACTCTGGAAAGCATTGAAGATTATACCTGGTGGAAAGAACGTTTCATCAACTGGGCAAAAGCGTATGCTCATGAAAGCTGGTTCTGCTTGGAGTATGGATATGAAAAACCAAAAGATGATAAAGGCGAAGATCTTGTATTCAAGAAGTTTTCCTGAGAAGATAAATCTGAATTTGGAGCTGAACAGAGAATGATAGCATTGATCCAGTCAGCAATCAGAAATGATATTTTTGCATTACTAAAACATGACGGGTCATCTAAATCTGTTTGGGAAGCTTTACGAATTAAAGCTGAGGGGGGTAAACAGATTAAAAAGAATAAAATCGCTTTATTAAAGAAAAAATTTGATCTGTTTGATAATATTAAAGGAGAGACAGTGAGGCAAATGATTGAGAGGTTTTGCCATTTAAAACTTGAACTCGAGAGATTTGAGATAGTGAAAACAAGAGAGGAACTTATAGATAAAGTGATTGAAGCGTTACCACGAGCTGATCAGTGGCAAACGTTTGTTTTTATTTTGAAAAATGATGCCTTGTATGATACAATTACTCTTGATGCTTTGTTTGAAAAGATTGAAAGTCATGATCTGGAGCTACAAAAGCAAAACAAGATGACTGATTCTTCACATCAACAGAACGTTGGCTTGTACTACAAAGGCAGTGTGCCTTCTGATAAAGGCGTTGGTTCACCAAAAACAGCATTTAGTGGTGAAAAGATGAAAGAACCACCAACAACGTCAACAAGTCATCATTCTGGATATCATTCATCTTCAAAGACAAATTCTGATGAATCTGAAGAAATTTTGTGCAACATTGCTCTTAAACTGAAGAATTCTCCTGCAATAAGTATAAATGCAGCTAAGCAGCAAATGAGTTTCCTTTCATCTGTTCTGGAGTCATATGAAGGTCTTGTAGCTGGCAAAATTGGAAACTCCGAATTGACCAAAGAAGATTACGACCAGATTGATCCGGAAGAGATGGAGCTCATTGACATCCGTTGGTGTTTAGCTAGTTGTATTCGAAGAGCTCAGAGGTATATGGAGATTACCGGAAAACAATCTCTTGGAGGTGCATCAACAAAGCTTGGATTTGACAAATCCAAAGTGACCTGCTTCAGATGTAGGCAAAAGGGTCATTTCAAAAGAGAATGCAGATACTCTGAAGTTGCTGAAGGAAATGAACGTCCTTTCAACGATGACTATTATCGAAAGGCGATCTACCATCGAAGCAGAGAAGAGCCAAAGTTGATTGAATATAAACCAAAAGAAAAGTCAAGAGCATATGCAGTAATATATCCCGATGAAGGATTTGACTGGAGCACAGTTTGTCCAGAAGAAGATCGTTTAGAGAATGTTCGTAACACAGCTAATGGAAGAGCTATGATAGAAGAAAGAAAGTTTGTTTTTGTTGCTGAGATTCAAGATGAAAACAAAGACAAAGACATTACTGAAGTCCATGAAGAAAAAGTTGAGATCAAAGAAAAAACTCGAGAAGAGATCTTGAGTGAGAAGACTTACAGAGAAAGAAACGTGGTCTACAACTGTAACACCTCGAAAATTCACGTCCTATAATGTGTAGACACGTGTCAAATGTTTAAACGTGTGAAAGAAATATTATAGAAGGACTAAAGTTGACAAACATGGAAAGTATGTGAATATACGTATTCTAAGTGTCAACTGTGAATAAATATAATGTACATTAACCCTACATGGTGCTCATACCTTCAAACGAATAAATCATGGATCATACGAAGCTAAAAGTGAGAGATTTCAAACTACAGGGGCTAAATGTGTCAACATGTTTAAATTATACCTCTGAGTGACCTTTTGACAAACCCGAAGCTTTGTAACGGTAAATTATGCTCACTAGAATGCACGATTAAAATTTCATAAAGTTTCGTTATCATATGAGAAAGTTATGATCAAATTCGTGTGCGAAGAGTTAAAGCGTAAACGTTGAAAGTTAGGACTTTTCGGGTAACAATAAAGTTACCCGGGGACCTAACAAAGTGGGTATATGTTTTAAAGCCCTTATAGATCAACATTGAGGGTTTAAAATGCAAGAAAACAAGTGCCTAATCAAGTTTTGAAGAGCCAAGGATCAAAATGAAATAAATCACAAAAGCTGATCAGGGAGGGCCTAGCGCGACGCGAGGGAGGCGTGGCGTCGCGCGAGGGGTGCCCAGCTCCGAATTAAATGGGTTGTTGCATGCTGAGTGCAATCTGCTCGATTCTAACTCGATTCTCCACATCCCTTGACCCCTAAAACACCCCCTAAACACTAGAAACAAGTGTTGATCAGTTGTGGTGTGTGCTAGACCTTGTTGTCAATCAATTGTGGTGCTTAAATCCACTATATAAGGCCATGAACTTGCAACACTTTCTTCACACCTTCATCTGCATTTGAGGACCACTTCTGGAGCTCAACTTCCTCTCAAGTGTTCTCTAATCAAGCCTAGGACTTCAGTAAGTGTTCTAATCCTTCTTTAATTGAGTTTAGCTTAGTTTATTAGCTAAAAGTCAAACCGTCGTAATTACGGTTTGACTTCGAGATTAGTCAACAATGGCTCAGTCATATCTCGAATTAAAAGTAGATATAAGTTGGTATTTATGTGGGTAATAAACCCTCAAAAGGGTTCCCCCTGATTACCACTCTAACCAGGTCAAAAGTCGGGTCAAACTAGTTTATAAAAAGTCAACAGGATACTTAAAATGCCATTTATGCATAATTAACATTATAGATCATATACAACCTGTTTAATCATTGTTATAACTTAGTAATAAGTGTAAGAACATGTCTAAACATGTTCAACCCGACAAATTCCTGTAAATACCCGGTTCGGAACCGAAAGTCACATAGTTTGACTTTCACTTTGACTTTCAGTTCTGACCCGTTTAGGCATGTTTTAGAAATGCCTCAGAGCTTTAATTGGACTAGGTTACATGTTATTACAACCCTCTGTGATTATACACCTTGGTTCATTAGTTATCCAATTAATATGCATGTTTCCGTTAATTGCTCATATGTTGACCGTTATGCCCTTATTACCTTAAAACGTGATTTTTGGAAATGTAAAAGAGTAGAAACTTTAATTACTGATATATAAATTTGTATGCAAAGTTTGACATCAGTTTGATTTGTAGATTAAGAGTTATGCTCATTATCGCAAAATGAATGCTTTATGTTAATAAAACGGCGTAATTAGCGTATAGCCTAGTTAAGCCTACTTTTTGGTATCAAACTTAATACCCACTGATATAATATATTATTTTGGGATTTTTAAAGATTTTTAATTAATTTTTGGCTGAGCATAACTAGTAGTCGTAGGCTTAATCCGGTAATTGTCGGTTTTGCCCTTACGGGCCATAAAATGAGTTTTACATATCTAAACGACTCCAAACCTTTTTCTACTGATCACATATGATAAATAAAGTATTTTAAACCTTCTGGAAATATAAAAATATCAGCTTTAAGTATCGAACCCGGAAATGGCCTTTAATCGCCTTATTAAGCGTTTTTAACGCAAGGTATGTATTAAAATTATATTGGACATACCCGGGTTGATACCTACTGATATATGAGGCAAATTATAATATTATAACAGTGAGCAAAGGTTGATAAACTCAGACTTCAGTTTTGAGCTTTTCGGCTTATGTGAAATTACCAAAATACCCCTACGGGGCATAGTTTGGTTAAAAATGATAAATTTCACATACATGCTTTAACCTACTGATATAACTTAGAAAATTGAGTATATTTGCTGATTACATCAGACCTGTAACTCAGGTTGTTACTTAAACTCTTTTATAAACTTTTAATTGACCAAACTACCCCTACGGGGCCTAGTTTGTGTTTAAACACATTTCGGGCATAATGAAAGACATCTTACTGATGTCACAACATATTTGAGGCATAATTAACTTAGGAAACCTGTATATAGCTCTCATGAATACCCGTCACGCTTATTACGCGTACGGTTCGGTTTATGTAACAAGTTCACATAAATTAGCCGAAACGGGTCAAACCTTAACGGTTTTATCTCAAAATCCAGAATGTGAATAATAAACCCTTATTAAACAAGTCTTCAAACTTGTCGGGTCTAAATCACATTCTATCCGGTCTTCGCTTAATCGTGCGTACGAACCGTATCTTTGAAACTAACCGGTCTAAGCTTAAGCTTAATTAAAGACCCGTTAGGATTCTAATAGATTATTATAAAACCTTCGTTCCAGATTAGGAGGACCAGTAAAAGCTACGTGCATTTTGCTAATTGTGAATTATACTTGCTCAGGTAAATACTTTTAACTTATTTTCCCTATACGGGCTTGGGTTACGGTATATAGCATACCGCTTGATCGGGCATCAAATTCTCCACCGTTGAGTGGGTAATTGAATAAATTTGATCGGCTCGTTCAAACAGTCTTGTTACTTAAAGCCTTTGGGGGGGGGGGTTAATGACCATGTCCCGGATATCCTCGGCATCATCTTACGAGATGGCCACAACCTGAGCACGGGGTGTAGGCGTACACCTGTCAGTGTATAACTCATTATTGTGGTGTGTCTATTGATCTTTAACCCGGACAAGATCCGGGCTACTGAACGCACAAGGAACATGTAATTCGTTCACAAGATTATAATATTAAATAATTCTCCCAAGTTAAATAAAATGTTTATGCCATGTGCATCCAAACCAATTTTCAATCATTTTCCAAAATGAGTCAGTTGATTGTATTTACCAGTGTAAACTGACGTATTTTCCCAAAAAGACTGAATGCAGGTACTAAACGAAATTGGCTGGATTGTCTCCTTAGCATCAATAAAAAGTCTCGCAAGCTTAGGATGCCTGAAGTCTGTTGAACCATTGTTTCTATTTTATTTCGATCCGTTCTGTGGATAAACAATCGAACGTTGTGATACTTGATATTACAATAATTAAATTCGGTTGTGTCATATTTTTAAATTGCTTCCGCTGTGCATATTGATTATTGTGTTGTTTGCCTATTACGTTACCAACCATGACGTCACGATACTCCCCACCGGGCCCACCGGTGACACGTGGAAATCGGGGTGTGACAACAACAGAATGGAGGATATGCAAGAGGAGTATGAGATGGCTGTCAGTAGCAAAAGATGGGATAAAAAGAGAGAATGCTATTATAACAGAGAAGGAGAACCGGTTGTTCCCAAGAAAGACATAATCTTCGATGATGTTCTTCTCAAAGTCCCGTTGAGAGCTGAATACTATAGAAATGTATTGAAAGATGACACATACGCTAAGAGATTTGAAAAGGAGATCAGATATGCTATGTTATCGTGTCTGAGAAAAAGGGATGAGGAGAGGATGAAGAAGAATGTTGAAGAAATGGTGAACAACCTGAAGAAGAATGCTGAAGAGGTTAACACAGAAGTTGTTGAAGTTGAAGAAGCTGTTACTGAAAAACAGCAGTTTGAAGAAGAGGTGAAGAAAGAAGAAAATAATGAGAATTTGGAAGCTGGTGATGCTGGTGATGAAGTAAGTGTTAAGGAAAAGTTGAATGATGCTGATCAGAAGCAGACAAAAGCTGCTGAAAACACCGAAGTGCCAATCACTGAGGTAAATTCTGATTCTGAAAACTTGAAACTGATTGATCAGTGCAAGAAATGCATGGAACCGTGCAGAGCTTGTACTGAAAAAGATGAGCAATTCAGAACAAGAGATCTTGAATTCACAAAAATAGAAAACATTTTCAAAGAAAAATGCAAAGAGATGTTAGAAAAAGAAAAGGTTTTTAAAGAAAATGATGAAAAACTTTCAGAAAAATGTAACAAATTAGAGAAAGAAAATGGAGTTTTGAGAGAAAATGTTTTGAAAATGACAAATGAATGTGAACAAAAAGAAATTGCTTGTCAAGAAATGAAAAAGGAATATGACTCTATGAAATTATCATATCATATTACGAAAGAGTCATATGAAAAAGTGAAAGACGAAATGAAATATGCTCAATCAAGAATGAATTATCTGTCTGAAACAACCAAAGAGCTTAAACGAATGTATTCTATAAAACAAGATGTTGTTAATTCTTATATTGAGGATGTTGCTAAGTTAAAGCGACAGATTGCTGATTTAGAACAGGATAACAACAAGTTAAAGAGTTACCACGTGTCGTCATATGTGCTTGAACGGATTTTCAATATAAAACCGGGTGATGGTGAGTCTGAGCAGAACAAGAAAGGCATTGGCTCAGAGTTTCATCAAGTTCCACCACCGGGAAAATTTGCATTTTATGATGAGGAAAAGGTCGAAAAAGCTTTCAACATGGTAGACCAATTGCCAGACAACATTGACATAACCTATTCCAAATCTGATGATTCTCATGATTCAGAGGTGGTAGGTAAAGTCGTTGAAAGTGTGTTGAAAGAAGAGTCGATTGTTACAGGTAAATCTGAATCACAGGATGAAGATGAAGGAAATCTTCATGATGGATATCTGAAAAACATAAAATCTGAGAAAAATTTGAATGATGATTCAAAAGGATTGGTTTATACCATGATTGGATCAGACAAATTGTTCTTAGATGTTGTATTCCCGATTCAGAATGTGATTTCAGAAAAGGTTGATAAAGTTTTCAAAATGGTTGAGATTGAGAAGTCTGAGATTTCAAAGTTTGTTGGTAAGAGTCATAAAGGTTCGTATAACAAACCTGGTTACAAGAAGAAACACATGAAGGCTGGGTTGGGTTATAAGAAGAAACAACGTTGGAAAAGAAATGAAACTTCGAATTTTCAGACAAAAATGAGTTTTGTTCAAGGAGACAATTTAGAAAAAGAAAAAGAACTTAAAATTGGACGACAGTCTAATGCTGAGTTTGGAGACAAAGATGTGTCCATGAGAACATGTTTCAAATGTGATCAAAAAGGACATCTTGCACGCAAGTGTCCAAATCTAAAATCCGTGGAGGTTGACAAAAAGAAGATTGATGCTGAGAAACAAAAATATGAGAATGTGAGACAAAGGTCAACCAGATTTGATTCAAAACAAACTTGGAGGTACAACACAAACAAGTTTGTTTCGAACCAAACTTGGAAGTCAAACCCATATAGGTTTGATACTAGACAGACCTGGAATTCTCACACACCCAGAGTCAGAACAACTCAAAGTTGGAAAACAACTGTTGATATGACAAAACCACAAGAATTTTGGAAACCAAAAGTTGTTCAAAAACAAATTGTTCAAAAAGAGTCGCATTTTTACAAACGAGGTACACCAAAAGGTCAGATATGGTCTGTTAAGAAACATGTTTATTTGGTAAAAGATGAGAAAGTTGAAGTAAAAGTTGAAAAGATTTTTGAGAAAGATGACAAAGATTTTCCGAAATTGAATGAAAATTATTGTGTTGAAATGCCTAAGGTTCAACAAACCTGGGCTAAATTGTTCAAGTAATCAAGTAGTCTGAATGTGCAGGTGCTCAACAAATCTGAAGATTGTGAGAATGGGGGTTGGAGCAGCCTGGCACAACAAGGAGAGGAGGCTGCTGGATCCTGTGTTGGTTGAAACAGGAAGTTTATATGTTTTATGTACATAAATAAACAATATTTCAAAAACCCTAAAAATTGAAAAATTTGAAAAACCAAAAATATGTTTTTAATTTTTGTCAAATATTCAAAAATACAAAAATATGTGTTGATTGAATACGCCGAAACCCTCACGGCTGAACAAACATGATTACTTTCACCAGATTGAAAAACGGTTTTCAAATTGTAAAAATCAATGTGTTGTAAATCATGGGGGTACTTTACGTTAGTTTTTCTGCTAACTGTGCTATATAGTATGTTATATTTTCTGTAATTCGGTACACGATAAGCAGAAAATGGATGGCGAGACAAAGCTATCAGTGTTGGTTGTCAATTTTCTTTAAATGGTTTTGCATTTTAGGGGGAGAAAAATT
Source organism: Helianthus tuberosus (assembly GCA_030545235.1). Taxonomy (NCBI): domain Eukaryota; kingdom Viridiplantae; phylum Streptophyta; class Magnoliopsida; order Asterales; family Asteraceae; genus Helianthus; species Helianthus tuberosus. The sequence goes on along the minus strand of CM060364.1, from coordinate 110,541,035 downwards.
GTCAGAAAATCCAAAAACATTTGAAAATTTGAATATGACAAAAAACATGATAAAAACCTATTGGCAAAAAGACAAAAACATTAAAAAAATGAAATTGAGTTTTTGTGTAAAAAGAGGAAATGATAGTACATCAGTAGACTATCACAGTACGCTAAAGAATTGGAAAGTCAAAATGTGTTAAACAATCTCACTGTGGATGTGTCGGTAGATTTTTATACATTTAGTAAACTTTTTCGGGATATAAACCTAAATTCAAACTTACTTATTTCGTGGGGAACACTACTTGGATATATAGGTAACCCCTGAAATCTCGTTTGAAAGGTCCCTCTTTCTGAGATACTAGGTCTTTATGCTTAGTGATATCTGGGGTATTATCTCGGGACTTCTGATTTTGCGGAAGCAATGGCCTAGTCCCCGGAGAATACTTTCTGCATTGCTTGAAATATAGCGCCGCCCTCAGCAAGCTGATGAAACAATAAAAGTGATAGTCCCTGCTGTTGTAATACAAAAGATCCTCTAAAGGGGACACACCAAAAGTCGAGCCGTCATCTCTCTGCTGAACGGAAGTTCTGACCTGAGCTCTCACGGTTTCGTACTATAATTTATTCCCCTTACAGATATCATCTAGGTATACTCACCTGTAAGACTGAATATTGGGATCTGGATATGGGAGTATATTCAAGAGGTGGGACACATGAATGAGTTTAAGTTCTTAAAATATCTAATTCGTATCCTGAATCAGTTGAAATTTGTGTGAAAATTTAAGTGGATCAGTATATCGACAATCTAAGTGAATTGTTTAATTCTTAATGTGTAACTAAGCTCAACGGTATTTGTGACTTGTCAAAAACTGATATGATCCTCTGATGCATACTCAAACAAAAATATTGTCTGTAAATATGTTTGTACATATTTCTTTACTGCTTTATATTTTCAGAAAATACAAAAAGATTTTGATTTCTGCTTTATTTTCGACAACTGATATCTGAAATGCTGAGTTTCAAAATCTAAGTAAGCTGATTGTGTTTCTGAAAATAAAACAAGTTCATTAATTTGAAACTTGAATTAAAATCAAAAATTTCAAAAACAGTTTGTGATATCTCCAAGGTCATTAACTTGAACTTGGATGATTAACTGTGAGGGAGTTGGATTCTTTAATGCTGCTAGATCAATGAAGTTTGTTGATAGGGGGAGTGGATTAGAGAAGATTAATTGATAATATGAAAACATTGTATTTATGAATGTTTGAGTGATTGCAGATAGTCCAGACTACGATCCCGAGAGCAGAGTTTAAGGGGGAGTCTGAAGACAAGTTTGAAGCAAAGAGAAGCTTGTAGATGGAAAGCTAGGCGTCGATCCCAAAGCACGGAAGCTTGACGAAAGGGGGAGTCTGAAGCTGATAGGAGAAGAGAAAGATTGTTGGATGCTTACATTGTTACAACTTGAAAGAAAAGACAGAATGATCAAGACTGAAGATGTGTCATATTGAAGATTAGTCACTGAAGACTTCGTCAATATCAGAGGGGGAGTCTGTTAGTGCATTGCGTCTATTGACTTCGTCTTGTATCATGTAACGTAATAAGATAGGTTAGGATAACCAGTGCACGAGGTTCGAGAGTCGAAGTTTAGTGATTAAACAAGAGGTTTCGCTCATATGGACATTGTCCATAAAAGCGAAACCATAAGCAACAGGTTTCGCTTATATGGACATGTCCATATAAGCTAAACCTCTCCATCTATAAATAGTGCACTCGTTCATTCATTTGGCAACGGTTTCAGAATTTGTAACGAAATGCTGCCAAAGTCTGTTCAGGTTGTAATCATTGTTATTATCAATATAAGCAACAGATTAAAGATTTACAAGCTGTTTTCGCGTCTAGTTCTCTGATTCCGCCTTTGAACTGGACATAAAGCTCTTCTGATCGACTCAAACGGGTCAAACAACGATCCAACAACATTTATAACCGACATTTTGTAACGCCTGCGTCCCTAGATTTTAGCTAGTTGTCACTTTTAGTCCCTAAACTATGTAATACTTGATACTTTTGATACTTGGTGAAACTTATGTTATGATTTTGATACTTGATGCTTGGAAACTATGAAACGATGAGACTATGATACTATGAGACTATGATTTTATGATTCTATGAAACTAGGAGACTATGATACTATGAGACTATGATCCTATGATGCTATGATACTATGATAATATGATTCTAGAATACTTGATACTTTGGTGCTTGACTCTTGAGGCTCGTGAAACTTGAGACTTGGTTGAACAAGGGACTGGAGTCTTGTCACTGGCGGAAACTATGGAAACTTGTTTTAATAATGTAATCTAGTCACGTGATACTATTACCCAATAAATACGCAACGCAATGCTTGACCTAACGTGCGAAATGAATCAAAGACGGAAATGCGGAAAGGATGGATTGGCCCAGTGGCAATCCGATCAGATGGCCATTCGACCGAGTTGCCATCCGATCCGCTGCACACCGCCTTCACTCACTCTGACACTATAAATAGGCCTGTCACATCACCATTCTCACTGATGTGACAGCCTCACTCGACCAAGACGCACGAACTCCTCTTTTCTTCCATTTCTCGATGATTTCGGTACGTTTTACACTAGATTCTTGTACATCTTTGATCTACACGCTATTCTCTACATGATTCTCATTTGAAATCTCACTTTTCACCATGGAATCTCTAAGATTTGAGCTCTTGAAGGTGACGTCATCATGGGGGTTTGTCCAAACTATAGTGTGATGTCATTTATGCCAAGATCTAGCTCGGATCTAAGGAATTTCATGTGTTTTACACTAAATCTTTACTAAATCTAGACTTCTAGCTTAAACTTATGTTTATCTTCATCTTTTCTTAAAAACTTTTACCTAAAACGGTGAGGTCTGGAATCAAACGAACTGTAGACTTGATAAATAGTCTGGAGTTGGTTTGGAGAAGGATTATTACCGGTGAAGATGACCAGAGTATGAATTCTGACATAAGCACCATCACGAACGGGTGACTGAACGGACTGGGGTTGTTCCCACCCGATCAGCTCGGCTGTGCATTGATGGGCCTACCGTTGTCTCAATGTGTACCATGTTGTCGTTGTTTAAACAGAAACTTAGAAACTTTACAAGTTAGGAACGGGACAAGGACAACCCGATCTAGTGGCAATCCGATCGGATAGCATTCCGATCGAACCGCCATCCGATCAAGTGACACTTGCCTCTTACCCCTAACAGTTGGATACTTGAATCTCTTGATCGTCGAATGGCAATCCGATAGGATAGCCATCCGATCGAACTGCCATCCGATCAAGTGTCATTACCATAAACATTTTGGAACTTTGAATCTTTGATCGTCGAATGGCAATCCGATCGGATAGCCATCCGATTGAACTGCCATCCGATCAAAGTGACAACGTGCTTTAGAACCTCCCAACACTTGAATCTTTTTAAGACTTTGAATCTTTGAAAACTTAGAACTTTGGATCGAATGGGAATCCGATCGGATAGCCATCCGATCGAATAGCCACTGGTTTAAGCCATCTAGGTGATCTTTTAATACCTAAAACTTAAACATTATGTTTGGAAATTAATGTAACAATTTATGTGTTATTCTGTGTAGCTAAATCTTAATATTCATATTATGATTTTTATGTTTTAAGTTCACAGTATGATTGACCAATATGATTAAATGTACCCATAGACTACCTAGGCAGATGTATTATATTACACTCTTATACAACTAGTAACTTAGGGTACCACCTTGAGTTACATCCCTTCATAAATAAATGAATGTACCGTTAAAAAAGTATATTCTGTTAAAGTAATACAAAAAATTTGAAATTATTTTATTATGTGTTAAAGTTTAAAATTGTAAATAAGACAAAGTATAGGAATATTAATTAAAGTACGATGATTTAATAATATGGTCGATAAGTATAAAATGTTCACCATGTCTTATAATTTAGAGTTGTTCTTTTTTTTAATTTTATAATGTTCAAATATAAGTTTTGTTGGGGAAAATTAACCTATTGATAATAAAATAGGTATTGGTTCTATAATAATAGTGATTGTATTGTTTATCATAGTTAAATAAATTGGGGCTTATAAGCAATTTTGTTCAATAAAAGTCATACATTTTAGATTTTTGTGAAGTATAATTATGCTATTTATAAAAGTTATATCATAACTTAAATTACTAAGTTTTAATAAACAATTATAATAAACTCATATACAATATATGATAGTAAATGCTTAAATATTATATATAACCCCGATTGTAATCATGTTTATTATGATAGTATCAATAATGAAATCTTTATGTATATAACTTACATAAAAGTTGTGAATATGATTGTTAATGCTAAGGAAACATAATATGTTTAGTTAAAATAAAGGAGAAAATGCGTTTATCTAAACTAATTTATAATAATATGAATAATATCATACATATGTTCATGAACTAGTGTTATAAAAAAAATATGACATCATAGTTACAATTGTATATCAAAAGGTAATGATATTATTGTATTAACATATTTTATTAATTAAATTGAGTTAATTCGATAAAAGATATTTATATTGCCAATCAGTGAAATTAGAATTTATATTGAATAAATAAACCTGTCAGTATTAGTATTTAAATAAAATTAAGATTATGTATAAATGTGTTTTAATTAGCAACTGATTAATTATGAAAGTGTTTTAAGATATTAAAATAATATATAGAGAGATAAAAAGTTGTTTTATACATTGAGATCAGAAAAAAAAAATGTACTAGTAACAGTTTTGATACCTGAGTCATAAGCAATAACAATTATCTAATTAATATTTATATATGAAATACAACTACTAAACATAATAAAACTTTTTAGGCGATAAATAATATTAAATTCACAATATCATTATATATTTTGTCAAGTAATATATAACGATAGATTTTTGAGTATATATTATTTGCTATTTTCAATTATGAAAATTACTACAACAATATATGTTATATTTTACGAGATTTTTATGAAGCATCAACTCTCACAATTAAATTTTTAATACTCATTTTCTTTAACTTTTATTTTGTTAACAATTACAATTTTTTTTTATTTTATTATCATTAAATACTCTATGCTTTACAATAACATATTACAAGCATATTTAATAAAGTCTCACCCAAGAATAATATTTATTAATCGATATTCTACACTCATATTAAAACTTTTTATAATTTTTCACTAATTAATATTGTCATCAATATATTATATTCGTTAATCTTTATAAAGGTTGAATACATAGGTATGTTGAAAATTTTTCCTCAACGTAATAGGCTATAGTGATTGACAATTTCTTGTCGGTGACGAACAATTGTTTTTCTTTTAATACCAGATTTATTATAAAAATTCCAAAGATGTCATTTTGATGTGCTTATTATATATATATGTCTCGATATAGTTTTTATTTAAAACCGTTTCAACGTTAACCGGTATCGATACTCATTATATAATTTTGAATATAGACTTAATAATTTTCGTATCTCATATATTAATACTAAACACATTTATAACCGACATTTTGTAACGCCTGCGTCCCTAGATTTTAGCTAGCTGTCACTTTTAGTCCCTAAACTATGTAATACTTGATACTTTTGATACTTGGTGAAACTTATGTTATGATTTTGATACTTGATGCTTGGAAACTATGAAACGATGAGACTATGATACTATGAGACTATGATTTTATGATTCTATGAAACTAGGAGACTATGATACTATGAGACTATGATCCTATGATGCTATGATACTATGATTCTAGAATACTTGATACTTTGGTGCTTGACTCTTGAGGCTCGTGAAACTTGAGACTTGGTTGAACAAGGGACTGGAGTCTTGTCACTGGCGGAAACTATGGAAACTTGTTTTAATAATGTAATCTAGTCACGTGATACTATTACCCAATAAATACGCAACGCAACGCTTGACCTAACGTGCAAAACGAATCAAAGACGGAAACGCGGAAAGGATGGATTGGCCAAGTGGCAATCCGATCGGATGGCCATCCGATCGGATGACCACCCGATCGGATGACCAACCGATCGGATGGCCATTCGACCGAGTTGCCATCCGATCCGCTGCACACCGCCTTCACTCACTCTAACACTATAAATAGGCCTGTCACATCACCATTCTCACTGATGTGACAGCCTCACTCGACCAAGACGCACGAACTCCTCTTTTCTCCATTTCTTGATGATTTCGGTACGTTTTACACTAGATTCTTGTACATCTTTGATCTACACGCTATTCTCTACATGATTCTCTTTTGAAATCTCACTTTTCACCATGGAATCTCTAAGATTTGAGCACTTGAAGGTGACGTCATCATGGGGGTTTGTCCAAACTATGGTGTGATGTCATTTCTGCCAAGATCTAGCTCGGATCTAAGGAATTTCATGTGTTTTACACTAAATCTAGACTTCTAGCTAAAACTTATGTTTATCTTCATCTTTTCTTAAAAACTTTTACCTAAAACGGTGAGGTCTGGAATCAAACGAACTGTAGACTTGATAAATAGTCTGGAGTTGGTTTGGAGAAGGATTATTACCGGTGAAGATGACCAGAGTATGAATCCTGACATAAGCACCATCACGAACGGGTGACTGAACGGACTGGGGTTATTCCCACCCGATCAGCTCGGCTGTGCATTGATGGGCCTACCGTTGTCTCAATGTGTACCATGTTGTCGTTGTTTAAACAGAAACTTAGAAACTTTACAAGTTAGGAACGGGACAAGGACAACCCGATCGAGTGGCAATCCGATCGGATAGCATTCCGATCGAACCGCCATCTGATCAAGTGACACTTGCCTCTTACCCCTAACAGTTGGATACTTGAATCTCTTGATCGTCGAATGGTAATCCGATCGGATAGCCATCCGATCGAACTGCCATCCGATCAAGTGTCATTACCATAAACATTTTGGAACTTTGAATCTTTGATCGTCGAATGGCAATCCGATCGGATAGCCATCCGATTGAACTACCATCTGATCAAAGTGACAACGTGCTTTAGAACCTCCCAACACTTGAATCTTTTAAGACTTTGAATCTTTGAAAACTTAGAACTTTGGATCGAATGGCAATCCGATCGGATAGCCATCCGATCGAATAGCCATCCGTGCCCTCCCCACACAATAGACATTTAACTATCTGATCGAATGGCAATCCGATCTTCAATAGACATTTAGCTGATCGTATATAATTGCTTCTTTCTCATTGTTGCTTTCAGATGGTCTTAATATAAAATTATTAGTTAAAATTTAACGGGTCAAACAGGGTAAGTCGTAACGGACTGAAAATAGTCTGGAGTGTGTTTGATTTCTTTTAAAATATCGAACAAATGTGCATATTCAATCTGATTTTTATTATCTATCATTTTGGTTTATAATTTCCGCTTGGTGTTAGTTATATTTTTTTGTATAGTCTAATTAGTTTTTGTTGATTCGATGATTCTAAAATGGTTTGGTTATTTGCTTTGTTTTGAATCAGATTGAATCAAATCAATCTTCGTAACGACAAAGTTGAAGTGTTACCATTCGCCCATTGTCGCCCATTGCACCAGGTTCTTTTTGAACTTTAAGTTGTTTTATTTTGATTTAGTGGAATTTAGTCTTTGGTTTATTCCTTGACAGGCCCTGCAAATGGAAGATCTAGATGAAGCGGATATGGCTTGATTTAATCATCTCAGGTTATCTGGCTTATTCTTAGCCAACACTTATGTATTCGTTTGCTTTCCTTTTTTCATATATTACAACTTTTTGAATTGGAGAACCACTTAGACCAACCGTTGTGTAGATTTTGAGGGTTTTATACAAACCCGTAACCCTAATGTTTGATCGATGTCCGTGATTTCATTCACTATAACACACACATGTTTGTGTCGATTCGTCCTCGATGGCGACTCAGGTAGGTAACCATGTTAATTGGTCTTTTATTTTTGATTTTGTTTTGTTAATGGAAGCTTTTGAAGATGAGGAAAATAATTTCTAAAGCGTAAACCTGCTGATTCTATGATTACATAGGTATTCCGTTTGGAAATGAGAGCTGCTCGCCATGTGGTTTACATTTAATCATAAATGTGTTCTAATATAAATACCATGTATTCTATGTTTGACAATTTATATTTATTATAAAACATAATAAATATAAAATCAATTATAGTATGTTTGATGAGTTTTACATTTTATTTAAAATTGATTTGTTTATTTTTTATAAAATTTAGCCGTAAAATCGTTTCTAATTTATTTATTTATTATACAAATGCGTAAGCGTTAAAGACCGGGTTGTGGAGACAAATGGCCTGTACAATCTGTAGTTCAGTTGGACGAGGAAGCTCAGCAGTCAACTAGAATGGGCATATTTGCAAGCAGCAGGTTCTGTTGTGGCGTTTGGTTCAGGGCAGGATAGAGGGTCGTGGTTTCTGGATTCGTATGGTAATTGTTCGGTTCAAAGGTTGAGGATGTTTATAGAGAAGCGGTCTTTTACAAACAGCGGGATTAACTTTACTTGGAACAGGTGGGTGCCGTTGAAGGTGATTTTTTTGGTTTAACGAGTCGTCATAGATAGGCTTCCTACGGCTATGAATTTGATGAGTCGGCTAGCCGATTACGCTATTGCCAGGTATTGTTGTTTTTAATTGAAGAAGACTCTGTATTTGTTGTTTTGTTTTTTTCCTCGGTTTACCATTTAGAGTTGTTTCCTTTCGATGATGCCATTACTATTGGAGTGCTAAGCCGATTACACTATTGCCAGGTACGTTGTTTTTAATTGATCGACTGAATATGTTTTTATTCTACCTTGAATATAGGATTTGTAACTTGAGTAGCAGCATTTGAAAACAAGTGAATGAAATAAGGATAAGAATAAGTAAAACTTTTAACTAAATTTTGGTTACTAAGACCTTTTATATCATGGGTTGAAATTATGTGTTACGGGTCAAAATTATACACTATACAGCTTATAATTTTGCACAAATATGTGTTAATTTGTACACCTTAATGGGTTAAAATTCTTTAGTGTTTTAGGTTAAATGTTTATACTATTTGACGTTACAATAGTGCATCATTAACCCTGAGCTTGGATGGGATGCAACATTCTTTGATGAGTCAGTTAGTATACCACAACTTATTGGTTCTCTTTAAAGGTCTCTTATGTATGAATGGGTTGGTTAGGGTAATGTTGTATTTTAAGTGGTCAAGCTGGTAATATAAAATTATTAGTTAAAAATTTAGCGGGTCAAATAGGGTATATCGTAACAGACTGAAAATAGTATGGAGTGTGTTTGATTTCTTTTAAAATATCGAACAAGTGTGCATATTCAATCTGATTGTTATTATCTATCATTTTGGTTTATAATTTCCGCTTGGTGTTAGTTATATTTTTTGTATAGTCTAATTAGTTTTTGTTGATTGGATGATTCTAAAATGGTTTGGTTATTTGCTTTATTTTGAATCAGATTGAATCAAACCATTGTTGATACATATTTTGTGGATACGGCTCGGCTCGGTTCGACTCGGCTACGAAGTGAAGGCCGTAGTCAAGACAACCTCCTGTCTTGACTCGGTATGCTAGTTATTTCGTAATGTTCATGTACATGTAACTGCGTGTGTGCAATATACATGTTAGTATTGTTTAGTTATATGTCTGTTTGTTTGGTTTGGCCCATACATGTAGAAGCCCAGTTGACAAAGGCCCAAGCCCAACAAAGTGACGAAATCACTTTGTTGAGAACACTGTTTAGGTGAAAACACTTTTGGTTGAAAACCAAAAGGGACGAAAACCAAATGGGACGAAATCAAGTGATTTCGTCCAGATCCTTTGATTTCGTCATGTGTTTTCGTGGGCCACCTGATTTCGTCGACATGTGTACTATATAAACACAGACACACAACAGACATAAAAAAAGAGAAGTCTGAATAGATTTCACTGAGCGAACACATTGTAACACACACACTGAGAGTTTACAGAGACCATTTGTAAACACCGCATTGTAACCGTTTTCTAGCATTAATACATTGAGTGTTAATCGTTGAATATTGTGTCTTACGTGTTCGTAACTTGGTTTAACTTACCCGTTTGGATTCCGCACTTTCGGGTTTGTCGGAAAACAGGGAATAGAGGTTACTCGATCCTCCGGGTGGACCTACAATTGGTATCCGAGCATTGGCTCGATTCCTTGTTTAAACCAAGTCGTTTTTCTCGTGTTTTGATAGATTTTGGAAGTTTTATTTCAGTTTATGCTCTTGTTAAAAATCATTTTTCTGAAAAACTTCTTTTCAAAACCTTGAAAATCATTATGTTTTGCTTCTTGTTTTAGTGAAAACTTTGTTATATTACATGCTTGTACGTTATTGTGGGTTTTTATTGAAAGTTTTATCAAAAATTGTTGTTTGAAAATTTATCGGTCACCTGAAAACTCATCAAGTTCATAAGATATTCAAAGTGTTCTTGAGTTGTTCTTGACATATATCTAAGTTTGATCCATTTGTTGGTAAATTATTGTGTTGTTATTAATATAATACAATTGTTTGAAAAAGGTGTATACAAGTGCAATGATGTTTGTTGAAAATAACAAGCTTCGAAATCAGGAAAGTATGGTGGTTTGACAAAAGGAGTCTTGGTTGTCAGGATAAGGTTTTAAAAAATATCTTCTTGTCTGGTATGGTTTAATAGTCAACGAAATCACTCAGTCAACATATCAAGCTCCACGAAATGACATCTAGTTGTATTGATCTTGTCTTTGCCGAAAACACCTTGTCACTTGTGGCCGAAATCCCTTATCAATCAACTTCTTGGCCGAAAACCCAACCTGGGCCGAAATCAAACATCTGGGCCCAAAATCACTTCTGGCGAAATCACTAGTTGCCTGGGGTGGGCCGATATCACCTGGTCCACGAAAACACTTGTGTTTGTTTTGTCTTGTGCCGAAAACACTTCTTCATCAAACATCAGCCGAAATCTGTTCTGGGCCGAAAACACTCCTTGGGCCGAAATCCCTTATTGCCGAAATCAGTTCTGGGCCCAATCAGTTCACCTTTCACGAAATCACTTTTGATTTCATCATCATTCATCAGCCGAAATCAGATTGTACTCACATCTGGACGAAATCACATGATCAGCAACCATAGTGGACTTTAGATATCAATTTTTTTTTTCATTGGGCCTTCATAAAATCCAAGACAATCTTCGTTTGGAATTAATTGAGGTTACAAGTCTTTGTTTGAACCCATTGTCTTCGTGGCCCACCTCTTTAAAACTTTTACTTGTTTGATTTCAAGTGTGTATTCAACGGAACATCATTCAGTTTTTCTCGTGGGCTTATACGAAACATTAGTGGCAAGATAGTAGTGAGATTAATTTTTCATTGCTTGTGCTCAATCCAATGTCGAATTCAAGCTTCTTTCCGTTTCCACAATCAGCTCCACCTCCGGCTTTCGACCCAAGATCCTATTTTTCTAAACCTCAAGTTGCCACACCTCAACCCCAATTTGACATAAATGCCTATCTTCCGAAACCTCAAGTTGCACCACCCCAACCCCAATTTGATCCAACTGCCTATTTTTCTAAACCTCAAGTTGCCACACCTCAACCCCAATTTGATATAAATGCCTATCTTCCGAAACCTCAAGTTGCCAAACCTCAACCCCAATTTGATCCAACTGCCTATTTTTCTAAACCACCTCAAGCCCAACCTCAAAAAGGCAACCAAAATCCTTTCGAAAATCAAACAAATACATCCACGGCCAACTCAAATCAAACTGATGAAATGTGTGACTAGTCTGTACAATGTGGAGGTGGAGATCAAGGAGGAACTGTGTTTTATGCTGAAATTGTTAAGAATGTCAATGATGGTAAATCTTCAGGAAATGATAACAGTTCAAGATATAGTGGCAGTACTGATGAAGATGGCTCAGGTGTGAGTGATTACAGTTTGTCGAATGATGCTAACGAGAAATCTGACTTGATCAAGAAAGCTGATGCTACATCAGAAGAAATGGAGAAGATTCTCACTGAAGATGGATCTTTCTCTTCTCAGACTGCCTTTATGGCTAATGTCACAGCTTCTACAAGTCAGGTAAAATCTGAAACTCCAAGCATATGTAGTGATTGTGCTGATTTGAAACATGAATGTGCTAATGCTAAACATGCTTTTGAAGAATTAAAACATGAATGTGCTAATCTTAAACATGAATCCGAAACAGTTCATGGTCACAATCAGAGTTTGGTTATTGAACTGTCTAAATGCAAAGAGGCAAACATGGCCTTAGCTCGCAATGAAAAGGAATTTAAAACAGTTATTGAAACCCAAAAGAAAAGTGTTTCCGAACTAACAAAAACTGTTTTCAACAAACAAATTGGTATTAATAACTACATTAATATCATTGAAGTAACCAAGAAAGAGCTAGCCACGGCCAAGTGTGAATATGAAGCGATCAAGCTCAAATTGGAGAGTTATTCTAACTCCCGATATGTGCTTGATCACATCATTGACGTTCAGAAACTAAAGGGAAACGTTAAAGGCGTTGGTTATAGGAAGTGTCCACCCCCTTTGAGACACAACTATACCAAGTTGCCCGATGAGGAGGAAATGCCGCGTTTTGAGCCAACTGTACCTCTTGATTATGAGGAAGTTACAACTGGCTTAGGGTTCAAAACGGACAATTCATCGGAGGGCTCATCTGATAGAAAAGAAAAGTCATCATGTGCTTCAAATCAAAGTCCTCCAACCATTGAGGACTATGATTCGTCCGATGATGAACCAGATGTGAGTGATGAGGATAAATCTCTTGAGAAGAACAAAGGAGTAGAAGTGCCTTTTGAGAATCACATTCTGTGTGATCCTCCTACTCCTGTTGTGCAATCAATTGGTGCTAAACAAGAGATAGATCCTATCACTGAGACAGTGTCTACCATTAAAAGTGATAACGTGTTGTATACTTTAGTCGGTGATGACAAAATTTATTCAAACACAGCTTTTCCAATTAAAATTGTCAATCAATCTTTGATTGATAAAGTGTTAGAAGATACTACCAGTAAGTTTTTGGAAAAGGGGATTCCGAGAGTTTCAGTAACTCAGTGTAATCCGATTCCAAAAGCTGAAGTTAGAAGAAAATTTGGAAATCAAAAATCACCAACGAAGCAACAACCTATCGCTTTTAAGGGTAAACAGCAACAACAACGAGCTCCAAAGCCTAAGGCTAAGGTTGAATCAAAAGGAGCTCGTTACAAGAAGAAAAACAAGGATGTTAAATTTATAGCATCCAAAGGTACTGACAAGGTGGAGACTTTTGAAAATAAATCAAACACCGATTTTGTTCAAAAAGTCAGAATTTTAAAGCGTAACGCTCAAAACAATTACACCCAACACACAAACGGGTGTGATGAAGGAACAAGTACCTCTGGGTCTACAGGTTTAACACGTGAAAGTCGAACCGGTTCTCCTAAGTTTGTTGAAAGGAGAACTTGTTTCAAATGTGGGAAGTTTGGCCACATCATTAAAGATTGCACAAACTCGCCCAAACCAAATTTTGTAGAAAGAGCCCCTTCTGAACAAGGTCACTCACAACGTTGTCCTGTTTCTCCAAAACATGATAAACGCACGATTAAAGAACAAGAAACAAAACGACGTCAAAATGTGAAAGTGATCGAAAAGGCTTTAAAACCAGAAACTGTTAAAAGGAAACCAAGTTCACAACAACCGTTAAAACCAGAAATTGTAATTAATACACAATCTGGTAAATGGAAACAAGCTTGGAAACCGAAAACAAGTGAAGGTTCAGGGGGAGGCGTGAAATTTGAAAATCATCAAGAGATTGAAATTACATTTCTTGATTCTCAGGGGCAACCTAAGTCTATTAAGGCTTGGGTCCCCCTCTCCAACTAATCTCTGAGTGAGTGTGCAGGATGTTCCAGGAGGAACTTTCGATAGTCATAGGATTATTGATAGTGGAGTGTCCATGCACAAGATCGGCGACAAAAGAAATTGTTGCCTTTGGTGGAGAGAAAAAGAAAAGAAGACAGAATTGTCTGTCGAAAGAAATTGAAAGCTTCGACAAATTGAAAATCATTCCAAAGTTTGATTGTTCAAGGCTTTATCGGGTCCCCAGGATAAATTCAATCAAAATGTACGCACCTGCAGCACGTCTGAAGTTCAAAATCAACAAGATGAACGTGCAGTGTACATTTCTTCGCGGTGATTGAAGAAAATGTGTTTGTTGAACAAACCAACCGGGTGTGCGGATGCCTTGGCGTGGATTGAAAAACCGCACACTACTTCTGAAAGAGAAAGTCAAAGACCTTTGCTGGTGCAATATGGAAGACCAGCCGGACCCAGAGGTCTATGATCTTGTTGTTGTGAAGAGATTTCTCAGTAGCTACAAAATCGACTTTGAAATCCACAACGGGTGGATGTCCAGTTTGGGGGAGCACTCAGATTCCTTGCAACGCATGAAACAGTTGCAGGATACGGGTTTAAACTTCTAATCTCTCCTATCTTTGTCAATATTTAAGCTGCTTTGTGAATTATTATCTCGTACAGCACTCTTTGGCCTGACACGTTGATCTCGAATATCACCTCACACGTGATTGTTTTTAATATGAAACTCGTCAACATTGTCATGGTCCGCACCGCTTACCGACGTGCCAACTCATTTTTCCAAAATTCGATAAATCAATTCTGATTAAAACTAATTTTTGGTAAACGGCATTGAGGTAAAACATAAGTTAACCGACATCGGGAAATCCTTTTTGTAAATATCTTTGTGTTTTTAAAATTATTGTAAGTTTGTTGATTTTAGGGGGAGTAAATCCAAAATTTGAAAAATTCAAAAACATCGAAAAATTTCAAAACCCAAAAACAATAGCAAAACAAAAATGAGTTTCCTGGCGAGAAAAAGAGAAAATGATAGTACATCAGTGGTCTGTTTAAACCTCTTTAAACTGAAATGCAAAATGAAAAACGATAAGCAGCTCTATATAAGATGTATCGGTAGGCTCACAATCATCTTAAAGTGTGCAGGGTGATATAAATCTTAAATCGACTGAAGACCAGGTGGGAACCACTCATTGGCATATGGTCTTAGTACCGAAATTTCGTTTGAGAGATTGCCGAGGTTCTGAGATATTCGGTCTTTATGCTGTCTTATCATCTGGGTATCATGGTTGTATCAAACCGAAACAAATGGAGACGAAGTCTAGATCTTCCATGATACTATACATACGTGTACATATTGCATTCGACCTCAATAAGTGATCAACAATCACATGTCCAAACAAAATAAGTGATTTTATATCACATTTATCCGGGAGTCAAGTTCGTCTCTTTGCTGTACGAAAGTACTGACCTGTTCACGGACTTGCTCTTGTGCCCTTCATGCATCTGAAAATCAAGTTCCTCATCAATAAGTGATTCTATCACATAGGGCTTGTTTTCAATCAAAATAAGTGAGTTTCTCACATTCTTTTATATGGTCAAACAGATGATAATCAGTATACTCACCGGTAAGATGAACTCTCGTGCATACCTTGATACGGGAATGTGTCGTGTGTGGATGAACACCGGTCGGTAAGTATAAATCATACCTTAACGTATCCCCTAAACATGATTACATCTGATAAGTTGAGCTTATGTGGACAACAATACCGATAATCGTTATAGGATGCTTATCTAATTGTTAACTAATTGAACAACAAGAGCGTTTTGGCATGACCGTACACTGATATGATTCTCTTACCCTCGAAACTCGCAAAAGAATGTCTGTAAATTTTTGTTTACTGCTTTCAGTTTCTACATCTTTGTATATATTTATTTATTTCTTTCCGTCTTTTCAATTTGAAAAATGAAAATTTCAAAAATATTTTAGGTGTGTTTTAATATAAACTTTATAAAAGCCAAAAACATTTTGCTTCTAGTTTATTTTTGATTGACCGATGTTGGAACTCGAGTCTATCCTACCCAAAATCCTGATTCTAAGCCGGAAAACAATTGCATCTTCATAAACTATCGAAGTTAACAAATTTTGAAAGTTAAGGGATTAAAATTGATCATTTTCTAAACTTTCAAACTGTTGTCGGTCGGTGTTTGATTGAGATTTGATCTCATACGTGTCGTTTGTTTAAATGTTAACTATATTCCAAGCTGTTGTTCTCATTACGCGTTTAGCTTTCTTGCATGTGCAGATGCTAAAGGCGAGGAGAACATGTTCGATGACAAGCTTTGGAATGAAGACACGAAGTGGAGGCACTCAAAGGATAAAAATGATCGAGTTGCCGCTGACCCTTCATCAACACCACAAGGATCTGAAGAATTAACGATTGAAAGATTCACGAGCATAACTCAATGGAGAGTTTATTCTAAGGGGGAGTTTGTTAACACACTTCCTAAATGAAAAGGGAGTTTGTTGATACACTTTCTATTTACGACACGTGAAGACTTTGAAGATCCTTTCCGAGAAAATGAACCATCAAGAGATGGAGATCGAGATTACGAACCTCGCGACCAGCATCCAAGGGGGAGTTTGTTGATACATATTTTGTGGATACGGCTCGGCTCGGTTCGACTCGGCTACGAAGTGAAGGCCGTAGTCAAGACAACCTCCTGTCTTGACTCGGTATGCTAGTTATTTCGTAATGTTCATGTACATGTAACTGCGTGTGTGCAGTATACATGTTAGTATTGTTTAGTTATATGTCTGTTTGTTTGGTTTGGCCCATACATGTAGAAGCCCAGTTGACAAAGGCCCAAGCCCAACAAAGTGACGAAATCACTTTGTTTAGAACACTGTTTAGGTGAAAACACTTTTGGTTGAAAACCAAAAGGGGCGAAAACCAAATGGGACGAAATCAAGTGATTTCGTCCAGATCCTTTGATTTCGTCATGTGTTTTCGTGGGCCACCTGATTTTGTCGACATGTGTACTATATAAACACAGACACACAACAGACATAAAAAAGAGAAGTCTGAATAGATTTCACTGAGCGAACACATTGTAACACACACACTGAGAGTTTACAGAGACCATTTGTAAACACCGCATTGTAACCGTTTTCTAGCATTAATACAATGAGTGTTAATCGTTGAATATTGTGTCTTACGTGTTCGTAACTTGGTTTAACTTACCCGTTTGGATTCCGCACTTTCGGGTTTGTCGGAAAACAGGGAATAGAGGTTACTCGATCCTCCGGGTGGACCTACAATCAAACCAATCTTCGTAACGACAAAGTTGAAGTTTTACCATTCGCCTATTGTCGCCCATTGCACCAGGTTCTTTTTGAACTTTAAGTTGTTTTATTTAGATTTAGTGGAATTTAGTCTTTGGTTTATTCCTTGACAGGCCCTGCAAATGAAAGATCTAGACGAAGCGGATCTGGCTTGATTTAATCGTCTCAGGTTATCTGGCTTATTCTTAGCCAACACATATGTATTCGTTTGCTTTCCTTTTTTCATATATTACAACTTTTTGAATTGGAGAACCTATAAAAAAAACAAAGTCCAAACTCGGTCGCCCTCAATGTACTTAATGAATTACTATCCTTTTTTAATTTGATTTTAAAAACATAAATTTATAGATTCATATTTTAAAATAATATGGTATATATGCACTCTCCATCCATAATCGTTGTCCATGTTCGCAAAAATGGCGGAAGGTCGTGTTGTCCATTATCCAGGTTGGTGTGTGGGTTTTGTGGAAAACAGGAACAATGTTGTGTTTAATAACAAGTAGTCGGATTTTTCAAGGTTAAAGAAAGATGTAAAAACTTTTAGGTATCTTTATGTTAAGCAAACGACGAAACGACACGACTTAAGCTGGGAAGATTGGTGCAGTTTCGATTTAGCCCGCCTGGGGTTTGAAGTACTGTTGTTTTTGGTGTAATATTGTGTGGTTTTTTTGGTGGACTTTGTATGAATGTTGGGTTAACTGTTATTGCCAGTATTGATGACTAATAGATTTGTTGGCATTTAAAAAAAATAACCATATATTATATGGCTGACTAATAACTTCTAAAATTTTCTAACAGTAGTAAGTTACCAAAATGTATATGTGAAATTTAATAATTTCTTCATTCCCCTATTTAAGTATACTGATATTAAGAAATTAATTCAAATTTAAAAGAAATATTTTGAAACCACAACATTTTTATTAATAAAATAACTAATCCACCCATTCACCCATGATTATCATATCATATTCACATCAAAACGAAATTTAGTTTAATAAATTAAATGATATAATCTTTTACATTTTACATTGTCATTCAAGATTGGAATGTTTGAAAAATGTATATTAGAAACCATTTTGATTAATAATGTATATTTCCTAAATTGTGTAACGAATCATTTAATTTTAAATAAATTCCATAATAAATTACTCCAAAATTGATTTACCTTATTTATAAAAATTAATTAAAAAGCTAATTAAATAGAAAGATGAAGAACATTAATAATGTAAAAACCTACTTAAACCATTCTAGATTACTATATGTGGCAAAGATACCCAAAAGCTTTTACATCTTTCTTTAACCTTGAAAAATCCGAATGACAATGTAAAATGTAAAAAAAAAAAAACATATGCTTGAAAAATGTAAAAAGGTTATATCATTTAAGAAAAATCATTACCAGTGCTTTCTCAGTCCTTATATGTGGTAAAGTTTGATTTATTGGTTACGAAGCTCCAGCAAGCAGAAATATTAGAGCAATAGGCTTTCAATTTATATTTCAAACCACAAAAACGGATTTCCTTCATTTACTTATCCTTTCAGTTATTTTATATCTATAGTACGTTATTTCGTTGTATTTTCATCGTGAACTTCAGATTTCTATAATAATTCCGTGTCAGAACAAATCTTAACAAATATGGGTTCATGATCACATGGTGATGGTTTGTTTTAAAAGTATTATTTCAACAATTTTAACTTATATATTTGTGTGTTAGTCCACCCGTGGAACTCGCGGGATCTTAGACTAGTTATATATAGAAGAAGATTATAGATTATTATATAGAACAAAAATTAAAATACTTTTATGTTTATATATAGCGATGCAAATAAGAATTTAAATGACGTGTAATGTCATGTTTGTTGTTGTGCATGAAGAATAATAAAATATTTTATCTATTAATCATTTTCCTTCAATAGGTTGTATGTAAAGTATAGCATGTGTATAAATCACATCTTTTATAAACACACTAAAATATGTTAATATAAATCACCTTCCTATTGTATATTGGTATGTACTTTTACTCCCTTGGGTTGGTTGGGTAGTGCCTCCACATTCAATTATTAATTGAAAAAAATGCAAATAATCTATTAATGCAAAGAAAGGCAAAACTGTTATGAATATATTTATTACTAGGTTATCACCCGGGACTGCTTCCCGGGTTCGAGAATTATTTATGATTAATACATACTTAAAATCATACAAAAACTATTACATATTAATGTCTTCACTATAAGAAGAGTTATTAACCTTTTTTGTGCAAAACTGGAAACACCCATTTAAAAAAAAAAAAAACTCTTACATGATACCCAAACTTAACACTTATTCCGAATACAATTGCAAATTAAAAGTCTTCACCTTAAACATTTCGGTTAGTTTCACTATTCTTGCAATAGAATCCCCAACAAATGTTGAAAGCCTATAATCGTATGCTTTTTTACAAAACTGATTTCATTTAGGAATTGAATCCTCTCTAGACTGATGCTTTTGGATTCTTTTTATATTATTTTAAAAGTTAAGTCTACGCTTACTCACTTAGATGCTAAACTAAGTGCCGAGGTAACCTCAAGCCAATCTTCTACCATATCTTCTTGTCCTACTTTAGAGATCCTTTGCTTGAAGAGTCCATACCTGTCATAGACCCAATGCATTATTGATGGCATCAAACTTGCTGAGAATTGTTTGTATCTTTGGCTTGTTATTGTCCAAAAGAATCTGACGAACATAGGTAACAGTCGGCAAATGTCTTCAAAAACATTTTTTATTGATGGTTTGTACTAAAAACCTTGGCTAAAATTCTTATACGAAAGATGTTCATCCTTCATGTTCAGGTAAACCTATCCGGGGATCTACGAAAAATGGTAAATAATAATAATAATAACAAACAATCTAACCTCATTTATCAGTCAAAAAAGATGAACATTTTAGAAAGTTTTTTCCTACCATTCCATCACCATGTCCTTCATAGGCTACCTATTTGTCATTAAGGTCAGCAGTACTTCAAGAAAAAAAAAAGTTAGTGTACTATGTTCTCCAACTATTGCCAACATTGCCTTACATGCCCATTAGAAGGGCCATCCTCACCCCTATCAAAATTAAAAAAAATAATCAAAAAGAAAGAAATTGGTTTAGGGGGGAAAAACAGGTTCACGGGGTTGAGCCACAAGTATCTAGTATGCTCATTTATGATATAACACGGTTAAAAAAAATACACTTAAGGATTCCCATTTTCGAAACCCAATATTGGATTCACCCCAAAAATGAACAGTGAAACAACTATATATGATATGATCTTGAAATAATAATGAATGAAATTAAGAAAAAAAATCACATAAGAAATCAAAGAAAATCACTTATGAAAATTAATGAAAAAAAATGAACTAAGCAAATGATAAACTTGATTTAGAATTACAGGACATAAACAAAAGCTCAATAACCACATATAAAAAAATATCTAAGTACATTTGAAGCACAAGTTCGAATCCATCCGACCTTACCTGTTCTTTTGCTCCTAGTTCAACCATCCGACCTTATGTTCTGTACAGCCTAATAAAATCAAGGAACAGACATAATGAAACTAAAATTGAACAAAAAGAACATCAACCAAGCAAAAATATACCGAAAATGTTACAATCTTGAACGAAAAGTTAGTTAAATCGGAACTGAAGTAATATAGAATGTTGAATAGATACGATGAAGGAAGAAAACCTACATGAACCTTTGTCGGAGTGATTGTCGGTTCGTGACGGATGGAAGGGAATTAGATAATCTCACGTCTATAGAAGAAGCGTATGTGCGGCTAGGGTTTTGAGGGCGAATGATAGAGACGAAGGAGCCCTAATTCAACACGTATTCGTCATAACAACCAACATCATCACTGGTAAAACCAACAAATTAACGAAACCCTAACAAAAAAAAAAAAAAAAAAAAAAAAAACACCTTATACCATTGTGTCTTTGTTTGGTAAACTATTATCACAAAACACACACATAGAATAGTAAGATACATAGAGAAATGGATGAATTACGAAATGAACAGATCCACTTCAATCAAAGTACGAAGATAAAAATCAAATTACCTTAAAGGCCTAAACTTAATCGTAACCGCTTCTTCCTTTGAATCACAACAATGGGCGAGATCGGGTGAAAGCTTCAATTAAGGTTTGAAAAAGAAATATATCTCATTTTCATGAATCGACTGAACTTCATAGCGATACCCAAGAAGCGTGAATAAAGGTTTAGGCTACTGCAGAGGTTGAAGCAGAAGAGAAAAAGGGTTTTTGTAAAAGAATGTATGTGCATCCAATCCATAAACGGCGTGATGGAGAAGAATGAGGAATTAGGGTTATTACATACTTTATATAACCGGGTAAAAAATGGGTATGGGCACCGCGCCTCTGCCCATAATTTCGACCCATTTGTTTTCCCGCTCAAATCAATGTGAGGAGGCATCACAAGATGCCATGTGTCCCAAATTTTTTTTGTTTATTATATATAATAGATAATAGATTAATGTGGTTATCAACACCAAAAATAGATTAGCTTTCTCTCCAAGTTTTGTACACCTATATATACCACTATTGTATCTCATTGTAAATCATACCTATCAATGAAATATTAGTTATTTTCTCCCTATAATTTTGCCCATATTCCTATGTTAATAGGCTAGTTTTACAACACGTTATCAGCACGAAAATGCTCCCTTCAATAACCCTAATTATGGTCGCCGCCTACTTGTTCGCATGTGCCTCGTGGATCTGCTTTCTCCCACTTGCCTTGTCTGAATTCTGGATGGTGGTTGTGTGGGTAAAATTAGCTCATAAATCATGAATTCTGGATCTTGGTAAGCACAATCTACTTTATCTTTGAATGTTCCTTTTTCTTGGCACGTAAGTATCAGTATACAATTGATAATATTTGCATGCTAAAGTATAAAACAAGGTTTTTCATAAATGCTTCAAATACAAATTTTAACATTACTTCGTCTAATAAAGGTATAGAGTTGATTTTTGTATATTTTGTTTCTCAAAAAAAAAAAAAAATCAAGTATTAATTGATGTTAGCTGGAATATTCAATAGTATCTGTATGTATATTTTGTTTTCTTATTTGCGTTTGTGTTTACAACCTGATTTAAATCTCATCATATAATTAATTATAATCTCAGCTTATAATTAATTATATAATGTCTAATACATTAGCATAAAGATATCGAACCATTTAACGCGTGTATGCATCTCTTGTATATTTTTAGTATTGTTAGTTTTAGTCTCATCTTCGTATGAATTGATAATGTCTACGTTGATTATTAAATTAATGATGATTAGTTACACAATAATCTGTTGTTGAATAAATGTTATTAATGACATATACTTTGAATAATCATTTTTTTTGTTTACTTACCCGACTATATATTGAGTGAGACATAATATTTAGAATATGGAATATGGCACATATACATTTAGAATATCTTATGAGATATATTTTATGTTTAATCAAGATATGTTATGTTTATTATTTAAATCAAGATTTTGGTATATATATACATTTCATATCATGGTTTTATTTTAAAAACTATTAGTTATGGAATTTATAAACCATAGTCAATAGGCACAAATTTTTTTATATAAGATACATGTTTGGTCAATGTTAATAATATACTTGCAGGAACTATTCGAATATGATAATATAATCCATTTAATGCAAAAGTTATGCCATCAGTAATATGTGAATATTTTGACATTAGATTAACAAGCTGTTGAATGAAGATTGGTTCTAAGATGCCATTTTATTAAAATAATTAACTACTTTATGAAAAGATGGTTTTAATATATCTATTGTATTTGTACATCAATCAATGATTGTACGTCAATCAATGACATATGTTTCAAATTAGATATGAGATTCATTAATGTGCCTTATTTATTCACGAACCCAATCTTTTAATATGTGTTTACTGAATTACATAATATAACGATGTTAACTGAACTATCAAGATGTTAATAATTGAGCACGATATCATTGCAAATTATTTGGTTTTAGTAATAGGTGTTATTTCATATCTGATATGTTTTATATATGTTTGTATTATTGACAAATAATTTTTATGTAATGCTTATATTAGTGACATATATTTTATGTAAGATATACATGTGATTGGTTATGCTATGACTGGTTAAAACATAAACTCATTTTTTTATTTATAAGTGTTTAAAAAAAAATCTTATTTCACAAAGCCTTAATATAACTTGTTTTATATGGTGACGTCTTATAATGTCATGTATTAGCATACTTTATGTACAAACCTTCTATTCTATATGTTATGTTTATCATATAGATACTATTTAATAGAATAGTTAAATCAAAGTTGTGGTTTACTATCGATTTTAAGAAAGTGTATAGATACATTTAGACATGACACCTGAGGCGTCTCCCTGATGTTCATTCAAGTTATTAAAGGTTGTAAGATGTTAGACCAATAAATCTTACATGACCTGGACATTGAAATACTGCTTAGTAATGATATGTGAGAATAAGTTTAATTATAAAGAAAACTTGATATAAGTTTTTCCATTTGGCACGCCTGAGACATGCTTCTAAAGTAGCAATATCGTTAAAACGGTACAAAGGCTTGATATGATTTTATATTTGTATGGCCGAGAAAATAATGAAAAACCATGAAACTTGTTTAGTTTTACTCTGATCCATGAAAGGAATATTTATTGATCATTGTGATTGTTGACACAATTGATAAAATTTTAATGATAAATGAGATCGACCATCAGAAATTCAACGATGATTATGTAAATAATAAGATTGAACACCACAAGAGGCAAATAAAGAGAGTGATTATAACATGGTGGTTTAAACTTTGAAGTTACAATATATTCTCTCATATCTTACGTTTTGTATTACATATGTGCAAGTAATACATGTATGATCATAAATCAAAAGTTTATGAATTATTTGATTAGTTGGCATGAACGGTTAGACCACACCGTGTACTGATGATGTGAAATTTATTGAAGAACCAGAAGATTCTTCTTAGCAATTAAAAATGTTATGTTTTCTCTCAATGGAACTTAAAACCAAAGTAGGGTTTGAATCCCTAAATAGTCTGGAATGAATAAAGGATATATGTATCCACACATGATACCATTTAGTGTTTTTAAATCGATGCATCGTCTAAATGGTTATCGAATCCACAACATGAAGTTTGTGTGACTTATGAATTAGCTAATGGGATAGCCAGCGCAATATTCCAGATTGCATATATTTATTTCCCAAGTTATTAATGATCATTGGAATAAGTATTGCACTTAATGTAGCTTATGTTCATACACGAAGTGTTTTGTTAAGACGATCGTTGAACGTATATGATTGATAGCAGAGCCAATAATCATGAGAGCACGTTTATGTTTATATATAAGTACATGTAATTTTACATGCAATAACATTAATTCACATCAAGCCAACATGTAATAGTTTCTCCCCATTATTGTTGGTTTTTGGTCATGAACCAAAGATGTCTCTTCTAAGATTTTGGTTGTGCGGTATATATTGAAATTGATCCACCATGACGCACAACGATGGGACCTTAAAAGGTGGTTGGGAATATATGATAACGAATAGAGCCTTTCATGAGATATTTATTTACGGCTCAATTAATTGATATCCATCTCAATGGATTAACATTCCCAACATCAGGGGGAGATAAAAAGCAGTTGGAAAATAAATGAGTTAGTATGAATTATCATTGATTCTCAAAACTAAAAGTATGAACCAGAAGTTCAAAGGATAACTCAATTACAAAGATTAGCGAATCCATTACCAGGCGCATTCACTGACCTTAAGAAGGTGACTATGTCACATATACCAACTGCTAATGCTCCAATTAAGATGAGTGTTCCAGAAGAACAACCACATGTTTGTAATGAGTCTATTGCACGTCTGAATCGTGGTAGACTAGTCAATTCCAATAATAAAATTCCTCGGAAGTTGGAGCAACTAATTAAGATGGTAAAGTCGAGGTTATATTAAAAGGGTCTCTTGAAGAGACATTAGACATGATGGTTCCAGAAGAACCTCAAGTACCTGAAATTAAAGAGATCTCGTTAATTTGTATCATGTCTAAATATATATGGAATTGAATTAAAATCGACGTCGTTATACTTTTGTATATAAAATAGCGCTTGACTGATAAAATGATAAGGATCAAAATTTAAGATCTGCCTATGAGAAATGATTGGCCAAAAGCGAAAACAAGCGAATAAGGCAGAGTTGAATTCTCTAATGAAATGGATAGTTTTCGGACCAATAGTCCATACAACTGAATTTGTAAAGTATGTTGAATACAAATGGGTCTTTTATGCGAATCATGTGAAAATCAAATTAAATGAGATAAGGAAAAATTGGTGGCACAAGGATTTTCGCAAAAACCCATGATTGGTTATAAAGAGACACATTCTCTAGTGGTGGATGCAATAACTTTCCAATGTTTTATCTGTCTGGTAATATAGAGAGAGAATTGATATGCGTCGTATGAATGTTATGTATCACTTGATATTGAAAGGTCACATGAAAGTCCTGAAGGATTAAATTATGTAAGTCATGTAAAGTAAGTTCTCGAGAACAATGTGATCATTTAAACATATTCGGATTTGAAAAGGTTATGATTATTTTACATGTTGGATATAACTGGAACTCCTGATGAGTTTCTAAAGCTATTGTGCTTAAAATGTTAATTGAAACATCTTAACGATGTAATACTTGTGCACCAAGAAACATACATAGAAAACTTGTACCCGGTGATTGTGATATCTCAATAAATAGTGTACACGCATGGTACAATATGGATTTCGGAGATAAAAGCAAGTGTTCATGACATTTTTTTTATATGATATAGATATCTATGTGTTAAATGGGCAAATTTTATGTAGCAAAACTTCTAAAGAGTGAAAGCACGTGCATATTTGAATAAGATGAAACAAATTCCCTCATGGATTGATAATGCTAGAAGCATTGATGTCAAAACCTCAAGAACATACTATATGAAGTTGACAAAATATGTGTGGACTAAAATAGTCGAGTCGAGTGTTGTACAACTCGAGATATTCACATAAAGAGGGATATAAGTTTGATTAAATTAGCCATGTTTTATCAACATTCTACTTTTAAAAGTTCACTATAATCGCAGTTTACAGTGATGATGTTTAGGCATCATCGAGAGAAACTGTCGAGCTTTTAGAGGGAGAATTTTTTTCTAATGACCTTGGCACGATCTAATTATTACTCGAACTGCAGTTCGAGTATATGTAATTATATTTTATCAATCACTCAAGTACATCTAGAAGATGATATTGGGATATTTTAGTATGGACATAGTTGAACCTTAAAGTATGTTAAAGGTTGTTAAGTCATTTGTTATAAGAAATGCATATTATCATCTTCTACCAAAGTAGAGATTCTCTTTCTAGAAATACCATCATTAAATGCATGTGTGCACTAAAATGTTTTGCTAGCTATGTATGGTTATAATATCTTTCACTTGAGCTTATTGTCATGATATAACCTTTGTCAAGCGAAAAGACATTGGAATAAGTTCAACGAAATATTTCAGGTATAAACGATATTTGATTATATTTTACTAACCTATCAAAACAAGTTTGGTTAGTCTTGTAGATGCAGGAATGTAACTAAACACAGTCCTAGACATATGATATTTTTTGGAAGGAGGCACCTAAAGTCTTGTTAGAAGATTATACAACATTGCTCAACATAAAGGATTGCACATTAAGGGGTCGAGCGACAAATTATTGACTACAAAAGCTTTGATCAACTTTCAAGTAAGATGGACACACGTCACTTAAAGGATACATGTTAAAATGAGGGGGAGACTTATTTAAGTTGCACTCTTTTTCCCTTGACTAAGTTTTGTCCAATTGGGTTTTCTTAGTAAGGTTTTTAATGAGGCAACATACCTGATCTAGAAGTATCAGGGGGGACTAATGCGCATTACACGCTGCACTCTTTTTCCCTTAACTATGGTTTTGTCCCACCGGGTTTTCCTAGCAAGGTTTTTAATGAGGTAGCATCAAGCGTATTATGTTGATAACCAAGGGGGAGTGTTATGAATATATTTATTATTAATGTGGTTATCAACACCAAAAATAGATTAGCTTTCTCTCCAAGTTTTGTACACCTATATATACCACTATTGTATCTCATTGTAAATCATACCTATCAATGAAATATTAGTTATTTTCTCCCTATAATTTTGCCCATATTCCTATGTTAATAGGCTAGTTTTACAACAAAAACAAACTTTTCATTAAAACCAAATAAAGGTAATGTACTCTATACAATCTTGGAAAGGGTAAATCCAACATGTTGATTGCCAGTTGGTACTTCCATGTCATTGAAATTTATTTCCTTAAGTGTAGATATAGATAACATGTCATTTTTAATTTAGTGACAAGATTTTTTTTTAAAGATAAATTTCAAAAAAAAAAAAAAAAAAAAACTTGTCACTAAATTAAAACTGACATGTTATCTATATCTTTTTTAGTGACAAGTTATTCATGGTTTGTTAACTGGATACTTTTTTTTGTGTGTAAAAAGCTTAATATTGCAAATCAATAAGTAAAAGGTTTACACCAAGAGAGATATGAGATATCACTATACAAACATAAGGTTGTTAACTGGATACTTTTTTTTTGTGTGTGAAAAGCTTAATATTGCAAAACAATAAGTAAAAGGTTTACACCAAGAGAGATATGACTATACAAACAGAAGGTTGTTAGGTAATTTTAGTGTTATCGACATGTTTTGGTGGTGTTGGATTAGCTTGTCGGCTAAGTTGATCTTGTTAAAATTAAACGAGTTAGGAGATGCGAGAGTGTAGACTCAATTTAATTTAATGAGATCGGGTATTGGTTTGTATATATAACTATTTAATTTGGGCTTATTTATTAACTGATTTGGACCTAGTTTATCAATCAAATGATTTATATATAGATTTGGGCCCAATTATTGATTAAATGGTTTATATCAAGTAACTGGATCAGATTGTTTATTAAAACACTCTAATAATAGAGTGGGCCTAGTATCATGGATCAAGATTGATTGTTTGGTAATAAGTTAACCAAAACTGGATCAGATTGTTTACTAAACACAACTAGTTTTTTACTATCGCCGCGGTGCAGCGAACGTCTTTTGTTGTTTAGTCTGTGTTTACATGTGTTTTGAAATCACTACGAGCGCGTTGCGCACGGAAACCGCTGACAAGAATAAAAAGAAAATATAGAAAAAACACTAAAATATAACCAAAAGAAAATCAACAAAAAAAGTTGTATGGTAATAATGTTGTTCGTATGAAACCTGTGGTTAGAGATGAGCAAATGATACTGGGTACCGGTACCGAATTTCCCGAACCGAAAAATCTTAAGTACCAATTCGGTACGACTTTTGGCGTTTCTGGTACCGGTTCGCTACCGTTTTTTACCTTCATATACAGGTACCGTAATTGGTATTTTCGGTACCAGTACCGATTCGATAATGGTTGGCACCGAGTTCATCCCTACCCCTGAAACTAAAAAAAGAAATCATTAGCGATTAAACAGCGATTAAACCTCGATTATTAATAGATACTCCACCTAATACAACTAAAACAAATAAATAATAGAATCGATTACAAGTCAAAGAAGTCAAAACAGTAGTTGAGCAAGGAGTGACAGATCGCAATTAGCAATCTTTTCTTCCTTTGACTTCAATCTTGACTTTGACTTTGACTTTCGAAACACGGGGTGTTACAGCCTCCCCTACTTAAGGGAATTTCGTCCCGAAATTAAGCTTTAGCCGTAACAAACAACTGCGGGTACTTCGCCTTCATGTCACTTTCGAGTTCCCAGGTAAACTCGGCACCGCGTTTTCCTTCGCAGCGAACCTTCACAATGGGAATGCGTGAGCGTTTGAGCACCTTGGTTTCTTGTCCCATGATCTCGACAGGCTTTTCCACGAAGTGTAATGTTTCGTCCACTTGTAAATCTTCGAGAGGGACATGTAATTCCTGGTCGGCCAAGCACTTTCTGAGGTTCGAAACGTGGAAAGTCGGGTGGACATTACTAAGTTCCTCCGGTAGTTCGAGTCTGTAGGCCACTTTCCCAATCCTTTCCAGAATTTTAAAGGGTCCAACATATCGAGGAGCGAGCTTTCCTTTCTTGCCGAATCTGACCACCCCCTTCCAAGGTGCAACATTTAGGAGTACGTGATCGCCAACGTCAAATTCAAGGGGCTTGCGGCGTCTATCGGCGTAACTTTTCTGTCGGCTCCAAGCTTTCAACAGATTGTCTCGAATTTGAAGGATTTTGTCTGTCGTTTCTTGTAACAACTAAGGACCGGTAATTTGCGCGTCTCCGATCTCGTGCCATACAATAGGCGATCGACATTTCCTTCCGTATAATGCCTCAAACGGTGCCATTTTGATGCTAGAATGATAACTGTTATTGTACGAGAATTCAACCAAAGGTAAGTGCGCGTCCCAATTACCACCAAAATCTATGACACACGATCGAAGCATGTCTTCAAGGGCGCGAATCGTTCTTTCAGTCTGACCGTCGTTTGGGGATGGAACACGGTACTTAAGTTAAGCGTAGTACCGAGAGCAGATTGAAATGTTTCCCAAAGACGCGAGGTAAACCGACCATCGCGGTCAGAGATGATGTCACGAGGCGTCCCATGTCGACAAATGATTTCATCGGTGTAGATTCGGGCTAATTTTTCTACCTTAAAGTCTTCTCGTATTGGCAGGAAATGAGCTGATTTAGTCAAACGGTTGACTACAACCCAAATGCTATCATGACCTGATTGAGTGCGCGGAAGTTTTGTTATGAAGTCCATAGCTATACTCTCCCATTTCCACATCGGGGTCTCGGGTTGAACGAGTAAGCCAGAGGGTCTTTGATGCTCAGCCTTGACCTTCGCACAGGTTAGGCATTTCGAAACATAGATAGCGATATCCTTCTTCATGCCCGGCCACTAGTACTTGTAGCGCTAGTCCTGGTACATCTTGTCAGCACCGGGATGAACAGAATATCGAGATTTGTGGGCTTCATCCATCAGAAGTTGACACAAATTCGTACGCTTGGGAATCCAAATTCGGTCCAAATAATGAAAGATACCATTCGGTTTATTCTCGAGTTGGGCGCCATCATTTAGAATCCTTTCTTTCTTCAAAGTACGTTCGGTAAAACAGGCATGCTGAGCGTCACGGATGAGGGCTTCGAGATTATGCTGGGCTTGGGAATTACGAACGCTATGCAAATAGCTTCGTCGACTGAGAGCATCGGCAATGACGTTTGCTTTGCCTGGGTGGTAACGAATCTCACAGTCGTAATTGTTGAGCAGGTCTACCCACCGGCGTTGACGCATATTCAGTTCATTCTGGTCAAAGATATGTTGTAGGCCCCTATGATCGGTGAAGATCGTACACTTGGTACCATAAAGGTAGTGTCGCCAAATATTTAACGCAAAAACAACTGCGCCAAGCTCGAGGTCGTGTGTGGTGTAGTTCTTCTCGTGGATCTTGAGCTGTCGAGAAGCGTACGCGATAACCTTGTCTCGTTGCATAAGAACACAACCAAGACCAAGGTTCGAGGCATCGCAGTAGACTACGAAATCGTCGTTTTCGACGGGCAGTGAGAGCACCGGAGCATTGCAAAGCATAGCTTTGAGAGTTTGAAAGGCTTCGTCCTGTTTAGTTCCCCAAACAAAAGGTTTATCCTTATGTGTAAGAGAGGTAAGCGGCACAGCGATTTTAGAAAAACCTTTGATAAATCGGCGATAATAGCCTGCCAGTCCGAGGAAAGAACGGACTTCAGACGGGTTTTTGGGTGTAACCCAACTCTTAACAGCTTCGATCTTCGCGGGATCGACGTGGATACCTTGACTATTGACAATGTGACCCAAGAATTGGACCTCCTCCAGCCAAAATTCACACTTGGAGTACTTGGCATAGAGACGGTTTCCCTGGAGTAACTCAAGAACCAAACGTAGATGCTGCGAGTGTTCGGATTTTGACTTGGAATAGGTCAGGATATCATCAATGAACACGATTACGAAGCGATCAAGAAAGGGTTTGCACACTCGATTCATTAAATCCATGAAAACTGTGGGGGCGTTGGTCAAACCAAAAGGCATAACAACGAACTCATAGTGCCATAGCGGGTTCGAAAGGCGGTTTTGGATATATCATCCTCTTGAATGCGTAACTGGTGATAGCCTGAGCGCAGATCAATCTTCGAGAAACACGTAGCACCTTGTAATTGGTCAAACAGATCATCGATTCGGGGCAAGGGATAGCAATTCTTGATTGTCAGCTTATTCAACTCCCTATATTCGATGCACATACGGAACGAACCATCATTCTTTTTGACGAAAAGGACAGGCGCTCCCCATGGAGAGGTGCTAGGGCGAATAAAGCCTTTATCAAGTAGTTCCTGGAGCTGACTCGAGAGTTCGCGCATTTTAGAAGGGGCAAGACGATAAGGCGCTTTAGCAACAGGGTTTGCTCCAGGAATGAGGTCGATTCGGAAATCGATATCATGAGTGGGAGGCAATCCGGGGAGATCTTCAGGAAATACGTTGGGAAATTCACGAACTAAAGGCACCAGGTCTACCTCCTTAACTTCTTTTTTCTCCGCTACTACAATGTGTGCCAAGAAAGCTTGGTATTCCTTGCGGAGATACTTGCTAGCCTGGACACATGACATGAGTTTAAGACCTTTTGAAGGAGTTTCACCATACACACAAAGTAGATCACCATTAGCGAGCGAGAAACGAATCATTTTATCGAAGCAAACAACTTCAGCACGATTTTCGCGAAGAAAATCCATGCCTACTATGACGTCAAAACTACCGAGCTGCATCGGAATAAGTCGATAGGGAAGACGTGATTGTTGAGTGCAAGCGTACAATCACGTAGTACAGAATTGAAGGCACGTCCGCGGGCTGCTGGTTGTTGCTGCTGTTGCTGAGGCTGCTGCTGGGGCTGCTACTATTGTGGCTCTTGCTTAACCACTCGATTGGGGCACATGTTTGCGAAGTGGTTGGGATCACCACACGCAAAGCAAGCTCTAGCATGAGCCGCGGGTACAGGAGCTGCTTGATGGCCTTGAGGAGCAGTAAGTAGAGCTTGCTGAGCAGGAGCTTGACCTTGAGCTGGATCTGGGGTTTGACGTGGACCTGTACGACAGTTGGCGGTGAAGTGGCCGTACATGTTGCAATGCACACAGTATCTGCAAGCAATTCCCACAGGATGGTGATAGGAACAAGTAGGGCAAACCGGGTGAGGACCAGTATACGCACGCTTGGCAGGCGGTGCATTGACCACAAGTGCCACTACTTGGCGGTGTTGAGGTTGCGGTGGAGCAGGAACGGATTGGAGCGGGGCAGCAGTAACTGCACAGTTCTTGTTGCTGTAACTGGCGTTGTTCTTCCTCTTTCGGCGTGAGAGCTTTGAAGATTGCGGTGCGGCGGTGGTTTCAGTGGTTGGAGCAGTGGTAGCTTGATGCAGATTCTTGGGAGCTTTATCCCAGTAGAGACTTGACTCGCTTGTCGTTGATCTCAGCAGCGAGTAAAAAGGTTTCCTCAATTGTTGTCGTCTTTGCAACTTGAACGAAATCAGCCACGCAATCTGGAAGAGCACGGATATACTTCTTGATGGTGATTTCAGGCGTGGTAACTTGGGTAGGACAGATTATGCTTAGCTGCTTGAAACGAGCAGTCAAACCAGCGTTGTCTCCATCTTTCAGCTTGATATGCCAGAACTCGTCCTCCAGCTTTTGGCGTTCGTGGGGAGGGCATAACTCTTGCATCATAACGTCCTTCAACTCATCCCACGTCAGCCCGTAAGCTGCATCATTTCCGCGTTTGTTTCGCTCGGCCGTCCACCAATCTAGAGCTCGGGATTGGAAGACGCCAGTGGCGTTAAGAGTACGGAGATTATCAGGACAGCCACTCTGGCGCAGGGTGACTTCGATAGAATCAAACCATTAGAACATGGTCGTAGGCCCATCTTCACCGGTAAACTCTTTCGGGCCGCAGGCTTTGAACTGCTTGAAGCTAAAAGCAGCTTTAGGAGCATCAGTCCTGGATTCTTCAGACGACTTGCTAGCGTTTTCATTTAGCTCACTAACAATCTGGGGGATAACTTTCGCCATTTGCTTAGCGACGAGGGCGGCGATGCGTTTGTCATCATGATTGCGGCGAGCAGACCGGGAACGAAAGGATCCAAATGACGACATTGTCTGCAATAGATAATGCCATAGGATTCAAAACGCTATTTAATCGAATCTCACCACACTCATACTATTACTAAAGCTCGGGAACACAAACAACCACGTAAGCACATAGGCACATAATCACAGAAGCACGTAAGGGACAGAAGCACATAAGGCAGTCAGAACATAGAACCCATTCTATATTTTACACGTATTCACCTATCCTGGTCACACACCATCACCTATCGTTCAAGTCCACAAATGGAAGAATAGCGATTGCGATTAGCGAGCACACAGCAAGTAACATAGCATGCGTTTATCCACAAGTAGCAGCGATTTGTTAGCGTATTGAGATAGATGTGTAGTGCGGGTCGTGTGTGTCGATCAAAGCGAGAAGCGAAAAGCGTATAGACCAAAAAACACATAAACAGGTAAAACCACATAAAACACACAAAAAGCAACAAATATCAGAGTCAGCAGTTGCAGCTCAGAATCGAAACACACAAAATCAGCGAATGCGAGATTGAAATCGAGGATAGATTGTCTAAGGCTTGATAGACGTTGACTACCCAAAGTGATTCGACTATTCACAAGGACTTTTGTTACACTCTTTGGCTTTCGGGACTGTGCTCTCGCCTCGATTTTACGCGAATGGCACGCATCCTTCCAGTTACAGTGTGGCTTCAAGTCGTTGGAGTCCGTCGAGACCTTGGTGACAGTTTTGTAAACCAAAATAGAGCACGGAACAAGTCGTCTAGGTTTGGGTTTCACCCCTGACTTAACAACTTCGTCCTTGTTTTTGATAAAGTAGAGAGGGAAATTTGCGTCGAGGTGCGGATTTCACTCCTGATTCAACTCAAATTCTCCTGTTTTATAGTAAAGATAGCAATTCGAACGAGTAATCTGGTCGAGAGTTTACGGTTTTCACACCTAATCTTAACCAGATCATTCGTTTGTGTGTATGTCCAGCCTTAGGAAAGGTTGATTTTGCACAGAACTGTAGAATGCGATGTTCGCATAAAGGTGTAGTGTACAGCGAGTGTGAGCGAGAAGTAGCGAATAAGTTCGTACAAAACCCTTTAGGGGTGTAAGGACTCTCAAAATTGTCCTAAAAATACCCGTAAGTATAATCCTGGACCCCTGAAACCATACTGTGCATGATAAACTAAGAAAACAAGAAATATGGTCTTCAGGCGGGCCGCGTAAAGGTTAAGCATACTTTACGCGGGCTGCGTCAACCCTTGGTTTGACCGGATAAGTATCCGGATCCACGTATCACCCACCTGGCCAACCTATGCATGACCATGCAACCCTATACGTAGTCTAGGCGGCCACGTGGGCCGCGTAAGATATAATGGATGGTTTACGCGGGCCGCCTGAACCTCCAATTTCAGCTATAAATAGCTTGTTGCATGCACAGTCCACTGGTGTCGATCAAAACTCTAAAAAACGAATTGCTACTGTCCTAAAGTCGAATTTACTTTCAATATTAGCGAGGCGCTACTCCGATACCGGGTATTATATCGATCGCTGATACGATTCAATGTCCGATCGATTAAAACTATCCAATGGATGTTTAAGTGCTGGCCACATTAGGGTTATGCTTTGTCATTCGTCGTGAATTCGATGGATGTTTAAGTATCGCACTTTGTCATTCGTTGTGAGGGTTTAATCTCGTGAGTTATCGTAAATGCTGTATTAGTTACTAACCCAGTTCGTGTGCATGTTATTTAATTTAGGTCAAAAAGGTTAATCAGTAGGCTAAGCTCTGTCCAATTAAACTTGCAATGTGAGTCATTCTCTTTTTATCAAATGTTTTACAATACCTCAAAATATTTTCAAATGTTATAATTACAGGGAGTAAGTCGTGGTTATCTTAATCACTGGCTAGTGGGGTATTGTGCACATTACTAAGTTTCACTGGTTAGGCTAATATATCCTAACAGTGATCGTCACTACTTGGGGAAAGACCCAATAGTGGTATGACCATCGTCACGCAATGTGACACGGCGCCAGATACAAATAAGATAGAAGCCATTGTAATCGCCCTTATGCTGTAATTGATAACTATGTGTCATTTTAATTAAATTGAGTGACTCGCCAGCATTTCCCCGCTGATAAAATATTTTTAAAACATGTTTCAGGCAACCTCCTGTAGATCAAGGAAACGTGCTACGGAGCACTAACAAGCTTGAAGAGGTGGCTCAGTTAAAATAAATAAACATGTTTTAATAAATCAGGGAATTTCTTAGATAAATTCCTCCATTGTAAATTACGGGGATTTATCCCAATTTATGGAATAAAATAATTGGGCATTTTGAGTTTTAAAAGATCCTGTTAAAAACATTCCGCTGTCGCATCATCGATACCACGGGTTCCTGTCCCGCGGCTCCTGACCGGGTCAAACCGGGGCTGGGGCCGTGATAGGAAAAGGTGGTATCAGAGCTACTGATCGAGCCACTGATTCAAAGCCTATTAAGTAATTCAAAATACTTAATTTTCCTGATTACCAAATAGGTGATTTTGTGATTATATGTTTTATTATTTGAATATTTGTTTACAGTATGGGTAAGAAAAGAATTTCGGATATCTACCATAAATTAGATACCTCACCAAAAGAAAAGGGAAGTTCATCCCGATCAAATTCCTCAAGATACTCAGTAGATCCTGAGGAAGGAATATTTGTTCAAAAAGGACAATATGAGGAACCACTTTCTCCTAAGAAAAGAAGTCTTATTATTAGAAAAAGTCAGGAGAAAAGAATGAAGTTACAACCAAAAGAAGTGAGGGTTAATCAGGAAACCCAGGAACTAGACAGTAACCCACCATGGGAGGATAAATTAGATGAAAAATGGGCTGATCTTTATATGCTAGCCACTGTAGCAGTAAAAACAAATCTTTAAAAGTCCTAATTCAGTTCTAGCAACCCTTATCATCTACAAATCAGAAATTTTACCCAGTAAATAAATAAATTACAATAAACCATAGTATATTTTAATTGTCAGTTGTCCTTTGTATTAAATTAAGTCACACGGTATGCAATAATACTTAAAGCTTATCTGTGAAAATTTGTTATAAATTTTTAACTTAATATTTTTACATATATGTTAAACAGCATGAATGAATTATCTGGAGCCCTAGAGAATCTTAATCTCTACCCTGTGAACATAGAAGTTTCTAAAGAATTTATTGGTTACTTTGCTGAGGTGGAAAAACCTATAGAATTTCAAGCTCCACCTTTGGAGAAAGCAAAACCTAAGAAAAGAAGAAGATTTGTAGGTTGGAGACGTGTCCGCAGAAGAAAACCAGCAACTAGAAGAATTCCTAAGATAGAGAATCCCATGGATAAAGGAAAAGGGATAGCAATTGAGGAAGATTCAAGGCAAGCAGGGATGGAAATTGGGGAAGGTTCTAAACAAGAGATTGAAGAAAGTTCTAAGCCAACCCAGGAAATGACATTACAAGAAGAGCTAGATTTCATACTGGCAAGCTGTGATACCATTAAGCCTGTCAATGAAAATATTTTTACCTATCCTGCTGAAACTCAAATCCCAATAAACCTAGAACCAGCTATTCCAGACCCTTTGATCCACACCCAACCTTTAGGACAAATGGATGAGTGGTGGACTAACGAATGGCAGTTTCAAAACCTTCTCAACAGCCCCAATACCTTTTTCCCTCAGTTCGACCCAGAACCTATACCAAATCCACCAATGAGTAATGAGAATTTAGCTGAACTCCGCCACTTCGGCGAAGAGTTGATGGATGCAGGGAATAGGATCCGGGAGATAGGAGGACAAATCTCCTGGAAATATGATGAGAGGGAACATCGTTTTTAATATGTTAGCTGACAAGGGAAAAAGGGGATTATGAAACTGTGTTTGTATAAATAATAAAAACCAGTATGTGTAAAATAAACAATTAAACGGTTGTAAAATAACAGTTTGTATTGAAGTATATTATATTATATAAACATAGAAGTTAAGAAATTGACAATTTAGATGTGTATTTGTTTATATGATTATGTGCGATTAAATTGTTATATTTGGTTGTTTCTTATTGATACTAATTATTTATATAAAATTTATTACCAGATGGCAAACGCTGGTAATGAACAAGTTAACGAGGGTAATCAATCCGAGCTCAACAATGAGGATCAATTTCTAAATAGGCAGGATATAGAAAATATCATTGCTCAGGGAATAGCCAATGCTATTCCAGCAATCCTTGCAGCTGCTCGAAATCCAATCGAACCTCAACAAATTGTTCCTAGAAAACGAACTCAGGAAGATAATTTCAGTAATAGTGTAAATGGAGGCGGCAACCATATTAATAACAACAACGATGGGATACAAGCTCCGCTCCTTAAGAAAATAAAAGCTGCAACACCTGGTTGCACTTATAAAGAATTTCTTGCCTGTAAACAGGCTGAGTTTGCAGGTAATGAAGGGGCAACTGCTGCACTGCGTTGGTTAGAGAAAACCGAAGCAGAAATTACAATAAGTAAATGTGCCGAGGACGACAAAGTCATGTACGCTTCACATCTTTTCAAAGAAGGGGCGCTAGAATGGTGGAATACAGTACTACAAGCCAAAGGAAGAAATGTGGCTTATGCCATGAACTGGGAAGAATTTAAGAGTCTTGTGGAAAGAAAATTCTGTCCCGAATATGAAAAAGAGCAAATGGCAAATAAATTCTTGAACCATCGGATGGTGGATATAGACTGTCGAGGGTATACTTCGACATTCTTCGAATATGCGAGAGTAGTACCAACTCTGGCTTCGCCAGAACCGGTGATTATTTCCCGCTATATTTGGGGATTAATTGGCGAAATCCGTGACATTGTCAAAGCTGCGAGACCACGCACTATTGATGATGCTGTGGAATTAGCTAACACCCTAACTGACGGACTGGTACGTACACGAGAAGAAACCAGGAAAAAGGAAGTAGCCCAAAAGATTACCCAAGGATTCCGGATGGGTAACCGTAACAATTTCAAAAGAAGGGGGACTGGGCAATCTTCCACTGGTCCATTTTGCAATACTTGCAAAAGGAAGCATTCTGGAAGATGCAAGGGATATTGCAATTTTTGCAAAATTCCGGGGCATCAAGAAGAAGACTGCAGGAAGAAGAAATTCATAGTTTGTTACAACTGTGGAGAAGCTGGGCATATTAAGCCAGACTGCCCTAAATTAGTCAAACCAGCTGATAACAAAGCTAAACCTGCAGAAGGAACTACCAAGAAGAACATAAGAGCCTTCCAACTAACTACTCAGGAAGCAGAGCTAATCCCGGATGTGATAGCTGGTACGTTCCTAGTTCACAACGTTTACGCAAAAGTATTATTTGACTCTGGTGCAAACCAAAGTTTTATTAATTCTTCATTCTGCCAAGCTCTTAATTTACCCTTAACCAAATTTAGGCAGATTTTTACAGTCGAAACGGCAGACGAAAATTCTGTTAATATAGATAAGGTTTTGCAAGAAGGAAAGATAGAACTTTTAGGCCATAAATTTTCTGCAAACCTGTTACCTATGAAATTAGCCGGATTCGATGTGGTGTTAGGAATGGATTGGTTAGTAACCAACCATGCTCGAATTCTTTGTGACAAGAATTCCATAGAAATTCAGGCACCTACCGGAGAAGTGATCATGATTACAGGAGATAAGCCACGTAAACCCATGAAGTTCATTTCAGTAACAAAAGTTGCTAATTATGAACGAAAGCAAGGAATAGTGTATATGATTTCAGTAATCATTAACACTAAGAGTAAGGAACTTAATGAAATTCCAGTAGTATCAGAATACTCGGAGGTATTCCCAGAAGAATTACCTGGATTACCACCTGATAGGGAGGTAGAATTTAGAATTCATTTAATTCCTGGAACTACACCAATAGCTAAAGCACCTTATCGGTTAGCACCCACAGAAATGCTAGAGTTAAAGAAACAATTAGATGAATTACTAAGCAAAGGATTCATACAACCTAGTTCATCCCTTTGGGGAGCGCCAGTGTTGTTTGTGCAAAAGAAGGATGGTTCGATGCGAATGTGTATCGATTATAGAGAATTGAATAAGGTTACAATTAAGAATCGATACCCATTACCTAGGATTGATGATCTCTTTGATCAACTCCAGGGAGCTAGATACTTTTCTAAGATAGATTTACGCTCTGGATATCATCAATTAAAGGTACAAGAAGAAGACATACCTAAAACGGCTTTCAGAACTAGGTATGGTCATTACGAGTTTACAGTCATGCCCTTCGGATTAACAAATGCACCTGCAGCATTCATGGACATGATGAATAGGATCTGTAAACCGTACTTGGATAAATTTGTAATTGTCTTTATTGACGATATACTTATTTATTCCAAAAATCAGGAAGAGCATTGTCAGCACTTGCATGCACTCTTAACTTTGTTAAGAAAGGAGAAGTTGTACGCCAAATTCTCGAAGTGTGAATTTTGGCTACAAGAAGTGCAATTCTTAGGACATATGGTAAATCACGAAGGCATTTATGTAGATCCTGCTAAGATAGAAGCAATCACCAAATGGAAGGTTCCGCAATCAGCAATGGAAATTAGAAGTTTTATAGGTTTAGCTGGATATTATAGACGGTTTATTAAGGATTTTTCTAAAATAACCGTACCATTAACTAAGCTAACCTGTAAATCAGTTAAGTTTGAATGTGGAACTAAACAAGAAGAAGCTTTTAGGATTTTAAAGCAAAAGTTAACCAATGCTCCAATTCTAGCTTTACCAGAAGGAACAGAAAATTTTGAAGTATATTGTGATGCTTCAAATCTAGGATTAGGATGTGTGTTAATGCAACGCAAGAAGGTAATTGCTTATGCATCAAGGCAATTGAAAAAGCACGAGGAAAATTATACGACTCATGACTTAGAGTTAGGAGCCATAATTTTTGCCCTTAAAATTTGGAGACATTATCTGTACGGAAGTAAGTTTACAATTTATACAGATCATAAAAGTTTAAGATATATCTTTGGGCAAAAAGAATTAAACATGAGGTAAAGAAGATGGATGGAAATCTTAAGTGACTACGACTGTGATATTCAATATCACGAAGGAAAGGCAAATGTAGTTGCAGATGCCCTAAGTCGTAAGTATCATGAGAAACAACGACGGGTTCGTGCTCTTAGCTTAAATCTACAGTTAGATTTAATGGAACAATTGAAAAATGTTCAAGAAACAGCAATCAAAGATGATGCTGAAGGAATGAAAGGACGAATAAAAGACTTAGAACAAGGTAGTGATGGAATTTGGAGATTCCATAAGAAAATGATTTGGGTACCTAAGCAGGGAGAATTAAGGAATCAAATTCTAGAAGAAGCCCATAAGTCTAGGTATACCATGCATCCTGGTAACAACAAAATGTACCAAGATTTAAGAAATAATTTCTGGTGGATAGGTATGAAAAAGGATATAGCTAGATATGTTTCTAAATGTCTTACTTGTTCACAAGTTAAGGCAGAACACCAGAAACTATCAGGTTTACTTCAACAAATAGAAATGCCTGTATGGAAATGGGAACTCATAACAATGGATTTTGTTACTAAGTTACTGTTATGGGTGAAATTCTGAGCCCATATCCTGGAAAATATCTTGATCTATATCTTGTTTATGTAGTATCTGTTTACATCCGGGATGCTGGTTCAGGATATTGGTAACATCCTGAATGGTATCCTCGGGATTACTAATGGATTACGTGCAGGTACGTGGGATAGAAGCTAACAACGTTCACAAGACTTATTCTGCGGAAGACTCGGTCCAAGTCGTTCAAATGAAGACGTTGAAGCCGTATTACTCGGTCCATAACGTTCATAATGGAATATTCGGAGTAGCCCATATTTGTAGGGATTATTGTTTGTAATTCATTACTATAAATAGGTGGGTATACCAGATCAGATAGGACATCACAATCACACTCGCTACACTCTAACACTTGCTCTCGAGCAATTCTTACTTTCATACAAAAGCATTGTAACACTTAGCGATCTGGTCCATATCCTGCACTGTATCCTGAAGTTTAAAGCAATAAGAAGAACAAGGCAGCTGCGATTGTCAGCTCCCGAGGTTTTATGCCGGCGATCTAGATTGATCAAGGGCTTTCCTCGTACATCTCGTGTCATCTCCTTTACTTTTTGCTCATTGTTTGCTCACTGTTTGATCGCAGATACAGCTCAATATCCTGAGCCGTATCCTGAATACTGATTTTCTAAACAACTCAACAAGCATATTTTCTATAAACTTTCTAGCACACTACCTCACATTACTAATTTGATCACTAAATTGCTTCGGTAATTTTTGACCAAAACAATTTGGCGCCCACCGTGGGGCAAGTGGTGCTCTCTTTACTAAAAATTTTTGGTAAATCGCTAATCGGTTATCTATTTTCAAAACTTTTTGCCACATTGTCCATAATGGCCTCAAGATCAAACATGAGTTCCTCTACTGTGTCTGCTACGACTTCTACTACTACAGGTTCGGTGCTTCCACCACCTCCTCCAAGAATGCCAGCCTCTACACGACCTCAGGATATTATCCCTACCCGCAGTGTTTAGGAATCTGCCCCTGTTTTAGCTTCTAACGACGAAATTCTAACCTTATTTGGAAGTGTGTAGGAACAAATGAGGCAGCAGCAAGAGACAAACCAAATGCTTTTGAGGGAAATACAACTCCTGAAGTCTGGCTCGAGCAGATCTGCTGAGGATATTGTCACTCCGTTACAACCCAGAACTTTGAACTTCAGTTCAGCTGTGTATACTGAGGATAACAGGGGGAATATTGTGCCCAGCCTTCCTCAGAATCATACCCCTGAAATACCCTCCTCGGTCAGGATATCGACCATAAGGAGCTCAGGATATGCTTCAGGATATGGGCAAAATCCTCCAACGGGTAACATGTCAAATAATAATAATACTCATACTACTAACAATAGTGGATCCTTGCAGGATACAGGTGTCACATCAGCACTTACTAGGGAACTTCAGAAGTTGAAGGACATGATATCAAGTGTACCCGGGGTGGTCCAGCCGATCCCGGAAGTGTCTCAAGACAGCCACAAGATATCTCGTTTTGCATATCCTATCTGTGATGCTGAGATTCCAAAGAGGTTCCAAACCCCCAACATGAAGCTTTACGACGGAACAACGGATCCTGAGGAGCATATTGCTCAGTATAGGGAAAGGATGGAGATTAACCCTATCCCTCCGGATCTCAAGGAAGCATGCTTGTGCAAGGGTTTTGGTTCAACCTTGACAGGATCAGCCCTGAAATGGCTTTTGAATGTTCCTCCACATTCGATTACATATTTTGCTCACTTAGTAAATTTATTTAATAGTCAGTTTTCTTGTAGTAGAAGCTTTGAAAAATTAACGAGTGATCTCTACAGGATAACACAGGGGCCTCAGGAATCCCTTAGGGATTATGTGAACAAGTTCAGCCGGGAATCACTGGACATTCCTCATCTTGATGTTGCAACAGCTATGCAAGCTTTCAAGA
Source organism: Helianthus tuberosus (assembly GCA_030545235.1). Lineage (NCBI taxonomy): Eukaryota > Viridiplantae > Streptophyta > Magnoliopsida > Asterales > Asteraceae > Helianthus > Helianthus tuberosus. The sequence continues at coordinate 110,497,963 of CM060364.1, read as the reverse complement.
TGGGGCTGCAAAAAGATTCTCAATTTTATCAAGACCTTGTAATGAACCCATGCAGGAACTTGGATGAAGCTCGGAACAGGGCCCTAAGATATATTCGGTTGGAAGATGACAGAAAGATGCAAGAAAGAATGAACTCATCCAACACTTATGAGTCAACTAACAGGAAGTCAGAATCCTCATTCAAGTCATATCGGCCTAAGCCATATGGCAGAAATGAGAACAAGAGAGTGAATGCTGTCGAAGATGAGGATCCTGAAGAGTATCCTGAATTATCTTAATATTGCTTTTCTATTAACATTCCTGAATTGATGTATGCCATGCAGGGTCTAGGGGACAAGGCAAGATGGCCTCGAAAGAATCAACAAAAAGCAGATTGGAAAGACAAATCAAAATGGTGTGCTTTCCATGAAGATTTCGGACATATGACTGAGGATTGCATCGCTCTAAGGAAAGAAATAAGCTATCTTCTAAGCAAGGGATATTTGAAGGATCTCTTAGGAAGAAAGAAGAATAAGGGTCAGGATACTGAGAAGGATCCTGAGCGAGCAGCATCACCTCCCGCGGATGCCAAGATAATCAACTTCATTTCAGGAGGATCCGACATTTGTGGAACTTCGTATTCGGCAGCAAAGAGACATGCAAAAGAAGCTAAGGCCGAAAGGGGAGACAAACCTGTCAGGATGACTACACTTACAACTGATAAAGTGATCACATTTGATGCCGATGACAGGGATACTGTCCAGGATCCTCACCATGATGCTCTGGTAATAACGTTATATTTGGCTAACCATTTTGTACGCAGGATATTGGTAGATAATGGCAGCTCCGTCAACATAATCCAACTAGAGACGCTTAAAAGAATGAATGTATCTCCAATGGATATCACTTCAAAGTCTACTGTGCTTGTTGGGTTCAGTGGAGAGGCTAGAAACACAGTGGGAGAGATAAAGTTGCCGGTGTACGTTGAAGGAGTCAACTCGATACAACGTTTCTGTGTAATGGACTCTCTATCCTGCTATAACATTATACTGGGAAGACCATGGATTCACGATATGAGGGCCGTGCCATCAACATATCACCAATGCATCAAGATACCTACCCCTTGGGGAGTTGTTAAAGTTGATAGCGATCAGCAGGAGGCGAAAGAATGTTACTCATCCTCGATGAAATCCTCAACCAAACCTAGTGCAGCATAGCAATTAAAGACGCGGGCCCAGGATATCGTGGAGGATCCGGAGCAGGATGTGAAGAAAGTTGTCCTAGACCAGGATAATCCCGATATTTCGGTGCTCGTGGGAACCAATATCCCTCAGGATATTGAGGAGCAATTAATTAACTTTTTAAAATGCAGGATGTCAACGTTTGCATGGAAGCATGAGGATATGACAGGCATATCCAAAGATATTATTACTCACAAGCTTGGAATTGATAAATCATTCAAGCCTGTGCAACAAAAAAGAAGGAAGTTTGCTCCTGAGCGGAATGCGATTATTCAAGAGGAAGTTGGGAGATTATTGAAGTCCAGGATGATCAGAGAGGTTAAGTTCCCGAGGTGGCTAGCAAACGTGGTTGTGGTACAGAAGAAAAATGGGAAATGGAGAGTCTGTGTAGATTACACAGACTTGAACAAAGCTTGTCCTAAAGACCCATTTCCTCTTCCCCACATTGATGCAATGGTAGATGCCACTGCCGGGCATGAAATGCTGACTTTCATGGATGCGTCCTCAGGATTTCAACAGATCCAAATGGAGCCTTCCGACCAGGAGGATACTGCCTTCATGACACCAACAGGTATTTATTGTTATACTGCTATGCCTTTCGGTTTGAAAAATGCATGTGCAACATACCAAAGATTGGTAAACATGATGTTCAAAGACAAACTGGGGGACACCATGGAGGTGTACATCGACGATATGGTGGTAAAATCAAAGAAAGCTCAGAATTTGATATCCTGGACCGGTATAACATGAAGCTGAATCCTGCTAAGTGCCATTTTGGAGTAGGAGCAGAAAAATTCCTAGGATATATGGTGACCAAAAGAGGAATAGAAGCAAGCCCGGAGCAGATTAAAGCCATCTTGGATATTAAATCACCCTCAAATATGAAGGATGTTCAACGACTAACAGGGCGAGTGGCAGCATTGAATAGATTTATCTCAAGATCTTCAGAAAAATGCAAAGATTTTTATGATATCCTGAAGAAGAACAAAAGATTCGAGTGGGGAGAGAAGCATGAAGCAGCCCTACAGGATTTGAAACGATATCTCTCAACCGCACCTCTGTTGATGAAACCTGAAAATGGTGAACCACTATCCCTGTACCTTGCTGTATCAGGGAATGCTGTAAGTGCCGTTCTCATAAAAGACCATGAAGGTCAGCAATATCCTGTTTATTATGTTAGTAAAAGTTTGTTAGATGCTGAAACTAGGTACTCTCATTTAGAAAAATTAATACTAGCATTAGTTATGGCATCAACGAAACTTAGACACTACTTTGAGACACATAGGATACATGTTAAAACCAATTATCCTGTAAAAAAATGTGCTTAGAAAGCCAGAAATGTCAGGCAGGATGGCCAAGTGGTCAGTAAAATTGAGTGCCTATGATTTAGTATATGAACCTAGAAATGCCATAAAATCGCAGGCTCTAGCTGACTTTGTGGCTGATTTCAGTAGTGACATTCAGGATGAGGTAGACCTAGAAGTTCAACAGTTAGGAGAATCCTCAGGATCCTGGACATTATATACTGATGGTGCATCTAATGTAAGAGGAATAGGATTGGGAATACTACTAAAATCGCCACAGGGGGACATATTACCCCAAGCTATTAGGTGTGAGTTTCCCGCTACTAATAATGAGGCAGAATATGAAGCTTTAATTGCAGGATTAGAATTGGCTAAGAGTATGAATATCAAGAATTTGCAAGTATACGTTGACTCTTTGTTAATTACTAACCATTTCAATGGCCCCTATGCAGTTAAGGGAGAGAAGTTAATCGAATACCTCGATATTCTCAAAAAATTAGCAGGATATTTCGATGTTTTTACACTTGAACAGGTACCAAGGGAGGATAATGCTGAAGTGGATGCCTTAGAAAATTTGGGATCATCAATCAGGATACCTGAAGGGACCGGAATACCAATATTACATATCTTGTATCCTGCGACGAATCTTCAGGATAAGGAAGTAGCGGGCATCCAGGATCCTGGAGCAGAATATCCTGAAGAAGATCCTGAATCCTGGACGGCTCCAATCATAAAATATTTTAAGGAAGGACACATCCCCGGAAATCAAAATCCTAAGGCATTTAGGATGAAGGTATCACGATTCACTATTATAAATAATATTTTATATAAGAAATCTCTTGCAGGACCATATTTGAGGTGCTTGGAGGATCCTGAGGCCAAAGAAGTACTTCAGGATATACATGAAGGGGATTGTGGTAATCACACCGGGGGCAGATCATTGTTCTCGAAAGTATTAAGGACAGGATATTATTGGCCAACGATGAGGAAAGATGCTGCAGAATATGCTCGAAGATGTGATGCATGTCAAAGACATAGTAACATACTACATCAACCAGCTGAACCATTATATCCTGTAGTTTCCCCTTGGCCATTCATGAAGTGGGGAATGGATATAGTAGGGAAGTTACCAAAAGCTCCAGGAGGAAAAGTTTTTATGTTGGCTATGACAGATTATTTCTCCAAGTGGGTTGAGGCTGAAGCATTTGTCCAAGTTAGAGACCAAGAAGTAGTATCATTCATAAAGAGGAATATCCTGACTAGGTTTGGAGTGCCAGCGGAAATCATTTGTGATAATGGGTCCCAGTTTATAAGCAAAAGGACTACTGACTTTTGCAAGAGTTGGGGAATCAAAATGATCACATCTACTCCAGTACATCCTCAAGCGAATGGACAAGCTGAATCTTCAAACAAGATAATAGTGAATAACTTAAAGAAGAGACTTGGAGCCAAAAAAGGAAGATGGGCAGAGGAATTACCCTTTGTTTTATGGGCTGACAGGACAACGATAAAAAGTGCAACCGGCCAAACCCCATTCTCCTTAGTATTCGGAGCGGAGGCGATGATTCCAACGGAAATGGCGATACCTACTGCAAGATCTATCTTACAGGATCCTGAACAGAATCCTGAAGCCTTATGTCAAGATTTGGATACTATAGACGAAAAGAGAGACGCAGCAAGGCTAAGGATGGCAACATATCAGCAAAGAATATCCAGAGCATATAACAAGAACATAAGGACTAGAAGATTTCGAGTTGGTGATTGGGTGCTAAGAAAAGCTTTTCAAAATACCACTAATCCTGCCGATGGCAAGCTAGCTCCTAAATGGGAAGGACCTTATGAAGTCGAGTCTGAAGCAGGGAAAGGAGCATATCGACTCAGAAATATGGAAGGGGATATGCTACCAAGATCCTGGAATGCAATACATTTGAAGCTTTATTTCAAGTAAGAGTAGAATTTATATTCTATCTCGGAATGGTATGTATTCTATTTTTAAATATATTTTTATTTATTGTCTTGAACCCACTACTGACTTAAGCATCGGAGGGGTGTTAGCCAAGCTAACACCCACCTTAGTTTACAATTGTTTTGCAGGATATGTTTCAGGATACAGCTCCAGGATATATACTCAGGATAAATCAAAAGATCAGAGGATTGGCCCCCTCTCTCACGTTTAAGGGATCCTGGTCCCTTCAAAGGTTTAAAGGTATTCACCTTTCTTTCGAATTGGGTTTAAACACCTCGCCTGGAGCGCAAGTTGTCTAGGTATAGTTCAAGGTAGCGGGACCAGTTCATGTAAAAGTGGCTGACAATTTCGTTACTGTTGGCTATATCCTGGATCCTAAAGGTATATGAGGATTGATCACCCTCTCTCACGAAAGAGTATTTTCATACTCTCAAAGGTTTAAAGGTTTTCACCTTTCTAAGTATTGGAGTTTATACACTCTCGCCTGTAGCGCATGAAATTTAGGGTTTATCCCCAGATATCAGGGTTTATCCCAAGTATGCTAAGGATTCATTTCAGGATATCATGGGTTTTGCCCTGGGGTATTCGGTATTCATTTGAATTAAAATATAAATACATTGGTGGTTTTGGCAAACACAGGGGACATACGTTATGGATCCAAGTTTATAAGTATGCACTGGGGACAAACTTATGATAAAGGATTGGAATTGATTCTCTAAGAATCTCTGGTATGATCTCTCCTTTTTGTTTGGACAATTTATGGGTTATATTTCAATATCCTTTTCAAGATATCTTTCAGGATATCTCCCAGGATACATTTATGATATATGTTCCTGAGAATGTTCAAACCAAACAATTTTCACAAGTAAAATTTGTATGTTAATAACAACAGTAATAAAGTCAAAAGGATAGTCATATTATTAACATGCCAAAAGGTGTGCTCTTAGTTTCACCTCAAAACAGGGCCCATCCACTAAGAGCACTATAGTTCGTTACCATATTTACCCAACAGTTGAAGGATTCATCTCAAACCGAGACCCATCCACCTTCAACTGTTGTATTGTTCAAAAAGCATGCAGGAAATGTAAATTGTTCAGGTGCAGGAAAGTAAAGTGCGGTAAAGTAAATTGTTTTTGGGACTACAAACCAACATTCAAATTCAAAAAGGTGGGCTCTGGCCTTGGCACGTATATCCGTCATCGCCCACCTAAATGCCCTCACACAGCGGCATCACCTCCAACCTTCTCAGACTTCTCCGCTCCAGCATCCTGACCAGCATCATGCGCAGCATCCTGACCTATGTCCATCCCAGCATCAGCTCCAGCATCCTTCTTGTCTCCAGCTTGGACCACCACCTCTGCTGACTTAGAAGACTCACCGGCTTCAGAAGGAAGGGGCACCGCTTTGCCTCCAAGCTCCTTTAGTTTGGCCACCCAGGATTCAACTGGCCAAGATGGACAAACAAGGCCCGTCTCCTTGGCCTCGTAGGCCATCTTGATGCGTGCTTGTAACAGGGAGACGATAGCAGAAGCCTTGATTCCTTCCCGGAAATTGACCAAGGCTTGATCATGATCCATTTGAACGGTGGCAAGTTTGACATCAGCGTCTTAGGTGACCTTCTTCAGCAGGCTTTCGTAGTGCCGGGTCTTCGCTTCGGCAATGGCACCTTGGTCAGCAACGGTGCTTTCAAGCTGTTTGATCCTGGCTTCATGGAGTGCCACAGTACCACAAGCATCATTGTACAAGTGGAGCAAATGCTGGAGGCCCTGCACATCAATTATAGGTATAAGTTAGAAGATGTATATTGATCAGGATATACGTGCATTATATATGTGCAGGATATGTGTCAGGATATTACCTTGTTAAGGAAGGATGTCATTGGCTCTGAGGAATCAGAAAAGCTGAGTTCGTCATAAGAAAACCCTTCTGAACCTGGAGCACTGACTTCAAGACCCTTCCTCTTTTTCGCTGTGGAAGCACGGGTTCTCGGATTGGCCTTGGGAGCCGGGAGTGGCTTGGAGCTAGTAGCAGCAGGAGTCTCCTTCTTGACTGTGGCTGGAGTTGGATAGCTGTCAAGTTCATCAAGGTCTAGATAGACTGGGACTTTGCTGGAATCTGCACACAGGGAGTAAATTCTAAATCCCTCCTATGAATAACAGATAAAAAACATATGTGTAGGATATCTTGCAGGATCCTTACCAGACATGTTGGCACTGGAAAGAGGGCTCGGAGTCGGTGGAGATGGATTGAAACTTCTCTCTGCCTCTGGAAGGAGTCTGATGGCGTCTATTCTTTCTTGAGAATTAGCAAGAGGAGGTGCAATCTTCCTGAAATCAGCTGCACAAAAATGAAAATTTGTTAGTCCAGAATATGAGACAGGATAAGAGACAGGATCATTCTTAAACCCTAAGTCCTACCCTTTCTTAACCATCTCATCGGATAATCCGTTCCACCAGGGATCGAATCCCTTTTTACGAAGAAAAACTTGGATTGCCAACCATCCTCGTTCCTGGTGGCACGAAGTATCAATGGGGGACCAGAACTAGAATAAAACAGAAACCTAGATGAGCCATGGCATCTAAGCTTGTAGGCTAAAAGGAGATCATGGACGGAAAGGTCAGGTATATGGTTTCTCTTGATTTGGTCAAGAACAGACAAAACGCGCCAGAGCATTGGCATGGTTTGGCTGAAAGAAATTTTGGTGATGTTAAAGAACTCGGTAATGAAGTCCGGAAAAGGGAATCTTAGCCCTAAGGTAAACGGGAAGGCATTGAAACAAATCCACTCGTTGGAAACCATATCTGACCGGATTTCTCTATCAAAAGGTCGGAAAATAGTTCCTTCCGGAAAGATACCGGAGGATTTCAAGGCCGACAGATGAGCACTGTCAAAGGTGCATGTTTCATTCTCCGGTTCTTGGAGAAGATTCTGTTGGATGAATGTGGGAGCAGAATCGCCTGAACTGGACCTCGTCTGCCTGGGCATTTGGTCGCCTGAATTCTTGCCGGAGAAAGATAAAAGATGGTTATGAAGATGAGAGAGAGAATATTACCTTTTTCTTGTCGATTGTGGGTAAAAAAGGAGATGAGGATGAGAAGATATAGGGTATGATGAGTAAATATAGGCCGGGTGGTTGAAAGCTGTCACATCAATAGTCTTATCTCTTGATTGCCTTGGCCACCGTGAAAAAATGTGACCGTTAGGATATCAAACGGTAACATTTTTGGGGACAATTGTTATGGGTGAAATTCTGAGCCCATATCCTGGAAAATATCTTGATCTATATCTTGTTTATGTAGTATCTGTTTACATCCGGGATGCTGGTTCAGGATATTGGTAACATGCTGAATGGTATCCTCGGGATTACTAATGGATTACGTACAGGTACGTGGGATAGAAGCTAACAACGTTCACAAGACTTATTCTGCGGAAGACTCGGTCCAAGTCGTTCAAATGAAGACGTTGAAGCCGTATTACTCGGTCCATAACGTTCATAATGGAATATTCGGAGTAGCCCATATTTGTAGGGATTATTGTTTGTAATTCATTACTATAAATAGGTGGGTATACCAGATCAGATAGGACATCACAATCACACTCGCTACACTCTAACACTTGCTCTCGAGCAATTCTTACTTTCATACAAAAGCATTGTAACACTTAGCGATCTGGTCCATATCCTGCACTGTATCCTGAAGTTTAAAGCAATAAGAAGAACAAGGCAGCTGCGATTGTCAGCTCCCGAGGTTTTATGCCGGCGATCTAGATTGATCAAGGGCTTTCCTCGTACATCTCGTGTCATCTCCTTTACTTTTTGCTCATTGTTTGCTCACTGTTTGATCGCAGATACAGCTCAATATCCTGAGCCGTATCCTGAATACTGATTTTCTAAACAACTCAACAAGCATATTTTCTATAAACTTTCTAGCACACTACCTCACATTACTAATTTGATCACTAAATTGCTTCGGTAATTTTTGACCAAAACAGTTACCCAAAACCAGAAAAGGTAATGACACGATTTGGGTAATTATGGATCGATTAACCAAATCAGCTCACTTTCTACCTATGAAAGAAACCTTTAGCATGGAAAGGTTAGCCAAGTTATATGTAGATGAAGTCGTATCTTTACATGGAGTTCCACTCTCCATTGTATCAGATAGAGATAGTCGTTTTACTTTCCATTTCTGGAAAAGTTTCCAGGAAGCCATGGGAACCCGACTAAAATTAAGCACTGCATATCATCCACAAACAGATGGGCAGAGTGAAAGAACAATCCAAACTTTGGAAGACATGCTCCGAGCATGTGTAATAGATTTTGGTGGAAACTGGGACGATCAACTACCTTTGATCGAATTCTCCTATAACAATAGTTATCATTCGAGCATCGAAGCTGCCCCATTCGAAGCATTGTATGGAAGAAAATGCAGAACTCCCGTTTGTTGGGCAGAAATAGGAGAAAGTCAATTATCAGGTCCCGAGATAGTGCAAGAAACTACCGATAAGATCACTCAAGTCAAGGAAAGACTAAAAACGGCTCGTGATTGCCAGAAGAATTATGCAGATAATCGGCGCAAGCCACTCGAGTTTCAAGTTGGAGATAAAGTACTTTTGAAAGTATCTCCTTGGAAAGGAGTAGTTCGATTCGGTAAGAAAGGAAAGCTAAGTCCAAGATACGTAGGACCATTCCCAGTGATCCAACGTATAGGACCAGTGGCTTATCGTTTACAACTACCAGAAGAGTTAGCTGGAGTACATGACGTATTTCATGTATCCAACCTCAAGAAATGCCTATCAGACGAATCTTTGGTAGTACCTCTCCAAGATATAGAGGTAAACGAAAAGTTAAAATTTGTTGAGAAACCTCTTCAGATAGAGGACAGAAAGGTGAAATTTCTCAAACATAAACGGTTAGTACTCATCAAAGTCAAGTGGGATTCAAGGAGAGGACCTGAATACACTTGGGAGCTGGAATTAGAAATGAAGCGAAAGTATCCTCACTTATTCCAATAAATCTCGAGGACGAGATTTTAAATAAGGTGGGGAGGATGTAAGGACTCTCAAAATTGTCCTAAAAATACCCGTAAGTATAATCCTGGACCCCTGAAACCATACTGTGCATGATAAACTAAGAAAACAAGAAATTTGGTCTTCAGGCGGGTCGCGTAAAGGTTAAGCATACTTTACGCGGGCCGCGTCAACCCTTGGTTTGACCGGATAAGTATCCGGATCCACGTATCACCCACCTGGCCAACCTATGCATGACCATGCAACTCTATACGTAGACTAGGCGGCCACGTGGGCCGCGTAAGATATAATGGATGGTTTACGCGGGCTGCTTGAACCTCCAATTTCAGCTATAAATAGCTTGTTGCATGCACAGTCCACTGGTGTCGATCAAAACTCTCAAAAACGAATTGCTACTGTCCTAAAGTCGAATTTACTTTCAATATTAGCGAGGCGCTGCTCCGATACCGGGTATTATATCGATCGCTGATACGATTCAATGTCCGATCGATTAAAACTATCCAATGGATGTTTAAGTGCTGCCCACATTAGGGTTATGCTTTGTCATTCGTCGTGAATTCGATGGATGTTTAAGTATCGCACTTTGTCATTCGTTGTGAGGGTTTAATCTCGTGAGTTATCGTAAATGCTGTATTAGTTACTAACCCAGTTCGTGTGCATGTTATTTAATTTAGGTCAAAAAGGCTAATCAGTAGGCTAAGCTCTGTCCAATTAAACTTGCAATGTGAGTCATTCTCTTTTTATCAAATGTTTTACAATACCTCAAATTATTTTCAAATGTTATAATTACAGGGAGTAAGTCGTGGTTATCTTAATCACTGGCTAGTGGGGTATTGTGCACATTACTAAGTTTCACTGGTTAGGCTAATATATCCTAACAGTGATCGTCACTACTTGGGGAAAGACCCAATAGTGGTATGACCATCGTCACGCAATGTGACACGGCGCCAGATACAAATAAGATAGAAGCCATTGTAATCGCCCTTATGCTGTAATTGATAACTATGTGTCATTTTAATTAAATTGAGTGACTCGCCAGCATTTCCCCGCTGATAAAATATTTTTAAAACATGTTTCAGGCAACCTCCTGTAGATCAAGGAAACGTGCTACGGAGCACTAACAAGCTTGAAGAGGTGGCTCAGTTAAAATAAATAAACATGTTTTAATAAATCAGGGAATTTCTTAGATAAATTCCTCCATTGTAAATTACGGGGATTTATCCCAATTTATGGAATAAAATAATTGGGCATTTTGAGTTTTAAAAGATCCTGTTAAAAACATTCCGCTGTCGCATCATCGATACCACGGGTTCCTGTCCCGCGGCTCCTGACCGGGTCAAACCGGGGCTGGGGCCGTGACAGGAAAAGGTGGTATCAGAGCTACTGATCGAGCCACTGATTCAAAGCCTATTAAGTATTTCAAAATACTTAATTTTCCTGATTACCAAATAGGTGATTTTGTGATTATATGTTTTATTATTTGAATATTTGTTTACAGTATGGGTAAGAAAAGAATTTCGTATATCTACCATAAATTAGATACCTCACCAAAAGAAAAGGGAAGTTCATCCCGATCAAATTCCTCAAGATACTCAGTAGATCCTGAGGAAGGAATATTTGTTCAAAAAGCACAATATGAGGAAACATCGGGGCATGGCACACACCCTAACCGATGATGGAAGCATCGGGGCATGGCACTGAGCGAAACAGATTGTCGAGAGAAATTCCATAACAACTACATTACCGGATAGTTAATATTATGTCCCATACCATAACCCATCAAGTAAGTTAATTATTACAGACATAGATATCTCAAGACAAATAACATGTTTCGATAACTCAGATTCAAATAAATATTTTTTTTGTTTCTAAGACTCCATCCTAACTTAATTCCCACGTAGCAGCAAAACATCCTAAGCACCTGCCACATACGTTAAAATAGAGGTCAATACACATGGTGTAAAGGTGAGCATAAAAGTTTGATATAGCATAATAGAGTTCAAAATAGTTTACGCATAACCAGCATGTATCATGTATAATGCGAAGCTAGTAGGTTATCGACAATGAAATATGCACAGACTAGACTGCGAGTTGTAGAATGCGCAACACATATCACCACTGCGACATGTGAGAGGTAACCTTAACAACCCTTGTCCACGACAGGTGCTGAGTCCAGACAAATAGTACTATCGTTGCTAAGGCGTCAGGCAACAATCACTGTGTTAACATAACATACAAGAATTCATCGAGTAACACGTATCATGCAGAAACGGTCAGCGTATAAATAGTGTTTGCGTTGTGTGAAAGATGTGATTTAGAATAAGTAACGTATGTAACACCCAAAAGTGCATAAAGCAAAAAGGGATCGAGTATACTCACAGATCGTGCTTAACAAGTAAACACTCTCTTGGATTGAAGGGAGCGCTGAGAGATTAGCCTAAACAGTTAACGATAGCATAAACGATGAGCGGTGCGATAAACGGTGCAAAAGTACCAAGTGTCAGATAGTAATCCAATCGGATGGCAATCCGATCGGATGGCCAGTCGATCGGATGTCAATCCGTTCGGATGGTCATCCGATCGGATGGCCATTCGATTGGATTGACATTCGTTTGGTGAGGATGTGTTTGTGTATGATCGCTTTAAAGTTTTCGTTGTAGCATTTTGAAAATAGAGAAGTATCTCTACCCTTCAGGTCGATCGATCGAACGGCCGTTCGATCGGATAGCGATCCGATAGGCAGGACACTTAGTGAGAACAAGTTCACAGGAAGATTGTCACTCAATCGGATGGTAATCCGATCGGTTGGTAATCCATTAGTTACTGATGATCTTTGAAAATTATAAAAATGATTAAGTGTCGAAGTTCCAAACGTCACATGGTAGGATGGTCATTCGATCGGATGGCTATCCAATCGGACGGTAATCCATTCGACGTTCAAAACTTTGAAAGTTTGAATGAAAAGTTTAGGTGTGAAACCAAGTGCAAGCCGATCGGATGGCTGTTCGATCGGATGGAAATCCGATCGGACGGCAATCTGTCCCAACGGCCTGATCGTCTTGGTACTTGATTATTTTGAAATTTTTGCAGTTTTGATCGAGACGGTGTGATAACGTGCTAAACAACGGAAACCCCATCATGAACCAAGTGACCCGATCGAACAGGAACCACCCTAGTCCGATCAGTTCACTGTTCGAGACGGTCGTTCATGTTTGACCCGAAATCAGTTGTCTCTTGGATAGAATTCAGATCTTGAACTGACGCATCACTAAGAAAGCGTAGAAGATCAGAACGAGCTCCGATTCTATCGGTTTTGAGTGCATTGAGTGTAAAAGAGTTGAAAGAATGTTAGAAAACCATCTTTCAATCCTTTTAACCATGAATATGTGTAGATCTATGCGAAAACATTGCTTAATCTTGTGAAAATCCTTCAGATCTAAGTTGTTCTCGGTGGAATGAAGCCAAAACTTGAAGTTCATAAGAACTCCATGATGACATCACCCTAGAACACCTCAAATCCGGTGATTTCATGGTTAAAAGTTAAGATTCAAAGGTGAAAAAGATGAAGGAGTGCGTGTAGATCATAGAAGTACAAGATTTGAGTTGAAACTTACAAGAATCGCGAGAAATCGAGAGAAATGAGAGCTTGAGTGCGGCTGGTCGAGTGAGGAGCTATCACATCACAAATGATGTGACAGGTGGGTATTTATAGGGTTTCCAAAAGAGGAAAGTGTCAAAGTGTCGGATTGGTCTGTGACAACCCGAGCTTTCAAGATCTTCCCTCGACACGTTACTCGTTTACTATCGTGTTTTCGTAATTATTTGTGTTGTAACTTGTATATTTGAGCCCAATGATAAATCAAAAGTGAATTGATATTGTTGACAAATTCCATGTGATCGAATCATGACCTGATAAAGTCTCTTGGGCCAATACAATTTAGATCAGATAGCATGTGATAATAATCTTTAGTTCTCGGCCCATTAATTGCAATACATTACGGTCCAATAGAAATTTAGTAAGTTCAGAATTCTTATAATTATGTTGTTGTTCGATATATAATTAATTGGTGTATGGAATTATAATTGGTTAAATTGTTTCAGGGTGGAGGTTGGTAGCCATGGTGGAGGTGGTGGTTCAGACAATTTACGGCGACAAGGTAAACCTATGTTGTTTACTGTTTTAGGCTGAAAAAGTTGTTTTAGTTGCAGATTTTAGGCTGAAAAAGTTGTATACTGTTTAATGGTAGAGGGTGGTGGCGGTGATGGTGCAGGTTTGAGGAGGTTGTTGGTGGTGGGTGATGGCGGTGGCGGTGATGGTGCAGGTTTGAGGAGGCTGTCGGTGGTCGGTGGAGGGTGATGGTGGTGGCGGTGAATGTGCAGGTTTAAGGAGGCTATCGGTGGTGGGTGGAGGGTGATGGTGGTGGCGGTGATGGTGCAGGTTTGAGGAGGCTCTCGGTGGTGGGTGGAGGGTGATGGTGGTGGATAGAGGTTGAAGATGAAGTATAATTTCTACTTTTTTTGTATTATATCATTAAGGGTAATTTTGTAATTTCACATGGACTTAACGGAGAAAACTAACCCCCATCCACTCCAGGGACTATCCGCGTAACAAACTGTCAAACCACAGGGACTATGAGTGTAATTTCCAAAATCTGGGGACTATAGCTGAAACTTTGCAAAACCACAGGGACTATCCGTGCATTTTACTCTTTAGGATATGTATTGTTTCTTGCTCCAAACCCTAAAAACACCCTCATTCGCCCATTGAAGTTGACGGCAGTTTCACTGGGACGAAGTTCTCTCGTCGCTTGCTATATCTCTCCCTCTCTCTTTCGCGGATACGGTTAGTACATCACACCCGTTGCTAGGATGATCTACGTGTTGTTGTTAAGATAGAATAAGTGATCATGTGCTTAGCGATAGGTAATGTTATGTAACTATATATATATATATATATATATATATATATATATATATATATGCTGTTGGTTTAGTGATTAGTGTTGTGAATAATGTGAACTAACTGATCGTCGATCATGCATGGGTAAATAGTTTGGTGGGATTAATTTTGTGATTGCAAGCTGAAAACAAAGGGATGGGTGGTGTTTCGTCGAGGAGGGGGGTCCCACTGTGATAGAGATGGCAGCAAGTATTCATGTTTGTAAGTATAATATGTATGCATGTCACTAATATAGAATTAAAGTTCACGTGATGTTTGATGATTAGTTGTCATCACGTCTGCTGTTGATTAGATCATATAATCATTCGGTTGTTTTGATGGCCCATGTAAGTACAAAAGACAATTCAAGGAGCCCATGTAGATAAGTACTAATTAGATTTGGTCCAATCAATTTTTAGTATTATTCGGTCCAATCACTAATATTGAATTAATCAGATGTACACACACACTTGCATGAATATTAAGAGTTGTAATTTAATACTTGGGTGTGGATATGCAAACAAACTGTGGTTGGAGGATGCAACACCTACTATGTAATATTATGATATATAATACTGTTGGATTGCATGATGAATTGTTACAATGTGAATGTTTTATATGCTTGAATGTTAACTGATTTAATTGATCGAACAAACCGATATGTGTATTTAATTTCCTTGTTTTGTGGCCGATTGTAACTGGTTACACACCATCTGTTGCTTCGTCGCACACTAGTTTGGGTTTTACATACGGGATGGGTTGCATACCGTACGATTGGGCTTATAAGCCCAATACGAAGGATTTAAACTAAACCGCACACAAGTAATGGACCGTACATTTTGCGAATGGTGAATTGAATGCTAAGTGTCAATGTGAAACTTGAACGAGAATTGGTATATGTATTTACATGTGTGCTAATTGCCTAATATGTGTTACGAAGTGGTGTGTAAAGTATGAAATATGATGACTGAGTGATTTTACGCGTATGTGAAACTGATATTTATGTGATAACCGTATTACGACTTGGTTGTCACACGTGAAACAAGTAATATAACATACCGAGCAAACCTAAGGTGAGTTCACTGCTCTTTTTCCAAGCATGCATCTCGGGGAGGGATATCGGGTAACGTTCCGGGGAGGAACGCTTGTTTATTGGGATGTTTGTTATTATACTCAGTTTCTATCACATAAGACTCCTTACATCTACCGACAGTTGCCGGGGAGGCAACGAGGTTATTAGTTGATAACGCTATTAGGTTTGGCACCCTCACACCGTACCGGGGAGGACGGGCGTGAACTAATTACCTTAAAGCATGACCAATGTTTTGATAGAGACATTGGGGTTGGGCAAATACATCTTGTAGCCATTGCGGTAATTGAGTTACTAACAACATCAATTCAAATCATCGAATCTGTGAAACGTTTTAATCTGGTAACTGGTATCTAAACACGTTAACAAAACTTTGAACTCACCAGCGTTGTCTGATACACGTTTTTCTGCATGCTTGTAGGCTTATAGGTACACGTCATTGGAACTTGCTGTCTGGGATGCTGGAGTGGTCATGGGTCGAGATACATGGAATCACAACACAAGTCTAATGGTTTACTTACGCGTGGTTTATTAAACACTTAATAAATGAGTTATGCTTCCGCTGTGTACAATGAATTATATGTAACGTGTCGTAATACTTTATGACAATGAATGAAAATATATTTATATATACTTATGAGTTCAATGTGATTGGTGGCTAAGATCCTGATACGTCACACGCCCCGCGGTGTTTCCGCAAGTGGTATTTTGGGGGTGTGACATGGTCACTGATCGGATGGCAGTCCGATCGGATGGTAACCCGATCGGATGGCAGTCCGATCGGATGGCCACTCGATCGGTTGGCCACTCGATCCTGGTGTCCGGCGTGTTGAGTTTTGTCGTTTCGATTCGCGTGTTGAGCGTTGCGATGCGATTCGAGCGAGCGATGCGATAATATTACCCATTAGTTGCACAAATAACCTAACTACTATACCTAACATACAATCACTATAAATAACTTGCGTTTAGCGTTTGTGATTTAGATTGCGATGCGATAGAATTGCAATTGCGATTAAACACCTCAACATAAACATAACATGCACAAGTAACACATAATAGCACACACACGTAAAACAATATCCAGAACACATAATTCGAGTTGCGAATGCGATAGCGATAAGTCGATTAGCGATTAAACAGCGATTAAACCTCGATTATTAATAGATACTCCACCTAATACAACTAAAAAAATAAATAATAGAATCTATTACAAGTCAAAGAAGTCAAAACAGTAGTTGAGCATGGAGTGACAGATCGCAATTAGCAATCTTTTCTTCCTTTGACTTCAATCTTGACTTTGACTTTCGAAACGCGGGTTGTTACAATAACCAGGAATACACAAAGGAAATATCTAAAGTAGCAATGTGAGTAATCCCCTTTTTGCAAACTGTTTTTACAAAACCTCATATGATTAACATTATATTAAACAGTGATTGAGTATTTGTATTCTACAATTATCGTCTGTATGTTGGGGTTTTGTATACAAAATTTTTACTGCATTGTGAGTAGTAACATGACCACAAATCGGGTTGACGGTACCGTGGATGGTAATTAAAGTAGATGGAAACAAATGTAATTGCGAGATCACACTCAATGCTTTAAACTGATAAAACCTATTTTGATTAAACTAAGATTCACTCACCAGTATTTCCCACTGACAAAAATGTTTTAAACACGTTTCAGGTAACAAAATATGAAAGCCAAATAGAAGCCAGCTGGAGAAAACTGAAGGCTTAGAAAAGTGGCTATAAAAGTTACCTAATAAAAATGAGATTTTATTTTCAATACTTATGGTTTATACCTATAAATGTATTGTAAAAAAACTTGGGTTTTATCCCATTTATCTATTTTAAACATTTTGGTGTTTAACTCTGAAAAAAATATTTCCTAACTACGATCCTGATGAAAATTTCCGCTGCCAAATTAATAAACACCGATACCATCTGACTGGTTCGCGACTCCCGCTCCCAGGATGGGGTCAGGTGTTGTGACAGAAGGTGGTATCAGAGCCACTGGTTTAAGCCATCTAGGTGTTCTTTTAATACCTAAAACTTAAACATTATGTTAGGAAATTAATGTAACAATTTATGTGTTATTCTGTGTAGCTAAATCTTAATATTCATATTATGATTTTTATGTTTTAAGTTCACAGTATGATTGACCAATATGATTAAATGTATCCATAGACTACCTAGGCAGATGTATTATATTACACTCTTATACAACTAGTAACTTATGGTACCACCTTGAGTTACATCCCTTCATAAATAAATGAATGTACCGTTAAAAAAAAGTATATTCTGTTAAAGTAATACAAAAAATTTGAAATTATTTTATTATGTGTTAAAGTTTAAAATTGTAAATAAGACAAAGTATAGGAATATTAATTAAAGTATGATGATTTAATAATATGGTCGATAAGTATAAAATGTTCACCATGTCTTATAATTTAGAGTTGTTCTTTTTTTTAATTTTATAATGTTCAAATATAAGTTTTGTTGGGGAAAATTAACCTATTGATAATAAAATAGGTATTGGTTCTATAGTAATAGTGATTGTATTGTTTATCATAGTTAAATAAATTGAGGCTTATAAGCAATTTTGTTCAATAAAAGTCATACATTTTAGATTTTTGTGAAGTATAATTATGCTATTTATAAAAGTTATATCATAACTTAAATTACTAAATTTTAATAAACAATTATAATAAACTCATATACAATATATGATAGTAAATGCTTAAATATTATATATAAACCTGATTGTAATCATGTTTATTATGATAGTATCAATAATGAAATCTTTATGTATATAACTTACATAAAAGTTGTGAATATGATTGTTAATGCTAAGGAAACATAATATGTTTAGTTAAAATAAAGGAAAAAATGCGTTTATCTAAACTAATTTATAATAATATGTATAATATCATACATATGTTCATGAACTAGTGTTATAAAAAAAAATATGACATCATAGTTACAATTGTATATCAAAAGGTAATGATATTATTGTATTAACATATTTTATTAATTAAATTGAGTTAATTCGATAAAAGATATTTATATTGCCAATCAGTGAAATTAGAATTTATATTGAATAAATAAACCTGTCAGTATTAGTATTTAAATAAAATTAAGATTATGTATAAATGTGTTTTAATTAGCAACTGATTAATTATGAAAGTGTTTTAAGATATTAAAATAATATATAGAGAGATAAAAAGTTGTTTTATACATTGAGATCAGGAAAAAAAAATGTACTAGTAACAGTTTTGATACCTGAGTCATAAGTAATAACAATTATCTAATTAATATTTATATATGAAATACAACTACTAAACATAATAAAACTTTTTAGGCGTTAAATAATATTAAATTCTGTTGATGCATTTTTAGTGTCTGTAACTAGTCTTGTTTTAACGATGTAATTTGTATGGTCTTTTATTATTTATCGAGTCTGTATGTTATGTTGGCCAAGTCAGATATCCTCCTATCTACTTGTGTACAACTTATTTGTCTCTTTTGGTATGTAATGTATTATGAACAATGCATGTTGCATTAAAGGGTAGTTTTGTCATTTCTATGTTTATATGTTGCTGATTGTTGCTGTCTGATAACAGGAACAAACACAACAGTTGCAGTCCTCGACGAAACAGACTTCTGTTTCGTCGGAACACTTCATGGCGAAACAGACTTCTGTTTCGTTGAAGGTCATGACGAATCAGACCTTGATTCGTCATATCCTGACGAATCAGACCCTGATTCGTCATGTATTGGGCTGTTCCAGGTAGTGTCTGTAACTAGTCTTGTTTTAACGATGTAATTTGTATGGTCTTTTATTATTTATCGAGTCTGTATGTTATGTTGGCCAAGTCAGATATCCTCCTATCTACTTGTGTACAACTTATTTGTCTCTTTTGGTATGTAATGTATTATGAACAATGCATGTTGCATTAAAGGGTAGTTTTGTCATTTCTATGTTTATATGTTGCTGATTGTTGCTGTCTGATAACAGGAACAAACACAACAGTTGCAGTCCTCGACGAAACAGACTTCTGTTTCGTCGGAACACTTCATGGCGAAACAGACTTCTGTTTCGTTGAAGGTCATGACGAATCAGACCTTGATTCGTCATATCCTGACGAATCAGACCCTGATTCGTCATGTATTGGGCTGTTCCAGGCCCAATGTCTGGCCCATGTTCAGATTCGTCAAACACTTCTGTGTTTCGTCGATATCTGTGGCCCAGGGACTATATAAACAGCACTTTGTGTTCATTTGAACTAAGAGATGAGAAATAGACTATAGTAACAAAACTCTGCCGAAATTCTGTCTGAACTGTGTTTGTATCAGTTTGTAATCGGTTCTCATCCCGTTAATCAATCGAGTGTGTATCATTGATTAATCCGTTGTTATTATTGCTTTACGTGTTTGATTTGGCATAGTTACGTGGATTCCGCACGCGTAACCGTGTTTGCTATAAACAAGTGATTCGGTTCGTTATCGATCCTCAGATTACGGGACCTACAATTGGTATCACGCGTTTGGCTCTAATCCTTGTTTAAAATCAAACATTGTTCGGTTTTTATCAAGTTTTTGTGTGTGTTTTTCTGAAAATTTATTCTTGAAAAATCATTTTTCTGAAAAATATTCATAAAATCTGTTTGTTTGTTGTTATTTGCTAAGAGTTTTATCAAAAACCTTGTTAGATTTATTGCTTATACTTTGAACCGGGTTTTTAGTGAAAGTCTTGTGCATTATCGTGTTTTCGGAAATTTGTCCGGTCACCGGAAAACTCATAAGTTTACCGGGAAACTCTTTGTTCTTGTGTGTGTTCTTCATATCTTCATAGAGTTCATTGATAAAATTGTTCATTTGATCTTGTTGTGTTTAAATCAAAGTGTTACTCATTAAAATACATTAAGTGGACTTTTGTGTTTGTAACATTGGAACTCTAACTCAGAAAAACATACCTTGTGTCAGTTTAGATATTTTAAATATCTTAAACAGCTGTAAATATCTTAAACAGCTGTCTGAGACTCAGTTTTGACGAAACAAGCAGCCGACGAATCACATCTGTTTCGCCGCAACATCTTTGACGAAACAAATTCTGTTTCGCCGCAACATCTTTGACGAAACAAATTCTGTTTCGCCACAAATCACAATTATCACAAGTCTGTTTCGTCGTCATTCATTCAGACGAAACAAACCTGTTTCGTGAACTCTGTTTCGTCGAAAACAGATCTGTTTTAAACAGAGGACTTATATCAGCTTGCTTACTGTTTGTTTTCAAGTGTGTGTGCAGGTACTAACATATATACACAAATCATGGGTAGCAAAGGTCTGTGGGATTGGAGTTCAGAAGCAAGACCAAGTGAAAATCAGCCTTCACTTGCCGATTTGATGAACCAATTGCCTCAAAAACAACAAGCAGCAAATGCAAGTCAATGGGCAATGGTCTCTAATCAAAATCAAAACATACAGAATCTATTGCTCAGTGAAAGTGAGACGGGAAGCAACAATCGCCCGCCAAAGCTAAATCATATGAACGACTATCCAACTTGGAAGGGTCGTTTTCATACATACATTCAAGGGCAAAACGTTGAACTTTGGACATGTTTCACTACTGAATGTAGTCCGGAACTGGAAGCAGCAGCATCAACTGCCGCTGGCATTTCTCATATGATTGAAGAAGATAAGAAAGCCTATGAATTAGAGAAGAAGGCGTTTGCTTATCTAACACAAGCTCTGCATAAAGACATCTATCATCAATTTTCTTATAGTAAGAGCACAAAAGCTTTATGGGATGCATTGGAAACAAGAGGAGAAGGAAATGAAGCTTCTAGAAAAATTCGCCATGATCTTTTAAAGAAAGAATTTGAGTCATTTCAATCTTTGGAAAATGAAAATCTAAATGATTTGACTTCTCGTTTCTATCATTTGATAAGTGAAATGAGTTCTTATAAGGTTGTTGTAAGTCATGTGGAAATGATTGCACGTTTAGCTGATGCTCTACCTCCTATATGGAGTCCATTCATTGAACTTCTAAAGCATACTGGTGCTCTGGATGGGGAAACTGTCACTATCTATGGATTTGTTCAGAAGTTGGAGCACAAGTACGAAGAAGAAAATCGGAAAGCTAAACGGATTGGAGCTCCTCAAAACACAGAAATTTATTTGCCTGGTTTCGCTCCTTCTGCAAGTTCTAGTTCTGGTCAGCAGCCTAAGCTTCAAACGGCGTTTGTTTCCAACACAAACTCATCTCCGTTTCCATTCAAACCACCTCCACAACCAGAGTTTGATCTAGGAGCTTATCTTTCACAATCAATATCAAAATTCAAATCTCAAGATCAATCTCCACCGCAAGTTACTACTACTCAACCAGAGTTTGATTTAGGCGCTTATCTTTCGAAATCCTTATCAAAAGCACAACCACCACCACAACAAGTAAATTATACCAGCAATCCTCCATCCCAAGACACGAATACTATCAAAGTTGATACTTCGAACCTATCAAAAGTTAGCATTGAGGTTGCAAAGGAGCATTCGGAACTCATTAATACGATGGTCAGTGCTTACTGCGGTTTGGTTGCAGGTCAAATTGGTAACATCAGTATGACCAACGAAGATTATCAACAAATCGACCGTGATGAAATGGAGTTGATGGATATAAAGTGGGCGTTTGCGAGTGCAGTTAGAAGGGCAAAGGACTTCATGGCTCGAACGGGAAGAAGTTCCTTGGAAAGTAAGCAGGATACGAAGTACGGGTTTGATAAAGAAACCGTTACATGCTTCAATTGTGGCGAGAAGGGTCACTTTAAACGTGAATGCACTCGACCACCAAAGCAAGGCAATCAGAACCCTTTCAGAAATCAGACAGGTTCTTCAAATGCCAATCAAGGCAATCAAGACAATCGTGGAAGAGGGATAGTAGCTGTGAACAACACCACCAACCAGAACCAGTCTGGGCCATCAAACAACACTCGTGCATTGGTTGTTCAAACAGATGAAGGGTGTAATTGGTCTTTACAATTGGGGGAAGGTGATAATGAAGGAGGAGGAACCGCATGCTACGCAAAGATCATCAATCACATCAAGCACGTTCGTAGGGAAGAATTTTCTGAAAGTGACGACAGTTCGGGTTATACCGGGAGTTCTGATGAAGAAAGTTCTATTTCGGGTGATGTGAAAGAAGAAGCAAGTTCTATTGATGATTTGTTGAGTGAAGCAGAGGAGTTGAAGTCTCAGAAATCTGTTCTTATCGAGAAGGCTGGGATAGCATCTAAAGAAATGGAGAAGTTCTTCTCTGAAGACGGATCTTTTTCTTTTCAAACTGCCTTCATGGCAAATGTTTCAGCCTCTTCGAGTCAGGTAACATCTGAAACTCCTAGAATTTGTAATGACTGTGCTTATTTGAAACAGGAATTTGATAGAGTGAAACATGAATGTGACACAATTCATAGTCACAATCAACATTTGGTTGTTGATATGTCAAAGTGCAAAGAAGCAAATATGGCTTTAACAAGAAATGAAAAGGACTTTAAATCTTTAATTGAAAATTTAAAGAAAAGTGTTTCCGAAACTACTAAAGTTGTTTATCACAAACAAGTTAGTATTAACAAGTACATAAATCTCGTTGAGGAAACCAGAACGGAATTAGCCATTGCAAAATTGGCGCACGATGCGATCAAGCAAAAATTGGAGAGTTATTCTAACTCCCGATTTGTGCTCGATCACATAATTGACGTTCAACAACTGAAGAAAAACAAGAGTGGTGTTGGGTATAAGAAATGTCCGCCCCCTTTGAGACACAATTATGCAGCACCACCTGATGAAGAGGATATGCCTCGTTTTGAACCCAGTGTGCCTCTCAATTATGAGGAATTTACTACTGGATTAGGGTTCAAACCAGACAGCTCCTCGGGAACTTTATCTGATGAAACAGGAACTTCAACATCAGTGAGCCAAAGTCCTCCAATTGTTGAGGATTATGATTCATCTGATGATGAAACAGATGCAAATGACCAGGATGAATCACGTGATAAGAAAAAGGGAATAGAAATTCCAATTGAGAATCATATTCTTTGTGATCCTCCTATTCCTTTTGTGCAACAAGTTGCCAAAAATGTGATTAATCCTGTCATAAATGACAAGAAACCTGTGTCTACCGTTAAGAGTAACAATGTGTTGTATACTTTGGTTGGTGATTCTAAAATCTATTCAGATAATGATTTCCCAATTAAAAATGTCAATCCATCATCGATTGATAACGTTTTTGAAAATAACACAAGTAAGTTTTTGGGAAGGTCGATTCCGGGAGTTACTGTAACTCAATGTGATCAAATTCCTAAAGCTGAAATCAAAAAGAAATTTGGAAATCAAAACTTCCCAACAAAGCAACAACCGATTGCTCCTAAGGGTAAACAACCATATCAACGAGCTCAAAGGCCAGATGTTTCTAAATCAAAATCTGAAACAAATGGAGCTCGTTATCAAAAGAAAAACAATGATGTCAGATTTGTGGCATCTGAGGGTACTGATAAAATTGAGATTTTTGCTAACAAATCAAACACTGATTTTGTACAAAAAGTCAAGATTTTAAAGCGTAACAATCAGAATAATTACACTCAACATTCAAACGGGTGTAATGAAAAGGCTAGTACCTCAGGTTCTACAGGTTTGACATATGTGCCTCGATCCGTTTCTCCTAAGTTTGTTGAGAGGAGAACGTGTTTTAAATGTGGAGAGTTTGGACACATCATCAAAGATTGTGTTAACACTCCAAAAGATAAATTTGTTGAGAAAGTACCACCTGAAATGATTCACCCTCAATGTCGTACTGTTTCGTTAAAACATGATAAAAGAACGGTTAAAGAACAGGAAACGAAACAACGACATCAAAATGTGAAGAAAATAGAAAAGGCTTTAAAATCTGAGGTCAAATCTGTTCAAAAGGAACCAAGTTCACCTTTAAAACCAGAAGTTTCAAAATCTGTTTTCAAAACTCAATCTGGTAAACAAAAACAAACTTGGAAACCTAGGAAGGGTGAAGGTTCAGGGGGATTTGTTAGTTTTGAAAATCATCACCAGATCGAGATCACTATTCGTGATTCTCAGGGACGACCCAAGACCACTGTGGCTTGGGTCCCCAACCTTAACTAATCATTGGATGATTCGTGCAGGATGTTCCAGGAGGAACTATCAGTAGTCATTGGATTGTTGATAGTGGGGCATCCAGGCACATGACAGGCGACTTACGGCTTCTGTACGATGTGAGAAATATTAGAGGAGGCTATGTCGCGTTCGCAGGAGACAAAGGCGGATATATCACCGGAGAAGGAATGATCTCCAATGGTGTGGTATGCTTCGAAAAGATTAATTATGTTCGTCAACTTGATCATAATCTTCTCAGTGTGTCGCAAATCTGCGATAAAAAGTTCACCGTGCATTTTGATGATGCCGGTTGTTATGTGCTTAAACCTGGATTCAAGATTCCTGATGAATGGATTCTCTTATCGGCTCCAAGAATTAATGATCTTTATATTCTTGACATGAGCCAAGCCATTACGACATCTGCGCAAGTACAATGTTTTGTCTCAAAAGCCACAGAGAAGGAGTCTATTTCTTGGCACAGAAGAATGGGGCACATTCACTTGAGGAAAATGAACCATTTGGTGAAAAACGATCTTGTGAATGGTGTGCCTGTGAGAAGTTTTCATCTACAAGATTCTGTGTTTCGTGCCAGAAAGGGAAACAAACAAAGAAATCTCACCCTCTGAAGAAAATCAATTCTGTTAGCATGCCTCTCGAACGTCTTCATATGGACCTCTTTGGACCAATGAAGCACAAGACAACATTCGGAGATGCTTACTGTCTGGTTGTTACTGATGATTATTCTAGATTTTCTTGGGTAGCTTTCATGGCACACAAGAGTGATACTCCTGGAATTCTCAAGGATCTTCTCACAATGTTGGAGAATTTATACACTTTGAAAGTGAAGAGGATCCGAAGCGACAATGGAACTGAATTCAAGAACCGTGTGATGGATGAGTTCTGTACTTCTAAAGGCATTCTTCATGAATACAGTTCTCGCTATACTCCACAACAAAACGGTGTCGCTGAGAGGAAGAATCGTACGATTATTGAGACTGCAAGAACTATGTTAGTAGAGTCGGAGCTTCCTGTTCAATTCTGGGCAGAAGCTGTGTCGACTGCTTGCTACACTTTGAACAGAGTTCTTACAGTTAAGAGGCATGGCAAAACATGTTTCGAACTTCTACAGAAAAGGAAACCGGATCTTTCTTTCCTTGAACCCTTTGGTGGTCCATGTACCATGATTGACCCAGATGGTAAGTTTGGCGCAAAAGCTATCGAAGGTTTCTTCCTTGGATATGCAACTCCAAATTGTCGTGTATGGAATCTGACCACCAAAAAGATTGAGCTTTGGAATGAAGTAAGGGTTCAAAGGTATACAAGTCCTGTTAGAGCTCCGGGTGATCCTTGGATGTTCGATTACGATGGGATATTCGACTCCTTTAATCTGCCTACCTTTGATGAAGAATCTGCAGCTGTTCAAATGTTATTTGATAGTGACAACGCTGCTGGCTCGCCATTGGTAAGACCTGTTATTGTTAGCCCTGAAGGTTCTAATTCAGTTAACAATACAGTTCAAAATGAGGTATTTGAAGATGCTACTGAGTCATCGGAAGATGATGAACATCTAGATGCGACTGAAGGCACTTCTGCCCCGGTTGCTCCTGTTCAAGGTTCTTCTTTAGAAACTCCTCAAGTGCAGAATGATGATACTGCTGAAGGGAATGACTCCACCTCCACGCATATACCCGGTGCGGAGTTGGTTGCTGATCTTAATCTTAACAATTTGGGTATTGATACAAGTGTTTCTGAACATCCTGAATTGAGGATTCACAATACCCATCCACAGCAGAACATTATAGGAGATGTCCAAAGCGGTGTGCAGACGCGTAATCAGCTTAGAAATAACCAAAATGCTGGTTTATATTCAGCCATTAGAGAATCTGGTCTTCAAAACGATTGGTCCTTTGCTTGTTACGTTTCACAAGAAGAACCAAAGTCTTGGAAGGATGCTTTAAAAGATAATTCTTGGGTTGAAGCCATGCAGGACGAACTGCAACAATTTCAAAAGCTTGGTGTTTGGAAGCTTGTTGAAAAGCCGGATAATTACAAGAAAATTGGCACACGATGGGTTTACAAATGCAAGAAGGACGACCGTGGGATTGTTATTCGCAACAAGGCGAGACTGGTTGTTCAGGGTTTTCGCCAGATAGAAGGCATTGACTACAATGAAGTTTATGCACCTGTTGCACGTCTGGAAGCTATTCGAATCTTCTTAGCTTATGCTTCTTTCAAAGGATTCAAAGTTTACCAGATGGACGTTAAAAGTGCGTTTCTTCATGGTATTGTTCAAGAAGAGGTGCATGTCGAACAACCTCCAGGTTTTGAAGATCCTATTCACCCCGATCGGGTTTGGTTGCTCAACAAAGCTCTTTATGGTCTACATCAAGCACCTAGGGCTTGGTACGCAACCTTATCAAACTATCTTCTGGAGAATGGATTTCGACGAGGTCTTATTGATTGCACACTCTTTATCAAGGAACAAAATGGAGATCTTCTGCTGGTGCAGGTATATGTTGATGATATCATATTTGGCTCCACTAATGATTCTTTGTGCAGGCAATTCGAACGAGTTATGCAAGAAAAATTCGAAATGAGCGCAATGGGGGAGATGACTTTCTTCTTGGGCCTACAAGTTCAACAAACAGAGTCTGGGATATTCATCCATCAGACTAAATATGTTGGTGACATTTTGAGCCGATTCCAAATGTCAGATGCAACGCCCATTGGTACCCCACTTCCGCAGAATCACGGGATTACTCCGGATTTGAAGGGAGAAAGCATCAACTCCTCGTACTATCGTGCCATAATCGGATCTCTCATGTATCTTACCGCTTCGAGGCCTGATATCATGTACCCAACATGCTTACTAGCAAGATATCAAGCAAACCCGAAGGCCTCTCATCTGTCAGCTGTCAAAAGGATTCTACGCTATTTGAAGGGATGCCCAGACTTAGGTCTTTGGTACCCTAGGGATGATAGTTTTGAATTAATTGCATACAGTGATTCTGATTTCGGTGGTTGCAAAATCGATGGCAAATCGACAACAGCAGGATGTCAGTTCCTAGGAAATCGACTCGTAACGTGGCAGTGCAAGAAGCAAACGTGTGTTGCTACATCAACATGTGAAGCAGAATATATTGCTGCCTCGAGTTGTTGCTCCCAAGTTCTTTGGATACAACAACAAATGCGCGACTACGGTTTAGAATTCCTATCTACTCGTATTTTTGTTGATAATAATGCTGCCTTGCAAATTACTAGAAATCCTGTGCAACATTCTAAGACTAAACACATCGACATTAAATATCACTTTATCCGTGATTGTTTTGATAAGAGGTTAATCGATGTCGTTCATGTCCCCACTGATCACCAACGTGCCGACCTGTTTACAAAAGCTTTTGATAAATCACGTTTTGATTATCTACTTTTGGTCAATGGCATTAAGGTGATACCCGAGTAAACTTCTTTGGCTGATCGTTTTTGTAAATATTTTCTTTATAAACTTTGAAAATTCAAAAAGATTTTAGTTTTCGTAAACTTTGCGAATTTTAGGGGGAGATATTTCAAGAAAATACAAAAACATTGAAAAAGCTCAAAATCCAAAAAGATGTCTTTACTTTCTGTCGTTTCGTTTGAAAAATTCAAAAATTCAAAAACAATAGAAAAACCAAAAATGAGTTCCTTGGATAAAGGAAAATGATGAAATTCACTGGTGTGGTCGGTCAATGTGCTCAAAATGCAAAATAAAAAGAAAAATGATAAGTATCTCTACTAACGATGTATCGGTAGGCTCACAATCAGACTAAAATGTGCAGGATGATACAAACCTAACAGACTTCAAGTCAGGTGGGAACTGCTCATTGGCATATGGTCTTAGTACCGAAATCTCGTTTGAGAGATTGCCGAGATCTGAAATATTCGGTCTTTATGCTGCTTATCATCTGGGTATCATGGTTGTATCAAACCGTAAAAATAACGGAGACGAAGTCTAAGATCTTCCATGATACTATACATACGTGTACATATTGCATTCGACCTCAATAAGTGATCAACAATCACATGTCCAAACAAAATAAGTGATAAATTATCACAGATTCTTTGCGGGAGTCAAGTTCGTCTCTCTGCTGTACGAAAGTACTGACCTGTTCACGGACTTGCTCCTGTGCCCTCATGCATCTGAAAATCAAGTTCCTCATCAATAAGTGATTTTATCACATAGGACTTGTTTTCAATCAAATAAGTGAGTCTCTCACATTTTTATACGGTCAAACAGATGATAAACGGTATACTCACCGGTAAGATGAATTCTCGTGCATACCTTGATACGGGAATGTGTCGTGAGTGGATTTACATCGACTTGTAAGTATAATCCTTACCGTTAATCGTATCTCTTAAATTATGATTACGTCTGATCAGTTTGAGCTTATGTGGACCACAATACCGATAATCGAGGTAGTATACTTATCCAGAGCTTTAAACAGAATCAAAATCATGTTGACTAAGACCGTAAGCTGGTATGATTCCTTGTCCTTGAGATTCGCAAAAAGATTGCACTTGTACAGTTGTTTAGTGTGTTTAACAGTTTTCCGCATTTTCTTTTAGTTTACCTTGCTTTAAATTTGCTTTTAGTATATTTGTGTAAAGTTCGTTTTTGATTAAGCCGAAGTTGTTGCTTGGTGTTTTCTATCGGAAGCCTGAAACCTTCTTCATAAAAACGTTCTTGCATTTGAAAATTCAAACTGAATGGAATTGTGTTCATAATCTGTTTTGACTGCAAAATATTTCCAGCCTGTGTTACTGTTTTGACTGCAAAATATTTTTAGCCTGGGTGTTGCTGTTTTGAAAAATCTGTTGGTGAAACAGACCTGTCACGAATCACAAGTGTTGACGAATCAACATAGTCGACGAATCAGACCTAAGTTGGCGAATCTAATCTGATTCGTCATAACAGACGACGAATCACAGGAGCCCAAATCTGTTTCGTCATGGGCTAAAGTTTAGGCCCAAGTTCAAGCCAAGCGTTAAAGTTTCAGAGAGTAGCTTGTTTTTGCTACTACAGGGGTATTCATTCGGGCAGTACGTGGTCCGAACAACACTGATGGAAGATTAGAAGACCAAAGACGAGTAACAGACAAGGGGGAGTTTGTTGATGCATTTTTAGTGTCTGTAACTAGTCTTGTTTTAACGATGTAATTTGTATGGTCTTTTATTATTTATCGAGTCTGTATGTTATGTTGGCCAAGTCAGATATCCTCCTATCTACTTGTGTACAACTTATTTGTCTCTTTTGGTATGTAATGTATTATGAACAATGCATGTTGCATTAAAGGGTAGTTTTGTCATTTCTATGTTTATATGTTGCTGATTGTTGCTGTCTGATAACAGGAACAAACACAACAGTTGCAGTCCTCGACGAAACAGACTTCTGTTTCGTCGGAACACTTCATGGCGAAACAGACTTCTGTTTCGTTGAAGGTCATGACGAATCAGACCTTGATTCGTCATATCCTGACGAATCAGACCCTGATTCGTCATGTATTGGGCTGTTCCAGGCCCAATGTCTGGCCCATGTTCAGATTCGTCAAACACTTCTGTGTTTCGTCGATATCTGTGGCCCAGGGACTATATAAACAGCACTTTGTGTTCATTTGAACTAAGAGATGAGAAATAGACTATAGTAACAAAACTCTGCCGAAATTCTGTCTGAACTGTGTTTGTATCAGTTTGTAATCGGTTCTCATCCCGTTAATCAATCGAGTGTGTATCATTGATTAATCCGTTGTTATTATTGCTTTACGTGTTTGATTTGGCATAGTTACGTGGATTCCGCACGCGTAACCGTGTTTGCTATAAACAAGTGATTCGGTTCGTTATCGATCCTCAGATTACGGGACCTACAAATTCACAATATCATTATATATTTTGTCAAGTAATATATCACGATAGATTTTTGAGTATATATTATTTGCTATTTTCAATTATGCAAATTACTACAAAAATATATGTTATATATTACGAGATTTTTATGAAGCATCAACTCTCACAATTAAATTTTTAATACTCATTTTCTTTAACTTTTATTTTGTTAACAATTACAATTTTTTATTTTATTATCATTAAATACTCTATGCTTTACAATAACATATTACAAGCATATTTAATAAAGTCTCACCCAAGAATAATATTTATTAATCGATATTCTACATTCATATTAAAACTTTTTATAATTTTTCACTAATTAATATTGTCATCAATATATTATATTCGTTAATCTTTATAAAGGTTGAATACATAGGTATGTTGAAAATTTTTCCTCAACGTAATAGGCTATAGTGATTGACAATTTCTTGTCGGTGACGAACAATTGTTTTTCTTTTAATACCAGATTTATTATAAAAATTCCAAAGATGTCGTTTTGATGTGCTTATTATATATATATATATATATATATATATGTCTCGATATAGTTTTTATTTAAAACCGTTTCAACGTTAACCGGTATCGATACTCATTATATAATTTTGAATATAGACTTAATAATTTTCGTATCTCATATATTAATACTAAACACATTTATAACCGAGATTTTGTAACGCCTGCGTCCCTAGATTTTAGCTAGTTGTCACGTTTAGTCCCTAAACTATGTAATACTTGATACTTTTGATACTTGGTGAAACTTATGTTATGATTTTGATACTTGATGCTTGGAAACTATGAAACGATGAGACTATGATACTATGAGACTATGATTTTATGATTCTATGAAACTAGGAGACTATGAGACTATGATCCTATGATGCTATGATACTATGATTCTAGAATACTTGATACTTTGGTGCTTGACTCTTGAGGCTCGTGAAACTTGAGACTTGGTTGAACAAGGGACTGGAGTCTTGTCACTGGCGGAAACTATGGAAACTTGTTTTAATAATGTAATCTAGTCACGTGATACTATTACCCAATAAATACGCAACGCAACGCTTGACCTAACGTGCGAAACGAATCAAAGACGGAAACGCGGAAATGATGGATTGGCCAAGTGGCAATCCGATCGGATGGCCATTCGACCGAGTTGCCATCCGATCCGCTGCACACCGCCTTCACTCACTCTGACACTATAAATAGGCCTGTCACATCACCATTCTCACTGATGTGACAGCCTCACTCGACCAAGACGCACGAACTCCTCTTTTCTTCCATTTCTCGATGATTTCGGTACGTTTTACACTAGATTCTTGTACATCTTTGATCTACACGCTATTCTCTATGTAGGTCCCCTTGATGTATGGATCTTTCACAGAATTGTCAATCCAATCAAGAGTGCGGAATCCTCTTGATCAGAATAAGCAGAAAACAAGTAGAAGAACAGAAACAGCAATTTACTTTCAAACCGGGTTTACTATTGATTATCAATCAAACTGAATTACAATCAATCTAAACCCTAACAACACTAATTTCGTCCAAGCCCTAGATGCTATCACGAAATTCTCACTAATTCTGTTTTGGCTTATTAACCTAAACCCTAAAGCCTAACCTTGTTTATATAACACAAGGTTTGCTACTTGGGCCAAGGTTAAACATCATGGATTGCGAATTGGACAGGCCCAATTCGCCCTCCATCACCCAATGTGGGTTTTGTTTAGCCCAAACTCAATTAACTCACTAATACAAAGCTAAACCCGCTAACTGTTTATCGTTTAACTAATTACAAGATATCCAAAGACCAAATCTAAGCTGTTGTCACAAACATGCACCAACAAACTCCCCCTTGACAATAGCTTCATAAAATAACTTTGTCTTCAGTCATCTTGCAATCTTCATGTAGTCTTGCACTGTCTTTGGTCTTTGGATAGCTTCAGCTTCAATAGCTCTGTCAGCAACAGACTCCCCCTAAGCTGATGCATCCAATCACCAAATCTTCAAAACTTTAGCGTTTGAGTAAACTCCAGTTCAGCATATGTATAGCAATCTTCAAACTCTACATCTTTGTCTGCAATGTAGAAAGGAGGTTCTACCATGCATCCAATCAAACTCTCATCTTCACAGCAACTTCTCAACAACACAGCAACTTCTCAACAACACAACAACTTCTCAGCAACACAGCAACTTCTCAGCAACACAGCAACTTCTCAGCAACACAGCAACTTCTATCTGTATACTATAAAACAAACATCTCGAGAAACCATAAGAATTTTTCAACAAAGTTAAATAATGATTATTATTCAAGAGATAGTTAAACTGTATCACAGATTACGCATTTTCAATTTCATCACCAACACGCAAAACTTTTAAATCACACACCCTATAACCCGCATGATTTAAAATTTTGAACTCACTTTCTAACACCGTCTCCCCCTATCAGTAACAATTCCTCCAAGAATAACAGTTTTCCGTACGTTAAGAATTTTAAACAGAAAAAGACACTATTTTTGGATTTTTGTATTTTCTGAAAGCAAGTAAATAACAAAAGCAATAAACACTCTATTTTTGTGAGAATCACTGGTAAGAAGATCATATCAACAAAATCAAACTGTTTCACACTTGTAGTTAATTCTTTATTTATTTTCGTGAAAAGCAGTCCAAGACGATTACCAGTATGTTTGTCCACTTAAACAAAATGCATGAACATTTCAAGTTCCATTACCGTATGATACGTTAAGGTAATTTTATTATACTGAAATACTAGTGTGTCCCACTTCAGGATATACCCCCGCGATCAAGGTATGCACAAAGATTCATCGTAGTAGGTGAGTATACTGATGTCATCCTTTAAGAAATCCTGACAGTGCCTAGGTCTGCATATAATCTGTTTTATCATGTTTTAATTGGTTAACAATGAACACCCAAATAAATACTAATCAAATCCTGGAAATATAAACAACACACTCTATCATGCAAGTATCTTCCCTACCACATATTTCACAAGTCCAATCCAGATTTCTGAAATCTTAACTGGGAATAGGTTGAGAAGAGAACAGAATAGATCTTTAGTAGAGATGGTATAATATACAGTTCAAATGAGTTTTTCTCAGTTTGATATAGGTTTCTTGGGTTTCATTTAGGCACTTGAGGGCCTCTTTCGGGTGTATTAGATCTATAGCGCGACAACGTACAGCTAGGTCAGCATGTATCTGGATGCAGCAGAAGCTGTCGTTGCCTAGCACCTCCAGGTCAGCATATATCTGGATGCAGCAGAGGAGGTACACGATTTTTTTCAGAGAAGATTTCAGAATCAGATCAAAATTGTGTGTATCGGGACAACATACAGACATTCAAATAGAAATGAGCTAATTCCAAGTGACTTTCTTTCCTGGGGTCATGTACAATTTTAGTTCTGAACAATATACAGCCAAGATATCCCCAGATGAAATAACAGTATAAAGACCCAAAACTTTAGATTTTGGCAATCTATCAACGCAAGATTTAAGGTCATTAAACCATACACCACTGATGTGTTCCCCACTCATATTCAGTTTATTTTAGGCTTATATCACATTGGTAAGTTGATTATTTCATGCTTTTTGCCTACTGGTACATCATATAATGAAGCTGCTATCACACTTAAGCAATTTAATTTCATTTTCTGTGTGACAGACTAACTTGCTGATGTACTATCATTTCTCCTTTTTCACACAGTGATAACTCATTTTTTGATTTTTCTATTTTTTTTATGTTTTTGATTTTTCAATGTTTTTGTATTTTTGATTTTTAAGGAAAACAGTAAACTATTTACAAAAATTCTTATGAAAAACCAGTTATTCAGGATTCCTCATCCCGTTGAGTTCGACTAAATGTTCAAAGCGAGCCCTGTCAAAAGCTTTAGTATAAAGATCTGCCAGGTTATCTTCTGTGTCAACTCGATGTAATTCAATTAGTCGTTTTTCAGCACAATCCCGTATAAAATGATGACGTATGTCAATATGTTTTGTGCGACTATGTTTCACGGGATTATTAGTTATTGAAATTGTGGCATTATTGTCTATCATAATAGGAGTACGAGTGAAATCCAAACCGTAATCGCGCATCTGCTGTTGTATCCAGAGAACCTGAGACCAGCAGCTACCCGCAGCAATATATTCAGCTTCACACGTAGATGTAGACACACATGATTGCTTCTTGCATTGCCAAGACACGATCCTGCCTCCTAAGAACTGACAACCACCTGTTGTAGACTTTCTGTTCGACTTGCATCCTCCAAAGTCTGAGTCAGTGTAAGCAACAAAATTCATATCACTATCAGCTGGATACCACAACCCAAGTTTAGGTTTCCCCTTCAAGTAACGAATAATACGCTTCACCGCCTTCATGTGGGACTCCTTTGGATTAGCTTGATATCTGGCACACAAGCATACCATAGCACTCATTTCGAACTTGCTCTTCATCACCTGCTCGAACTCTTTACACATACTCTCATCTGATGACCCAAAGATGATGTCATCCACGTACACCTGTACTAGCAGAAAATCTTCATTCTTCCTCTTGATGAACAGTGTACTGTTAATCTGACCTCTTTCAAAACCATTCTTGATCATATGTGTAGACAGTGTCTCGTACCACGCCCTGGGAGCTTGATGTAGTCCATACAAAGCCTTATCAAGTTTGTAAACTCGATCTGGATAATCTGGATCAACGAACCCATCTGGTTGTGAGACATACACCACTTCTTGGACTTTCCCGTAAAGAAATGCACTCTTCACGTCTAGTTGGTAAACTTTAAAGCCCTTGAATGTTGCGAAAGCTAGAAACAAACGAATTGCCTCCAACCTTGCCACTGGTGCAAACACTTCATTGTAATCTATCCCTTCCTGCTGATTGAAACCTTTTACCACCAATCGAGCCTTGTTTCGCGTCACTATCCCTCTGTCATCTTTCTTGCACTTAAACACCCACTTAGTGCCTATCTCTCTTTCACCTT
Source organism: Helianthus tuberosus (assembly GCA_030545235.1). Lineage (NCBI taxonomy): Eukaryota > Viridiplantae > Streptophyta > Magnoliopsida > Asterales > Asteraceae > Helianthus > Helianthus tuberosus. The sequence goes on along the minus strand of CM060364.1, from coordinate 110,462,346 downwards.
TAGGAAGGTCAACCAACTCCCAAACCTTCAACTTTGCAAACTGGGCCAATTCCTCTTGCATAGCTTCAACCCATGAATTGTCTTTAAGAGCCATGTGAATGTTTTTAGGCTCCTCTTGGGAAATAAAGCAACTATACAAGCATTCGTTCACAATCCCAGTCTTCTCAATCGACACAAATAAACCAGAATTCGTTGTTATGCTTCTTCTTGTCTGAACACCTGCAGTAGGATCCCCAAGTATCATGTCAACTGGATGATCTCTATTTGCTCGTGTAGTAGCAACGGTATCTACTTCAAGATTATCACCCAGGTTTGATCCAACCTCCCCCTGAACATTCTGATTTGCAAACGGATTAATGAAATCCTCCCCCTCAATGGGTTCAGAGTCACTATCGCTTGAATCAGGATTAGCAGCATCTTGGGAAGTTTCTGGAGCATCTGTCATATCAACATTCGATCTAGGCATGAACTCGCCTTCATCGTCTCCACCAATTATTGTCTGAATCAACTGAGAATCATCTGCATTTGGAAACTCAGGAATATTAAATGATTTAAAAGTGCTTTCATAATCATATAATATAGCAGGACCACTCGTTGATTGTTGAGGTTTGTATGAAGTAATTTCCACATTAAAGACAACCTCAATTTTACCAGTTTTTAGATTAAAAACCCTTTTATTCGGTATGCCAGGCACATAACCTAGAAAGTAGCCATCGTCAGCCACCTCACCGAATTTTTGTTTATCTTTATTTCGCACAATGGTGCAGGGTAATCCAAATGGTTCAAAGCCTTCTAAGTTTGGTTTCTTGTTAAACATCAACTCATGACAAGTTTTATTAAAACGTTTAACAGTAAAAACTTTGTTTAGGACGTAGCAAGCTGTATTCACAGCTTCTCCCTAGAAAAGAACTGGTAGCTTTGAATCTGAAAGCATCGTCCTAGCGGCTTCAATCAACGTCCTGTTTTTCCTCTCAGCAACTCCATTTTGTTGAGGTGTATAGGGAGCAGAATATTGATGTTCAATTCCCTTGCGAAGACAGTAGAGATCCAGAATTCGATTCTTGAACTCCGTGCCATTATCACTCCTTATCCTCTTGATCCTAGCATCATGAACGTTTTCCAATTTCGTAAAAAGATCTATCAGCATCTCCGCCGTCTCATCTTTTGTACCTAAAAAGAAAACCCATGAATATCGTGAATAATCATCAGTGACAACTAAACAATAGTACTTTCCACCTATGCTCCTCACGTTCACTGGACCAAATAAATCCATGTGAAGTAATTCATAAGGGGCATCTATGGAATTTACTGTTTTAGATTTGTGAGGTTTCTTATGTTGTTTTCCCTTTTGACATGGAAGACATTTATCTTCCACGTGAAACCTCTGCATTGGAACCCCTTTCACTAGCTCATTTTTAACAAGGTAATTCATTTTTCGATAGTGAATATGGGCCATGCGCCTGTGCCACAACATCGATTCAGCTTCAGATGCTTTTGATAGTAAGCACGCCACCACATCATTTGGATCCTTAGCACCCATGTCCATGACATAAGTTTCATTTCTCCTTGGCGCTCGCATCACTATCCAATCGTCCGGAATCTTCAAACCTGGTTTCAACACTAATGCTTCATTCTTGGTAAAATGGACCGAGTGACCCTTGTCGCAGACTTGTGACACGCTCATCAGATTGTGTTTAAGCTGCTCCACATAGTTCACTTTGTCCAGTGTGATCTTCCCATTGGTCACTTTTCCTCGTCCTGTAATTCTACCACCTTTAGCACCCGCAAAATTCACATTTCCACCATCATAATCTTCAAACTCAGTCAACAATCTCGCATCCCCCGTCATGTGCCTGGAGCAGCCACTATCAACATACCACAAGTTGATAATCCTCCTTAGCAGCTCCTGCACACACCAACCAAGAAATTAGTTAGATTGGGGGACCCAAGCCTTAATGGTCTTGGGTCGTCCAAATTCACCAACTACTGGAACATCCATCCAATATCCATTACTCCTAACTAGAGTCTTGGATCTCAGACCTGTTGATGGAATTTGATTTTGGTTTCCACTAGGTCTTTGGTCCTGAGGGTTCCTATACGTATTTGGACTATTTGACCTTTGGAAATTTTGATTTGGGTATCTTGAATTTTGATTCCAAGAAGCATTATTGTTGTAATTTCTAAAGCCATTGTTATAAAAAGTTCGACCACCATTATTTTGGTATCGATTTTGATATTGACCTTGACTTCTGAAATTATTAGAATTAAAATTGTTCATTCTTGGTGAACTGCTTCTAGGTCTCTCGTATCTGCCTGGTGGAGATCTAGGCTGAAATCTTGGTTGATTTCTTTGAAAATGAGGAACTTGTGGAGTTCCTTTTTCAGCCTTATCTACACCAACAGCAACATTTTCTGGTTTCTTAGGAGCAGATTTCTTTGGAGAGTTGGACTCCTTCTCCTGTTTATCACCACTCTTCTCTGGTGACTTCTCTCTCTTTCTCTCACTAACTTGTGCTTCATTCTTTTTGTTAGGACAGCAACTAGCTACATGTCCCTTGGTGTGACATTTGAAGCACGATTTCCTTTTCGAAGACTTCTTTTCTGAAGCCTTTGAACTAGATTCGGGTTTTTCTTCTGATGATGCCTTAGAAGGATTTGGTTCAGTTTGCTTAGTTTCAGAATTTTCTATGTTTTTGTTTTTAGCAAACTCTATATTAGATTCATTTTCAATAACAACTGTTTCCTCTTTCATGTCACTTCCTTGAACAAAATTAACACTTTTAACAAAAGTTGGATTTTTATTCTTAGGATGTGATGTGTTCTTTTTCAAAACAGGTTTGCTGTTATTATCCTTCTTAGCATCAGCATTCTCAAAAACATTTCCTTGACGTGATGTGGAACTACTTGGTGATGTTGACCCAAAGTCCATGAGATCATCTTCATCAGGCAAGAAAGAATAGTCATGACTAACAGGAGGTGGAACTTCATTGAACCCATGAAATCCCACACTGGTTTTGTCATTACTTTTCTTCAAGCCACCCATCATATGTTTCATAACAAAAGTAGAGTCCCTGAATTGACCTAATTTCTTTTCAAGTTCAACAATTTTGAGTTGTGCATCTGACAACTCTTTGCATTTATCAGAAATCTCTTTCGTTTTCTCAGCCATCATTTCATGAGCTAAGTCTATGACTTGAAGTTTTTCATTTAATTTGCAGGTTACAGCTTCAATTTTACTTTCATAACCTTTTATCTTCTTCAAGTATGATGATTCATTTCTTTTAGCAAAAAAGTTTGCTTCTTTTATGGTAGACATCTCGCCCACCAGACTTTGGTTTTGTGTGGACAACCTGTCAACTTCACCCTGTAATTCACGACATTTTAAACACACAGAATTAGACTTTACCTCTCCTGTTTGTTTATCAAGGTTGGCCATTAGAGCTGCAAGCTGAGCTTCCATTCTTTTATATTTTGCTTCCTTTTCTTCAGCATCCTTTTGATGGTCAGACTTTTGCTTTTCCTCTTCAGCATCTTTTGTCTGATCACCCTTCTCTTCTTCAGCTTCACTCTCTATCTTGACCTCTGCCTCAGCATCCACTTTTGCTTCAGCATCTCCCACAGTAGCTTCACCATCATCAACTGGAGTTATCTCTGCCATGAATGCCTGTGTGACATTGTCATCTTTTTCCAAGTGAATACTCCAGTCATATGAACCTTCTCTAGCAGTAGAGATCAGTGCTCTTGAGTTAGAGTTGTTTGATGCATTCCTATTGTTTGAACTCTGACTCGAAGTCTCCTGCTTTTGTTTTTGACATTCCCTAGCAAAATGCCCATAACTTTGACAGTTGAAGCATCTCACTTTGGTCTTATCGAAACCAACCGTCTTTCCTATAAACTTCCTGCCTGTTCTGTTCATAAATCTCTTCACTCTTCTAGTAATCATGGCCATTTGCCACTGCAAATCCATATCTTCAAGATCATCAGGGTCAATCTGATCATAATCTTCATCCAAAGTGGCAGGATCAGATATCTTCCCCTGAATGTAGTTCTCATAAGAAGCCACAAATGAAGCAAGTAGAGCAAGATGCTCTTCAGCAGACTTCACACTCATTGGCATTGACTTAACACCACTACTCTGCTTAGAAGCTGATGTTTTCTTGGCTCCTGTTGATCCTCCTGAAGCAGCTACAAAACACACATCACCATCTTCATTCACTGTGACCTGCTCATTCTCACACGAAAGAAAAGCAGTAGCAGAGTCGCTAGAAGCGTTGTAAGATGAAGAAGATGCAAGCCCATTGTAAATCGTTGGATCTTGAACCTGATCATATCCAGTGTCTTTCTTCTTCATACTAAGCTCATAAGCTCTCAGCTTTCCAACTACTTCTTCAAGCTCTTTTGTCTCATAATCTGCTTCTCCCTTGATCATGAGAGTGTAGATATCCCACTTGGTAGGTAAGGCATCGAGCAGCTTGTCATTCTTTTCAACGTCAGTATAGCACTCTATCTCATAATTATCCATTTCCGACATCAGATGGTAGTATCGAGTGATGATGTCCTCAAGTGACTCATGTTTCATGAACTTGAAAACAGCAAACTGCTTCTTCAGTAGATCAACTTTGTTTTTCTTAACATCTTCATTTCCAGCATATCTTTTCTCTAATGCATCCCACATATCCTTTGAGTTTGTGTACTTCTTGAAAGTATGCTTGATGCTGTCAGGTAAGGACATTTTGATTGCAACTAAGGCTCTCTTTTCAGCCTCATACATCTTTTTATCAGCATCTTCCATGTTCACATAGGCAGTTCTTCGTGGTCTGCCCTCAAAGTCGTGTGTAGGGTTTGTGTACCCATCTTCAATGCATATCCACATGCGAGTATCCTGATATTCAATAAAGGATTGAAAACGATCCTTCCATGTCAAATAATTCTCCACCTTCATCATCTTAGGTGGTTTGTTGGTAGTGCCAACCTCATGCTCCATTCTCAAAAGCTCATTCAAACTAGACATGTTCGACATCTTAAACGTTGCAGACTGTTAAAACCGTAAAAAATATCTCCGAAAACAGTGGTTACCAAATTACACCGTTAGAATCGTCTCGAAAAGACGAATCCAATGATATCTAATGTCGAAAACCGAATTCGGGATTTTCCAGAGTCTTTTTTTTTACCCTAAAAATACGAGGAATTTAATGGTCCAAACGGTTCTGTCAAACGATCTACGGATCAATTTCTATTTGCAAAACACTGAAATTTTTCTTACGCTTGCCAGAAAATATTCCACCCCTCTGATTATGCTAATTTCGCTAGATAATTTCGCTGGTCAGTTCAAGTTCAATTTCGCTATTCAGTTTAAGGTAATTTCGCAGGTCTAGTTCGCTGAAAGGTCAAGTTCGCAGGTCAAATTCGCTGGTCACGTTCGCTGGACAAATTCGCTGTCTGTTTTCGCTAATACGACGACCAGTAAAGTCGCCGAAAACCGTAGTAATTTCGCTGTGGATAATTACACGGTTACCAAAGTCGCCTTTGGATTTAACTTCGCCGTTCACCGAGATATCAACACTCAAATTCGCTGATCAGTCTGCGAATCTGTTAAAATCGCCCAGTAACTTTGGAAACTTGATCTGTTTTATATTCTGAAGATTCTCCAACACAATCTGCAAAATCAAAACAGCAAATCAGCAAGCTTTTTAAGAAATTCTTATGAACTTAATGAAGAACACGAAGAACAGTCTTCGAATCTTCAAGTTTCTTAGCCAAAATTCTTCAAAACAATCACCCAAAAATTGTCCTAAAAACCCTAAAACCTGCAAAACAGCAATCAAACAAAACAGAAGATCAAAAACAGCCAACAATTTCGAAAATATTTATCAAACCAGCCAAAAATTTCGAAACCCTAATTTTTCAGGTTTCAAAAAATCGAAAAAAACTTCCTGATTTCTGCAGCCAACAATTCTGAACCGAGCCTTCAAGAGCCTAATGCTCTGATACCAATTGTAGGTCCCCTTGATGTATGGATCTTTCACAGAATTGTCAATCCAATCAAGAGTGCGGAATCCTCTTGATCAGAATAAGCAGAAAACAAGTAGAAGAACAGAAACAGCAATTTACTTTCAAACCGGGTTTACTATTGATTATCAATCAAACTGAATTACAATCAATCTAAACCCTAACAACACTAATTTCGTCCAAGCCCTAGATGCTATCACGAAATTCTCACTAATTCTGTTTTGGCTTATTTACCTAAACCCTAAAGCCTAACCTTGTTTATATAACACAAGGTTTGCTACTTGGGCCAAGGTTAAACATCATGGATTGCGAATTGGACAGGCCCAATTCGCCCTCCATCACCCAATGTGGGTTTTGTTTAGCCCAAACTCAATTAACTCACTAATACAAAGCTAAACCCGCTAACTGTTTATCGTTTAACTAATTACAAGATATTCAAAGACCAAATCTAAGCTGTTTTCACAAACATGCACCAACACTCTACATGATTCTCTTTTGAAATCTCACTTTTCACCATGGAATCTCTAAGATTTGAGCTCTTGAAGGTGACGTCATCATGGGGGTTTGTCCAAACTATGGTGTGATGTCATTTCTGCCAAGATCTAGCTCGGATCTAAGGAATTTCATGTGTTTTACACTAAATCTTTACTAATTCTAGACTTCTAGCTAAAACTTATGTTTATCTTCATCTTTTCTTAAAAACTTTTACCTAAAACGGTGAGGTCTGGAATCAAACGAATTGTAGACTTGATAAATAGTCTGGAGTTGGTTTGGAGAAGGATTATTACCGGTGAAGATGACCAGAGTATGAATTCTGACATAAGCACCATCACGAACGGGTGACTGAACGGACTGGGGTTGTTCCCACCCGATCAACTCGGCTGTGCATTGATGGGCTTACCGTTGTCTCAATGTGTACCATGTTTTCGTTGTTTAAACAGAAACTTAGAAACTTTATAAGTTAGGAACGGGACAAGGACAACTCGATCGAGTGGCAATCCGATCAGATAGCATTCCGATCGAACCGCCATCCGATCAAGTGACACTTGCCTCTTACCCCTAACAGTTGGATACTTGAATCTCTTGATCGTTGAATGGCAATCCGATCGGATAGCCATCCGATCGAACTGCCATCCGATCAAGTGTCATTACCATAAACATTTTGGAACTTTGAATCTTTGATCGTCGAATGGCAATCCGATCGGATAGCCATCCGATTGAACTGCCATCCGATCAAAGTGACAACGTGCTTTAGAACCTCCCAACACTTGAATCTTTTAAGACTTTGAATCTTTGAAAACTTAGAACTTTGGATCGAATGGAAATCCGATTGGATAGCCATCCGATCGAATAGCCATCCGTGCCCTCCCCACACAATAGTCATCCCAATCGGATGGCAATCAGATCGGATAGTCATCCGATCGAACAACCATCCGATCAAGATGACTGATCCGACACTTGGTTGAATCTCGTTATTCTGCCCGACTCTTATCTTTTGTAATCTAATCAGGCTAACTCTAAAGGGCTTCCTTTGATCCAATAACAGTTGATCTGTTAAGCAATCACTGTGAGTATACTCGATCCCTTTTTGTTTTAAACTTTGGGATGTAACATGTATTCTATTAAACTATGATACTTGAAACTTTTGGAATCTAAACTCTATCCTATGTGGTGTGAAACTTGTGATTCTTGTATTCTATTTGTGCTATGTGGACGTTTAATCCAGGGTGTGTAGTTCCGCCTTAACAATAGTAGCGCTATAGGAGATGCACCTCCCTATTATTCTCGGGGGTATTGTTAGGAGGATTCTAGTTTTCCTTGAGACTTGGGAAAACAACAAAGCATCGGGATACTTGGGCTATCACTTGTTGGACTGCGAACACTAGCATGGCTGAAACTATTTTGTTACATTTACATATGGATATGAGGCTTTCAATCTAGTATGCAATTATTCAAACTTGTATACTCGCCGGTACATTTTCGTACTGACTCTATTTTAATACATGTTGCAGGCTGACATGATGCTGGGATTCATGAAACAAGCAAGGGTGAAGCTTAGATACCCCACATAGCTAAATCTAGAAACTTTTGAAACAATGGTTATGTTGTTTGATTGATACTATATTTTGGTGATTAATGTGGTTTTAGACAATTGCATGAGACGAATCTAATTTATATATGGAAACTATTTAGTGTTATGGATTCTCGTGAGCAATCTGAACGCTTAGTGCTCGCACCCCAATGTTTCCGCCATCGGTTGGGGTGTGACACATTCCGCCACAACGCACGGGTTAACGTCAACTCGGTTCTAATAAAATATAACACGTGTGTTATATTTTAACTAGGCAGACACTTCTCTATTTAGAATTACACTTTATTGTCTATCATTTTTTTCTATTTCCCGTTTTTTTATATATGTTCAAAAGATTATGCTAATATATATCCATGTTCAAAATATATAAAAATATTGTATATATCAACACTAATATATTAGTATTATGAAAATATATTGTGAACATATTAGTATTATAAAAATTGAATTAATATAAGACTAACATATTAGTATAATAATAGATAAAAAAAGTGTATGTTCAAAAGATTATTATATATATTATTATAATCATATAAAAATAAAAAATAATAATAATTGACTCAAATGTGTGTTTAATACGTTTGTCATTTATATAGCTTTATTTGAAAATCAAATTACAATTTTAATATTGTAATTACTATTACTATTGTTTGAGATATACATACATATTCTAACTAGTGGGAATGCCCGTGTGACAACTCGAAATTTAGAACCTTTCGTTGTACGCTTGAACACTAAGTGACTAACTAATTTGATGATTTAATGAATGATAAGTGAACCTCTATATGATTATGTGTTATGTTACATGTATGCTTATGTGTATGTATGCGAGTATGTATATGAACCGAGACAACACGAATCCGACTCGAGACCATGTGGTCTCGAGTGAACAATGACTTACGGGCCGGTTGGGCCGCACACACACACACACTTAGCCTATTTTGAAAGCCCATTAGGGTGCACTTGAAGCTAGTATATAATCCGGTTGTTAGTCATCTTTGCCACTTTCTTGGACAACACACACACTCCTCCACTCTCTCTCTAGAAACCATTAAACCCTAAGCTACAACATTACTCCCCTTCATCTCGGATCAAACCGGTGGCCACAAGGAGACTCGGTTGAGCTCATCAACATCACTCGAACACCCCATTTCACTCATCTTCCTTACCAACTCGGCACCACCTCACAATCGGTTAGTGTTCTATGTTGTTGTTATTGTTAAATGTTGTGAATGACATGGTGTAGCTAGAATAATGGTACAAATGATGATGTTCTCATGTATCGGATGTATATGATGATATTTGGCTAACATGCTTTGATTTCGGATATGTTGCATAATGAACACACAATATCTTATGTCTAGTTGTGATCCAAACCATTGAATATTGATGAGCATCATGTTAATCGGACTAGGGTAGATTTGGAGATGTTATGTGATGACTTGAAACCATTAGATGAATATGTTCAAGTGTGTTGATTTGTTGCTCATGATTATGTTGTGATTAAGGATAAAAACCCGGAAATAAGATGAACAAGTTTGAATAAGCAATATGAACTACATGAACATAGGAAGAACAACTTGAATGTGATATGAACATGTTTTGGATATTTGAAAATTGCCATGTTTGATCTATTTTGGTTAAGTGTTAGACAATTAGACATGTTAGTGTATTGTTATTGGATAGTACATGAGATCACAACAGTGAAATCTGATTGGCCAAGTACACCATTGAATTCAGCAAATGTTCCCAGCCGAAACCTCCAGTTGCGACTCGAGACCATCACATGATGAGTCGAAACCCCCGGTTGCGACGTCGGTTGCGAGTCGCAAACACCTGGTTGCGACTCGAAACCACACTCGATCAAGCACAAATCTTATGACTCGAAATCTCAGTTGCGAGTCCAGTTGCGACTCGTAACCAAAACAGCATGAACCGAAACCGTGTTTGCGAGTCCGGTTGCGACTCGAGACCGGAACCTGCATCAGTTGCGACTCGAAACCAAGTGCATGTGCACACTGTTTGGGCTTGCACCTCGTTTCGGACTTAATTGTTTGGGCCGGACTCTTGGGCCTAATGCACAGACCTTATATGTTACTGTTTAACGTGAATATTGTTGATCTGCCATGATTAAACGTGTATGCCATGAACGATACTTGAATGCACTGTGCTAGAAACATCCGTGTGCTACTTGGTTACGAACCTGACTTGTATGATACAACTATGATAGGACGTGAGTAGCCTCAACGTTGCTTGTTTGACTTTTCTGTGTTTCTACCGAGCAAACCAAGGTGAGTTCACACCCTCTACAAAGCATGGGATTCCCAGGGGTCGGGAATTGGGGTTAAGGAACTGGGTTCCTCGTCCTCCTTGGGTAGGACAGCAAAGGTTCAGGAATGTAATTCCTCGTCCTCACGGACAGATAACTCGTACTAGACCAAAACTCTATCACGAAGTCCCTCATTTTTATATCGACTTAATCGCCGGGCCAATGGCGAGCGGGTCATTAGTTAGATAGCGCTATTTAGGTCTGACAAACCTCACACCGTGCCGCAGAGGACGGGCGTGAACTAATGGATCTGGGGCACGTCAATGATGATAGACATTGACAGTTTCAGGGCACATAAACATGACTACAGTCAGCAGTCGATATGGTAACGAGTCTAGTGTATACATGGGGTAGCCCCCACGGCCGAAATGCCAGATAACTAATACGGGGTAGCCCCCACGGCTGGATAGCCAGAGTAACCGGGAATAAACAAGTCACGTTTTTAACTATGGGGTAACCCCCACGGCAGGATGCCAGCTAAAGGAAACTGTTTTCGAAACAACTTAAAACGAACACCCAACCGTGAACTCACTCAACTTGTTGTTGACTCGTTACTACATGCTTTGCAGGTCCCTAGGTTCTTAGCTGGAGCTTGCATGGAGGAGGATCGTTGTGGGACATGGACGGCTGTGTGCCATGTCAAACTTTGAAACAATTAAACTTATGTTTTGATTTAAGACTTATGCTTCCGCTTGCAACTTAACTATGTTTTGTTTGAACACCAATTGTGTTGGTTGGATTTTTATAACTACTTATATGCTTGTTCAATATGATTGGTGGCTGGATCCTGGTCAGTCGCGCCTCCAAGCGGTAGTACTCCGCAGGTGGATTTTGGGGGTGTGACAGATTGGTATCAGAGCCATTGGTTATAGAGAACTTGGTTTTAATAAAGGGGAAAACGTTTTTGTTAAAACCAGACTATAACCTGTACAGTGCTCAACGATCCACAACGATGCTTCACTCCACATGCAAGGCTCGACATTCTAGGTGATATGATCTGTGTATATATTGCCTACTTGTTAGTTACATAGTACATTGCTTATGGTATGCTTGGTTAGTATAACTACTATTGCTTGAACACGTGCGTGCTTACTCTATCCTATCATTGTACTTTCGCGAAACCCCTCTCACTCACGTTCTTCTTGGTATGAAGATCATGTCTGGACGCGTTAACATGACACAAGCCCAGTTGACGGCTCTGATTAACGAACGAGTTGCCGCAGCACTTGCAGCTGCACACGCAGGAGGTATATCCTGCAGTCCGAACTCATTCTAGGATCTTTAGGATCCTACTCTCGTGAACCAACCTTTGTGTTAAACTCTGTCTTTTCTTTCACCTACGATAGGTCAGCATGTTCAACCACCCGTGTGCACTTTTAAGACTTTCATGGACTGCCGACCAACTACTTTCAGCGGCACTGAAGGAGCAGTAGGTCTCCTACACTGGTTTGAGAAGCTAGAATCTGTGTTCGAAATGTGCGAATGCCCTGAGGCGCGCAGGGTGAAGTACGCTACTGGTACTCTCGAGGGTTTAGCCCTCACATGGTGGAACGCTCAAGTTCAGATGCTAGGGTTGGTTGCTGCCAACGCCACCCCTTGGGAAACTTTTAAGGAAATGATCAAAGAAGAATACTGCAGTCGTGATGAGATTCACAAACTAGAAGTGGAGTTCTTCAACCTCAAGATGACGGGGTCCGAAATTGAAGCTTATGTGAAAAGGTCGAACGAACTGGCAATTTTGTGCCCTACTATGGTGGATCCTCCCATCAAACGCATCGAACTATTTCTTCAGGGCTTAGTGCCAGAAATCCAAAGTCATGTGACTTCAGCGAACCTCGCCACCTACCAGCAAACCGTTCAGTTGGCTCACCGTCTCACGGATCAGGCGGTGGAGCAGAACAAGTTACCAAAATGCATAGGCGCTGCAACTGCTTCTGGTACCTCTGGTGACAACAAACGGAAATGGGATGGAACTTCAAGTAAGGGTTCGACTTCTGTTCAGTCCCAGTCTCAGCAGAGAAAGACTGAGGACTACAAGAGCCCTAATCAGCAATCGTCTGGTGGTCAAAGCCATGGTGGGTACAAAGGAAATCACCCCAAATGCAATCGCTGCAGCCTGCACCACAGCGGACCATGCACCAGGGGCAACTGTCATCGGTGCAACAAGCCTGGTCACGCTGCCAAGGATTGCAGGAGCTTATACCCCGCCAATCAGAATCGTCAGCAAGCTCAACAGAACCAGCGCCAGCAGCAGCAGCAAGGTGATAACAAGGGGTGCTTTCAGTGTGGAGCTGAGGGCCACTTCAAGAGAGACTGTCCCCAACTGAACAGGAACCAGAACAACAACAACAACAATAACAACAATCAGGGGAATGGTAACAATGGGAACAACAACAACAATGGCGCCAGGGGGCGAATGTTTGTGATTGGACAAGGTGAAGCAAGGAATGACCCCAATGTTGTGGCGGGTAAGTTCCTTCTCGACGACTTTTATGTTTCAGTTTTATTTGATTCGGGTGCCGATACTAGCTACATGTCACTAGAAGTTAGTCGAATGCTTAAGCGTATTCCAACCCCTTTGAACAACAAGCACACCGTAGAGCTAGCAAATGGTAAGAGTTTAGAAGCCACGCACCTAGTCAAGGGTTGTAAACTTATTCTCGCTGACCAGACCTTCTCTATCGACCTCATTCCTATTGTCTTGGGTAGTTTCGACGTTGTCATTGGGATGGATTGGTTATCCCGACACCGAGCAGAGATTCTTTGCAACGAGAAGGTTGTCCGTATTCCAGGTCCCGGTGGTGAACCTCTCATGATTCATGGCGACAAGAGGAGTGCTGTTGAGAACGTCATTTCTCTCCTTAAGGCCCAAAAGTGCTTGCGAAAGGGCCACACTGCCATTTTGGCTCTCGTTACTGACACCTCAGAAAAAGAGAAGAAGATAGAAGATTTTCCAGTTGTACGCGATTATCCAGAGGTATTTCCTGAGGAATTACCTGGTCTTCCGCCTCATCGCCAAGTCGAGTTTCAGATCGAACTAGCTCCTGGAGCTGCGCCCATAGCCCGTGCACCTTATCGTTTAGCCCCATCGGAGTTGAAAGAACTCTCCACGCAACTACAAGAACTCTTGGATAAGGGTTTTATTCGTCCTAGCTCATCGCCCTGGGGAGCTCCAGTGCTATTCGTGAAGAAGAAAGACGGTACCTTCAGAATGTGCATCGACTACCGAGAACTCAACAAGGTGACGGTGAAGAATCGTTATCCTCTACCGCGTATCGACGACTTGTTTGACCAGCTGCAAGGATCGAGCTACTATTCGAAGATCGATTTGAGATCGGGTTATCACCAGCTGAGAGTCCGGGAAGAGGACGTCTCCAAAACAGCTTTCAGAACTCGATACGGGCACTATGAGTTTTTGGTCATGCCTTTTGGGATGACAAACGCACCTGCGGTTTTCATGGACTTGATGAACCGAGTGTGCAAGCCTTACCTGGACAAGTTCGTTATAGTCTTCATCGACGACATCCTGATCTATTCCAAGAGTCGGGAGGAACACGAGCAGCATCTGCGACTTATTCTGGAACTCCTTCGAACAGAACAGCTTTACGCAAAGTTCTCGAAATGCGACTTCTGGCTTCGAGAAGTCCATTTCCTAGGCCACGTGGTGAACAAGGATGGGATTCACGTTGATCCATCCAAGATAGACTCGATTAAGAACTGGCCTGCACCTCGTACACCAAAGGAAATTCGCCAATTCTTAGGTTTGGCGGGATACTACCGGAGATTCATAAAGGATTTTTCTAAGATTGCACAGCCTCTCACCTCACTAACGCAGAAAGGCGTTGTTTATCGCTGGGGAAACGCACAGGAGTTGGCATTTCAGCACCTAAAGGATAGACTTTGTAGCGCACCTATCCTTTCCTTGCCAGAAGGCACAGACGATTTTGTGGTTTACTGCGACGCGTCAATTCAAGGTCTTGGTTGCGTGTTGATGCAACGAGACAGAGTTATAGCCTACGCCTCACGCCAACTCAAGGTTCATGAAAAGAACTACACTACGCACGACCTAGAGCTGGGAGCTGTTGTTTTTGCACTTAAGTTATGGCGGCATTACCTGTATGGTACCAAGTGCGCCATCTACACCGACCACAGGAGCCTCGAGCACATCTTCAAGCAGAAAGAACTGAATATGCGACAACGACGATGGGTCGAGCTGCTGAATGACTACGAGTGCTCAATCAGGTATCACCCGGGCAAGGCCAATGTTGTGGCTGACGCCCTCAGTCGGAAGGACACCGCGCCTAAGCGCGTACGAGCTTTACAACTCACGATCCACTCTAGTCTCCCTTCCCAGATACGAGCAGCTCAGATAGAAGCACTGAAACCAGAAAACGTCAAGGCCGAAGCCCTACGCGGATCAAGGCAACGATTAGAACAAAAGGAAGACAGTGCTTACTACGTAACGGGACGCATTTGGGTCCCACTCTATGGCAACCTACGAGAGCTTGTGATGGACGAAGCACACAAGTCTCGCTACTCGGTACATCCTGGATCGGATAAAATGTACCACGACATCAAGACTACGTACTGGTGGCCTAGCATGAAGGCCCACATAGCAACTTACGTCAGCAAGTGTTTGACTTGTGCGAGAGTCAAGTCGGAATACCAGAAACCATCAGGCCTACTCCAACAACCAGAGATACCTCAATGGAAATGGGAGCAAATTTCCATGGATTTTGTTACTGGCCTACCTAGATCCCAGCGCGGGAACGATACTATTTGGG